>CM060684.1:94037375-95470822 GCA_030686995.1 Artemisia argyi
AGAGGATTTAGAAGAAGATGACATCATAGTCGTAAAGGTCATGAACAACTATAACACCTACAGTTTTTGGTGGAACAAAAATGCTTGTCCTGTCGACATCAAGCTGGTTGGGTGGAAGGAACAGTTTTCTAGGCGTGGCCTATATATTTGTTTGGTTCTTCGTCCATACTAATTGCCCTCATCTTCTTGTTGCTTCATGTAAAAAATCCAAGGTAACTTGCGAATTTTTGATATTTTGTGTGTGTTTATTGAAAATTTTGAGTTTCTCCAAGACCAGATGCTATAGTCACGTGCTCTATTATCATAATGTGTACCGTGAAAGTTTATTTTTTGTAACAATATATGTTTAAATTATTAGATATAACATTTCTGAATGAGAGTCCCGGATAATATATATTTGTTTCCTGAGGTGTCATGCGTTGTTGTTTATGAAGTATATTCCCGCGAAATCTTTCTCTTTCATTATGAAGAAAATTTCTTCATATGAGATGGATATAATTCGATATAAGCGTCAAGATAAACTTTTAGGAGACATAACAAACCGAGATTGGCTCTAGCAACAGACCATCGTATGTTAAATATTGCACAATGGCTTTATCGACATTCATAGTGATAGATACAAACTGATTTCTCTAGTTATCTTCTTTCTTTTCTCCAACAGACCGTATGGGGGACACAACGTATCTATCTGGCAACAGGAAGGGCAATGTCTAGCTAAGAAGCCACCTGCAGATTTAAAAAAGGTATTAATTTCATTATTATCAATTTTCAAAGGAAATGAAGCTAGGGAATAGTAACCACTCTTATAATTACTCCTTTATAATAAAATTTCAATAGAATGGGGCTAGTGAATAGTAACTCTCGCGTCTAGTGAATAGTAGCTCTCGCTAAAAGAATGATTAAGTATAAAAACTATAATTAACACAAGATGCTCCTGGCCTAGCCTAATGTGATAAAAATGGGATCACCAAATTATCTAATCCCAGTTTTTTTGGAACGAAGCTTCTATTCACGTAAGTAGTCGGCTCTATGTTAGGATGTTTGGTTAACCTCGAAAGTTACTCGAACTAAAACCTCATTTATGGGTTTAAAATAATTTACCCGTCCCTTATAATATTAAATATTATATTCAGAGTTTTTGAAGTGGAAGACACTAAAACAGGATCACCTAAAATTTTAATTCCAGTTCAGCGGGAACCAAGCTTTTATTCATGCACGTAGTCGGTTTCTAGGGAAAGGATGTTTTGTTAAGCCTTAAATGTAACTCGAACTCAAAATCTCATCAAACCATACCTCCTTTAAGTTTCAAACACTACGCATGAGCGTTTCACACCTAATAAAATGTCATTTAACATATTTGTTTCCACACTTTGGGTAACTAATGATTGTAACATCATATTTCACAGGTGATGCCTTCAAAATTGCTGAAGTGGATGACGAGACTGCATGTAATTACGCAAATTGGTTTCCGACAGATTTGAGTCTAATGTAAAGAGATTCACAATGGGTGACTAATGATGTAACATCATATTTAACAGTAGTGTTCTCTTTGAACTTGATATCTGGACTTTGAGATGAATAGATTGTTACTTCTAGACTTTTAACATATAGGATTAGTTCTAAAGGATTCAGTAGGTTCTAGTAATGTAACTTTTTGTTCATGTACTTGTGCCTGAGCCTTGGTTCTTGATTTTAGATGTACTATTTCGACAGTTATATAGATGATGGATATATTTTGGACATATTGTATTGGAAATCGGGGGTGCTTGGTAAGAGGGGGGGGGGGGGGGGGGGGGGGGGGGGGGGGGGGAATTCAAAAGGGTCCACCTCACTCAAATTAGGTACTTGGTTAGGGGTGTGCAAAGGTATTGATTACCCCGTAGTGGGGTAATCAACATTATAGAGTAAATTGAGGGGGTAAAGGTATTGATTACCCACCTCACTCAATCCTTTGCATTCCATTTCCCTTTCTCTTTACCTTTACCTTTACCTTTCAAAACAAAAATTACATAGTGGCAATTTACTACAAAAAAAAGAGTGTGCTGAGACATTTCCGTTAGTTGCTCGGAAAAGTCTAGCTTTTTTTCTCTAATTGAAAAGTTCTCCCGTTTTATTGATCAAATTTCTGTTGTGTTTCCCATGGTCCTGTTAGATAATGTAGAAAATCAGAAACCTGAGTTATTTTCTCCTTGTTAAAGAGGTGAGCTACAACTTTGTGAATGAAAGAACAAGGTATGAAAACATTGGTGTAAAGCAATCAGGTCTAATCATGACAAACTAAAGCCTACTTGATAACTTTGTTGAAGTTATTAACTCTTGATTACTTATAACAAATGTGTTTGCTCTAGGTATATTAGTTTTTTAGGTCGAGAACCATTTGATAAAGAAATAAAACTCAACTAAGTGTGTCATAGCGGCCCACCGGTGCATTACCTTGTGGCATGCCATTTGGCGTTGCCGTTCCGGCACCGTTTTACATGCGAGTTTTTTTTTTTTTTTTTTTTTTTTTTTTTTTTTTTTTTTTTTTTTTTAATTGATTAAAAATGGATGGATTTGTGTTTCTTGATTGTGTGTATTTTGAGAGGAAGAAGGACAAGTCGGCTCAATTGTAGAATTTGAACATTTATTTTGGAGGGACCGAATTTATTTTGAGGGGGGCGAAAACTAAATTACCCTTAAAATCTATAATATTTATATCAGTTGACGCAACTTTTGGGGTGATATCTAAAAGTTTCAACTTATACCCCATAACTTTCAGAAAGTTTGTTTAAGTGGGTTAAATTTAGGAGAATTTTTAAAATGAACCTTTTAGACTATTATATTTCTAAAATAAACCGCGCGTATCTAATTTACGAAAATGAACTTTCGAGCATGCGCCCCATAATGCTATGCGCGCTCCAAGTGATAAAAAGTAATTCTTAAAACTTCAAACGCTAGCGCACTTAAAAAGTTCAAAACCCAAGTGCACCTCCTTTCATATGCGCATATGAAAAGTCTCCGGTTAATATAAAAGAAAAACAATACAAAATCCATAAAAATGATAAACAAATGAATACACTACGAATGGAGATTGGTACACGTGTATATTAGTGGTTATGAATGACAAACAAACAAGATTATAAATAGCGCAAGACATGACGTGACGGCATGAACATGTCTCGCGCAAGATCGAATTTGGGCTTGTGCAAAGTAATCAACTGCACAGGGCCCAATATCCTAGATAGTCCTCAAAAAGTAATCTAATGTGCCAAATTTGAGAAAGAAGCCAACTTGAGTTTCTTTCCAATTTTCTGTATTGGTATATTGTTTGCTTCTAGCACAACGCAACACATGTTGGGGATTTTATTTAGTTTATTTGTATTTTGGAAATCAATTTTTTTATTAAAACCAACTGAACAACTACAAGAATAGAAAGATGGTAATTAACAAATTCTTTCGTGATGCATTTAGCTTCTTAAGCATTAGTTAAGTACCTGTTGTTAGTAATTTTTTAAGACATCATTTTGTCACGACCTGCCTAGGGAGACAAGTCCGTGACAATTTGCTCCTAAGTTGAAACAAGAATTTGATATGGCTAAAGTAAAGTTATTTCGAGTACCATAGTTTTATAGCAAGTTATGAAACATTAACTAATCGTTATCAACACATACTCAATTTTCCGTATGCTTGAGGGGCCTAATATGTAATAGCGGCACATGGCCTCCAAAATTCACGGGACGGCCCTGGCCTCACGCCTTTACAGCTAAGGTGAAGCTTTTGCGTTTATAATACGTGAAAGCGGCACAAATAATATATATATATATATATATATATATATATATATATATATATATATATATATATATAAATATATATATATATTTCACAAAAAGACATAGCACAAGGCGATATGATCAAATCTCACGCTTTTGTGAAGCCTTTTGCGAGCCGTTTAGAACATGCAAACAAATGAATGAAGAGTGATACACAGACCTACAATTTTTGGGAGTTTTGCACAAACGTTTTCCTTTAATAGCTATTAAAATTCGCATCATAAAGTACTTTTAAGCTAATTTAAAGTTGCACTATTAAAGAAAATACGGAAGTATCAGGGGGTTGCATATACCAAAAGACGACAATATTTAAAAAATATTACATTTCGTGACTCAAAATCAGGTGTAACCCGTAACATACCCGACAGGCCGACATACATGTAGACCTGTCCTTGTACACGTGTATATGCAATGAGTGCACCATGAAGTCAAATACTCCGTACCAAATACAAAAGTCACAGAGCATGTTGATATTGAGGTTGTGCGTGCTTGAGAATAGTTCATTTTGGTAACATATTAAGAAAGAGCTCATTGTTAGGGATGGCAACGGGTCGGGGGGTTTGGGTGCGGGTTTTAGTGTACTCGTACCCGTACCCGTTTATAATATCCATACCCGTATCCACTCCATTAACCGTCGGGTACCCGATTAATATTATCCATCGGTTTTTCGGGTTTCCCCGCGGGGTTTCGGTTATCCCCAATTGAATAATATATGGACAAAATGACGGTATTAAGATTATGTCACACACTAAAATCCACCGAAAAAAACAAAAGAAAACACCCAAATATATTCATTTTTTGTTAAAGTTAAAGAAAATGAATATCGTATCAAACGATTTAACGCTTTTAAATAATTCATGTGCACAACAAAATATATTACGTAATAGAGATGCGTATACAAAAAATATAATGGAAGAAATTATATATAATGTATATATATTCTAGTTAAATATAATATCAATAAAGCGGATGTAGATACGGGTAAACGGATACGGGTACGGGTAATCGGGCGGGTATTACCAGAACCCGTACCTGAACCCGTACCCGGCTAAAATATTATATCAATACCCAAACCCGCATCCAAACCCGCCAACCCCCCCCCCCCCCCCCCCCCCCCCCCCCCCCCCCCCCCCCCCCCGAACCCGACCCAACCGGTTTGGGTTTCGGTTTTCCCCGTCAGTTTCGGGTGCTTTTGCCATCCCTACTCATTGTGGTAAATAAAGTATGAAACAGGTTCATTTTATTATTATTATTATTAAATTTTATTTTTAGTTTTATATAATTTGATTTTTATTTAAATAAATAAAAAATTTGTTGGTTTAAAAAAATAAGAAAGAAAAAATAAAATAAAATTGTGAGTCTTAAAAAGATGAAATAGCTTGAGTGATGGGTGAAAGGTATTTTGGTGTGTTAATATGAAAAAGGGAATGCTAAGGGAGTGTTTAGTTGAAAAAAATTGTCTATTTTCTATCTCTAGTTTTTGTAAACATTTGGAAGGGAAAGTTGTCTTCACAAAATACTTGAAAGTATAAAAAACGCGTTTAGTTAATGTTTGTATTTTCTATTTTGGAAAAAAGAAGAGAGAGTTGTTGGTTACAAAGAAAAACAACTAATAATTGTTTTGTAATTTTCATTGTTAAGTTAGAAAATAAGGGATTCTGTGTTTTGCAAAACATTTTGATGAAAAATGTTTATTTGAACGTGAAATCTGTTTTCCTTTTTTCAGGCCAACTAAACGCCCTAAAGGCTCATAAGACCCCATGCTCTAAGCAGAAGGGGTATACGAATTGCACTAGTTGTTGTAGATTTTTTGGAAGACTTTTTATGCTCCTCCATAAAAGTAGTCCCTAAGGATGCGCATTTGGTTGGAACATGACACAAACCATGCTAGGAAGCGTAAAAACACTCTGGGTAAGTATGCAGTTTAAATTAAAAATGTTGTTCAGAAAAACTTGCGGAATAGCGAGGAAAAAATCAACTCTAGTAAAAACTCAGCCAGATCACACTACGGATGATATAAGAGTTCAAATCTTATCCTAGCACAACGTGAACTAGCAACCTGAATTACCTGTTTAAATCAATGTAAATGTAAATCAATCTCTTTAGATCGGAATGTTTGGTTCAGCTCTCTTAATGAGTTGATGTTGTACGACTATGATCACATATGTTTGGTTGTATCTACCCTCCTTCTAGCTAGTTCTTAACTTCTTGTGGAAATTCACATGTTAAAAAGCATGTAGGTCTGCCTTTCAAAAAGAAAAAAGAGTTAACTACGTTTTTGGTCCTTATGGTTTATCGGGTGTAACGATTTTGGTCAAATAGTTTGAAAAGTAACGGATCTTGTCCAGAATCCGACGACCCGTAAAATTTTTGGTCCACCGTTAGTTTGACCAATTTTGACTGTTAAATATGAGGGCATTTTTGTCTTTTCATCTGTATTGTTAAATAAAAGAGTTAACTACATTATTTTTGGTCCTTGTGATTTGTCGAGTGTTTCACTATTAGTCAATTAGTTTGAAAACGAATATACCCATATCTTTGAAAAGAGCTAATTTGCTTGATAGTGTTATATATATTTTTATATAAGTTTTTATACACATTTTTATGCACATTTTATTCATATATTTTTATACACTTTTTTACACACATTTCTTATATACGTTTTTTTTTTAAATATATATCTACATTTTTATATATTATGTAGTTTTTATCTACGTTTTTGAAAACGTAAATAAAAACAAATATAAAACGTAGATAAAAATGTATATATAAATGTATATAAAAACATATATAAAAAACGCAGATAAAAACATATATAAAAACGTATACATATATGTATATAAAAAAACGAAGATAAAAACGTAGATTAAAATGTATATAAAAACGTAAATGAAAACGTATAGAAAAATGTAGATAAAACCGTATAGAAAAATGTGTATAAAATGTGTGTATAAAAATATTTATGAAAATGTGTCTAAAAACTTACATAAAAATGTGTATAAATTTTAAAAGTTATTTGAAAACGTGATTTTTTTCCTAAGAAAATCAAATATATATATATATATATATATATATATATATATATAAAGAGTGTATGGTCAAAATTTAAAAAGTGAAATCTTAAAAGTTAAAGGTGAGAGAAATGAATAATGTAATTAATACTCTTATTAAATCACCATAACATAAAAATACAATAATTTATTCAAATTGTACAAGCAATTAAAAGAGTATATATCAAATTAAAAACAACCAATTAAAACACCACTTACTAAAAAGTACAAAAAAAATTTCACAATATACAATTTAAATAAGCTACAACATAATCTAAAATATAAAATAATTAAACACACGTTATTTTTAAAACACCCTAAAATGAAAAGTATATGTTATTATACACATTATACAAATTAATAAAACACGCAAAACTTCATACAACCTAACAAGTTGATGCTACATATAGTTTTGAAAACTGGACCGGACCAACGGGTTCAACCGGGAACCGTGTCGCCACCGGTTCGGCTAACAAATAAAAGCCATATGAAAACATATATTTCAAAAGGAAACTATTACTACACATCGAAAACGGGTTGACCTGAGATGCTTAAATCCCGGCGAGTTGACCCAATTTAATTTGACCCTTTTTCGACCCAACCCGTCGGGTTGACTCGGTTTAAATCGACCCGTTTTTCGACCAGAACGGTTCAACCGGTTGAATCACCCGGGTGGAGCGGGGTTTCAAAACATTATGTTTAATTCCCAAATCTTCAAACTTTTATTATTTTTTGTTTATAACCCATTAACTTTTTTTTATCACTAAACGATCTGTCGCTATAAAATCCCGTTGCTATGCACGGGTACTCGTCTAGTATATATATATATATATATATATATATATATATATATATATATATATATATATATATATATATATAGAAAAGTAATACTCAAAATTCTGTCAACTTATAAGCAGTTCTTATAACTATAATAAATTTTATAAAAATTTAGTATTTCATTATTATTGTCTATAGATTAAAAAGCAGTTTTAGTTACTAAATCGTTAAAAATAGTTTCGTAAGTTTTAAAATTTACCTTGTTTCTAACAAGAAAATTAGTTCTTACTTAACTTTAGCTGTGATAAAAATTTCAGAATGTATTTCAAGTTTTTAGATTGTTTTTAATTTCTATAAAAGTTTTATTTGTTAAAAGTTTATTTTTTTAGTTTTATAAATTTATGAGTTAACTACATTTTTTTGTCTTTATGGTTTGCTGGGTGTGACACTTTTAGTCCATTAAGATGAGGGTATTTTAATTATTTCATGTGTCTTAATTAGTCAAACTAACAGTCAATGAAAAATTTGATCAAATCTGTTACACGTCAGCGGATGTTGGACAGGATCCGTTACTTTTCAAACTATTTGACAAAAAATCGTTACACCCGGTAAATCACAAGGACCAAAAATGTAGTTAACTAAAAAAAAAAAAAAAAAAAAAAAAAAAAAAAAAAAAAAATGTTAGTCTCTTTAATCAGATTTTGATACTATTTATATGTGGTTATGTATAATACGCGCCTTTGTCACATCTGTCCAGCAGTCCAGCTACATTTTCATTATTGTTGCACAGATTGGATGACTATTCACTGATGTATATATATTCTTAGGTCATAATTCAAATAAACTTCCAAGTTCCAACTTACAAGTGACTATCATGTCTCTTAATATTTTTAGACCAAGCTTAATGGCCTTCACACAAATAATACCCAGCCAAACTAGTTCTCTAATGATATCTGAGTTTGCTAACAAAAATACCCGACAAATCAAAAGCACTAGAAGCACTAGATTTTCTCAAGTAGCTAGTGTTGGTGATCCTAGAAACATCAACACATGGAGCATTACCACCTCAGACCAGCTTAATGACTATTCGAAAGAGTCGAAAGCATACCAATCCTTACACAAGGATATGAACCATAACGTTAATGAGGTAATAATGTGTTTGTTATGCTGAGTGTAATGGTCACCCGACCACCACCTCCACCTCCAAGCTCTAAACTTAACTCCAGTCGAAAGGGGAATCTCCCGAGGCCCACTTTCTCTATTCCATCATATTTCTGATTTATAGTATTAAAGCGCATTTACTCACAATAAGTACGTGTGAAAAAAAAAAAAAAAAAAAAAAAAAAAAAAAAAAAAAAAAAAAACAACTCGCTTTTTGGTGCCTCCTCTCCTTTAGAGTGAAAGTCATCCTATTAGATGAAACGGAAGATACTAAGCCTGAAATCAATCGCTCTAAAGGCCATACATCTCTTAGACGAAAATATTATTTTACACTTTTGGTAAAATCACCCTTTAAGTAAAACTTTTAAACTTCGGGCGGATGTGTAAATTATGATAGCAGGAACCGAGTATTTTTGCTAGTTCTGGTGTTCTGCGGTTTTTTTTTTTTTTTTTTGGTTAAAGGGTTCTTCCTCGGTAAATTGGTGTTCTGAGGTTCCCCTCTTGAGTTAGTGTGTTTGTGGCGTCAGTGTGTAGTAGTCCTATGTATGTTTTGTTTTGAGGGTCCTGATAGTGCTTTTGTTTTGGTGTTGTTTGATGAGGTTAAGTTGAGTGAAACATAATAGATCATGTTCAAGTTGCACCACTCACTTTCTTATGGCAATATTCTTATGTACAAAATGGTGGTTTTGTTTCAAATTCTCAGTTCTCCAAAATCTGAAACTTTACATTTAACACACTAATTATTAGGCTTTTCCATCACACAAGTATTCCGAGAGACCGAGTCAACTTTACATTTAACAAAATAACAGTTTGAAACAGTGAATATGATCTATAGACAAAAAACTTGATGTAAAATGATCTTTTATTTTTCTGTCTTTCATTCTTTTATGCAGGAAGAAAATGCTTCCAAGGTTGTAAATTTGGTAAAGTGTGTAAGGAGATTAATCACCGAAGTAGATCATGACAGATTTGAGGATTTGATTATGGTCGATGCTCTCCAGCGACTAGTTATTGATTATCACTTCCAACATGAGATCAATATAATACTAAGAAAGCGTTACATGCAATTTACTAACAAGGATCTAGTGGCAAGTTTAAATCTATATGAGACCTCCCTATGTTTTCGAATCTTAAGACAGAATGGCTTTCAATTATCGGCAGGTATGAA
Source organism: Artemisia argyi (assembly GCA_030686995.1). Taxonomy (NCBI): domain Eukaryota; kingdom Viridiplantae; phylum Streptophyta; class Magnoliopsida; order Asterales; family Asteraceae; genus Artemisia; species Artemisia argyi. The sequence goes on from CM060684.1 coordinate 94,047,347, forward strand.
AATTTTCAATTTTTTTGTTTGAATTTGTCTCTCTTACTCATAAAATATCCCCTCAGAAAAACTCTTTTATGTTAGATGCTCTTCTAAAATTCAAGGGAACTAATGGAAAGTTTGATGAAAAACTGAATAATGACTTAAGAGGTCTGATGGCATTATATGAAGCTGCACAATTAAGTACACAAGGAGAAATCATACTCGATGAAGCGGAAGAGTTTAGCCGCCAGATTTTGGAAGAAACAATGAAACTTGTGAATGATGACCAAGCTAGAATGGTTATTAGACGTACACTTCAAAATCCATACCATAAAACGTTACCATTATCAAACTATAAGAACTCTATCAAGGATTTTAAGGGCACCGTCTTGTATGAATTAGCAGAATTGGAGTTTGAGATAGTGCAGTCTATACACCAAATGGAGTTAAATCAGATCTCAAGGTATAAACTGAATTACAAGTTAAAGCAAACTTTATTTTTGTAGTATTAACGTCCTGAAATTATGAACTTTGTTATTATTGTGTCTTGTTATGACAAAAACTCAATATTTAATGCTGATGACATGATTTATGTAGGTGGTGGAGGGAGTTAGGTCTGGGACAATTGCTAATCCATGCGAGGGATCAGCCTTTGAAGTGGTATCTTTGGTCCATGGCTGGCCTAACAAATCCCAACCTCTCAATGCAAAGGATCGATCTCACAAAAGTCGTATCACTCATTTATATTCTAGATGACATTTTTGACATCTATGGAAGTATTGACGAACTAACCATATTTACCGAAGCCATTAACAAGTAAATATAGAACACATAACACATTTCTCTTATTCCACTTAACTGTTCTATAATCAAGTTGTGTTATTTTACACAGATGGGATAGCAAAGCTTTTGATGAACGTCTTCCAGTATACATGAAGTCTTCCGTTAAGGCTGTTTATGACATTACACATGAGATTGCCAACAAAGTTTATGAGCAACATGGGTTTAACCCTATGAGCACGTTGTGGAAATCGGTAAATATATCTAAATATTTTATGGTAGCTAAAAGTTTTAATGAATGAAAATCATAGAATCTGAAACAGCTAGAATAATAAAACCTGTAGTGGGTGACACTTTGCAACGCATTCTTAGTGGAAGCAAAATGGTTTACTTCTGGGCATATTCCAAAGGCGGATGAATACTTGAAAAATGGGATGGTTACTTCAGGAGTACAAGTTTTTCTTGCCCACATGTTCTTCGTCATCGGTGATGGTAGAAACAAGGAAGATGCAGGCCTTATTAGTGATAACCATGCCATTATATCATCACTTTCAATGATTCTGCGTCTGTGGGACGATTTGGGAAGTGCACAGGTCTGGATTTATGTGTATCAATGACACATTGATAGGTTTATTACATAGGTACGTATTTCTATGTGTAAAAATAATCATATGCGTGCTCTTTTTTTTAACAGGATGAGAATCAAGATGGTCGTGATGGATCATATATCAAGTATTTTCTCCATGAGCATGAAGAGTGTTCAATTGAGAATGCACGTGAGCATGTTCTTAACTTGATATCAGATTCATGGAAGCGTCTGAATAAAGAGTGTACCTCCCCAAATCGGTCTTCATATACTTTTAAAAAGGCCTCCATTAATATTGCAAATATGGTGCCTTTAATGTATAGTTATGGTGATCCTAGTTCGCTTCCGCTGCTTAATGATTATGTCAAGGCAGTGCTATAACAAGATGCTTACTTCTGTGAATCTATATAAATAAGTAGTAATCTTAATTTGTCCAATCCTAAAATTGGCTTATATCTTTGCACACAGAATGTGTTATACTGTAACGAAAAGTATCGGCACATGTTCTTTGACAGGTCCTTAAAGTGATGTAATTTAGAGAGTAACAATGTGTATATGATAGAAAAGTTTATATAAGTGTGATAGTGTGCGAGGACAAAGGCGCTGAGTGTGGTTCGCTGGGAGTTAGGAAAAAGTAGAATAATCAGGCCAAGCCCTGTCAGAAGTCAAGCTAATTAGTCAGTTTGAAATGCAAGTTATTATAGATATATTATTTTTGAGGTGTTAAAAAAAAAAAAAAAAAAAAAAAATGCAAATCCAATGTAAGTATGTAACTGTAAATTTTCATATAGGAGATAACATATTGATAATACAGACTTGGTAGATCTGCTTACCTCATCACGGAAACATAACATGAAGTACGTACTGAATCTAAGAAAAATGAAGATTTCTTATTACTACCATCTTGATTCTCATCCTGTTAAAAAAAGAGCACGCATATGATTATTTTTACGGGGCTAATGTGAGAAGCTCTCCGCGGTTGTTAAAAAAAGAGCACGCATATGATTATTCTCATCCAATGCAACTGTAAATGTTACTAATCCAATCATTCAGTTCAAATTAACCACGGGGCTAATGTGAGAAGCTCTCCTCGGTTCAAATCCTTCTAATTTTTTCATAAGCCCAACGGGCAGTTTTGTTGCCGGTTGATAGCATCTGCTGGCCCATAAACTTTCTTCATAATATATTGAATAACTGGATAGACTCGACATGTTTCCTTAATAGAAGCCATTGTCAAGATATAAAAGTTATCCCAAGGGAAAAAAATAGAAAAAAAGAAGGTACTCAAACATAAAACATACGTGACACTAAACATACAAAACACATATGTCACATAGTGACCAAAAAAAAAAAAGGAAACATGAGAAAAAGTAACATCCTACTCAACCAAGAAAAAAAAAAGTTAGGAATAAAAATTGTAACAACGAAAAATAACTTTTAACAAACATTCTTAGACACAAAATATACATAATTCCGTAAACACCCGAAACCATTAACGATAGCAGAAAACCCCGACCATAACGCGAACATCTACTTAAAAAAAAACACGAAAAACACCCGGGCGCGCTGGCCGCCCGGACCACTTGTTACAAGTATAGATGGGAAATAGTAAAATATTCATACTAATTGACTCACAAGTATGTTTCTCTTGCAACACATACTATGTAAAAAAATAACAACGACTCTCAAGAAACATTATCTTTTATAAGTAGATACGAGGTATGAGAGGCTTTTGACGTGTCAAGCATGAAATTAAAAAAAATAAATAAAATAAAAAAAAAATAGCAGCTTTCTACTAGTTTTATCTAAGATATATTTTCTTAAAACTAACCATTAAACACTGCAAGATTTATGCTTTTTACATCGCATATTAAGTATTCACTTTCTAAATAGTTTAAGAGAAATACTATTCTTATATTGAAGATGTCATTTTTTTTTTATTTGTTTGAAATTTTTGGATTTTATTTGTTTTGGGCTAAAAGGCATAAACGAGTCAAGTTTTTGTTGAGTAACCCGAGCTCGCTCAGACCAGTTTTATCGAGCCTCAAGCTTGAGCATGGAATGCAAGCTTGAAATGTTCAACGAATTGAGTTCGAGCTTATATAAGGCCGACTCGAGTTATTATCGACCTTTACGAGCTTTTAAATGATATATGTTTTTTATGGTTAAAGTTATACAATAGATGTGTACTTTCTCAAATGTAACGTTATAGTACGTGTAATCAAAATATTACTTGTGTGATACGTGAACTTTCATTTTTGTACCATTGTGATATGTGGGTAACCGGTAAACCAGTTGAAAGTGATTTTTCAAGAAAGAATGGTCCCTTGTGATTTGTTTCTTTCGCAAAATAGGTCCCTTTTGATTTATTTTGTTGCAAAATAGGTCCCTTGCGATTTTTGTTCCTGCTGCAAAACTCGTTTTACAAAATTAGTCCTTGACTTTAAATTTACAAAACCAATCCCTATGCGAATTATTTTTACAAATTTAGTCCTTGAACAATTTTTTAACACTTAGGCCTTCACTTTAAAAGTGAAAAACAAAAATACCTATTAAAAAAAAAAAAAAAAAAAAAAAAAAAAAAAAAAAAAAAAACTGACGAATTTCACAAGATTTGCGAACTATTTGCGAAATTTGAAATATCACAAATTTGTTTACAAAAATGGTCCTTGTGCGATTTCTTTGCAAATTTGGTCCTTATGTAATTTTTTTAGAGTAAATTACACTGTTAGTCCCTATACTTTGCACAGATTTCATACGACATCCAAAAACGTTAATATTTTCATTTTTGATCCAAGATCGAGAATATATTACGTCGCTAGTCCAAAATTCTGACGGTCGTTAGATTTTTCAGTTAAGTCGGTCCTCATGTGCATCCCACACGAGGGCAATTTCGTCCGATCACTTTTTTCTACTTTGCCTTTCACACCGCCTTACATGAGTAGGTGGCTGTTCAGTTTCTTCCCATCCACACACGTGTACATGCTTTTACAAATCTCGATACATCTATTGTAAATCTCGATTGCATGCAAAGCGTATTCTACAATCTTTTCTTTTTTCAGTCAAATATTTCCATCACTCCCTCTCTCTACGCAACTTTATTTATTTCTTCTTCCCCAAAAGCTAAAAAAAATGGTCCAGTGCTGGTGTGGACAAACCGCGGTAATTCGCACATCATGGACCAATCGAAATCCAAGACGTAGGTTCTATGGTTGTTGTGATTTTATTGACTGGTACGATCCCCCCCATGTGTCTAAGATCAGTTTCAATCATCCCCGGTCTATTAAGGTCAAGGAATGCTATCTAAGCTACACTAGATGATATAAGACGTGAAGCTACTAAAATGAAGAAATACTTGATCATAAGATAGTAGGTTTTTTTTTTTTTTTTTTTTTTTATTTTATTTTATTTTATTTTATTTTATTTTATTTTACATGTGAAGTAGCAGTTGGGAAGAGAGTAGGTGTTGGGTTGGTAGCGTAGGGATTGCACCAGGCTTTACCTCTCAAGGAATCTTGAGAAGCTTACAACCCCCACCAGGCAGTGTACCTGATCGATGTAGTATAGTATAATGACAAGTACCGGGGAATGATCGTTCAGCTAGGAATAGTGTCGCTAAGATTAGAAAACCTAAACACTAGGTCTAGAGATGAGGGATGATTCTTTTTGTGTTTTTATATTTTTTAGGAAAGCATGTAAATATCTCGGGTTTGAAGGATTTGGGCGGAATTAGTTGCTAGTCAACTAACCCAATACTAAGATGCAATCAAAATAAAATACTAAAAATAAAAATAAACTAAATTATACTAAGGTTGTGAGCAATATATGAGAGAAATGTGTTTACTTAGATTTCACTACTCCCTAGATATCTTTTACATGTTAATTACTTGTTATAGTTACGTGGATGACGGGTTGTATTCCTTAATACCATTCATGGGGTGGCGTACTTACTTCCCCAATCCTATGAGTGCCTACTTCACTCCTATGTCGAGCCGGCTAAGAAGCTCCTAACATGGGATCATTAGAATTTACTCATGCATTAAATACAACCAATAAAACCTAGTACACATCGGTTCATGTTTCCTAAGACGTTCAAGCATGTTACACAATGGAGATCTGCCAGTTTTCTTAAGCCTAACATTGAAATCATTCATCCAATACAACCATAAACAAGTAATCAACACATAATTAACATATAGGTTTCATTAGATCTAAGCAAACATAAGATAAATCTAGCCTAGCATGTTGAAATCAAGACAAGCACAAGATATAGACAACCAACACATAGACATATTGATTGAATTCAGAGAAGACTTATCTCAATAGCACATGAAAGGATTCAAGGGGTGAAAACCCTTGAATTTACTGTAAAATACGAGCTAGGGTTCACAAAGTTCGGCCCTAACCACACAAGTTCCTCTCTAATGAATGAAAATTAGAAAACTATATATAGAGTTTAGGAGGTGACGGCGTCAAGAACAAATGTCTGACGCCGTCATCTCGCCGCCAAATAGTTCCTTGGACTGCCTAGATCTGGGTCTGACGCCGTCATGTAGTCTCCTTATGCAGGGCGTCATGATTTTAACTCTTGACGCCCTCTTGTGACGCCTTCAGGTTTTCACTGGATCGTCACCACTTTTACTCTTGACGCCGTCATGAATTTCCTCTTAACGCCGTCATACACTGTTCCCAGCAAGGAAAATCAAGTCTTTGGCGTTTTCTTCACTTTTATGCTCCAAAAACATCCGAATTGCTTCTTTTTCCAGATTTCACTCCCAAAGTACCTAAAATCACAAAAGGAACGATTTAGGGTAATATTTGATCAAATAAATTCAAATCCGGGCTTAAATGACCCCCTAAAAGTGGTTCATTTTTCACCTCATCATATACCCTTACACTTGAGATTTGCTTGTCCTCAAGCAAATGCGCTTTTATTCTAGTCAAAATACAAGTTTGGGGTCATTTAACACTAATATAAAAGTAATTACAACAAATAATCGTTCCACTAAAGACCAAAGACAAGCACGGAGGTCATACACTAGCACCTCACAAATAGTGTTCAGATACTCCCATCTCTCGGGTGTAATAAAGTAATATCACAATATGGAAACGGAAAATATCTCTCACTACCTGTCATAGCAAAATAGAGTACCATAGGCTTGGGAAAGGATCAAACCTCCACCACATGGCGTAAGCACCTAGGATAAACTATCAAAGAGGTCTTTTAAAGGGTTGTAACTTTAGGTGTAGAGATATGAAATACACGGTTTTGTTGGATATAGGTAGTCTTTACTGGTGGCGAGTTAACAATCTTGGTTAATTACATGTACAATATGGCGTTGCTAAGCCAAGACTAGACTCGACTTAAACTAATAAATGAAAAATAACAAAAACATAAAATAAACATAGAATGAAAAAGGGATGGTAGTCCGTATTTTTTTTTTTTTTTGACATACACTCTTACCCTACCATCCAAAATAATACATCATAGGGAATGAAAATTCCCCTTACACTTGAATTTTTACATACTTTACAAACAACTAATCTAATGACTCGAATTAAGAAAATCAAAACACTTGGAGTACTTTTAAGATTAACGCACATACGGGGGTAATATATGATGTTCTTCCCCATTACTCCATAAAATAAGTACTTTACCCATGAGTCCCAATCGTCCCAAAACAATATGTACAAGGATATGACTCGACTTAGCAACCATGTAATCAATTAGATAATTAACTTAGGGTTTAACAAATAACAATAACGCACTAAAGATGAGTGCATACACGGAAGGCTAAGGCGATTTGGGTGTACATTTAAGTGGAGTGCAACAAATTCTTCCTTTAAGTAAAATGCTTAAAGTTAGAAACGAAAAGATAGGCTCAGAGGGGTGTACTAGGGGTTTCGTGTACTAAAAATGAGTACAACATTAATGTGTGGGAAAAATAGTTGACTTAACTAGCCAAATAATATGACTTAAATGGTCAAGTAATTATGATACGGGTTTAACACAAGGGTGATCCTAATGCCTCTTATCATGTAGTAAATCCTACTACACGAATGTAGTCTCACTAGCGGTCTCGGGATGCATCACTAACGCAAGTTCTAGAATCTAAATGCTACCGGTACACTCATAAACACTAATAGTAAATGCTTTTCCTATCAAATCTAAAGGCGAACCTCACATATTTGGGTGGAAAATTTTTCTGAATAGTACGGTTTTGTGCTTGTCATACAATCTCCTATCCATGAGACGCTTGCTATGGCTAAAGTTTCACTCCTAAATGTCGTAAAAAAATTTAAATTTGGCGCCAAAATTGCACTAACAAGTATTTCTCATAGTTTTATTACACATCTACTATCAAACAAACAAACTCAAGCGAAAGTGTATTTGTAAGGTATCATCATTTTACCCTCCCCTTACACTTAGGATGAACATTGTCCCCAATGTTCAAGTAAAGAATGTAAAAGTGACATAAGTAAAAAGAATGAAATCAAATACCCTGATTCGCTCGGTATGGATAATAGGGTGGCCAGGTTAGATCTTCCTCCAAAAAAATGAACAATCAAAGCTTCCCTTCCAGAGTATAAATCATCTTCTTGTCATACATAACCTGTTAAACCTGAGAAAACAAACACAAAAACCCAAAGCATCAATCCGAACAAAGAAAACTCACAACTAGATGTAATTCCAGACTTAGGAATAGAAACAAAACAATTAAAGATATAATGCTTGTGGAATGAATGTTTGCAGATTTCCTGGAGTTTATAAAACTAAAGAATTAACAAAAACTTTAAGACTCCGGTATAAACAAAATTTCCAGAATTTTACACATGACGCCGTCAAGAGTAAACTCATGACGCCGTCAGAAGTGACCTGCAGAAATCTTTACGTTAAGTTTCCGGAAAATTTCTGAAAAAACTTATGTCCTACTTCCTGGAAAATCCTACAAAACATCATTATGACTCGATACAAGCATTTGACTCTAACAAGTACTAATACACATGTCCATTTAATATTGTTGTGGTTCATGCTCAATTTTGTTCTTATAAACAAATTTGGATCTCCCTTACACTTATCTTTTGCAAAATACCTTTATATGCAATTAAGACAAAGTTAAAAACAAAATAAAGCATTTTCACAATTTACTTTGAAACATGAGCCACAAGCAAAAAAAATAAAACATGCATACGGAAACAAATGAAATCAAATAAACAAACAAACAAACAAATAAATAAATAAAGCTTGGGTTGCCTCCCAATAAGCGCTTGTTTTTGTTCGAGTCACGAGCCTGACTCTACCCTTATTTAATGGAAATAGGGGAGGTTTTCCCTACACTTAGGATTAAGTGTGGGTGAAAGTAGCGATACACACCCTTAGGGTGGAAATATGCCACGTGAGGTGAAGGGGGTGAGTGAATGGCTTCCTTCATCCTAAAACTACCCGGATAATATTGGTTGATGGGTGGGTGGGTTCCTCTTTTGTCTCCTAGATGTGTATCTAAGGATGGAAAGTTGTGTAAAGGTTGAGGTTCCGGTTCATCAACACTAGGAAATTCCCTAGAACTAGGAGTAAGGTTATCACTACAAGTATTCAAACCTATATCCTCAAGTGGTGCCTGGTCCAAGGGTTCCACCTCCATCGGAATTCCTAAAGTTTCTTCTACTTCTTCCGGGTAAGTCACGGGCTGTGTGTGTGCCTCAAATGATGGTAGGACTTGTGGGGTACTTAGTGGGCTTGGGTTTTCTACTATCTCTTCCATCACATCAATATCACCTATGTGTTTATCTTGTATTATGGTAGTGCCTAACCATGACATGCAACTAGGTGGCTCAACTCTAACCTCAAGTGTGTCGTATGTTTTGGTGAAATCTATCCCGCTCATGCAACTAGGTAGATCAACACTAACCATCTCATAATCTTGGTTTGATTCTAAGTTCATGTTCTTAGAAACTAGGTCATCTCGCTCATACGAATCCACCAATTCGTTGAACTTATGGGTAATGGTTAGGAAGCTTTTCTCAAAATTCATCCAAAGGGTCTCACTAAAAGGAATTGATCCTGATAATGATCGTCTAATAGAAAACACACATGCATAAAATTCATCAAACCCATATAACTTTACACCCATCTCCTCTTGTATATACCTAAGATCACTTAAAAATTCATTGGAACACCAGGAGGCAAATCGATCCGAGTAAACTAATTGTTCCTCTATAGTTAATGATCTAAATGGAATTTCATCTGCCATGGAGACAAATGAAAATGGTTTCACAAACAAAGGGCACAAAGAAAAAGATAGACTACAAGAAAGCTAATAAAAAAAATAAAAATCTCACTAAAAAGGAATCTAATGAGTAGACCTAATCAAAATACATTCCAACCTAAACAATAACTATTCCACGGGCTGCGGCGCCAAAAACTTGGTAGCGTAGGGATTGCACCAGGCTTTACCTCTCAAGGAATCTTGAGAAGCTTACAACCCCCACCAGGCAGTGTACCTGATCGATGTAGTATAGTATAATGACAAGTACCGGGGAATGATCGTTCAGCTAGGAATAGTGTCGCTAAGATTAGAAAACCTAAAGACTAGGTCTAGAGATGAGGGATGATTCTTTTTGTGTTTTTATATTTTTTAGGAAAGCATGTAAATATCTCGGGTTTGAAGGATTTGGGCGGAATTAGTTGCTAGTCAACTAACCCAATACTAAGATGCAATCAAAATAAAATACTAAAAATGAAAATAAACTAAATTATACTAAGGTTGTAAGCAATATATGGGAGAAATGTATTTACTTAGATTTCACTACTCCCTAGATATCTTTTACATGTTAATTACTTGTTATAGTTGCGTGGATGACGGGTTGTATTCCTTAATACAATTCATGGGGTGGCGTACTTACTTCCCCAATCCTATGAGTGCCTACTTCACTCCTATGTCGAGCCGGCTAAGAAGCTCCTAACATGGGATCATTAGAATTTACTCATGCATTAAATACAACCAATAAAACCTAGTACACATCGGTTCATGTTTCCTAAGACGTTCAAGCATGTTACACAATGGAGATCTGCCAGTTTTCTTAAGCCTAACATTGAAATCATTCATCCAATACAACCATAAACAAGTAATCAACACATAATTAACATCTAGGTTTCATTAGATCTAAGCAAACACAAGATAAATCTAGCCTAGCATGTTGAAATCAATACAAGCACAAGATATAGACAACCAACACATAGACATATTGATTGAATTAAGGGAAGACTTATCTCAATAGCACATGAAAGGATTCAAGGGGTGAAAACCCTTGAATTTACTGTAAAATATGAGCTAGGGTTCACAAAGTTCGGCCCTAGGGTTTCTCCACACAAGTTCCTCTCTAATGAATGAAAATTAGAAAACTATATATAGAGTTTAGGAGGTGACGACGTCAAGAACAAATGTCTAACGCCAAATAGTTCCTCGGACTGCCTAGATCTGGGTCTGACGCCGTCATGTAGTCTCCTTATGTAGGTCGTCATGATTTTAACTCTTGACGCCCTTCTTGTGACGCCTTCAGGTTTTCACTGGGTCGTCACCACTTTTACTCTTGACGCTGTCATGAATTTCCTCTTGACGCCGTCATACACTGTTTCCAGCAAGGAAAATCAAGTCTTTGGCGTTTTCTTCACTTTTATGCTTCACAAAAGGAACGATTTAGGGTAATATTTGATCAAATAAATTCAAATCCGGGCTTAAATGACCCCCTAAAAGTGGTTCATTTTTCGCCTCATCATGGGTTATGATTTTATTTTGTTAATTAGATGTATTTCATCACCGGTGTAATTGTTTGCTGCTTATGAAATATTAGTTCAATGGTATCAGGCATTGATTCAGTTGTGAAATTGTCATTGTTATTGTTTTATGTCTTGGTTAAACTATAATGTTTACTTGTTGACTTTTAAATGGGTAAACATAAGTACTTGACCATTATCTCATTGGGTTAAGTTTGTGTATTATAATCCAACATAATGGTATTAAGCATGTTTAGTTTGCTTTGGTTAAAAATTGGAAGTTGAGTTTTGCACTAAACTGGAAAACAATGGTTTTTGCATACTACAACCCAAGTGACTGGAACTTTTAAAGCATGTTGACTTTGTTTTTGTCAAAATAGTCATAAGAATTTGCATGTTTTCAATTGCGTTATGCAGATGCAAACAATGGTTTTTGCATACTACAACCCAAGTGAATGGAACTTTTAAACCATGTTGACTTTGTTTTTGTCAAAATAGTCATAAGAATTAGCATGTTTTCAATTGCATTATGCAGATGCAAGTCATTTGCACCAATAGAAAATTACCTAAACATGTAGAATATTAGTCATAAAAGCTTTTAATTGCATATTGTTAATGCAACAAGTTGCAATGACTTGAAATTGCAATGGCCTAGTACCAAGTATTAAACATAAATCCACATACATGAAATCAAACAGCTGACATAAGTTTCTAACTCCAATGTAATCCTGCTCAAGTATTGTTTGGTGTATCAGGTCCAACTCTCTTACTAATTCCACCACCTCTATATATGCCATTCCTTATTGCATGTCTGTTCCAACTTGGTGATCCAGGACTTTTGCTTCCGCTAGAAATTCCACTTTGACAGCTTGGAGTTACATTAGGATGCCTTTGGCTTTCTACTGTAGCAGTAGATGCACCTGACCTTTGACCACTATGATTTGCAGAAGGAGGAGTGTCATTTCCAGCAGTGGTGCTTCCACCTGCATTATCAACATTATCATTTATATTTGTAACAAATAATAAATAATTAAAACATAAAAAAAAAATACAACAACTTAATAAGACTAAGCATTTATTACCTTCTCTTGCAACAAAGGATGGTGAACCTTCTATGTAATCATCCAAACAAAACCTAACTTTCTTGTAGGGTCTTGGATTACCAGATGAACCAGGTTCAACATTTTTCCCTTTTCCTTTGCTTGTATTTTTTGACCCAGAAGTTATTGCACCACCTTGACCCTTACATGACTGTTTATTGTGACCCGGGTTTCCACAAGAAGAACATCTAATAGTTCTCCCTCTCCTACTAAACTTACCATTGCTAATACATGGTGTGTCCTCCAGTTGTCCTCTAACTCTCTTCTTCTTAGGCCTACCAACTTGAGGGTGATAATGTGGATGAGTTAGTGTTGTAAGACATGGAGATTTCTTCCAGTCTGACCTCCCACTACATGGTTGTATCTTGAAACTGTAAACTTCTTTCCAAGTTTCTAACCAATAACACTTATCAGCCCATGCCTATTGTAGTGGTATAGGTTGGCTATTGACAGCCATATTCCAGTTTGCAGCAACTGCATGCCTACAAGGAAAGCCTGAAATCTCCTATCTCCCACATGTACATCTTTTTCTTTCAACATCAACTACACATTATTCCCCAAAAGATCCAGTAACCTGATACTTTTGCTCCCCATTCCACATAACTTTATAATTACTAGCAACATTTTTATTTTTGACATTATAAGTGTGGCTATAGGAGTTAGAGGACTAGGATACTTTTTAATGGCTTTATGAATATTCACAATTCTTTTCATGCAGTACTCCCTGATGAACTCTAACAGAGTGATAATTGGTTTATCCCTACCAAGGACAAGCTTACCATTCAACACTTCACACATGTTATTCAGCAACACATGTGAATGAGCTCTTCCTACATACAAAAATAATATAATCATGTAAAGAATTATTTGATTACATCATGATAATTAATTCACAAAAGCTAATTGAATTTACCTGAAAAGTGTGATATGGACCAATGTTCTGGTGGAATCTTTGCTAACCAGTCATATGCAGCCACACTTAAGTCCTTAAGTTCTCTCATTGCAGCTTCAAACTTAGTTAGTGTTGTAGTTGTAGCACACTTCCATAGCAGTTGCTTGTATGCAAGTCCATTCCATTGCTTCTTCATGTTTTCGTGGATATGCCTTAAGCAGAATCTATGTTCTGCACTTGGAAACACTTCATTCATTGCTTGACCAATACCCTGTAATAAAATTTGAACTATTATAATACAGATACAATAGTATAAAACAAACCAATTCAATTTATACAATTGTATTGTACCTTTTGTCTATCTGATATGAAGGTAAAATGGGAGTCTTGGTGTAGATCTAGGTCATCCCCCAACATGTTCAAAAACCACACCCATGAATCTTTGCATTCAGCTTTAATAAGGGCATAATCAACCGGATAGATGCCATTGTTAGCATCAAGTCCAACAGCTGTTAACAATTGGCTAGGGAATGGGCCACTTATAAAAGCTCCATCCAACCCCAACAGTTCTCTTCTACTAGCTTTGAATCCTTTCTTTAATGCACCAAGACACACATATATTCTCCTGAATACTCTAGTAGGACAGTTATGATCTTCAGGCATTTCTACTTGACATTTCACTGTGGTTTCTGGATTTTGAGTCATCAAATCTTGAACATAATCTTAGCAAAGCATATTGACCCTTGTGATCACCCACTATCAATTTATCAGCTGCAGCCTTGGCTCTAAATGCCTTCATTCTAGAAACATTTACTTCCCATTTCTTCTGAAGGTCATCTTGAACTGCTTTAGTAGGGATTGCTGGATCCACATAAACTTCATCCATAATTTGAAATGATACAAATTTGTAGTTGCAAGCTTTAATGTCCCTTGTTTGTAGACATAAATGCTCATTGTGGTGAGTCTTGCAAATCCAAGTCTCCTTACCTAACTCTTTAGTGCAATAAAGTTCCCAAGTACAGCTCTGATTACTTGTGTCTTCAAATATTCCCTTTCCTTTGTCTTTGTCTGCAGAACCAACTTTTTACTTAGACCTAGTTGTTTGACCAGTGGACTGATGGGTCATCCATAGAAGGCCCATCATTAAATGGCCCATTATTAAAGTCGAAATTAGGCATGGGACCTTCACATTTGGCCTTAACTCTAACTTTGTCATTCCTTTCCAGTTTGAGTTTTCTTCTAGTTTCTATGGAATGCATGTAAACTCTATCTTTTATATCCCTACTAGTACCAAATCTTTGTCCTTCATAAAACCCATACTTCTTAACTATAAACTCATCTTTCTCTTTCTCCTTCCTTAACTGCCTAAGTTTCTTTTGTACATCAGTAGCTAATTCTTCATCAAAGTCACTATCAAATTCATCAGAATCAAAAACTTCTGCCTGAGTATCACCAATTCATGGTATCTGTAACTTGATTGTTTAAATTTGCCAAAAGATCAGGGGTTTCCTTATCAGCTGAATTACCAAAACAAAAATGTGTATCAACATGAGGTTCATGGATAACGTTATTCTCATAAAAAAATACCTCATCCTCCTCCTCACTTTCAGTATCCTCCTCACTGTCTTCATCATAAACATAACTCTCATCATCATCGTTATTCTCAAAAGGACCACATGGTGAATACGCATCATCAACTATAATCGGTATACCATTATCATTAATAATGTTTTCAGGACCTAAGTTAGCATTCATATGATCACCACCTACATTGCCATTCATTTAATCATTACTTCTATCTAAACCCACAGAATCATCACCTACATTATTAGCATTCACTTGCTCATTAGTTTCCTCTAATGTAGCATGACCATCAACATCCATACGATCCACATTATCTAGGTTTTCTTCATTTTGACCTACCCTAACGTTATTATCAACAACCATATCATGTAGCTCATAATCCTCTACCCTCAAAGAATCTTCAGCTACATGTTCCTGCCTAACATTATCTCCAAACTGACTTAAGTTTATACTACCAAATACCCCATCTATCTCATCTAGTTCTTCATCTAAAGCTGGAACATAAGACACTTTAACAGGTAATTGTGTAAACCTAGATTCTTGAGTTGGTATTTCATTCCCCCTTGGCTCTTCATTAGGTAACTCAGTAAACCTATACTCTTCAGTTGGTATTGTAACACCCCCAATTCATGGATGCAGCGGAATTCAAACTGGGTGTTACTCGACGGCAAAACAGTCACAATAATAGAAAATGAACTATAATTGAGTCGTTTTAAAAGATTTATCATTCAAATTATATAAATATCAGAGATTACAAAAATGAGGTCCCAAATGGTTCCATGTTTACAAATTACATTAAATGAGTTTTCAAATGATAATAAATTTTATAGCCCTCTTGAATATCCGTGCCCTTCCGTGCCATCCTTGATCATCATGGACCTGAAATACATGCTTAAGAGGTCAACACAAAGGTTGAGTGATATTCATAGAGTTTGTTTAATGGTTGAACACAATATGTTGGTAGTGTGAGCTATAGACTCACACCAATGGTTGGAAAACAAAACAGTTATTATTATTATTACACTAAGCTCATGACACCAAAACGTTAACGGGTACCAATATCAATCGGCGGAGTTATCCCGGTAGGTACTTTGCTGTCATACCTAAATCTCAAATATAGTGCATTTGTTTGAACTTAGTCAATACAAATGGGATTCGTCAATCCCAATAGGCCTATTCACAATATCCGCGCTCACTATTACTAGTGATTAAATGGTTCATAATAAGGGATATAGGATTTAGCAAGGATGGTACTTAGTAATAATAAAACAATCAGGTAGCATACAATTTCAAAGCATTGTGTTCGGTTGAAAAATAATAGCATGTATTCCCCCCAAGGGTTTGTAAAACAATTAAGTAATGGAAAGTGGGGCTATGAACTCACCTTAAGTTATATAGCAAGTAGTGAATGTGATGGTCGAATCGCGAATGTTTCTACGAGCAACCTATAATAGAATGTTGCGACTTAGGATTGGAGTAAAGAATATGAAGAATTGCCTATATATGTCTTGCATTTAGTTCATGATGTAGTACTTAGTATAGTGTAAGACTTTGAAAAGAAATGGTTTATGAAACATGTAAAGTTTATATATCGCTTACTACCGTTCGGGCCGACATAATTCAGAGGTCATTTAGTAAACGTTCAAGGAGCCAGGACACTTTAATTCGCAAATCCACAACTCATCTCGACGGCTTACTTAATGAACCCCTCACATGAGGCTCCCTACTATTGTAGTATTTGATAATATATATATATATATATATATATATATATATATATATATATATATATATATATATATATATATATATATATATATATATATATATATATATAAGTTTTGATCCAAAAAGTTACATGTCCAATATTTGAATAAACATAGGAAAGTTTACTTTTGGATGAAGATTGTTATTACAATGAGTCTCATGGTTATTTTGATGGAGTAGATCCAAATTGGATGTTTATGTTGCCATTAACTCTCTAGTTTATGTTTTCGACTTAGAAAGCCATAAGGTCTTTAGCCGTGGCCTTGCCGTGGCTTTAGTCATTGCTACCATGGTCTTGAGACTCATCCTTGGCCTTAGCCATGGTTGTGGTCTTAGCTTTAGGTCATTAGACCTCTTGGTTTCAATTAACCATAACTATTACATGGTCATTTGGTATAAAAATGGGCTGTTAAGAATTTGAAGAAAAATATCACTCGTAAAGCGTTTTCAGGGCTCGAGCTTGTTTACTCCTGAACGAAAACGTCGTTCCGGAAAAATTTTGTGCTTTAACTTTTTGATGAATCGGACCAGAAGTGCCACTTTCAAAAAGGTCAGAATGCTAACAGGTTGTGTTTGGCAGTTTCGGCGTTTTGGTTTCGCTAACTTCTTATGGCCATAACTTTTGACTCGGGTACTCGTTTTAGGTGATTCAAATTGCTATATTTTCCTTTTTAAGTCCTCTATAACAGTAGGTAAGTGTTTCATATCATGGTTACTCTATTTTGGTCGTGGTGCTCAATATAAGTCACTAGTTTCCTTGATTACTTAACATAAGTTAATATATAGTTTCCAAAACTTGTTTTAATAGTTTTTATACATCATGAACATAACACAAAGACCATATATAGAATGAATGAAACATAATAAACATGAAAATGATATTGAGCAAGAAAGTGTATTAGGGTTTCTTACAACTTTTGGCCTTAATGAAAAGGGAACTCATGAACTAAGACAAGATCTAAATCCTTCAATCGAAAACCCTAGCTTCCAATCCTTCAACACTACCCTTGCTAACCCTTGCTAGGCTTGGTCTAACCTTGTAAGAACCTTATGTGTTCAGACCCTAACCACCTTGTGTAGCTCCTAATTCAACCATGGAATCACCAAACAAACTCTTGATTCATGTAGAGACTAACTATGCCTTCAACTTTGGTATGTAACTTATAACTTAGAAATCAAAGGATCATGGTTTATGGGTTTGTTGTTGGGCGTTTGGAATGAAGAGAAAGGAAAGGATTAGGCTTGTATTTATAGCATGAAGAGGAGGTTAGGAAGGTGCCTAGGAAGTTTCCTTGAGGAGGTTAGAGACTTAGGATATTTTCCAAGACTTAGTGGCCAAGTTTACTTGCAAAATGTTTAGCTTCCTATGTAAGCTTCCTATCCTTAACTTAGTGACCAAGAAAATGCCCCATGTGGCTTAAAATTTCGTTCAATGCCTATCTTGGATGACTAGTTATGTGTTTTGATAATATCTTGCTTTTATGGAGCGAGTTTTGTCCCGGTAATCGCTAACGGTAAGTCGTTAAGTCATGAAACTTAAAATCGGGTATCCTAAAAATATGAAACTTATAAATATGTTAAAACTTATTAATATAACCTATCTTAGCATATTTAATGAGTGACAAGTTCTACCGGGTTGCTTAAACGCTGCTAAAACTGGAAACGCGGGTCTAAAACGCGTAATTCGCATAAAACGCTGAACTGGAAAACGTACAATTCTAAAACTTTTGGAATTGTCATAAAATGAGAGAAAATCATATTTCTATTGTTTATAGTGTTTTATGGACATATCGGGATGCTGGAATGACGTTTAAACCTAAAAGTAAATCTCGAACACAGTTTCGTGATTTTTGCAGAAATGATCCGACAAGTGTTAAACTCTCGGATTATCATTAAAATAGTTTAACTTAAGAGAATATGAAATAAAAAATTTAGGAGTGAATAGTGAAAGTGAATAGTAAAAATGAATAGTGAAATTTTCGGGAATAGAAGTTAACCTGAAAATGCGAATTGTTACAGGTATTTCATTCACCCTTGGCTCTTCATTAGGTAGCTCAGTAAACCTACTAATTTCATCACTTACTTCAGTCTCCTCAGGAATAACATATTCCAATAATAGCCCTTAGATTGAGTTCTTCTAGAAATACTACTACCAATAAGCCTACGGTTACTAGGACTAGCATCATTGTCCTCATCTATTTCATTAAGAACAAGACCCATTGCCTGATATGGCTTGAAGTAAGTTCCTACTTTGGACACTACATGTTCTATGTACACTTCAATGACCTTATACTCAGCTATAAACGTACTTAAATAACATACATCATCATCACTACATAATGAATGCAAGCTAACATCAAGATTCTTACCAGGTTCAAGAAAGTTATAAAACATTATTTTTCTATCTGTCCAACCCAGGTCCTGAACCATTTCATCTAAGTCGTGAATCGAGAACGTTTCAGTATCCATCATATCAACAATACTTTTCCTACCATTACAGTATACCCTTCCAGGAAACAAGTCAAACTCACCTCCATGGTGTATCCTCATACAAAAGCAAGTAGGAAGATCTTCTGCAAAAAGTCAAACAATAATTAGGAACTCATTAATATAGAATGTGAACCATTTTATACCTAAACGAACAAAATTAAAACTAAAACAAAAAAATAACCAACGTAGGACACTTACTATAATTATCCTTTGCATTCTGATACAACTCTTCACCAGTAAAATATTCTTGATCGTCGCCCATTATCTTCCATTTAATAGTACCCATTTTGTTAAACAACCATAAGAAATTTATGAACAAAAATTTTAGGAAAAAGATTAGGGTTTAACTGTGTGCAATTGAAAGAAGTTATAAGATGAATTTTGTGAGAGAAATGATGGGAAAAAGTGTTGGGAAATGGGGATAATCAGGACGGGAACATTGACATGACAAGTCGTCAGATGGTAGCTGGGGAAAGTAGGAAAAAGTGATCGGACGAAATTGACCTCGTGTGGGATGCACGTGAGGACCGACTTAACTGGGAAATCTAACGACCGTCAGGATTTTGGACTAGCGGCGTAATATATTCTCGATCTTGGATCAAAAACGAAAATATTAGCTTTTTTGGATGTCGTATGAAATCTGAGCAAAGTATAGGGACTAACAGTGTAGTTTACTCTTTTTTTAATATTGTTTTTGAATAGAATGAAAAACTTTAGGTATCTTTGCGAAAATGGTCCTTGTGCGGATCATATAAATTATAATCACCACGATGGCTAGGGGCAGATTTGCTGCTGCCACACCCAATGCAAATTGGACGCCCTATGGAAATTGGGCTAATGAACAGTGTTAGCTACAGTATTAACGGTAGTTAGTTAACAGCCGTTATCTACTAACGGTCATTAACTAACAAACGTTATCTTACATTTTTATTATTTAAAATTTTTTTGGTCCTTCATGTAACGTTGAAAAGTCAGTCCTTCATGACTAACTTTGTAATGGAACGCTAAGATAAAGACATTTTCCGTCACAAAACTAACAAAAAATGGTCCTTGGGGTTATCGATCCATTACAGAGTTAGGCCCTTGCGCTTAGCGATGGCTCGCAACGGAAATCAATGATTTTGTATTCAAACATCCCGCAACGAAGCACAAGGCTTCACACCTTGCTTTTTTTCAAATAGCATGAAATTTTTTATCCATAGCTGTATCTAATGTTTATCACTTTTAAAATGAAGACCTTAGTGTTAAAAAAAAGTTGTAGAAGGACTAAATTTGTAAAAATAGTTCACATAGGGACGGCTTTTGTAAATTTTAAAACAAGGACTAAATTTGTAAAAAGAGTTTTGTGGCAGGACTAAAATCACACAAGGACCTGTTTTGTAAAAAGTTGCAAGGGACCTACTTTGCAATAGAAAAAATCAAAAAGAACCTATTTTACAAAAGGAACCATTTTTGCTTAGAGATCACTTTTAATTTTAATTGCTTTAGCCGGTTACCACGTATCATATTAGTACAAAATGAAAGTTGACGTATTACATGAGTAATATTTTAGGTACACGTATCATAACAGTACATTTGAGATAATACACATCTACTTATGACTTAAACTTTTTTTTTTTTTTTTTTTTTTTTTTTTTTTTTTTTTAATAATATTTAAAAATTTATGTAAATATGCCTTTATTTTTTGAAAAAATGTCTTACTAGCCTCTTACTCTTACCGAGTCAAAGGCGGTAAGAGGTGTTCAGATATTAGTTTTTTTTTTTTTTTTTAGTCATACCCGGTTAGACATATGATATTTATGATAAAAAGTCTTGTTCATATTTACATCAGTATTGTTATCGCATTGCGTTAGTTTAATAAATAAATTGAAAAAAAAAAAAAAAACACTTACAAACCATTCAAACAATTATCAAGTTTAGACTTTCTATTTCGTTCAAGTTTAGACTTTCTAGCGGCTCTTACAGGTAAGACTCGTTATTTTCAAACAAACGAATGATACTTATACTAATGCTAAAATGTGCTATGAAACAAAAGTTATGCTTTGTTTATACAAAGTAACTCCTAATTGCCAGCACTAAATTTGAGTTATAGGTTAATGGGTTTAACTCAGACCTGTGTTAAAACAGTTAAATGGTATCGACATATTTGGTTCATACAACATCTAAGATTGCATCACTTGCTAAATCAGGCAAACTTACATATGCCCGTAAACTGTTCGATGAAATGTCCTATAGAGACACAGTTGTTTGGAACACAATGCTCACTAGTTACACTCGTCTTACCCTTTACGACGAAACCCTGTTACTCTTTTGTAAAATGATGGGTAGTATCAAGCCTGACGATTACTCGTTTACTGCGGTTTTAAGTGCTTGTGCTGGCTCGTGTAAGCTTCGTTATGGACAAAGTGTGCATGGTTTGGTTGTTGGTTTGGGATGTTGTGGTTCGGTTGCGGTGAGTAATGCGCTGATTGATATGTATGGAAAGTGTTGGAGGGTTGGTAGTGCCAAGGGTGTGTTTGAAGAGATGGGGTTTAGGAATGATGTGTCGTGGTGTTCATTGTTGTTTGCGTTTGTGAATGTTAATGAGTTTGGGGTGGCGAGAAGGGTTTTTGATGGTATGCCGAATAAGGTGAATGTTGCTTGGAATACTATGATTGCTGGTCATGCTCGAGTTGGAGAGGTTGGAACTTGTGTTAGTTTGTTTAAGAGGATGATGGTTGAATCATGTGATCAAGATCAGTGGACGTTTAGTGCACTGATGAATGCTTGTGCTGAATCACAAGAATATAGCATCGGTTGCATGGTTCATTCGGTTGTAGTTAAGAATGGATGGATTTTTGCGGTTGAGGTTAACAACTCGATTCTTAGCTTTTATGCACAAATAGGTAGTCCCGCAGATGTAGTGAAGATGTTTGAGTCCATCGAGACTCGAACCAAAATTTCTTGGAATGCAATAATAGATGCTCATATGAAAATAGGAGATACCCAAAAAGCACTTATCGCATTTCAGCAAGCACCCGACAAGAATATTATATCATGGACCTCAATGATAACAGGCTATGTTAGAAATGGAAATGCTGAAGATGCCGTAAGCTTTTTTGTTGATATGATAAGAAGCAATCTCCAGCCTGATGATTTTTCACTTGGAACAGTTTTACATGCATGCTCTGTCCTGGCAACACTAGGGCATGGCAAAATGGTCCATAGTCTTGCGATACATAATGGTTTTCATGGTTATGCTTATGTCGGCAATGGGTTGGTTAATATGTATGCAAAATGTGGAGACATCAATGGCTCAAGGCTTGCTTTTGATGATATTATCGAAAAGGATTTGGTTTCATGGAACACAATGTTGATTGCTTTTGGCCTACATGGTTGGGGTGACAAAGCTCTAAACATTTATGAAGAACTGATAGCATCTGGTTTGAAACCAGATAATGTCACCTTTATAAGCCTGCTCATGACGTGTAGCCACTTGGGACTTATTAACAGAGGCTGGGAATTTTTCGAGTCAATGATTCAAACCTACAGGATTTTTCCAGAAATTGACCATGTGGCATGCATGGTTGATATGCTTGCTCGAGGAGGGTACTTGGAAGAAGCAAGAAAGATGGCCAATTCGTATATGACATTTGACACCACTGTTAAGTCAAGTGAAGCTGTTTTTGGAGCCTGTTATTCATATGGTGATGTAGATATGGGAGTTGAATTGGGTGGTAAGTTGAAAATGTTGGAACCAGAACGTGAAATGAGTTACGTCATGCTGTCGAATTTGTATTGTGCAAGTGAGAAGTGGAAAGAAGCCGAGTTGGTTAGGAAAGCGATGGCTGATAATGGGGTAAAGAAGATGCCTGGTTGTAGCTGGATTGAAGTAAATAATAAAGTGACGGCTTTTGTGGCGGGTAGGAGTTTATCTGTAAACAATAAAGACTTGTCTTCCATTCTATACTTGCTAGAATACCAAATGAGGTAATGCAAAGTTCTGATGGGTAATCCCTGATAACGTCACTTGCATCATCTGCATATAAATATAGAAAATATGTACGAGTATATCTCTATATCACTTGACTCTTAATTTATATAACCCAAAAGCAGTTGTGCTTTTACATGTGGTGACTATTAAGTAAGTCATACCTCATGCGGATCTGAGAACTCACCCAAATACCCAGCAGTGACAACAACAGAGAGAAGCTGAACACTGGCTTCGCAGTCAAAGGGACTGTAATACTCATCTAGTTTGGAGTGCCCAATATATGCTGTTTGGAGACACAAAGCAAATATAGAAAAAGTGTTTTCCTGAAATTTGTAAACAGCTCTAGTGATGGGAAAATGTTCCCTTTTGTCCTTGAGGAATAACAGTTTTTGGTTCTTTTTAACCAACATCTAATTAGCAGCATCCGTGTTGCCAACGGCTGCAGCACGATGAAGTGCATTGCATCCATTATTATTTACCAGATCTAGAAGTAAATCTGCAGCTATCTTCTTCAGGATATTATCAACAAAATGGGTATTTCTACATGTACCAATGGCACACGCTGTTGCCATCATTATCAATCCTAGCAGTCAAAGCATCCCCGTCCATGTCACAAATGGTTTTGGCAACCTTCCAGTTGTCCGTCATGATAGATCTATATAGTCTCATGCACTGTGCTGCCTTATCTATTGCCATCACAAAATATTATGAGTTAATTAGGAAATTAAAATGAAAGAAAAAAAAAATAGTGCCTAATGGTTTCGTTGGGGCTGCTGGCAGGTTTGCTGGTATCGTTGGTAGCATTCAGCTCCTTCCATACATTTTTGGCTATTTGGCAACGGTAAACATGATATCTTTGCTAAGTGAACCAAATATTCATCCTTTAACAAGGGTATCTGACCTTTTCCATTTCCTGTTCTGATAGGTTTCTTCTAATGTATGTTTCATTAATGAAATCGAGCATATCATGACTATCCAAAAGGCACGTCATCTGTTCCTTCCACGGATGAAAATTCATTTTACTGGACAACATGATCGAAAGAAAGCTGGCAGCATTCACATACGTGTATATGCCATAAGCAAAAATTCTATTTCCTTTTGTTGTTTCTATTTCATTTTCACTAAAATGTTATTTCCTTCATCTTTATCCAGTCACCAAAATGAATGGAACAACAAGCCTTTACAAACACCCTTTGGGCATTACAATTTTTCATCATTTTCATAAAAGTTAGCTGAACAACTTAGGAATGAAATGAAATGCCTTGGTGCCTATGGCTATCAAGACTGCTGAGCAATTTTATGGTAGATGTTTACTCATTAGAGATCGGCATGTATAAATATTCGATAAGAGTGTCGAATATAGTTTATGACTTATAACTGAGCTAGATGGTTGGTGGTGGTTTTTTGCGACTAGCTAAGCATTATAGCCAAAAGACTTTTTGATTGATTTTGAGAGCACGTATTTAATCAAGAGTCGTTTAACAACCATAACTTTTTATGTAATGATAACAGTGAAACTAATAAACATTCATGTAGGAACTTTGTGACAAAGATAAGTTCCTTCTGAAAACGTGAAATGCTGTAAGATTTCTTGTTTAGAAAAGTTTTTTAATCTCTCTTTATTTATATGACTTGACAACTAGGACTTGTACAAACTTGGACAAAAGAGGTTAGCCTAACACAATATTATCATTTTACTCACCACTAGTTCGAGAATACAGCATAAACCATGTGCGCATATTTATGGATACATATGTTAATCTAGGAAAGAAAATATAACCACAAAGAGCATATACATTTTAAAAGAAGATGCCAACACAAAAAGCCGAAAAATATAGAGGATAGTTCTTGATTTATATCAAAACCAACAGGTTCTAAACTGTCTTTAAGACTAGAAAACATGATACCGACCAAACTAAAGTTAAATCAATCTTGACCATTTCCAAAACTGTCACGCTTATCTTGTTGCCACCCGTATCCCTGTCCATGATTATTTGAGTCACCACCATAGAAGTTGCCTGGCATTTGAGTAAATTGTGGAGCTAGAGTGGGCGGTGGTGGCAGTAAGTTTCCCCTTCCATCCCTCAAGTCATTAGCGTTTCCCCCTTGTGGAATATTTGGTGGTGGAGCACCTTGAAAGAAACCACCTTGATTCATAATCATAGAAGGGTCAAATGGTGCACCATTCGGTCCAACATTCCAAGGTTGTGCAAAAGCCAACAACGACCCGTGTTCCACACCTGCTTCTGGAGCTTGACCACCGACGTAAGGTGGTTGACCAAATGATGTGGGACCCATTACATTTGGATTGACCGGTACTACAAAGTTGGGAGGCTGGAGGGCGTTCAGAGGGTACTGGACATAAGGAGCCTGGGATATAATACCTTGTTGCTGATCACCTGCCATAGGACCATCAAAACCATGGGGTCTGTTATCAGCCTGTGGTGGGTTAAGTTTTGGCTGTACGAGTGGCCGAAGAGGAGGAGGTTGGGACCGAGGGGTGCGTTCCTCACCATCTTGGACTGGCCTTGGTGTTGGGGCTTGAACCGTTGAATCAGATGTTGTTGGTTTCCTGGCGCTTACAGCTTCGGACTCGTTTCCATCTTTCTGGGGAGTTGAATTAATAAGATCCGCATGGACAGCATGTACATGAGCCTCAAAGTCGATTTTCTTAAGGAATGACTTTAGACAATGTGGAGCTGCACATATGAAGATTCCTTCCATCATTTTAATCGTCTGGATCTTCTGAATACGATCATCACACCTGTGTAACAAGCAAGAAGAGATACAAAAAACTAACTTAATACTGATTGTCTATCACAATAAAAATGTATTTTTAGAAAAGAAAAAAAATATAAAAATAAAGACCAATGTTTACTTTCAGGCATGTACTTCCTTTTTGTCCAATAAAAGTTACTACGTTTTCCGAAATTTTTAAAAAGGTTATCTGAAAGACAACATTCTAATTCACATTTGCTTATTGGTCAAGCTTTTCAAGTTTAGCTACAGGTGTCGATCTCAATCTATCCACTCAATGACGGGTCATTGTGGATTGTATATTATCTCAACAGGTCAAACAGCTTGAATTTCAAAATCCTTGAAACAGCTTGAAGTCTATTTATATTGCACACAAACTCCTGAATCGTATTACTCAAACATTCAGATTATATACTTTCATTATAGTTGTAATTGTAATAGTAAATGAGATAAAACCACACAATATTGTTAATGCATATAAAATATGTACAAAAAAGTGTATGTGGGGTACCCATTGCATGCAGGGATAACAACAAGCCACAACTTTAAAGTTCACATAATCTGTCATAGTCCTCAGGAAGATTTAGCATGGTCTCCCTTAGGGATCTATACTATGACAAATAGGTCAAAGTCTCAATAGTGGATAAGGCATTTAAACTTTGTAGCAAGATTAAACCAGCTAAAGCAAACATCTGTTATTAAGAACTTATTAATAGATGACATTAATCCATTTTAACCTCTAAATTGGCTATGTAAGTATAGTTGGCATATATAGCCCAAAGTACATATATGTTCATATATTTCGTAGTCCAATAACATTGAGCTGAATCAAATGCAAACATGTGTAGTTACATATCTAAATGCAAATTATGTGACGTCGTAGCTCTGGCCCTTATGAATAGGGAGTTATAAAATATCAGGAACTGACTGCTTTTTAAGTCGTTTACGCTGTGGAACACAGGGGGAGGGGGGGTGTAATTTGGATAGACTGACTTGTGCAAGTGTGCACCTGTGAAAATGGACACTCCTTCCAATTTTTCTTAACATACATTATTTTTTAAATCTTGCGAATGATTTCGCCAATTATACCTACATAAGTCACTTTATCGAAGTAACTGCATTTAATGCATTTCTTGGTTAAATAAGAATGCCTGTGTTTATTAAATACACGCTAACTTGTGCCCAGTCAGCACTTGTTAGCAAAACATTTAGCTTATATCTAAAGAAAGCTAATAAAGTTGAGACAAACAGTGTTTCGGGTGAACCTCATGACCCATACCCAAAATAAAACTTGTTTTGACGCGTTACACAACCCTCATTTTACCACCCCTAGTAGTAGCCATGTCAACAGACGAAGTACAAAAATAAATCCAAATATAAATATAATGCTTATTTAGTCTTACAAGTAGCAAGAAGAGTCACTCCTAGCGCAGTCCAGGCAAAAGGCATGCTCACAAGGGATCTGCAAGAATCAGAAGCTGTTTGTTAATCAAGATAACCACCAATAATAATGCACATGATAGCTTTATAAAGGCGCATAATTAATAAACCAGCAAAAAACATATTAAACAATGTTTTAATCATATGAGCTTCTTAAAACTGAATCAACGTAATCTAACATTCTAACTCAAAAGAATAAACTCTTCCTCTGTAAGTTAAAAAAGATTCACCATCAAAGACTACATGTGCAACTGACAAACTGTGCAATTATAGTTAGTGGTGCAATGTGGACAGGTTGTCGGGTTTAGGTAATGGATCAAAATTTGTGTACGGGTAATGGATTGGATTGACCTCAAAACGAAAACTACTGTTTTGATAAATTTATATTATTGTTTTGCAAATGATCTAAATTGTATAATGATACCTAGTTTTGCCAGCCTCTTTGAAGCTTATAGAGATATTTATACCCATTAGATCGTGCAAGAAAAAAAGAAGCAAACACCTATAGCTATAGTAACATACATACAAACAAATTAGTAAACTTCATCTTATCTAAAATTTCTATTTATGGAACAAGTTCATTTGCAAGGTTCAGAACATCGCTCACAGAGGGCCACATGGACATTTCTAGTAAATATGGTCCTAAAGCATACATTACAAAAAAGAAATTCATAGCAAACTGTAAGTGTAAAAACTGTAGAACTAATCCTCAAAGCCCAAAAGAACACAACAATTGACACGAAACTGACAAATACATACATAAGAGCAAAAAAAACAGAGGATGACAGAATGATAGATACAAAGTAAGAAACCAGAAACATTTAAGCATTCTACAGAACTACAAAGAGGTCGCACCTATGGCATATATCCCTTGTGACATCACTAAGAATAGGAGAAATGCAGAACAAGAACATGGCACACTATCTGGATATTACTTATGCTAAATGGGTAGCAACTGAACATATATAGACTAGCCGGTGTGTACCACTAATAACTAGATGTCTATGTAACTTGCATGATTCAAGGATTTTATTATCTAGGCAGCCCATCGTAATATAATTTGATCATTCCCTTGTTCGATAAACTGGATATATATGTGATCCCTAATTCAGAGATATGAAGATGTAGAGGTGCCATTTTTGACCCATTTCCAAAAGTGGGTTGATTTGAGTAATGTTTTATCTCAACTGGGTCACATACAAAATTTGGCAAAAAGGGGATTAGGTACTTAAAGCTCTTAATGGCATAAAACTTTCTAAATCATTTTAATAGTTTGTTAACGTAACTATAACTGAAACATCAACTATTTAAAAAAAGTTTACAAAAGTGTGGGTCAACCTGCCCGTTTCAATAGGTACTCCAAAAGTGAATATTGATCATTTTTTAACAGCATGAGTTTTGATCAGTTACCCCGACCTGCTCAGTTTGCCACCTAGTTTATCATTTTTGGCAAAGATAAAACTAACTTGTTTCATGTATTAACCCTCTCCCTTGGTGTCATGCTTTATGTTAATTTTAGCTTAAAAACCATAGAGATGCTAAGATATGATTTGTAATGTAAAAATCCGCTGGTTCAATTTTAGATTATCCAACATCTGTCTTATATCATATATTATAACAAATACATGTTTCATAACTGAATACGCTGAAACCTGCTAGCTAGCATCTGGCTATAACAAAACAGCTAGCTTACTGACATTATGTGCAACGAAAATCCAAATAAAAGAGCAGTAATACATACCAAACGTCCATATATAGCTATGGGAAAATCACATTGAACACAGAAATGGACACGTTCGCCAAGAGGGCGACGGGACCTACGACCAACAGTCTTGACAAGAGTGACACCATTAGCGGCCAAACCAAGGCTCTTGGCCACGGGAAGCTCAGCAATGTTAAGGTGGTCAGGGCATGCAACTGTGACAGTCTCCCCTCCACCACTTTCTGAAGCTGCTGTAGCCTTGTTGCTAAGGCGTATCTGAAGCATCTTAAAGCACTTTTCTCTTTCAAAGTTTTGTCTCAACCACAAATCGATGGTCAAATAGTTTTCCACTGCAGGATGAAAGAGTTGTACCCAAATTAAAAACTATAAGGGAGCATCTGGTTCTATGATTGGTTGTTAAAAGGATTATGAATCTATCTATAAGAAGGTATATGATGAAACTAAACATCTCGTAATAACCATTTTAAGATTTTTTTTCACAAACAAGAAAACTATAAAAGCAATAAGGAACGAAGCATAACCCTACCAATCACATGACAAGAAAACCAAAAGCCTTGAACCACACATAGACATCTATATCATACATATGTGGTTATATAATTGGAATCAAGATTAGAAGCCTCAAACAAAGAAGCTACAACGCAATGGACAAATAACCTATTCGAGAATGTGGAAAACATATACTCCAACTTAACCTAAATAGAGCAGACACATATGCAAAGCTTTTTAGCGAAATTCGATACTATAACTTGTTTGAAATATTGACAGTCACAGGATAAGTATTTAATAGAATCCCCAAATTGGTTTGAGCGGGAGCATAACTGTTATGCGATTAAAATTACAGAATTGTAACACTAACTAAATAAATATCTGTGATTGGTAATTGCAGTTGAGTTGTCATAACTGATTGTATCGACTACACATATATAGTAGAAGAAATATGGGCAAAAAGATTGATGTTCCCTAACCAATGTTAAAGAACCGGGTATATCTAAGAGGAATTCCTCTTTCGTAGTGTTCGGATAATGTATCATTAACATTAGATTAAAAAGTTGGGGTAGGTTAAAAAAAGAAAAACCTTAAATAGTATTAAAAGACACCAAGTAAAACAAATAGATATAGGAAATCAGCAGAAGATTAACATGCCTAAGAATTGAATAGAATAATTACCCTAGTAGTAAAAGAATCAAAATCGCAGGATCAGTCAGGTGTTTTTTTTCTTTTCTCGTTTGACAGAATGAATGAATGTGTTGTATACAAAACTGATTATGAACAGCGGGTTGGGTCACGGGTCAAACCGGATCAGACTCGGGTTCATCAGTTATTACTTGGAGAGTGTTTGGTACGATGGTATAAGTATTAAAAGTAATGGGTTTGTAAACCCATTCCCATATAATTTCATTGTTTGACCAAATACCCCTTTAACTCTTACTCTTTTATGAAAGAATGTATATAATTTTGTCCTAACTACTACCCAACGATTACATTTTAAACTCAATATATTTAAAATTTAAATAATATTGATTGTTTATAATACTCTTTAAAGTTAAATGCTTAAATAACAAGTAACGTTAGTGAAATATTATATTTTTATTATAAATAACTATATTAATATTTTAAAAATTGTTTAATCATTAAAACTTTTATAATTTTTTTCTGCCCCATGAACTTTTTTCTCGCAATAACTACAAATTAAATCCATAAGTTTCGCATCAAAGATCAAACCAAAATCACGATTTCGCAAATATAATTATTTGTTGGACCGTCGCTTTGCGCGAGTATTTGTCTAGGTATGAAAATGATGCAAGCACTTTCAACAAAAATTTTCAAAATTTTAAATTTCAGTTAATGATTTTTGAAAGTTATAAAATAAATATTAATAATTTGAAAATGTCCATTAGAGTTAACGAGCAAAATAGCTCGCGCGTTGCTGCGGTGCGGGTTCTTTTTTTCTTTTTCTTTTTCTTTTTTTTTTCTTTTTGTTAAATTTCATGTGGTCAACGTTGTTGATGTCGGGTCGGGTGTGCAGGAGCTGAACAATCATGTGTATAGGAAAAATATAAACATATTTAATTGCTAATTATGGTAAGCAAACATAGTTGTCAAATGGTTGTTTTGAGACGAAAAGTTAGATCATTATGCAAAGACGATTAAGAAACATAACATGTAATAAGTATTCTATAACGAAACTCATTATAAGAGATGCAAACAAATGAGGCCAACTGCAATTTTTTTTTTCTAACTTTGTATTACTATATATTGAAAAAAAAATATGTTTATGGTAAAGAGTAACAAATACAGATACATGCTTATTCAAACATCTTGAATCCGGAAACAACAATGCAAATTTAACATATAACAGCAAATGAAAACAACAAAATAACAATTTATTCCTTCCAACTTTATTCACATGGTCACTGCCACGATCCAACTTTCACATATCAACCGACACTAAATCCCCTTCTTTCTGGTAAAACAAATTGGACTTAAAGGCCAACGCAAAAGATACGCATTCACCTGACTATAACTGCATACAGATATTCACATAAGCATATCAGTCAAATAGCTTGATGAAAATTGGAGTGTTTCTATATGCTACATGTAATAACTATGTTACGAACCACGGTATATAAATAAAATAAGTTGAACATGTCTGTAGCTACTCTCTTTCATACACAAATTTTATAAAACAATGTACTTGCGAAAGGTTGGGTCAATTTAGTAGTTTGCCGTAAAAGAATTGAAATCCCAAATAACAAATTTCAGTCAAAGAAAATATACCGTGTAAACTATGCAGTAAAAACAACGCACACAAGAGACCAGGTAATAACATTTTAAGAGATTATGTGATCAACAATCCTCTTCAATATCGCATTCACCCAGAAAACAATCAGTAAAAAGATGATATATAAATGTTACTACCATATTTCTTAAAGGTTTTATGGCTCAAACAGACCCAAAATCACTCCAAATACCCTTTTTATTTTCCAATCAGCTATGTACCTGTGTATAACACCCCCATTTTAGGATCGCAGCGGAAAGGGACATGGGATGCTATATATTAGTCAATTGTACAAATATAGTAACAACTTCAAAACAAAGTCGTTTTTAAACTTTCACATTCGATAAATCACCAGAGTTAGCAAAGGTCCCAAAAGGTTTTAACATAATACAAAGTTACATAAGTTTGAAAGTTTGAAACGTTATCGAATGGAAATTTTTATTTAAACACGGGCCACCAAGTAGATATCCATTCTTTGCGCCGCCCATCCAAGCTGAAGTTACTTACGGACCTGAGATAAACATGCTAAAAGTCAACATAACGTTGATTGAATTCATAGAGTTTAATAAGTAATAAGTTGAATACAAGCATTAATCATCTATAGACATGTAAAGGCCTTTTACAAGTCAGGAAAAATAAGATTTACAGCATTGAGCTCACGAAACCGAACCTTGACTATGTCTAAATGATGCCCCGCACAAGGGTAATCTTGCCAATTGTCACACCCCCAAAATACCTGAATGGCAGCGGAATGGAATACCTGGGGGTGACTGTCATAGCATCACAAACAAGGATATATTGAACGACCTAAAATGTCGTTTGGAAAATACGTCGTTTGATCATTAAAAACATTCAGAGTTTACAAAACATAAGTCCCAAAAGATGTTGTCAATTTCAGTAAAATAAGTTCAACAAGATCAAACGTTCATAAGTGCAGAAATATAAAGTGAGACGCGTCAACTCCACGACTCCATGAAGGTCCAAATGTATGCACATGTGCTACCTTGATAACCTGAGAATACATTGCTAAAACGTCAACACGAATGTTGGTGAATAATCATAGGTTTATAAGTAAATCGTATGTACAATAAACACAAGTATAAAGTAAGGTGACAATATGTCAAAAAATGCTACATTGTCTTTTAAGCTCATGACCTCGAAGCTAGACGTACTAAAATTTGCCCCAAATGAGTGTTTACCAGACACTCGTACTATATTAGACATGAAATGCATTCGTTTTCCTCTTGGAGCAACCCAAACACGAATGGAGGAGTCACCCTCAATAGATCTATTCACTCACTCTCGCTTGGCAATATAATTAACGGTCCATGATAATAAAGGGGACTTAATGTGGTAGTAAGGCATCTTAAGAAATGTACGGAATTTAATACTTTGGCATGTACAGAAAAATAAGTATGCAATGTATTCTCCCCCGTGGGATTTGAAATCAAATATGTAATTGAAAACGGGGCTATGAAAACTCACCTGAAGTGATAGTACAATGTGATGAAATAATCGGGACAACAAGGCGCGAACACTAGCTGCAACCTAATATGAGTAATAACGATCTACTTTAGATCATGCCGTGATGTAATGAATGCACATGCACATGATACCTATACCACTCGTAACTTGAAAATACTAGTCATTGTCAAAGTAGGTAATTTCCATACTTAAGAAAAATAAGTCCAACTAGAATAATAAAAACTTGTCGTAATATATCGTATATAAAATGTTAGCGTTATATTCCTCGTTTTGAAAACCTTAAAATAACGTCTAATAGTCGTAAAAATAGACTTGTAATCATAAGTACTTCATTGGTTATAAATTTGGCACTTTGGTAGTATTTCTAGAAAATCTAGAATTTAGTACGTAGAAGTAGTATTATTATTTTTAGTTGAAAAGCTGTCAATTATATATATAGTTTTGCCAATATTGAAACGTGAATAACTTTGTCGTTATAAGCCCATTTTACTCGTTCTTTATATCCACGGTTACGTCTTAGTATGTACTAATATATTTTTGATAACTCGGCTTCTCTAGATTACGTCCAAAGCCTCAGTTTGTCCAACGAAAATCGTCCAACAGCATGCTATTTTCAGAAAAATAGTTTTCGTCATTAATCTTGCAAAAATCGTATCTCCTTCGTTATAAATCCGTTTTAGTCCGTTCTTTCGCCTAAAGTTTCGTTTTTGAAAGTATTTTCTAAGTCTTTGGTCAAAAATTACCCATCACCTACTGAGTTTCCCACGTTTCAAAAATAGTGACAGTAGGTATATATATTGTTTCAAAAATCAATTATAGGGTTCTAATCTAGTTCCAACTTCAACCAAACCACTTTCAATCACCACAAAACTAGTCTAATCCTACCATACACCTTCTTAGGGTGTCATGGGTTCCTAAATATCATAAATCAAGTGGATCTAACAAGGATCTAACTATAATCACTTTCTAGGGTATCAAAGTTTAAAGTTTATAAAATAAAGTGGTATAACTAGCATATGCATGAAATATAGTATAGAAAACCATATGATCATAATAAATACTTGAAGAAATGATAAAAATAAATTTTGTAAACTTACTTGAAAGATTAAGGAGATTTTGAGGATGAAAATCCTAAGTAAACCTTGAGTTTATATTTCAAAACCCAAAAAAAAGAATACAAACTATACTTGCTAAATTACTTGTTCTTGAAAATCAAATGGTTTTTCCTTGTTTTCTTGCCTTGGCCGAACATCACAATGAAGAGAGAAAAGAAGATGAGTTTACTTGTAGTTTTTGTGATATGAGGATGAGAATGAATTATTGGATAGTATATATTGTATATAAATTAAATCTTATGACACAATCTAAGAGTTAGTGATAAAATTTCAAATGTGTAAGAGTATAGTATGGAGGGGGGAGGGGGGGGGGGGGCGGCAATAGGGTGAAAGGAAGAAAAATGACTGGAGTGTAAGATAGTTGTTGAGTATTAGTAGTATTATGTGTATAAAATAGTTTTAGGGGATACCGGGTACCGAGTTAACTAAAAATAAATTTTAATGGAGTTAACCGGGACATAATAAAGTCGTAAAAATTGTAAAAATATGTTGGGTATAAATATTGAGTGTTTAGATAATTATTATTTAATTTCTACGAAAACCGTCGTAATTTTAGTAAACTTACGATAATAATTAAATAAATTTCCAAAACACCGGGTAAATTAATATTATAATTTTTATATTATTAAAATGAATATAAAAATATGTTGGGATCATAGTCGGGAGCGTCGGACGTGTTAGTCACATTATTGGTCGCGTGTTAACGTTTATTTAAAAATAAACATACGTAAAAGTTAATTATACCAAAAGTATTAATTTAAATATCCTACGAGTGGAATAGTATGCAAGTGCCATAATGATGATATGCAGACTATTTCTAGTCCGTATGAGATGTCCCAAATGATAATGCATGAATTCGCTCTTGAACCAATACGGTTACGCGAATTTAAATACTCGTAAACTAAATTTACGATGAAATGAGTAATGCACGTGAATAGTGTTTTCTCTTCGGAAATGAATAGTGTCATGTGAATAGTAAATTTTCTGAACGTTTCTCGGAATATCAAATTGACCTAAAAAATGATGAATAGTAATATGATGAATAGTAATTGGTGAATAGTAGATTGTCGAAGTTGGAAAAATGACCAGAAATTACGAGTTGTGACACCAATTACCCTAAATTCTCAATATTATATGTCCGTTTGACTTACAGTTGTCAAATGAGCACTACTCACCCGGACAGGCTTGTCAAGCCAAATATGCATATTTATAATACTAGCGTTCACACAAAATTAACGGTTCATGATGGGGACTTAAGCAAGAATACTCAATGTCAGATGTCTATAAATCATATAATCGGGTCTAGCATACCAAAAGCTACTTGTATTCAGTTTGTAAAACTAGCATGTATCCCCCTCGTGAGGTTTATAAAACATTTAAATGAGTAAAGGTGAGGATATAAACTCACCGTGAACAAAGGAAGTAATATGAAATGAGCAAGTGATGAAAAATAGCCGCAAAGCTCTACGATGAACCTAAATAGATATAGGCTAGTCTTAGGTTTTTGAAAATAAACATTGATGCAACTTAGCTATATATAAGTTATTATCTTATCTACGCTTGGTACATAATTCCTAAATATATCAAGTGTTTAAAATAAAGTTTTAAAGATATAATCATATGAGTTTTTGAATCCTTTATACTTTTAAAGTCAAAGCTGTAAATCATTTTTGTAATTTGCGCAACTTAGAAAATCCGTTACTCTTAAACCGTATGTCGAAAAATTAAGTTCCTTATATCCTTGGAAAGGTATTCACCTTTACTAATTAGTTTTGTGGGTTTTACTAAGCCAAAAGTTACATAACATTAGTAAAACTATCAATTTATCCATACTATTCAGTCCATCAGCTTTCAAAATTATAACAGTCCCACGAAAAGTGCGATATATAGAGTTTTACAAACTTGATTAATTCCCCGTTTTCGGCCACATTTAAGTTAAGATGTTATCTAAAACTTTTATGTTTTGGGTAACAGTGGATTATTCACAAAAAATATGACTTTTACACATTTCAAATCTGTTACTCAGAATGTGACATGTTTCACGAAAATAATTCTAGTTTAATCATCGTAATGATTTATTCAACGAAATACCCGTCAAAATGTCCGTAAGACATTGGCCTACAACCCCATATTTTTTGTTTATGTTCAATGTCTACTGATTAGTGCAATTTATTCCGTTTTTACCCTTGAATCAGATTCACAGTTTGCATGTCTAGTCCTTTAGGGTTTTTAGTGTTTCCTAACTATGTACCAAGCTTAATTAAGCATAATAATTTATATAATGTCTAAATACATCAAGATATACCATTTTTACAGTAATGAATATAAAAATAAATTGAAAATTAGTGGAGGAGTTTTCTTACAAAAGATATGGGCAAGTTAAAATGACAAGAAAGGAAGGACTTTGAGTTATCACTTGACACCACCAATGAAGATTCTTGAGGGCACCAAGGAAGGGCTTTTAGAGGAGCTTGGAGATCTTTAATCTACAGCCACAATATCATTTTTGTAAGCTATAAGAATATAGAACAAAGAGTACCAAGAATAAAAATGGGTATCAAGGATTATAATGACATTACTTGTATTTCTTTTTTAATCTATGACCACCAATATTTCTTGCCACCAATATTTCTTGTCACCAACACTTTTTGGATACTTGAGAATCACCACTCTATATTACTTGAAAACTTTAGTAAAATCACCACTAAAACTCTTGAGAATGGAAGTCTACAAGAAGTTAGAGAACAAGGATTGAAGCTAGCACCAAGAGAGGTTTATTCTAGCCCTAAATCTTTAGCTAGAAAAATTAAAAATGATGGTGTTTTGGGCTTGCTTACCTAAGGCAACATCAAGAAGGAGGAGAGGGAAGAGAGCTTTTTGCATGTAAGGATTTGTGGTGATAGAAATTATGTGGGATTTATGCTAGTTTTGTATAATTATTAACAAGTGTGATAACACTTGTTAAGTGATTATCATGCACACCACACTAGCTTGCCACCTAGGAGAGGGGTGGTGAGTTAGTGCAAGATTTTTGATATAATTCGGTTATTAGATGTATTGTGTAGTTTATTTTGCTCTCGGTAATTAAAACGTGGAGTTTTTAAGACGCGTAACGTAATACGGGTAGAAATAAAATGTAAAACTTGTAAAAATATAAAAACTTGTTTTCACAATGTATTTTAGAAATATAGATGAGTGGTGAGATCATCGGAGGATTTATTGAGGTTAAAACGTGAAAACATGAATTTAAACTGCGATACGTAAAAAGTGAAAAGTTGACGTAAAAATGGAAAAAGTGAATTATGAATTTAAAAATAGGACTGTAAGGTAACAATGGTGCATAGAAATCATATACTGAGCATAGTCTAGTCGCGATAGAATTTATTTAAACGTACGCGGATATCTTCCAACGGAGTTAATCAATTTAAAATAGAATATTTAAATAATGAACCATTAAATAATTGACATGGAATTTTAGAAATGTCACAACACGTACCCCTTAAAAGAGCTCCGTCCCGAAGCTTAACTCGCTTTATCTCCAGACGTTTCACTTGTGAAAAGATGGGGGTACTTCTTCTTGATCTGATCTTCGCGTTCCCATGTGAACTCTGGTCCTCGTCGGGTATCCCAACAAACCTTGACAATGGGGATGCGACTTTGTTTGAGTTGTTTCACTTCACGATCCATGATCTCTATTGGTTCTTCTATGAAGTGTAGCTTGTCATCGATACGAAGTTCTTCCAATGGAATGATGAGACTCTCATCCGATAAACACTTCTTAAGATTAGAAACGTGAAAAGTGTTGTGAATGCCTTGAAGTTCTTCAGGTAGCTCTAACTTGTATGCTACGGGACCAACCTTAGCTAGGATCTTGAATGGTCCAATGTATCGTGGACTTAGCTTTCCACGCTTACCAAAACGAATTACACCCTTCCATGGAGAAACCTTATGCATAACTTTGTCACCTACATTAAACTCCAAAGGTCGGCGTCTAATGTCGGCATAACTTTTCTGGCAGCTACGGGCAGTTAACAAACGGTTCTTGATTTGGACAATCTTCTCCGTTGTTTCACGAATCATTTCTGGCCCTGTGAGTTGACTATCCCCAACTTCACTCCAGCAAACTGGTGATCTACACTTTCACCCGTAGAGAGCTTCGAACGGTGCAACCTTGATGCTTGCGTGATAGCTATTGTTGTAGGAGAATTCGACTAATGGTAAATGTCGATCCCAACTACTTCCAAATTCAATCACACACGCCCTTAACATGTCTTCTAACGTTTGTATTGTTCTCTCGCTTTGACCATCCGTCTGTGGGTGGTACATCGTACTCATATCCAGATTTGTATTCAAGGCCTTCTGGAG
The DNA here is from genome assembly GCA_030686995.1 of Artemisia argyi. NCBI lineage: Eukaryota > Viridiplantae > Streptophyta > Magnoliopsida > Asterales > Asteraceae > Artemisia > Artemisia argyi. The sequence continues at coordinate 94,085,934 of CM060684.1, forward strand.
TGATTTCTAGAATCCTGATGTAAATCAGCTATCTCTATCGGATATGATTGAAATAGGCATGCCATGTCTACAAATAATCTCTTTTAAGTACAGTTGAGCAAGTTTCTCCATGCCGTCGGTTTCTTTTATTGGTAGGAAATGAGCAGATTTCATCAAACGATCAATAATGACCCAAATCGAATCATACCCACTTGGAGTTCTAGGAAGCTTTGTAATGAAATCCATGGTGATTCTTTCCCATTTCCAAGTAGGGATAACAGGTTGTTGAAGAAAACTGGCTGGTTTTTGATGTTCTGCCTTAACCTTTGCACATGTTAGACACTTGTCAACATAGGTGGCGATCTCGGCCTTCATATTTGGCCACCAATACAATTATTTTAGATCGTGATACATCTTATCTGACCCCGGATGAATAGAATATTTGGATTTATGAGACTCGTGCATGATTAAGTCTCTCAAACCTCCAAACAGTGGCAACCAAATACGATTATTGAAGTATCGGGTTCTGTCAGGGTGAGTTTCAAATATTGGTTTGATCCCCTTCCCTAGGTTTTCGGCTTTCACATTTTCTTCTTTCATTGCCTCGGTCTGAGCTTCGAGAATTTGTTCTGGTAACTTGGGGAGAACTGTGATCGTCATTACCAACGATCTAACATGCAATGGTTTTGCCTTTTCCTTTTGGCTTAAGGCATCAGCCACTACGTTTGCCTTCCCAGGGTGATAACGGATGTCGCAATCTAGTCTCTTAGGAGTTTAATCCATCTACGTTGTCTGATGTTAAGCTCTTTTTGATCGAGGATGTATTGGAGACTCTTGTGATCGGTATACACCGTACACCTCGTACCGTACAAATAATATCTCCATAATCTAAGAGCAAAAACCACAGCACCCAATTCCAGATCATGGGTCGTATAGTTTTCTTCATGAGTTCTCAATTGTCGAGAAGCATATGCTATGACCTTTTGTCGTTGCATTAATACTGCCCCAAAACCTTTGATCGACGCGTCATAGTAGACTACAAAATCTTTTGTCCCATCCGGTAGTGCTAAGATAGGCGCGCTACAAAGTTTTTGTTTCAGTATTTGGAAAGCCTCTTCTTCATCTTTACCCCACACGTACTTCTTATTTTTCTCTGTCAACCTGGTAAGAGGTTTGGCTATTAAAGAAAAACCTTCAATGAATCTTCGATAATAACCAGCAAGTCCTAAGAATTGCCTCACTTCTGTTGGTGTTGTCGGTGGAGTCCAATTTTGGATAGCTTCAATCTTCGACGGATCTACATGAACACCTGTACTATTGATCACATGGCCGAGAAATTGTACAGATTCTAGCCAAAAGTCACATTTCGAAAATTTGGCATACAACTGCTCTTTCTTGAGTAACTCCAAAACAATCTTCAAGTGTTCCCCATGTTCTTCTTTGTTCTTCGAGTAAATCAAAATGTCATCAATAAATACAATTACAAACTTATCGAGGTATGGTTTGCATACTCGATTCATCAAGTCTATGAATATTGCAGGTGCATTGGTCAATCCAAACGGCATCACTTGGTACTCGTAATGACCATAACGAGTTGGTACTCGTAATGACCATAACGAGTTCTAAATGCAGTAATTGGAGTGTCTTCTTCTCGGATACGGAGTTGATGGTAACCTGATCGTAGGTCAATTTTGGAATATACACTTGAGCCTTGAAGTTGATCAAACAAATCAATATTCTTGACCGTCAACTTGTTAAGCTCGCGGTAATCGATACAAATACGAAAGGATCCGTCTTTCTTCTTCACAAACAGCACTAGAGCACCCCAAGGTGATGAGCTCGGCCGAATAAATCCTTTCTCCGACAATTCTTGTAGTTGTTCCGATAGCTCCTTCATTTCTAATGGTGTCAACCGATAAGGTGCACGTGCCACAGGTGCAGCACCAGGCACTAAATCAATCCGGAACTCTACTTGTCGAGGTGGTGGAAACCCCGTTAATTCTTCGAGAAACACCTCCGGAAAATCGCGGACAATAGGTACATATTCTAATCGTCTTTCAACTGATTCTTTCTTTGTTACTTGTGCCATATACATCTGGCACCCTTGCTCAATGTACCTTTGGGCTTTAATACGAGATATGATTTTCAATTGGGAAGCGTCTCTATCGCCTTTGACAGTTAATGTTTTGTTGTTGTATGAAATACGAACAATCTTTTCACTACAGACAATAACCACTTTTTGATCAAATAACCAGTCCATTCCAATAATGACATCAAAAGTCCCAAGTTCAATTGGCATGAGATCAATACTAAATGGGTGGTTCGCTAGATTTATGGTACAACTCCTTAGAATAGTGTTGGTACTAACCAATTTTCCATCGGCTAATTCTAGTTCATAACTATAATTTAACTTAACCGGGTTAATATTTATCAATGCCCTAAAGCTAATGGACACAAAGCTTTTGTCTGAACCCGAATCAAATAAAACCTTAGCATAATGATTATTAAGTAGAAATGTACACGTCACAACATCCGGGCCTTGTTGATCTCCATTTCCCATCACATACGCTCGACCATGAGCATTCCCAGCTTGATCCTTCACTTTATTTGGGCAATTGTTGCTGTAGTACCCTTTTTCCCCACAGCCATAACAAGTTATAGTTGGTTGTGTATTAGCACCAGTAGCAATAGCCTTACCCCTACAGTCTTTCGCTTTATGACCAACCTTTCCACAATTATTGCATTTCAAAGTGCAGGGTCCCGTCGTATGGTGTAACTATCAGCGATCACAACGAGGATGGGGTCCAGCATACCTACCTCTTCCAGCAGGGGCATCAGTCATTGCCCTTACATTCTCTTGCCTTTTATTCTGCTGATGATGATGGTCATTGTTGCGGCCTTGGTTGTTGTTGTTGTTATTCCCCTTCCTTTCATCATCCCATTTTCTTTTGTTATGGTGGTTGTTATTGTTATTGTTGTTCGCATTTTGAGTTGTTCCATACTCCACCACTTGAGCCATAAGTTTTTGAGTCATACGAATAGCTGCATCTAGAGTTTGTGGATTAGAGGATGTCACATCTCCTTTGATGCTTCGTGGAAGACCCTTAATATAAGCTTCCATTTCCTTTTCGAAATCCGGAACCATACTAGGACACAAGACTTTCAGCTCTTGAAACCTTCGAATATAAGTTTCGATATCATAACCTTTCACTTTAAGATCATAGAACTCAGTTTCAAGCAACCTTATTTCACTACGGGGACAAAACTTATTGATCGCCATTTTCTTGAAGTCAGTCCATGTGGTTTCATAGGCTTTTTCTATCCCGATGGGCTGAGCATAAGAATTCCACCATGACTTAGCATAATCTAACATAGTACCTACGGCGTACTTGACTTTGCAGTCCTTTGATCAGTTACTGAGTATGAATGTGTCTTCGATACTTTCAAACCAGCGTGTCAATGCAACTGCACCGTCAGTCCCCTTGAATTTAGTTGGCCTACAACCCAGAAATTGTTTATAAGTGCAACCATGCACTCCACCGCCACCAGCAGCCGCAGCGGCTCCAGCACCGCCACCGGCAGCCCCATGTCATTAGCCTTTGCAGCACGATCCTCGGCTAAAGCCTCGGCTATACTGTCAGCGACTAGTTTTCGAATAGCTGCATTAGACATTTTCTTTGGTGGCATGATTCTATCACAACACAAGAAATTTTTTGATGAGTAATCATACATTGATATAGATATATTCATACATGAATAAATTGAATATGAAAAATATCACAACAATATAGAGTAGAATTTAAGGAAATATAACTTCATCATTCATTACAAAAGATTAATACATTGTTGGATTGTATTACAAAATTTGACAAAGTCATTACATCCAACAATACTAGTTTACTAACTGATAGTAATTTACAAGATAGAAGAACAACGACGAAATATAACAAGAGAACACAAAAGTACATAAACTACTGAGGGTCACGGGGTAATCCACGCGGCTCGGGCGGTGGGGTCTCTCCATACACTACTAATACATCTGTGGCCACATAAGACCTCTCCTCAACATACCCCAATCGAATCATCTCCCCCCAGTGAGCGTATGTCTAACACCTTTGCTCATATAAATCCCTCTCAAGGCGCTCATTGGTCATACGGTCAAACGTGCGGGACAACTTAACATCTTCCAACTCATGCTTCAACTTTTTATTTTCAGCCCTTACACCCTCATCATCCCATTCTCAAAAACGTTTTCCTAACAAACTGTTGGATCGTATACACCTTGAACTTGTGTTAATAATGATACTTTGAGTGATACCACTAAGTATGCGGAATCTACTTAATGATACTTAGAAGATTGATTGTAAACGAAACAGTATGTATGAACAATGTATATAACAAAACAAATAGCTCCAATATTATTAATGATAATAATACGAGTGATCTATGATATCACTAGGGTTACACCTTGAAGCTCTAAGAAAACGTATTAGAAAGATATATTCTAACTATGATCTAGGATCTCCTTTTATACAACAAGGAGTCCTCTTGTACAAGATAAGTATAATACTAATAGAATAAGATATACACAAAATCTTTTCTATGTTTATCTATGCGCGTTTCTCTAACAGTTATCATGCAAGCAGTGGTGATATTTGTTCTTGCAGTGGTAATGAGTTTCCACTGCAAGTACAATCTTCTGCAGTTGTAATATCTTCACTAGCCGTGGTAACTGATAGAATAATTCCCAACAATCCTCCCCTAAACTTATGATTTATTTGTAAATCAACAAGTTTCTTCAAGTATACAATAAACCTGAGGATATGGGAATTCTTCCAAACACTTATCTTGTTTTTCTCAACACTTTATCAGCTCTTGCATATTGATCTTGAATCTTCTGAATCATAACTCTAACCTTTTCACTATCTGCATAAACTCTTGACTTTGTCATATTGAGAGCAAACCTCCCCTGAATCTGATCATCATATTCTTATCCTCCCCTGTTTGGGAGAATCTATACCAAAATCAGCACACGCAGATAAAATTCAGAAGAACTTCCATCAATGAATATCCACCTGTTATTAGAATGAGGTACACAGTTCCATCAATTCCGTTTGTAATATACTGCCTTCAGCACTTCCAGATGTATTACCTTCTGAGAGAGGTGCATCATGAGACAAAGATTCAGTTTCTTACCTAGTGATACTAGATAGTACTTCTGAACCACCCATATGTTTAAATTTGGCTAGGGATTTCACAACCTGTATCCAATCCCTGAGAATCAGACACATGAAGTGTTGCCATGGTAGAGCTCTAAATGATAATATCATGTCCTGCATCTACACATATTAAGGAAAAAATTTTACACTGTCAGTGGTAACTGTGAACCTGCAGTGGTAAAAATCAACAGATTTTTTTTTTTTTTTTGAAAGAGCAATGATAAGTAAAACATGTAAAATTTTCTTCTCTTATCATAGTTTTTAGCAAACTATCAGCTATCAACGGATTTGATATGTCTTTACCATGAGCCGTTTGCTATGGACTAGCCAACTCTTGATCACAAGGATGTATGGTGAGTTGATAACCTAGTTTTTGGTAAACTATCAACCATGAACGGATTTGATGTGTCTTTACCTGTAGCCGTTTGCTCAGGACTAGTTGATTCTTATGTGGATTAGACATGGTGAATCAATAACCATTTGTTATGTGTCTTAAGATACACATCTTATAACTCCATTCACATTAAACATCTTAAGGACCGAACTTAACCAATATTAGTTAACCCAAGTAACGTTGAACCAAGTTACTATTTATACATTAATTGCTCCAAAGTCAACCCGATATCTTGCACAATTACTTCTTCGAACTACCAAAACGGATAGAAGTAAAGATACTGCATTAATTATCCATTGGCCTTGACTTTGCATATAAATAGGGGTCTCAAAGCACATCTATCAGCATCAACCAAATCATCACATTAACAAACCCTAAACGCAAATATGAGTTTCCCAATCGTGTACATCTCCTCTGACAGCTCTTCTGATGAAGAGATCAGCTATGTTTCAGATTCTGAGGAGCATTCTTCTGGATGGAGTGGATACTTTCCACCAAGAACTGCATCAGCTCCATCTGTTGATGGTGATTCAGAGAAAGATGATCCAACCTTCAACCTTTCTGAAGAACTACCAAAAGCACTTACAACTGCCCTGAAGACTGCCATAAACAACATGAAGTGGCCAGAGTCATCAAAGCCTGCAAAAGATCTGAAACCTCCACCACAAGTGCTTGGGCTTACTTGTCCAAGAAAACAGCTATCCTTTGATGAGAAGAGGAACAAGCCAGCTAAGAGCAAGCATGCATATAAGGGCAAAGGAAAGAAGCATATGTAGTGTCTGAAGATCTTAGGTTGTTAGGTTGTGAGTTGTTTACATGTGTTCTGAACTTGTCTTAGTGAAAGAATGTACTCTGCAACCTTTTGAAGTGATAAATAAATGATCTTCTCTGTTTCCTTATTACCACTGTGAGAGCAAATCTTTCCACTGTGTGATGCACAGTTTCCACTGAGCTTGTTTCTTCTGCATAAGTGTTAGTGGAAAACCATACAAACATATACAAACAATAATAGTACATTAAAAACTATCCTGCAACACTAAACAGTATTAGACATCAAAAGTTTATGGATTAAGCATTCCAATACCTGTTACCAAGTACTGAAACCTACCCACATCAAGCCCTTTTGTTAATAAATCAGCATAATTGTCATCAGTATGAATTTTGACAACATTAATGAGCTTTTTCTCAAAACAATCTCTAATAAAGTGATGTCTAATTTCAATATGTTTAGTTTTAGTGTGTTGCACAGGATTCTTAATAATGCAAATTGTACTACTATTATCTATATATATGATGGTGTTCATGAAATTGTACCCATAATCCAAGAGTTGATTCTGAAGCCAAAGGATCTGAGCACAACAACTAGCAGCTACAACATATTCTGCTTCAGTAGTTGAAGTAGCAACCATTGTCTGTTTCTTGCACTGCCATGACACCAATCTACATCCAAGGAATTGACATCCTCTTGTGGTTGATCTTCTATCCAAACTTGCACCAGCATAGTCACTATCTGAGTAAGTAATCAACTCCATAGGAGATTCCCTTGGATACCACAATCCTAGATTAGGATAAGTCTTCAAGTATCTAAAAATCTTTTCCACTGCTGTCATATGTGATGTCTTTGGAGTCACTTGAAATCTTGCACAGGCACACACAGCAAACATAATGTCTGGCCTTGATGAAGTGAGATACATCAAAGAGCCAATCATTGACCTATAAGTATGGACATCAACATTTACACCACTAGCATTCTTTAACAATAAGTGAGTGGTCTTGTCAGCAGGGGTATTGGAATATTTTGCATCAGTGAATTTGAACTTCTTAATTATCTCAGCCACATACTTGTCTTGACTGATAAAGATGCCTTCTTTACTCTGTTGTACTTGCAGCCCCAAAAAGAATGTAAGTTCTCCCATAGAACTCATTTGAAATTCATCTTTCATAAGCTTCTCAAACCATTTGCACATCTCTTGTTTAGTAGAACCAAAGATAATATCATCAACATATACTTGCACAAGTAGGATATCACCCTTGTCCTTCTTGATGAACAAAGTCTGATCAATCTTGCCTCTATGAAACCCATTATTCATCAAATAATTAGCTAAGGTTTCATACCACTTCCTTGGAGCCTGATGTAGACCATAAAGAGCCTTTACTACTTTGTAAACTTTATTGGGGTGATGTGGATCTTCAAAGCCTAGAGGTTGAGCAACATATACCTCCTCATCAATAGTACCATACAGAAAGGCACTCTTAACATCCATTTGATAGACAGTAAAGCCCATAAATGATGCATAGGCTAGAAATAGTCTAATAGCCTCAATCCTTACAACAGGAGCAAAAACTTCTTCATAATCAATACCCTCCTCTTGAGTATATCATTGAGCAACTAATCTAGCTTTGTTCCTGATGACTATACCTCTTTCATCTTTCTTATTCCTGAACACCCATTTAGTACCAAATACCATCAGGCAAGTCACAAAGAACCCAAACCTTTTGAAGCTTAAACTGTAACAACTCATCCTGCATAGCTTCAACCCAGCTTGATTCTCCTAAAGCCATAGAAACATTTTTAGGCTCCATTTGTGATAGAAAGCAGAAGAATAAACATTCATTCTTGGTAATGTGATTCTTGGACTCATAGACTTCACTTATAAACCCATGAACATCTGTCATCCTTGTTTGTCTTCTTGTCTTCACACCTGAATTAATTTCACCAATAACATTCTTAATTGGGTGAGCTTTATGAACTGTAGATTGTGATGTGTTAGGAATATCATATGATGATGGCATATTTGTGATTTCAACATCATTAATTGGTGTCTCCTGAGCTATATTTTCCACATCTGGACCATCAGTGGAAACATCATGTGTTGCAGTGGTAACAGGATTACCACTACCTTCAGGAATATCATCATGCAGAACATCAAAATTCACAAATTCATCTTCCTGACTAGTATTCTTTGAAGGTTGTGAGTCTGCATTAAATTCCCAAATAGGCATAACAAATTGATCTTTATCATCTTCATCATCTTGGCAAGATTCATCTTCATCAATAAACTCCTCTGAGTCCTCAAGAACAGCATCACTTGAATCTGAGGTAATAGGAACATAGTTCATTGTATTTGATAAAGTCTCAAGATCAAATAGCCATTCAGGTCCTGAACCTGCTATGTTAGCTTTATTTTCAAGAAACTGAACATGCAGATTCTCTTCTATCTTCCTTGTTCTTAAGTTGTAGACTCTAAAAGCCTTACTAACCATGGAATAACCAACAAAGAAACCTTCATCTACCTTTTCTGCAAACTTTCCCAAATGATCAATGGTATTGAGAATTGTGACATGACATCCAAATGGCTTCAAGAAATCCAAAAGTGGGGGTCTTCCTCTGAAAAGCTCATATGGTGTCTTGTTCTTTGACTTGACCACTAATACCCTATTTTGAATATAGCAAGCAGTGTTAACTGCTTCAGCCCAAAATGTTACTGGAAGCTTTGAATCAGCTAACATGGTTCTAGCAGCCTCAATTAGTGTTCTATTTCTTCTTTCAGCAACACCATTTTGCTGAGGTGTTCTTGCAACACTAAATTCTCTTTTAATACCTTTGTCTTTGCAGAAATCATCCATTTCTCTATTCTTGAACTCTGTCCCATTGTCACATCTGATGATTTTTATCTTCTTTTCAGCTTGATTTTCAACTTCAGTGATGAAAGTCTTGAGTATGCCAGTAGTTTCATCCTTGGTATTTAAGAAGAAAACCCATGTAAATCTGCTAAAATCATCAGTCACAACTAGGCAATACTTCTTCAAATTGATGCTGCTAACAGAAGTAGGACCAAACAAGTCCATATGCAGCATGTAGAGTGGATGATCAATAGTATTTACTGCCTTGGTCTTGCAAGAAGCTCTATGTTGTTTACCTTTGAGACAAGCAACACATGTTTGATCATTTTCAAATCTCTTCTCAGGTAAACCAATGACTAGACCATCTTTTACAATCTTATTGATGGTCTTGAAGTTAACATGACCAAGTCTTCTGTGCCAAAGCATAGATTCATCCAAAGTGGCTTTTGCAAGTAAACAAGTAACATCATCTTTAGCCACTATCTTCTTCATGTCAATGCTATATAGATTTCCTTTTCTAGGGATTTTGAGCAAGATGTATTTTTCTTCAGGTAGCTTACAATCCTTAGACAAGATATAGCATTCATCTTCTGAGAATAGAACTCTGTATTTCTTGTCACACATTTGTGACACACTGAAGAGGTTGTACTTGAGTTCTGGTACATAGTATACATTCTCAAAATCCAAGTTTCTAGCCTTGATAGTTCCCTTGCCAGAAACTTTGCCACCAATTCCTCCTCCAAAACTAACAGCTTGCCCATCAAATGATTTGAAATTTGAAAGATAGGCCTTGTTGCCAGTCATATGCCTGGAACATCCACTATCTGAATAACCTTGATCCTCTTTAGACTTTGAATGTCCCTGCACACAACATAAAGGAATTAGTACCTTTTGGGGACCCAAGCCACAAATGACTTGGATCTGCCTCGTGTATCAATATAATTGTATCTATCAAAGGTCATTGATACACCATTGGGATTGTCTGAGGTTGTTGTTCCTTTTGGTTTTCATTCCCAACGAGCTGAGGCCTTAACAGCTTTTCCCAATTTTACCCTTTTCTTATTCACATAGACATCAGCGGAGACATTTGGTCTTGCAGTGGTAACTGCATGCCTAGCAGTGGAAACTGCTGGATTAGTAAAATTTGGTCTCCACATGTGATTCTTGTGATCATTCTTTTCAAAATAAGTCTTTTTCCCTGTTTGATAAGATTTAACAAAAGAAGTGACAGGGGACTTAGGATAAAATCTGTTTTTACTACTGGCAGTGGTAACTGCTGGTCTAGCAGTGGAAATTGGTTTGATGCCAGTGGTAAGCATAACAGACCTGGGAACCATCTTGTTTAGGGGGTTTGGGTGAGTCATTTTATTAGAATTATGTCCATTCACCCTTTTATTCACAAATACTTCCCTTCTTCCCATGTGGTAGGTACAGTCTTTAGCTAAATGGTCAAAGCTACCACATATATGACAAGCCTTATTGTTGAACACAAAATCACTACCAAACTGCCTAGTTTTAACATGATTCCAACTTCTCATGTTCCCTCTAGGAGATTTAAACCTATCCCTGTACATCTCTGCATACCTAGTAGTAGACCTAGTGTAATTTGACTGTGTCCTAGGCTTCTCTTTGACTTCTTCAGGAATACTTTTTCTTTCCTCAACTTTAACATCTTCAGTAACACTAGTTTTAGACTCAACATTCAAACATTCATCTTTAAGAGATGAGTCACTAGCACTATCAAAAATCTCAACCTCAACCTGAACCTTTTCAGTTTCAACTGGTTTAACAAATTTTGGTCCATAGGTCATGGGTGGATCCTGAAACTCTTCTAAGCCTGTGTGAGCTAGGTCAATGCCAGGAGGTGCTGGAACACCTCTTAGAGGTGGTGGAACAGATTTGTATCCAAGACCTGATTTAGCTTTGCTCACAACTTGGGCTTCCCAAATTTTGTCAATGCTCTTGGATTGATGGTCTAGTGTTTGCTTAGTTATCTGAATATTCTCACTAGCCTTTTTAACTTTTTCAATCTCTTCCCTAAGAGCTTTATTTACTTCAACATAAAAATCTAAGTCTCTTTTTAAAACAGCAATATCATCACTGAACTTAGATTCATTAGCCCTATAATGCTCTATCTGTTTTTCTAAAACACCTAGACCTCTTTTATGATTTGCTAAATTATAATTAGTATGATGTAAATCTAGCATCAGTTCATCATATTTTGTTTTAGAGATCTCTAACTCTTTTACAGCCTTACAGTTTTTAGAACAAGCATTATCAGTATATACCTCAGAGTCAGAGAAAGCCATGAGTGCATGCTCAGTAGCTAGCATTGCAGATTCTGAATCATCTTCTCCATCCTGAGTCATAAAGCTCCAATCAAAGCTCACTCCATCAATAGCCAATAGCACCTTTGGCTCTTCTGTTGTAGGTTCTTTGTTCTTTTCCTTCTTGTACCAAGTTGACTTGTTGTCAGATTTCCTTGGTTTTCTGCATTCTCTTGCAAAGTGCCCCTTCTTGTGACAGTTATAGCACTCCACCTTCTTTTTATCAAAACCTACAGTCTCATCACCACTTATATGTATCTTTCTCCCTGTCTTCTTCCAGAACTTCTTTGACCTCAAGCTAAGTAATGCCACCTGCCATTTAATGTCCATCTCCTCCATATCATCTTCATCAATTTGATCCAAATCCTCATGATTGAGAATTGAACCACCCACATGGCTTGATATAAAGGCATAGAAAGTAGCATCACTTAGTCCTGCAACCTGTTTCTTTGAGCTCCTAGTGGAAACATTTCCATTACCAGTGGAAACAATCATGTTACCACTGTCATCATCACTATCACTTTCATCATCTGAACTATCATTACCTGATGATGATATGAATGCTACACTTGCAGAACTTGTTCTTAACTTGCCATCTTTCTTTAATCTTTGTTCAATAACTTTGAAGTTATTGTACACATCATTAAGCTTCATGGTCTCAAGATCTGACTTATCTTCCCAAACAGCAACATTAGTATCAAACTCAGAAGGTAAGCTTCTTAGAAATTTAAGATTGAGGTCTTCCTTTTCCACCTCAATTCCAAAAGCATTGAGCTGAGTAACAATCTTTTGTAGCCTTGTGAATATGCTATCAAGAGATTCATTACTTGTTGAACCAAAGTTTTCATAAGTCTGCTTCAGTAAAGTCTTTTGAGTCTTCTTGGTAGAGTCATTACCACCAAACACTTCACAGATCTCATCAAAAAGGGTCTTTGCAGACTTGTATTTGCTAAAAGCCAGAACTTGTTCTCTGGGTAGAGCCATAAATAACAAACCTCTAGCCTTCAAATCATTCTTTAGTTGGCTTCTTTCTTCATTAGTAACAGGACCAGTGTTAACTTTTGTTACTGTCTTGTCACCAACCTGCTCTACAGTTGTACCAGGTTTGAATGAATTTCCACACATTATGATCTCCCATAATGTGTAGTCTTGAACCATAAAGAATTGTTCTATCATAAGCCTCCACATCTCAAAGTCATTAATCTTAAGCTTAGGAAGCTTTGCAGCAATGTTTGATTGGCTTGTTTCTGTCTCCATTGTTTCTTTTGAGTCTGCCATAGGATCTTCTAAATCAAAATATCAAAGCCTTGCTCTGATACCACTTGTTGGATCGTATACACCTTGAACTTGTGTTAATAATGATACTTTGAGTGATACCACTAAGTATGCGGAATCTACTTAATGATACTTAGAAGATTGATTGTAAACGAAACAGTATGTATGAAGAATGTATATAACAAAACAAATAGCTCCAATATTATTAATGATAATAATACGAGTGATCTATGATATCACTAGGGTTACACCTTGAAGCTCTAAGAAAACGTATTAGAAAGATATATTCTAACTATGATCTAGGATCTCCTTTTATACAACAAGGAGTCCTCTTGTACAAGATAAGTATAATACTAATAGAATAAGATATACACAAAATCTTTTCTATGTTTATCTATGCGCGTTTCTCTAACAGTTATCATGCAAGCAGTGGTAATATTTGTTCTTGCAGTGGTAATGAGTTTCCACTGCAAGTACAATCTTCTGCAGTTGTAATATCTTCACTAGCCGTGGTAACTGATAGAATAATTCCCAACACAAACCTACTTCACTCTTAGTCTCATCTTGTTGGTGTTCCACCATACCCAAATCAAAATATAGTAAATCCATACGCTTATGCGCAAGCTTATCCCTAGATAAAGAACATTGATTAGTGTGTAAATAGTCATCATTTTATACCCATATTGGACTGTAAAATTACAAAAAACACACAGATATGCCTCATAATACTGCAAATATCCTCAGATTGTGTTTTTATGTGTTTTAGGTACAAAAGGATTGAAAACAGACGAAAGACGAGCAAAGTTTACATAATTGGTAGAATCAGTCCCTGAACTTTCCATAATTGTCAGAAATGGTCCCTGGATGATTTATTTTGAAGGAAAGTCAAAAACAGTCCCCCAGGAATCAAGGAATGACAATTTCAACCTTTGGATTACAAGTTTCATAAATTGGCAAGATAGGTCCCTCAAGTATCCAAAATGGCAAAAAATACCCCTGGAGGTGTAAAAGTGGAAAAATAACATTTATGGTCCTTGGGTTATGGAAACTTGGCAAGAAAGGCCCTTGAAATAAGTTTGGAAAGTTACCAATTCGTCTACCAGTGGCTGGGTATTCCTACTTGGTGGAGGTGCAATTTCTTGGGCATCCAAGAAACAAACTTGCTTCACCAGTTCAACAATGGAGTCTGGATTTGTGGCTTTAGCAGCTGCTGGCAAAGAAGCTGAATGGTTGAAAAACTTGCTTCTTGAGATTCCATTGTTGCCTAAACCTATAGCACCTATTTCTATCCGTTGTGATAGTGCTGCTACATTGGCAAAGGCTTATAGCCAGATGTACAATGGGAAGTCTAGACATTTAGGTGTTAGGCATAGCATGATTCGTGAGCTTATCATGAATGGGGTGATATCTATAGAGTTTGTTAAATCTCAACAAAACTTAGTTGATCACTTGACGAAGGGTTTAGCTAGAGACTTGGTTTTGAAGTCTGCTAAAGGGATGGGTTTAAAGTCCAACTTAGTCACTGAATGCTAAGACACCCAACTCCCTCCTGAGGAAACTTGGGACCTGAGTTCAATGTGGAAAGATGAACATTTAGTGGACTGGAGCACATGTTTTATTGTCATCCCAAGGTTGTGCTCAGAACCTGCTAAAAAAAAGAGGATGAAGTCCTTACTTCTCAATGGTTATTTTCTTTGAAAAAGTACTAAGCAGGAGCATGAATAAAGAGGAACCACCTATGTAAATGTTGAAGTTTTGCCGCTTCAGGAAGCTTTGGATTTTTAGCTTTTACAACATTTATGAATTGGATATGGACACATGGCTTGTATAGTGTCAGGTTTATTTAAGTGTTTGAAAATGTAGGTGTATTTTATCTTCAGGTATTCAAATGGGTTGAAGGGTTCAATTCTTAGAACACCCTGATTCTCGAATATTTGAACGTGTAATGTACTAGGATGAGAATTCAATCTTCAAGATATTTTCATTTATGCATATATTTTGTTTTGTGTTTATTTTTCATGCAAAGGATGTGAACTAAATTTGGGGAGGATTGTTGGAAAATTTAGTGTACTTGAGGGATTAATTCACACCTGGTAATGGGTTTGGAGGTACAGAGTGTACACCCATTTGGTCACTGAATCCCCTGACTCAATAGTGGTTATGCTAGTGTCGATCAGTTTCTGCTGATCTGATTCTGTTGCTAGTATGGATTCTGCTGATGGTTGATTCTGCTGCTAGTAGAATTTTGCTGCTAGTGGAATTCTACTGCTAGTAGATTCTGCTGCTAGAATGATTCTGCTGATGGCATCAGTTTTAACTGCTGCTCGTTTTTAACCACTGATTCCTACTTTTATGGAAAGTATTATGATATAATTAGGGGGTCGTTAATTATACATAATTCCATGGGCTAGGGTTTGAGTATTCTCTATTATAAATAGAGATCATAATACATCTGCATGGATATACAATAAATACAAACCCTAAACACTTGAATACGATTATGTTCTTGATTTGTGCCTAAAACAAGAACATCATTTGGTCTTATCCCATAGAGATATCCGTGTAACCAGGCATAAGGTCAAATAGTTTTTACTGGAAAGTAATAACACGATTTCAAGTGAATATCCGGTACTCATTGAATATCTTAACCATAATCTGGGAACACTCAAACACATAATAACCAACAAATGCATCGCTTTACATATGACTTTTGACTATTTGGATAACTTTAAAACAACTTGAAGGATTGTGAGAAAAGCTTTGTGAATGACTTTTAGTAGAATGACTTGGAACATACCAAGCGGTTGACAAAAAAACCTCAAGCAATTCTCATTAGTTACATACCTGTTAAAGAATAGGTTTGTACCTTATATTATATAAAGGGGATATGTTGGCTAAAATTAATGTAGCCAATTGGCTATAATCATTCACTAAAATTACACAATAAAGGATTCAGGGACCCACAAAAATAACCCAGGGACCCACAAATAGACTTAGGGACTCACACATTATAGCACAAATTGTAGGGAGTTGGCTACACTAAATTGTAGCTAATATATTCTATTATATAAAATAAGTGGATAGCTTTTGATGATAAAGTTTTGCATTAGAGCAATGAATTTTTGATTTGTACAATATACTTCAACATTAATTGCATTTGTTTGGTTGAGGTACATTCAAGTGATTTGTTGGAAATTGAAACTAGAATTCTTTAAATTTTTGTGTTTGCTTCAAAACAAAATGTGGGGCCACGAAATTGACATGTCCTAATTAGAGGGTATTTAATTTCAACAGTTGAGTAAAGAATTTAAAATCCCACTAGTTATTTTCTCTATTAATACAAAAGTACCACTAAACAAAATGTGAAGCCACGGAGTCAGTAATTAAAATTTCATGGCATATTTAAAACCAAACATGTACCACCATTTTAAATCCCATAATTAAGAATTTCTAAGAATTCAGAATTTAAAATAACATGATTTGAAATCTGTGAACCAAACGCCCCCTTATATCTTACATCATGTTAGGTCTTTATGGTACAACTACATAATAACCTAAATCCTTTTTCATTAACTATTGCACTCGTGGTGCTTATTTCGCTAGAAACTTAACTAAATTACTATTCTAATATTTCATATAACTAAACCATAAACTTTGGGTAGTGTCAGAAGAACTAGGCACCTCGGCACCCCTCTAATTTCTTGGCTGGTTCAACTAAGGACATTTGCATCTATCTAACTTTATTCAATGACTATTGTTTTAAGAACAATTGATTAACTCTTATGTTTTATAATTTTCAGTTGACATGTTTAACTCATTGTCTACTATGTTTCACCATATATTGTTATAGATTTAGGCCATTGCTTAAAAAGTTTATATATCAAAACAAACTGAATATACGATGTTGGTGCACAATTTCTTATGGTATTACAGTACTATTTTGTTGTGCATTTTCATCTAATCTCTACTTAATTATGAGATCTTTAATTTGTATCCTATTCTAAAGTATTTATTTTAGCTGCCCATGTTGAACACGGGTTTTAATCTAGTACAATAATTATACTTTATAGTTGTCTTCACCACTACAAAAAAGACTAAAAAGAGCGGTTAGAATGCTTTAAAAAGATCGGTGACCAACCACTCTAACTAAGGGTGATCTATTTGAGGGAGCATATATATAGATCGGTGCCGAACCGATCTTTTTGAGACTTCAATTACAACGGGCACCAGCAAAGAAGCGATCTATTAATGGGATTTGGGCAGGTAGCACTGGGACCAGTTAGATCAGTTGTTCAACTTGAACCGATCTATTTGACAACTGTGATTCAGAAACAATAGCACTAATATTTGATTTTTCCATAATTTCTCCTTAATTTAATCATACAATCATACAAAAGTGCAGGCTTTTCTGGAATTGCATTCATTACCATGTTGGAGAACATATTCAAATACAAATAACTTAGATAAAGATTCAACATTTAAGTTACAGCCCAAAACAACTTCAGTTAGATACTAGCTTAACAAAGTGCTAGTAAGTACTAACTACTAGCCACAAATCCAAGCTGCTGAGTTTCAAATACAAAGTACAAAGTGCTACTAAGTACTAACTACTAGCCAAAAAGCAATCAAGGATGCAAAAGAGTAAAGCTCGATGACCTTTAAATCCATTCCTTATAGGGCTGTCGATATTGTTGTTGTCATTGTTACCTGCTGTCAACATAAAAGTAAACTAAATCATAATCTACAAGGATAGTTCAACACGACATCAAGAATTGTATACATTTTCTTTTACGAATATTGCTTGGATGAGATATATCATTTATAAGTAGAGAGGTTTGGAAGTGTTTGTGTACAGTTTGCTTTTCTAATGTACAACAAATTGTTCATTTGTCTGAGCTTGTTTAGCATAGTAACGAACGACCATGAACGAACACAAACAAATTCTTGTTCATTTATTTGTTCAATTAAACTTACGCCAAAAAAACACTAACAAACCCTTCTCTTGCGATACTAATACAATCAAAATATGATTTAGCCCGACGTTGCTCTAAAAGTCTAAAACTAACAATACCAAATTCTAAAATAGATATAGCCAAGCATGTATCAATTTATAATGCAAAAGATTGCAAATCGTCAGATCATATTAACAAATATCAACAGACCAATAAGCACTCGCAAAAACTTCAAAAACTTCATAGTTACATACCTCATAAGTCACGCCACAATGAAAACCAAGCATTGACGATGGCGTCTATCTCACGTATACTTAACGACCTCTCTTCACCCCAAGGGAGCTATATGTACCATAATAAATAAGTAAAAAATGTTATAGCATTTGCCATTTGGTATAAAAAAGAAAATTCAAAGATATTTAACAAGTACATACTATATTCGGAAAATCATCGTGTTGATATTTCAGCACAAAGTCGATCACCCACTTCGTGACATAGAATCCACACTCCCACGTGTCCTCTTGCAGATTTACAACAGGCAGCTCCCAACTCAAATGACCAACAGCCCTAAAAGGAGAGAAAATAAGCAACAGTTTCTCTATTGATGATTATAAAAATAAGTGAACTCGAATTCAACTTAAAAATAATATTACCGTTCCACATATTTAAGGTAGTAGTCTTCCTTGGTTCTCTTTTTCTCCCACTTATAAGAATCTAATATGAATCCTCTTCCGTGCTTTGGGCAAATAATCAGAAGAACATGATGACCACTGTATATGTGCAAACAATAGATAACATGATGACCACTATATAGAACAGGTAACTTAAAAAAATATAAAGATAAAGATGGTACCATCTTACCTTTGTAGGTATGGTGCCACAAAAAAATCGTAACCCGAAGTCTTACAATTCAATGCTTCTGTCAAATAAATTACAACATTAATGTCCATTTCCATGTGTGTGTCTGCTGTGATCATTTCTGGGTTCAAGAAACCAGTCCTGTTATTTTGGTTTAGTGAGTTTGCCTTGAGAATATAAAGTGACCTGATTAAAGAAATTAACAAATTTTGATCAAATACAGAAGTCTTACGTTCAAGTATAGTCATACGGTCAAGTATTGTATTTGCAGACCAACACATATATGGAAGGATACATCTTAGAAGCATGATTTGAAGGGAAAACCAAGGAATGAAAAAACCAAATATAACCCACCAACAACTATAAAGTAAAATGGAGATCAGTTGTCCAGTTTAAATTGATCAAGTGATCCTAGATAATCAAAGTCAGATTATCAGTTAACCAAACATGTTGCACTGAAATACTGAATGTGCTTTTATAGTATATATATACAGTTACAATAATTAGCTAGTAATTGTCGAGTATTATACAAATCTGATTATCTAAAGACCTAGACCACTCAAAATAGACCACTAAATCCACTTTCCATCCTTCCATATATTGTACCACAACATCAATCTAGAATATATCTTAGAAGCAAATTTTCTACTTCTTTGTAGCATGTTACTAATAAAAAAAATAATTAACATACCTGGATTGTGATAACACTCATACATGTAACAATTAATTAACATACCTCGAGAAAAGAGTGAGAATGTTGGTCCCTAGTTTCTCGCGTGTCAAAAGTTCAATGATGTCTATTGGGTTAATTGGAAGAATAAAATCATCAGCATCCCGAAAAATCTTCTTTTTGAAACAAACCATTTGTGGCATGCGCAATCCTCACGGGCCATCCAACGATAATATCCCTTCCTCACAGCCTCAGATCTCTCATCTATATCCTCTTTCAAAGATTATAACCGTTTTCTGATGTCGGCTTTTTCCTTCTCAGCTTTTGATAGCTTGACAGGTTCTTTTAATGTCTTTTTTCTTTTCTTGCTCGCCTATACATACATCAATACATATGAAACATTTCCAACTTTTATTTTGAAGCCTATCAAAACTATAATGCTTTAGGATCTATGATTGAGCCCAAACCACCTAACTTATATTGACCAAGGAATGGTCAACAAAGTCAAACAGCCTAGATCAATGCTCCGCGGAAGTATAAGGTTTCCCCGGGTCGTTATGTCCCGACGAGGTGTGAATTGTAATCAAAACGGTTATTTGATCGGGTGAAATTGGACAGGAAAAGGTTTTGAGTGATTAGAACTAAGGAATCTACAATAAAATAGCTTAAACAAGCTATGTGAATAAGATGAGAAGGTAAGAAAAACCAGAAATGTTAAAAACCTAAAAACGCGTACGTTACGTTTAAATAAAACGTGAACGTACAAAATAAAAAGTGAAAACGAAAATCTGAAAACACCCAGGGAGTGAAAATGACTTTTTTACAAACTTAAAAGTAAAAGAAAATTTATAGAAAAAGAAAAACTATTTTTAAACTATTTAATAATTTAATATTAATTAAATACTATTTATTACTTATTATTAATATTTTAAAATACTTAAATATAATACATTATTAATTAATTACTAAAAAGGTGAAAATAAAATTCCTAAAATTATAAAATAACTAAAAACAACTTTTAAAATTAAAAATAAGTCTTTTTGTCTTTTTGTGATTTTTCTATTAATTAATTACTAATTATCTAATTAAACTATTTTAAATTAAGAAAAATACTAAATGAACAGTAAAAATCCTAAGAAAATTTCTAAAATTATTTTACAACATATAAAAGCTATAAAAAATATAAAAACTTGATTTTACTTAATAAAAACTAATTATGCTATTTTAAACTAATTATTAATTAATAATTAATAAAACTAAAATTAATTCTAATAAATACTAAATGAAAAGATAAAAATCTGAAAAAAATATTATAACTACTTTAATATATGAGGAATTTAATAAAAATATAAAAAGGCTAAGTACTTAATGAAAATATAAAAATGAAAATTAAAATTTAAATAAAATTAAAGAGAAACTATCACTTATAAATAAATTTGTTTTTCTTGGATTTTCTTTTTGGAAACTTAACTTACACCTAAAAATAAAAACTTTTTATAATCTGAAAATAAGCAAAATTTAAGCTAAATGGTGAGACAGTTGACTTATGTTGACCCAAGGGGAAAATAAGCTAAAATGGCTTTGAGTGGGACCCACAATGGGTGAATCAGGCTCCAACAAGTCATGTTAACTTGTATAAGTTGGAATAAGCCAAAAGGGACCACAGAATAAGCAATAATCACAAAATAAGCAATCCAAGAACTTCCTAACTGCTCAGAAATGGGACAACTTTGAGGCCTTGATTTAGGTGGGTCCCAGTGGTATCTAGGTCAAACTATTGGTCAAGGGTTCAAGCCTACCATGGGGGGTCTGAGAGGAACAAGGTTTGGGGCATGGGACCCACTATGGAGGTCAGAAACCACCATGGAAGTTGGGGTGTTGGCCGAGGGTCTGTGTAGTAGGGCAGGTTGCAGCCCTGCATCTACTTTTGAGAGCTTGTGAAATGTTCATAAAAATTGACAAAAATCAAACAACTGTGGATTATTAAAGCCAAGCTGGTAGGGAACAAGAAACAACAAGTTCCAAGACTTAATCTAAAACACAAAATTCAAAATAATTATGTGAACCTTTGGAAAATTCTGAGAATGCAACTTTGACTTTTTTTCTAAAAAACTATATACTTTGACTTTGATGAACTTATAATTGATCCTACATGCAAAATAAGTTGTATTAAGCTGAAATGAGTTTAAATTAAGCTAGATAAACATCTTATGCAATGATATTGGCTGATTTGGATATCAATTCCCCAACAGTGGACTGTTGGGGGTGGTACTTTGATTTTTTTGACTTTTGCACTAAAAATCACTAAGGTGGTGATTAATATGACCCTATATGAACCTAATTGACCTAACTGTATCAACTGCTACACTAATAAACAACAAGGGCACAGTAGAAAGGCTAGAACCAAACACTCCTTTATGGAAATCTGTTTTAGCTTTTTCAAAGCAATACATTGAATCAAACCATGATACTGAATCCAGATGCCATATTATGATGATATAAACCTATTTGAGCATAGAAAAACCATTTATTACATCAAAAGCTGAGAATCACAAATGTACTAAATTGACAGTTCAAAATGAAGAAACTGAACATCAAACAATTCAATGAGCAAACACATAATACAAAGCAACAATTTGACTTAAGTTCACTACAGGAGTACACATTGACACAGATAAGCAATATATTGATCCTAATACATTGATTAACTAAAATGAGAGAAAAAACTTACAAGTGATCCAATGCACAAATCAAGAGTCCAATGATCATAAACTAGCCTAACACCTCTCCTGAGGTTCTACTACCATGCAAATCCAAATTCCATCATTCCCATTGCTTTCTTCTTCACTCACTTCTGATTTTTGATTTAATTCCTATTTATTTTGGATTTTTGCATATTTATGGAATTTGGAATTAAAATAGATTTTAGAACTCACTGAGCTTGCCTAAACCATTAAGTGACTTAATTGGGACCTAAGAAACAATAAAACATTACTTTCAATTACATGAAAGCAATAATGAGAATTAAAGTGGAAATGGTGAATTGTAAAATGGAACTGAGAATCATTAAAGTAAGCTTGAACAAAGTTTTTATTAAACTAGATGAACTGATTACAACATTTCTTAACTTAAAATTACAACTGATGATCAAATTAAACTACATACGACCTTAAAATTAACTAACTACACTAAGTTACTCTAATTCTACCAACTACTCTTCTTCTCTTTTTTTTTTCTTTCTTTTATACACCCAGGAGGGTCCCACAACAAATCCCAGCAACTTGAACGACTTTTTGATAACTTTTGCTTCCTTTCCACTTTTGGCGGGAAAGTTGTTTTGACAACTTGTAGATTGCTTGCTAGGGTTTAGGGGTAATTAAAGGGTTTTGGATGTTAGTGGTAGGTAGAGGGGACAAGGAGAGGGGTGATTGAGGTGGGGGAATGGGTGAGGTGAAGTGTTGCAGAGAACAACCAGGGAAGTGGGGGAGGTTAGAGGTGAGTCAACGCGGGTCAAAGATGGGATTATTTAAAACGGTTGGGTGGTTTTTTTTTATTATTAAGGAAGTGGTGGGCTGGATTGGTTGGGCTAAGGTGGGCTAGGGGTAAAGGGTTTGGTGGGTTATGGTTGGGTTTTGGTTTGTTGTTTGGATTTAAAAAGGGATCCGTTTGGTTTTGTTAATTTTTCACAAGGACCTCTTTTGTAATTTTCAGAAAGTTGTGGGTTGTAATTGTAATTCTCACAAAGTATTCACAAGGACCAAAAATGCTATTCTCCATAATCCAAGAACCACATTTGCAATTTTTCATTTTTGGAATTCCCGGGGACTAAATGTGTAAATTTCCAAACCTCGGGGACTAAACTTGTAAATTTCTCAAACTTCACCCCAAGGACTAAAAATGGTTTTTGTAACTTCTCAAGGACCCAAAATGATTTTTCTTTCAAAATTATCCCACCAGGGACCAAATCTGCCAATTATTGAAACTCCAGGGACCAAACTGTAAATTTCCAAAACTTTTGAGATTTTTCACCAAAGGACTAAATATGACATTTTATGATTTCAAAATGACCTTTTGTTATAATTTTCCATATTTTGAATATCCAGGGACTAGATTTGTAATTTTATAAAAGTTGGGGGACTGAAACTGCCAATTTTGTAAACTTTGTGCGTTTTTCATCTGTTTTTACTCGTTTTGCATCTAAAACATATAAAACACGATTTTGAAATATTTTCAGTATTTTGATGCATTACTGAGTGTTTTTGTATGTTTTGCAGTTCAGATCAGACAAAAAATGATGAGTGTTTGAGCACTCATCAATCCCCCACACTAAACTATTGCTAGTCCCTAGCAATACTGTTTTGAAAACTTGATGGATTTGAAAAACTCTTTACCAAAAGCCATCACTTCTGGAGTAGCCAGGTGTAAGAACTGTGACACACCTGATAACCGTGTGATTTTGAGCAAACCACCAGCTGTCAACGGATTTGATTAGTCTTTACCAAAAGCCGTTTGCTTCTGGACTAGCCAGCTCTTGATGGAATAGTCAACATCTTGGTGAGCTGATTACCAATTATGGATTTTCCACGGCCTTTACCACAAGCCATAATCTTGCGGGCTAGCCAACTCATTTATTTTCGGGGAGTTGATGAACCATACAATTTTGGGCAAATTGCCAGCCGTAAACGGATTTGAGATGTCTTTACCAAGAGCCGTTTGCTCCTGGACTAGCCAATCCCTTTTGTCGCTTAGACAAGGCGGACTGATTACCACAAAAATTTTTGAAGCACCAGTGAAAAATTTTTTAAAATTTTTGAAATTTTGGCAAAAACAGGGGTATTATATAGTAAAATGTGATAAAATTCGCTAGAATAGCGAATACCCCCCCACACTTAGCATGAATATTGTCCTCAATATTCAAAATCCCGGCTATTATGCCGACATTTTGAACGTAAAAGGGCAACATTACAAGCTAAGCGTGGAAAACACCATTTTGTTTTTCACTTTTGTAATCATAGCATGGGGGACTCCCCCACACTTAGGGTGAAAACCCTATAAGCATGCTATTGTTTTTGTTTACCGAGTCGCTAGCTTGACTCGACCCCGAATTCATTTGTCCTTGGGGAAGCATGATGTGGAAGAGACAATCTCACTCGGACTTTCATTCAAGATGTTTGGATAAACATTTGAAGCACGTGAAAGTTCCACACCGATGAGATAAGTATCCGGCTCAAGACAATGATACATGAAAATGCCGGGATCAAATATAGTGTCCTCATTCCCGAAGGAGTGAAGAACAAGAGAAGTCACCCTGTAGGTGAAGAAAAGGAAGAAAACCATGATAAAAAGCATGATTTGATCTTCTTCCTCGAGAGGAGGCTCAATAGCCTGAGTTTGAATTTCAAAGGGTAAGCTCGTAAACAACCCGGGAGGGTGGGTGGGATTTTGCAAATTCTCATAATTGAGAGCATCTCCCCCCGGGCTATCAAACTCCGGAGGAGTCATGACATGATGAGTGAGTTCACCGGAGAACTCCTTATGAAGAGAATTATTCACAAGATGTGAATCTGTGAACTCATGTTCCATTGTGGACTCATCACAATCCTCGTCAAAGAATGGATTGTTAGAAATCATAGTGAATTCAGATTCGAATTCAAATAGAGGATTGGTGAGAGTCGTATTGAATGTTTCGGGAATAAAGAGATTAACATTCTCAATTGGATTGTCGGGATCAGAAGTGAGTGACGGATCATGATATAGGAGACTTTCAATTTCTCCCAGATCGGCTTCAAAGTCGAGGAGACCATCATCACTTTCCAAGGAAAGTGGATCGATGTGAGTAAGTTCATCAGCGAACTCCTCAAGAAGATGATCAGCATCAGTTTGTGGAACTGAAGCTTCAACATACTCGATGTCTCCATAAGATGTACAATCATCGCTAAAATCTGAGAAAGTCTCAAATTGATCTTTAGGACACTCAATAGGGGAAGGAATATCACACATATCATCCAAAGTGCCCTGTGACTCTCTCGGGATTGGGACAAGGTTCTCAACACTAGACTTTATGAATTCGTCCGATTCCTTATCAGGAACAGTGTCAAGATGCTCGTCCCCCATGATCAAAGAGTGAGTGGGAACCTCGGGTGTGATAGCAGTTGTTTGAGATGGAATCTCAACTGCAGGGATATCAGCTGATGAACTTGATGAGGTTTTATAAAATTCAAGGATATCAAGTGTATCCTCATCATCACTGTCATCAGGAATGAAACGGAACAAAGAGCTAGACTTGGCTGCTTTTTCTCTTGCAATGGATTCCCGAATAGATTTTTCATATTCATCTTGGGAATTTATTCTAGCAGCCTGCTCTTCAGCCAGCAATTCTTCCATGGATTTTTGATGAGTATGTCTTTGGGCAAAGTCGTCAACTAAACCCTTAAGCTCATCAACGATTTTCATCAGATTTTGCATTTCTGGAAGAAGTGCTTGATTCATATCGTACTGTGGAGGTTGGTCGTAACAAGGTGTGTCAAAATTGTCACAAGGATATGGATTCCCCATTTGACAATCTGAACTGAAGTGTGGACCTCCACAGAAATCACAACAGTAAAACTGTTGAGGCTGTGGGTTGTACGTGCTAGAGTCATAATCGTTATCAGGAAACTGCTCATAGACAAGCGTGTTTCCCGATTGACAATCAGAACTGTAGTGTGAACCACCACAGTACTCACAACAGTAAAATTGCTG
Organism: Artemisia argyi; assembly: GCA_030686995.1. Classification (NCBI taxonomy): domain Eukaryota; kingdom Viridiplantae; phylum Streptophyta; class Magnoliopsida; order Asterales; family Asteraceae; genus Artemisia; species Artemisia argyi. Next base: position 94,111,973 of record CM060684.1, read on the forward strand.
AGTATCATGGTGTGGCAGCTGATGGAATAAATCAGTCGTGTCATGGTAAGAATAGGGATCTTGGTTATAGACAGACCCGTTTCCTGACTCTACCATGCCACAACCGGGGCAATTACCACCATTATGAGAACTACCACACCACTGGCAAACCAGAAAGTGTGGATGAGACATAGAAAGAATCAAATGGTTTGGGAGGGGTAGGGATGAAGAATCAAAGGTGCGAGAGGGTAAAGGTGAATATTTTTGGGTTTTTGGAAATACATTTTGTACAAATGAGAAGGAAAATCTTTTTGTGTTTTGTTTTTATGAAAATATGAACAAGGATGGATAAATGTACAATGGAACGAATTCCAAAGACACTAATCAGAAAAACCGTTTAGAATAGCGCGCACACCTCCCCGGCAGCGGAGCCAAAAGTTGATTGAGCCCAAACCACCTAACTTATATTGACCAAGGAATGGTCAACAAAGTCAAACAGCCTAGATCAATGCTCCGCGAAAGTATAAGGTTTCCCCGGGTCGTTATGTCCCGACGAGGTGTGAATTGTAATCAAAACGGTTATTTGATCGGGTGAAATTGGACAGGAAAAGGTTTTGAGTGATTAGAACTAAGGAATCTACAATAAAATAGCTTAAACAAGCTATGTGAATAAGATGAGAAGGTAAGAAAAACCAGAAATGTTAAAAACCTAAAAACGCGTACGTTACGTTTAAATAAAACGTGAACGTACAAAATAAAAAGTGAAAACGAAAATCTGAAAACACCCAGGGGGTGAAAATGACTTTTTTACAAACTTAAAAGTAAAAGAAAATTTATAGAAAAAGAAAAACTATTTTTAAACTATTTAATAATTTAATATTAATTAAATACTATTTATTACTTATTATTAATATTTTAAAATACTTAAATATAATACATTATTAATTAATTACTAAAAAGGTGAAAATAAAATTCCTAAAATTATAAAATAACTAAAAACAACTTTTAAAATTAAAAATAAGTCTTTTTGTCTTTTTGTGATTTTTCTATTAATTAATTACTAATTAATTACTAATTATCTAATTAAACTATTTTAAATTAAGAAAAATACTAAATGAACAGTAAAAATCCTAAGAAAATTTCTAAAATTATTTTACAACATATAAAAGCTATAAAAAATATAAAAACTTGATTTTACTTAATAAAAACTAATTATGCTATTTTAAACTAATTATTAATTAATAATTAATAAAACTAAAATTAATTCTAATAAATACTAAATGAAAAGATAAAAATCTGAAAAAAATATTATAACTACTTTAATATATGAGGAATTTAATAAAAATATAAAAAGGCTAAGTACTTAATGAAAATATAAAAATGAAAATTAAAATTTAAATAAAATTAAAGAGAAACTATCACTTATAAATAAATTTGTTTTTCTTGGATTTTCTTTTTGGAAACTTAACTTACACCTAAAAATAAAAACTTTTTATAATCTGAAAATAAGCAAAATTTAAGCTAAATGGTGAGACAGTTGACTTATGTTGACCCAAGGGGAAAATAAGCTAAAATGGCTTTGAGTGGGACCCACAATGGGTGAATCAGGCTCCAACAAGTCATGTTAACTTGTATAAGTTGGAATAAGCCAAAAGGGACCACAGAATAAGCAATAATCACAAAATAAGCAATCCAAGAACTTCCTAACTGCTCAGAAATGGGACAACTTTGAGGCCTTGATTTAGGTGGGTCCCAGTGGTATCTAGGTCAAACTATTGGTCAAGGGTTCAAGCCTACCATGGGGGGGTCTGAGAGGAACAAGGTTTGGGGCATGGGACCCACTATGGAGGTCAGAAACCACCATGGAAGTTGGGGTGTTGGCCGAGGGTCTGTGTAGTAGGGCAGGTTGCAGCCCTGCATCTACTTTTGAGAGCTTGTGAAATGTTCATAAAAATTGACAAAAATCAAACAACTGTGGATTATTAAAGCCAAGCTGGTAGGGAACAAGAAACAACAAGTTCCAAGACTTAATCTAAAACACAAAATTCAAAATAATTATGTGAACCTTTGGAAAATTCTGAGAATGCAACTTTGACTTTTTTTCTAAAAAACTATATACTTTGACTTTGATGAACTTATAATTGATCCTACATGCAAAATAAGTTGTATTAAGCTGAAATGAGTTTAAATTAAGCTAGATAAACATCTTATGCAATGATATTGGCTGATTTGGATATCAATTCCCCAACAGTGGACTGTTGGGGGTGGTACTTTGATTTTTTTGACTTTTGCACTAAAAATCACTAAGGTGGTGATTAATATGACCCTATATGAACCTAATTGACCTAACTGTATCAACTGCTACACTAATAAACAACAAGGGCACAGTAGAAAGGCTAGAACCAAACACTCCTTTATGGAAATCTGTTTTAGCTTTTTCAAAGCAATACATTGAATCAAACCATGATACTGAATCCAGATGCCATATTATGATGATATAAACCTATTTGAGCATAGAAAAACCATTTATTACATCAAAAGCTGAGAATCACAAATGTACTAAATTGACAGTTCAAAATGAAGAAACTGAACATCAAACAATTCAATGAGCAAACACATAATACAAAGCAACAATTTGACTTAAGTTCACTACAGGAGTACACATTGACACAGATAAGCAATATATTGATCCTAATACATTGATTAACTAAAATGAGAGAAAAAACTTACAAGTGATCCAATGCACAAATCAAGAGTCCAATGATCATAAACTAGCCTAACACCTCTCCTGAGGTTCTACTACCATGCAAATCCAAATTCCATCATTCCCATTGCTTTCTTCTTCACTCACTTCTGATTTTTGATTTAATTCCTATTTATTTTGGATTTTTGCATATTTATGGAATTTGGAATTAAAATAGATTTTAGAACTCACTGAGCTTGCCTAAACCATTAAGTGACTTAATTGGGACCTAAGAAACAATAAAACATTACTTTCAATTACATGAAAGCAATAATGAGAATTAAAGTGGAAATGGTGAATTGTAAAATGGAACTGAGAATCATTAAAGTAAGCTTGAACAAAGTTTTTATTAAACTAGATGAACTGATTACAACATTTCTTAACTTAAAATTACAACTGATGATCAAATTAAACTACATACGACCTTAAAATTAACTAACTACACTAAGTTACTCTAATTCTACCAACTACTCTTCTTCTCTTTTTTTTTTCTTTCTTTTATACACCCTGGAGGGACCCACAACAAATCCCAGCAACTTGAACGACTTTTTGATAACTTTTGCTTCCTTTCCACTTTTGGCGGGAAAGTTGTTTTGACAACTTGTAGATTGCTTGTTAGAGTTTAGGGGTAATTAAAGGGTTTTGGATGTTAGTGGTAGGCAGAGGGGACAAGGAGAGGGGTGATTGAGGTGGGGGAATGGGTGAGGTGAAGTGTTGCAGAGAACAACCAGGGAAGTGGGGGAGGTTAGGGGTGAGTCAACGCGGGTCAAAGATGGGATTATTTAAAACGGTTGGGTGGTTTTTTTATTATTAAGGAAGTGGTGGGCTGGATTGGTTGGGCTAAGGTGGGCTAGGGGTAAAGGGTTTGGTGGGTTATGGTTGGGTTTTGGTTTGTTGTTTGGATTTAAAAAGGGATCCGTTTGGTTTTGTTAATTTTTCACAAGGACCTCTTTTGTAATTTTCAGAAAGTTGTGGGTTGTAATTGTAATTCTCACAAAGTATTCACAAGGACCAAAAATGCTATTCTCCATAATCCAAGAACCACATTTGCAATTTTTCATTTTTAGAATTCCCGGGGACTAAATGTGTAAATTTCCAAACCTCGAGGACTAAACTTGTAAATTTCTCAAACTTCACCCCAAGGACTAAAAATGGTTTTTGTAACTTCCCAAGGACCCAAAATGATTTTTCTTTCAAAATTATCCCACCAGGGACCAAATCTGCCAATTATTGAAACTCCAGGGACCAAACTGTAAATTTCCAAAACTTTTGAGATTTTTCACCAAAGGACTAAATATGACATTTTATGATTTCAAAATGACCTTTGGTTATAATTTTCCATATTTTGAATATCCAGGGACTAGATTTGTAATTTTATAAAAGTTGGGGGACTGAAACTGCCAATTTTGCAAACTTCGTGCGTTTTTCATCTGTTTTTACTCGTTTTGCATCTAAAACATATAAAACACGATTTTGAAATATTTTCAGTATTTTGATGCATTACTGAGTGTTTTTGTATGTTTTGCAGTTCAGATCAGACCAAAAATGATGAGTGTTTGAGCACTCATCAATCTACCTGAGTGATAGTAGGAACAGTCACTAATGCTGCACATTCAGTTGAAGGACCTTGTAAATTTTTGGGTAAGGTACTCTTGGTGGCAGTTGAAGGTCCTTGTACATTTGTAGGTAATGTACTCTTGGCAGCGACACGTGTAGTAGGGGTGTTTGGCAAACCCTACAATTTTTTTTTTAAATACATGAGTAACTCTTGCTTACTGATTTATACAAAAGAATTGAGAAAGTGTATACAAGTAATACCGAAAAGCGAGCAATGGCACCAATTGGCCATTAAATAAAGGCCCCGGCTGTGCCTCCTAAATTAGGAATATCTTCATCCGGCACAGGAAGCTCCAAATCTTCTTGTCGATTAAGTACTTTGAGAACCGAGACCCTCATGTGACCCTTTTTAGCCTTTTTCCATGTATCAAGCCGTCCCCAACCGGATATACCGTCGCGTTCGCGCACAAGATCTTCTCCCCATTTAATATGGATTCAGGACTGAACAAAGTGCATGTGGTGGGTTCCTAGAAAACAAACCATGTATAGTATGCGGTATATTAGGCGTATGTATATAAAGTATGTTACAATGAATTGTCTACTAAAAATAACAGATATCACGTTGCCATTCATCCAACTTTTGAGGGTCAATAACTTTCGAATGAATCATGTTAAAAAACAAACAGAGCTTTGTGATTGTGTGTCGGACTCGAGTTGGCAATATTCCACGAATTGCGATTGGAATCATTTGTGTTATTAAAACATGACAATCGTGGGACTTCATACCAATCAACTTTAGGTCTTTCAATGACACCAACTTCTTAATGTTAGCAGAATAACCGGATGGAACTTTAACATCATGCAAGCATTGACAAAATTTAATTTTTTCAGCCTTCGACAAGGTATAACAAGCGGCCGGCAAAAATATGTTCTTTTATTACCAGTCTCTTGTGGAGCAAGCTCATCTCTAATCCCCATCTCTACCATGTCCTTTCAAACATTAACCCCGTCTTTTGTTTTTCCTTTGATGTTTAACAATAAGCCAATCAAACTTTCACAAACATTTTTCTCGATATGCATTACATCAAGACAATGTCGGACTTGTAAATGCTCCCAATATGGTAACTTCCAAAATATAGACTTTTTCTTCCAAATATTCTTATTATTTGGCGGAGCTTTATCCTTTTTTCCAAAAATAGTTTTTATATCCTTAACACGAGAGAGTGTATCACGTCCATTCAATACTCCCGCCATCCTTCTACGCTCTACTTTACCGTCGAACAATTTTCTTTTTTTACGGTGCTGGTGTTCGTCTGGAAGTGATCTTCGATGTCCCATATACACAGTTTTCTTACAGTTAGTCAACCACCGCGAGTGAGTGTCCTTTTCACAAACAGGACACGCCTTCTCCCCTTTCGTTCCATATCCTGACAAGTTACAGTACGCCAGAAAATCACTTATGGTACAAAAAATCATGGCAAATAACCTGAAACTCTCTTTCTTGTATGCATCATACACTTTAATGCCTTTAGACCAAAGTTTTTCCATGTCATCAATTAACGGCTCCAGATACACATCAATATCATTACCGGGTTGTTTTGGACCCTGAATTAACAATGGCATCATGATGTATTTACGTTTCATGCATAGCCAAGGTGGAAGATTGTATATGCATAAAAGAACCGGCCAAGTGCTGTGACGACTGCTCATATTTCCGAATGGATTAATTCCATCTGAACTAAGCCCAAACCGTATATTCCTAATCTCAGCTCCAAATTCTTCATAACGATTATCGATATGCTTCCACTGAGGAGAATCAGCCACATGTCTCATTTTCCCATCGATTTTGCGATCTTCGGCATGCCACCTCAACAACTTTGCATTCTTAGGATTTGAAAATAATTGCTTAAGTCTTGGTTTGATGGGTAAATACCACAATACTTTAGCAGCGGGACCATTCTTTGTCACGTCATCATCAAATTCTGTTAGATTTGTATCTTTATACCTTGAAACCTTACATACAGGACATTTGTGCAAGTCTTTATACCCTTTTCTATACAATATGCAATCTCTCGGACATGCATCTATTCTTGTGACTTCCAATCCCAATGGACACATCAATTCTTTGGCTTTATACGTAGAAGTGGGCAACTCATTGTCTATAGGTAACATTTTATTTACCAACTCTAATATTTTATTAAAACATACATCACTCACGCCATATTCTGCTTTTATGGTCAATAAATGCAACACGGCTGAAAGTTTGGTAAAATTCGTACAACCGGTATACAATGGTTTTTCTGATTTGATAAACAATTGTTGTAACTTCTCCGCGTCGATTTCTGTATTATGCTCCGCATCATGTAACATGTAATTGATATTTTGATTATTATTACGGCAAATATCATCACCGCTATCATCGTTATTAATGACATTACTCTTTGAAACAACATTATCACAATCACTTTTTGCTTCACCATGAACGTCCCAACACGTATAGTTATCATTAAACCCATGTTGAAACAAATGGTGTCACACCCCCAATTTACCTGACTTGCAGCGGAATGGAATGCCTGAGGGTGTAACTGTCATAGCATCACAACAAGGATATATTGAACGACCTAAAGTGTCGTTTGGAAAATACATCGTTTGATTTATTTAAAAAAAGAGTTCAGAGTTACAAAACATAGGTCCCAAAGTATTTAAAAGTTAAAGGAAACAAGTTTGGTACAATCAAACGATAATATATAAGTGCATGAAAAATCCAAAGTGAGACGCGTCATCCTTGCTACTCACTAAAATGACTCCATGCATGCCATGAGATATACCTTAGTTACCTGAAAATACATTGCTAAAACGGTCAACATAAAGTTGGTGAGAAATCATAAGTTTGTAAGTTAAATCGTATGTACATAAGCCACAAGTAAAGTAAAGTGACAAAAATGTCAAAATGCTACATTGTCCCTTACGCTCATGACCCCGAAGCTAGACATAATATTGTATTGGCCCCAAAGAGTGTTTACCAGGCACTCAAATAGTTTAGACATGAAATGCATTCATACCCGTTGGAGCAACCCAAACACGAATGGAGGCATCACCCTCAAAAGATCTATTCACTCACTCTCGCTTGGCATTATAATTAATGGTCCATGATAATAAAGGGGACTTAACTTGGTAGGAAGGCAACTTAAGCAATGTATGGAATTTAATACTTGGGCATGTACGAAAATAAGTGTGCAATGTATTCTCCCCCGTGGGATTTTAAATCAAAGTAATGTATTAAAAACGGGGCTCTGAAAACTCACCTCGAAGTGATGATACAATGCAATGGAATGATAAGGACAACAAGGAATGAATTCAACCGCAACCTATGATGAATGAATATGATCTAATTTAGATCATGAAATGATGTAGGGAATATGCATGCACATGATAACTATACCACTCATAACTTGAAAATACTAGTTATAGTCATATGAAAATACATTCCATACTTGAGAAAAATAATAAGTCTCAACTAGACTTGTGTAAACATGTCGTAATATATATGTATAGAAAGTTAATGTTATAAACTTCGCCTTGAAAACCTTGAAGTAGCATCTAATGGTCGTAAAAATAAGCTCATAAGCATAAGTACTTCGTTAGTTATAAATTTCGGCAATTTAGTAGTATTTTTAGAAAATCTAGAATTTAGTACATAGAAGTAGTATTATTATTATTTTTAGTAAAAACTGGCAATTATATAGAGTTTTTGCCGATAATGAAACGTGAATAACTTGGTCGTTTTAAGTTCATTTTCTTCGTTCTTTATATCCACGGATTCGTCTTAGTATGTACTAATATATTTTTGATAACTCGGATTCTCTAGGTTACATCTAACGCCTCGGTTTGTCCACCAAAAATCGTCCAACAGCAACAATTTTCAGAAAAATAGTTTTCGTCAATAAACTTGCAAAAATCATATCTCCTTCGTTATAAACTCGTTTTAACCCGTTCTTTCGCCTACGGCTTCGTTTTTGAAAGTATTTTCTAAATCATAGGTTGTAAAGTTCCCCTGAGTTACTGAGTTTTCCAGGTTTTCAAATTTGGGACAGTAGGTTTGCAAATAGGTTCCAAATCTATTTCTAGTGTTCTAAACTTGTTTCTACTCCATCCAAATCACATTCAATCACCACAAATCTAGTCTAATCCTACCATACACCTTCTTAAGGTGTCATGGGTTCCTAAACATCATCAATCTAGTGGATCTAACCAAGGTTTCCATTTCTAGGTTTTCAAGGACATAAACATAGATTATGAGTGGTAATAGCTAACATATGCATGAAATATTGTATGAAAACCATATGATTATAACAAGTACTTGAAGAAATGAAGAAAATAAATTTTTATAAACTCACTTGAATGATTAGGAAGCTTGTATGAACAAAACCCTAGGAATCCTTGAGTTTGTATTTCAAAACTCTAACAAGGACAACAAAATAGACTTGATTTAAACTTGATCTTGGAAAATATGATGGATCTTGGTGGTTTTGTGTTTTGGCCGTGGGTTTGGGAGAGAAAAAAAGAGAAAGTGTAAAGTTTTGATCTAAAAATCTAAGTGTGAAATGAAGTTAGGAGTTTGTAGATATTTACTAATGAGGTGTAACATGTTAAAAGAATTTTAATGCACAAGGTTGGGGGGGGGGGGGTTCATGGCCGGTTTTTCAAAGGGTTCAAAAGCAAGAATTTAGTCTTTGATTTATTTAGGATAGTTAGTGGAAGATTTGTAGTATAAGTATAGGTTTTAGGTGTTAAATTTAGGTAATTGTAGTTAATTTTTAGTTATAATTGAATACCGGGTTTGCGAGAAATAAATTTTAACAAGTTAACCGGGACATAATAAAGTCATAAAAATGTTAAAAATATGTTGGGTACAAAATTTGAGCGTTTGGATAATTATTATTTAGTTTTCACGAAAACCGTCGTAATTATATTAAACTTACGTTATAAATTTAATAAATTCCCAAAATACCGGGTAAATGAATTTTATAATTTTTATGACGTTGTAAGGAGTTTAAAAATATATCGGAACCATCGTGGGGATTTTTAGATATGTTGGTTATATTTATTTATCGCGGGTTAACGTTTAATTAAAATAAATAAACGTAAAACGTAAAACGTTAAACGTACTAAAAATAATAATATGAATATTCTACGAGTGGTATAGTATGCACATGCTATTATGATGATATGTAGACTATTTCTAGTCCGTATGAAGTGTCCCTAATGCTAATGTATGAATTCGCACCTGAACCAATATGGTTACGCGAATTTAAGTACTCGTAAACTAAATTTACGATGAAATGAGCAATGCACGTGAATAATATTTTCTTTCCGGAAATGAATAGTACTTGGTGAATAGTAAACTTTTTGAATGCTTCTCAGAATATCAAATTGACCTCGAAAATGATGAATAGTAAAACGATGAATAGTGTTTTGATGAATAGTGATTTATGAATAGTAAATTGTCAAAGTTTGGGAAATGACCTGAAATGGTGAGTTGTGACAGTTGCCCACCCAAAAAGGAATTTAGTCCCTTAATTCAGCTAGTGTTGGTCTCGGTAATAAGTTTGGTGAAAAGATGTGGATACTTGCGTTGCATTTGATCTTCTCGTTCCCAAGTAAACTCGGGTCCTCTTCGAGAATTCCAGCGAACCTTCACGATCGGAATTCGACTCTGCTTCAACTGTTTGACCTCTCGGTCCATGATCTCAACGGGTTCTTCCACAAAGTTAAGCTTATCATCTAGTTGAATTTCTTCTAATGGTATAACAGAAGACTCGTCCGAAAGGCATTTCTTGAGGTTTGAGACATGAAACGTGTTATGTACGTTGCTGAGTTCTGATGGAAGTTCAAGCTTGTAAGCTACTGGACCAATCCTTTCCAGTATCTTAAATGGACCAATGTATCTTGGGTTCAACTTTCCGCGTTTCCCAAATCGTATCACGCCCTTCCAAGGCGAGACTTTCAGCATGACTTTGTCTCCGACCTGGAATTCCAATGGTTTGCGTCGAACATCTGCGTAGCTTTTCTGTCTACTTCTAGCAGTTTCAAGTCTTTCTCGAATCTAAATTATCTTTTCTGTTGTTTCTCGTACCATCTCCGGGCCAGTACATTGTACCTCTCCGACTTCGGCCCAACAAACTGGAGATCGACACTTACGACCATAAAGTGCCTCGAATGGTGCTGCTTTTATGCTTGAATGGTAGCTGTTGTTATAAGAGAACTTGATCAACGGCAAATGGTTAGCCCAACAATTTCTAAAGTCAATCACACATGCTCGCAGCATGTCCTCAAGTGTCTGAATAGTTCTCTCACTCTGACCATCGGTCTGAGGATGGTAAGCAGTGCTCATGTCTAACTTGGATCCAAAAGAATCTTGTAGTGACTTCCAAAAGTTTGAAGTAAAGCGACTATCTCTGTCAGAAATAATGGAGATTGGTGCTCCATGTCTTGAGACTATTTCCTTGACATAAAGTCTGGCAAGTTGTTCCATGGAATAAGTCTCTCTAATGGGTATGAAGTGGGCTGATTTGGTAAGACGATCAACAATTACCCAAATAGCATCGTAACCTCCTGACGTCTTGGGAAGTTTAGTGACAAAGTCCATTGTAATACGCTCCCACTTCCATTGTGGGATTTCTGGTTATTGAAGTAGTCCTGACGGTTTCTGGTACTCAGCTTTCACCTTGGCACAAGTAAGGCATTTGCTGACATACGTAGCTATTTCTGCTTTCGTGTTCGGCCACCAATATAGCTTTTTGAGATCCTGATACATCTTGTCAAAACCTGGGTGAATAGAGTACTTCGACTTGTGGGATTCATGCATAATCAGTTCTCGTACTCCACCATAGAGTGGTATCCAACTTCGGTCCTTGAAGCATAACACTCCATTTGCTCTCTTCACAAAGCCATTTTTGTTCTCGGGCATGCCATAAAGCTTCTCCTGTGGTCGATTTTCCTCCTTGAGAGCCTCAATCTGAGCTTCTAGAATCTTTGATGGTAATGGTGAAATGATTGTCATTCCCAATGACTTAACCCTCAAAGGTTTGAGTCGTTCTTTTCGGCTAAGTGCATCTGCTACAACATTCGCTTTTCCTGGGTGATATCGGATTTCACAATCGTAATCACTCAACAATTCTAGCCAACGACGTTGTCTCATATTAAGTTCCTTCTGATCAAGTATATGCTGTAAGCTCTTGTAGTCGGTAAAAACTACACATTTGGTACCATAAAGATAGTGTCTCCAAATCTTTAGTGCAAAAACTACAGCACCCAACTCCAAGTCGTGTGTAGTGTAATTCTTCTCGTGTGTCTTATGCTGTCTAGATGCATACGCTATCACCTTCTCATTTTGCATTAGCACAGCTCCAAGTCCTTTATGCGAAGCATCGCAATATACCACAAAGTTCTCAATACCTTCTGGTAGTGACAAAATCGGTGCACTATAAAGCTTCTGCTTCAATAACTGAAATGCAGATTCTTGCTTCTCTCCCCACTCGTACTTTTGATTCTTTTGTGTTAGCTTAGTCAGCAACTTCGCTATCTTAGAAAACCCTTCAATAAACCTTCTGTAATATCCTGCAAGTCCTAGGAATTGACGAATTTCCGTAGGAGACTTGGGCGTAGCCCAATCCTTTACTGCCTCGATCTTTGCTGGGTCAACTTGTAATCCTTGGCTATCAATGACATGGACAAGAAATTGAACTCTTTGTATCCAAAAATCACACTTTGAAAATTTTGCATACAATTGCTCCTTCTTGAGTAGTTCCAGAATTGTTCTGAGGTGTTCTACATGCTCTTCCGTACTCTTGGAATAAATCAAGATATCGTCAATGAATACGATCACAAACTTATCAAGATACGGTTTGCACACTCTATTCATGAGGTCCATGAATATCGCAGGTGCGTTGGTTAATCCGAAAGGCATTACTTGAAACTCATAATGACCATAACGTGTTCTAAATGCCGTCTTCGGGATATCTTCTTCCCGAACTCTAAGTTGATGGTAACCGGATCTTAAATCAATCTTGGAATAAAAACAAGAACCTTGTAGCTGATCGAACAAGTCGTCGATCCTAGGTAGTGGATAACGATTCTTCACCGTTAACTTGTTCAGCTCACGATAGTCGATGCACATTCTAAAAGATCCATCCTTCTTCTTCACAAATAAAATCGGTGCTCCCCAAGGCGAGGAACTTGGTCTAATGAATCCTTTGTCCAAAAGTTCTTGTAATTGGTTCGACAATTCCTGCATCTCTGAAGGTGCAAGTCTATACGGTGCTCGCACAATTGGTGCAACTCCTGGCACTAATTCGATTTGAAACTTAACTTGGCGTGTAGGCGGAAGTCCTGGCAATTCTTCCGGAAAAACTTCTGGAAATTCCTTAACAATTGGCACATCTTCAAGTCGTTTCTCATCCGACTTCTTCTCCGTGATGTGAGCCAAGAATGCATAACAACCCTTCTTTATATACTTCTCGGTTTTAGTGCACGATATGATACTAAGTCTAGTTCCACTTCGCTCTCCGCGAACAACTAAAGTTTCATCACTATAAGGAAGATGAACCACTTTCTCATCATAAATAATTCTTGCACGATGTCGAGACAACCAATCCATACCGATAACAACGTCGAAACTTCCAAGTTCTACGGGCATAAGGTCTATATTGAATGGATGGTTTAAGAAATTGATGGTGCAACCACGGACAACGGTGTTGGTTTTAACTAAGGACCCATCGGCTAATTCAACAATATAGGGAATGTCTAAGGTGGTTGGTTCTATGTTAAGTAAAGGTGCAAATGCAATAGAAACAAAACTTCTATCCGCTCCTGTATCAAATAAAATGGATGCATAACGATTATTAACGAGGAACGTACCCGCAACAACATTCGGGTCCTCTCGGGCATCTTCTCCTCCCATAACATAAGCTCTTCCTCGAGCCACTCCACCTTGGTTTCCAGTTCCTTGGTTCTTCTTCTTTGGGCACTCACTCTTATAGTGTCCAATTTCTCCGCAACCAAAACATGTTACTGGCGGTTTCTGATTGTTACCCAAGTTTGGAAGCCTACAATCTTTGGTGTAGTGACCAATCTTCTTTCAGTTGCCACATGGATCTGGGCAACGTCCTGGGTTATGATGTTTCTTACACCTATCACACTTGGGTAGAATACCCTCATATCCTTTCCTTTCGGTTGGCCCTGCAGCATAGGCCTTTGCCACTTCCTGTCTCTTGGGTGCTGGTTGGATAGCATTTCCACCTTGGTTGTAGTCAAACCTCCTCTTCTTGTTGTTGTTGTTGTTGTTGTTGTTATTGTTTGGGTTGTTGTTTCGGTTATTGGGGTAGTTGTGGTTTCGGTTGTTGTTATAGTTGTTGTTGTTTCGAGTGTTGTTGTAGTTGGTGTTGTTTGAACGGTTATTGTTGTTGTTGACAGCAAATTTTCCTTTTAACACTTGGACCATAAGTTTCTGAGTTATACGAATAGCCTCTTCCATTGATTGTGGGTCGAAAGACATCACATCCCCTCGGATGCTTTCGGGTAGTCCACCAGTAAAGTTCTCCATCTTTTTCTCATCGTCAGGAACCATAGTTGGACATATTGCAGCCAACTCCTGAAACTTCCTGATATAGGTCTCAATGTCATCACCTTTTGTTACCAGCTCATAAAATTCTGTTTCCAACTTTTGCACCTCAGTACGAGGGCAAAACTTCTTAGTCATCAGCTTCTTGAATTGATCCCAAGTGAGCTTGTAGGCATTCTCCATACCAATAGGCTGAGCATGAGAATTCCACCAAGACATAGCTTCATCAAGAAGCATACCAGTAGCAAATTTTACCTTGTTGACATCCGGGAAACCGCACATGAGGAATACATTCTCAGTCTTTTCAAACCAGCGGATCAAAGCAACCACTCCCTCAGTGCCCTTAAACTTGACAGGATCACTAATCTTGAAATCCTTCCAAGTGCATTCACGCCTAGTAGTGGGTGGTTCAACCGCCCCAGTATTAGGTGCAACCTCAGCAGCCCTAGCAGCAACTTCAGCTCTCTCAGTCTCCAGAGCTTCTGCTATACTATCCCTGACCAACTTGCGGATAGCGGCTTGAGTCATAGCGGGTGTTTCTGGTGTAGCCTTCCCTTTCCTTGGCCCCATACTTCTGATAAATAATAATCAACAACAACCATGAGAAAGCCATAATAGAAATAGTCATCGTACCAAAAGTATACACCCACAACATGTATATATATACACCCACAACAAGTATAAGCACAACCACGACATGTACGAGTACAACCACAACCTGTAATAATACAACCACGACACGTATAGATACAACCACAACAAGTATAAATACGTTAACAATAAAGAGCAACCACGAAACATCATAAATATAATCACAACACATGAATATAATACATGAAAATTTCGGCCTACATGGACCAATATATATATATATATATATATATATATATATATATATATATATATATATATATATATATATATATATATGTATGTATGTATGTATATATATAGCATAACCATTCCAACATAGTAGAGTCACACTTGATATATTTGTTTGTACAACAACCAAAAGACTACAAGTTCTTGAACTATGTCCACTACTAGAAAAAGGGCTATCCTTGACTCCAAATGCGAGTCAAGAAGAGGCTTTATGACGCGCAAATGCGCGTCAAGGAAAGACCCGTCATAAATCTTCATGACTCGCATTTGTGCGTCATCCCTCTATGACGCGCATTTATGACCCACGTTTTATGACTCTCCTTTTTGCGAGTCATAACTTAATTTTTTTTTTTTTTTTAAATTAATTTTTTCCAGTTCCTAATTTTCTATTAAATGACAATTAAAAACCTGATAATACAAAATTAAAAACACAAATATCAAAATAACGCATTTCATATATATATCAAAACAATGAGGTTAATTCAAGTACCAATTCACGATAAGTCACAAGTTAATTAACGACAAAAATTACATATCGATAGTAATTCACAAGTTAGTTTGACAGCTTCCACATCGACCACTGAGTATACAACCATTGCTGGTTTTGGCTCCTTTTCGTATTGCTCGACCCATGATTTAACCGCTTGAGGAATAAGTCTCCCATTCACTTTAACCACATCTAAAAAAGAGAGAAGATAGACAAATTCAAAATACGTTACAATAGATAAGCTGGGTGAGCTTATTTATCCACTACAACCTTTTGCAAGCCTGGTTTTGAAGGTCTTAATAAATTCTAAAAATTAATCTAAAAATACTAAATGGAGATAAGCTGGGTGAGCTTATTTATCCAAAAGATCAGCTTATAACCGCTTAATATGAGTGAATTAAAAATCTGTGACCAGGCTGCAAATAAGCAGTTAACAAATAAATGCAGATGGTGCACAAATAAGTTTAGCAAAGAGTACCTGTGGAGGAATCATAGCAGGGGGAGCTTGGCTATAGAATAGCTGCTGGCCCATACCTGGAGCACCACAGGGGTACATAGGCATACAAGAAGCCATCATTGAAGGTGCCATTGCAACTGGCCTCATTTGTTGAAATTGAGCCTGAGGGAGATAAATGTTGACAACTTTAGAGGATGACTCCTTTTATTATACAAAATATGATAGGTGATACAACTTTTTCTTTGTTAATATTGATTTAAGAGACCTTGACCAATCATCTTACCTGCAAGTCTGCGACCTTGCCCTTCTCTCTTGCTTACGCTGTGCAAGTGCAACATATCACCTAGCCATTTTTGCAAGTAATAAAACTCTGTTATCTGCAGTGAAAAACTAAGATCATCTGCTTTGACTGAACAAAAGATAGTTCAATAAATTCCACTAGAATACCAACTCCCTATTTTTATTTGGTTCTCAAGTCGCTAAAGCTTATCAAGTCTCGTTTTTGCAATGGACGAATCTGTTAACATGATCACGTAGCCATTTTTTATTAACATAGCAACAAAGAGCCTTATTGCATACTCTGTATTTAACATGGCATGTCCGTTAAATAGCTTTCAATTATATCCTATGGTCAAGATTCTTACTCTGAGATAAACAGATAAGTTTCATATTAGACACATGTGCATAGTTGGAGAAAAGAGATAGACAAGTTCCCCAATATGTGTTAAAAGGTAAAAGCAAATTCTAACCTTTCCGAACCCATGTGAGCAGGAACGACAGCAGTACTTTTGCCTGTCAAACTACCATCACCTCTGCCAAACAGCAATTAACATAACCAAATCAGTCTACAAACTAAATATATACAATATAATCAATCTAGGGACAAACTGAAATAGATCATGCCCATTCAAATAAGAAATAATGCTTACAGATTCTTCGGTTGAACAGACGTAATTGCTGAATCACCCTGACCACCAGCCTTCTTAGAGCTTTCAGTACCTACAGATATAAGTTTGGTATAAGTCAAAAGATTGACACTTCTCATCATAGTACCTACAGATAACAGTTTAGACTATTGATATATAATATCATTGCACGATACATATACAACTGTGTACATATAATTTACATATTACAACCATTCTTTTTAAAAACTGTGACGAATGGCACATATGTAGAGCTTTCTGAGTAACCTGTTATATTGATGCCTTCGCACGCTAATATCTTACTAAGTGCACTTCACTCCTACGTACACTTACTATAATCCACTACACAATCAACAACAATAGTTCAATAAAGCTACAGTTGCGCCATTGAGCTTTCTGAGTAACCTGTTATATTGATGCCTTCGCACGCTAATATCTTACTAAGTGCACTTCACTCCTACACTTACTCTAATCCACTACACAATCAACAACAATACTCTAATCCACTTCACTCCTACACTTCTAAGCTTAATGTGAGCTTCTTAAGCTAAGCTTAATGTGAGCTTCTTATGACATTGTAAAAAGTAACCTAAATAATATCCAGTGGGATTAACAAAAAGTGGGCGGGATATGATAACTGTAAGATGCTGCTACCGTTACAAAATATGAGTTAAAACAGATTTCACAAACATATTCATCATTTATTCAGTATAAAGGTATAAGCTAAAAAAGTAGTAGTAACACATCTGAATGTGATGTATATATACATACCAGCCTACAAGTATCGAAAGTGAAATCGGATACACCGAGCTTCTTAAAAAACGTGGCCGCCTCTTGTAAAGCCTAGGCTCACAACAAACCGACACCCCTTTAAAACAATCTGGGTTTCCATGGATTTATGACTACATCGAGGCACCCAAGGTGCCAAAATGATGCTACTCACCTTGTCGAACTTCAAAACTCACGGATCTAAAGAAAACAATGAAGATGGGGCTCGAATCTTGTGGGTTAGGGGTGTTTTTGTAGGATTTAGGGCGTGTGGGTTATACCAAATGAAAGGGGATAAGACAAGGATTAATATGGTGGTGGTGGTGTGAGATGGTGGCCGGCGGTGTGACGGCGGCAGCCGGTTATGGTGGTCGGCGGCTAGGTTTAGGTGAGAGAGAGGTAAAAGATGGAGATGATAAAGTTGTGTTTGTGTTTTGTGTTTTTAGCGGGATATATGTTTTGTTGGAGTGGGAAATGAAAGTTTAGTTCCCGTTTTTAAAAAAATTTGAGATATGAAATGAAAGTTTAGTCCGCGTTTTTTAAAAATTTTGACATATGACACGAATTTTATGACACACAAAAATGCGAGTCAAGGATTTACAATTTATGACAGTTTTTTATGACACACAAAAATGCGAGTCATTATATTGTGTGCGTCATAAAATGCGAGTCAAGGATAGACCTTTTTCTAGTAGTGGTCCCACACCTCGGGACTAGGAAAATAGTAAAAGCTAATACAATACAAGTCTATGTCTAGGCTCTTTCAGGTGCTCTAGATGGACCAGGTGCTCCAGGTGCACTCCTAAGACGACGGATCTCCCTGTCCATCATGACAACAATCTCCTCTAGATGCTGAACTCGAAGCTGAAGAGCAGCATCTCTGCCCTCCATCATAGTCAACCTCTCTTGTGCTACTGCCAACTGGTGTGTCTGCTCTCCCTGAGCCTCCTGTGTAGTCTGAGCTCTATCCCGTATCTCCGGTAGCTCATCCCTAAGCTGATCAATCAGCTCCTGGTGTCCCTCCTGCCGTGCCTCAAGTCCATGATACGACACGTCGATGCTAACTCTGCCTAAAATCAATCCCTCAACCTGCTCCTCGACCGCCTCAAGTCGAGTAGTGATAACCTCATCAACCCTATAACCCAAACTATCAACCTGCTCCTGTTGAGCCCCTAACTGATCCTCTAAGGTAACAGTTGTAGGCCCCCTAGCAGCAGCTGCTCTCGAACTCTCACCTACATGGTATACTAGTGGTGGTGGAAGGTCAGAAGTCTCTGTAGTAGGTGAAGCTGGTGTAGTAAACCTTGCACGCTTCCTGAGCGGCAAGAGTGAAGTAGATATAGAAGTAGTAGTGGGTATGGCTGGTGGTGCAGGTAATATAGGAATAGCAGGGATCCTAAAAGTAGATGTAGCAGGGCGAACACTCTTACTAGCAACTAGAGTCGTCTTCCTACGGGGAAACATAAGTCTTGGTTATGAGGGAATGGAAGTAGCCGGGGATGATATGTCAGTAGGTACACGGGTAACCTCAGGTGGTGCAATAGGGAGACATGAGGAGTAGGAGCAGTCTCTTCCTCCTCAAAAGGCTCGGTTTCCTCACCTGATGCCGAGAGTGGCAACACAGGTACAGGAGGAATGGGTGGTGGTGAAAAAGCAGTGGAAGACATAGAGCCTTCAACATCAGAGTTAGAGACAAAGTAAAGTATGACAATGTTAGGGTCTGAAGACATAACTCTGTGATAATCAAGGTGAAATGAAAATAAATAACTCGTATAATGGAATCACCTAAAACAATGAATATGCACTTATGGTGTAATGATGAGATGCTATGATAATGTGGTTATAGTCTAGGGTCAATGATGCATCCTAGTTCGCTATAACCTTAGCTCTGATGCCAATCTGTCACACCCCCAATTTACCTGACTTGCAACGGAATGGAATGCCTAAGGGTGTAACTGTCATAGCATCACAACAAGGATATATTGAACGACCTAAAGTGTCGTTTGGAAAATACATCGTTTGATTTATTTAAAAAAAGAGTTCAGAGTAACAAAACATAGGTCCCAAAGTATTTAAAAGTTAAAAGAAACAAGTTTGGTACAATCAAACGATAATATATAAGTGCATGAAAAATTCAAAGTGAGACGCGTCATCCTTGCTACTCACTAAAATGACTCCATGCATGCCATGAGTTATACCTTAGTTACCTGAAAATACATTGCTAAAACGGTCAACATAAAGTTGGTGAGAAATCATAGGTTTGTAAGTTAAATCGTATGTACATAAGCCACAAGTAAAGTAAAGTGACAAAAATGTCAAAATGCTACATTGTCCTTTAAGCTCATGACCCCGAAGCTAGACATAATATTGTATTGGCCCCAAAGAGTGTTTACCAAGCACTCAAATAGTTTAGACATGAAATGCATTCGTACCCGTTGGAGCAACCCAAACATTAATGGAGGCGTCACCCTCAATAGATCTATTCACTCACTCTCGCTTGGCATTACAATTAACGGTCCATGATAATAAAGGGGACTTAACTTGATAGGAAGGCAACTTAAGCAATGTATGGAATTTAATACTTGGGCATGTACGAAAATAAGTGTGCAATGTATTCTCCCCCCTGGGATTTGAAATCAAAGTAATGTATTAAAAATGGGGCTATGAAAACTCACCTCGAAGTGATGATACAATGCATTGGAATGATAAGGACAACAAGGAATGAATTCAACCGCAACCTATGACGAATGAATATGATCTAATTTAGATCATGAAATGATGTAGAGAATATGCATGCACATGATAACTATACCACTCATAACTTGAAAATACTAGTTATAGTCATATGAAAATACATTCCATACTTGAGAAAAATAATAAGTCTCAACTAGACTTGTGTGAACTTGTCGTAATATATTTGTATAGAAAGTTAGTGTTATAAACTTCGCCTTGAAAACCTTGAAGTAGCATCTAATGGTCGTAAAAATAAGCTCATAAGCATAAGTACTTCGTTAGTTATAAATTTCAGCAATTTAGTAGTATTTCTAGAAAATCTAGAATTTAGTACGTAGAAGTAGTATTATTATTATTTCTAGTAAAAGCTGTCAATTATATAGAGTTTTTGCCGATAATGAAACGTGAATAACTTGGTCGTTTTAAGTTCATTTTCTTCGTTCTTTATATCCACGGATTCGTCTTAGTATGTACTAATATATTTTTGATAACTCGGATTCTCTAGGTTACATCTAACACCTCGGTTTGTCCACCAAAAATCATCCAACAGCAACAATTTTCAGAAAAATAGTTTTCGTCAATAAACTTGCAAAAATCATATCTCCTTCGTTATAAACTCGTTTTAACCCGTTCTTTCGCCTACGGCTTCGTTTTTGAAAGTATTTTCTAAATATTAGGTTGAAAAGTTCCCCTGAGTTACTGAGTTTTCCAGGTTTTCAAATTTGGGACAGTAGGTTTGCAAATAGGTTCCAAATCCATTTCTAGTGTTCTAAACTTGTTTCTACTCCATCCAAATCACATTCAATCACCACAAATCTAGTCTAATCCTACCATACACCTTATTAAGGTGTCATGGGTTCCTAAACATCATCAATCTAGTGGATCTAACCAAGGTTTCCATTTCTAGGGTTTCAAGGACATAAACATAGATTATGAGTGGTAATAGCTAACATATGCATGAAATATTGTATGAAAACCATATGATTATAACAAGTACTTGAAGAAATGAAGAAAATAAATTTTTGTAAACTCACTTGAATGATTAGGAAGCTTGTATGATCAAAACCCTAGGAATCCTTGAGTTTGTATTTCAAAACTCTAACAAGGACAACAAAATAGACTTGATTTAAACTTGATCTTGGAAAATATGATTGATCTTGGTGGTTTTGTGTTTTGGCCGTGGGTTTGGGAGAGAAAAAGAGAGAAAGTGTAAAGTTTTGATCTAAAAATCTAAGTGTGAAATGAAGTTAGGAGTTTGTAGATATTTACTAATGAGGTGTAACATGTTAAAAGAATTTTAATGCACAAGGTTAGGGGGGGGGGGGGGGTTCATGCCCGGTTTTTCAAAGGGTTCAAAAGCAAGAATTTAGTCTTTGATTTATTTAGGATAGTTAGTGGAAGATTTGTAGTATAAGTATAGGTTTTAGGTGTTAAATTTAGGTAATTGTAGTTAATTTTTAGTTATAATTGAATACCGGGTTTGCGAGAAATAAATTTTAACAAGTTAACCGGGACATAATAAAGTCATAAAAATGTTAAAAATATGTTGGGTACAAAATTTGAGCGTTTGGATAATTATTATTTAGTTTTCACGAAAACCGTCGTAATTATATTAAACTTACGTTATAAATTTAATAAATTCCCAAAATACCGTGTAAATGAATTTTATAATTTTTATGACGTTGTAAGGAGTTTAAAAATATATCGGAACCATCGTGGGGATTTTTAGATATGTTGGTTATATTTATTTATCACGGGTTAACGTTTAATTAGAATAAATAAACGTAAAACGTTAAACGTACTAAAAATAATAATATGAATATTCTACGAGTGGTATAGTATGCACATGCTATTATGATGATATGTAGACTATTTGTAGTCCGTATGAAGTGTCCCTAATGATAATGTATGAATTCGCACCTGAACCAATGTGGTTACGCGAATTTAAGTACTCGTAAATTAAATTTACGATGAAATGAGCAATGCACGTGAATAGTATTTTCTTTCCGGAAATGAATAGTACTTGGTGAATAGTAAACTTTTTGAATGCTTCTCAGAATATCAAATTGACCTCGAAAATGATGAATAGTGTTTTGATGAATAGTGATTTATGAATAGTAAATTGTCGAAGTTTGGGAAATGACCTGAAATGGTGAGTTGTGACAAATGGTCTCTAATCGCATCAATATCATCATGACAAACAAAATTTTGATAGTGTTTACACGGACATGAAATTCGAGCTTTTCCTGTCTTTGCTTGATGATCCTTAGCATGTTTAATAAACTCAGACAACCCTTTGATGTATTCAGGGCTAGCACGTTCTTAATCGTACATCCACTTCCAACGATCCATCTGGAATATACAAATTTATATTTTTAATAAGATGCATGCATGATGTAATAACATATGAGACTAGTTCCAAGCCGTCAATCCTAACCCACCTTTTAAATATTTAGTCTCATATGTGAATACGTATTATAAGTCGAGTATTATTGAAGAAAAATCGGCAGGATTTCCCCTTAACTCCTCAAGTATGCGCATAAAACACAAACTCATAGGAGTAGGGAAATGATGTCGATTTTTCTCAAATAATACTCGATCTCATAATACGTAATCACATCCTAAGTGAGATAAAATATTTAAAAAGTAGTCCCAAATGGGGACAATCCGAAACTAACCTCTATTAGGTTAATTTCGAACGGGTATTAAACTAAGGGGATATCAATTTAACTTAATTTATACTAAGTGCCTAAATGTTACCATGAAATATGTTGTTAATATGCGGTTAGCTTAGAAGTTGAGTTAGTTACCTTACTTCAACGAGTCAATATTAGCTAGGTATCAACGTGACTCATAGAAAATTCTTCGAGGAAGCCTATATAAACAAACCAAAACCATCGAAATCAACAAACAAAGCTAAGCTTCGAACAAACACAAATTTACTCATAGATGAATTTCTTGTTATAAAATAAAAGAGAGAAATAGTAAACATAGTTATAACATTAAGTACCTTTAAAATTGAGACAATATAGATACTTGAAATAGAAGATTTTTTTGAAGCATTTATTGTGTTTTTTTTGGAGCATTTATTGAGTTTATTTGGTTGTATTGTTGAGAATATGAGACATCTAGCAATAATGTCTGCTGATAGGAAGTCGTTGCTGTAGCAGGTATAAATAGATCGGTTATTAAGAAAAAACCGATCTGAGACATCTAGCAATAATGTCTGCTGATAGGAAGCCGTTGGTATAAATAGATCGATTATTAAGAAAAAACCGATCTATTTAAAGAATACGTGAAAACAGCTGTGTCGGGTTGCATTGGAGTTTGTGGTGTATAAATAGATCGGTTGATACAAAAAGACCGATCTAATTATATTTAAAATTAATTAGAACAGTTTTTATCTTAATAACCGATCTATTTATTACCTCTCCCCTTCTTTTTCGTTAATTAGATCAGGTTTTAGCAAAACCGCTCTATTTAAGGTGATCTATTTAAGCTTTTGTGTAGTAGTGCTTGAAACAACGTAAAACTACATCAAAATAAATTAGTCCATATACACTCGTTGGAATAGGGTTAATCTTGATAGAAAAGGTATTGGCGTTGGCTCGGTCTTATACTCTTATGCCCCATTTGTCAAGAAGATGTCGAATCGGTTAACCATATTTGCTTTTCTTGTGAGATGGCTAAAGATTTACGGGATTTATTGTCTAAATGGTGGGAGTTAGACATTCCGGTTTGTGCCAATATTTTAGAATGGTATTCTTGGTTGGATTCTCTTCATGCTTCTCCAAAGGTGTGTTCGTTTTTTGAAGCGGTTGGAGGTAGGGCTGAGCATCGGGTCGGAATCGACCCGAACCGAAAAAACCGATGACCGAATTTCATGAAAAACCGGAACCAAAACCGAACCGACGGGCCGTCGGTTCGGTTCAGTTTTAGTCGGTTCGGTTCGGTTTTGTCGGTCCGGTTCGGTTTTGAACCTTCGGTGCTCAGCCCTAGTTGGAGGTACTCTTTTATGGTATATATGGAGCTTTCACAATTGTTTGGTCTTTTCTAGCTCTCTCCTTAAAAAGACGTTACTTTGGGATTCTATTGTTTCACAATCTTTTTTATGAATTTCATCTAAAAATTCTAAGTTTTAGCTTAGTTGGATAGATTGGTTACAAAACCCTATTACTTAGATTTCTTCCTTGTAATTCTCTTTCTAGTTTTTGCTAGTTCTTAATAAATTGCCGCCGTTCAAAAAAAAAATTAATGTGGTTTCTCAACTGATAAGGATAACCATTATTGAATTATAATCTCATGAGTCATGACAATGATGCACAAAAAATACTTCTAAATGCTTTCATTGATCCTTGGTAGAAATTAATATTGTCATATTCACAGATAAGAAGAAAGATGCAACAAGAAGACACGAAAATTATATTAAAAAACAAAACTGTTATTCTTTGGATGATTAGAAGAAATGTTTTTAACTAAGGAATTCTGGTACGTGTCCATTCGTTTTGCTAGTTTCTCCACAATCAAACCGACCAAACCACCAAATTAGGCATATCGATTAAAAAAAATTATTTGAACACCTAGCAACTTAAACTAAAACAAACAGGTCATATTTATTTGCTAGATCATTTTTGGCTAGTTTCTAACCAAGGCGTAGCTAGGGTCGTGCTTGTACATGGGTCAAATAATTTTTGTTACACTGACGGAGTTAATAAATAAATAAATAAATAAATAAAAATTAATAAATAAATTAATAAAAATTCTAAAAAAAATCATTTAATGACACATAAAATTGTACATGGGTCAAATAAAGGAGAACGATATTGACCTTTTCTTCAGAATTTGTAAGTTTTCTTAATTTTATGCCACCTAGCTTGCTTCTTACTTAATCCCTTTAAGTCGGCTTTTGGATTATGATCGAGATATGGTCATATTGGCGTCAAAGCATATGAAATTAATTTATATACGTACGTGTTAGATACTGTCAATTTTCAGATTGGTACGCATTTAACATATATAATGTTCTTCATACGTGTAAGCTAGTTCGAAATATGGACATTTTTTAACCGGTGAACGTACAGAACATTGGGTACTTCCGAAAACTGAGCTCTTGAACAGTGGCGGACGCAAATATGTATCATAGGGTATGCATTTTCAAATTTTTTTAAAAAGGTATGTACTTAATGTTAAACAATCAAAATTTATAAAAAAACAAAATTTATACAATATATTGATGCCTTTCAGAAAGTATGCACGTGCATACCTTCTGTCTTGGATATGTCTGCCACTGTTTGGAAGGCTTTCTCACATAGAGATGGCACTAAACACCGATTTTAGTTACTCTAACTGGTTTATTCTTAAGAAAAAAAGTTTGTTTGCAATAAGCAATCTCAAACAACCTTAATAAATTAACCTTCCTAAACGTACCTATAAATAGCTTGAATAAGAAGTCTTCAAAATTTTATTACTTTTATGGAACAAAAATGCTAAAACCTCCTACAACTTCTTCCTACAAAACATCATACTCACAAGTCACAACTCACAAGATCCAGACAAATGTTAGAACGGACGGTTTGAATGCAGAGAAAAAATAAGTAGAAAAAACTACATAATAATACTGTATGTAAAAGGATTTGTAGGATGAAATGGTAGAAGGTTGTAACAAAAGTGTTTATGAAAAGTGTATTTTTGATGCAAGAATATGGGTGAATATTGAATTAGTCTTTCGTGTTCCACAAGCATCAATCCAGTTATCCAACTTTATTCCAAATCATCTTTCAACTTCTTGGGAACACAAATGCAGTTGAACTACGTTATCCCATTTTATATTTAAGGTAAGATATGAAAATCTTATGTTAAATATCCTAGACAAAATTTAACGGATGATACTGATTTTATAACAATACTTGCAAGTATCGGTACGTACCATGGAAAGGAAGGGTTGACACAAGTTCCTTTATTCTGATTGTATAGTATAATGCTAACATATAGTTTAACAATCTACTCGGAATGACACTTGGATCACAAAATTGTACCTTTAAAGGTAATATAGTGGTAAATTAATTTGATATTATAATAATCAGATTTGCTAAATAATGATTACTGGGTAATGCTTAATGCACATTAAAT
This sequence comes from Artemisia argyi, assembly GCA_030686995.1. Taxonomy (NCBI): domain Eukaryota; kingdom Viridiplantae; phylum Streptophyta; class Magnoliopsida; order Asterales; family Asteraceae; genus Artemisia; species Artemisia argyi. Next base: position 94,138,256 of record CM060684.1, read on the forward strand.
AATCTTTTTTTTTTCTATATTTAAAGTACTTCGTAGTTATGTATTTAATACATAATAAATGAAAATAAAAATTAATTTAAATATATGTTATTTTTAATTTAATAAAGTTAAAGTGTTTTTTCCTTCTTTTTTTTTTTTTTTTTTTTTCTAATATATATTCATATTAATTGTTGCTTTAAGTGTTGCCTAGAAAGGCTTAAAATTCAGACTTTTATTTTCTTATAATGGAAGGACATCAAAATTAATTGGTTAGGAAGCATGTTGGTTAGGAAGTTGGTTAGAAAGTTTGTTAGGTTTTTCAAACTAAAATTATTTAACTCTACAATCTCTACAATCTCTACTTATAAAGCATAAAGACACTAAATGTGACCGAATAACTGAATAACGCAAAATATAGTCACAAGTACCCGCCGCCGCATTACGCGGGCACCGTTCTAGTAATAAACAAAACATGATGTTTTATAATGGTAGATGTGGTATTATATAGAAAATACATGCAAAGTGTATGTCTGAAAATTTAGATATCAAGTCTTTTATGCAGTCATAACCAATAGGCATAATGAAGTCAGTTTTGTTTTGTTTTTTGTTAATATTTTTTTGTTGATTTCATGATTGTCAATATATTTTTAGTAATTTTATTGTTTTCGTAAGCGTATTTTAGTTATGCATGAAATGCGAATGTCTGTTTTCTCAATATAATTCTAACGATTAACTTCTTTTTTTCAGGTAATTATGGTTTCCATTTTTTGACAAACTAATGCATGAGTTTTGAACCCAACGACATCACACAGACTTAAACCAAGTAAAAATTAAACTTGAAATCTTTCACATTTTATGATGATTAAACTGAGTAGAAATTGAACTTAAAATCTCTCCGATTTTATGATGATATAGTCATTAGCCCTTTTGTCATTTGGCTAGCCAAGTGGTTATTCTAACAATTAAGTCGATCAATATTTTGTGGTTTATAATAACCCGCGCCATACTATATACCTTAGGTTCAAAATCATAACTTCATTAGTGTTTTTTTACAATGAGATTATGAGAATATGTGAGTAACTAATAAAAACTGTAAAGTCTATGTCTTAACAATGTCTTAATAACATTGTTGTTGTACGGCTAAACTTTATAATAAAGTCTTTGCCGACGTATGGCTAGCTATGCAATGAAAATTTAATAGTTATTCGTTACATCTTAAATGCAAGTTTCTCTATATAGTAGTAGCACAACAAACTCAACATAAATTCTCAACATATTTGCAAACTATAATATCCACCTGTTGTTAATGAAATTGACCACTAGTTGGTAGGTATATTTAACACCGACCATTTGCATGCTCCCCCCCCCCCTTATAAATAACCATCTAAAAACAACTTTCACCCCATAATTGAAAATGGGAGTAGTAGGGATTTTGGACTATATTTCTGATGTGATGACTACTAGAAGACTAAAGAAGAAGAAGAGGAAGCAGTTCAACACTGTTTCACTCAAAGTCAGGATGGATTGTGAAGGATGTCAACGCAAAGTCAAGAATGCACTCTCCTCAGTCAAAGGTACTACTAATCTTTTAAAATATAGTGTAACAAAGATATATATGTGGAAAAACTTGGTGTATATGTCACTAAAGTCTCATAGCCCTTAAGTTAGGGGTTGCGCGCGGTAATTCAAGTCTCATGCGTGAAATTTTAAGAGGAATATAAATCAGTGAAAAAATTGTGTTTCTAAAGACGCTAACAATTTTTCGCAATAGGTTCCCTAATAATTAAACATCCTTTGATTAATTAACCAAAACCACATATCTCATATATCATAAATGTTTCAAACAAGATTTGAACCCGCAACATATTTATTGATGAACACACTCACATACCGGCCATCAGGTCGACACCTTGGGTCGGCACAAACTAATTTAGTCATGTATAGAAATTTGTTTATCTTAAATTGTTATAGTATCTCTTGTTGAACAACTCTTGTATAAAACCATTTTACAGTGGATATGCAAAAGAAACAAGATATAGGTGATGTAAACTAGTCAAAATTAATTAAATGAGTCAAATGATCTCAAGCCAAACATAATGACGTGTATACTATAATATGTATGACCTCCTACCCGAAAATATCTAATTTATCAAAGTAACATAGATTTTGCAATGATATCCAATATAATGATCGAATTATATAAACTTAACAGATCTACCAATTAATAGTCACAAACATTATGTTATGATAGTACTGTAATATTTATGAGGCGTTGCTGGTTATCAGTAGTAAGAATATAAACGCGCGAGATATTTGTTAACACGTACATGCATGCAGGGGTAAAAACAGTGGATGTGGACTGGAAGCAGCAAAAGGCAACAGTAACAGGCTACGTTGATGCAAAGAAAGTGGTGAGGAGAGCAGAATCAACTGGGAAAAAAGTGGAAGCATGGCCATATGTGCCTTACACTCAAGTGGCTCACCCTTATGTTGCTGGTGTTTATGACAAAAAGGCGCCTTCTGGTTTTGTTAGGAAGACCGATGACCCGACAGTTGCTGGCCTTAACCCTCTTGAAGAACATTATGCTCTTATGTTTAGTGACGAGAACCCTAATGCTTGTTCCGTCATGTAGATTTTATATAAAAAGTGTAATATCAATTATCTTTAGTTTAAGCTATATATATATATATTTCTATAAGCAACTTTTGCACAAGCTTTTGGTATATATAGTGCAGAATCGTATAGAGGAAATGGGTATTTCTGTTAGATTATGGACATTATTTTAGTAGTTGTATGTTAGGATCCAACTCGAGATCACATGATTGCACACTTTACGTATGAAAAGTAAATGAATAATAATTATATATAAATGTTATATTAATTTTTAGAACGTAAACACGTAATGATCGTTAACATTTAATGGAAAAGGCTAACGACCATTAGACGAATAACAGGAAAGGGAATATAGATGAAAATTGGAATGTCAAGGAGGCTCTAGAACCCTTGTGGGTTGGTTAGGGTCGATTGGCTAATTAAGGGTATCCCATAACGCTTGGTGAAGCTTTTGTTCCAAGTTTTCTATCCTATATAAACACACAAGGTTTTATTGTTTTGATAACTTGAACACATAATCTTGTGTGTTTTCTCTTCTCTTCTCCGTGCCATTTTTCGACACCTCATTAAAGTTTAAGGGAGTCGAAACTTTGTATTCTTCTAGTGTTTGTGCTCGCTTTACTTGCATAAACGTTTACTTGAAGTAGTACGTGTGTACAAGATCGTGAATCAAAAACATCTTTGTTTGTTTCTTGGATTTGTTCACATAAACCCTAATTAGGGTTCTTGAGTTGAAGATTGCATTTGATTCTTGTTCGGGCTAGAATCTCTATGGTACGTTTACTATTTATATTTGATTAATTAATTACATATTATATGATCTTGTTATAACGCTTCCGCATATGCTCTCTTGATGTGTTTGATTTATTTTATATGATTGTCATGATATTATAATTCCAACAATTTCATCTAGAGCCGTTATAATGTGTAATTGATTATCGAAACGCATAAAAATTGAAACTTGATTCGTTTAGTTACATGTTTCTAGAGTTTTTTTATTCCTAACCCTAATTTTCTTATTAGGTCGATTGACCTATTAGGGTTTTTAGGGTTTTGTTTTTTGAATTTTTTAATATGATTAGAAACCCTAGGATGTCATGTAATTGGTTACGCGTTTTAGTAAACGATCTTGGTGCAATATGTTAATTGTTAAGCATAATCCATGAAAAGTGCATGTTTGCATGGATTTATTGTGTGATAATTTAAAAGGTTTAAATTAGATATATGAATTAATTGTTAAGTTATATCGAAACATGTAAATTTATTAATAGATGTCGAATTGGGGAAGACTCCAATATTAAGTAATCAATTATGTGCTATGTGGTATTTGTTTAGTTTTGGCTTACGCAATCGATTTATCGATGTATGTGACTCTTTTTCCTTTGAAGAAGAAAGCCTTAATTGAATAAATGCATAATACACCTAGACTTGATTATTAATAGGACTATTGAATAAATTTGCATGTGGCTACATGTTTTATACATATTTAATTGTTATGTTATGTATATGTTTATTTGGTTGTTTATTTTTTATTATATATTACTTGTTTTGTTTATTATTATGTTAGACATATTTATAAACGAAAAGGGTAATTTTGAATAGAAAAATAATATGGACTAAATAAATGGCGAAATTATTTTGGTTTTAAGAGTTTAAATTTCAAATGATAGGTTGATTGATGTTTTTGTATGTAATGGTTAACTAGGCCCGACCGAAGTTTACACACTACAAGATGGGTATAAGGTTGGCTTCGCATTAAATTGTGGCCTTAGATAGACAACATTTTGTCTTAACGCTCGTTTGTGTGTAAATTAGACTTACCGAACAACCATTACATGTACACTGTCATCTTAAGGATGAATTGACCACAATTCCACAATGATTATCCGAAACACTAAGCTTTAGGGCTTATGCAAAAGTACGATATAAGTGGACGATAATTGTTGGTAATTCTTTAATTGGTGAACCCGATACCTCAATCAAAACTTTGCTATTTTACTCTTAGTAAATTGGTAATAAAAATGTTTTATAAAACCAATGTTATGAAGTTGTATGCATGCTTCTTCATACATTATTTTGATTACACACATCAAAATTAATACCCTTATAAAATTAAGTCGAATGCCATCTAATTAAGAACACTTGAAGTTGTAGTTTACGTCATGTGAGAGCTTGGCTAGATTGCAATGGAGAGGTAAATTTCATAATTTCATTGCTAGCAGATCAACTGATGTAATGGATTTATGAGTTTGTAGCTTTTAAGTTAGACGACTTAAATTGAGTAGAAAGTGAGATCTTGGACTCAAGGCATTAAGATGGGGATCAAACATGCTTACAATACAAATGTTTTGTGATTGTAAATCCCATAAATCTAGGAATTGGACAAATGTTATGCCAATTATTGTTCGACAATTACCTTGTTGAATACTATCATTACTAGCAGATCAACTGATGTAATTGTACTATGTCAATTTGGATCCTAGCTTTAAGAAAATACTATGGTTTATATGAATATATATTTACCTATGGGTATTTTATTTTCTTAAAGATCTAATTATCGAAAATACTAAAATTGAATTTTGAAATTCGTTTTAATGTATTAATGCAACGTTCAAACCGTAAACGCACTTTGGGCTTTGGTAAATTGATCTAGTTCTGTTTTCAAACAAATGTTTGATTAAGAATAATTTACTTAAAAGACAAAAGAAGTCTCCTTTCTATGAAAGAAGAGTGAGACATAATCCTATTTCTTTTTATGAAAAAGGATAATAGGAATATTAGATATGTCTAAATTCTAATATAACTCATAGCAAATTTTTAATAGTTAAGAAAATTGCGAATATTTTCCATAGGGATTTCATCATCCTCAATCGGTGATTAAATTCTTAGTAACAAATATGATATTTGGTTAACAGAAAATTATGTATGACATTTTATAAGTTATTATAATTAGAATCTAGACTAATTACCGCAAAATGTTTAAAGACAAACTAGTTGTTTTGACTATTTTAAAGGTGCTACATACATTATAGGATGGTAGACCTATTAAGGAAGAATTGCATGCCCAATTTTTCACGTTAACAGCATTTGGTGGATAGTCCATCATTTACGTAGTAGAATACACTCTTTAGTGCATAAGTAATTGTTACGTATGGACATTCAAAGGAGTAGGAAAGTTAAAAGCACACTATTTTCTTTCACTGGATATGAAACATTTACAATGTTGTCATATTTAGTGGGAGTATTGTGTACTTATTACTGAATAAGGAATTATTGTAATGATCTTTAATTCAGTGGGAGTTACAAGCTTTGACACCTTGGTAGCTAAAGATAATTACTTTTCAAATGTAGACACTCATACTTTTAAGGATAGTCTTGTACGTTTCCTTACTAGATATTGTTGTTCTACATCTATTTGTTATGCTAAAATCTATGACACAATCATATTGATCACATAAACAAATGCATGGCGTGTTGTTTATCAACTATATGAGGTTGTTCCATGCACAAGTGGGAGAAATGTTATCTTTAATGTGTGCAAGAAACAACTCATAAAGATATGATTTAATAGATTCTCTTGACTGCAAGGTAAGAGAATAAAGTTCTAATATTAATTATACTAATCTAATTCAAGAAACACTTGGTGTTACAATTTATGTTATTTGAGAGCTTAGCTAGATTGCAACAACAAGGTGAATTTCATATTTTCATTACTAGCAGATCAACTGATGTAATTGAACTATGAGAATTTGCAGTTTTTAAATTAGATACCTATTAGAACATGTGTCAATATGATTCAAGACTACTTTAATTAGTATATTTATGAATTCATGGAATGACATAAATTAATTACGTAATCTAATGCTACTTCAATCTGAATATTTATGTGTTCTTGGAATGACATAAATAATAAAGAAATAATGTTATTTACATTATTGTGAAATAATATATTGACTTGAAATTACTATTGAAACCAAAAGATGGTGTTCATAATTACTTTAGTTAAACATGTTTATGTTTCATTGTAAAGATATAAACATAAAGTCTTTTAATTGTTACAAGACTTATAATAAAGTAAGACGTTATCTTGTTATGTTTTTTAATTAAGACATATACATGAAGTTATTAAATTGTTAAATGACTTATAACGTATAGTGGGATTACAACAGTTTATGTTTTCTTGTAGAGACATGAACATAAAGTGACTTTGTCAAAAGTACTTGCGTTATAAAGCATGTAATTGACTTAAAAATACTATCATACCATTAAAATGAATTAGTTGGTAAATAGACAAGCCAAAAGGAAATATAGTTATCTTAAATATTGTTAGATTGTCTTACAATATTAATACTAACGAAATACCAAATGTTTATGGTATGTTCAGTTAGAAAAATCAAACTCTAGTTATATTGTTTGATTAAAGATAACTATGACTTCTTTTCTTCTAAAAGTTATCAAGGTTAGAATGTTGAGTATGACTTTGACATATTTAATAAAACTCGAACCTAGAAGATTAATAAGACATCATCATATGATGGAATGTGATGAATATGATGAATTACATTAAGTCTTAAATTGTAGGACCGTGTTTTGATTGATTATTGTGATCCGGGAGGTCGGGGATGATGAAAGATTAAATCTTCCATTGTTAGTGAGAGAGAGGAGAGAGTGAAGGGAAAACTAAGTTTTATTGATAATGATAAAAGTGAAAATACAAACAAAGTTCTCACCCTCCTAGTGAAGTCTAGGAGGGCTTATATAGCCTAACACAACATACTATTGCAATATTACATAACAAGTCCTTGTGTTTTGGCTAAATGGGATAACTAATGTAATCCCGATAATGTTGTCACATTTAACTGTTAGGAGCAATCCCAACAATCTTCCCCCAATGTGGCAACATAAGGGATTACTTACAACATTTACTACAAGTACAAATAAGAATAAAGAAAGGTATTCATAAGTTCTTCAAATTGTTGAGGATGACGACAGTTGACGCTCTTTGTCCTTATCTTGTACCTCGGCTTGTGAGAACTTTATCTTTACTTGTAGGCAAATGATGTAATATGCATGAAATGGATTAACTTCCCCCCAATTCATGTTGCATGTCTTTAGCAGCTTCTCCGTACACTTCCTTTTGGCGAAGTTTCTGAATCAGCTTCCCCCCAAACTGACAACCGTCTTCAGCAGATTCGAAACTTTGATGAGTTAACATGTCTTCTAACTATTGAAGTTTTAAGTACGCAGCGGAATTTATAGATGACACCGTAAACCACACCAAGTAAATCTGACTAGTCACTTAATCACAGTTGTACTCTACGCGAAAGCTCCGTTCAGGGGTAACATGCAAGAAATCGGCAAGATCTTCTCACATATGCAGGCTACTTCAAAACTTCACAATCCGCGAGAGTTGAAACGATTACACCAAAATCACAAAACTGAACCACTGATCATCTCGGCGAACGTCTCTCCGGTAGTAATAAAATTGTAAGCTCGATCACGTGATTCTATTATACGTCCCTGATGTGCACATTTCTTCCCCCTAATTGCAGATCCTTGTGGAAAATGAGTGTTTTCGCAAAGAAATCAAGAAAAGTCAAAGAAGCAAAAGAACACCCACTCTCTCTTCCCCCACGATGTCTTCGCGGAATCAGAAGCATACACACTATGTTTATGATGGAAAACGGAGGCAGCGTAACCCCATATGTCCAATCAACCGATTATGTGTGAAGTATCATAAATAGCCCGTGAGAATCAACTGCTGATAAACATCTCTACTCTTTTATACTCCTCTCAGCTAACTCTTTACCGACCCCATTATCATTCTGACGGCTTTTTGTAGTGACTACTGATGGAGAAAACTCAATATGACGAACTTGAGACTGAAGTAAAATAACCCAAACTTGTGACTTAAACTTGCACTAATGTATGACAAAGAGCAGTGTAGAGAGTTCGCACCCCATCGAATCCCTAAGTACTCTATACTCATCAACCAACCAACCATCAAGTATAAGACGTACATCACCTCTTGACTATCCACAACTTCGTGTGACACTGTACACTACAACGTAACTCCTTAAAGTGATAGTTATTTTGTGGTAATAGAAAGAAAGAATCACAAAAATAACTAGATATCCAAGTCTTCGTCATTTTAAAGGTTAAAAGCTCGAACAAGGATCTCGAAGAATCATGCATCCAACCAACCCCGAATCTTCAAGATACTAAGTACACGCACCCGTGAAATTCCACTTCAACCTCAAATAAATAATAAAGAATTAACTCCGTAGTCACATCTAGCGGTTAAATGCCCAAAAACTAGCCTTATGAAGGTTTAAGTGAACTTTGATAATGGTTTATTCCCGATCTTGTCAAAATTGTATCTCCCATGAAAAATTTGTAATAACCAAAATGCTACTTAATTACGCCAAATGTTGAACTAAAATTAACACAATCTATTAAAAAATACATTTGACTAATAACTTTTCAGCCAATGTGTTAATTTATTTTGGATCCAACAGCAGATATTAGAATTTTTCAGCCCAGTCCACGTTTTAGCCATGAAACCATATGTTTGTATGTTAATCATTCATACCCAAAAAAAACTAGTAATAAACTTGTTACAGCCCAGTTATAACATTGTCAGATCCATCCCAGATAACAAGTGATAACCCGATCCAATCCAACATATAGAATATAATCTGTGATAACCCTAGTTGTTCTCATTCCAACACAATTGACCTAATCACACACTCCTTAAAATCTCCGCCCCTATCTCACTCTTGTGAAAAAAGAAAACGCAGCAACAAATCCATCCACCCCCATCATCATCCTTATCACTCCTTTCACCAAACAATTCTCATCTCGTCTCAGTTACTATCAATCACAACCGATTCATAATCACATCAAGAACTTGAATCATCACAGTCAAAAGACCATCATACCAGGACCTTAATATCATTTGTAGTTCAATCCGAGTCAAGAAAGCATGTTAATGGCTTCAAGATCCTTTGAAGGGTGTACGACATATGTGTTTGAGTGTTTTTGAACGAAACAAGAAGGGATTATAACAATATTGTTATAAATCTTTTCTTTCTAGTTTCGGATATTTAAAAATGAAGTATAAGCTTCAAACAAAATCTGTGATGATTGTTTTTCTTTCGTTTGATTGACCTACAAGATCTGACATGTTCATGAGAAACACGAAAGAACGTCTGAGATTATTTGAATGTATTTATTTCTTTTTAAGTTCGAGTTTTGTATGATATAGAGGTCGATTTGATGAGGTTTGTAGATGGGTTGTAGTTGACTGTTGTTGTAGTTGGTGGGATTAGGATAGTTGATGATTATGTTGTTTGATTTGGGTTGCGTTTGGATGGTGTCGACATCTTTAAACATAACAGTTTCAATTTCTCCATTTTACTTCATTTTCAATAAACTTTGCCATGACTGATGATGGTTATATTTTGAAGTCAACGAGTGTTTGGATTGGTTAGGTCAACGGACTTCTTCTGATCATCTTCTCTTTTATTTTTCTTTCGATATGGACACTTTACGTAAAAGTTTTTGCGTAAATCTGCTTGATATCTTAAGCGTAAAAAACTTTTGCGTAGACATGTCATAGCCTAAACTTCATCTTTTGCGTAAACTTTATGCGTAAGCATGATCTTTTGCGTAAACCTTCTCTTTTGCGTAAGAATTACGTGTAAGAAAAGGGTTTTGTGCCTAAGTTGTGCCTTACGCATAACTTTCCAAGTTATGCGTAATAATTCTGAAGTTGCGCGTAAAAAGAGGGTTTTGACCCGTTGACCATTTTCCGGCGTCTTATTCCGACCATTATTCCGACTATCTTTTAGACCTTTTTGACCATTAATATCATCAGGGAAAAGATACAACACATGTTGAAAGAAACTGTTAACAGATACCCATGAGTATTTGATAAAATATTAGCACAAATCTGAACGCTTCAAAGACTTGTACGATCTGCTTCAAAAAATTGTAGGGACAACTCAAGAAATGTATAAACATGTACGGACCAGCATAAATAAACACATATAAGCTCTTTATTTACTTTAGACCAAATAAAAGATGTGTTAATAACAGCAAAACAGATTTGTACAACCACAAAAATATACTTTTGACAAGATAAACACCACGAAAATCAACCAAAACTAAAAACGAGGCTCTGATGCCACTTGTAGGACCGTGTTTTGATTGATTATTGTGATTCGGGAGGTCGGGGATGATGAAAGATTAAATCTTCCATTGTTAGTGAGAGAGAGGAGAGAGTGAAGGGAAAACTAAGTTTTATTGATAATGATAAAAGTGAAAATACAAACAAAGTTCTCACCCTCCTAGTGAAGTCTAGGAGGGCTTATATAGCCTAACACAACATACTATTGCAATATTACATAACAAGTCCTTGTGTTTTGGCTAAATGGGATAACTAATGTAATCCCGATAATGTTGTCACATTTAACTGTTAGGAGCGATCCCAACATAAATTGAAGTTCTAAATTTGTTTAACTGCTTATGAAGAGGTTATTAACAAAGTAAAGTCAGGAAAAGTCAATAAGTATTTGTAATATCCCAAAAGAGAACATTGTATTGTTGCTTTATTTGCTAAGTATTTAAATATAGTTTTTAAATTGCTAAAAGCAAGTGGGAGTTTTGATCTTTAAAAGATAAAATTACAAGATACATAATCTTCTAAAATACACTAGTAAATATCATGATGAAGTTTGACATTTGAATGTTAAATCTCAACATGATAATAAAGTTTGACATTTAAATGTTAAATCTCAAGATGATGGAATTATCATTCATAGAATAGTAATATATCTCAGATATTTGATTAATATGCTGAGGGCTATGATTTATAGGAAAATTGTAAACCTGATAATCATTATGATACATTACCAAATTTGAAATTGGGTAAGTATACATGATATGAATGATTAAGATGTTGTCCATAAAGATAATCAATTTTAGAAACTTGGTTTATCTTAATAGTTAGACTAGAAAATGAAGATGAGTTTATTTAAAGATAAGGTAACCCTTGTGGTTTAAATCTTTGTATAGAAATCATATGGACAATATTGTGCACGTATTTAATGCATGTTTTATGACAAGATTATTGATCACATTTAAGCGATTAACTGTGATTGAATATTCTTTTCTAAATACATTAAATATATAAAGATTATGATTGTCATATTTATGAAATTGACAATAGAATATCAAAACTCTTTCTTGAGTGATTACTTAAGCGATGACGATAAGTAATCAAAAGGAGTTTATGAATTTAAATAAATCTTTGGAAGTGTACAAAGTGCAATAATCCATGGATGGATAAATGCATGCATCTAGAAGATTACTCTTATGTTTAATTATTAAATTCATGTTTTGATTTATAATTATAATAAGATAATTTCTAAATATTCCTAAAAGCTAGTGGGAGTATTATGTTTAATTTCTTAAATCATAGATGTTGTAGAACATATAAAAGGTAACATTACATATAAGTTAAAAGTTAAGTCTTAGTTTGAAATGAAACTTTACTTGTAAGATTTGAAAAATAAGACATACAACCTTGGAATGAATATTTATTGTTGAAATATGAGAGGTAAATGAATCTAATATAACATGATATATCATTTAGAAAGTCTAAATGTATATGCATAACATGAATAAAATCTAAGTATGACTCAAAGATTTTTCATGAATATCATATTTTGTTGTATCATGCTTGATTACAAGATTATTTGGCAATATTAATATATAGTTAAAAGTTATTAGATAACTTGTGTAATATTCTAAAAAGAATATGTTTGATTATAAAATCACATCCTAATTCTGGAACAACTTCCAAATTTTATAGATGAACAATTTTTCAATTTTTGTAAAAATTGTCATAGCCAACAAACTTGAAAGTTTGAAGGGCATCAAACATTACACAATAGATATTAATGTTACGGGAAGTTTTAATAACATATTGTTGTTTGCATACAATGATGCTAATGAAATTGAGATGACAATCAATACTAGTTATGGAAAGGATTTCATCCTTGGCTATATGTACTAGTTGTGCTTAAAAAGAGCATAGTTGCATTATACATTAAGAGAATATAAGAATACTTCAAACTTTAAAATATTTGGAAGTTTGATTATCATAAATTGGTGGTTAAGGATGTCACACATTTTATGAAATATGACATTATCAAAATAGTTGAGTATGCACATATAAGAATTTCAATAGTTGATATCTTGAAATAAGTATTATTAAAATTCCGATAGATCAAAGTTGGATGATTATTTCTTGTCAACAAGTATAAATGTCATTACTTGAGACATAATTCATCAACAAGAGTTATCATGCATTGATCTATTTATTATTTGGATAAGGGATGTTAAACAATTATTATAAATTTAAATACATGGTATATTTAATTTATAATATATTGTATCCTATATTTGTATGTTTAATCCATGAATAAATGTTATTCTAAATTGTCCGTTGTCAGTTTATAATACGGAAATATTATTAAATCAAGACAATCTGAAGGTTGGTATAATATACTTAAAGTATATTGATGCGTAGTCATGCCATTTCAGATGATATTCAATGATATCGAATATAGGACTTATCCCAACTACATGATGTTACTTTATGGATTTTTTTATTAAGTAAATCATGAGAAGTTATACTCAGACTTGAGATGCAAGATAAATGTCATGAATGTAGTACATTTTTGTGGAACAACTTAACGCTATACGTAACTGGTAGTCATAAGGGTTGTTTTCGAAAGTGTTACAAAGTTTGTGGGTTTTGCTTGTAGTCAAGATAGAATTTGTTCCTTCAAATTTATTTTTTGGAGTTTAATACTGCTGGGCCCCTCGCAGGGTTGGTAAGATGTATGTGCGGCCGCACCCAAGATCTCCCCTGAATATGTTCAGAAGATTTGGTAATTTTGACCAATCATAAACAACGAGAAACAGAATGGTTAATTAAGGAATGACTTTAATCCATATCCTTATTAACGTGGTATTAGAAACAAAATGATAATAATAATGAGAAATCATTAAAGGGTTTTTCCAGGAGCCTTACTTGAGATCGTACTAGAGGCATCGGCGTGTTGCAAGACGCTAACCGATGTGATTACACTATTAAAATATGTTTAAGTGGGAGCTGTTAGATTATGGACATGATTTTAGTAGTTGTATGTTAGGATCGAACTCGAGATCACGGGATTGCATACTTTACGTATGAAAAGTAAATGAATAATAATTATATATAAATGTTATATTAATTTTTAGAACGTAAACACGTAATGATCGTTAACATTTAATGGAAAAGGCTAACGACCATTAGACGAATAAAAGGAAATGGACTATAGATGAAAATTGGAATGTCAAGAAGGCTCTAGAACCCTTGTGGGTTGGTTAGGGTCGATTGGCTAAGGGTATCCCACATCGTTTGATGAAACTTTTGTTCCAAGTTTTCTATCCTATATAAACACACAAGGTTTTATTGTTTTGATAACTTGAACACATAATCTTGTGTGTTTTCTCTTCTCTTTTCCTTGCAATTTTTCGACACCCCATTAAAGTTTAAGGGAGTTGAAACTTTGTATTCTTCTAGTGTTTGTGCTCGCTTTACTTGCATAAACGTTTACTTGAAGTAGTACGTGTGTACAAGATCGTGAATCAAATACATCATTGTTTGTTTCTTGGATTTGTTCACATAAACCCTAATTAGGGTTCTTGAGTTGAAGATTGCATTTGATTCTTGTTCGGGCTAGAATCACTATGGTACGTTTACTATTTATATTTGATTAATTAATTACATATTATATGATCTTGTTATAACGCTTCCGCATATGCTCTCTTGATGTGTTTGATTTATTTTATATGATTGTCATGATATTATAATTCCAACAATTTCATCTGTCATATATGGTTAAATATCATACTTGAAAGAATTTGATGTACAATACATTGACAACTTTATTTAGCCATTTCAAAAGTCAAAACCAAAAAAGGTTTAGAAGTATTGTGTTGTTATAAGTTTGTTTTTAAACATTAATTTTGTTTAACGTTATTCTATTAATCATGTTAATATTTTGTGTTTCAATATATCGTTTATCTTACAAACAAATTCTAAAAACTAGCCGCCCAACGAGCAGGCCTTGAGGCTAGTTCGTGGAAAATAATGGAATGAGTATGCAATACTTTTAACTGGTTTAAGAAGTAGTGGCCGGATACAAAAAGACGTTAATTGCTTAGTTTAGCTTGCAATTATTTCTCATTTCTATAGTTGGTGATGCCTCAAACATATGACTGATAATTATTTTTTTGCTATAATATATAGTACAAAATGAAATATTTATTTGATATCATTAAGAAATCTTAATGAACTTTTTTAGCTATTTGAAGTAGTGTATTTGGTTTACGCGACTATTTGATTCGTTTTGGAAGAATACGCACATAATTCCGTGACGTAAACAAAGTTCTTCTATTTATTAAATCTAAAATGAAAATTTTAGTTAGTTATTGTTACTTGGTGTTAGTATTAATTTATAGTAACGTTTGATCATGATGTTCATTTCACATCCATAGTTTATAAGATGAGTAGTTGTGTCTATTCCTTCCAAAGAGGTCTCATTTGCGTCACTTGGAATCTGAATATGTGATATGCATGAGAGTGTCCGAATATCAGGGCCGGCCCTGGCTATGGCGGCATGGGCGACGGCCCAGGGCATCAAATAAAGAGGGGGCATCAAATTTTTGTTGTTGCAAATAGGTTTTATGTGACGAAGATGGCGTTGTGATGACTGATGAACTTTAGAAGAAGAAAGAAAAGTAAATGGAGAAAGGCAATGCTTTTAGTGAGATTAAGTTCGCCGGAAATTATACACTTGCCGGAAAGGAAAATGAGGAAGACCAAGAGATGACTATTTTTCTTTGAGATGACTATTTTTCTTTTTTGACAACATAAGTCACGTGAGTAGCATAGGGATAGCAAAAGAGTTGTGTCAACATTGGAACATGGGAAACCAATTTTTTAATTTCTTACTCGTATTACATTTAATTAATTTATTATAGTTATTTTTGTGTCTCTACTCATCATCTTTATTTTTTTTTCTTTTTTTCCGGTTAATAAGATACCCTCCGAGAAAAATTGATATCCAACCAATGTTGTGTTTCTTTGAAAATAAACTGATATGATAATGAATGCCATTTGTGTTCTATTTATCGATAATGTCTAAAGATATTTAGGGAGTGTTTTTTCCACTTAATAGGATACCTATAAAAACGTTTTGCTTTTGATTAGCAGGCTAACCTAAATAAATCTCCACACCGCTTAATTTAAGAAGGGAATTGAATTGCACATTCACACTTTTGATTACTTTTGATTGAGACACTCAATTGTGTGACTTACGCTTGTGTAATATTTACAATATGCTTTAACGGCTTTAAGTTAAATGTAAAGTATGAGTGTACAAATCACCTCTTATTTAAGAAACACCCCCTTAATCACACAAATATATTATGTTATGCTGCAGTAAGAAAATAAAACATAATGTTAAATGTTAATAACTCATTATATAAAATAAGATATGTTAAATAATTGTTCAAGTTTCGGGTTTTGTTCGCAAGCTAAAACTTATAAACGATAATGTCTTATTTGTTTGCAAATCTTTAGCAGGATGTTTTTCAGTCATCTCGCACACGTCGTTAAAAACTCACTATTTGCGCGGAAAAAACTTAAGACCTGCCCGGCAGGGGCATTTTTCAATCATCTCGCCCAGGGTAGCAGAAAACTCAGGACCAGCCCTGCCGAATATTAGCGTTAATTATAAGTTGTAGTGTAACATTTGTGCACTTTTCGGAGACATGTGCGTAGAAGAATGTGTGAAGGTATATTTAAGAGTTTTGACAAACTTCAACGTCTCGATTCTAATATGATGAGAGACCATGGAGTGTTGGGATTTTTACAGGGCCGTCCCGTGGATTTCGAAGGCCCTGGGCAATAAAAAAAATAGGCCCCTTGATTATAGCCAAAATAGTCACTCATATCACAATAGAGTCATTTTGTTTAACGTCGATTGTTAGTATATAAAAATGTAATTGTTTTATATTTTTCATACAAATAAAAGACATGATAGGACCAGTAGTGGCATGCAATGATGCAACTGAATTTGAATTTAACTGAAAAAGGACCCTAAACGTTATTGTGTTGATAAACTTTGAAGTTGGACCGGAAAAGGGTCTCATATATTGGTTTTTGCGACTGACTTTTAAATTTAAGCTGAGAAAAAGCTTATTGGATCTATTATATAAATAAATGGACTTAAAAAAATAGTGCCCTTCCAAAATCTTGGGCCCTGGACGATGACACAGCCTGCCCTTGTCCAACACCGGCCCTGGATTTTTAAGAGCCTTAGAGAATTGGAGGGTCTTCAAGATTTGAATACATGTGTTGATGAAATAACACGATCATTTCGACGCAAGTTGATCATTTTTCGTCATAACTATACTTAGCATCAACCTTCTAGTTAAAAAAATGTTTTTTTTTTCTTTGTAAATTATTCTTGATACGAAGCGACTTGGTAACTAGAAAATCAACAAAGGTAAAAAAAAAAAAAAAAAAAAAAAAAAAAAAAAAAAAAAAAAAAAGGTTTCAGTGAAGCAAAATGGCAAAGATTGAATGGAAGTCTTTTTTCGTTTTGGTAAACTTTAGAAGTGACAAGTTTTTTAGTAGTATACTAGGATGATGTTATGCCGTGCTATGCACGGCCCACTGGGCTTATATTTGAGCTTTAATGTTAGTTTTTAAGAAGGTTTCTAGATGATTAGTTTAGAAAATGCTAAGACGATAAGTTATTAATTGATTCTATTATACTATAATATAATAAGTACCTTTTTAGTCTCAAATTATTGTTTTCAGTTTATTTTGTGTTATCTCAAATGAATTGTTCGCACTTGAAAATTGGTAGAGAAATTTGATCAAAATTAGTATGTTACTCTTATAAAATTATTATTACAACAAACTTTTGATATAAAAAATTGATTAATTAGTTAAAAGTAAAACTATTATTTTATGAAATATGAAAAAAGAAAGCATTAATAATTATATCAATTTTTAAACTGTATGTTTTTTTTTTTTTTTATTTGGTGCATATTAATTTTAGTCCGGAAGGTGTAGAGGGGGTGTTTCTTTTTCACTTTAGCTAAGGGAATGGGTCCACATGAGTCCACACAAGTATTTAATAATATTTCTTTTTTGTGTGGAATCTACTTATTTTCATTAATACATCTATATATACAAGACATAAAATGTCTTCCTCTCCTTATTAAGACACACTAAAAGCCATGGGTCTCATATGAACCCCACTCATCTCTTAGCTAACCAAAAAATAAACACCCCTAACTTTCTTATATTAACGTAGAAAGACATGTATGTTGTGCTACCCAAGAAAATTAATGCTAACTTTTAAGCATAAGCTTATTCAAATGAAAATTGCTATATCCTCCATTTTATAATGATCATACGTTTTTCTTCAATCTTCTATTCTAATTAGCCCACGTGCCTAGCTCAACATGTATTTTTTTGAAATTTAAAATGTTGACATAAAAACGGGTAAATCTATACACGCATCCTTTTATCCTATACACACATACCTTTATGCATTAGTGTGTTGTATGGTGTGAATCACCGGTGTGTTTTTTGTACTAATTTTCATACTTTTTGTACTATGAGGGTGTTGCTCCTTAAAAACTCATACTCACATAAACATACACACAAGTATTGAATCATTTGCCTAAAAGTGGTTTTCTTAAATTTCTGACTATAATGAAATAACATCATAGTTTACCTAAAAATTAAAATGAACAAATAATTTGGTAAGAGAAATCATATCATGGACATCCCATAGACCCATACTGGCATACATGTTCCTATGCAGCTATGTCACTACCTACAAAGAAGTCTAAAACAATTGTGTTGACTATTGTGTCACCCCATCACTCTACTTGTACAACAAATCTAGACAAATCTCTATTTTATTGAGTATTCATCACTTAATCTCTTGACATATCCATCCTCATTATCATGTAGGAGAATCGTCTTCCTCCACATCTAAATTTCGTTTTGTATCATGTATTCTTGTAATATAGTATGTACCTATAGCTAGGCAAAAGAAGTAAATATACACTTCCAACAAATATCAAATACAGTAGCAAAATGTATGTTTGACAAATGTTAACCCAAAACATTGGTTAATCAAGTTTCCTCAACTTATTCAAGTTGTGGTAAATTTGGACAATTCATGTTTTATTATAAAGTATTTGCCTTTTAAAAATATAAAATCTGAATAAAAATGCTTGCGATCAAGATTTATATTTGATATGTAATCTTGAGAGACATTATCAAAACCTATTAAAAATATCAAAGCATAGTTAAATATCATTATAAGCTTTGGACAACTCATGTTTTATCATAAAGTAATATAGTATCTTGATGAAACTTTAACATAATCAATTTTAATTACATATGTATTTTGAAAAAAATATTTAATCAAAGTTAAGGTTGATTTATAAAATCAGTAGTAGCTACAAATAGAAAACACGGTAAAGGTTGATATGCGGTAAATGAAAGCTATAATTTCCGGAAAAGAATCAATAATGTTATTGTAAAAATATTATAATGGAATCATTAACGGTAAAATAATGTATTACATATCTTAAATGGTCTCCTTAAAGTATATAAATGTGAATATTATATGTGTCCTTGGTTAACATTCTGACATTCGTATAGTATTAACAAATTAACGAGATACCTGTCAAGATTGGCGTTAGATAGATATAGATAATAGAACCCTTTTGTTTATGAGAAAACCTGTAGACAGTAGATATGAACCACCAACACATATATGTATATAGTGAGAAGATAATATTATCTATAGAATGGGTAGCAGTGTAAAACATTAAGCTAAAATAGTAGAAAATGATGTTAAATTTAGTGTCACCCAATTGGTTAGTAGAAGAATGAACCAACTTGAATGGTACATATAATCTTGCTACTAAAAGAAGGTAACATCGTCTTGTCTCGTAGAAGATACATCTATACCATACTCTTGAGATCAGATCTAAAAGAAACTTGGCCACCACATAAACCAAAAGATTGCACACCCAAAAGAAAATGCAAAATTGAAGTTTGTATGTAAACGAGATAGAAAATAAAGAACAAGATAGATATTGTTACGTACTGGTTTAGCTTCTTCCTGCAAGTGGATGGTGGCTATTAAAATGAATGTTGAGAGATAATGAGGGAAATAAGTGAGAGAGATAATGTGATGACTGAGAGATGATTGTTGATTGAGTCTTAAAGTGAAACAATGTATCAAATTTTTAAATGGTTCGAACAGTAGGTAACTGTTTTGTGATGAGGTGTCATTTTGTAGAAGCCTCACAGTAATTTGAGGGGTTTTTCTTATAGTATAAGTAGATATTTACTTAATTTCTGAAAGAAAGAAAAAAACACTAATGAATAGACCAATTTCAAAAGAAGGCTTTATTAAAAATTAATGAAATATACACTAGTACAAACAGGACATACAGCGACAATTTTTTTTTTTTAATGTGCCGACGTCTTGATGTCGGTATTATGTTGATGCCAACGAAACTGCGTCGGCCGGCGTTGGTCGGGAATGCCCCGTCGGGACTTACTGTCCCGACGTCGACATGGGACCCACAGCCATTTTCGGTCAAAGAATTTTGTTGTTCGACAAAGAAAATGCCGACGTATTTTCGTCGGGATTTTAATTACAATTAACAAAAAATAATTAACTAACCAGTCAAATAGTCAACAAGTCAAACAGTCAACGCATTGAAATACCGACGCCATGTCGTCGAGATTTAAAAGATCAAACGTAAAAAGTGAAAAAAGTCAAATGAAAAAGTCAAATTTAAATCATAAAATACCGACGCCATGTCGTTGGTATTTTATGTATATGCAGGTTGCACAGCAGCCGTTTTTCAGATTTTTTCCGGAATTTTTTCCGGAAAAAATCTACACAATCCAAACCTGTATAAACATCAATACCAACATGCCAATATCCCAAAACAACTTATAACGGTTAAAACACTTATATATAATCACTAAACACCCTCAAATACATTAAAACGTTTCAAATTCTACAAAATGGGTGTTATAATCTACGGATCAAGCTGCCGATAGCACAAAAGCTGCTATATCCACAATGTTTAAATTGCCAAAATGCCAAAGTTTACAATAATAACATACGGATGAGTCAATAGCATACGGATGGACAAAGTCAAGGTGTTAAGTGTTAAAGTGTACAACATACGAATGAGGATCAAGTGTAACAACCGTGATTTTTGGCAGGTCAGTTTGACTGATAGTCTTGACTCGGTTGACGTTTGTTTGGTGTGTTATAGGTGATTGTAGTGTTATATGTGTGATATAGGTGAGTTTTAGCACTAAATCCCTTTGCGTAAGTGGTTTTATTGTGATTTGGAAAGTTTGAAATTTGGGAAAGTTCATTTTGATCACCTTTGTGGTGTAGAAATGACTTGTGTAGTTTTTGGTGTTTTTGTGTTTTTGCGTAACGAGTCTTCGTTCAACTATTTGAGCGTTAGCAAGTTACGAGGAGTTTGTTTTTATGAGTTATGTTTCAAAAGAGTGTGAAATCCTATTTTTGGAAACTTTATTTTTGGAAATGATATTTTTTCAGGTTGTCGTAAAAACTGAGGTTTATCGCGTAAGACGCTAGGATTAGTTACGGGTGTTTATAAAATATAAAACTATGAGGTTTTGAGTGTAATAAATAAATTAATAATATATATATATATATATATATATATATATATATATATATATATATATATATATATATATATATATATATATATATATATATATATATATATATATATATATATATATATGTATGTATAATTCGGCCAAGAGGGTTTTTAGGGGAAAAAGAAACCCAATTGTAGCCCAATTACAACTCTAAGTTAGGTAATTATCCACCAAATAATATAAATACAAAATCAAGGTTCCCAAAACTATTTTTCCTGCAAATTAAAATCTACCACAAGGAGAAACAAGGAGAAAATTTTAGGGTTTATAGTTTTCAAGCAATAATCAAGAATCAAGGTAAAATCTTTAAACCCTATGTTCAATTAATTGATTAATTAATCTAATTCATGTAATATTAAGTATGATGGATTAGGGTTTGTGTTAACTTCTATAAATTAATGTTATTAAACATGTTGGGATCAATAATTAGTAATAGTATGATGTTTGGTTAAGGGGATAGAGCGTAAAACATGTTAGTTATTGAGTTAGGGTTTGGACAGAAAAGTGGTGCTGTAAAGATGTGAGTGTAATTAACAGATGGTGAGGAGTTAAGTCACGAATTTTAGGTCTAAATTGAAGTTTAATGAAAGAGCTTTCCAAAAAGTCCAGCCACGATTGATTTCAAGGTTGGGAAGTTGCTCTTTTGATTTTTCTTTGTTAAGGTGTCAAAGCTGTCAAACCGGGACAGATTTTGGGTAAAAGTTTGAGGGTGTCATGTGGTTGTAAAAGTGGTATTTTGACTAGGCCTTCTGGAATAGTTAAGTATTAGGTTATATTAGACTACCACGAAGAGGATTCACGATAAAAACTTGTGAAAGTATTTTATGGAAATCAAAACTTTTTGGTGTGCGTGCAGATCCGAATTTGAGTAGTTGACAAGTTTGAATTTATTATGAGTATTTGTGTGTGTTATTGGTCCATGGCCTTCTGGGATTAGCTTCTATGCTTATGAGAGACCATGGTGAATTTTTGGTGTGAGTTGTTGAGCTTTATTTGTCGTGATTTTATGTGGGCGAATGTACCAAAAAAAATTCTGCGTTTTCTGATTTTAAGAGTGCAAGGGATTTAGTGAGTATTAAGTTATGGTATTGGTTAGTATGGTGTCTAGGAGATCCATGGTGGGTCATATGAGTCTTAGACATCCATCATATGTGTATTACATGGGTTGTAGCTTTTAGCTTGACCTTGTGTAATGTGGATTTTTTGTGTGCTATAGATTGTGAGTTGTTTTTGTGGAAGCTGCGGAGTTTAAGGTGAGTTCATAGTCCCGTATTTTAACTTGTTTTAAACTTGGGATGGGAATGATGCTTGTCTTAAATGATTTGAATTACTGTGATTATGTGTATGTGTGTTAAAGAGCTCGGACTTTTAATGATATCGTATTTATGCTATATGTGAACGGTAATGATATGATGTGTGATAGCTGTGTGGTCCAATTGGGAGGGTGCTTACCCTGTTGCTCGTGCATACGACCTAATTGGAGAGTAGCATCCCTACTCACTATTTTTGTGCTGTGTGGTCCGATCGGAGGGTATTAATTTACCCATTATTTTTTGGAGCGGGGGTCACGTTCCGGCCCGGTATGTTGTGAATTTGGATCGGTGGGCACGTTCCGCCCGATGGTTGCCTTATGTGTGATATTGCCATGTGAACATATGTAGCTTATATGATAACAGTAATTATTTGTCCATCTATATTTTATAGTCACAGTGATTTTGGTTGCCTGGCGTGTATGAGTCTTAAACCTATGAATCTCACCAATTTAATGTTGACATTTTAAGCATCATTTTCAGGTGAGCTTTCTAAGGATAAGATAGAAGGAAGTGGATAGACGAGACCTTAGTTGCATTGGAAGTGGTTTAGCATCTATGTTTGAATTTATGTATTGTTTCGGATTTTGTTTTGGTTGTTTTGTTTTGGGGTATTGTTACAACACTTCGTGTTTGTACTTTGCTCTATTTTTGTGCATGTAGTTGTTCTCTATATAGACACCAGGTGTTGTGATGATATCCATGAAGTTACACCCTCGCCTTTCCGCCATGGCGGGGTGTGACAGATTGGTATCAGAGCCTTGGTTATAGAGAATTAGGTGGTTGAACCTAGACTATAACTTAGGAGTCCCTCATATAGTTGCATTTAGGATCTATGTGTAAGTATAGTACTTTATATGTCTATTTTCCTATATTTATGAGATGTTTTATTGAGTTTCGGATGTCTATTCTATTCCCTATACGTAATATTGTGTATATCGACTTTATTATATCGTCTTCCGCGCGTAAGATGCTTTGTTGGACAACCGTTGTCGCTATCGGATGCGAGAGAGGTGGTAGGATGAAGCGGACAAACCGCAGAATCCGAGTTCCCGAAAGCATGTATCCATGTTCGGACAAGGAGAGGACGTTTATGCGAAACGTTGGTGGAGAAGAAGTGGAGAGGTTTGGAACCTCGGTGACTTCTGGAGATGGAGCCATTACCAAATACCCTTGGTAGTGTCCTCACTTCACCTAGGAAGGAGATGTGGTTTAGTCTAAGCCTCATGATTTGTATGCGCTTGTGAATTATGTTGAATTGGAAGAAAAGAATAGAGATGGTTTTGCATGTTGTCGACTACCTCAACATGTAGGAAACATGAATGGGTGGTTGAGTAAAGATGAAAGGGAGTTAGGATGGAATGGTGTGGATTCGGATCAAGAGTCCACAATGAATAGTAAGTTGAATTGATCTGAGTGGGGAAATAAGTGCGAGAGTGGAGTTTGAGCCATTATGCGACGTCTTTTGTTTTGTGTTATGTTTTGGAATTCGTACATTGTCTTTTGCCGTCTGGAGCCATATTGGAGTGTGATTACTCTTGGATATTAGATCGACCTTATCCAAATGATTTTGATTATAGAGTTTACATGATCGATGGAATTGTTCCATGTGAGATGATTGTTTGCGACGTCTTTTGTTTTTGGATGCGTGATTGTTTGCATGATGTGTTGTCATAGGAGGGAGTACACTTATGAAAGGGGGCATAGGTAATTATGGTGGCCAACATAATTATACATGCGTCACAACACACGTGGACTTGCAAGTATGATAGCATGGATTGCATGGTGTATTTGGTGCTATGTGGTATATGTGCGTTATCATTAAGATGTGTGGTTTTGGAAGTAAGTATGCGTGTGGAATAGGCTTATAACTATGGTCGCGAACATAATTATAAGGGTATTACACATGTGGACTTGTGACCATTATTGCATTGATTGATGTTTGTTGTTATATGTTGTGGTAGATGGTATGTGATATCATGTTGGTGATGGCTGTATGGTTAGAGAAGTATTCTCTTAACCGTTTGGGCAGTCGTTATATGTTGGGGTGTGTAGGTGGTAAGATTCCATCCTACCTATCATATGTTGATACCTCAATTATCGGTGGGTACTTATGTTGTGGTATTTAAGTTGATTCGTTTGCTAGACGCTCCGTTTGTATACCTAATTCTTTGGTTGGCATTCCTATTCGTACCATGATGGTACAGATGCCATATTTTTTCTCTTTGCCGTCATGATAGGTGTTGGGTAATCGAATTCGTTTTTGTTGGACACTGGTTCGTTTCTTTGGTTATTCCTTGCATTCCGCAAGTGAATGTTATATTGTTCTTCGAGTATTGTTGGTTCGTGATGAGATGATGCGGATATTTAATCCCTCACTTGCACACACACTGGATTTTGTGACATGTTTTATGACCTGTTAGTATCGGTGTTTTTCTATGATTTTGGTTTGATTGTTGTACGAATGAGTCTTTGCGTTCTTCTCTTGGTTTGCAATGTATTTGCGTGAGTGTTCACTGGTATGAGTTCGTTTGATGATTATTTTGATTACGTGATTCCTCCATGTCTTTCGCATTCGTATAAGAGGTTGAGTTAAAGTCCTTATGGTATTTTAACATTCGTTTTGGGTATTTCAAGTTCATTTGTTGGAAACTATTATTTTATGGTGAAAATGAAGTGTGAAAAAAAAATGGTTATGTTGATGTCTTACCAAAAAAAATGGTTTATAAATATTTTATAAAAAAATGTATAAGTTTAAGATATGTCTTGTGAAAAACGGTGTTCATTTGTTTTCGGGAAGGTCGAGTAAGGGAATAAGAACTGTCTATGGTTCTCATTTGTCAAACTTGTTATGTATTTGGTTCATCTAGTGTTTCTTTCGTTGAGGTACGTTTGTGGATGTTTTATGGGTACGTGTATTTTATATTTTTTTTGTATGGGTTTTCATGAACATTTTATCCGTGTCTACTATTATTGGGGAAAATTTCTCATTGTTTTTTTCTAGCTTTGATTTTGATGTTCGTTACTTCGCTAGTCGGTAATTTGTACCCTTTTTGAGTTCGTTAATATACGTTTTTGTTCAACCGGTTTCATAGTTCGCGTCGTTTACTTAGGATAGATTGTCATTTTGATTATCAATTTGTTCGTTGAAGAAGAAGAGGATGTTGTCAAGTGTCCAAGTGAGAAGTTCAGTTTCAAGATGTACGTTCTTCAGGCATCACGGAGGTAGAAGAACCATATGAGGAACTGTGTGATACACGATTTAAAGTTGGGGAGTAGAACTTGGAGATGATATTGTATGGAGCAGAAAGTGTTATCTACACAGATCATAAGAATCTTTAGCATATATTTGACGAGAGGCTAATATATGTAGAAGAGAATTTGGGTGTGGGATTTCTCAGTGACTACAATTGTCTGATTCGCCACCGTCGAGGAAGGGCGGATATCGTGGTAAGAGCGCTGAGCGGCAGTGAACGAGTGAAACTTAGATGTTTTTGAGCAATGATTATGATAATCCAGTTCGGAGTTAAGAGGATGATACTGACAGCCTAGAGAGAGAGGTTCAAGGATGAGAACATGTACGAAGAATGATTACTTGGTTTAGACCAGTAAATGGAAGAGAATGAAGATGGACGATTGTACTTTGCAGACCCGCTAATGATTTCATGGAGAGGAAGCATGAGGACATCAATTATGAAAGGTATTTGATACATACGAGAATGGATAAGACATATCATTACCTTTGCAAGAGATGTATGGAGGAGTAGGCGAGACTTTTCGCTCGGTGAGTTGGTAATGAGCCATGGGGTGTCGCAAGAAACACGATGAAATACTTACTTCGCGATAGTGGTAAACGTGTTATGGAGTCTTGAGAACACGTATGTAGATGAGTGCGACTTATCATTCTCTAATGAGTGAACTAAGTGAGCGTACAAATCAGGCGATGGATGGTGAGCTGAGAGCATGGGTGTGTTTGATTTTGGAGGAAGCCGGGGTATACATTTACCCTTAGCTGAGTTCTCCTATGTCAACAATTATAATTCTAGTATTGAGTATGTGTCGTGTGAAAAGTTGTATGGAGGGTAATGTAGGTCGCCCGTTCTATGGACAGAGGTTGGAACAAGTCAACTAATTGGTCCTAAACTAGAACGAGAGACTACGAATAAGGTTTTCAGATTTAAGAGAGAGATTTAAGGCAGCAAGAGATCGCCAAAAGAGTTATGCGGATTATTGCCGTAAGCCCTTAGAGTTTGGTGTTGGTGACATTATGAGGATAAAAGTATCTCATTGGAAGGGTGTTATGTGTCTCGGTAAGAAAGGCAAGCTAGCACCAAGATACGTAGGACCATTTGGGATTTACGGAAAGGATTGGATTTGAGACATATCGGTTGAGTTTGCCTGAGGAGTGAAGTAGAGTGTATGATACGTTTCACGTATCTAATGGAAAGAAGTGGTTGGCGGATGCTAGTCTGCATGTGCCATTAGATAAATGTAAGGTTGACAAGACTCTTCGTTTTGTCGAGAAACCTGTTGAGATTATGGATCGAGATGTTAAGGGTTTGAAGTGTGGTGAGATAGCATTGGTAAAGGTATGGTGGGATTCTAAGCGTGGTCCTAAGTTTAATTGGGAACGTGAGGATCCGATGAAATTTAAGTACCTAAATTTGTTTGCTGATGTGGTTGGTGAAGTAGATCGTTTGTAGTTGGATTTTAGATCGTGGAAGTTAGATGCGGGGTATTCATAAATGTTTGTTTTATGGGTATCTGTCATTTGTGATTGCGTCTTGTGGTTACCATTTGGTTTGGGGGTATCATACCTACCTGTGAGAAGTTGTTTTAATCATTGGTGTTATCGATCGAGGAGTGTATCTATTTGTGCGTATCGTTGGAGTGACGAAATATTTTCTATCGTGTGAATTCGAGTATTTAGTCGGTTCAAATTTTTGCGATTCTTTCTCTGTGATTTTATGGTGTGGTATTTTCCGCTTAAATATCCATAAATTTTCTTTTGCTGTTGTGAGTGATGACTCGTGTAGTTGAAATCTCGGGACGCAATTTCCCTAAGTGGGGGATGATGTAACAATCGTGGTTTTGGCAGGTCAGTTTGACTGATAGTCTTGACTCGGTTGACGTTTGTTTAGTGTGTTATAGGTGATTGTAGTGTTATATGTGTGATATAGGTGAGTTTTAGCACTAAATCCCTTTGCGTAAGTGGTTTTATTGTGATTTGGAAAGTTTGGAATTTGGGAAAGTTCATTTTGATCACCTTTGTGGTGTAGAAATGACTTGTGTAGTTTTTGGTGTTTTTGTGTTTTTGCGTAACGAGTCTTCGTTCAACTATTTGAGCGTTAGCAAGTTACGAGGAGTTTGTTTTTATGAGTTATGTTTCAAAAGAGTGTGAAATCCTATTTTTGGAAACTTTATTTTTGGAAATGATATTTTTTCAGGTTGTCGTAAAAACTGAGGTTTATCGCGTAAGACGCTAGGATTAGTTACGGGTGTTTATAAAATATAAAAGTATGAGGTTTTGAGTGTAATAAATAAATTAATAAAATAAAAATAATATATATATATATATATATATATATATATATATATATATATATATATATATATATATATGTATATATGTATGTATGTATAATTCGGCCAAGAGGGTTTTTAGGGGAAAAGGAAACCCAATTGTAGTCCAATTACAACTCTAAGTTAGGTAATTATCCACCAAATAATATAAATACAAAATCAAGGTTCCCAAAACTATTTTTCCTGCAAACTAAAATCGACCACAAGGAGAAACAAGGAGAAAATTTTAGGGTTTATAGTTTTCAAGCAATAATCAAGAATCAAGGTAAAATTTTTAAACCCTATGTTCAATTAATTGATTAATTAATCTAATTTATGTAATATTAAGTATGATGGATTAGGGTTTGTGTTAACTTCTATAAATTAATGTTATTAAACATGTTGGGATCAATAATTAGTAATAGTATGATGTTTGGTTAAGGGGATTGAGCGTAAAACATGTTAGTTATTGAGTTAGGGTTTGGACAAAAAAGTAGTGTTGTAAAGATGTGAGTGTAATTAACAGATTGTGAGGAGTTAAGTCACGAATTTTAGGTCTGAATTGAAGTTTAATGAAAGAGCTTTCCAAAAAGTCCAGCCACGATTGATTTCAAGGTAGGGAAGTTGGTCTTTTGATTTTTCTTTGTTAAGGTCTCAAAGCTGTCAAACCGGGACAGATTTTGGGTAAAAGTTTGAGGGTGTCATATGGTTGTAAAAGTGGTATTTTGACTAGGCCTTCTGGAATAGTTAAGTATTAGGTTATATTAGACTACCATGAAGAGGATTCGCGATAAAAACTTGTGGAAGTATTTTATGGAAATCAAAACTTTTTGGTGTGCGTGCAGATCCGAATTTGAGTAGTTGACTAGTTTGAATTTATTATGAATATTTGTGTGTGTTATTGGTCCATAGCCTTCTGGGATTAGCTTTTATGCTTATGAGAGACCACAGTGAATTTTTTGGTGTGAGTTGTTGAGCTTTATTTGTCGTGATTTTATGTGGGCGAATGTAACCAAAAAAATTCTGCGTTTTCTGATTTTAAGAGTGCAAGGGATTTAGTGAGTATTAAGTTATGGGAGTGGTTAGTATGGTGTGTAGGATATCCATGGTGGGTCATATGAGTCTTGGACATCCATCATATGTGTATTACATGGGTTGTAGCTTTTAGCTTGACCTTGTGTAATGTGGATTTTTTTGTGTGCTATAGATTGTGAGTTGTTTTTGTGAAAGCTGCGGAGTTTAAGGTGAGTTCATAGTCCCATACTTTAACTTGTTTAAAACTTGGGATGGGAATGATGCTTGTCTTAAATGATTTAAATTACTGTGATTATGTGTATGTGTGTTAAAGAGCTCGGACTTTTAATGTTATCGTATTTATGCTATATGTGAACGGTAATGATATGATGTGTGATAGTTGTGTGGTCCAATTGGGAGGGTGCTTACCCTGTTGCTCGTGCATACGACCTAATTGGAGAGTAGCATCCCTACTCACTATTTTTGTGTTGTGTGGTCCGATCGGAGGGTATTAATTTACCCATTATTGTTTGGAGCGGGGGTCACGTTTCGGCCCGGTATGTTGTGAATTTGGATCGGTGGGCACGTTCCGCCCGATGGTTGCCTTATGTGTGATATTGCCATGTGAACATATGTAGCTTATATGATAACAGTAATTATTTGTCCAGCTATATTTTATAATCACAGTGATTTTGGTTGCCTGGCGTGTATGAGTCTTAAACCTATGAATCTCACCAACGTAATGTTGACATTTTAAGCATCATTTTCAGGTGAGCTTTCTAAGGATAAGATAGAAGGAAGTGGATAGACGAGACCTTAGTTGCATTGGAAGTGGTTTAGCATCTATGTTTGAATTTATGTATTGTTTCAGATTTTGTTTTGGTTGTTTTGTTTTGGGGTATTGTTACAACACTTCGTGTTTGTACTTTGCTCTATTTTTGTGCATGTAGTTGTTCTCTATATAGACACCAGGTGTTGTGATGATATCCATGAAGTTACACCCTCGCGTTTTCGCCGTGGCGGGGTGTGACAGATTGGTATCAGAGCCTTGGTTATAGAGAATTTGGTGGTTGAACCTAGACTATAACTTAGGAATCCCTCATATAAGTGTGACAGATTGGTATCAGAGCCTTGGTTATAAAACGGTACTTACGTATTGAACACGATCTCGTCCTTCAACCATACACCTTTCTTGCAACGCTGGTCGTAAAAGCTCTGTATGAGAGAGGGGCACTGACGGTTCTCACTCCTCTGAAACTATATATATATATATATATATATATATATATATATATATATATATATATATATATATATATATATATATATATACACTCCCTTATAAAGGAGCAATAAACACAGCCTAAAACCGAGCCTCACTCCGAACCCAAATGTAAGATTCAACACCCGAGCCTCGAATCTATACTCATATGAATATCCACTTCCTAAAACCAAACCAAATCCCGAACCTAAATCGTAAGATTCATCCACCCAACCTACTTTATATAAAAACAGAAGACCCACGTTATAAAGACAGGGGTAGTTTTTTTATAAAGACGGGGGTGTTTTTTTTATTTTTATAATTTTGTTTATATCAAAAAGCTATAAACCTTAAAGTGCGGAATAGAAAATATAAAGTTTAATATGTCAAACGCTTAAAACTGTCAAAAATACGGAACAGAAACTGACAAAAACTGGGCTGCGCTGAAAAGAAAATAAGGGACAAAAAAGAGGAGACAAGGGCCTGCCACCCTTGTCCCCCCGTTTTTATAGTATAACCCAAACAAAAAACACACACATACTCACACCACACATCTCATTTATTTCTTCTCTCTTCACATAATTTCTCTAACCTAAAACACATATTTCTTTCTCTAACCAAACAACCGCCGCCACCATTAACCATCACCACCCTCACCAACGAAATCCACACCATATGGACCCATCACCACCAAGACCAACTACCTCAGAAAACCCTACCACCGGATCGTAACAAAAGGTATTTATATAGATCTAAGTTGTTTTCTTTTTCTTTTTAATATTTCTTCTATATATATATATATATATATATATATATATATATATATATATATATATATATATATATATATATATATATATATATATATATATATATATACACTCCCTTATAAAGGAGCAATAAACACAGCCTAAAACCGAGCCTCACTCCGAACCCAAATGTAAGATTCAACACCCGAGCCTCGAATCTATACTCATATGAATATCCACTTCCTAAAACCAAACCAAATCCCGAACCTAAATCGTAAGATTCATCCACCCAACCTACTTTATATAAAAACAGAAGACCCACGTTATAAAGACAGGGGTAGTTTTTTTATAAAGACGGGGGTGTTTTTTTTAATTTTTTTTTATTTTTATAATTTTGTTTATATCAAAAAGCTATAAACCTTAAAGTGCGGAACAGAAAATATAAAGTTTAATATGTCAAACGCTTAAAACTGTCAAAAATACGGAACAGAAACTGACAAAAACTGGGCTGCGCTGAAAAGAAAATAAGGGACAAAAAAGAGGAGACAAGGGCCTGCCACCCTTGTCCCCCCGTTTTTATAGTATAACCCAAACAAAAAACACACACATACTCACACCACACATCTCATTTATTTCTTCTCTCTTCACATAATTTCTCTAACCTAAAACACATATTTCTTTCTCTAACCAAACAACCGCCGCCACCATTAACCATCACCACCCTCACCAACGAAATCCACACCATATGGACCCATCACCACCAAGACCAACTACCTCAGAAAACCCTACCACCGGATCGTAACAAAAGGTATTTATATAGATCTAAGTTGTTTTCTTTTTCTTTTTAATATTTCTTCTATATAGATCTAAGTTTTGAAGGTTTTATTTTTAGTTTTGAAGGTTGTAACATTTATTAGCTGCTGCTGCCAGAATATTTCGTTGCCGTCGCTGGAACTTTCACCACCGGAATCTGCTTATAGATGTAAAGATTATAAAAAGGCTGATAGATTATTGAGGTTTTTCTTTCTTTTTTTTCTTTTCTGTTGTCAGATTTTTTTCGCTTTTCTCATCTATTTGACCTTTTTTTTCAAATTTTATTGAATTTTTAAGTATATTTTACGAATCTGAAATTTTCGTTTTTCTGCTAAATCTGATTTTTTTCCTCAAATCTAATTTATTTGAGGCATTTATAAATCTGCTATTTTGGTTTTTTAATAAATCTGACTTTTTTTGTAGATCTGCTGTCACTTCTGAATCTAATGCTCTCATTGTCGCCTTGCTGGAATTCCTTTAATATTTGATGTGTGGTTTTGTTCGCCGGAATCTATAGCTAGATTGGTAAATGGTGTATTTTTGGTGCCTTTGTGTTTATGTTCTTTTAGTCGAGATGTTTGGATCTGTTTTGGTTTAGTGCTTTAAAAAGATTTGTGTTTTCTAGATTTTTTGTTTGGTCAGGCATGAGGTTTGGATCTGCATTGGATCGTTAGTGGTTTTGATTAGTAAAGATTTGTGTTTACCATATTTTTAGTGGTTTGGTTGGTTGGTGCTCGAGATTCAATCTACTTAGTTGCCTCTTTTTGTAACAAAAGAAAAACCATCTGAGCCTCCAAATAACCTCATTAACAAAAAAGATTAGCCATATATTTTCTAATTGTTGACCACTTGAAAAGTGAGTTTATAAGGATCTCTTCGTAATTGGTATGGAGTAAAAGGATAAGAATTCTTTAGTTTTCTTGTATCTTTGTTGTTGTGCTTTAGATAAGTTCTTAAAAAAAATTGCTTTATATTTTTGTTGAAGTCTTTGTTGAAAATTATTGTTCAGCAAGGGTCCTCATTTACGAGAGATTTAAATATGTGGTTTTGATCGAAGTTTGATGACAGGGTGGTGATTACCCTTAAAAGTTGGTGTTTAACATTTTTGAGAAAAAATCGAAAACCTAAAAATATTTGAATACTTTGCAGAAAAGCATGTCAGAACATTGCCACTTTAATTTGAAAAAATAAAGAGAGCCAAAACATATTGTTACTATAATTTGAAAAAGTAAGTTTTGGTAGCCTGATCAGCGGTAAGCTGCTAACCAAGGGTCCAAGCCTCTTATGATGCTTATTCAACTCCTTTTGCCTATTAGATGTTGACCAATAATTTCAATAATTATTTACACTAATTGAACATAAATAAAAATGAAATTTAATTAATGAAAAAGAGCAAATCAAATAAATGACATGAGATCTTTATGAGGAGAACCCAACGTAATATACAAAGATAGTAGAAAGGACACATGATGCTATAATCAAATATTGAATATATTATTATTTCAATTGTCTATTGCAAGTTAAAACAATGTTATCGTAAAAGAGACTCACAGATATAGATCAACGTTACCGAATTTTGTTAAAATTACATTGACCCACTATGCAACTCATGAAAACAGTCATTCAAAAAGAGTTCCCAAGAACTTAATGCACAAGATTGAAAAGGACCTTTCATAATATAGATGTGGAAAGAAGTACAACAATAAAAATGATTTGCTTATGATAGTGGTAAAAAAGCTACATGCACTTTATTGCTAGCTTAAAAGAGTTTCATGATGGAAATATGAAAATTTTGAAAGTGGCAAAAGATTGAGAAGAAGAACGCTTGGATCAACTAATAATATAGCCATTCGACCTATGTATGGAGATTGGAGAGTAGAGACTAAAGATTCAACAAAACAATAGTGATACAATAGAAAAAGACTTATTTTTAAACCATTCATATATACAAGAAGGGCACTCACAACTTGAAGCAAACATTTGACTAACAAGTAAAAGAAGATTGTTATAAACTTTAATATGAAAAATGGTGTTGCATAACTTCCTTGAGAGTTGTTATTGTATGTACAGATGGATCACAAATTTTTCATTAAGTACAAGCATTCGATAGAGTAGATCACAAAAATTTTAATGAGCGCCTTTGGCGACTGAAAAAGGTTAAGCATACAACATATCAAAGTTGTACATAAAATATACTAAACTAGAGTTTTAGTTGACAAAATAGTATTTGAATACAAAATAGCTAATAATAAAGTAAAAATATATCAACTCCTGGCTGACACAATAGTATTTGAATGGAACTGCACAACATCCACAGTAGAAAATTTGATGGATGCAATTCCAAGCTAACCTAATTGGGGGCTAAGTAGATAAAATCGAAACGCTAAAATTGATTATGAAAAAAAGGCACATATAAGAAAAAAAAAAACATAACACACATAGATTAAAACAACCATATTGTTACAAAAAGCAATGCCTAGAGTACTCGGTATCAAATACGATACTTTGTCTAAATTATTATTACAATAGACATTGTCGCCGGTATGCAACCTTGCCATGTGAAAAACAGTTCTTCGCAACGAAGAACTCCCTAATGCTACAACTATAGTTTTTCGAAAGGAAATTATTCGCCGCTAAAATTATGCGAAAACCAGACACCGCCGCTGCTAGGCGCGGGTACTCGGCTAGTATATATATATATATATATATATATATATATATATATATATATATATATATATATATATATATATATATATATATATATATATATATATATATATATACACACACACACACACACAGGCATATAAGGTGAAACAAATTAAAAACGACAAATCAAACACCATATATAATGAGCTATATGTAAAATAATCATAATATGCCTTACGTATTGGTGGCGAGATGCGGCCAACAACCAAGATCTGTGGTGGCTAGTGTTCTTGTTCTTCTGCCTGTTTTCCTTGTTGATTGTGGCCCTCTTGGCGTGCTTTTCACTGAGGTAGAGCTCAATATGCTACTCCCACACAAACAGCTCCATGTTAGGAGGAGGGTTCCTAACACATAATAAAAAAAGCAGAAAATTAACATATATCAATTGCTAACATATTTAAAAAATTGACAAATATTAAAAAAATTAACAAAAATAAAAAATTTACCTTTGTATCTCATCCATCTTATCAGCCCCACCTGGTCTAGTCCAGTGATCTTGCCTGACGTCGTGCTTGTTGTCCCTGTAGCGACCTGCGAGACAATCATTTATGCCGTCTTTGATGGTCTTCCACCGGGGTGTACACTGGTGGAACTTCAGATCAAACATTTGCTGCAATCAAACATAACTAAAATAAATTAAAAAAAAATAACAATTTTTTTATATTTGTTAATTTTTTTAATATGTTAGCTAATATATATATTTGTTAACTAATACTATATATACATATAAAAAAATAAAAAAATTTGTTAACTATTTTTTTTTATTTGTTAATTTTTTTATATTTGTTAACTAATATATATAGATAAATAAATAAACAAATTTAAATAAATATACACATTAAAATATATAACACGATAACAAAACAATATAAAA
Organism: Artemisia argyi; assembly: GCA_030686995.1. Lineage (NCBI taxonomy): Eukaryota > Viridiplantae > Streptophyta > Magnoliopsida > Asterales > Asteraceae > Artemisia > Artemisia argyi. The sequence goes on from CM060684.1 coordinate 94,174,030, forward strand.
GATCCGAGATGCTATGGATGTTAAACGAACGATCCGAGATGCTATGGTTATACACGAGATGTTAAACAAACGATCTGAGATGCTATGGTTATACACGAGATGTTAAACGAACGAGTCGAGATGCTATGGTTATACTCGAGATGTTAAATGAACGATCCGAGATGCTATGGTTATACACGAGATGTTAAACGAACGAGTCGAGATGATATGGTTCCCACCAAAACATTTCCCACCAAAATACTGGCGCCAAAACATTTCCCACCAAAATATCTGCTCTTATATACTAAGATCTTATCTACACAACTTCACAACCTCTTATACTCAAAACCACTCAACCTCACAATCACAAACACACACTATTGTCATGGTGAAGATGGCGGAATTTGAAGCTTTTCCTTGTCCTTTTAGACGAGGAGACGTAATTCTGCGAGAATCGCAAAAATCTTATTCCCGTGGTAACTATACTACTCGTGTCCATTATCGAAGGTGAACAATACATACTTTTTCGTGTATTATATAAATAATTTGGTTAGTTGTTAAAAATAATAGTTTTTACTCTTTAACAAGGGGGGGGGGGGGACAAAGGAGTATGGATGCAATTTTTTTTATGGAAGGAGGAATGAATCGCCAAAATGACCGGTTCTCTTGGAGCTTCAACGCCTCCAACTCATTCCGCAGGATCATCCATAACTCCAACTCGTTACACTGCAGGACCTTTAACATCGAGTCCTGTGAATACAGAGTGCTCAAATTGCATAAAATTGAATCACCGGATAATGGTACTCAATAAAATGCTAGAATTGTATCAGCATCCCAACAACCACACAATGGAATCAGCCACCTTATTTCATTATAATGACATGGTAGGCGACATGGGAAATCTTCGTATGTAGTGTTGTTGTTGTTGTTGTTTGTTGTTGTTTGTTGTTGTGTTATTGTTGTTGTTGTTGCTGTTTGTTGTGTTATTGTTGTTGTTGTTGTTTAATAAAATGTTGTTGTTGTTGTTGTTGTTGTGAAAACTGATGTCGAACGTGTTTATTTTTTTTAATTCGTATGTTTTATATTTCCTGCTCCACAATTACACATAAAAGGATTATATCGATGCATCCGGTTGAGGTTGAGTGGTTTTGAGGTTGTGAGGTTTTGAAGTTGTGTGGATAAGATGTTAGTATATAAGAGCAGATTTGGTGGGAAGTTTTGGTGGGAAATTTTTTTGTTTCAGACATAAATCTACTTCCTGTTAATGCAATAAATAAACTAGGATTGCAGGCACTAAGGTCACATCGAAAACTTAGATATACACTTTCTTAAAGGACCTCTCATGGTGGTTATCTCATCTACCAACATAACATAACTAACATAACATTTAAAACACAAAATACATTAAACGTTAAAGTTAAGACATTGTAAACTAAAATAACTAACATAACATTTAAAACACGGATTACATTAAACAGTAAACTTAAAACATGAAATACAAAAGTATGATTAATAGAAACTATGATACGGTAATTAAAATAAAACTACGAATTAAGAAAATGAATCATCACCCAGTCATCCTCCTCACTCGACGAAGACTCTGATGGTACAGGGCCAAGCCCCATGGCCCATCGGTGTGGTAGTTCTCTGTTTATCCGCGTCACGAGCAGCTACCCGAGCCCTACGAGCAGCTGCCACACGTTTTTCGTCTTCTTCAACCTCTCTAAAGACTTGCATATCTTGCTCGAAGAGTTCTTCATCAGTCAAGTCAAATGTATTGGGTTGGTTTTCCACTGGTGGATTGTTTACCGGTTTATTCTCAGCTGGAGTGTTTTGTTGTTGATTTCCATTTTCTACAGGTGGAGTCTTCACAATCACCGGTTCGTTTGGAGGACTTGGGAATTGTTGTGAGAAATCCTTGTGAAGACTTAGGAATTATTGCGAGAAATCTTTGCGAGACATCGAGAATGGGACTTGGGAGTTTTAATTTTGTGAGTTTATGTGTGTTTTGCCGAGTTAATGATTATTGGTATATATAAAGTAAAAAATTTAGCGGGACAAAGGAAAATGAGGCGGGAAAATAAATCCCGACGTCATGTCGTCATAATAAATAGGCGGGAAAAAACCCACCCCAAATATTCGCTATTATTCGCAAGCCAAACGACACCAAAAAGTGCTCAATTATATCCCGACGTCATGTCGTCGGGATTTTTACAAACCTAACTTACTTAAACGCTAATAATCGCTAATCAAAACGCTAATCATAATAAATTTTTAATTAAGCAAAATACTGACGCCAAGACGTCGGGAAATTCTTGGCGGGTCAAATTCCTGCCCAAGTTTTTCCAATTATTGCAAAAGTCAAATTTGACCATTTCAATACCGACGAATTGGCGTCGGGACTTAAAAATCCAAAAAATTCAAAGCGACTTTGGCTCTGTCAAGCGATTTTTTGTCGTTTAGTGGTTTATACCGACGCCATTTTATCGTCGGTATTCGTTCGTCGCCAGTTCTCCTATTTCTAGCAGTGAATTAGAAGTATCTTGTAACAGCAATGCAATGAATGGGAATGAGGACATACAATGGCGGATTCTACAAAGAGAAATAAGACGACCTCAATATTAATAGTGTAAATTTAACATCATGCATGTTGTCTTTTTCTTTGACATGCATATACACAAAATGCCATTACAGAAACTAGAAATTAATTCGCATATATATATTTTGTTTCTTTGGAAAAAAAATTTGTTCTAAATTAGTAACTCCAGCATGGTTTCTCCATCTGATTCAATGCCACAAAACAAACAGGTAACTAATGTTCTTGCTGGTATTTGTTCTTGTGGTAACTAATGTTCTTAAAGTTTGTATCTTTCTCGTGTTTTGCGATGTTCTTAGTCATAATATACATACCTTAGTTGATCAACTTCTTTTAAGCAGGGAAAATATGTTCGTGCTCGTGAGAATCCATTTTTTAATGGACTGACAAGAGGTAATACATCTACGATCAACCGGGCATCTCCATTTGACTTTATGGCAAAAAGCAATAACCAGAGAATTTCTCGTTCGGCCTCAGTGAACAATCACAAGGGGTTTGAAAATGATGTTCCCGAAAATGGGTCATACATTCCATTAAAAGGTTCACAGTTAGACACTGGAAACGAGCCTCTAAGTTCATCTCGGATGGCAGACAATATTCATAGTGATCGCAATGAGTACACACTTGAAAAGTCATCAAGTGTTAGTAAGAGGAAACAAAACCTTTCGAGAGTTTCTCTTCCTCCATGTGCCGCATCTTTTTATTATAGTAACTCACCACAGATAGACGCTGTGGTGTCGTGTCGAAGCATTCAGATGCTAAACTTGTATTTAAAAGAAAGTAAGGACGCTGTGAATGCTGGTGTTCCGGGAAGGTTTTTTCGTGCAGTGCTGGGACAAGTCTCAGGTATACTATGTTAACTGAAATAACAGTTTTTGTAGGTCGTCATAGATCTTATCCTATCCTAATTATCGATAGACGGGGCAATTTCAACTCAATTCTGTAAACATGGATCGATATGTATCGTGGTTTATTGCTAACAGGTTTAAGAAAATTTGGTTAGGCTGGTATTTTCACTACCCAATAGACTGGACCCCCCATCTTTCAGCAATATGCATCATTATCTATTAAAGACTTACCAAAAAACGTTGTAAGAGATGTCTGATTTACCAATGAAAATTAGTTGCCTTAACTATAGGTCAAGTAAAAGTACCCCTAGGCTTTCGATTAGCTGTAAACAAACCCTTAAAGTTAACTTAATAACGAAATACGCATGTAACTATTCAGTACAAGAAACAGTCCCTCAACATGTAGGTATTACCAACTTGTTACACATGAACATATATATATTGATCGGGAAGGTGTTTAAGCATCTGAGAGTCTAGCGCCTAATAATAAGCCATGAGTTATGAGCTGCCAGTAACTTCCTCCTTTGATTTTAAGACTGATCCTGAAATTTCAAATGTCAATTTGGCTGCCAATGATTAACCTAATAGTTACTTCTATGTATAATACAGATAACACAATAGTGTCAACGCCCGTTAATGACAGTAATAAAATGTGGAAGATAGAACTTAAAGTCAGACATGTTTCACAATATTCTTTATCTTGGTCTTTTTATGTACTTATTCACAGGATCACAATAAACATGTAAAGTATTGTTGCAATAATATGCAGATGCTGGATCATTTATTTCAACAATCATGTATTCCTACTACTTGAACGAAACTGATACCAGCTCTCAGTTTTGTACTGTGCCCGTTATCAACAATAAGAGGCCAGACCTTAACACTCATGCTGAGCTCAAATGGCTACTTAATACGTGTAATATTGATCAGTCATCACTTCTATTTGTTGATGAAGTACGGCTTATTACTTTAATATATTCATAATTAGTGTGATCATATCTTTCAAAAGATCATTTTATAATCACATTTTGTTTATAAAAAAGAAGTATCCTCAACTAAAATTATTGACATTGCAGTTTAATGGTTGTTATTTGAGCAGGTTGATCTTTCATATTATGATCTATTTGGCAGTCTTAAGATAGTTTTGATGAATGCTGATAAACTCCCAGAGAAACTAGAGGTGAAATTTATTTCAACTTCTATTGTCATTTATTATCGGTAGTAATTTCGACCATATATTGATAAATGGGTCGATTTGGATTGTGTCTTATCTCAAATGGGTCAAATAAAGGAAAAATAGCTAAAGTGGAAAGCTTGAAACATGTTGAAAGTTGTCTGAAGTCTAAAATGCATACAACATCCTAAATTGTTTTCTTTAAAGTTAGATAATTATCCATGTTTCATTGGGTATAATGTAATTGCCCCATATTTTTTTGTAACCGGATTATCACGTTAACTATTTATAGTTTATTTTCATTACAAATATATGCTTCTGGTCAAGCCAACCCTGACACTCTTTTTTACCATTACTAAATCGTGACTTCACTGACTTGTTTCAACCTAAACCTGTCTTGACCTGCGCCTTTATCATATATACCAACTCGTGTCTTAATGAAACAGGCACTGAAGGAGTCGGTAGTGGATGTTTTCAATTGCCAAAAGGTTAGCCTTCACTTGATTATACTGGCGGTTAGGGGTGTTATCGGGTCGGGTTATCGGGTTGTCGGGTTTATCGGGTCGGGTTGAGTCGGGTTTTGAGTTTTGGAAAAGTGACCCGCAACCCGACCCGATAAGAAATCGGGTTATCGGGTTCGGGTGCTTGTCGGGTCGGGTGATTCGGGTTGTCGGGTTATAAGATAATCAATCTCTACGTAAATAAACCGGTAGATAGACAACTTATATAATTATCACGTATGGAATAGGTAACTCGGCACTAAGGAAATAGGACAGACACAAAAGAAAAAGGAACGCATTGAACTAATGTTGATCAATTTAAGGGACAGAAATTGACTCATATTTGTATGAAGCTTTACCTCGAAAAATTATAACCAAACTATAACTCTCCGTAGATACAAAAAAATTATAACTAAACTATAACATGAAATCTGTCATTCACGCATTATTGTTATGAAACTAACAACATGTTGACTATAATTATACTTGCAACTGCTTTAAATTTCTTAACAAACAATGTATTACTTCGTATTTTCATCATTTGTTCTGTTCATGCTCAAAATACCACCTTGCCATTTTGTAGCTCCATCTATGATATCATTATGTCAAGGAAAAATATTTAATGTTGTGTTATAATGTGTTGCCCTTTCTAGCCATGTTGACAATTTTTACAAGATGTATTAAAAGTGAATTTAACAACTGTCTATTACCTTTTCGGGTCTTATCGGGTTGATCCGATAACCCGATAACGATAATTATCTAACCCGAACCCGACCCGATAATATTGTCGGGTTATCGGGTTCGGGTCAAACCAACCCGACAAGATATTTTGACCCGATTTAACCCGACCCGATAAACCTTGTCGGGTTCGGGTTCGGGTCGGGTCAACCCGACCCTACTGACACCCCTACTGGCGGTGGTGTACTGATGTTGTATGCTTTTGAAGCTCATCCATGGAATTTGATCTGTTTTGCAGGGTGGTTTTGCTTATCCTTCAGATGATACTATTGACAAACAGGTGATCAGCCGCACATAAGATTTACATAGAAAACTTAAATATTCACATAATGAAATGGTGTTTTTTTAATCATAAGTGAATTATGTACATATGTGCATTTGAATATATCTTACACTGATAAAATCAAACGCGTCTATGAGTCTATCATAAATAAATCATATACAAATAGCATTTCTAAATGTATATAACGTTAGGGAAAGAAGTAAACAGTAAAATATATATGAGTAAGTTTATGCATAGAGCTTAGTATCTGATGAGATTTGAGAAATATAGTATTTTTGCCAATACAGGAGTCTTCATGCTGTGCCCTTATTGCTGAAAAGTTGGCATTGACGGCGCCTAAGTTATTGGTGGGAAAAGGTGTATCTCGCCTTCTGGTATGCATGACTTATATAATATTGAATCATTCATTTACATTTCCTTATATTATTTCCTGTCCTTTGACTGTTCGCGGCTGCCTAATACTTTTTAAAATTAAACAGCATGTCACACGAAATTCTTTTATGGGTGTTTGGACATATGTTTTCAAAGTGATTCTTCCTACTTCAATAAATATAATCAGAATCCAATAAATTACTTTGGATCGTAATTACACCGTATCAAAGAAGTAACATAACAATTCTTGCAATGTCCCATATGCTGATTATAAATTCTTATTCCAAGTTTTATGTGTTTTTGGTTAATTTATATATACATGTTCTTGCAGCTAGCAGGTATCCTCTTGGACACTGAAAATTTTACTAGTCCTCAGTGTACATCCGTAGATAGATACATGTCAACATTGTTACTTGATGGGGCTGGTCGATTTGGATGCAACGGTCTTTATCAGATATGTAAGCTTAGTATATTCATTTATGATTGTCTTTAACTTTTAAGAATATGAGGACTATTTCTAATGCAATGTTGAATTTTATTTTTTTCAGTGACATCTAAAATGCAGGATGTGTACCAACTTAGTGTTGGACAAATTCTAAAAAAAGTCTTCAGAAAGTGGACAAGAACAGGTTGGAACATGTTCTTATCTTTCTTACTTAAGGAAATTATCAAGGTAACATGGTTAACGCATGTTCTTATAGACCAATATGATTACCAAACTTCTGCAATAAAGATGATGCCATGATTATATATCACATTATACACCTGAAAAATTGTAGAAATAAGTTTTTCAGTGAGTAGAATCATTAGAAAAGATAGTAGTTTTTCCTTTGTTGGGATGTTTATGATTGTGTGGTATTGTGGCGGATACTTTTGAAGCAGGTAAAGCTAAGAGTCGAGGCTCAAGATTGATTGCATCCGATGTAGGGATGAGTGCAATTGAAGTATCTATTCCTCAGCTTCTGTCCAATGATGATACTTCAATTCAAGAAATTGTTCTTTTCCAGCGTGAGTATAATCTAGAAATGTTTTTATGTTAGACATGAATATCATTTAGGGACTGAAGGTACAGGAGAATACAACCTGGAAGAGTAAATGCTAATTGCATAAACTATATTCAATATTTTTGTGAGCTAACTTGATAACCTTGAATGATAGTGATATGACCGATATGATTGTTAAGAGTGCAAGTGTGACATATAAATATTTTTACATTTCTCTACACTGACATCCTTTGTTCTACGGCCACTAGGGACGGAAAATCGAACATCCAGATGATCTATTGTTTTTTTTTTTTTTTTTTTTAAATTGTGTGCAGAGTTGGAGAAACTAAGGTTGCTTATTATTGTCTTGGGTTACAATCATCGTAAGAACATAAAGGTTAGGAGTGACTTTTCATGTTCCTCTCTTCACATCTCAGTAAGAGATGCCTTAACAATCCAATTTCATATTATCGATTAGTGCAATAACATTTTCTTTTTTCCTCTTCTATTCTGTTTTAATATACGTAAGGAAATGCTGATCTCAGCTGAATCAGAGGATCTCCTGAAGGACCTGCTTCTTTTCCTTGATACGCATGCTCCACATCTAAAACGTCACGCCATGTATCAACCAGGTCTGATTACTTTTCCTCATTATATTATTGGAATATATTATTCAGTCATTGTCGTTCTTTTTTCTGCTGCAAAAAGAATTTGGACAAAACATAACAGTCCTGGTTCTGTTTTTAGGTTTTCTCAATCATGTTTTACACAACCCTATAACTGTTTCATTGGGGAAGATCATGTTTTATTGGTGGTGTCATAAAACATAAGGCTATTTCATATTATTTTATTTTTGACAAACATGGAAGATTGAATATTCTTGTGCAGGTCTAAGTGATGAGATGAGAGCATTTACCTTGGAGGACGTTGCATCAAAGACGATCATGGAGCAGCTGCTACAAGACTTTTGTAGAACTTGAATGGCAAGTTTTAAAACTGTTGACAATTATAAGTTTGTTGTCTTGTTGCTCTACATTAGAGATGGTAATTTCAAAACTCTTACGTATGAATGCGTCAAATAGCATAAATTTAGCGAAACTGGGTCAAATGTGCTGAAAGCCACCCAAAGTCTATTTTTCCAGATTCAACACTGGACAAACCAATGAATCACTAGTAAATTACATACAATAGTTGTTGTTGTTATGATTCTTTGCTTAATAACTAATTTAAGCAAAGCTTAATTTCTACGAATCTACTAGTGGTGTTGCAACTCCAATTATAACATCAGCTTTCACCTTTGGAACAGTGAAAAGAGCCGGACAAAGAAAATATGCAACTAAAAATTTCTCATACATTCTTTCATTTCTTTCTTCTCTAATCGATCTTAAAAATTAGTACTACATTTTTCATCAAACTAGCTGTAAATCCTACCATTTTTTGAAAACTGTATAATTTTACTTTACATCATTTCCAGAAACTTTAAGATGAAAAAATCACAACCTATCCCATTCTATTGCCGCTAAGCACTGCCAACAATTAGTGGTTCTGATTTCGACCAACTTACTAATATGTATATTTAATATAAAGGCAAGTGATGATCAATGTGAATATATCGAACAATGAAAGAGAGAAAAGTGAAAATTTTTCAACATAAAAAACTAACATTTGAAATGCACTAACCATATCTAGCCTAAACACGACTTGAAAGTGCCATCAATCACTTAACCTCATCGCCTATTGAACCATCATCAACCAAGTGTTAGACCCGATCTCCGCTTTTAACTGGATTACTCAAGAGTGTACAGGTAATGAAAATCAAGATACTTCATTTTTGTTGGAGCCTGACCCGACTTTTAGCTTCCTAACTAGAGATAACCTACAACCATAAACAATTTATTAATCAGGAAAGAAGAGAATTGGATATATATCATGCAATCACACACCTTAGCAACAAATGAGATGCCCAATAGGAGAAACAAGTCACAATATTAGGAGCACTGATTTTGATGGTATGTGTGTAATCATTCAATACATACTTCTCGTATCCAGAGAACACCAGCTGTTTAACACTCTTTGAAGTAATTTTAAGACGCCTATAGTTGTCATTCTTAGTTGATGACTCTTGACATGCCAAACTATCTTTGAAGTATTATTATTGATGTATGTTGATTTTTAATGATGATGATACAAGATACTTTCACCATTCCTTGGTCTGTCTCTTTGAATATTTTTAATGATGATAATTAAAGGGGGGCCTTTACAGAGCCTGTTAAATGGGGAACTCCAATTGCATTAGAAAACATTCATCTTTATATAAAACATGTACTTACATACATCTTAATACACATACATGTGTAACATACATATTCATATAAAACCATTTTGCATTGATATGTTGCACTTAACATGTTTTATATGAATATGTATGTTACGCAGGTATGTGTATTAAGATGAATGTAAGAAAACATACATGTTTTATATGAATATGCATGTTTTCTAATGCAAAATTAGAGTTCTTGCAGTCCGCACTTAACAGGGTTCTAAAAATAAAAATACGCATAATTAGAGATACTTATTATTGGTTCAGGGACAAATGACTTGAACTGTCTTGGGTCGGGCCAGTTGCTTCTATTGAATCTTTAAGACGTATTATATTATTGGGCCTCACCGGTTATCTGGTTTTGACTTTTCAGCCCTGTGATTTTATTACTATTGGACTCAAATTAAATGGGCTCTTAGTAGGTTCACACTCACAGTCCATGAACCTTTAGTAAGTGCCTTACCGATGATCTCCCGATCACGTGGTACTGTGGGTAGTGATATTCGTCGGCAAAACGTAGCTGTGAGCTGTAGCAGTTAGCTGTGAACTGTAGCGCTCACAGTTTCTTAAAAATACATTAGAAAAATGAGTTTTCTTAAAAAATAACAAAGCTCACCACTTTTTTGCCAAACGAACACTAAAATCAAAAAGTTCATTGCTCACCACTTATCTCTCCAAAAAGCTTTGCGTCAAACATAGCCTTCATTTTGGATTGCACCTTTATTGCTTTCTATTGTGCTTTTAGTGATTAATAAGTTAAGTATAACAAAAGTATTACTCATCAAATACCATCTAACTTTAAAAAAAAATAAAAATAAAAAAATATAACATATATCATTTGTAAACCTTGAAATATATTAAAATGTCAAAATATTAAATTGTTATATGATCACAATTCATAATTATGTTTTCAGACCTGCTATCATCAATATAATATGTACCTATACATGATTTCAAGTCAAATATTATACAAAAGTGACGAAACGAGAGTGGGCCGAAACATCCATACATTTTTGTGGTGTACAACTGATTTGTGTAAAAAAATCTTAAATTTTCATAAATATGACATTTTGATATTTAAGTTGGGTGGATATAAAAGTGACCCTCTTGTAAATACATCTAGTTATACTTAGTTATGGTTCACTCTCTTTTTTGTGATCTTGTACAATGTACACTATCAAACGTAATTCATACTGCACAAACTGTTGATGTTTTACCATGTAACTGGTAGGAATGTAAAATGAATGTGGTAATCCAAGTAGGTGGTGGAACTACAATTAAAAGGGATCAGGCGTACAAGGTGGACTATTTTTTTTATTTTTTATTATTATTTTTTTTTTAACTGTTACGAAAAAAGGAAATGTGGTAAAAGTTCATTTGAAATGATATGGTGTTAAAGAAGGGAAATGATTTGCACACTCACATTTTTTAATGGGACACTCTAATATATGCTTTACATACTTGTACAGTAGTTATCGTGTGCTTTAACAGTTTGTACAATTAAGTGTCCCAATCAAAAGTGTGAGTGTGTCAATCACCTCCCGTTAAAGAATGAGCTTACTTTCATATATTAACTAAGCAAGTATTATAAACACAACTTTTATTTTTACTACCTTATAATGTATTTAAGACATCTAAATTTAGAAGTGTTCAAAAAATAAGACCAAAAACATTTCTACAAAAAGAAAGTTACATATAAAGATGTTTCAACCTGATGACGTATAGTCTATATTTGGTAGAAACTCTAAAAAATAAATCAATCTTGGAGATGGAAGTATCCACGGTGACAGAGGAATAGGATCCCACGTGGATGACACCTATCATTGAATTTATAAGAAAATGAATCTTATCACAAGATCAGAAGGACGCTCGAAGGTGCGGCGCACAGCGCAGAGATTTGAACTACGAGATGGCATCCTATATCGACGTTCATTCCTACAACCTTGGCTCCGATGTGTTGGACCTCTCCAAGCAGATTATGTACTCCGAGAAATTCACGCTGGATCATGTAGTGATGCGTGGGAATCGCAACAGGCTTTACCTCTCGAGGGATCTCGAGAAGCTTACAACCCCCACCAGGCAGTGTACCTGATCGTTGTAGTATAGTATAGTGACAAGTACCGGGGGATTGATCGTTCAGCTTAGGAATAGTGTCGCTAGGATTAGAAAGCCTAATTACTAGTTCTAAAGGTGAGGGATGATTATTTTTGTATTTTTATATTTTTATGAAAGCAAGTAAAATCTCGGGTTTTGGAAGAGTGGGCGGAATTAGTTGCTATTCAACTAACCCAAAACTAAGATATGATCAAAATAAAATACAGAAAATGAAATTAAGCTAATTTATACTAAGGTTGTGAGCAGTAATTGGAGAAAATGTGTTTACTTAGATTTCACTACTCCCTAGATATCTTTTACACGTTAATTACTTGTTATAATTGTATGGATGACGGATTGTATTCCTTAATACCATTCATGGGGTGGCATACATAACTCCCCAATTCTATGAGCTCTTATCTCCTCCTACACCATGACCCAGCACAACTATAGGGATTGTAAACAGTGGCTCATGCATTAAATACAACCAATAAAGACCTAGTACGCCTCGGTTCATGTTTCTTAAGACGTTCAAGCATGTTACCATTTGGAGATCTGCCAGTTTTCTTAAGCCTAACATATAAAATCATTCATCCAAGACAAGAATAAACAAGTAATCAACACATAATCAATATCTAGGTTTCATTAGATCTAAGCAAACACAAAAGAGATCTAGCCTAGCATAATGGAATTGAGACAAGAACAAGATATAGACAACCAACACATAGACATATTGATTGAATTAGAAGAACACTTATCTCAATTACAATGCAAGGTATCAAGGGTTTGGAACCCTTGAAAAACCTGTAAAAGTTGCACCAAATTCGTCTTTAGGGTTTCTCCAAAACTTCTCTCCCTTTTTTGTAAAAAACTAGAAAACTATATATAGGAAAACTGGGGTGACGGCGTCAAGAGCAAGGGTGTGACGCCGTCATCTCGCCGCCAAATACTTCCTCGGACGGCCTTGATCTACTTATGACGGCCTATGTGACGCCGTCATCAACCACGATATTTTATTCTTGGGACTTTGACGCCGTCAAGAATTACTCTTGACGCCTTCATGCACTGTTCCCAGCATAGAAATTTGAGACTTTGCCGTTTTCTTCACTTTTATGCTCCAAAAACGTCCGAAATGGCTTCTTTTCCAGAATTCACTCTCCAAGTACCTAAAATCACAAAAGGAACGATTTAGGGCAATATTTGATCAAATAAAGTCGGATTCGGGCTTAAATGACCCCCTAAAAATGGATCATTTTTCGCCTCATCATGTAGCATGCACTCAGGACCACGGTCCGTAGTGGCGCGCGCCCTGCGATCAGGTTATTATTGGCCTACTATGCACCGCGACGCGCGGGATATGATAAAGAAATGCAGTAATTGCCAAGTCCACAGTCCAATTCCGCGCCGACCACAACTAGAGTTAACCCCAATCACCTCACCATGGCCATTCTATAAATGGGGCATCGACATCACAGACCCTTTCCCAGTTGCAGCGGGAGGGCTAAAATTCCTCATTGTAGCCATAGACTACTTCACCAAGTGGATTGAGGAAAAAGCAGTGGTGAGCATCACTGGCAACCAGGTAAAACGCTTCGTATGGGACAACATTGTGTGTCGCTTCGGACTACCCGGGGAAATCATTTCAGACAATGGAAAACAATTCTGTGATAACCCATTCAAAGATTGGTGCGCGCAATTGAACATCACACAACACTTCACTTCAGTGAAACACCCACAAACCAATGGCTTGGTTGAACACGCGAATCGCAGTCTAGGTGAAGGGATAAAAGCGTGCCTTGACAGACACAAAGGAAAATGGGTGGACGAATTGTCACATGTTTTATGGGCGCACCGCACCACAATTAAAACCAGTACCGGAGACACACCATTTTCTCTTATCTATGGGACAGAAGCCGTCATACCAGCCGAAATTGGAATGCCAACTATCCGTACAACGGAATTAAACGTCACAACAAATGACGAGGAGCGGCGCATAGACTTGGACTTGCTGGAAGAAAGGCGTGAACGTGCAGCAATACGCGAAGCGAAGGCTAAAGCACAGATGAAGAAGTATTATGATGCAAAGGTCAAACACACTTCTTTCAGGCCAGGAGACTTCGTATACCGCGCTAATGCTGCAAGCCACGCAGAAGACACGGGCAAGCTTGGACCCAAATGGGAAGGACCTTACGAGGTCACGGATGCACTAGGTAATGGTGCATACAAGCTGCGCGATATGGAAGGCCACGAGCTGGCACGCACTTGGAATATCTGCAACCTAAAGAGATGCTATCTTTAGGAAAGGCTACGGCCCACAAACAGACAACTTCGCACTTTAGTACGTGCTCAATAAATGTCTGCCTTTGAATTTTCTTTTCTTTTTTAGGAATTGTCTTTTAAAACTTGTGTGAAAAACTAGAAGGGGAGTTGAATAGTTTACCGCTTTTTAATTCCTTTTTAACTTGAAAATCTTTAAACACTTTTACGATTGCTTAAAGATATAAACACAATGTTATATGTTTGATTCTTTGAAAAGCTTTTCATGTGAATAACAATTCAACTTTACTAGTTTCATACTTTGAAAAGCTTTGCATGTGATGATCCTAACTTTGCTTGTTTGGTTCTTTGAAAAGCTTTACTTTTGTTTGAAGATATAAACACATCTTTACTTGTTTAGTTCTTTGGAAAGCTTTATATGTAACTAGCTATTCTAACTAAAGAACAACATGTAATAAGCAAAGATAAAGAAAGAAACGATCAAACCACAACACGATTGTTTATCGTGGTTCGGCTACAAGGACTCTTTTTCCTTGCCCTACATCCACGCCCCGAGTTTCCAACTCGAGAGTTATAAGCACTAATCAACAAGCTCCTTTCACCGGCGGAGAAAACCTTTACAACGTCGCTTACACTTTTACCGACACTAAGCTAGATGTCGAGTTCTTTTACACGGGTACAACCACTCCCATCGTCGCTTACACTTTTACCGACACTAAGCTAGATGTCGAGTTCTTTACCAAGGATACAACCACTCCCGTTAGTTCTTTTACAAGGGTACAACAACTCCCGACACACTACGTATTTTGAGGCCTAAAATACTAACCCTTTACTTCTATACATGACACACATGAAGTATAAACTACCAAAGCTTATACATGACCAAGCTACCAAGACTTGCAACTTTAGAGTTGAAGCTTGTAACTTCTTGAATGATCTTGTGAAGTCCATTGCTACATAAGAGAATCACACAAATCAAAATGTTACTAAGTTAGTTGAGAGAGTATGTGAAAATATGTCCTAAAAGGGTGACTCAAAACTAACAAATGGTTTGGTATTTATAGCAAACCATTCTGCAGGTCTGGCGGATCAGGCGGAACCCTTAGATGGGTTCCGCCCGTGTACCCCCAGGGTACCGTCAGGGCTGCAGTTGGTTTTTGCAATAAATCTCCCAAACCAAACAAGGTCACATCACATGAATACTAGTCAAACACAAACCTTGCAAGCAAACATATAATTAGTCAAACACACTTTCTTATCATAAATGTATATTGACAAAGCTTGCCCTAAATGTGATGTGACACTTTCTTATTATGTCAACATGCATTACACCAAACATGGAATACTTCCAAAATGTGTAAGAGCTTCATGGATAGTAAAACACATAAACAAACAATGTCACATCTACTAAATACTAGTCAACATGCATTGCACCAAACATGGAATACTTCCAAAGTGTGTAAGAACTTCATGGATAGTCAAACACATAAACTTACCATAAATGCACATTGATGAGATGTGACACTTTCTTATTAAAGAAATACTTTCTTATTAAAGAAATAAAAACAATGTTAAGTTTAAAAAGAAATGTAAAGACTAGTTATACAAGACTTAAACTAAAAATGATGTTTTACTACAATCTAAAGTTTGTACTTTGTCATTAACAAAACTTAGCAAAGATCGTAAAATATAAATAACGTTTTTAGGCGATATTTGTATTAACAATCTCCCCCTTTTTGTTGATGACAAAACATAAACTTTATTTATAAGTAAGTCACTAGTTTTAGTGTTAAGTCTTATAAAGTTAGTATAAAAACTTGTTTTTGCTAAGATGATGTGATATGCAAATTTTTTTTTTTTTTTTTTTTTTTTTTGAAACAAGTTTATATCTAAATTCTCCCCCTTTTTGTCGAAACAAAAAGAAGAGTAGCGAAGCGGAAGTAAGCACTTGCTCCCCCTTGGACGATACTCCCCCTAAATGGAGTGCCAAGAGAGGAGACATGGATTTTGAACCTACAAGAAAAAGGTTAGTTGTCGCACAAGACAAGTCATGAAAGTATTGCATGTCTAAAACACAACTAAGAGTTGTGAAGTGGAATAACGCAACACTCATGCTCCCCTTGAATATTACTCCCCTAAATGGAGTATCAAGGAAGGAAAAAAAAAGAAAGGTTAGTTTCAAAAACACAACATGTATGCTACCATAGCAAGGTATAGTTCACTTATTATACCTAAATGGTCAACAAACAATGCAAACCTTGTAGTAGAATGAAATTCATTTCATGCTCCCCCTTGATAAACGTCTTTGCAAAATAATGCAAGTCTATCTTCATACTTATGATCTTTTTTAAGTCACGCACTTAATGTGAGTACGTCACGGTTTCAATTTGACTCTTAGTTGATCTTTTATACAAAGGATAACAATCTAAGTACAAGTAACGTAGCACACGAACAAAAGATATAAGTTTTTACTTATAAGAACCATACATTTGCAAGTTACAAAAGCCCATGTATATCTACATACTATGACGGCGCTCAGGGCTACGCTCTTGGTCAGCAGAGCTCCCAGCCTCTTGGAGCTTCCTCAAAAGTAACGCATCCTTAGGCGACACGGTCGCCACGCTGACTGCGACTCCATCTGATCTTGGGATATGCGCAACGCCCACACCGCAAAGGATAGCTTTCCCCTTCACACCCTTCTTCTTGGCCGCCCTCTCCACATGAGTCTCTAAAACCTCCTTCAGGGGGACCTCCTTCTCAAGGGCGAAGGGGTTAAGGATATCACGCGGCTGCGCAAAGACCGACACCTGCAACTGCGACTCGTCAGGCTTTAAGAAAAAGTCCGGTTGAGCCTCTGCATCCTCCAAAACGTGCCTCCCCAGGGTTAACTCCTCCATAATCAACTTTATGGGGTAATCCTGATTGCGCTCTAGCCGCACAATATGGGGAAGCTCAAAGAGCTTCATCCCCTCCATAGCCTTCACAAGCTCATCATAGGCGTTCGCCCTATAACCAGGTACTTCAGCAAGTGACACTGTCAGCATCTTGGCCTCATGGAGCTCTTCCACAGCCTGCGCCCTGCCACGCTCCACGACGCACTCTACAACCTTCCCAAAGGCTTCCAACACCTCCGGGGACTCCAACATGCCCATAGCAGCTAGGCGCAAACCATGGCTGATCAACCACCTACACAAGCAACAAACAGAGACATTAGTATGGAAAAAGAGCATTAATACATATAATAAGTAATAATTGCGGAATAGACAACACCGACCTGCGCTCAGCGATCGTAGACATAAGATGAGGATACAACTCCTCATCGTATTCTATACTCAGCCTGCGCAGCTTGTCCTCCTGCACCCTCAAGGCATTCTGAACTTGGGTGCGAAGGTCCTCAATATGACCGAAGTGCTCAGCCTTCTTCTCCTCCAGATACCTTATCCCCCATGTTAAGTTCGACCTGAACTGATGCAGCTCCCCGCGCTTATGCTGCAGCTCAGCCATCACGGTCAACTTCTCATCAGTAACCTTCTTCGCATGCTCAGTGGCAACCTCCACCTCTGCCTGCGCCCCAGCCAACTGCGCCTTGAGCAAGGCAACCTCCTCATCTTTCTGCGTAAGCATACCAACCTCACCAACATGACGCGTCTTCAACTGAGTGACCAACTCAGTCTGACGCTCAGCAACAACAGCTAGCTCATCAATCAATTGTTGCGCGGACATCTACTCAGCTACCTTTGCCGTCTCCCTCACGTTAGCATCCTGAGGGGGGACCACGCTCTCAACAAACGCCGCATCACCCTCTGCGGCATGGTCCCTACAAGCAAAAGGAAGAAGGTCAGGGCATAGTACAACAAGCAATGTAAAAGAAATGTGTTCATTACTTACAAAAAAGGAGAAGACTTTGAAATATCCTTCTCTGCGCCAGTAGCGGACGTGTCATCTGCTGCAGATGATTCTTCATCTGTAATAAGATGGCACCTCCTCTTGGAAGTACCAGCGCCATCACCCTCTGCGGCATGGTCCCTACAAGCAAAAGGAAGAAGGTCAAGGCATAGTACAACAAGCAATGTAAAAGAAATGTGTTCATTACTTACAAAAAAGGAGAAGACTTTGAAATATCCTTCTCTGCGCCAGTAGCGGACGTGTCATCTGCTGCAGATGATTCTTCATCCGTAATAAGATGGCGCCTCCTCTTGGAAGTACCAGCACCATCACCATCAGACACTCCCTTTCGTTTTACGCCCTGCGCACTTCCCTCAGGCTGCAGAATCTCCACACTGTCGGAGGACTCATTATGCAATTCCTCTACTACGGGAGACTGCAACCCAGTAGGAGGAACGCTCTGCACAGGAGTAACAAGCGCAGCAGCGGGAGGAGAATCCTCAGGCCCATCTTGCGCAAACACCGTTGTGTGTCCCGCAGTAGCTTCTAAAATTGGCTCCTCACCATCCATAAGAGGGCGCACCCCTACCGTCACTTGCTTGGGCTTCTCCAGCTTTACAACGGCAAACAAATCCATTTCTGCACGACACATGAACAAATAACAAAAACAATTTAGTTATTGACATTACATATAAAGGAGCACTTACATTATCAAAGCGAAGGTAAAAAAGGACAAGCACCCACCCCGGCCGCTCTCGTCGAGGAATGTTGGAACCTCGTCAGAACCATGAAAATAGTTGCGACTCAGCCCCATGTGAACCAAAAACTCCTCAGGGTAGGAGCTAATGGGGATGCGGTTAGCATCAATCGTATCCGCATCCTCTGCGCTATACGAACCGGGTAAAGGGCGCTCATCCCTTGGCAGCGTCCCTTGAGTATAGAACTCAAACGGCGATGGAAACACTATATCATCTACCCAGAAAATTTTTTCCCTCCAATCCCTAAGGGAATCTACCTTGTCTGTATAACACTGAAGGCGCCCAGCGCGCTTCGCAAAAGATACCCACCCATGCGACCACGTTGTGCGATAAAACGCACGGAATAGGTTAATGGTAAGGTTGACTGCAAGCAAGCGGCAGTTTATTTCAAAATTTGATATTTTCGCCGCACTTATACAGTGCAGCTGGGAAATATGAAGATGGTAGAAGTTGAGCAGATTACTCAAGAATAAGGATATAGGTACGCGCTGATTCGCGTACTCAAAAAAGCGCGTATATAACCCTATTTTTCCCGTAGGAAAATACGCGATACACGCGTTGGCCTCCGGTACTACCGGATGCACATTAAAGGGAATGAAATAATCAGAGGAGAACTGACGCAGTTCATCCTCGTCCATTTCAGAAACAAACTCTTCTAATTGACGAACCATTTATCAAGAAATGACAATACTAGCTAAGGCGTGTATTCGCGGTTACCTAATAAAACAGTTGATCTCTTAAAAAAGCTTTGAAGATGTGTGAAAATGGCGGAAGTAGGTTTTTACTGTGATGTTTTTCAGTAAAAAGGAGGCGATCATTTATATAGGGTTCCACAAACCCTAGAAGGCTAGCCACGTGGAATCCACTACTATAATCGTGTGGCTAGAAGATGAGAAGGTACATGCACTTTTTCCACTTCCCAATACACACGTGGACACACTCCCCGTTTCCCTAGGCATTTTTGAGGATATTGTGGACTAGATACATAATCCCTAATATTGGGCGGTAACTTTTCCCGCCACACTTACTGTTGCTTTCACTAGTCTAGCATCCGCGACTACAAGCCGTGCACACTAGACTGGGGGGACATGATGACGTATAGTCTATATTTGGGCCACGAGCCCAAATGATAAACATTACTAAAACCCAAACCCACTACGAGTGGGCTACCATAACAGTGATTTGGGCCGCATTACCAATGGGATTGGGCTCACGTAGACCCAAGCCCAACCAAACTAATTATGTTCTAGATAAGGATCTTCTATTTACGGATAAAGATCCTTGGACCGGATAAGCACCATGTGTGCGAAAAGTAATGAGCACGAAACCTACAAGGATTCTGCGCCTATATATAGAATGACATAATTCCCATTAAAGGTACGATTCACGAAACCCTAACTCTTGAATATAACCCTAAACCGATTACTTACTCTCACGCCGGAGGATAATCGTGGGAGACAATCCCACGATAAGCCTAACGGTGTTTGTTTATTTTCTTAGTGCGCAGGTTACAAGCATTAGGAAGCTAATTGGTACGAGAGTAGGAACCCAAACCAGGAACGCCCAACTTTTGTATCAACACAACTCAAAGTTAAATGTTTTAATTTTGTTATTAAAAATTCGGACTTGTAACATCCTGAAAATTAAATGTATTTAAATGTCGACTTGTAACTGCCTTCGAATATTTATACTGTCCATTTCAACCAGACTTGTAACATCCTGTAAATTAAACTAGTTATAATACCTGTGCACGCACAAGGTTTTTAAAATTTTGATTTGATTATGTATTATTATCGATTAAAAAATGAACCACTTAACATGTTTCAAATAGTTTTACTTAGTGGACTAAAGATAAAAAAATCATATGTATATATGTTCTAATCTACCTACTATTTTAGGAGAATACTTTTGGATTAAAAATTATATTTTATTATTCAAGCAAAATCATATGATAATACTTGACTTGCATGAGATGTTAATAGTATATGCTTTTAGTTTTGCAAATCCGTGCTATCAATTTACGATGTGTTTTGTAATTGTGGTATTTCTTTTACTTATATTTTCGTTATGTAGTTTTTCTTTTTTTGATTTAGGAGGTGATTCTTATCAAATAATGATTGTGATGCATGTATTTTTTATATAATTTAAAGGAAACACCTTCTATATTAAAGAATGACTATCTAACCGATGTGTTTTTGTTTGTTTTTTTTAATAATTAGCTTTGTATAACGTTTTTAACTGACAGAGATGTTGAGTTTGAGGTTAATATTGTTATTTAACTTTAACTATTGATATCATGTTGTACAAAATGTGCGAATTTAGTGGCATATAATGAGCGTTGATGAAGTTAAAATATGTTCTGTAAAGTTTTTAAAATGTTTTTATGGATATCCATATATAAGTTTTAAATAACAATTTCATGAGTCGTTGTTATAAGTAGAATCGCGTATATTTATTTTCATATCACAGTAATTCATGCTTACCATTTGATATTTATATTCCCGTTACTAATAATTTAGCCGTATTTCAAATCCGTGTACGCATAAATTAAACTTTTATATAGTAACATGAGTCCTTATTTAAAAAAATATTCTAATGGATGAAAGTTTAAAATTAACGTTAGTTTAAAAAATATTTAACGTATATTAAAACTAATTTGCATATCTACTAAATTTACTTTAATTGATGAAAGTAAAAAAAAAAAAAAAAAAAAAAAAAAAAAAAAAAAACACCTAATACTATTAATCATGTAATTTTAAACAAAGTTGACATTATAAAATATAGGGGTATAAAGTGTAAGGGGTTAATTGTTTATTATCTAAAGTTATTAAAAAACATGTGGACTTATAATTTTACACTTAACTCTAATATATTTAAAATTCAACCACTAAGGTTTTATTAATTACCTCCTATTTTCTTAAGTTTTTATTTTCATAAATTTGACACCTATATTTTTATGTGTTTTTTTTATCAATCAAATTCTCCACCAAATTTATTAAAGTTTGACCAAAATCAATTCAATTTTGACTTTTTATTAGCCAATCATATTGCTTGATTTGGCTTATGTGTCAAAATCGAGCTCTCCTATTGGTCCAATTTTTTTTTCAATGAGAAGGGTTTTGCAAAAACACTCCGAAATGATGTAATTCTTGTATTATATAAAAGATGTATTTAAGTGTCGATTTGTAAATGTGTTGATGAATTAGTAGTTGGACTATCCAAAAATATGAACTATTAATGGGCTTATCCGAATATACATGGGTTGGTAGTTTAGTCCCAAAAAATTATGGTAAATGTGTTGATTGATTAGTAATTTAGTCAGTTTATTTCAAGTTTTATTTGTAATGTTTTTAACTGCATTTAAATTATTATGTAATGGTTGAAAAAAAAAAAGAATGTATTTCGTCATAAAGATTGTCACAAGATACCCGCCGCTGCATTGCGCGGGTATCCTTCTAGTTAAACCTAACGTATTTAAATAAATGAAAGATTGTTTATGAAAATTAACACTAGAAAACAAAATTTCTTCAATCCTTAAAAATCATTTCATTATTTTAATTTGAAATGTAAGTTATACACTACTAAACTACTAAAATTACTCTTCATAAGACTAGATTATGTTACAACTTATGAGACTTGATTTACATATTCAATTTATTGATTCACATATTTCACAGTACAAGCAGTTAAACCAGGATATGAGTTTTATGCAACTACTTGAAACATCAAAAAGAGTGTCTCAATAACAAATAGAACCGTGCATCGCGTTTCTTTTATGTTATAGGTATGCCCGGTCCTTTTGTCGTGTAAGTAAATTCATTTTCCGTATTTACGAAAAAAAACACATTCTTTTTATAGAAAAGTAAAAAGAGAAAACTGAAAGTACTTATGAAAAAAGTCTGAAAGTAACACCTTTGACTTGATCACATTTTGTGTGTAAACGCATTAAATAACAAGTACTAATACATCCAACCATTCATCCAATAAAGGCCGCCTTCTTTAAAGAATATGACATGTTCTCATCATATCTTTTTTATCTCCATCACAAAACAGACAAACAATAAAACCATCTTATATTTTTCTTTTGTCACAAATTAAGGTATTCTATTATTTTATTTTGATCCTTTCAATCATTTTACATACATTTCATCCTTGACATTAATAATCTATCATATATTTGTTTGCAGCTTCATCTTTGTACTTGCAACTAGTTAATCTAAACTTTTGGTATGTAAAACTTTGATCAACTTGCAGTTTCATTTGTGAGATTATTATAGTTTTTTTGTGATTGGTTTTAATGTTAAGTTTGTTTTTTGTATTTTTTGTATTTTTGGTGATTAGGCAAAAAGAATGAATCGCCAACCATCTGCAGTTGCCAAATCATCTTCTGGTATGATCCATACCATCCTACTTTATCGACTTAGACTACAAATATACGCTGGGCTAATGATTTGGAAATGCATCTAACTTGTCAATTTTTGTGACCTTTGTATGTATTTTGTGACCATTCTGCCTTACTTTTTTCAAATTTCGAAGGGTAAAATGGATATTTTACATGCACAAAATAAACACAAGGTCGAAATTTGAGCGCTTTCTGTTTTAATAGGAATCACAAAAATTGACAAGTTAGATGCATTTGCAAGTCATTAGCCCGATATACGTTTAGAAGATGTATGATTGTACTAATGGTCAGATTTTTTTGTTGAATTTGCTGTTACAGTTTACGTGTTTTGTTGTATGATTTACCTCTTTTAATGTCATTTAGGATATTTAAGTGGTAAATTCGAGTGTATTACATGCCTTCTTTTTAATGTAAATGTTGTAATTTGTTATGTAGGTAACAGACGGTTGAAAGAGCTATTGCAGCAACGTGATAATCGAACTTGTGCTGATTGTGGTGCACCTGACCCTAAGTGGGCGTAAGTTCTATCTACCTGTACCTTGATAATCAATATGTAATTCCCTCACAATTGACACAACCTATGAACAGGGGCGGAGCCAGAAAGTTATGGCCGAGGGGGGCAAACTTTGATAACTTTTAGAAACTACACTACGAATTGGTTCATTAGGGGGGCAAACTACAAAAATAGCCAAATATTTTAAAAAATTTTACACTACAATATTTTTGGCTAGGGGGGCATGTTCCCACACTGTCCCCCTCCTCTTGTCTCCGCCTCTGCCTATAAATCAGTTCACATTTTATACATTGACACTTATACAGTAATTTCTTTTTTTTAGAACTGCAGCATATACAGTAATTTCTTGAATATAGGCAATGCAGCTTAAAAAACTATAAATAAAAGCTTGGATTTGAAACATAATGATTTACATTTTGAGCAAACATGATTAGCAATATCGTTATGGAGTTTGTAGAAGAAGCTTAGATTAAAAGTATAATGACTTCCCTTCTAAAGTTACAATTGTAGAAAGTATTGTGGTCTTTGGGCAGTGTTTATCCATGTTACTAAGAACTATGATGTTTATTGTTTAGTATTATAATCTATTATAGCTTAACAGAATGCTTCAAATGTTTTTTGACCTTGAAATCTATCAAAAGTCAGGTCATGTACAGTCTCAGCTGTTTACTGGTGTCTGTTGTCAATCACTTCTCTTTAGTTCTAATTAGGTTTAACTGCATGGCTGATCATGAAAATGATTACTTGCTCCATGTTTTTCCACAAGTTTACTAAATTAACGTTCATTGTCACTTGGCTTGTCTTTCTTTCGGGAATATGTTGGCTAAATAGTGGAATTCAGTTGAATACCTTTTTCAGAAAACGGTAAAAATGTCATTTGGCTCGTCTTTCTTCCATAGAAGGAGCAACTATTATGGAATTTCCAATGATGTATTAACGGTAGAGAACCTTGTGATAATTCCAATACTAACACAAACACATTCACATATATTAAATATTATTGCCTATGAAGATTTAAAATTATAGGAGGGCCAAATTATCATGTTTGATTGAACAGTATCAATGAACATGGCTGATAAATTATTTTTCTTTGTTGTATTAAAACAATTCCTTTTCAATTTCAGGTCTGCCAACATTGGAGTTTTTATATGTTTAAAATGTTGTGGCGTGCACAGAAGTCTCGGTGTTCCTATCTCAAAGGTTGGTCCTTGATTGTGGGGCATATTGTTCTTGGATGTTTTCATGATCCCATTTATTGAGTATTACATTGTTACATGAAATCCAAGGATAATAATAGTGGATGTATGTGGTACCTAGAGGCTACAATTGGCAAATTCGACCCATCCGTGAAATGGGGTTGAAAATAGCCCAAAGTCTATTTTCATGCATGCAAGCTCCTAAATTTCTCTTTTTAAAGATTTAAGATATTCTTCTAATATTATTTTAATTAGAATAATGATGCATCACATTAACAATGATAAAAAACGGTACAAATAAGTGTTTACACACCAGGAAACCCGATCTGACCCATTACCCAGTCCACACTCAACTTCATCTGTATTAAAACTTGTTTTAATCAACTTAACCCAATTTGAACTCTTATCCTGATTGACCGGATCCTTGTTCCCACTCTAATATAACATCCAAATCATCTTAGCTTACACTTGCGACATTCGGGTTCATATTTGACAGCTGATTGATATTAAACTGAAATGTTCAGGTTTTGTCAGTGACATTGGACTCATGGAGTGATGCTGAAGTTGATGCAATGATTGAGGTCGGAGGAAATGCATCTGCTAATTCAATATACGAGGCTTATATACCAAAAGGAATTTCAAAACCTGGACCAGATGCTAGTCAAGACCACCGTTCAAATTTTATTAGGTATCAACATGCCCATGAAACATGAGTTCCTAACCATGTGGTTATTTTAACGTTATAGCTCTTACCTCTAATTGTGTTCCGCATAGGTCGAAATATGAGCTTCAAGAGTTCTTGAAACCTAGTTTGAGAATCCTGTCAACTAATTCGAGTTCTCTGAAAGCAAGTTTATCCAAAAAGGCTATGAAGACTATGCCGAGTACTGTAAGTTTATTAAAGATATACATGTCATAATATGATGGAGTATAGCTTTTACGTTACTAATTGTTGAAACAAATGATAGAAAGGCATGGTGGAGTTCATTGGAGTCTTGAAGATCACAGTGGTAAAAGGAAAAAATCTTGCAGTTTGCGATATGCTATCAAGTGATCCTTATGTTGTCCTTACATTAGGACATCAGGTCAGTCTTTCTTTGTACTTCTTTCATCCCCACCTCTACCCACCAACAAAAAAGAAACAAAACTGTCATTGAAGCTCAGTGGTATATCTTACCAGTAATGTTGTTTTAGGTCTAAATTTGAATGAAATAATGTTGTTTGTTTTTGTATAATTGTCCGAATGATTTTAAGTGCTCGTTTCTACAATTTATTTAAGTAACTTATGTAAATATGAAACAAGACTTTTTATCATACATATAACATAGTTAATAAACCATCAAATATATTATATTAACACGAGTCTTTAATCTCTTATCGAGTAAGAGGCAGTAAGATGTTATATGTCTAACTGGTCTGACTCAAAAGAAAAAAACAAACAAGCAAAACGTCTGCCCACCTCTTACTACTGGTAAGAGTAAGAGGGCTAGTAAGAATTTTTTTTTTTTTTTTTTTTTTAAAATAAATAAAAAATAAAAAAAAATAAAAAACACACCCTTAGTTAGCACTCAGACTCTCAGAGAAAGGGGTGTTTGGATAGTGAATATGTATATGTATTCATATTCAGATAGTTAACTATAAAAAAACAGGGGTAGGAGAGTGTTTAGATGTATATTTGTTGTTTAAAGTTATAATACACCGGTATTCAGAAAATTTGTTGTTTGAGTGTTTAAACCTATTTTGAGGAATTATGAGATTGATAAATTAGATGGCATTTTTGTGAAAATTGGAGATACGTGTTGTGAAATGGAAGTAACAGTCTCTTAAATTAGTTTAAAGGAATTGGTAACCAGGCACTCTTTATTCTAGCATTAAAGAATTTGTTGTGGCAAGTATCAGATAGCTTTTATTGCAAATAAGATAATCAGTATCAAAACGCAAATCCAAACACCCCCTAAGTGGTTTGTCGTGATCCCCTTAACTGACACATTTTAGGTAATGATAACAACCATTATTCTGATGATTTCTTTGTCTTCTCCTATCCCTTTTGTGGCTTGTGTAATGGCGTTAGAAGGCCCAAACAAGTGTACGAAATAGCAACTTGAATCCAGTTTGGAATGAGGAGCTTATGCTATCTGTTCCTCAGAATTATAAGCCTGTTAAACTGGTAAGCCTAATACTTTCAGTTATCAATTACCAACTCATTTTTCTTTTACTCACTGTTCTTCAAACTTCAAGATTTGGTGTATGCTCTGGAAGAAAATAAACCCTATATCATTGAGTGCTATATTTTTAACCTTATGTCTCCTTTACGCTTTAAAGGATCAAAACAGATGTGCAACTTTTTAGCATGAGACAGGAGGGTGGGGTTGCGTTGACCCGCAAAAATTATTTATGTCCACTTTTCATTTTTAGTTAATAATTTTTTAATGATTGTAATAATTATGTTATTACAAAACAATTTTTTAATAAAACAATTTAGAAGGGAGAGGCATTGAAATACACTTTGGTCAACTTTGACCCGTTTACCTTTTTAATGTCCTTTATTGTTTGACCCATTCAGGCTTGGTAACCCAAATTGACAATTTACCCCCAAAAAACCCAAATTGATAAATTCATAAGTTAGAAGTGCCACTTTTTATATGTTCCAATCAATTTTTCCATTGTAACCTACTTTTCGGCAAAAAAAATGATATTTTTTGGATGAATTTACCTTAAATGACCTCTAATAAATATCCCTTTATCCACTGATAAAAGCATTATCGTTGACTTGCAGCAAGTTTTTGATCACGACACATTTTCGGCTGATGACATAATGGGGGAAGTAGAAATTGATATTCAGCCATTGATAACGTCTGCAATGGCGTTTGGGGATGCTGGCATACTAGATGATATGCAAATAGGGAAATGGCTAAAATCTCATGACAATGCACTTGTAGAAGATAGTACTGTAAACATCATTGATGGGAAGGTAACACAAGAAGTTACACTTAAACTCCAAAATGTTGAATCTGGAGAAATCGATTTACGGATAGAGTGGATGCCCCTTGATCAATAGGTGTGCATTACTTGCAAGACAAACAATTTTCTTACATTTCATATTTAATACTCTGGTTTTGAGTTATTTCTTTTTGTTTTGATGATTTACTGAGAATTCTTTGATTGTAAGTATGATATAACTAAAGTGTAATGTATTTAAACTTCAATGTTGTGTCATGTTGATAAATGTAATGTTTAAACATTAACCATAAAATGTACCAAGTTTATCAGGTGTGGAAGTCTAGTTTGAAGTTCTGTTATTCTGATATTCTAAGTTATATGAGCTTAACCGTAATTTGTAAGGACTTCATCCTCACTAGTTATTTACGCCAATTGTTATGCTGAACACAGTGGTGACCACACTCAACCATGCCACATCAGTTTTCTATCCGGCGACTTGACGATGACCAAGTTGACATAGTGGCGACCAAGTTATTTTTTTTTATTTTTTATTTTTTACTTTGAAATGCAAAATGGTAATAAAAATAAAAATAAACGCCCAAGCTTGTCGCAAATTTGGTCGAGTAAACGACCCT
The DNA here is from genome assembly GCA_030686995.1 of Artemisia argyi. NCBI lineage: Eukaryota > Viridiplantae > Streptophyta > Magnoliopsida > Asterales > Asteraceae > Artemisia > Artemisia argyi. The sequence goes on from CM060684.1 coordinate 94,202,524, forward strand.
TCTCTCCAAAATGTCCTCTGCCGAGCAAGACCAAAACCCAACAATGGGGCGACCGACCCACGACCGAGCAAGACCATTTGGTCGACTGATCCATTGTGAGCCTTATGGCTAATTGAGCTACAAAGCAAAACCCTTCGATAAGCTTTCGATCTAACTTGTTTTTTGTTTTCCTTTTAGAAATCATTACTTGAGCACAACATACCTTTTATCTTTGTTTGAAACAAGGTCTTGAAGAAAGGACCGCCAAAAAAGTTTCAAATGTAAGCTAAATGCCCTTTAATCAAAACTTCTTTTATCCTGTAAACTTCATCGACTTTAAGTTGCTATCAAATTTTGATTTCCAAACTTCATTGTCTTGAATTATCTCTTCAGCAGTCTCAACTAAATACACTTCTCTGTCAAATTCTCGCCCTTTCTAGGATGGAGTTTCATTGTTTTAATGCTCTCAACATGATTGAATCAACCATTACGTATGAGAGATCAGTTTTAGTTGCAATTTTATATCAAATGGGTTAGCCAGATGATATCAAAAAGTGCCGCGTGAAATGGAACAAATGAAACATAGTTAAGAATATTCGTGACATACATTAAGCGTATATGTTAACATCTTAATACAGTTACAACTTATGCAATTTATGCTTTTACTACTAGTAATAAACACTTAGCCCATTACTAAATCTATCTATGTATTCTAATAAAACACACTTTTGTACCACCCTTTTAAGCTGAATAAAATTCAATGCGCTGATGTGTCTTTCCTTATATATAACTTTTGTACAACTTTTCAATGCATACATTTTCTTCAGAAAAAAAAAAAAACTAAACTCATTTTGGACCTATTTTTGTAAACTATTGAAATTCATTAAACACTAAACCAATAACTGTTTCTTCATCCATTCAAAATAGGAGCTTCAAAATCACCATTTAATGAGAACGCGTTCATTCAATATCCGCATCTTCCTCTACACTCTCAAATCGTGAGTTTCAAATCAACAATATTTCTTCCTCTGTACCATTCAGTTTCAATTATATAATTTAATCTCACAATTAATGAAAACCAATTCAAAAAAACATACAAAAACAAATCACCCGTTGAATAATGAGTTTCACCGATTCAAAAACACACATGCAAATCCTTTGATTCATCAACCGATCGGTAAGTATTCACATCTATTCAAGTTTTTCTTTTTAGGGTTTTGATTTAAATCCTATAGTATAACTATGGTTAATTGTGAATCCTCTGATTACACACATGCAAATCCTCTGATTACGGTAACTTTTAATTGTATTTAGTTGATTTGGTTTATGTTATTGATTTCTTTATGTTTATGATGTAAACCCAGTAATTCAATTCAAATTGTTTTTGTTTTTTTTTTTTTTTCAGTTCAATTAACAATACATTTTTTTTTCTATACAAGGTTTGGATCATTTGTACTTTCTAATAAGATTGAATCGGAAGTTTGGAAGGCTCTCAAGTGGTCAGTGGTAAGTCTTTTTTACGTTATAAAGTCCAAGTTTAATTATAATTTAATTAAAATTGAGAGTTAGATTTTCTCTATTCAACAAATTTTTATGGGGTTAAATGATTTTTGTGACATGTGTTTATAGGTACGTCTAATTATGTGGAACAAAAACTATCCTATACGAGCGATCCACAAAAGGTATGTGTGAAAACGGGTATCTTTGTAATGCTTACAACATACAAAATTCATAATATGGTCTATGTAATCTTTTTCCAAGTGTGCTAACAGGGTGGTTTACGCAGGTTGGATAGACATGATTAGTATACTACTACTATATTGCATTATTATTGTTCATTTATGATTATAGAGCATAGTACTAAAGTGCATTGTTATTGTTCATTAGACTAAAGCTTGACACTCTCGGCTATCTGCAGGTAATGAGATCATTTCCTCATGTGAAATAGTTGGAAGGCTGTTTCCTATATGTCATGTACATGTTGATGATGCCATTGTGGAGGTATGCACATTATTTTCATGTAGTTGAATAAATACTTGATTTTGAGGGTAAAAGATAACGTTCTTGCAATATGGATATACTTTGTTTAGTGTTCTGTTTGGATCAAGATTTACCCGTGTCAAAAGGTTTATGGGACTTTATCATTCTTTTGTTATGGTTTATTTGAAGTTCTGCTAAAAAGTCATTAGTACTGTAATTTTTGTTTGATTCTGCATTCTGTGTATCTACTCATGATGATAGAGATCCTTCGCCCAGAATGTGGATTTAATGGCAGATAACTTATGTGTCTTCCCACCGAAGTCTGTGCAAGTGAGTCTAAAAGGTCTATTATCGGTTTATCCGTGGATTGATTCAGAAGAAAATGTTGGAAGCCTCTTCATGGTATGTTGACATGTTCTCATACATCTTTTCTTCCAATATTATTTGATATTGACCAACTATGTGTTTGCGTTGCTAGATTATAAAGTTGACAAATATGACATCAGGTCTGGATTTGATAAAGGTGGTCAAAGAATAAAAAACAATTTTGCTTTAATTCAACCAGATTCAACATCCATTGTAAGTCGATCTATGCCGGTGGTTTTTTTTGCTGTCCAAACCTTAAAATCGATAGTCATCGCTTAAATTCAAATTTTTATTTAGGTTTAGATTTGAATCACATAGTACAACAATTTGGATTTGTCTTTTCTATTTTGTCACTTTAGTTTGTTTTTATAGAGTAGTGTATTTTATGAACGATTTTTTTAATCGATGTTGTTTGTATGGTATTTTAGGTTGCTTGGCTTTGTTTTATGAGGACGGGAATCCAATTGAGCCAAAGGGTGTTGTTAGAAGAGTTACCGACATAGTCTGAGATGGGTGGTAAAATATTTGCATATGACGAAGGGAAGTCTTCCGTGTTTGGTTGGAGAATCAATCATTAAACATGTAGGTAACGTGTGTTTTTTTGCCCCATTTTAGATATGTTTTCGTTGATAATATGCATAAAACTGTTCGTGGAGGCAGCTCGAAGAATTGGTGTTTATTTGTGAATTTGTATTCTTAACGTTAGTAATTAAGATGTTCTGATTACATAATCTATAAGTTCGTGCTAATACTTATATTTAACGAAAGGTAAAAGCTTATATGTCGTTAGGTTGCATTTTCGTATACAATGACAAAAAATATTTTGGCTATAAACATTTTTGTTCAACCTCCTATGTTAGTCATATTGCATGTATGAGTAGTACATAATATTTATTTTATGATCTGTTTTAAACTGGAGATAGTTTAGTGTTCTACTTGTGTTGAACTCTGCACGTTTGAACGTACCTTATTGTTCTTTTGTTACAAATAAGTAATATTGTAACATGCTTGAACTGGAAGATGCGGAGTAAGATTGAAACATTCACTGAACTATATCATCTAAATGAAATTGTAGGATAAGTAGTTTGGGCAAGCACTCCCAAACACTCTCACTTGATCTACCCTCTTAACTCACTGTGTTATTTCATTTAAATGGCTAAAAAGAAGATGTCGCTTTGTGGCATTGACAACGAATAGTCACGGGTCATGTCCTATATATCATATCTAACATTCCGTTCTTAACACAATCTTATCTTACTATGCTGATACATGCTTAGGGCCTAACTACTTATAAAGAGAATGCTAAGTAATTGCTTATTGATGCTTTAACTTATAGGGGATGTTTCTTTGAAAGGTCTTTTAATAGAAGGTAAATGTCCAATGTTCTATCAACTAATTAACTTCAATGATTTCTAGATTTTTTATTTTTATTTATTATTTTTTATTTTATTTTCTGTTTAGATTGGATTGAAATGAAGCTTATTTGTGTATAATAAGGTGGTGATTTACAAGTTTTGATGGTCAGTTCTATGGATATGATGGGTATGTTCCCATGGTCAATAAGGTTGTCTACGTTGTATTAAAGAAACAACCATCAATGCCAAAGCCATCCATTCCAAAAGGTTACTGATGTAATTTTTATCATTCAAAATAGTATGTTACTATATATCTGTATATGTCCAAGGGTACCTAAGAGACTGATTAGAAGTGGTAAAATGGGTAGGACGAGCGGTTGGGTAATTGGTCAAAAGGGGTCATTGTCATATGGTTTGGCGCCCAAGGCATGTTTGGTTAAACTGTTATGAGTAACTTTTGTGTAAAATGCACCCAGGTGTTTTGATCCGTTTTTATTTCTGGGATTTTTTTTTTTTTTCATTTTTAATATTTGCTTACAATCTTATTGCTACAAGATAATAAATTGATTTGAGTTATTGATATACGCATACCTCTCGAGTCAGCTGCTCAGGAAATGCCAAAAAGACTTGATGCTTGAGTCATGCCTTGTGAGAAAGAAGAATTGCTAAATGCTAATGTTTGCCGTGTTGATGCCTTGGAATCTGAACTCATTGCTGCTAAAAAGGTAAATTAATTTACATGGCAATTTTCATTTTCGATTCCTCTAGACGTCATCTATGTCTATAAAGATCTTGCTCATAAATATGATTTTCTACAAGTCAATGTAGTAATGCAAAACGTTCTTCGATACATATTGTCATGATATACTTTCTTAGGAGAGTGTGTCGTGAAGCAACCGATATTGTTACTTATTAGGATTGACTAGATTTTGTTTGCGTAGGCACTTCATGAAACTCTCATGAGGTAAGAGGAATTGCTTACTTACATTGACAGACAAGAGGCAAATGATGATGGTGAGTGCTGTGAAGAGGAGCAAGAGGCAAATGATGATCAGGTCTTCCTCAAAAGTGATCATTACTCAGTCAGTAGGTACAAGTCCTACAATAATAATGACCAGGACACCATGTCTCATTTAACTTGAAATGCCACTAGGGCAACTGGTAAGTTTTGATCATTAAACTTGATGAAATAAGAAACTAATTATTTTGTTTTCGTATTGAACTTCAACAAGCCGTTCAAAAAAATTCAGCAAGAACATAGACCTGCAAATTATGGGCTATGTTTAACTGGAAACATTGACTTAACATTTGGTTTGGACTATGTTTTAAATGGTCAAGAGGTGTCAAAGATAGTTTAACTGGTAACACGGAAAATGGGTCAAACATGCACGCTCTTAATTATAAAGCTATTGATTTTTTATTTAAAGTAGAAGGGCAAAGGATATCACAGCCTGCATTAGATACATATTATACTTATATACATCATATAATTACAATATAGAAAAGATTAAATAAATTTCATAGGTGAGCAAATTAGCTATTTACTAAGTTGTGTAATCTTTACCTATTTTGGATTTGTCGATGATTTGTTCATTAAATGGAGTTGGGAATAACCAATGCTTATTTACTGCCATAGTATGGTTTGCAGATTATAACTGGAAAGATGGAGTTGATAGTGGAACAGGTTATCGCTGCCACTACAGTTGGAAAGTTATTTTTAATGTTTTTTCAAACATACAATGGCTAATGACATAAACTTGAGAGGGAAACCAATTTTCCTTAGCAATGTAACTGTGGATCTCAGGGTATGGCAATTCTAACCATTTACTCATGTATGTGTCAGTGAAGGTTATTTATATTTGTGATTATATGGGTAGAAGTAAGAATAGCTCATAAGTGAGGTTTTAAAATGGGCCAAAGAGGTCAACAGTCCTCCGTGTAATACTTTTAAAGCATAAATGTTTGAATGTGCTGCAATTAAATGTGGATCTGTAACTGTTAGTTTGTCCATTTGTGTTGTTGCATCTTTCGTATTCACATGCACTTATAAAATATAAAAAACACATTTGAACATAACTGTAAGCCAAAAATACCAAGTCCCTTTGAAACCATACCCATTTCTCCTACTGAATGTGAAAAAAAGAATGATGGAATGGGAGTTGGATCAGCTGTGACACCTCTACAGTTGGAAAAGTTATGGATACCACATACCTCAGGAAGTGGTTTTGCATCTTATGTTGGATTGCCATCATTCTACAATGAAACATGCTCCTTGGATTCTACAACTTATCTTGGAACATCAGTCTCACATAATCAACTAGATTGTCCTAACTTCACCATAAGCACAAACAATGATATATGAATCTCCATCTGCCGTCTGATCAAAAAATGTGTATTGACAAATACATCTTGAAAAACAAAAGCAGATGAAGTGCATAAAGTTGTTCCTAGCCATACCAAAAAATTACATGGTAAATTAGATGACTCTTATCCTGTTTTAAGTCTCTATACTCAAAGTCTTACTGAACTCAAAATAGTATTTTAAGATTGTGTTTCATCGGGGATAACTTGGTTGTGTAGATTGTGTAGATTATCACATTTTTAAATCAATCATTTTTCATTGATATCTAATGTATACAGAACTTTGTAAGCTTGATGGATAGTGGAGTGTTGTTATTTTTTTCTTTTCATACGTAGTATTATACTTTGGATTGTAGACCATGGTCCAAATTCACGAGAGCTTGTGAGTTTAAAGGTAACCATGTCATTGAATTATATGTCCAATCTTTAAAGGTTGTGAATATTCACATGATGTCATTTATGCCATTTTTTTACATGTATTATCAATCACAAAAATGTGTTTTAGTTACACTTTTTATACTTATTAGGTGCTCACGAAATGTTCATTACCTTATCACTTCATCAACTTCCCCACTACATACATTTGCTTTTTAAAGGCGATCAAGATTGGAGCTCACGTGCATGAGCGTTTATTACATTATTAGTTACAAGAATTGTACTCTATACTATCATTGACTTATTACTTCATATTCCTTTCGAATAAATGATTCGGCCTGTTACTTTTGTTCTTTTCCTTAATTTCGTTTAGACACTAAGTTTTTATTTTTTTGCAATATCTCTTCTAAAAACCCGTGGATCCCACGGGTCTTATAAGGTAGTAGTGTAATATTGTACATATAACAGATTCTTTTCTGCCAGGCATATATTTCATTCAATAAACAGATTATAGTTGTCTTGAACATGACTTCCCCTAGATTACATACTTCCCTAACTTACAGGTTATTATCTGTAACTAATATACGTTAATCAACAAATCACCTTATTATGTATAACTTGTTAAAATTATAATCTTATTTGGAATAATAAAGTAGAGGGACTAATTCAATCATTTCTTATTTGCAGTTTCAGCTGAAATCTAGTATAGGGGCTTCATTTGAAGTTCTGTATAAATGAAGGGCTAAAGTGCTTAGATGTTGAAAGATATGTTCTGCTCTGTATAAATTAAATACTATTTTATTTTATTTTATTTTATTTTATTTTTCAAATGATAAAAGCTTATACGGTAAAACCTCTGTAAATTAATTGTGTTTGGATTGAGATATTTATTAATTTAGCGAGATATTATTATATCGATAAATTAATAATTTAATAGTTTAAAGAAGTTTTACTTATAATCTAATATATTAGTTACAAAATATACCAGTTAGATATGAAAAATAAATTAGAAAAACGAGTTTCAATTAACATTTTATAATTCAAGGCATTGAAAAAATTAATGAATTTATACTAATGAATGTTAAAACGTTCAAGGCATGCATTAAAGAAATTGTGCAAATTTTTAATAGTTATTAATTTATAGTTTCGTTGGGACCAATATATATACATTAGGGTTTCAAAAAATTATTATCTTATTATTTTATTGATAGGTGTTCAAATTTGTACTGGTTTCAAGTCGGCACTGAACAAATTATTAATTTTATAGACGTTATTAATTTATAGAGGTTTTACTGTATCTTTATAAAACTTTTAAAAACTGTTAAAAGTTACGTATAAGTATTAATAAATAAATGACTAGTATTGAACCCGAGACCTCGGGATTGCACACATTGCAAACAAGAATAAAGTATTATATACATATATATATATATATATATATATATATATATATATATATATATATATATATATATATATATATATATATATATATATATATATATATATATATGTGTTAAATGTATCGTATATATGTATTTATAAACACTTGAGGGACTTAATGATCGTTAAATATTAACTGTAAGTATTAACTATCATTAGTAACGAAAGAATGAGGATTAGAGTGTAACTAGGAGCCAAGAAGGTTCTGGAACACCCTCTTGGGTCCTAGGCCGGTCGACAAAGGGGAGGGGAAACCCAATCCAACACAAACTTGTCCTCCAAGATTCTCTAGTATATATACAAGGCCAAGGGTTAGACTTTCACATCTTTTGTGCACACACACAAAACCCTAAAAGTTTTCCCTTGCTCTTTTTCTTTCTTGGCCGATCGACACACAACCCCACAAAGGGTCTGGGTAGATTTTTTTGTAAAGCAAAACAAGTGTTTTTCGTTTACTTGCATAAACCTTTATTCGTTGGTAGTTTGTGTGTACAAGAACGAGGTAATTACTCACTATAGTAATTATCAAGAGATCGATAAACAAAACGGTAAGGGGTTTATTATTGATCTATTTTACACAAGTTCAAGGTTTATTGAAGTGCATCGGGTATGTTCCTATTTATGTTTTAGTTAATATTTACTTGTTATACGTGATCCTAGCTTCCACAATATGTGTTATTTGATTGTCATACTCTATCAGTGGCATCACGAGCCATGTATAACATGTAATTGATTACTAAAACGTAATAAAAATCGAATCTTTAATTGTTTTAGATACATGTTTTTTGATCTAGGATTTTTCTTTAAATTTTTTTTTAATAAAATTTAAACCCTAACCCTAATTTGGGGGGGGGGGGGGTCGATTTCCACATAAAACCCTAATTAGGGTTTGTGGTTTAACTTGATTAATTTGTAATCACTAGAAACCCTAGGTCTTTAACCGGTTATGTGAACGTACTTGTGACCTATGTGCTAATTGTTAGGTTTATTCCATGACAAAACATGCATGTTAGTCATGGATCTTGTTGTTTTGATTTATTTGACACATGTTTTAGATAGATCTAAAATTGGGGAAGACCCCAATATATATATATATATATATATATATATATATATATATATATATATATATATATATATATATATATATATATATATATGTGTGTGTGTGTGTGTGTGTGTGTGTGTGTGTGTGTGTGTTAAAATCAATTTATATGCTATGTGGTGTGTATATTATCTTTGGCCTACGCAATTGATCTATCAATGTATGTGACTCTCCTCCATCAAGAGGAGAAGGTCTTAGTTGATTACATGCATGATTATACCTAGACTTGATTTTATTAGGATCTTTTCTAATAAGGATTGCATGTGGCTATTTGTTTCACTTTAATTATTATTAGTTGTTATGTTTTTCTTTAAATTGCTTGTCTTTTTTATTGTTTCTTAATTGTTGGACTAGTTGTAAGCAATAAAAAGGGTGATTTTCATAAAAGAAAATAATATGGACTAATAATGGTGAAACCCTAAAGTGATAAAAATTGAATCTTGCGGAGTCTTAGATGCCACAACGGTTCGCTTCGCACGGTAATTTGCTCCAAGGCGAGACTAGCAAGATTCATACTTTATTACATGATTTTGAGATTGAATCCATGAACTTTTGCTTGATTGATGTTTTGTACAAATATGCTTTTAAAATTAACTCTTTTAAGACTTGACTCATAACCGTGATATGAAGGCTTAGAAAAGAGCCTTAGACTCTGCCTTGGTTATCACAATCTTGAATATGTCTTAAACGAATTACTTTTAAATCATAATTGTAGAAAGTCATCTTAGGGTTTATTAAACCTCAAGTAAAACTTTGTGTATTAATTTCACGAATTGGTAATAATAGTTTTTTTTTTTTTTTTTTTTTTATTTATTTATTTTTTTTAACTTATGCTATAAAGATGAGTGCATGCATCTTTATACATATTTTGATTTCACACATCAAAATTGAATACCCTTATAATTTAAGTTACATGCCATCTATCTATAAGGAACACTTGGAATTTTAATTTAGTAAACGTGAGACCTAGGCTAAATTACTATAACAAGGCAAAATTCTTTTAACGCGTGAGACCATAATTGTAATTTTACAGTTTCTAAGGTAGACGACTTAATTAAGTTGTGCGTGAGACCTAGAACTTAAGGCATGAGATGGGATGAAACATGCTTACAAGGCAAATTGATGAATCAATTTGATGTAAATCCCATAATGATCTAGGAATTGGAAAACTTGTTTGCCTATTATTGTTCGACAGATTACTATCTTTTATACTTTCACCACTAGCAGATCAACTGATGTGGTGGAACTATGTAAAGTTAGATCCTAGATTTTCAAGAAAATTTTGGTGGTTATATGAATATAGCTATGGGTATTTTATTTTCTTGAAGATATTTATTATCAAAAATACTAATGTTTGAACTTTTATCTGTAGATATGGCTCAACCCGATAACGCAACTGTGATTTCTGCTTTCAAGAGTCATCTTGGAAGGGAAAAATTGACTGGAAAGAATTTCAATGATTGACACCGTTCGCTCAGAATTGTCTTGAGGGCGTCCGGTAAGACCGATTACTTGACCGAGGAATGCCCTGCTGAGCCTGCTGCTACTGAACCAGAAGCAGTTAAGGCGGCATGGAGGGTGGAGCATGCTAAGTTTAATGAGGTTGCTTGTTTAATGCTCACTAGCATGAGTGCTCAGTTGCAAAAGAAGTTTGAGTACTACTTTCCTAAAGACATGCTTGATGAACTTCAAAAGTCTTATGCAAAGTCTCTTGCAGTTGAATTGTATGATGAACTTGACAAGCTACACAACTGCAAGCATGGTGATGGTAAACCAGTTTCTGATTATGTGAATGAGATGAAAGAATCTTTTGATCAACTTCACTGAATTGGATTTGGTTACCCCGATAATGTGTAAGTGCACTTGATCAACAGGTCCCTTAACAAGGACTTTGCTGGTTTTGTGCAGAATTTCAACATGCACTGCTCGGGGAAGACAGTCTCAGAATTACTCGCATTGCTTGTTGACTATGAGAAGGGTCTACCAGCCAAGGTCAAGGCTCCTACTCCGCAAGTGTTGGCGATCCATGGAGGGAAAATCCAGAAGAAATCGCATGTGAACAAAGGCAAAGGGAAAGGTGACAAAGGCAAGCAGGTCATGGCCTATCAACCTCAACCCAAGATGAAGCAACATCAGCCTAAGCAGAACAAGGTGAATCCGCTAAACAAGAAGGATCAGGCTTGTCACCATTGTCATGAAAAGGGCCTTTGGAAGCGCAATTGCCCTCTCTACATTCATGACTTGCGACTCAAGAAGCAGGGGAATGATGCTGGTAACCCCAGCTCATCAGGTGCGTTCTTTATGATTGAATTATTCACTCTTACTCCTAAATTGAATTCATGGGTATATGATACGGGATGTGGCATTCATATTTGCAATACCTTGCAAGGGTTCAGAGTTGAGAGAAAGCTGGCCTATGGACAACAATTCTTGCACGTTGGTAACGGAGCACATGCAGGAGTTGAAGCTATAGGAGTATTTGATTTAGTGTTGCCTTCGGGCCTAGTACTATCTTTAAATAATTGTCATTATGCACTGAGAGGTGTAATTTCATTTTCATGTTTGTTGAACCTTGGTTTTAAGCATACTATTTCTAGCAATGGAATTTCAGTTTCTTTAAATGATGTTTTTTATTTTAATGCTATTTCTGTGAATGGTGTCTTTGAAATTGATATGAATGATAATGATAATGCTTTTGTCAAAAATAATTCAATGTATAGCATCAATAATAAGAGAATCAAGAAAGGTCTGGATTCGTCTTATCTTTGGCATTGTCGACTTGCTCACATTGGCAAAGATCGCATGAAAAAGCTGCAACATGATGGGCTTTTAGAAAATATCAATGATGAATCATTTGATAAGTGCGAATCTTGCATTGCTGGGAAGATGACAAGGAAACCCTTTAAAAATAGGATTGAAATGGCTAATGATCTACTTGGTCTTATTCACACAGATGTGTGTGGACCACTTAGACATGTGTCAAGGAGAGGTGCTAGCTACTTCTTAACATTTACGGATGATTACAGTCGTTATGGTTATGTTTATTCACTTAAACATAAACATGAGGTGTTTGAAACATTCAAAGTGTTTAAAGCAGAAGTAGAGTTGCAACTTGGAAAGAAGATTAAAGCTCTTCGATCCGATAGAGGTGGTGAATACCTGAGTCAGGAGTTCATAGATTACTTAGCAAATAAGGGAATTGTCCAGCACCTTACTTCTCCATATACTCCACAACAAAGTGGTGTATCTGAGAGAAGGAATCGTACATTGCAAGATATGATACGATCTATGTTTAATCTAACAACTCTTCCTTACTCGTTTTGGGATTATGCCTTAGAATCTGCGGTTCGCATTCTTAATATGGTTCCAACAAAGAAGGTTGATAAGACTCCATATGAGGTATGGACTGGAAAAGCTCCTAACTTGTCTTATCTAAAGGTCTGGGGTTGTGAGGCGTATGTTAAATGTGACTCAGCAGACAAACTCCAACAAAGATCTGTGAAGTGCATCTTCGTAGGATACCCTAAGGAAACTATGGGTTACTACTTTTATTACCCAACCGATAACAAAGTTTTTGTTGCAAGGTATGGAGACTTCTTAGAAAAGGAGCTCATATCTCAAGAATTCAGTGGGAGTGTATATGATCTGGAAGACGATCATGAAGATGTAGCACCTTCTGAAAACACTAGTCAACTTCCTGAAGAACCTGAAAGTTTAGGTCCTCCACCAGAAGTTGAAGTGATTCCCATTCGTAGGTCAACTAGACCTGTGAAGGCTCCTACACGTCTATGTCTTAACATGGAGTGTGATGACAACTTGATAGGGGATCTTGATGAACCTACAAGTTATAAAGCTGCCATAAATAGTCCTGAAAAGGAAAAATGGCAGGGAGCTATGAATGGGGAAATGCAATCCATGAAAGACAATGAAGTCTGTGAAAAAGTAGACCTACCTCCGGGTGCCAAGTTAGTTGGGAGTAAATGGCTCTACAAGAAAAAGACTGATATGGATGGCATTGTACACACCTATAAGGCCCGTTTGGTAGCTAAAGGCTATACTCAAACTTTTGGTGTTGACTATGAGGAGACCTTTTCCCCTGTAGCTGACATAAGGGCAATTAGGATTCTTATAACCATAGCCGCTTACTATGACTATGAGATTTGGCAAATGGATGTCAAAACCGCCTTCTTAAATGGTCGCCTAGATGAAGACATCTATATGGCGCAGCCTGAGGGGTTTGTGAATCCAGAATTCCCAAACCGTGTATGCAAGCTTAAAAGATCCATTTATGGATTGAAGCAAGCATCACGACAATGGAATAAGAGATTTGATAGTGAAATTAAGAAGTATGGATTCACTCAAAATCTTGATGAGCCATGTGTATATCACAAAGCTAGTGGGAGTAATGTAATTTTCCTTATATTATATGTCGATGACATATTGATCATGGGAAACGATATTCCGAGTTTGCAAAAGGTTAAGGCATATCTTGGAAGTTGTTTTTCTATGAAAGATTTAAGGGAAGCTGCATTTATTCTGGGAATCAAGATATATAGAGATAGATCTCAGCGATTAATTGGATTAAGCCAAAGTGCTTACATCGATAAAATATTGAAGAGATTCAATATGCAAAATTCCAAGAAAGGATATTTGCCGATGCAAGAACAACATGGCTTGAGCGAAAAAGTTTGTGCTTCAACACCTGAAGAGGTGCAACGCATGAAGAGAGTCCCTTATGCTTCAGCTGTGGGATCTATTATGTATGCGGTGAAAAGCACAAGGCCTGATGTGGCGTTTGCTCAGAATTTAACCAGTCGATATCAGCAGAATCCAGGTGAAAAACACTAGACTGCTATTAAGAATTTTCTTAAGTACCTTAGGGCTACTAAGGAGATGTTCTTAGTTTATGGGGGGTACTCCATCTGCAGAACTTGATGTTACAGGTTACTGCGATGCTTCTTGGAAAGGTGATAAAGATGATACTAAGTCTCAGACTGGTTATGTTTTTGTCATTAATGGAGGAGCTGTGGATTGGAGGAGCAGAAAGCAGAGTGTACTAGCGATGTCTGCTACAGAAAGTGAGTATATAGCTGCTTCAGAAGCTGCAATGGAAGCTGTTTGGATTAGGAAGTTCGTTTCAGGGCTAGGGGTTATGCCTTCGATTCAACGACCTATGAAAATGTATTGTGACAACTCAGCCGCAATTACATTTGCCAATGAACCTGGAATCATGAAAGGCACCAGACATTTCCCGATTAAGCACCACTATGTTCGAGAACAAGTCGAAATAGGTGAAATCGAAATGCTCAAAGTTCACACAGATGAAAACTTAGCTGATCAATTTACAAAGCCTTTACCTGGCACCAAGCTTTACAAGCATGCTGAAGGAATAGGACTTAAATTAGCTAAAAGTTTCATGCCCATTTGTGATTAGTATTTGGATAAGGGATGTAATGTACAATTATTATTTTAATAAAATAAAGTATTGTTTATGTTTATTTATTCATTGTCTTAATAATATATCCTATATTTGCATGTTTAAGATCCACGAATAAGTTATTATTCTAAATTGTCCGTTGTCGATTAATGATATGGGAATATCATTAAACTAAGACAATTTTGAGTATTGGTTAAGGATATACTTGAAAGTATATTGATGCGTAGTCATACAAATTTCACATGATATTCAATGAATTGAGTATTGGACTTATCCCAACAATATGATTTAATATTTAATGTGACAATCATATTTAAAGTTATCCTCAGACTTGAGATACCAGATAAATGTCATGGATGTAGTGCATTTTTGTGAGACAATCTACCGCTTACCGTAATTGGAAGTCATAAGGGTTGTTTTCAGAAGTGTTGCGAAGTTCATGGGTTATTCTTGTAGTCAAGAGAGAATTTGCTCCTTCTGATTTGTTCAGAAGTTTAATACTGCTGGGCCCCTCGTAGGATTGACAAAATATTTGCGTGGCCACGCCCAAAGTCTATCCGGAATACGTTCAGATATTTTGGTAATTTTGTTCAATCATAAAGAGACGAGAAACAGAATTTAATAAAGAACCTCACATCTTTATTAATGTAGTATTAGAAGCGAAAGGATAATAATAATGATGAATCATTAAAGGTTTTCCAGGAAACCTAGCTCGAGTCGAACTGGGGGCATTGGAGTGTTGCAAGACGCCAAGCAATGTCATTTTACTATTAATAGATATACGAGTGGGAGCTGTTAAAAGTTACGTATAAATATTAATAAGTAAATGACTAGTATCGAACCCGAGACCTCGGGATTGCACACATTGCAAACAAGAATAAAGTATAATATATATATATATATATATATATATATATATATATATATATATATATATATATATATATATATATATATGTATTTATAAACACTTGAGGGACTTAATGATCGTTAAATATTAACTGTAAGTATTAACTATCATTAGTAACGAAAGAATGAGGACTAGAGTGTAACTAGGAGCCAAGAAGGTTCTGGAACACCCTCTTGGGTCCTAGGCCGGTCGACAAAGGGGAGGGGAAACCCAATCCAACACAAACTTGTCCTCCAAGATTCTCTAGTATATATACAAGGCCAAGGGTTAGACTTTCACATCTTTTGTGCACACACACACAAAACCCTAAAAGTTTTCCCTTGCTCTTTTTCTTTCTTGGCCGATCGACACACAACCCCACAAAGGGTTTGGGTCGATTTTTTTGTAAAGCAAAATAAGTGTTTTTTATTTACTTGCATAAACCTTTATTCGTTGGTAGTTTGTGTGTACAAGAACGAGGTAATTACTCACTATAGTAATTATCAAGAGATCGATAAACAAAACGGTAAGGGGTTTATCATTGATCTATTTTACACAAGTTCAAGGTTTATTGAAGTGCATCGGGTATGTTCCTATTTATGTTTTAGTTAATATTTACTTGTTATACTTGATCCTAGCTTCCGCAATATGTGTTATTTGATTGTCATACTCTAACAAAAACAACATACCAAAAAGCCCACGGTGAATGATATGTGTGGATAGACACATAAATCAAATCAAATCAAATCTTATCCTATCCATCTGATTTGTTAACAGACTGAACATATAATCATATGTTGTTTGATTGGAACTACAAATTTGTCAACAAAAAATATAAATTAGGAGCTTGCTAAAATAAGCAATATATATTAATTAGCAGCTGCCAATTGTGCGAAGTTCATCGGAGTCACAAATTGTTGTCCACCACTGTATAAAGTCGTTGCTGCAAGCTCAGACGCATATTGTGTTGGATGGTACAAGTCCCAGAAGAGGTAGTTGTTGCGATTCAAGCACAAATTTGCTTTTGAGGTACAAATCTTCTCTCCGTTCAACCAGCCTTCGCCACAACAAGCAGTGTCAACAGATGTTAAATCTGCAAAGAATATAAACTGTCACCAAATGTACGTACATGGTTATTTTTACGTAACTAGTGGTCATGCTAAGAGAAATCAAAACATAGCAAAATAGTCTAATAGTTTTACTTACTAAATAGTTGTGGGTTGTTGATGACATTGATTGTCATTTCATATGAATTTCCGAGTGCATACTTCATTCCCGGCAACTCGCAACTGAGTTTCTTCAAGAGAGTATCAAGCGAGGAATAAAAAGCTTGAGCAAAAGTGTTTTCGATCTCCAAGCATCCACCAGTGGCATTGTGAATTCTTTGTGATGGGCAACATCCGATTGGTGCAACGCTTATGATCCCAAATTTCCTTGCTCCAAGATTGTACAAAGCCTTGATATTTCCGACACTTTAGTTCGTTTTTGTGATGATTACGTAGTCAAAATTCAAATATTTTTTAAGAAAAAATAGGGTTAATCAAATAGACTTGCAAGTTGCAACCAACTTCCAAACCTTTTTGTGTTGTATAACAATTCAATTCACTTAAACCTTTAGAAATAGATTTCCATTTTTCAGGACTGAATAGTGACAAAAAGTTGGCGATCTTATATATGAAAAAATGTTTGTTGTTACTGTAATTCACCCATATATGGTCTTAGGGAAAAAAAAGTTTCGGTTTGTGCCTTAAACTCGTAATTCACTAATCGCAAGCTCTAATTTGAATGGAAAAACATTTGTTTACATAGCTCTAGGAAAAAACCTTACATTTATGTGACTCTCGTAAGCTGTCATTAAGGAATTGATGAAAACCGCAGGATTAACAGTACTTCGGCTTTCAAAATAGCCAAAAATGTCATTGCTTCCGACACTAATTGCAATCACGGATTTTTCGAGCACATTCTTAGCTACGTCTCGACCCTTTAAGTATGCCATAATGCTGCAAACACTCCCAAATTGCTTGATTTGCGCAGACATAGATACTATATTCTATTCACAGTTAATTTGATGATATTAGAAAAGATGAAATAAAATCAACTATAATTCTATAAACATAGTCGTGTCACTCCATAATTTTCTAAGGAGAAGAATATGAGTGGTCACATCACATTGCATAACTTACTAAAATGACATACCAAGTCTTTTCCAGTCACGTCTAACAGGCCAGATGCTCCAGAGGCAAAGTTTACACCTCTAAACATCTTATTGTTGAGGCCGGTTTTCAAAAAATACAAGTATGGTTGCGGGCTTCTTAATGCCCCATTAGCTTAGCTGAAATGAACCCCAACAAAGTCAAATTAACATATCTATTTGTTAGAACAAACTAAATGGAAGTTAAACCAATGACATAGTGTTTTAAAATATAATTGCAATGGCTTGTTGACCATTTTTAATGAATACTACGTAACATATTAGAGTGTCTGCATGTAATTTGATAATACTAACCTAGAAAATCGGCACTATTGTAGCCGTTGCTGAAACGTCCTGTAGGATTTGCATTTGGAAAATCAATCCCATTGTGGGGAAAATCGGCTCTGATTTTGCTTGTAGGCAAAAAAGAGTTCGTCCCAACATCGGCTGTTGAGTCACCAAATATGAAAATTGGTGGTATTGCATTACGATATGTCTTTGTGGCATTAGAGATTTGTAAATTGACAAACAAAGTTCCCACGAGAAGAATGAAAAACACGCTATATATTTTCTCCATTGGAACGTTACAAGATAGATTTATTTCCGAGTGGGTATTTTGTGTGTTTTGAGAAGGATATCCAAACTTATGTGTCATTTATAAACCTTGATCAACCATAAGACAAAATCATAACTTGGTCATGTGTATCGGAATAATCTACGAATTGAAACTAGAACAAATGCTTATGTTTACCCACAAATCATTAATATTAAACGTTTCCTTTACTACCCTTTTGTTTTGGCATTATAGTCCTTTTAGAAAAGGGTGATATCTCGTTCAAACAACGTAAACAAATAAACAATCTTTGTTTTGGTGTCATCATGATATGGACATAATTTGCCGTCTATTTTACAAAGTAACATATGTATTGTAACATATGTATTTGAACTTTACTAATGTTTCTTTGCAATTTGACCAGGTCTTTTTAATGATCATTTATAAGAAAATAAAGTTGGCCTAGCTAGTCCAATCACAATTCCAAGGATACTATTCTCGACCGAAATCCGCTGGTAGTTTACTTAATACTAGACGGGTACTCGCGCGTTGCGGCAACGGGTACCTGTGTAATTAACTCTTCTGACAAGTATATATTTTTATGTTATATATTTCTATTGAGAATATAACTTTATATGCTTCTAACTGCATACCCTTCGCCGTTTTGGAAGCACACACCCTTTATCAAATTTCTGTATTTGCCACTGCTCCCGACACAATCTCTTGTCCATCGTTGGTTATGTCGAATTTGTGTTATTTATAAGGAACTAAGCTTTAACACTTGACAAATTTTTGGCAATTAAAAAAAAATGTATTCCAGACGCGTAGTATTATTATGTAGAAGATATGCATAGCTGATAGACGGATGTTTACTATGGTTGTGGCCGGTGTTTAATTTGGACGACATAAGAGAAGCCAAATCTTCACAAGCATAATTTAACAAGAAGACAAGTTCAAGTTTGTTTTATATCAAACTGGAATACAATACGTGAGAAACTAGATATGTGCTTGTTAGGTGAATTGACATATCGTGTAAGATTAAGGGTGTGTTATCATTTGGTTGTTGCATTTGATTGGGTAGATATTCTAAAATGAGCCTGTTATATTAAATAAAAACACCTAAACGATAATAAAGATTTCAAATAAAAAGCCTTCGGCACAATTCGTTATATTTAGTCTGTTTGTAATAGCATAAGGTGTAGTGGAGAGCTAACTTCTTCATTCGATGTCACGGGTGTCACATCACTTTATAACCTCTTCACAACTAAGAGCAAAGAGTACCATAACTTGAGTTATGAAATAACTTACCGCCACGTCAGCGCCACATCATCTCAACACCAAATAACATAACATAAAAAAAACACCAGGAAATCATAACACCTAATAACACCATTTTTTTTTAACTCACTAAAAAAAAAAAAAAAAAAAAAAAAAAAAAAAGAAAAAAAAAAAAAGCCTAACTTGGCATAACTCAAGGTTGGAAATGGTTGTAACTTGGCATAACTCAAGTTATAACTTGAGTTGCCACAACAACTCAAGTTAAAATGCAGCCCCAACGCATGCTACTTGGAAATGTTTCTAACGTGTTAACTCAAGTTGATTTCTTGCCACATCAGAATAACGCAAGGGATGCGTTATGGCTCCCTTTGCTCTAACCCCCCTCACCAATAACTAACCTCAAGTTACTCATTTGAGCCCCACCACTTACAACTTTATTTATTTTTATTCATTTCATTAAATAAACTAAATTCATTTCATTAATAACCAAAATACAATATAGCACAATAAATATTACACGCAATTAAAAATAACGTAAAAAAATAAAAAAAAAATACGATACGAACTAAAACACATCCACTTATAACGAAATTAATTATTCCTATTCCGTTGAATTTCTTCCCGTTGTTGTTGTTGCCAAACATGCTCGATGAGACATCGTTGAAGCCTTGCGTGTGTGCGTTTATCGTGTAGTTATTTAGTTTTTCTTCTTTGCGTTGCGCAACGTTCAACCCATGTCTGTTGCATATTTGGCGTCGGAGGAATATACATTTCGGCAGCTTCGGATATCGCAAATTTTTGATCTTTCAAAATCATGTTATGCATTATGATGCATGAGTACATGATTCTCCGTAACTTGCCACAGTAAATTGGTGCGCCGGTTGGGCAATAATATGCCAACGTCCTTGGAGGACACCAAAAGCTCTTTCGATATCTTTTCGAGCACTTTATTGTTTCGCTTTCCGTGCGGCGTTTTTTGGGTTGCTTGCAATAGTAAAGGATTTGACAAACTATGCCCACTCAGGGTAAACTCCATCAGCTAGATAATACCCATGTTTAAATCTTTTTCAGTATACTTCAAACAGAACTTGATGGCCAATGTCACCAAGTAGGTCGTCGAATAACGGAGAATTATATAAAACAGTAAGATTGTTATTCGCACCGCGACACCAAAAAATGCATGCCAAATCCACAGATCATACGATGCAACAGCTTCAAGCATTATAGTTGGATACTTTTTATCACCTTTGTGAATTTGCCCTTGCCATTCTTTCGGACAATTCTTCCATTCCCGGTGCATACAATCAATGTTTCCCAACATTCCCGGTATCTTATGAACCATGTTATGTGCGTTGTATAAGTTGTTGTAGAAATGTAGGAGGGGGGGGGGGGGGGTTGAATACGGCTTCTTTGGCTTTTAAAACGTTTAAAAACTTTAAGCCGAGAAGATGAACCAAGTGGTTGTACAATCAATACAACAACCACAAATACAATCCAAAGTATATAAAGCGAGTAAAGAGAGACACCACGATATATACTGGTTCGGGATGGGGGGTTTATACCATCCGTACGTCCAGTTGCGAATCCATGACACCGATACTATTGCTCTAGTATAATCCTTTCGGTGGACTACAAACCGTTACAATTCACTCCACCGATATTCACCAATATCGATGCTCACAAAGGAGTTACTCCCCAACGGTATTCCGCCCTCGGAAACCACCCAAAAGAACCTCGTGACTCGACTTACACTTGGTCACCAAGACCTCAACCAAAACTTCCACCCGGAAGTATCAAACCCCAACTAGATCCCCAATGATCTAGGCTTGGTCACAAAGACACAAGACTTCCCTTACAAACATATGAATGAATAAAAGATTGTTTGTTTAACAACTAAGCCCTAACCTAACCTAGTGACTCGATTCTAGTAGAAAGGGTATAGATAAGAAGACCTTCGACACAATCACAAGAGTGGATTAGGTTCTTGTGATTCTTCCTATGCAAAGAGATGTGTTCTTTCAAAGATGTTAGTGTGTTTAACTAACAACACAAGAGAGATAGAGAGATTAGAGAGAAAGAATGTAGAGAGAAAGAATAATGGCAAGGGGTGAGGAATACAAGAGGCAAGGCATGGTATTTATAGGCAAAACCCAAACTTGAGAAAATTTTACCGAGGCCGGTGCGTCACCCACGCGTCAATGCGTGGGCAGCGCGCCAGGCGTTTGTAAACATTTTCCCATAACTTTGGGTTTTCTCCTTTTAAATACCTTACCTTGCTAAACCCCCAATTGTACTTCATACAAAACCTTAACATTAATCAATCTAAGGTTTACCAACTCAAATAGTCAATTTGGAAAATGTTTTGTGAAGTGTTTATAAGAAAAACAAATTACCAAGGGTAGAAAGAATGAAAACAATTACTCCCCTGATTCGTTCGGTGTGGGTAGTGTGTCAACAAGGTTAGATCTTCCTCCAAGAAAATGAACGTTGAAAGCTTCCCTCTAGAAATATAAATCATCTTCTTGTCATATATAACCTGTTAAACCTGAGAAAACAATCAAGGCAAACCTCGCGTAAAATCGACGGCAATATATATATACTAACAAATCCTAGAAAGCAATTTAGGATATAATGCTTGTGGAATGAATGTTTGTAGATTTCCTAGAGTTTATAAAACTAAAGAATCAACAAAAACTTTAAGACTCCGGTTTAAACAAAACTCGCAAAATTTTTCAGAATTTTGGTACCTGACGCCGTCAGGTTATAACTCCTGACGCCGTCAGAATGTACCTGGAAAAATCTTATGTTAAGTTTCCGGAAAATTTCTTGAAAAACTTATGGTCACATTCTCTAGGTCATCTTTATTTACGAGTCTTGTAGCTAGACTCAAGGTCATGGGCTACTACGTGACCTCATCATTGGTCATATTCTCTAGGTCATCTTCAATCTTAGTTTTGTATTCCGGACCTAGTTGCAAACATTCCTTGTAGAAACCGAATATTCTACTCATGACATAATCTACTCCTCTACGTATATCCTCATCATTCCCATAGTAAACCGCTTGCTTGTGTTCCTTTTCAAGGTTTGATAGAAGACGGAATTGTTCAATCTTATAGGGCATTTGGTAAGCAATTTCATCGTTCTCATCCTTGAATCTAACTATCCCTAGGGATGGGTCATAATTCATCTTAGAGGCTTCAACAAACGGTTTTCCGAACACTACTTGACTTAGGCAACCATCTATTACCGGATGAATATCCTCTACAATCACAAAGTCGGTAACATAAGTGAAGTTTCCTACAAAGACATGTAGTCCTTTCACTCTTCCTACAAAGTTGCTCATCCAACCCGTGTTAGACATCATCCTATATCCACGTTGCTTCTTCATTACCCAATTATAATAGGTCCTAGTCATAATGTTTATGGGAGACCTAAGATCGATGTTGTAATACCCCCTAATTTGAAATGCGGCAGCGGAATAGAAATTAGGGTGTTACGGTGAGGATCGAAGTCATAATGATAGAAAACGGCTCGAAGAGACGTTTTAAAACATAATTTCATTTATAAATATTTGAAATACAATAGGTCCTTATCAGAGTATTATAAAAGCTTGATGTTTTGAACTAAATCAAACATCATTTATTTTACATCATTATTGAAATAAGTAAACATAATTTTGAAGATTTTTGCCGCCCGTTCCATGCTTGCTTCCCCTGCTAAATACCTGAGATACATGCTTAAAAGTCAACAAAATTGTTGAGTGAAATCATAGAGTTTGAATTTAATAATCATTTTGATACACAAGTAGATTGTATTGGAAAATACAATCAGTTTGAAAATATTGATATTGCAGTTCATATATTGCACTAAGTCTCATGACACGCAAACGTTAACAAATACCGTAAACGGCGGGTGTTTATCAAATCAATGATAAATTTGCCCTCGTGTAATAGGTGATTTGCCAGTTCCTATTTTTACTCAAATATAATTATCGCGACTAATACGACTAACCACATGCATAATGGCATTCCGTCAAGTATTAATGGGACAAGCTGTCAAACCTTAAATAGATCTATTCATTATATTCGCGTTCACCGCAATGATTAATGGCTCATGAATAAGAGTCTTTTGGCAATAGCTAACTTAGGCATATATCAGTCAGGAAAGCATACAGAAAAATACTTGCGATCTATTTATAACATGTATCCCCCTCACGGAGTTTTGAAAATAATTAAATGTGAGGCTATAACTCACCTTGATTGATATTGAAAATGAAGAAAATAATGTTGGACGAATTTATGAAAATGGCTTCGAAATACAACCTGATAAATAAATTTATCTAAGAATTTGACCAAAAACTATTCGGTAATTATGAAGAAAATAACGAATATTAGATACTCGTTATGACGAAAAATGATGTGAAGTGAAAATCTTGTGATATGCATGATATGACAAAATATGATTTTTAAAATTACCCATCGAAGTTTTTCCTTTTTAATCATAAGTAAAATCTTAACCTTTTTAAAATATCGTTATATATATTATTAACGTTACGTTAAATAATATATATATAAATAAAAATAAAGTTTAAACATGATATGAAATAAATTGACAAAAATAGAAAATAAATAAGAATGATAAATAAGTTACGTTTAGTCTTTGTCTCCTTTTCCAATTTTACCATTTTTACACTAACGATACTTGCGTTACACCGTTAGTCCTTTTTATATAATTTTCAACTATAGTCCTCTACTTTGTCCAATAATAAATACTAACCTTCTAATATTAATTTTTATCACATTTTAACCTTAGATTTCTGTATTTACAGTTTTAGTCCTTTATTTTCAATATTTACACATTTAGTCCTTCTAGGTGTCGTCGCATTACATTTTTAGTCCAATTTTGCAAAAATGATTATGAAACTTTCCAAAAATTTTCCGAAGCTTATTAATTAAGTAACAAGCTTATTTTAACTGCTTATTTATTCAAAAGCTTAATTTTTAGCTTATGGGCCGATTAACATTTTAATTAAAGGCCCGTTAAGATTTTTGGAGGCGAGGGCATAGAAAAAGTTTTGGGCTTGGCTTTGGACCATTTTTATGATTCTAAAAACATTTCTTATTGGCCCAGTGGGCTTACGAATTTTAATTTCTTAATGGGCTTGAGTTTAGCCCACTCGACAAACATAAGTTTTCATATGAATTTTGGTTTAAAAATCCGGTTTATGTCAATTCAAAATGGATCGAGTTTGGTGTCAAGATGTGATTATTTTTACAAGTTGTTTATACGAAAAGGTTAGCTTGCTAGGTAGTCAATGGCGTCGTGAAAAAATATGGTGCTATCGTTAATTGAAATTTTAAGTTATACACGTGTTTTGTGACATGTTTGGATCGGTATTATATTTTGAAAACTTAGAATTATTTACTAACTGTTTTTGACAAATTTCATACGATGGATGCTATTCAAAATGGATGCGTGATATGCTTGAAACGTTACAACTAAAGTGATTTGTGTGTGCTACGTGATTCCTAGGCCTTCCAAGATAGAGGCTAATCACGTTTCGTGTACTAAGAATAAATATATACGTGTGATTCATGTGCAAATTGTATATGTTCGAAATAAATAAATCAAGGTGCATGAATAAATATTAACGTGTGAAATGGATTAAAAACAAGTGTAAGAAACTTACAAACACCTTAGAGGTGATCAAGAGTCGAGATAGGTAGAAAAGGAACACAAGAAATCACGTCTAAGCTATATAACCCAAACGTTATATAATATTTCAACCCGATTTCCTTTCTTTGCTTCTAATCTTATACCTTACGACTTGTAATTATTATGAGAAGGATTTGAAGGTCGAATAATTGCAGCTAAAGTGTTTAGAAGTGAATGAGAGTAGTATGCATGCAAGGACGTACACATATATACTAATATATAACGTTTTAGTAGAGAAATTCAATGTAACTTCTTCGTACTATTGCATGTCAGTAACTAGGCTCATAGATGAACATATTATATTAGTTTAGAGTGGTTTGTGAGTGCATAAAATGAGGAGGGTGTTGGGTGAATCATGCTCTATGTCGACCATATATCTTTACTTGTATACGATTCACAAAATCGTACACAACTTGTTTATACATAATCATCTTTAACATTTGAGCTTAGAATCATCTTAGGAATAATATTAGGAACAATTAGAAACAAACTAGGTTCAAAACGGTTAAGTTTTGAATATAGTCTAAATCGATTTGGGTTTGCTAGAGTCGAATATTTTGCCTCTTAAAAACGTATCAAAACTCAACATAGGAATGTGAGACTTGACATACTAATTGTTGGCTAGTAGGTTAATGAGATGATAAAATAAAATACATAGGTCGTGTGTAAGATTTAAAAATAAACGATGTGTTTTGGAGGGTGTTTGAACTTGGTCGAACGTATGAAATTAACTAAATTGGAATTGGGCCTTGGTTTCGTGGGCTTAGGAATAGTGAAGGTGGAGTGGGCCGAAGTTAATTAAGGGTCCGGTTGAGTTAATTAAGTAATTAGGAATTTTAATTATATTTAATAAATATAATTAGGATTTAGATTTAGATTTAGGATTAAATGAAAAGTTTAAGTTTCGTGTAACGTGTCGAGGATTAATTCCGTCATTTCGTGAATTATATTATTTTGTGAAAATCGTCAAAATAATATAATAAGAAAATTTTAAATTTTTCCGCAGAAAATGGGAATTAGAAACGATAACAAAGGATTATTTATTTATTAATGATTTAATTACAAGAAATTTTTACAGGGTTCTACAGTACCCACTTGTCATTCTGAATTTCGTCCCGAAATTCGATTTTAAGAAATCTAACAAGTGTGTTCTATGAAAATAAGTGCGGATATTTCTCACGGAATCTATCTTCTCTTTCCCATGTATAAGTCGGTCATCGCTTAGAGTCCCATCTTACTTTTACAATGGGGATACGATTCTGTTTGAGTTGTTTTATCTCTCTATCCATTATTTCCACAGGCTCTTCTGTGAACACCAGTTTTTCATCCAATCTGATCTCTTTTAGTGGAATGACGAGAGTTTCGTCTGACAAACATTTCTTGAGTTGGGATACGTGAAACGTAGGGTGTACCCTACTGAGTTAATCCGGAAGTTCTAACTTATAAGCAACTGAACCAATTCTCTCCAGAATTTTGAAAGGTCCAATATACCTCGAATTTAACTTTCCACGTTTTCCAAAACGAATCATTCCTTTCCATGGAGAAACCTTCAACATGACTTTGTCTCCTACTTAAAATTCCATAGGCTTTCTCCTGACATCAGCATAACTTTTCTGTCTGTCACGAGCAGCTTGCAAGCGTTGCTTGATTTGGAATATCTTCTCTGTAGTATCATGTATTAGCTCTGGTCTGGTGAGTTGCATATCACCAACTTCTGTCCAACAGATTGGTGATCTGCACTTCCTTCCGTACAGTGCCTCAAAAGGTGCAGCCTTTATGCCGGCATGGTAGCTGTTATTGTACGAGAATTCAACTAATGGCAAGTGTCTATCCCAACCTTTTCCGAAATCAATCACACATGCTCGAAGCATGTCTTCCAAGGTTTGGATTGTTCTCTCATTTTGTCCATCGGTTTGCGGATGATAAGCAGTGCTCATATCTAACTTAGTACCGAGAGACTTCTGTAGCGATTCCCAAAATCTTGAGGTGAATCGGCTATCTCTATCAGAAATAATAGATATTGGTACCCCATGTCTAATCACAATTTCCTTAAAATACAACTGAGCGAGTGTTTCCATCTCGTCAGTTTCCTTGATTGGTAGAAAATGTGCAGACTTGGTTAATCGATCGATGATAACCCAGATTGTGTCTAATCCGGTCGAAGTCTTTGGTAATTTGGTAATAAAATCCATTGTGATTCTTTCCCATTTCCAGACCGGAATTTCTGGTTGCACGAGTAATCCTGATGGTTTCTGAGTCTCTGCTTTTACTCTAGAGCAGGTTAAACATTTACCAACGTACTCGGCGATATCAGCTTTCATATTTGGCCACCAATAATTCTTCTTAATATCTTGATACATCTTATTGGAACCGGGATGAATAGAATATTTGGGTTTATGAGATTCATGCATGATAAGGTCTCGAATACCTCCAAAGAGAGGAATCCAATATCTTTCCTTAAAACATAACATTCCATCATTTCTTCTCACAAATTCTTTTTCATTATTTGGCATTATGTCAACCTGATCTTCCAGGTTTGACCTTCTACCAATTTTCTCATATTTCCGGTTTTCTTCTTGTAAAGCTTCCGTTTGAGCTTTGATGATTTGAGCGGGAAGTGGCGAATGAATTGTCATTCCTAGAGATCAAACTCTAAGAGGTTTAATTCTATCTTTTCTACTCAATGCATCGGCTACTACATTCGCTTTACCAGGATGGTAACGAATTTCACAGTCATAGTCATTGAGTAATTCTAACCATCTTCTTTGCCTCATGTTTAGCTCCTTCTGATCTAGAATATGCTGTAGACTCTTGTGATCGGTGAAAACCATACACTTTGTACCACATAGGTAATGTCTCCATATCTTAAGAGCAAAAACTACTGCTCCTAATTCTAGATCATGAGTGGTGTAGTTTTCTTCATTCTTCTTCAGCTGTCGTGAAGCATAGGCTATAACTTTGTCTCTTTGCATTAGTACCGCACCTAAACCATGATGAGATGCATCACAATACACTACAAAGTCCTCATTGCCTTCCGGTAATGCTAATATTGGTGCTTCACAAAGCTTCTGTTTCAGCAGTTGAAATGCTGACTCTTGCTTCTCTTCCCAGTTATACTTCTTGTTCTTCTGTGTTAGTTCCGTCAATGGTTTTGCAATCTTCGAAAAACCTTCTATAAATCTCCGGTAATAACCAGCGAGACCTAAGAATTGACGAATCTCGGTTGGGGAGGTAGGTGACGTCCAACCTTTAACTGCTTCTATCTTCGCGGGATCTACGTGGATACCTTTGTTGTTGATGATATGGCCTAAAAATTGAACAGTAGAAATCCAAAAATCACATTTGGAAAACTTGGCGTACAACTTTTCCTTCTTAAGTAACTCCAAAATAGTCCTTAAGTGTTTGGCATGCTCTTCTTTGTTGCGCGAATAGATTAAAATATCATCAATGAACACAATAACGAATTTATCCAAGTATGGTTTGCATACTCGGTTCATTAAATCCATGAATACAGCTGGTGCATTGGTAAGACCAAATGGCATCACCTGAAATTCATAATGTTCGTATCGTGTGCGAAAAGCTGTCTTGGGAATGTCCTCTTCCCTAACTCTTAATTGATGATATCCTGATCTTAGATCGATTTTTGAGTAAACACTTGATCCTTGTAATTGGTCAAATAGATCGTCGATCCTTGGTAATGGATATCGATTCTTCACCGTGAGTTTGTTCAACTCTCTGTAATCGATACATATTCGGAACGTTCCATCTTTCTTTTTGACAAATAGGATTGGTGCTCCCCAAGGGGATGAACTTGGTTGAATGAAACCTTTATCTAATAGTTCTTTTAACTGTTCAGATAATTCTTTCATTTCGGAGGGTGCTAATCGATATGGTGCTTTTGCAACGGGTGCTGCTCCAGGCACTAAATCGATTCGGAATTCTACTTGACGAGTTGGTGGGATTCCAGGTAAGTCTTCGGGAAATACATCAGAAAATTCTCTTACAACTGGCACTTCATCAAGTTGTTTCTTTTTTTCTTTTGTTTCTCCTCCCGTTACTTGGATTTGAAATACATGGCATCCTTTGCTTATGTATTTCATCGTCTTGGCGTACGAAATGATATTGAAAGAAGTTTTAGGTTTATCACCTTCGATGATTAAGGTTTCACCGTCGAATGAAATTTGGATGATTTTCTCGTCACAAATTATTCTGGCACGGTGTTTAGATAACCAATCCATACCAATGATGACATCAAAACTTCCCAATTGGATGGGCATAAGATTGATAGGGAAAGATTTATTTAGAAGGGTTAAGGTGCAGTTTTCGATTAGGGTATTGGTACTTAAAATATTCCCATCTGCTAATTCTATTTCATAGATAGTATCTAATTCTACATGAGTAATATTTAGATTTGCAGCAAACGAAGTAGACACAAAACTTTTATCTGCTCCTGAATCAAATAATATCTTAGCATCTTGTTGATTTAATAGGAACGTACCAGTAATAACATTTGAATTCTGCGTTGTGTTCCCATCACCAAGTACATACGCTCTTCCTCTGGCAACATTATTGGTAAATTTTGGACATTGAGGTCTGTAATGTCCAACTTCTCCACAACCATGGCACTTTACTGCTATCGGTTGTGTGTTGGCTCCAGTCGCTCGACAGTCCCTTGTCATATGACCAATTCTTCTACAGTTGCCACAAGCAGCCTTACATGCTCCATTATGATGCATGTTGCACTTGTTACATGGGGGTAGAGTTCCAGAATAACCTTTACTTTCTGCAGGCACTGCTGCATAAGCTCGGGTAGCTTCTTGTCGATGATTTTGTTGCTGATGATGATTACTACGGTTCTGCTGTTGATATCTGTTGCGATTTCTGCTTTGATTGTTGTTGTTGCTGTAGCTACGGTTACCACTGTAACTGTTGTTGTAGCTGCGGTTGTTGCTATTGTTACTCCCACGGTTGTTAGCATTTCTCTTATGCTCATTGATCACAGAAGTAGAACCTCTTTTGATCACCCGGGTTAACAATCTCTGTGCAAGCTCCATAGCTTCTTCTACTGTCTTTGGATTCGATGAGGTAACATCTCCTTCAATGGATGGTGTTAGTCCCTCCACGTATTTCTCCAATGCTTGATTAACATCGGGTACTATAGTTGGACACAGCACCGACAACTCCAGAAACTTTCTGTCGTATGTCTTCAAGTCATTGTACCTTACAACTAGCTGATGAAATTCATCCTCCAGTTTTTGAATCTCTGTCCTTGGACAATACTTCTTCAACATTTTATTCTTCAACTCATTCCACGAAAGTCTGAAAGCTTCATCTGGACCCATAGCATTCGCAGTAGTGTTCCACCACGATAGTGCTTCTCCTTGAAGAGTTCCTGTAGCAAAGGTAACTTTGCTATTCTCAAGACAACCACTCCTCTTGAAGACTGTCTCAGTATGCTCAAACCAATGTGCCATTTCAGTCACTCCTTCAATTCCTTTGAAGTTTGTTGGCTTGCAAGTCATGAAATCCTTGTAAGTACAATTATGTGGAGTAATTGTATTAGCTTCACGATTTGCACCATTGGTATTATTCAAACGATCCGCTTCACGAGCTGCAGATATTCCCTCAGCAATCATTCTTTGAACCTCAGTGGGGGTCATGATCACTTCCGGGTTAGAGTTTTCGCTACTTGCATGCTCCATTTTTCTATTAATAATACACAAATATAGCATTTAGAATTTTAAACAACCACTTGTTTTAAAGATTCTTGTGAAGTAGGGAAATAAATAATTATGAGTCTTAATAATAATTGGGCATCATATGTAGTTTTTATTTTGATACAACAGTCATAATCATTCCGATATGTTAGATGCAATTATAATACACATGAACAACCATAAGCATAAGTTAACATTTGTATATAGTAATATCAAAACCAACAGCATAACATTAATAACTTTAAATCAGTTGAGTTGTTATAACAAAACGATACAAGCTTATTAAATGCCACATGCGACAGGCTTGAATGCCTTATTACTAGTACAAATACTAACTGCCTCTAATGATTAGGTATGTCCACATGTCCTCCCATCTCTAAGATCTGAGTTCGGAGCTCTTGCATCTCGGTATGATGTTGCATCTTCATATCTCCTACGATGTTTTCCAATGTATCTGCTCTTCGGTGTGCAAGCTGGGCTTCCCAAGTACGGTTCTGTCCCTCTCTTCGCAATGATATCGCGAAAGAACGTGTCTCAGAGATATCCGAATGTATCTGAGCTAACCCCTGCTGCAACTCTATCCTATCGGCTATAAGGTTATGTAAGGTATTGTGGGTAGTATCTGAATGATCGAAAGATGAATAATCAATCATCTGAAGAAGTGAGTGTATCTGATCTTCGTGATGCTCCAATCGCGTCACTACTACAGAAGGTGAAAGAGTAGAGGGAATTTCCATCCTAGTACTCTCGCCAGTTTCATTGATATGAGCTGAGGGAGTAAAACCAGTCGGATAGGGTAATGATGGTGAAAGTGGAGGAATAGAATCAGAAATACGAAGGCGGCTGGATGTAGGTATATCTTCCTCAGGGATTTGTTCTCTTTGGTGAAAAATATATGGGTAAGTTTGGCTAAAAAGATTGAGTAGGTGATCAGGTGCATATGAATCAAAATCATGACGTGGTAATGGTGTCGATAAAACAAAAGCATCGGGATTTTCAGGCGTTGTAGCAATTTCGTCTTGCTCAAAGGGTTCTGTTTCTTGGGAAACAGCGTCAGGTACAAAAGTAGAACGATAAACAGGCGAAGTAACGGACGCGACGAAAATATCAGAGTCGGAGTCGAACATACTCATATTGAAACAATACTGTAACAATTCATAAATAGCGCAGAATAAGAATTTATTATCATAAAATTTTAACATATCACAATCAAAATATCATAGCTTAATTATTAACTTACAGAGTACTGTAGCAAGCAGGCACGGCGGGCAAAATTTATATGATGAAAATTTAATTTATTTGAAAGTGTGGTTATAGTTCAATGTTTGAAAACATTTGGTTCTCTATAACTATGTCTCTGATGCCAATCTGTAACACCCCCTAATTTGAAATGCGGCAGCGGAATAGAAATTAGGGTGATACGGTGAGGATCGAAGTCACAATGATAGAAAACGGCTCGAAGAGACGTTTTAAAACATAATTTCATTTATAAATATTTGAAATACAATAGGTCCTTATCAGAGTATTATAAAAGCTTGATGTTTTGAACTAAATCAAACATCATTTATTTTACATCATTATTGAAATAAGTAAACATAATTTTGAAGATTTTTGCCTCCCGTTCCATGCTTGCTTCCCCTGCTAAATACCTGAGATACATGCTTAAAAGTCAACAAAATTGTTGAGTGAAATCATAGAGTTTGAATTTAATAATCATTTTGATACACAAGTAGATTGTATTGGAAAATACAATCAGTTTGAAAATATTGATATTGCAGTTCATATATTGCACTAAGTCTCATGACACGCAAACGTTAACAAATACCGTAAACGGCGGGTGTTTATCAAATCAATGATAAATTTGCCCTCGTGTAATAGGTAATTTGCCAGTTCCTATTTTTACTCAAACATAATTATCGCGACTAATACGACTAACCACATGCATAATGGCATTTCGTCAAGTATTAATGGGACATGCTGTCAAACCTTAAATAGATCTATTCATTATATTCGCGTTCACCGCAGTGATTAATGGCTCATGAATAAGGGTCTTTTGGCAATAGCTAACTTAGGCATATATCAGTCAGGAAAGCATACAGAAAAATACTTGCGATCTATTTATAACATGTATCCCCCTCACGGAGTTTTAAAAATAATTAAATGTGAGGCTATAACTCACCTTGATTGATACTGAAAATGAAGAAAATAATGTTGGACGAATTTATGAAAATGGCTTCGAAATACAACCTGATAAATAAATTTATCTAAGAATTTGACCAAAAACTATTCGGTAATTATGAAGAAAATAACGAATATTAGATACTCGTTATGACGAAAAATGATGTGCAGTGAAAATCTTGTGATATGCATGATATGACAAAATATGATTTTTAAAATTACCCATCGAAGTTTTTCCTTTTTAATCATAAGTAAAATCTTAACCTTTTTAAAATATCGTTATATATATTATTAACGTTACGTTAAATAATATATATATAAATAAAAATAAAGTTTAAACATGATATGAAATAAATTGACAAAAATAGAAAATAAATAAGAATGATAAATAAGTTACGTTTAGTCTTTGTCTCCTTTTCCAATTTTACCATTTTTACACTAACGATACTTGCGTTACACCGTTAGTCCTTTTTATATAATTTTCACCTATAGTCCTCTACTTTGTCCAATAATCAATACTAACCTTCTAATATTAATTTTTATCACATTTTAACCTTAGATTTCTGTATTTACAGTTTTAGTCCTTTATTTTCAATATTTACACATTTAGTCCTTCTAGGTGTCGTCGCATTACATTTTTAGTCCAATTTTGCAAAAATGATTATGAAACTTTCCAAAAATTTTCCGAAGCTTATTAATTAAGTAACAAGCTTATTTTAACTGCTTATTTATTCAAAAGCTTAATTTTTAGCTTATGGGCCGATTAACATTTTAATTAAAGGCCCGTTAAGATTTTTGGAGGCGAGGGCATAGAAAAAGTTTTGGGCTTGGCTTTGGACCATTTTTATGATTCTAAAAACATTTCTTATTGGCCCAGTGGGCTTACGAATTTTAATTCTTAATGGGCTTGAGTTTAGCCCACTCGACAAACATAAGTTTTCATATGAATTTTGGTTTAAAAATCCGGTTTATGTCAATTCAAAATGGATCGAGTATGGTGTCAAGATGTGATTATTTTTACAAGTTGTTTATACGAAAAGGTTAGCTTGCTAGGTGGTCAATGGCGTCGTGAAAAAATATGGTGCTATCGTTAATTGAAATTTTAAGTTATACACGTGTTTTGTGACATGTTTGGATCGGTATTATATTTTGAAAACTTAGAATTATTTACTAACTGTTTTTGACAAATTTCATACGATGGATGCTATTCAAAATGGATGCGTGATATGCTTGAAACGTTACAACTAAAGTGATTTGTGTGTGCTACGTGATTCATAGGCCTTCCAAGATAGAGGCTAATCACGTTTCGTGTACTAAGAATAAATATATACGTGTGATTCATGTGCAAATTGTATACGTTCGAAATAAATAAATCAAGGTGCATGAATAAATATTAACGTGTGAAATGGATTAAAAACAAGTGTAAGAAACTTACAAACACCTTAGAGGTGATCAAGAGTCGAGATAGGTAGAAAAGGAACACAAGAAATCGTGTCTAAGCTATATAACCCAAACGTTATATAATATTTCAACCCGATTTCCTTTCTTTGCTTCTAATCTTATACCTTACGACTTGTAATTATTATGAGAAGGATTTGAAGGTCGAATAATTGCAGCTAAAGAGTTTAGAAGTGAATGAGAGTAGTATGCATGCAAGGACGTACACATATATACTAATATATAACGTTTTAGTAGAGAAATTCAATGTAACTTCTTCGTACTATTGCATGTCAGTAACTAGGCTCATAGATGAACATATTATATTAGTTTAGAGTGGTTTGTGAGTGCATAAAATGGGGAGGGTGTTGGGTGAATCATGCTCTATGTCGACCATATATCTTTACTTGTATACGATTCACAAAATCGTACACAACTTGTTTATACATAATCATCTTTAACATTTGAGCTTAGAATCATCTTAGGAATAATATTAGGAACAATTAGAAACAAACTAGATTCAAAACGGTTAAGTTTTGAATATAGTCTAAATCGATTTGGGTTTGCTAGAGTCGAATATTTTGCCTCTTAAAAACGTATCAAAACTCAACGTAGGAACGTGAGACTTGACACACTAATTGTTGGCTAGTAGGTTAATGAGATGATAAAATAAAATACATAGGTCGTGTGTAAGATTTAAAAATAAACGATGTGTTTTGGAGGGTGTTTGAACTTGGTCGAACGTATGAAATTAACTAAATTGGAATTGGGCCTTGGTTTCGTGGGCTTAGGAATAGTGAAGGTGGAGTGGGCCGAAGTTAATTAAGGGTCCGGTTGAGTTAGTTAAGTAATTAGGAATTTTAATTATATTTAATAAATATAATTAGGATTTTGATTTAGATTTAGTATTAAATGAAAAGTTTAAGTTTCGTGTAACGTGTCGATGATTAATTCCGTCATTTCGTGAATTATATCATTTTGTGAAAATCGTCAAAATAATATAATAAGAAAATTTTAAATTTTTCCGAGAAAATGGGAATTAGAAACGATAACAAAGGATTATTTATTTATTAATGATTTAATTACAAGAAATTTTTACAGGGTTCTACAGATGTAAGCTTTCCACACATGCATATGCCCAATGTTGCATGGTATGTTGATGTTAGAGGGATCACCCGCTTTGATAAGTGGTGAACCAAGGATGTATGGTGTCTCGGGGTCATCGAATAGATCCTTTTGGTATTCCCGTTCTTCCTTGGGGGGTAACTTATCAAAGTATTCTTCTACATTTTCTACTTCCTCTAACTTTTCTTCCTTAATATCCTCAACTTCCTTAATCTCATCCTTAGATCCAGTTTCTATTCCAACTTCATCCTTGTCACTTTCTTCTATATTCTTATCTATTGGCTTAATGGTGACAACATTGACAAAGTGAACGTGTTTGGATGATGAGGGGTCCTTAATTTGGTTTCCGCTACTAGTGTCCCTAGTGTCCTTCCTAGGTGTAGTTAGCACTTGGTTGTTGAGGGCTTTCAACAAGTTGTCAATTTTATTGGTCATCTCCGTTTCTTGTTGATTGAATACGGTTTCAAGCTTAGCTATGCGAGCTTCTTGAGATGCAATAAACTTGGACATCAATCCTTCAAGATTATTGGTACTACCATAGTTATTGGAAGAATTGTTGTTGAAAGTACGGTTAGAGGGTGGACCGTTTGGTTGGTAACGATTAGGTGGATTGGAAGAATTGTTTTGGGGCATGTTTTGGTTTTGTTTCCACCTAAGGTTCGGGTGATTTTTCCAAGAAGGATTGTAGGAATCACCGTAAGGGTTTGGCTCGGGTTTGAAAGTGTACCACTTGTCTCCTGCTTCGTCGGTACGCGAGGATGCGTAATCCACAAAAGCTTGTCCGAGGAGTTCCACGCAATCACGAGTGTCATGGGGACCACTACATAATTCGCATGAAGAAGTGATTTTGTTCACTTGGCTTGAAGGCTTAGGAGCTTCATAGGATTTCATGAGAAACTTGACTTGGTCCTCAAGTTCCATGATCCTACGGTCGGGAGTGCTAGAATTGTTCGAAGGCAAAGATATTGCCTTGACTGTTTTGTTCAAATCACCGGGATCATTCCAACTTTCGTTGTCATAGAGAGCAAGATCTTCTATGACTTCCCATGATTCTTTCGCACTTAGATCACGTAGCTTGCCACCGACCGATTGGTCAATGGTTCGCCTTGTGGAGAGATCGATAGGGTCATAGAAGATTTGGCCTTGGAGCCAAAGATCTATGCCATAATAAGGGACTTTTTGGAGTAAGTCCTTGAAACGAGTCCATGCTTCATATAGAGTTTCACCTTGACGTTGTTGGAACATCAAGATATCATTTCTAAGCTTAGTAGTTCTCCCTGGTGGGAAAAATTGAGCTAGGAAACGAGAAGTGAGATCATCCCAAGAGGTGATGGATCCCGCGGGTAAACGTTCAAGCCATTGACTAGCTTGGTCACGTAGAGAGAATTGGAATAGACGTAATCGGGTTGTCTCTCGAGTTGCAACATCAAGGCTTATGCTCACGGTTTCACGTCGACACACACAAGACACAACACGAACGAATACCAATCCGAGTTTTAATCAAGTTTTTATTATTAAATTATGTTTTCCCCACGTTTTCTAGCTTAACCCGAAACCAAATGAGTTGACTCGTGACTCGGTGTCACCAGTTGTTGCAATACCGAGTCACAAAACGCGCGTGACTCGGCCTTACCTATCTTCCTTCAACGTACAACGAGGTGTGGTGATGTTTGGACCAAAATGGCGGCGCGTTGGGTATTAACGATATCAAAAGGGTGTGTTTTGGGGCGCGTGTTGTAGTGGATCGGAAAGAGGAGGTGATAAGGAGTGTTTTGGTGGTGGCAGTGTAGTCGGGTGACCGGCGGTGGAGCATTGAGGCCGTGAAGATGGAGCGGCTAGGGTTTGATGAGGGAGATGGAGAGAGAGAGAGAGAGAGAGAGAGAGAGAGAGAGAGAGAGAGAGAGAGAGAGAGAGAGAGAGAGAGAGAGAGATGTAGGTGATGGGTGTGTTTGTTTGTTTGCACAAGGACCAATTTAGTATTTACTCTTATTAATAAACCGAAAATAATAATAATAAAGGGAGGGGCGGTTTTAACGCAAAGGACCATTCATATAACTTAAAGATGTTTTTCCATAAAATGTGACCACGAATACGTCTATTTTTAAATAAACATGTTAAATTTCACTTGTTTCTCGTGTTATTAGGTTTTCTAGTGTCGATATCAAGTAGTGCCTAAAATAACGCAACAGAAATGATTCCTCGATATAATAAACCACATAGTTAATCCATAAAACGAATAAAGTTCAACATAGTTTCGAAAAGGTCATTTCCAAAAGTTCAACCTCGTTTAATTTCAAAGTAATGCGGTATTTGAAAAGGCTCCATAAATTACCAGTTGTTACAGCCTCTTTTGACATTGCTTTCATCTTTAATTTGTTTGACCATTTGATTAATTCTTAAACATTATTTTACCATTTGATTAAATCACTTAAGGTTAATAAACATTTAATTAAGAAACTTAAATAAGTGGGTCAACTTTATTATCTCTAACATAAAATGACCTATTATTTTTATTATTACGTTCCTGTTCACGTTTTGTAAGTAGTGAACCACTACATCCGTCTTAAAATTATTGTTAGAAAACAAAAATTACACAGTTTAATGAAAGTGAGATCACTACACCTTTTAGCCAATCAAATAGATTATATTCCTCTACTAAAGTCTTTTTTATTGGTTATAGTGAAAGTTGACAATTATTTTGGAACATCTAGAAAAATATATTGACTATAATTTTGAGACGGAGAGAGTAATTATTAACCATATTGGGGTAGGTGTCATGTTTAACAACCCGAACCGAACCTAATGACTCTGTGTATTTGAACGGGGAGTAATTGATATAGCGGATAGTGTCGATGAGTATGCGCCCCGTGAGGATGCTTATCTACTTCCCTCCTTATCCAAACTGACATACGATCTCATGATATACCAACCATTTTTGATTTCCAGCCATGAATTAACAAACAATTTATTTTTATTGAATAGATTAAAACATTGCCAAACTAAATTAAGGATAACATATTGTCAAATAAAATCTTTACATATAAATCAAAAAATGTTTTTGCTCAAACCTTAAAAAAACAAAAAAATAGTAACGTTTAATCCGTAAAATACCCTTTTAAAACATAAACTAAAATTCAAGCAAGGTTATTTTAATAAATTAGTTGACTTAATAATGTTTTAGGCCAAAATTTAAATAAAAATGCATGACAATTTTTTTTTTATTATTTTTTTCATGTAGTTTCTAAAATGAATGAAACTTTTTTGTATTTAATCTCTAACTTCATCCACAGTCTCTGTTATATAAGACACCAATTACATCTTTTGATTATGTTACTTCATAGTTGATTGAAAATAAATATCGCAATTATAACTATTTGGCGGTATAAAATGTCGTTGCTCTGCACATGTACTCGTATGTTTAGTGATACCCCCTCCGTCCCAAATTATAGATAGTCCATGTTTCCTTTTTCGGGTGTCACAATTTAATTGTACACTACTAAAAATAGATAGGAGAGTTGATTGAGTTTACTATCTTACCTTGGTTGAAATTAATATTACAAACTCTACAAAACCATTAACTAAGTAGTTAAAAGTAAAAACTGCACATAAAGCAAAAAATAGTAATATTTTCTTTTCGAGCAATTATTTTAAGACGGATTTGTAAATAAAGTTTGACATTTTCTTTTTGTTATTTATGTTTACATCTTCAACACAACCAACACACTTACTAATTGGTACCACCAAACTCTACTTCTAAGAAACAAAAACAACAATAATTTGGACATGAAACCCAATCCAAATTGAAGATAATAATTTCAAATAGGTGAGGGTTATGAAATTGTATTCGTGAAAATAATAGTAATATGTTTAGTAGTGTTTTTAAATTTATCAA
Source organism: Artemisia argyi (assembly GCA_030686995.1). Classification (NCBI taxonomy): domain Eukaryota; kingdom Viridiplantae; phylum Streptophyta; class Magnoliopsida; order Asterales; family Asteraceae; genus Artemisia; species Artemisia argyi. Next base: position 94,241,900 of record CM060684.1, read on the forward strand.
TGATGTTTTTGTTTAGTTATTTTAAATAAAGTAAATTCACACAAAAATTTAAAGAAGAAGAAGATGAGGGCATATTAGTCAATTCAATTCCCGCTTGCAGTTTTCAAACCATGAGGACTATTTTTGCAATTTACTCTTGTGAAAAAAATTCACTTTGACATTTAATAACGTTTTATATCTGTTTTTTTTTTTTTTTTTTTGAACATAGTTTTATCTGTTTAGCCACCAACATCTCCACCACTGCTGCTGACGTCATCTAATTCCATCCATAAACAGGTTTGTCATTATTTATTTAAAAAGATTAATAATCCCGTTTTCGATTATGTGTTAATTTTATTGTTGCTTTGGGGGTTTTAAATACTGTGTTTTCTTTATTGTTAGGTACTCAGTTTTTAAACAACTTTTTTTTTAACCTGTGTAGACCTTTGTTATGATTCTGGCTGATAAACTCAACATTTGGTAGTTTTTAAACAAATACTAGTTTATGTGCGCTAATTGTGTTGATCACTAGTATCTCTTTTATATGTAAAATAAAATCAAAGGTGTTGGTATTATTATGCGTTTCTTTAGTTATGAATTATCAAGTCAAGCTGGAACATTGAATTTTCTTAACCTGCGCTTTGACACTTGTGATTACTTTTGATTTACAGCTTGTTAAGGAACTGTCTCATCTAATCGAGGAACAAAATGTCTCATCTCATACCTTTCGATATCCAATCAGAAATCATGAAAAGGCTTCCTGTCAAATCACTAATTCAATTCCGATCCGTCTCCAAACAATGGAAGTCTTTTATCGATAGCCCGAAATTCATAAAAAACTACCACGTTAATCACACAAACCTCCAGCATCATCTACTTGTAAGTTGCGACTTGGATACTGTCCAATTCCAAACACATACTTCCATTATCGATAACAATACTTTCCCGCAACATAAGTTTCCCTTAACCGCCCCGGAGTCACTTAGCTTATTAAGAGACACATTAACACTCAGTTCCGTTAACGGGTTGTTATGTTTTTGCGGTTTTTACGGAGACATAGATTCAAAAACTAAGATGGCTGTTATATGGAATCCTACTGTTAGGAAATCTGTTGGTATTGTTGTTATCCCAAGGGGTTTTTTTGTGAGCTTTACTTGGATTGCCACAAATGGCTCCATACCCAGTCCTGTTACTGAAACTACTAAAGTCTACAGCTAAATTTTCACATATTGGGGTAGCCTGCACGCACTTTTAACTATTCTTCATCCTCCTTGCTGCAAGTTATGCTATATCTGGTCTCATACGTGACGTTATTAGTTGCTACTGAACTAGTTGATGCAAGGGGTTCATATGAGCCTTACATGGTAACTCAATTAACCAAGGGGGGTTTTTTGTGAGCTTTACTTGGATTGCCACAAATGGCTCCATTCCCAGTCCTGTTACTGAAACTACTAAAGTCTACAGCTAAATTTTCACATATTGGGTAGCCTGCACGCACTTTTTGTCTGCCACTAATGTTCATTTCATCTTTTAGACCCGATTATTTCTCATTTGGGTCGAGCTTAAGGTGCTTTTGACTTGGGCGTTTAAGCCTAAATGTGCAAGCCCTCATCATTAGGGAAGATAGAAAACTACATTGCACTTGAATCTTGATGAGAGTGTTCACTGAAAACATGACACTTTTATAAATAATTGGCACGCGAGAATAAGTCCTGGTATGTCAAAGGGCTTTTGGGCCTGGGAGATTTGGAAAGAAAACAAGTTGAAGGCAATATACAAATTTTTAAAAATTGTAACAATTTTACAAGGGAAGTTGATAGGGCATGGGATTAACCAAACTAACTGTATTCAGAATTTTTCCATTTTAGAAATGCAAGGAAGATGTTACCCCGGCTGGAATCATCAAGTACAGGATCTGCCAACACAATATTTGACGCTGAAGTTAATGATTGTGAATAGCTACACAAACTCTAACTTGATAAGCTGGAGGTAACCATCAAACCCAACATTCAGCTATACTACCTTGAAAACAATGGTAGCTTATTATTATTATATGACTGAAATTACACGAAGATCAGACCGAATTGTTACTGGCCATCTGAGACTTGCACGATTGTGACAAATTTTGGGCCAATTTGGCCATTAAACCTAGTCATTCTTAACTGTATTACAATGAACAATGTGGAACCCGATGATAAGGATGGTGCTATTATGTTACATAAAGGAAACACGCTTATGAGTCGATGTTTGGATGTGTGATTGAGCCAGTTAGTTATGGATTTTCCTATAATGTCAAATGTCAAATGTCAAATGTCAAAGTCAAATTTGATGTTAGTTAAAGGTGCACACAAGGGATACAAAAGGTGGAACTAAGATAACCAATTTTTTTTAAATATATGTAATGTTACTGAGTTTTAGTTTTGATTGGTGCACAATAGTCACTATAATGCATTCATGTGTCATGAAATGTCACAGTGGAGTAGCTTATGGACTCCCTGAGATGCCCCAGTAAGAATTTGATGACCTACTAGACCCATTGTTTCAAAATTAATGGATGCTCAAAAGGCAAGGCTGAGCCTACCATGATGACACAAAAGGCAAGGCTGAGCCTACCAAGATGACTCAATAGATCTGTTCATATTAACATGGATCCTAAGGACAAAATTTGCTTGAAGTAGTTTTGCTTCTTTTTCACATTGTAGTAAAGTAGAACTTTAGTATGTGATATTACATTGATAGTTTTGCTTATTTACATGTCCAGAACTTTTGTGCATGTCTTGAAATTAATACGCATATATGTTATTACTTTTAGATAGTGCTAAATGATGTTACTATGAGTATAAGCTATTTTCTCCAGTTTTCATACACATGAAAAACAACAATAATTAATTAAATTATTTTTACTGTTGATGTAATATACTCATGGAATCAAATCAGATATATCAATAAATGACAGAAAAAAACACTCTTTGTGGCCCATAAAAGCAACATACTGCTTATTTCACATATAAAAAAGTAAAGTAAAGTAACTCCCAATACCGTCTTCCACGGGTTATGGGTCGCAATACCGTCTTCCACGGTGTATGGGGGAGGTTGAGATGTAGACAACCATACCCCTACCTAAGGTAGAGAGGCTGCTTCCGGTTCTACCTAAGTCAATAAAATGGTTGGTTGCTATGAAGTTTCCAAAAATATCTTCCTAAAATAACTAAAAAGAAAAATACTTAGTATCAACAATGAAATTTATACAATATATCTTATAATATCATTATCAGTACTATCATCAATCCTTATAAGAGAAATAGTTAACCCACCCTCCAACTATCTATATATAAATATGGAATCAGTTTGAGAGAACAAGTGAGTAAAAGTGTAAAACAAATATAAAGCATCTGAACTATAGTAAAAGGTGACTGTTACATATTCTTAAAATTTAAGAGTCAGATATATAATTAGTCCTAAACAAGGTTGAGATTTGGTCCTTCACTATTTGGTCACATGCCAAGGAAGTTGGGTTCGACTCAGATTAAACATAAGAATCTTTGCGCATCTTGTGGAAGACACCTTCACTTGTGCTTTAGAATTTACCCTCTCTTGTGGAATTTTATTTGCTATTCTTAAAATATTTACTTTCTAGTTTAATCTATCTCATGTTGACACTTGAAAGTTTCCAACTTTCCATGTTCTTTCACTGAAAATATAATATAGTTATATTGACTTTTACATATGTCCACTGTGTCAAACCATGAACAAGCTTACCCCACCCATCGCCGTCTTGATAGGAAACACGCATCTTTTTTTATGGTAACTGTGGTATCCGAATTTTGGTCAGTTCACAATTTACACTCGAATCTCTCCCTTAAGCAAAATTTCTGTGACTTTTACAAAATAGGGTTTTCAACCCGGGTCTCCATACCATGCATGCTGATAATAAGTTTGGTCTTGCATTGTTGTCCCCATTCAATTTAACTGAGTTTTTTTTTCTATATAAACACGCGTGGAAACTTGAAAGTTTCCCACTTGTTTCACTGAAAATACAATCTTGCTTTATTAGACTAATTGATCTAAAATTTGCTTTTGTTTCGACTATAAATGTATAATGGTGGAGTAAGTTGACTATAAAGTATAAAGCTTTTAATCTATTTTCTTCACAACAACCATTTCAAAGTCTAATTCTAGTCCATCTTTAATTATGTTCCCTCCTATTAATTATGATGGCAAGGAATCTGAATCATCTTCCATCTTACAATGCCCACAACCTTGTCGCCACTTTAAATTTTCCGAGATAAAGATAGCGACAAGAAACTTTGACGAATCCTTAGTAATTGGGCATGGTGGATTTGGAAAAGTTTACAAAGGTACCATTGTCAATGGACCTAGTCCTGTCCTTGCTGCAATTAAACGGTTGGATTCCACGTCTGAGCAAGGGGCCCATGAGTTTCGGGTCGAAGTTGAAGTGCTCTCTAAGTTGCGGCATTGTCACTTAGTATCTTTGATTGGTTATTGTGATGACAGAAAAGAAATGATTCTTGTATATGAATACATGCCTCATGGATCACTTGAAGATCATCTTCACAAACTTTCTACCCCTCTAACTTGGTTGCAGAGACTCAAAATTTGCATAGGTGCCGCTCGTGGGTTAGACTACCTACACACTGGCACAGGCATTGAGTTTGGAATTATACATCGAGATGTGAAGAGTTCCAACATTCTGTTACACGAAAGTTGGGCAGCTAAGATCTCGGACTTTGGGTTGTCCAAGATAGGCCCAAAGGATCAGCTATCGACTCATGTCACTACTCTTGTGAAAGGCACTTTTGGGTATCTGGATCCAGATTATTTCCAAACTGGAAGGCTTACAAGGAAATCTGATGTGTATGCCTTCGGGGTGTTGTTGTTTGAAGTGGTTTGTCGGAAGCGTGCAGTGGATGCAAGTCTTGGTGATCAGGAGTATAGGGGTTTAGCAAGATGGGCGCAAGACTCTATCATAGAAGGAAATTTGAAGCATATAACTGATTCTGATATCAAGGATCAAATATACTCAAAGTGTTTAAAGGATTTTGCTCGAATTGCAGACCGATGCTTAAATAGCCATCCAAAACAGCGTCCTGAAATGGCTGAGGTTGTGGTCGGTCTTGAGTCTGTACTGGCTGTACAAGAAAAAATCAATAGTTCATTGCAACCTGGAAGCAGATCAATATTTGGTAGGGTTGCTGATATGCTTCCCTTTGCCAACAATGGAGAGAACTCAGGTATTTTGTGTACACAGACTTATACACGATTGTCAATACTTTTGTATAATGTCTGTCATTACAGAATATGAAATTTCTCAGTCAACGAATAAATGAGTAGTTGTGTCAAAAAGAGTACTAAAGTCAAGTTGTTTAAGGAGTAGCTAGTTTGATTTTAGAAAAAGACATTTCCTTAAATGTGGTCACCTTATAGTTTATGAATCTTTTATCTGACCCCAGGTTGTGACTTGTGAGGTCAAAACATAGTAGAGCAACGATGGTCAAAAAGTTCTAAAATAAATGAATAAAACGTAGTTAAGAACTTTTCTTCCTCGTAATCGATCAGGTCAACTGAGGAAAAAAGCAATAAACTAGCTTTTATTGTTTTTGTCCGTATCCATCAAGAAACTATCGAAGACGGTCATGATAAAAGTCAGTTTTTTTGGACAACAATATACTCCCTCCATCCCAAAATTATTGTCCAACTTTCTATTGGTATGTCCCAAAATAATTGTAAATTCCACCAATCAAAACAATTTTGAATAGTAAAGATAAGATCGATTATATTGGTGGCACAGTGTGACGATTGAAATATATTTTAACTGTGGAGACAATAATCTTGGGACGGAGGGAGTTATTTTTTTAATTGTAGTAGGTTCTGTTGAAGATTAGATGAAAAAAGGCTTCTGTATCTTGGCGAACTTACTTTTCTGTTAGTCTTTCTATTAAAAAAATGACCAGTCTTAATTCAGGTTGCATAATAGCAGCAATGCTTAATGGATGTAGCATGTGACCCTTGATCTTTTGTACAATCATTCATTTTAGTGTTTCGAAATCTAATTAGTTTACTAATTGTTCATTATATTGAAACAATATGAAACAAACATTTGATTATGTATTGGATTGAGTATTGCCATGCAAACATGAAACAAATTGCTATAACCATTGTATGGTGGTTAAAGGTAAAGTTAATATCATTTAATCTGGTTTTGTTTGGTGTTCGCAGTTTGGGTTGACAAGAACGCACTAAGCCCTGCAAGCCCTTGTGTTGGAATTTCTGTCGCTGTCAAAAAGAGCACTGAAGAAAGCTTTAGAGGACATTCTGAATGGCTGGTAAGTATTAGTAAGTGTACATCAATTTCTATTGTTAACAAAGTCAAGAAGTCAGATTTTCATGAAAAAAGATTTGAGGATGTGAAATAATGCAACAACAAACATGAAGTCTTTTTTGTTGATAAAAAACGATGGATGAAGCTCCCAAACTCTTGTTGGATTATTTGTCACAAAATTAGATATGTAAGCGCAAAAATTTCCTGCTTTTTTTACTTGCAAATCTCAGAAAATAACTTTATCATTTACAGACTTGAGCACAGTTTGTTATTTTCCTTTGCAACATAAAACAAATAATGAATTCAATTATCTTTTAGAAAAAGTAGGCGGTACATTTACTACCAAGGGCGGACCTATGTAGGGTGTTCAGGCACCTAATATAAATATTATGTGTTTTAAGGGTAATTTAGTTGATGTTACAAATAAATCTCATATTCGGCCCCCCCAAAAAAAATGTTCTAGTTCCGCCACTGTGTACTACACCATTATTGTTACTATAACCATTTAATATGATGAACACCCTTATCATATTTTTTAAGTCATGTTCTAAAACCATTTAAGTACATGTACATCCTGCATATTACATTATTACTGACATGGTATCTTTTATCATCTACTGTGACGTTTCAGGGATCTAGGGAAGTAGATTGTTTCACGGAATATGACGAATGGAGTAGGTATAAAATAGAAGAAGTAATTGGCACCGGAAGCTCTGGTGTTGTCTGCTCTGCATTTGACACTTTTCTCGGCAAAAAAGTAGCAATAAAAAAGATAAATAACATATTTGAACATGTATTTGTTGCCGTTCGCATCCTTCGTGAGATCCATCTTCTTAGGGTCCTTCGTCATCCGGACATTGTGGAAATCCAACATATCTTGTTGCCTCCTTCTAGAAGAGAATTCAACGATATATATGTTGTGTTTGAGCTTATGGAATCTGATTTACACCAGGTTATAAAAGCAAATGACAATTTAACACCAGAACATTGTCGGTTCTTTCTTTATCAGCTTCTTCGAGGATTGAAATACATCCACTCAGGTTATAATCTCTTTCATACTGTTTTCACTTTATCCATGCCAAATTGTATGCTCTTTTAAGTCAAGGTGTCACAATGGGAAGGTCGTGCGTTGGGTAATGGGTCTTGACGGTTCGAGTTGAAGTGGGTCAAAATGGTTTAGCTATCTTGTATGCTCTTTTAAGTCAAAATATCATTTGTGACCACTTTTTAAAGCTGATTTAGCTATCGATATGGTCAAATTTTCCATCTCTACTTTCACAGATATGCATTTTTTCTATTAGCAAAAGCCTTGGTATATTCTGGCCATTCTGATTCTGAATTTCTTGCTGACAGCAAATGTTTTTCATAGAGATTTGAAACCCAAAAATATATTAGTCAATGCTGACTGCAAGCTCAAAATATGTGACTTTGGTCTTGCAAGAGTTGTCTTCAATGACACACCTACTGCTATATGCTGGACGGTATGTCAATAAAGTCACTACTTACTCTAATTTAAATTGTACAAACATTGTTGGCTAACTAACCGCTCGCACACAAATATGTTCCAGGATTATGTTGCAACAAGGTGGTACAGGGCTCCTGAATTGTGTGGATCATTTTTTTCCAAGGTGCATATACATATGTTTCACATTCATCAAATTAGTCTTGAATTGCCAACTAAACTTATCAACATATTCTTCAAAAGTAGGAGTTTTTTATTTACTTAATTTGATCAAATTCATTTTATCTGTTAAAGTTTAATCTTTTCTTTTGCAGTACACACAGGCCATTGACATATGGAGCATTGGTTGTATTTTTGCGGAAATTTTAAACAGAAAACCTCTTTTCCCTGGAAAAAGTTTGTTGCATCAGTTGGACCTGATGACTGATCTTTTGGGAACACCATCACTCGAAGCTATAGATAGAGTAACATATCATTATGGATATATTAAGTTTATTTGGTTTTACTCTATTGCATATTAATTTGAATACAACACAAGCAGATACGACATGAGAAGCCTAGGAAATACTTGAGCAGCATGAAAAAAAAGAAGCCTATTTCCTTCTCCAAAAAGTTCCCAAATGCAGATCCACTTGCTCTTCGTTTATTAGAAAGAATGCTTGCTTTTGAGGCTAAGGATCGCCCTACTGTTGAGGAGGTAATATCTTTATCTATATATAATCAAAGTTTCTCGATTTGAAATAATTTACTTAACCAAAAGAATGCTGGTTTTGGTACATGTTGTAATTAGGCTCTCTCCGATCCATATTTCAAGAATTTGGCTAAGGCTGAGAGGGAGACCTGTGCGCAACCCTTCTCAAAGAGGGAATTTGAGTTTGAAAAGCGGGGAATCACTAAAGAAGATATACGACAACGGATCTATAAGGAGATTCTTGAATACCACCCGAATATGTTGAAAGACTTCTTGGATGGAAATGAACCAACAGGATTGATGTATCCAAGGTACGGTTATTTGGTTTCACGACATTCTAATACTTATATAGCATGTATAATTTCCTTACCGTGTTGTAATTGCTGTTTTCTGTTGAAACTTTCTTCCCTCGGTAACAGTGCTGTCGATAAATTTAAGAAGCAGTTTTCGCACCTGGAAGAGCATCATGGCAAGGGTACAGCTGCACCTCCACTAGAGAGAAGACATACCTTATCATTACCAAGGTAATGCTTGGGGATTGCATATCAAGCAGGTTGGGTCCATGGGTAACCCAAACCACTTTTTGTCTAAATGTATTATGTATACATAATTAGTACATCATATTTGATCACAAACCTTATAAGCACTCGCTGGGTTTGACTCCCATTCTTCTAGTCTTCTTTCTATAATAGTATCCAAATTGACCCATTTTTAAGTAAATTGGCCAAAATTGCTACCGTTAGTATTTCGATGTCATGTCTTACTTTCGAATTGATAGATAATAAATAACGAGTCATGAGTCCTGACAATGGTAGGTGTTTTATCTTGTGTCCTAATGCCAGTCAACTAACTTTTTATTTTCCGATGCCAGGGCTAGCATACTATATTCAAAAGAAACTGCACAAAGTGCCATAGAAGCTAAGAATGGCCACTCTAGATGTTCAATCAAAGAAGCTGGGAGCGGATGCATGACTTCTGGTATGCCAACTGCTAGTTCTCTATATTTTTCTAATTTGACCATTCAGTGACTCATACACCATTAATCTTTATTTCAAACTGGAACACATGCATGCATAATCCTGTGATATAACTATTTTTTGCTATTTATCCAACTGCAATCTTCATAATGTATTTATAATTCTTGTTAATATATCTTGACATAGATACTGGTCCTCAAAAAGTAAATATGTATATGCATGTTGAGAAAATAAGTACTTTGTTTGAGAATATGTGAAATGCAGCATGTATATGCGTATGTCATATGTGTGTGTTATCATGTTTGTGTCAGAGAAAGAGGCTCATTTATGTATTTTATTAATTTTCTTAATCAGGAGAGAATGGAGGAACAGTTGCACAAAAAAACAGGATCCTGAGGATCAGGTCTGGTTCATCAGCACCAGTCGTTCGGGTAAGCCCGTCCGAATTGGTCCCTAGGAAAACCGGTCACTTTCCTGATAGGTACATGGAATGAAAAAGAAGAGCTAGCTAGCCAGGATCACTTGTTAGGTGTTTCCTAACCTATTCATCAAGAGGTCTACATGATTTAAAAGTATTCATAACAGGATCTGGTTGTGGACGAAAAATGATTCTTTGAGAAGGGTGTGAAACAGATAAGGAATTTATTATTTCAACCTTTGAATCATAATTGCTGAAATTACGTTCTGGTATCATTTTCGAGACATTAGATGGGTTTCAGATACAATGTCATGAGTACATGAAGAACATGGTTCCTTTTTTTCTTGACAACAAAAAATAGTTGGAGATTTATTGTAGTTGTTAATGAGAGTTGTTTATTTGTGTGGTTAGACCACACAAAACTCTCAGATATTTTGGTTCACAATATTAAGTGTCGCGTTAATTCACTATTCAAATACTATGGATTGGTAAATATGATAGTGGTGCTACTAATACATAACCACTGATCTCAAGCCTGAATCCTTCGCTGGTAATTGTTTTGGGCATAAATGATCGGAGCTGATACAACTGTAAGAACACAAATCAAGTTAGTGACGTCTAAGGTAGTCTCACAGGCAGAGAAACTATGAGAATGAATGTGAGCGATAGAGAGTTTATGATCTCTTCTTACCATGCGTTAACCTGTCATTAAATGTATATAGAGTTATTTCCGGATGGTAATTAGTTACTAGGTCATATTTTAGATATGTCATGTTCCTTGTGGCATGATCCATCAGCTACTTATTTAAGGACGTCAATGCTCGTGTTTAGGTAAAATTTAGGCCATTTTACTTACGTAAATGGTCATAAACCAGTTCAAGTGCACACCATATGTAATGTACCGTATACAAAATGAGTTAATAAACAAGTAAATTATACACTTTAAAATTAGACAATTTCTAGCATGATCACGAAATAACCATGTAAACGCTTTAGAAACTTAACATAAGGAGGAATTTCATATATATATCACTTCCTGTGTGAAAAATTACATATATTAATAACCATACAAATAACAAATGCAAAGTTCATGCTGAATACTGCAAACGTATTAAACTTAGTTAAAACAAGTCAACAAAAGCCAATAGAAATACCTAAACAAGAGAATGTGAAAGTTTGAACAAGTGATGTAATATCTTTAACCAATCTTTCTATTTTCAATAAGAGAAAAAGACGTTCATACAAATTTTAGTGTGTGAATATCGCAAGTTGTTATAATAAATTCCTAGATTACAACTAACCATATTGTATTTCATTTTCATGTATATATATCCTACTCCATACTATACCCATCCTATAGGTCAACTGAAAGAGACATGTACAATATAATAGCGAGCATGGTGTAACTACGGTCAAAGTTGACAACTAACCATATATATCGGCTACTCGCATGACCACACAAAATCAAAAACGAACAAAAGTCTTTGACGCGAATTTTGAGTGGTTTTGCTTTTGTTACTTGCGTTTTCATATCTAGTTTTAGACTTTAGTTAAAGACTGACTTCATTTAATTTCATGAGTTCATAAGTCATAACCAAATTTATTACAAGAAAATTAAAAACTATGTTCATTATGAGTTCCTGGGCAACATACAATTTCTCCTATAAATCATTGTTTATCAACAGCATATCTTCTTGTTATAAGAAAATGCAACATTTCGTTTTCAAGAATATAATATAGCATATTTCTTTAAAAGCTAATGGTCTCTTAGCTAGCGAGTGCTACAAAACATATTTGTTACATCATATAATTAAGTATTATTAAATTTTGTAAATAAAAATATTGTGAGATAATTAAAAAAATTTATTATAATTATAATTATTATTATTATTATTATTATTATTATTATTATTATTATTATTTTAAATAAGTAATTTTGTTAAATTATGGAGCTAATAGAATATCAACACATTTTTTAAGGTACGAATGAGTCGAATATTAAGTCCAAGTATTAAATCCGATGTATCGAAAACAGCTGTTCACTAGTTGACTTCCTATGGATCCAATTATTGGTTATTTCATTTATATAATCTTAAAATTTCAACTGTCAACTTACGTATGCATATTTTCCAAAAGTTGAATTATATTTATACAAATTATCAATCACATCTTTTTGTGTGAAAATTTTGTAACTGTATCATTTCTCATTAGGGGCGGTATCGGAAAATCTTTTAAGAGCGGACAAAAGTTAAGAGTAAATGTCAGGTTGAGTCATGTCACCAGAGGCGCAGCTATGTAGGGGCGGGGAGGGGCGCCCGACCTCCCGAATTTTTTTTTTGCAATGTAGGGGGTATATAGTTTTCGTGTAGAAAAATTTCGGTATATTCGGTTTCGACCCCCCATTTTAATTGTGAATTTTCTTTTATACATTAAGCAATAGAATTTTGATTCATTACATTTTACATAAGCCCATCTATCAAACTAAAAACACAGGTTATTGTATATGTAAATAAATACACAAGGTTGCACGTATACGAACAACTCATGTTTCCTCTTTATGAGTTAAGTAATTAAGGATATCCAATTGTTATTAATTTTTTGTTATTGTTAATTTTTTATATTTTTTTACTATTTGCGTTTAATAAGAACTCATGTTATTCTTTTTTTATAAGTTTAACCCACGCGTGCACGGGTATTTAACGGGTTTGAAAATTAAATACGGTTAAATTATTATTAATATAAATATCAAATGTAAGCACGGGTACTGTATGAAAATAAATATACGAAATTGTACTTATATCAACGACTCCTGTAAGTCTTATTTAAAATTTATATAAGGATATCCGAAAAAACATTTCTTAAAAACTTTATATTTTAACTTCATCTACGGTCATTATGTACTATTAAACCTGCATATTTTGTATAACATGATATAAGTGGTTAAATTTAAACTACAACATCAATCTCAACACTCGTGTCAGTTAAACATCAATTGTTCTCAAATTGCCACCTCTATATAAGATGTTTAACTTTTTTGAAATAAAAGATAACTAATAAATAAATATTGAAAATAACCGTGGGATGGGCCAACGGTAAAAAAAATTCAAACGGGTAAGCTTTAGCTCAAGCCAAGGGGTTAACATTGTGAATGGCGCTGAAAGGTCATTGTATCGTGGTGGCGCGGCGGCGCCATAGCGCATCGACATGTCAGATGGAGCCAGTCGAGCGCTCTCATACCCGTTGCTCTCAACCCTGTTCAATTACACTTGCAATTTTTGTTACCCCTCGAATCAAACCAAATGTGCGTACTATATCATCATATCGATCATCTCCCTTTCAGCTTACACATGTAGGTGCTACTATAGCAGCATCACTTACTTAGTTAAAATAAATTCCAGATTTTAGTTTTAATTTTTTAGAACGTCAATTTTAACTATCTCATAATATTTACATCACAAATCTATCTCACATTTTTTAAGTAAGACTTGAACCAACAACCATTTGTACCATTTGGTTGAAAAGTTTCTTACACAACATGAGGTATTCTGAAAGAAACTTTGTAGCGGTGTCGTATAAGTGCAATAGAATCGAACAACTTTATTAACTCTTTTTTCTCTCTCTTGTAACAAACTTCCCGCATTTGTTTCCACCATTAAAACTCACTTAAAAGCTTCATTTCTATATCAAATTCTTAGTGTTTTTCAAATCTGAGAACATCATTAGTTTCCACTAATCATTCCGCACATATTGGTTAGCTTTAATAAGATTTTCATCCAGTATTTTGAAATCCCCCAAATTTGAAGTTTTGACGCCAAAATTTTCTCTCTTATTTTCTGGAATTATATGATACAATTGTGAAGAATTAGTGTCTATGAATTGAGTTCTATATGAATTAACATGTCTATTAAGTCAAATAAGAGGAGTTCATCACAACGTCATATTAGGGTTCCAGCTAGGTTAGAAGACACTGTTTGTGATTTAAATAAGAATAAGGGGAAGAATCATGATGATGGGAAAGTGATTAGTAAAGTTGTTGAGCAAATTGATAATACTATGGAAGGGGAAAAGGGATGTGTGAATGAGAAGGAGAAGACTATTACAGAGGAAAGTGTGAAGGGCTGTTTGGATGAGAAGAATGGGAGTGATTGTGCTGAGGTGTCTAAAGTGGGATGTGAGGATCAGAATCAGAAGCCAAGTGAGATGGCAACTGAGATTGAAAATGAGAAGGATGATTTACCATTGTGCACTGTAAGTAATAATGATGAAACTGCCAAAATTACTACTGATATTGGTAATAAAGGTACTGAAAATATGAAAACTTATGCTAATATGGTTATGAATGATTTACTTGATAATAAGCTGAGTCAAATTCCTACTAGAATTGATGATGATGATGGGACAGAATTTGTCATATTTGATGAAGAAATTGTCAGTGAGGGTAGTAAAAAATGGGAACTTACTTCTTGTGGGTATTTTGTTGGGTATAAGATGTATATGATGGAATTGAATTACCACTTGTTCAGGATGTGGGGTAAGTTGGGGCTAAAAAGTATAATGGATATTGGCAATGAGACTTTTGTGTTTAAGTTTTCTAATGAACAAGGACTGCAATCTGTTATTGAAAATGGGGTGTGGATTGTTAATAATAAAGCCATGGTGGTTCAAAAATGGGATGCAAGTGTTGATTTGAACAAAATTGAACATGATGTCTTACCATTATGGGTCAAGTTTGTCAACTTACCACTTGAGGCTTGGACTACTAAGGGTTTGAGTGCTATTGCTAGTAGACTAGGGAAACCAATTATGATGGATGCTATGACCACTAAAATGTGTTGTCAAGGTGTTGGAAGGTTAGGGTATGCAAGGGTTTTGATTGAGGTGGATGCTAAAAAGGGGATTCCTGATCATGTTGATATCATGTATTGTGACAGAATGGGTAAACAGACATCAGTTAAGAAAGTAAAGGTTGAGTATGACTGGAAGCCACCTGTATGTGTTCTATTTAAAGTTTTTGGTCATCATCATTAGAAGTGTATATTGAATGAGAAGGATATGGAAGTCAAACAAACTAATAAGGTTAAAGGGAAGGTTGAAGCTAGCAAAGATAAGAGTGGTGATAATGGGAAACAAACAGGAATGCACAAAGAAGGTTATATGGTGGGTATAAAGAACAAAAGAAAACAAGCAAAATTTGTGTATCAGCCTAAGCCTTATATGAAGAAACAGAACCCTGAAGTAACAAGTACTAGTCAAGGTGCAAGTACTAGTAAGAGTAATCAACCTGAAGTTGCAAGTACTAGTATGAATAGACCTAAGAAAGGTTGGAATGTAAAGGAGAGTGTGATTTCTGAATTGAGAAAGTCAGCAAACAAGTATAGTGTGCTACAAGAAAATGGTGAAGATGATAGAGTTAGTAATGAGGAAAGTTGGAAAGTGTTGTAAAGAATTATGTTCTATTGAAACAGAAGCCAACTCTTAGTGTTACAAGTAAGTGGAATAAGCAAATGCACCAATATTATCAAGAGAAATGGAATGCAATTTATGGAGTGGTAACTGAAAGTATTGAATTGGATGAGAATGATGTATTTTTGGATAAGAGTGCTACTGCTAGATTTATGACAGAGAATGAGGTAAATGGCAGTGGAAGTAATATACTACATACCTGATTCTGATGGATTGTTAAATTGCAAGTTGGAATATTAGAGGGCTGGGGAAATTGATTAAGCAGAATGAAGTCAAAAAACTGATTAGGAATGAAAATTTGTGTGTATGTGCAATACTTGAAACTCATATGAAGATTGATAGAATTAGGAAAGTTGGTGATAGAGTGTTTGGTAGCTGGAATTGGCAACATAATTTGCAAGTCAGCAAGATGCAGAATCATGGTGGGTTGGTGATGAGGCGAAAAGTGAACCGTTTTTAAGGGGTCATTTAAGCCCGAAGTTGAGATTATTTGATCAAATATTGCCCTAAATCATTTCTTTTGTCATTTTAGGTACTTTTGGAGTGAAATCTAGAAAAGGAAGCATTTTGGACGTTTTTGGAGCATAAAAGTGAAGAAAACGGCAAAGTCTTAATTTTCCTTGCTGGGAACAGTACCTGACGGCGTCACAACTTCCTTAATGATGGTGTCAAGAGTTACAAAAGATGTGGATGTGGACAATACACGTGACGATCCAGAGAGTTTTGTGCATAGGAGATAACAGCGTCACCCAAGGCCGTCATGGTCCAAGTATTAGTGACGGCACAGAGCAATTTTACACATGACGGTGTCACAAGTGGATCTAGGCAATACGATTTCATTATAGGCGGCGAGTTGACGGCGTCACAACCCAATACATGACGCCGTCACCCATTGTAATCTATATATAGTTTTCCAAATTTCATTCATTAGTGTGCAACTTTGAGGGAAAAACCCTAGGTCGAATTTTCCAGCTTTTTCAAGGGTTTCAACCCGTTGAATCTTTCATGTTCTATTAAAGATAAGTACTCTTTCAATTCATTCAATATGTCTGTGTGTTGTTTGAATATATCTTACGCTTGTCTTCAATTTAACATGCTCGGCTAGAATTCTTTTGTGTTTGCTTAGATGTAGTGAAGCCTAGATGTTAATTATGGGTTGATTGTTTGTTTATAGTTGTTACAGATGATTGTATTCGATGTTAGGCTTAAGAAAACTGGCAGACTTCCATTGGTAACTTGCTTGAACGTCTTAAGAAACATGAACGGAGGTGTACTACGATTTTTGGTTGTATTTAATGTGTAGAAGAATTCTAATGATCCCATGTTAGGAGCTTCTAACGGCTCGACGTAGGAGTGAAGTAGGATCCTATAGAGTTAGGGAATATTGTACACGGCCCTACGACTAGTATTAAGGAATATGACCCGTCATCCATGCTATTGTAACAAGCTATCAACCTGTAAAAGATATCTAGGGAGTAATAAAATCTAAGTAAACACAACTTTCCCCATCATTGTTTACACCACAATAGTATGATTAGTTTATTTCATTTTTGTTATTTTATTTTGATTGCATCTTTAGTTATTGGGTTAGTTGGCTAGCAACTAATTCCGCCCACTCTTCCAAAACCCGAGATTTTAATTGATTTTATAAAATATAAAAATACAAAAAGAATCATCCATCACCTCTAGACTTAGTTTAGGAGACTTTCTAATCCTAGCGACACTATTCCTGAGTTGAACGATCAATCCCCCGGTACTTGTCACTATACTATACTACAACGATCAGGTACACTGCCTGGTAGGGGTTTGTAAGCTTCTCGAGATCCCTCGAGAGGTAAAGCCTGGTGCGATTCCCACGTATCAAGTTTTTGGCGCCGCAGCCCGGGGAATAGTTATTGTCTAGGTTAGGATTTCTTTTTATTAGGTCTACTTGCTAGAGTCCTTTCTAGTAAGACTTTATTTTTATTTTTAGGTTTTGTTTAGTCTATCTTATTTCTTCGTGTCTTTGTTCGTAACCTTTACCATCCTACATCAAGGAAGGTGGTAACATCTTTGAACCCATCAAACCACCACAACAAAACCACCCACAAAACCCACCACTAGCAAACCAACCTCTTAGGCCCCGAACCTTAGGAGAGTATTCCCTTCCTAGCCACCAAGGCTATCTAAACACTATTGAGCTCACTCAAGGAGCCAATGTGTCCCCCTTGTGATCCGACACCATCCGGTTGGTGCAAAGCGGATGTGCATTCCATGGAATTCGTTCCGAAGTTCCTAATCAACATCTCAAGGATTTCCTTAAAATCGTAGATTCTATAGACCTTGATGTTACAACTAGAGAGTCGACCCGATTACGCCTATTCCAATTCTCTCTACGTGATCAAGCTAGTCAATGGCTTGAACGTTTACCCGCGGGATCCATCACCTCATGGGATGATCTCACCACTCGTTTCCTTGCTCAATTTTTCCCACCGAGGAGAACTACCAAGCTTAGAAATGATATCTTGATGTTCCAAAAACGTCAAGGTGAAACTCTATATGAAGCATGGACTCGTTTCAAGGACTTACTCCAAAAAGTCCCTCATCATGGCATAGATCTTTGGCTCCAAGTCCAAATCTTCTTTGACCATATCGATCTCTCCACAAGGTGAACCATTGACCAATCGTACGGTGGCAAGCTACGTGATCTAAGTGCGAACAATTCATGCGAATTATGTAGTGGTCCCCATGACACTCGTGATTGCGTGGAACTCCCCGGACAAGCTTTTGCAGATTACGCATCCTCGCGTACCGACGATGCGGGAGACAAGTGGTACACCTTCAAACCCGAGCCAAACCCTTACGCTGATTCCTACAACCCTTCTTGGAAAAATCACCCAAATCTTAGGTGGAAACAAAACCAAAACAATTCTTCCAATCCACCTAATCATTACCAACCAAACTGTCCACCCTCTAACCGTACTTTCAACAACAATCCTTCTAATAACTATGGTAGTACCAACATTTTTGAAGGGTTGATGTCCAAGTTTATGGCATCTCAAGAAGCTCGCATAGCTAAGTTTGAAACCGAATTCAATCAACAACAAACGGAGATGACCAATAAGATTGACAACTTGTTGAAAGCCCTCAACAACCAAGTGCTAACTACACCTAGGAAGGACACTAGGGACACTAATAATGGAGTCCAAATTAAGGACCCCTCGTCATCCAAACACGTCCACTTTTTCAATGTTGTCACCATTAAGCCGATAGATAAGAATATGGAAGAAAGTGACAAGGATGAAGTTGAAATAGAAACCGGGACTAGGGATGAGATTAAAGAAGTTGAGGATAATAAGGGAGAAAAGTTAGATGAAGTAGAAAACATAGAAGAGTACTTTGATAAATTACCCACCAAGGAAGAACGGGAATATCACAAGGATCTATTCGATGATCCCGAGACACCATACATCCTTGGTTCACCCCTTATTAAAGTAGGTGATCCCTATAACATCAACATACCATGCAACATTGGGCATATGCATGTGTGGAAAGCTTATATCGATCTTAGTTCTCCTATAAACATCATGACTAGGATCTATTATAATTGGGTAATGAAGAAGCAACATGGGTATAGGATGATGCCTAACACGAACTGGATGAGCAATTTTGTAGGAAGAGTGAAAGGATTGCGTGTCTTTGTAGGAAACTTCACTTATGTTACCGACTTTGTGATAGTAGAGGATACTCGTCCAGTAATAGATGATTGCCTAAGTCAAGTAGTGTTCAGAAAACCATTCGTTGAGGCCTCCAAGATGAGTTATGACCCGTCCCTAGGGATAGTTAGATTAAAGGAAGAGAACGATGAGATTGCTTACCAAATGCCCTATAAGATTAAACAATACCGCCTTCTATCAAACATAGAAAAGGAACACAAGCAAGCGGTTTATTATAGGAATGTGATGCGTGGGAATTGCACCAGGCTTTACCTCTCAAGGGATCTCGAGAAGCTTACAACCCCCACCAGGCAGTGTACCTGATCGTTGTAGTATAGTATAGTGACAAGTACCGGGGGATTGATCGTTCAACTCAGGAATAGTGTCGCTAGGATTAGAAAGCCTAAAAACTAGGTCTAGAGGTGATGGATGATTCTTTTTGTATTTTTATGTTTTATGAAAAGCAAATAAAATCTCAGTTTTTAGAAGAGTGGGCGGAATTAGTTACTAGTCAACTAACCCAATAACTAAAGATGCAATCAAAATAAAATAATAAAAATGAAAATAAACTAATTAAACTAGTGGTGTAAGCAATATGTGGGAGAATTGTGTTTACTTAGATTTCACTACTCCCTAGATATCTTTTACAGGTTAATTACTTGTTACAGTTGCGTGGATGACGGGTTATATTCCTTAATACCAATCATGGGGTGGCGTACTTACTTCCCCAATTCTATAAGCTCCTACTTCACTCCTATGTCGAGCCGGCTAAGAAGCTCCTAACATGGGATCACTAGAATTCGCTCATGCATTAAATATAACCATAAAAACCTAGTACACATCGGTTCATGTTTCTTAAGACGTTCAAGCAAGTTACACAATGGAGATCTGCCAGTTTTATTAAGCCTAACATTGAAATCATTCATCCATTACAACTATAAACAAGCAATCAACCTATAATCAACATCTAGGTTTCATTACATCTAAGCAAACACACAAAAGATCTAGCCTAGCATGTTAAAATCAAGACAAGCATAAGATATATTCAAACAACACATAGACATATTAAATGAATTGAAAGGAAACTTATCTCAATTGAACATGAAGGTTTCAAGGGGTGAAAACCCTTGAAAATACTGTTACAAACGACCTAGGGTTTATTAGGTTCGGCCCTAGAATTCTCCACACAAGTTCCTCTTCTAATGAATGAAAAATAGAAAAGTATATATAGATTTTGTGAGGTGACGGCGTCAAGAGTAAAATTCTGATGCCGTCATCTCGCTGCCAATAAAGTTCTCGGACTGCCTAGATCTATATCTAACGCCGTCATGTGTATTTCTGATCCAGGCCGTCACCAAAATTACTCTTGACGCCCTACTTCTGACGCCGTCACGTTTTCTCTGGGCCGTCATCCATTTTGCTCCTGACGCCGTAATAAAATTCTTCTTCACGCCGTCAGGTACTGTTCCCAGCAAGGAAACTTAAGTCTTTGCCGTTTTCTTCACTTTTATGCTCCAAAAACGTCCAAAATGCTTCCTTTTCCAGAATTCACTCCCAAAGTACCTAAAATCACAAAAGGAACGATTTAGGGCAATATTTGATCAAATAAATTCCAATTCCGGCTTAAATGACCCCATAAAAACGGTTCATTTTTCGCTTCATCAGAATGATGAGGATAGACGTAGAGGAGTAGATTATGTCATGAATAGAATACTTGGTTTCTACAAGGAATGCTTGCTACTAGGTCCGGAATACAAAACTAAGATTGGAGATGACCTAAAGAATGAGACCAACGATGAGGTCACGTAATAGCCTATGACCTTGAGTCTAGCTACAAGACTCGTAGAATAAAGAAAAGCGCTTCTTGGGAGGCAACCCATGTTTTGTGTGATTTTTATTTGTTTGATTGTTATTTGCTTCCGTATGCATGCTTTATTTTTATTGTTGGTAGATCATGTTTCAAACTAAAATAGTGAAAATGCTTTATTTTGTTGTTTAACTTCGTCTTAACTTCACATAAAGGTATTTTGCAAAAGCTAAGTGTAAGGGGAAATCCCAAATTTGTTTCTTAGAACGAAATTGATGGAATTTGATTGATCTCTTACCAAATCAGTTAGACTGTGAGGTTTAAAATGAGTTTCTTGAACTAGAAGACTCATA
The DNA here is from genome assembly GCA_030686995.1 of Artemisia argyi. Taxonomy (NCBI): domain Eukaryota; kingdom Viridiplantae; phylum Streptophyta; class Magnoliopsida; order Asterales; family Asteraceae; genus Artemisia; species Artemisia argyi. Next base: position 94,263,085 of record CM060684.1, read on the forward strand.
AGGACAAACTTGTACACATATTTAATGCATGCGTAGTAGAAGGAGTTTACTCATACTCAAGAAATTGATTATGATTAAATCTTCATACCTACAAACATTAAATGTATAAAGATGATTAATTGTCATACGTGTTTTCATGTAAATGAAATATGACAATGGGATTTCAAAACACTTTTTGATTACTTTTGCGAGGACGATGAGTAATCAAAAGGGTTTATGAATCTGTATAATCTTTATTATGTATACAAGACATAAGAATCTAGGTGTGGATTAGATCATGCATCTAGGAGCAGAGATCTTAATTTAATCATTAATTTGATTTTGATTAAATAAGATTACTCCCGAGAACTCAGAGTGCAAGTAGGATAAATGAATTTATTTTCTTAAATCTCATATGTTGTTAATATATAAGAAACAATATTCCATCTAAGCTAGACTTTAATTGTTAGCATTAATATATATATATATATATATATATATATATATATATATATATATATATATATATATATATATATATATATATATATATATATATATATATATATATATATATATAGAAGTGATGGTCATTTTCATATTGTAACTTTGTGTCGTTTGTTAAGATTAGTAATAGTTTAGTCATTGGGCTTTGGACTTGGCAAGCTAATATGTTATGTGCTATGTTTCATAAGCCTTGTTATCCAATCATGTAACCAAGTCCAAGCCCAAGCCCATAGAAAGCCTATGTATGGAACTATAAAAGGCACCTTACCTCTCATTTGTAAGGTGTGCTTGTGTGTGTATTGTGTGTGTTTTTTAATAAAAGTTCTCTTCATCTTTATCTCTCTTTTTCATATACTAACGCCATACATATTCATACAAGTCACCATCTTTACTTCATCTAGTCCTTATATTTGTATTAAAGTTGATATATCTAAGGTCCTACAAGTGGTATCAATCGCCTAACAATGGTTTAGGAGTGTGTGAAAATCGTTTTTATCAAACTTTTCCTTTAAAAGTTGCGTTTTTCATTTAAAAACGTGTGCTTTTCTTTAAAAGTTTTGATTTTTACGTATCTTTAGTGTTAAAGTCGTGAACTTTATTGAAGTTTTATTGATTCTATGTGTTTTGGGAAAGATTTGACCAAAAGAAACAAGTGGAAAAAGTGGTTTTGGTTGAAAAAATCGGATTTTTCACGTTTTCTGGTCATCTTACGCGTAACTTGGGTGAATAGTACGATTTCATAGCTGTCTACAGTACTGTTTACGCGTAAGTTTAGGCTCTAAACCCTTTTCCAATGCATAAGTGAAGATCCTACGCGTAAACAGTACACAGAGGAAGACAAGAAGCAGATTGAAGGTAATCCAAATACAACACCTCCTACTCAACCATTCGTACGTGAACAAACAGAAGCAGATTACACAGAGGAAGACAAGAAGCAGATCGCCGCTGATGATATGGCAATGCATTTAATCCAACTTGGATTACCACGGGAGATCTTTGCTGCGGTCGACAGTTGTAAAATTGCTTATGCTATGTGGGAACGTGTTAGAAGGATATGTCATGGAACAGAGATTGGACAACAAGACGTTGAGAACAAACTTCTTACTGAATGGGAGAATTTCACATCCACTAAAGGTGAACAGATTGAATCCTACTACACAAGGTTTTGCACTTTGATGAATGAGTTAATCAGAAACAAGTTGACACCTCGAACAATTGCAACAAACATCAAATTCATCAATAACCTTCCAGAAGAATGGGGTCGTTATGTTACAATTGTCAATCAAACAAAGGACTTACATAAGGTGAATTATGATCAACTCTATGACTTGTTGAAGCAAAACCAAGCTGAGGCTAATGAAGTAAGGAAAGAAAGATTGGCAAAGAATCATGATCCTCTTGCATTAATTGCTACTACACCGACACCGCTACCAGTGAACACACAACAACCATCATCATCTTCCACTCACAACTACATGCAACCTTCATACATTCAACAAACAACACCGGTCTACCAACAACAGTTCTACCCACAGCAACAACAACATGTTATTCCACAACAGCAATACCAACAATTCCAAGAACCAGAATTCACTGAAAATGATGAAGCTACTGCAGCATTGACCCAAGCGTTTGCTTTTCTGTCAAAGGCATTCCAAGGACGTTATTCTACACCAACAAACAACAACCAAAGGATTTCATCGAACACTCGCAACAAGCAGATTGCTCACCCGAGTTTCAATATAGGCAACGGAGGCCAAATGGTTGGAGTTTATGGGAATCAACAAGGATATGCTACTGGAATTAACATGGGGAATCAGAATATGCTGAATGCAGGAAATCAGTATGTTCAGTATGCTGGGAATCAGTTGGGTCAGTTTGTTGGAAATCAGAGGGGTCAGAATGTTGGTAATCAGGCAATGGGTAATCAGAATAGAAATGTTGCAGCTCCAGTAGTTGGGAATTTGGGAAATGTGAATCAGGGTAATCCGGTTAAGTGTTTCAACTGTCAGGGTGTAGGTCATATGGCAAGGAACTGTCCTACTAAGCCGAACAAGAAAGATCTAGAATACTTGCAGAAAGCAGTGATGTTGGCACAAAAGGTTCAGGCAGGGTTTCAGTTGAACGCAGAGGAGAATGATTTTATGGCTCTTATGGATGACATGGAAGATAGAGAGGATATCGATGCGAACTGCATATTTATGGCGAATCTTCAGGAAGCTAAGTATGATACGGATTCTGACACACTTCCTGTTTATGACACCACTGCACCATCTGAGGTATCAAACTTCAACACATGTCACAATAATGATATATTTGATATGTCTCCTCATGAGGAACAACATTCTGAGAAGCAAGCATACAATTATGATACATATCTAGACACGCCAAGTAGTAGCAATACTCCTTCAGCAACTCAAGATGTGAATCATAATGGAGGCTTCATTTCACAGCATGCTGAGAATGATGAGGAAACACATGCTCTATTTGAATCATTATTGAATAATTGTCGTATTGAAATTGAGAATGTGCAAAAGGTCAATCGCGATGTTAAGGCCGCGAATGTAAAATTGACCACTGAGCTTGAGAGTTACAAGGAAAACGTTAAAGCTTTTGAATTTCATAACAAAAGATTGTCTGAATTAGAAACTGGTTATCAAAATTCCGTTTCAAGGGAAAAACAATTGCAACTCAAGTTTGATACACTTGATATTAATTCTTTCAAAAAGATAAAATCTTTAAACGCGGAAATTTCTAATTTACAAAACCAACTTTCTAAACAAAAATCAGCTTATACCAATCTTGAAAAAGAAAGGGACGAGCTGAAAAAGGACTTTGTAAAGAAAGAAGACAAACTTTTGGCCGAAATCGTAGAGTCAGAACACATGATTGCACATTTAGAAGAATTAGTGGTTAAGTCGGGTCAGTCAAGTCAAACAATGAAAATGTTTTCAAATCAAACTAATCCGATTTACCATATGAAACATAAAGTGGCTCTTGGTAACAACACCCCCAGTAATCTCAAGAAAGCTCGGCAAGAACAGAATGTTTTGTATAATGGTAATGTGATTTACACTAAACATGATCCTCCCATCGTTCGGGATTCTGTGCAAACGATAGAACATGTCGCAGAGAGCATAAATAAAATGAAACAAAAGGATTTGAAACCCATTGATTACAACAAGTTGAACAAACTTTCGGGAATTACTTTTGTTCCACAAAAAGAACCATCTGTGTTTTCCATAAAACGACCATTCTCAAAAATGTTTTCTAAGAAAGTAATTGCTTCCAAATCTCTTTCAAAAATAGAACAATGTCTTCTAACAACACTTTTAATACAAGTGAGGCTAGAGACATTCTGGATGACGTTAAAAAGAGAATTCAAGAACTTCAAAATATTGTTGCTTCTAAAACTACAATCAATATTAACAACTGGCATTCCAGTTTTCATATTGAGCAGAAAAAAGTTTTTGAAAACGAAATTACCATCCCACTGAATAACATCAGTGCGAGGGTAATTCATTTTGAACAAGCTTTCTTAAAAGAAATGGCCGACTTTGTCAAGGACCACAAATCCTTGGTAAACAAAGCTAATGATACTCGTGAAAACATGAATGTTTTGGAAAACCTAAATGATTCTCTCTTCGAAGCTGTTATGACCACTGACATTATGTCCATCATTTTACAAACATATTCTGTTCAAGACGATGAACGACTAAGAGCTGAGACCTCCGCAATTGTTTCAAAATATGAAAATGCTCTTATAAAGCTTGAAAAAGAAAATGTGTCATATTTTAAACAACTTGATCAAAAAAAGGAAGAATGCAAGTATGACAAATTGTCGTATGAGCGTGACTTAAAGAACATGAAAGAGCAAAATGATCTTTTGAGGGCTCAGCTTGAAAGTCAAAAAGGAAAGGGTAAGGAAACTAAGTTTGCAAAACCATTGACTTCGGAGAAACCAAATGTTTCAAACACGGTTCAAAAACCAAAAATGCCAATTTCACGGTTTGCTCCAAAAGTCGATGAGAAAAAGGATTTGACAAAAGCAGTCACTCCAACACCCTTGCCTAAGAAAAGTGAAAATGTAAAGATTGTTGATAAAGGAAAAGCGGTTGTCGAAACACCAAAAGTGATAGCACCTGGCCTTTTTAGGATTAGTCCCACTAATGCGTCTGCCTCCACATCTAAGACAAATGCGTGCAAAAAGGATAATTCTAAAGAGTCTAGTGATGCTAAAAAGGACAACAATATAAATCCTAATGCGTGTGCCTTACCTTCTACAGGATTAGAAAGCACCTCTAGGAGCAGCAGACTAAAGTCTAGGAGCAATACAAGGAACAATAGAGTCTCGCATGTCTCTACGAGTAGTAGCAAGAATAAAGTTCAAGAAGTAGAAGAACACCCTAGGAATTTATCGCTTTGTAATAAGAAACATGATTCATCTGAATGTAATGTCGAAAGTACTAGTTCTAATGCATGTAATGACTCTGTTTGTTTAATATGCAAGAAATGTTTAATTAATAATGTTCACGATGAATGTGTTTCTAAGAATGTGAATGTTACGCCTGAACAGAAGAATGTTCCAAAACGACCTAGTGATAGATCTAGATCTATAGAAAGATTAGTTGCACGCTTTAGGTCTACCACTAGTAGTCGAATGTCTAGGAACTACCTTAAGTTTTGTATGTGGATACCAACGGGTAGAGAGTTCACTATTCAGAACGGCAAATTAGAAATAGCTCAAGCTAAACAAGTAGCAACTGTCTATGAGTGTGATTTAGATTTTACTCCTAACCCTATGGAACCAAATTCAAGACAGTTTCCAAATACAAACTCTTCTGTTCTTGGAAGGTTATCGAAATATGTCTTTGGATCGTCGACTCGGGTTGCTCCAAGCACATGACCGGGAATTTAAAGCTGCTGATCAATTTCATCTGGAAATTCATGGGAACTGTACGCTTTGGAAATGATCATGTAGCAGCTATTCAGGGTTATGGAGATCTTCGGTTTGGGAATATTTTAATCACTCGGGTTTACTACGTCGAAGGGTTGGGACACAACTTGTTTTCAGTTGGGCAGTTTTGTGATGCAGATTTAGAAGTTGCATTCAGGAGAAACACGGGTTTTATAAGAAATTTGGTTGGTGATGATCTCTTAACTGGTAATCGTGGTACAAACTTGTATGCTATCGACATCAACCAAATGGCTTCTACATCACCAATTTGTCTTATGACAAGGGCAACCGAAACTAAGTCCTGGCTGTGGCATAGAAGATTATCCCATCTCAATTTCGACACAATCAACAAGTTAGCCAAAGACAACATCGTCACCGGACTTCCTAAGTTCAAATACACCAAGGAACACCTATGTCCATCATGCGAACAAGGAAAAAGTAAAAGAGCATCATATAAACCCAAAACCGTACCTAGTTCGGAAGCAAGGTTACATATGTTGCACATGGACTTATGTGGCCCAATGAGAGTTGAAAGAATTAATGGGAAGAAGTATATTCTCGTTATTGTTGATGATTATTCAAGATATACTTGGGTAAAGTTTTTGAGATCAAAAGACGAAGCACCAGGCATCATCATCACCTTTCTGAAGCGTATTCAAGTCCTACTTCAAGCTCCAGTAAGGATTATAAGAACAGACAATGGAACAGAATTTACAAACCATGAGTTAAGAACTTACCTTGAAGATGTTGGAATCACACATCAAACATCAGTTGTTAGAACTCCACAGCAAAATGGGGTAGTTGAAAGAAGAAATAGAACTCTTGTGGAAGCTGCTCGCACAATGCTAATTTTCTCTAGTGCACCACTATTCTTATGGGCTGATGTTGTAGCCACTGCGTGTTTTACTCAAAACCGATCCCTAGTACATCCGAGATTCAATAAAACCTTATATGAGCTAGTGAACAACCGGTAAACTTGACATCTCTTACCTTCACGTGTTTGGCGCCTTGTGCTATCCAACGAATGACAGAGAAGATCTAGGGAAGTTAAAAGCTAAGGGTGATATTGGAATCTTCATTGGATACTCAGAAAACTCGAGGGCATTCAGGGTGTATAATAGAAGAACAAAAAGGATAATGGAGACGATGAATGTGAAGTTTGACGAGATTTCACAAATGGCTTCTGAGAGACTCGCTCTAGAACCCGCGCTTAATCCAATGGCTTCTAATCAAAACGGATTAGGACCCGCACCAAACCCTCAGACTTCTGGACACATCAGTTCAGGACTCGTGCCTCAAGGAGCTCAGTCAACAAACACGGATAAACCTTCAGAACAAGAACTGGAAAATTTCTTCGAGTTAATGTTTGATGAATATTATGGTGGAACTTCGACAAATGCATCTCAACAACATTCCGCTGCACCCGCTCAAAACCATCAACCACCACCACCCCCACCACAAGATGCATCTACAACAATCGAAGCTGAAGCACCAACTACATCAACATCATCTACATCTACTCAAGCAACTCCAGTTATTGAAACTGATCTACCAAGAGTTGATGAGCAAAATCAAAACACAAATTTTCAAGAAGAACCTACAAATAATTCAAACGATGCTGCGTTAGAAGAAGAAGAAGTATTTGAAAACCCATTTGCAATAGACTCTGCTGAATCTTCTTCAAGGTTACAAGAACCATCTAACACACATATGTTTTACCCAAGGTACCCTTCTACGTTTCAATGGACAAAAGACCATCCAATAGAACACGTTATTGGTGAACCTTCAAAGCCAGTTCAGACAAGGAGACAACTTGCCACCGATCTCGAATTGTGCATTTACATTTGCTCAATCAGCCTCAAAGAACCAAAGAACATTTGAGAAGCAATGGCAGAAAACCCTTGGATTGAAGCGATGCAGGAGGAATTTCTTCAATACCTGTTACATGATAGTTGGGAACTTGTTGAACGACCACTTGATAAACGTGTTCTTGATCTCAAGTGGTTGTGGAAGAACAAACTGGATGAGGAAATGACTGTAATTCGTAACAAAGCTCGTCTCGTGGCTAAAGGTTATCCACAAGAAGAAGGGATAGATTTCGAAGAATCATTCGCGCCTGTAGCTTGACTTGAAGCAGTCCGGATTTTCTTAGCCTATGCCGCTCACAAAAACATCACAGTCTATCAGATGGACATTAAGACTGCTTTCTTAAATGGAACTCTGAAAGAAGAAGTGTATGTGAGTCAGCCAGAGGGATTCATCGACAAAGATCATCCAGACTACGTCTACAAGCTTAAGAAAGCAATTTATGGTTTAAAACAAGCTCCAAGAGCGTGGTATGACGAACTATCATCTTTCTTGCTCAAAAACAATTTCACAAAAGGAACGGTTGATGACATCTTGTTTATCAAAAAATTCAAAGATGACATTTTGATCGTTCAAATTTACGTGGACGACATTATTTTTGGATCAACCAATCCTAACCATTCAAAACATTTTGAAAATCTCATGAAATGCAAATTTGAAATGTCCATGATGGGGGAGCTAAAATTCTTTCCTGGTTTACAAATACATCAATCCCCTCGTGGTATTTTTATCAATCAAGCTAAATATACAATAGAGATTTTGAAAAAACATGGAATGGAAAATTGTGATTCTGTTGATACACCAATGGTCACTTCACCAAAAATAGGTGCTGATTTGTTTGGGAAACCCATTGATCCGAAGAAATATCAGAGCATGATCGGTTCTCTCATGTACCTAACTGCTAGTTGACCCGATATTTAATTTGTTGTTTGTTTGTTAGCACGGTTTCAGGCAAAGCCTACCGAACTTCACCTCAAAGAGGTTAAACGGATCTTTCGGTACCTACGAAGCACCATTAACATGGGGCTTTGGTATCCGAAGGATTCGGGGTTTAATCTAACAGCATTTTCAGATGCAGACCATGCTGGTGATTAAGTTACAGCAAAGAGTACATCAGGCGGAGCACAATTTTTGGGTGAAAAGCTAGTAAGCTGGTCGTCAAAGAAACAGGATTGTACTGCACTATCAACCGCCGAAGCCGAGTATGTGTCTCTATCTGCGTGTTGTACCCAAGTTCTTTGGATGCGGACACAGCTCACAGATTATGGCTTTACTTTTGACAGAATACCTATGTATTGTGACTCAAAAAGTGCCATAGCCATCTCGTGCAATCCCGTACACCACTCTAAGATGAAGCATATCAAAGTCCGCTACCATTTCATCAAAGAACACGTGGAAGAGGGTACTGTTGAATTATTTTTTGTTAAGACTGATTATCAACTCGCCGATCTATTTACTAAAGCCCTTCCAAAAGAACGGTTTGACTATTTAGTTCGACGAATTGGCATGCGAAGCCTAACTCCTGAGGAGCTAGAACGTCTTCTCGAATCTTCTTGAAAAATTTTTCAAAATCGCTTCGCTGTAAATATTTTTGAAAAAAACAAAATACAAAATTTGAAAAACCAACAAAAACAAAATACAAAAATATAAAATTTCAAAAAAAAATAAAAAATACAAAAACAATATAAAATCAAAAAATACAAAAATATTCTTCTCACGACATGTCTCTCGTATAAATCAATATTCTGTACGTTTCTAGAAATGTCATTCAACAATGATACGGACATGTACAGATGCTTGAACAGGAGTTCTTTTAAATGTTTTTCTAAAACATGTCGTTTCTCAAAAGTTTCTTCACAATGGCTTTCGTATACTTCCGTACGAAACCCGGACTTAAATGATGACTTCTGATTATTTTCAAATCAACGACTCGTATTTTCAACGACGAAATCTTTTTCAAAAAGTTCGAGTCTAAACAAACGAAAATGACTTCAAACAAAAACTCGTTTTCAAACAGAATTCTTGAGCACTTTTTCAAGATTCATCAAAAGATTGTTCAAAATCTTTCAAATGAGTGCTGAAGAAAACTCCCTCAAAACTCTTAATTGATTTTAAAATGTGCTATCATTAAGGGGGAGTACAAAACCAAAATTGTTCCAAATTCATGCAAAATGAAATCTGTCTATCTCTCCAGAAAGTTTTTTTTCTTAATCAGTTGATATCAAAAATATCACGATATGCTATTTTTGAGGGGGAGAAGACATGATTAAAATGTGATCAAAGATGTTTAAAGATTGTGACTGAATCTCAAAAGAGCTCGACTCAGTAAGTACCAATGAATTGACGAAGCTTAAAATGTCAGTAATCGAAAAGACTTGTCATGGACGGGTAATAATTTCAAGCTAGTCCAACTAGTGATGTAAGCGTGTCTCGAATAGGACTTGTCTGAGTAGAATGTACCGTATCGAGAGACTTTCTTTGGACTTGACCAGGACGGGTAATAACTTCAAGCTAGTCTAACTAGTGATGTAAGCGTGTCTCGAATCGGTCATGTTCGCTGAAAGTGGATCAATTCAAAATGTGCAAACTCCTCACGCATGTGCAAATTTCTTAAAAAAATTCATGAGCACATGTGAAGGGTGAGTCCTTCAAAAGTTGCAAAACTCTCAAAGTGGTAACAACAATGTATTTTATTATCATAAACACTTTGAGAGATTTTCAAATGGTTTCATGGAAATTACAGGATAGTTATGGAGTTATAAGGTGACTAAGGTTAGGAAAAACCGTCCTATGATCCGCCAGAGCCGGAGCGATCTACCCAAGGACAAATCCAATAGATTAAAATTAGAAGTCCTTAGGTATGATTGAAAAAAGGAGAAAATGAGAAAGGAGAAAGAAGGGGTTGAATAATTAAAAAGAAAAGTTATGAAAAAGGGTGAAAAGAAATAGCCCTCCATATGTTCAACCTTAGGGCAGACACCGGGTTCAACTCATATGCTACTGGTTGTTACTAAGGTGACGCCGGTATTGAAGATAAGACGTCATGGACCCAGTGACGCACTGCACTAAACCTTCTAGCCACTCAAGTTCTCTTAAAAGAGCTTGTTTCATTCTCACGGGGAACTGGTGTAATCTATCGATCTGTCTCTTAGAGATGATTGATATTGAAACAGGAGACCTCTCCCTAATCTCCGCATAGGAAACCAAATGTGCACTTATCGAGTCTAGAGCCCCGAGACTCATCAAAAGATCTCATAGGAACACATAATATTCCTACACTGGTTGTTCATCATTAAGGACGCCAGATGTAAACTTAAGAGTCCTACGCAGATCTTAGCAATCTGCCAGAACATTTATGAGAGGATTCACTTTTGTGATTCTCAATGATTGAATGGAAATTCCTGCCAGGGTTAACATCAAGCAGCCCTGACAGCAGGTCACTTCGGTAATTCTTTATGGGTTACGCTTAGTGTTCTCGGTGGTTTCAAACGGTCTACAGTCGTGGAGTGATCCCCAGCGACTCACCCAGTCATTGAGCTACTAAGTAGGTCTCGTAAGCTCTCTCGAGAGTATCTGACATGGGAACGGCTTTGGTAAGGGTTAGAAGGAGTCTTCACACTATGCTGTTGACGATCTCTAATTCTTATCTGTAAGTACCAGATGTTTTATTGCTAACTGTTTATATGCAGGGACACTTCATCTCCATGGCGACAGATTCCACATGCCCATACATACATCTGGAAGTAAAAGAAAGCTCCCTCAAAGATCTATACAACACAAAGTTCAAAGAAAGATTCTACGCCAATAAGAAGAATCTATAAAGTATAAAGACTAAAGATCAAAGTGAAAGAAAGGGAACTACGTGCATATGAATATCAAAGTCTAAAGATGTATGAGCATGTTGGAATGGCAAACAACCACCACAGACACAAAAGTGACGAATGGCAGATAACTCCACATCACAAAGGAACAAAGTACGATGAAAAATCAGTTATCAAAGATCACAAAGCATGAAGGAACAAAGACTAAAGACTATTTTACAACGACACACAAAGTTAAAGACAAAGAACACGGAAGACCCACTCACGTGGAGCATCATTCGAATGACCACCCCTTAGGGGGAGATTGTTAGCATTAAAATATATATATATATATATATATATATATATATATATATATATATATATATATATATATATATATATATATATATATATATATATATATATATATATATATATATATATATATATATAGAAGTGATGGTCATTCTCATATTGTAACTTTGTGTCATTTGTTAAGATTAGTAATAGTTTAGTCATTGGGCTTTGGACTTGGCAAGCTAATATGTTATGTGCTATGTTTTATAAGCCTTGTTATCCAATCATGTAACCAAGTCCAAGCCCAAGCCCAAGCCCAAGCCCATAGAAAGCCTATGTATGGAACTATAAAAGGCACCTTACCTCTCATTTGTAAGGTGTGCTTGTGTTTGTATTGTGTGTGTTTTTCAATAAAAGTTCTCTTCATCTTTATCTCTCTTTTTCATATACTAACGCCATACATATTCATACAAGTCACCATCTTTACTTCATCTAGTCCTTATATTTGTATTAAAGTTGATATATCTAAGGTCCTACATTAATCCTTAGCCTGGAATGAAGTTTCAATTAAGGAATTTAGGAAATAAAGCATAAAACCTTGTTGCATGTGTTTATTAGAATAAACATAAGTGGTTAATAATCTAAACACAATATGACATGTCATTGAGGGGAGTCTCAATGATCAATCTTACATGATGAGATTGAATGCATGAATGAAAATCTTAAGTTTGACTAAAGGATTCATTATGTAAGCCATATTATGTATTGGATTATTTATATCATTTGCATGAATGCAAGATGAGTTGATAACAACAAATATCTAAGTGAAAGTCGTTAGATAATTGTTAAACGAACAACCTAATGGACCTGCAAAGGACCAAATATTTGTTCAAAATGTTTACGGATATTCAAGGAGCTCTGTTATACTTTCATTCATTGATGCTTATATAACTGAGATGATGCTCAACCCTAGTCGTAGTAGGATGACATCATGAATGATGACACCTCTAACTAGAAGTGCTCAATTAAGAGCATTAATGCATTATACATTAAAAGAATAAGAATGCTTTACAGTTTGGGAAACTATTATAATGACTGTCTAAAGTAGGTGTTTTGCGAGCTTCAAATACACTATGGAAAGTATTGTTGCAATACTCGTATTGTACTTGATTGCACACATACAAAAGGACAATCATCATTCAAAACATTTTTTGAATATTGAAACAAGTATTCTCAAAGTTTACTCAGATGACTACTTGTTGTCTTGTACAACAAAATTGATCATGGTGGAAACATCGGATTCCGATCTGTATGTAGTCTTGTGCATATCTGTTTTTAGTATTTGGATAATGGAACTGTAAGCAGTCGTATTATATAATGAATTGATATACCGGGTATTATCGTCTTCATTTATACTACTGTGTTCTATATTTGCATGTTTAATCCATGAATAATTTATTTATTCTAAAATTGTCCATTGCCAGTTGACGATACGGGAGTATCATCGAATTAAGGCAAGTGTGAGCGTGCTGGTGATTTATTTGCCAAACTCATATGTTGTTCATTGTGATGAACATTGGACTGACCCAACCTTCGAGAATTCATTGCATGGATCGGCATCAATAGTGAATCTCGCAAATGGTTATGTCTCTTATCCTTAGACTTGAGATGCAAGTAGGTCTTGCATGTGTGGAATTTTATTCTTTGATATGGTTAAACGCTGTCCTGAATAAGGTAGTTATAAAAACCATTTTCAGGAGTGATTTGAAACACATGAATGACACGTGTAGTCAAAATAGGATTTGTTCCTCCACATGAGGTCACACACTTATACACAGAGACACCATTTTATAGATTGTATTTATCGTATTTACAATATATAAACGACTACGTAACTCGGGATCCATAACGGGCCATTAAATACTATGTTAGACTAAGTGTTTTTGGACTGGACCAACAATGGGCAAGCCCATTGTGGGCCCTACATATGGCCGGCCCCTATAGGGAGTGTAGAGTGAGAATGAAAGCCTTTGAAGGGGGCTATGTGTAACTTAGATCATGGGAAGATAAATATTGATTTAGTCTTCCATAATCCCATAACACATTAACCACTTTCCAAGGTTATCTCCCCCCTCTCTCTCTCAAAATATATGGCAAAGAAAATACATCCCTTCTAGGGTTTGTATTTTTGATCTCTTCTTGGCTTAATCTATTATAGATTGTTGCAAGAATAATGGTTACAAGGTTTAGACTAGCATCGGGTGGTGATCGGTGACGTGTAGTGTGTTTCATTCATAGAGGAGATCAACTTCATTGATCTCTTGGGTTTCTTATTCCAAACGTGGGTTTGGTGTTTGTTGGTGACTCCCGGTGCACGCTACAAAGGTATAAACATGTTGTGTTTAATTTTGATTAATCATATTGGCTATATGGATCAGTGTGGGTGATGTTTTTCTGCTGTGTTTATTTGATTCTTTTATATTTTATATTCTTACATCACCTATAGTGGTATCACGAGCCATCATATGTGCCATATGATTATCGGGTATGCATAAAAATGGCTAAAACGGGTGTTTTTTGATGATTTTTGAAGTCAAGGTTAAAACTGCCCTAGGGCTCCAATTTTTTCTCATAGGACGACCCTTTAGGGTTCTTATGATCTGCACTTTTTGGTCCCATGGCCATTTGTTATGCATACGCTAATTGGTTACTTGTCGGGTACGTAAAAAATGGCCTAAAACGCGTGTTTTTGATCGGTTTTAATTAAGCCCCTAAGGCCATATTTTCTGTGGTTAAATGGTATTTGGAAGGTCCTAATATCAGTGGGTTTTGACCCTTAAGTCATAGGAAACACGTATCTAACGGGGTTTTAATTCTTGTCAATTAATTTCTTCATTTTCGTTGGCTAACAATTTAATCCTTGTTATTATTTTGTTTTCCATGGAAAATACATGCATGTTTGTCCATGGAGTTAGCCAACACCATGTTTCATTCATAATATTATGGTATTATTATGTTTATATGCAAAGCCGATGAAAACCTAGACCACTTGTGCATTGGATGGTTGTGATTGTTGCTTAATTTCGTGTTTTGGGGTTTTTGCCATTGTTTCGGCATTCATGTTATTATATTCTTTTGGTTGTAGCCATTTTTTGGGCACTTTTACAGTAGATTAAAAGTAGATTAATTGTATGTTACTTTCAATATAATGTAATCGTGGCTTGGTGGTGAATGGCGAAATAGTTAAAGACGTTTTTGCCGAAAAATGACTGCTAGAACACCAGTTGGTAAAACGGATTTTCCCAGTGATTGGTAAGGTCTTTTTGGCTGAAATGTTTTTTGCAGGTACCCGAGACATGGACCTACAACTTTCTAGTTTTGAGCTAAGCCCGGGGAAGCCTCCTTCATGGACTTTTGGGCCCTCTAAAACAGAAATTCTGGAAGGACAGAAACTACTTTTCATGTGCATCATGGGCTTCCAACTTGCTCTTGATTGTCTTGGAGCAAGTGGGAGTCCTCCGTGTGGTTGTGTGGCTTGTCCCTAGTTGACTCTTGGTTGTCGTGATGGCTCACGAGACCAAGCATAGGGTCCAATAAACTAAATACATTACTTAGTTATTGGAGGCCCGACATTGATCCGACATATAAATACGATATATAAAGTGGTACCTCAGTGTATATTTGTGTGACCCCATAGGCTCACATATGTCTAGCCATATAATTATTTATTGTGACACGAGCATACTCCAACAGCTCCCACTTGCGACGTCATAATAATCAAGTAATTACACAAGCAAAGGTTAGCGTCTAGCAACACGCCAATGCCCCTAGAAATATGTGAGGGTAGTTTCTTAAACTTCACATTTAAATGGTTTATATATCATCCTTCCTTTTGTTACAGATACTATGTTGAACACTAGACATGGATCAAAGTCATTCCAATTGTTCAACTATTATGTTTCTCGATCTAGATATTGAACAAGATTACCAAGTGAATTAAGATTCATCTTAATCTCATTTGGGTATGGCCATACAAACATCTGTTCAATTCATCGAGGGGCCCAATAGTATCTAACTCCATGACATGTGGAGGAACAAATCCTATTTTGACTGCACGTGTTATTCATGTGTTTCAAATCACTCTTGAAAATGGTTTTTATAACTACCTTATTCAGGACAGCGTTTAACCATATCAAAGAATAAAATTCCACACATGCAAGACCTACTTGCATCTCAAGTCTAAGGATAAGAGACATAACCATTTACGAGATTCACTATTGACGCCGATCCATGCAGTGAAATCTCGAAGGTTGGGTCAGTCCAATGTTCATCACAATGAACAACATATGAGTTTGGCAAATAAATCACCAACACGCTCACATTTTCCTTAATTCGATGATACTCCCGTATCGTCAACTGACAATGGACAATTTTTGAATAACTAAATTATTCATGGATTAAACATGCAAAAATGGAATACAGTTGATATGTATGAAAACGACTATAACCATTACATCAATTCATAAAGATATAAACTATTCAACATTCCAATTATTTAAAATACTAAATACAGATTTACATGAGACTATTAGCAGGTCGCAGCCCAATGTTCCTAGCATGCTCCACATGTTTGGTACAAGACATTGGTTTAGTAAAAGGATCAGCTAAATTGTCATATGTGTGAACTTTGAGGAGACGAATATCACCACTTTCGATAACTTCTCGAATATAGTGAACTTTCCGACGAAAGTGTTTGGCACCCTTAAGAACACCTGGTTCATTGGCTATGATAATGGCACAGGAATTATCGCAGTACATATCCAAAGGTCGTTCATTTCTGGGAACAACACCAAGCCCAGAAATGAATTTCCGTATCCAAATTGCCTCCATTGCAGCTTCAGAAGCAGCTATATATTCAGCTTCTGTAGAGGACATCGCAAGTGTGCTTTGTTTAGCACTCTTCCAGTCAACAGCACCTCCATTCATGATGAAAACATATCCTGTTTGGGATTTGATGTCATCACGATCTGTCTCCCAGCTTGCATCAGTATAACAAGTAACACTGAGCTCACGTTCGACATCACCACCATAAACAAGAAACATATCTTTAGTATTCCGCAGATACTTCAATAAGTTCTTAACAACAGTCCAGTGACATTCTCCTGGATTCTGTTGAAATCTCTGTCACACCCCCAAAATCGGGTCCAGCGGAAGCATACATGTAGCTGGGGTGCAACTCAATCGGTATCACAACACAAGTACAAAAAATGGTTTTCACTTTAATCATTTAGAATAAAATCGTTTAATCAAAAATGTTGAATTTACATCGTTAAAAGTAGTGCGGAAGTAGGCCCTTAAATAGTTTAAAACGGTCCCCATATAAATAATCAGAGTCTTCTATGACCATGCCATGCCCTGCCAAAACCTCCAGTAGCGTGCCATATGCTAAATACCTGAAAATACATGCTAAAGTGTCAACACGAGGTTGGTGAGTTCATAGAGTTTGTTTAACAAATAATGCCTATAGAGAAAAGATCGCCCAGCAAAGGCATCGTAAATCCACTCAGTTCCAAGTCCCGCCATAAGAGACTTGTAACCTGTGTGTTCACAACCCACTGCCAAATGTGTTAAAGTCTACGTGAACAAAAGAATTACTGGTATCCAAATTCCCAGATAAATATAGCAAAACGGCTATATAAATAATTCAGTCAATGAGGCCATATGATAAGTCAGTCAAGCGGGAAAACCCGTAATAAGGTTGATGCAAAGGCATCTTAATTCAGTCAAGTAAGGAAACATTAATATTACGTTTGACATTCAGTCAAGTGGGGAATACCACAATATTACGTTTGACATCACAGCCAAGTGGGGAATACCACAATACGTTTGACATCACAACCAAGTGGGGAATACCACAATATTACGTTTGACATCACAGCCAAGTGGGGAATACCACAATATTACAAGGAGGTCATATGATAAATCAGTCAAGTAGGAAAACAGCAATATTACGTTTGACATCACAGCCAAGTGGGGAATACCACAATACGTTTGACGTCACAGCCAAGTGGGGAATACCACAATATTACAAGGAACATATAGGAACAATTGGTGACTATGAGGTCATATAAACAAGGATAATCAATCCCATGAAATACAGGAAAATCAAACATACCAATTAATGCAGGTGATCAAATATATATTTAGATAAAGCTGGAAATCTTTGAGTAATCAACCAGGTAAAACAAGTAGTGCGTTTAAGTAAAACGAGCATGTATTCTCCCCCAAAGAGTTTACCAAAACAATTGAAAAAGTAGGGGCTATGACTCACCTGGTGCGATAGCTACGACGACAAAAGTGGATACACTGAAATGAGGCACGATCTCTAACCGCAACCTAATATGAGTAATAACGATCTACCTTAGATCATGACGTGATGAAATAAATGCATGTGCACATGATGCCTATACCACTCGTAACTTGGAAATACTATTTATTGTCAAAGTAAAATAGTTTCCATACTTAGGAAAATAAGTCCAAATATAGAAGTATATAACTTGTCGTAGTATATCGTATAAAAATGTTAGTGTTATATTCCTCGTCTTGAAAACCTTAAAATAGCGTCTAGTAGTCGCGTAATAAACCTTGAGTCGTACGTATTTCGTTAGTTAAAAATAAACTCCTTGAATAAGAAATCTAGAAAATATGTCATTTAGTACGTAGTTATATTATTTTTCTAGTAGTGACAAAATATATATATAGTTTTGATGATGTTAAAACGCGTATAACTTGGTCGTTTTAAGCTCATTTTCCTCGTTCTTTATATCCACGGATTCGTTTTAGTATATATTAATATATTTTTGGTAGTTCGGCTCCTCTAGGTTACGTTTAATGCCTATATTTTCCCGTCGAAAACTGTCAAACAGCATGCAGTTTTTCAGAAAATAGTTTTCGTCGTTAAATTTACAAAAATCATATCTCCTTCGTTATTAACTCGTTTTTTTTATCCCCGTTTTCGGCTATAGTTTCGTATCGGAGAGTATTTTCTAAATATTTGGTCAAAAGTTACACCTTTGCCCCTGATCTTTCCGCGTTTGCCAAAAAGGGACATCAATATTTTGAAAGTGTCAAAAATAGATTTTCCTAGTTTCTAACTTGTTTCAATTTCAACCAAATCACTTTCAATCACCACCAAACTAATTTATTCCTACCATACACCTTCCTAGGGTGTCATGGGTTCTTAAATATTATAAATCAAGTAGATCTAACAAGGATCTAACTATAATCACTTTCTAGTGTTTCAAAGTTTAAAGTTTATAAATAAAGTGGTATAAATAGCATATGCATGTAGATCTAGTATATATAACATATGAAACTTGTAAAAATTATGAAATGAGTTTTTGTTAACTTACTTTGAAGGTTTAGGGAGTTTGGATGGTGAAAACCTACTAATCCTTGAGTTTTTATTTCAAAACTCAAACAGGCTAACTATGTGAACAAGATTATACTTTGATCTTTGAAAAATGATGATTCTTGCTTCTTGGATGATCCTAGGCCGAGCACACCAAGGAGAAAAAGAGAAAGAAAAGTTTACTTGCATCTTGATAATATTGTGAGAAATGGGATGAAAAAAATGGGTTAATATCTAGTTAGAGACAATTGTTAGGTATGCATTAATGGGTGTTGGTGAGGTTAAGCATGTGAAGACTAGGAGGGGGGGGGGGGGCGGTCATGAAAGGAGGAAAAAGGGGATAGTGTTTTTGATTTAATTAGGAGATGAGTGTAGTTATTAGTGTAGTATTTAGTTAGTTTTAGGTATATTCGGGCACCGGGTTTGCTAGAAATAAATTTTATCGAAGTTATTCGGGACATAATAAAGTCGTAAAAATTGTAAAAATATGTTGGGTACAAGTACGGAGAGTTTGGGTGATTATTGTTTCGTTTTCACAAAAACCGTCATAATTAAATTAGACGTACGATATTAATTAATTAAATTTCCAAAATACCGGGTAATTGAATTTCATAATACTTATGACGTTGTAAGAAGTCTAAAAATATATTGGGATCAATGTAGGGAGTGTCGGATATGTTGTTCTCATTTATAGGTCGCGTATTAGTGTTTATTTAAAATACACATACGTAATTCGTTAATTATACCAAAAGTATTAATTTAAATTTTCTACGAGTGAAATAGTATACAAGTGTCATAATGATGATATGCAGACTATTTCTAGTCCGTATGAGATGTCCCAATGATAATGCATGAATTCGCTCCTGAACCAATACGGTTACGCGAATCTAAATACTCGTAAACTAAATTTACGATGACATGAGTAATGCACGTGAATAGTGGTTTTCTTCCGAAAATGAATAGTGTCAAGTGAATAGTAAAATTTCTGAACGCTTCTCAGAATATCAAATTGACCTAAAAAATGATGAATAGTAAAATGATGAATATTAATCGGTGAATAGTAACTGTTGAATAGTAAATTGTCGAAGTTTGGAAAATGACCGGAAATTACGAGTTGTGACAATCTACTCGTTAGGTTCAGAGAGAACGCTACATCAGGTCTAGTGCACCTAACCGCATACATGATGGATCCCACAGCCGAAGCATAAGGGATTCCCTTCATCCTCTTCACCTCGGCGGGTGTTGAGGGTCCTTGAGCCTTGCTCAATTCTGTATTTGGTTGCATTGGAAGACTTCCACGTTTGGAATCTTGCATTCTAAATCTCTTCAGGATTTTTTCAATGTATGCACTTTGACACAAGCCGATTAACCGCTTTGATCTATCCCGATAGATCTTGACTCCAAGTATGTACGATGCTTCTCCTAAATCTTTCATATCAAAACACTTTCCAAGCCAGGATTTTACATCTTGTAGCATTGGAATGTTGTTTCCTATGAGTAATATGTCATCGACATATAAGATTAGGAATGCGACTATACTTCCAATAGTGTTTATGTATACACATGGCTCATCGAGATTTTGAGTGAAACCAATCTTCTTGATTTCCCCATCAAATCTCTTGTTCCAGCTTCTAGATGCTTGCTTCAATCCATAAATGGATTTTTGAAGCTTGCATACTTTGCTAGGATACTTTGGATTCACGAAGCCCTTGGATTGCACCATATAAACGTCCTCGTTTAGGTGGCCATTCAAGAAGGCAGTCTTGACATCCATTTGCCAAATCTCATAGTCATAATACGCTGCTATGGCTATAAGAATCCTAATTGCTTTAATGTCTGCAACAGGCGAGAAGGTTTCTTCATAGTCAGTTCCGTAGATTTGAGTGAAACCTTTTGCTACAAGACGAGCTTTATAGGTATGTGCATTTCCATCCATGTCGGTCTTTATCTTGTAGAGCCATTTACTCCCAATGGTTTTAGCATTGGGAGGTAGGTCTACCTCGACCCAGACATCATTGTATTCCATGGATTTCCTTTCCACATTCATAGCTTCGTTCCACTTCTCGTGTTCAGGACATGATATAGTTTCTCGATAGTTAGCAGGTTCACAATGATCCCCTAACTCATGTTCCTCAGCATCGATATAAAAACCATATCATTCAGGTGCTTGAGGTATCCTTTCGGATCTACGAATGGGAGCAACATCTCGAAAAGGCTCAACATTTTCATGCTCAGTCTCATTTTGATGTTCACTAGTGTTACTAGAAGGTTGCGCATCTTCGCTTTGAAGTTCATCAAAGTCTACTTTGCTCCCACTTGCTTCTTGTGAGATGAGACCGTTCTCAAAAAACTCAGCATATCGAGCAACAAATATTTTGTTCTCGGTTTGGTAGTAGAAATAGTAACCCATCGTTTCCTTTGGGTATCCTACAAAGATACACTTGATAGCTCTAGGCTCAAGTTTGTTTGGCGTATCTCATTTAACGAGAGCCTCACAACCCCAGACTTTCAAGTAAGATAGATTAGGGACCTTCCCATGCCATATTTCGTATGGAGTCTTATCAACCTTCTTAGTTGGAACCATATTGAGTATGCGTGCAGCAGACTCTAGAGCATAAGCCCAAAAGGACATTGGCAACGTTGTTAGACTCATCATAGATCGAACCATGTCTTGCAAGGTTCGATTTCTCTTTTCAGACACACCATTGTGTTGTGGTGTATATGGAGGAGTGAATTGTGAGACTATCCCACACCTTTTTAGATGATCTAAAAACTCTTGACTCGTATATTCACCTCCTCGATCGGATCAAAGAGCCTTAATGGTCTTGCCAAGCTGATTCTCTATTAAACGTTTCAAAGGCTTCATGCTTATGTTTAATCAGGTAAACATAACCATATCTACTAAAATCATCAGTAAAAGTGATGAAGTAGTTAGCTCCTTCTCTAGACATTGTTCTAAATGGGCCACATACATCAGTATGAATGAGTCCAAGTAGATTTGTAGCTCTTTCTCCAACATGGGAAAAAGGCTTTCGTGCCATCTTTCCAGATATGCAAGAAATGCATTTATCAAACGACACATTGTCGATTGACTCTAAAAGCCCATCGTGTTGTAGCTTCGTAATGCGTTTCTTGTTTATATGGCAAAGACGATAATGCCATAAAAAAGTAGAATCCAAATTACGTTTGGATTTCTTATTGCTAACAGTATATATAGAACTATTGTTTGAAATAGGATCACGCATATCAATTTCAAAAATGCCATCACGTGGAATAGCATTAAAATAAAACACATTATCCTTAGAAACAGAAATGTCAAAATCCGTAAAAGTATGAATGTAACCATCATCTTTCAAACGCGAAAGTGAAACAACACCTCTAGTGATAGTAGGTGCAAAATGGCAATTATTTAAAACAATAACTAGTCCATTTGGGAGGATAAGATCAAAGCTCCCAATTGCTTCCACAGCTGCACGATCGCCATTACCAACGTACAGATGTAAAGCTCCTTGCTTCAGCTTTCGACTTCCCCTAAGCCCCTGCACATTGTTACAAATGTGAGTACCACAACCAGTATCATATACCCAGGTTTTGTTAGGAAAAGTATAAAGTTCTATAGTGAAGATACCTGATGTGCTAGCAACGCTAGCTTTGTTCTTTAGCCCTTCCAGGTAGGCGTGACAGTTGTGCCTCCAGTGCCCCACCACTCCACAATGGTGGCAGGGGGTGTCCTTGGCCGGGTGCTCCTTCTTGGCAGGTGGGGGGATTTTGGGTTTGGGGGCATAAGCAAGCTTAGCCTTGCCTTTCCCTTGTCCCTTGCCAGGTGCCTGCGGTTTTCCCTTGTTCTTTTTCTGAATTCTGCCTTGGTTGATAGCTAGGACAAGTGGAGCCTTTTTGGGCATGCCTTTCTCTGCAAGTTTCAGCATGTTATGTAGTTCGGAAATGGTTTTCCTCATGCTGTGCATGTTGTGGTTCTGCACAAATTGGTCATAATCCTTCGATAATGAGGTAAGTATCATGCTCACTCCAAGGATCTGAGGCATGGGGTATCCCAGTCGCTCCATCTGATCCAGATAGCTTTTCATTTTCATGACATAGCTATTGACCGATTGCCCTTCCTCCTGCTTGCAGGTATGAAAAGATTTGATCGTGTCAAACAATTCTTGCTCTGCTTGCTGCTCGAACATAACTTTCAGTTCTCGCAGCATGTCAAATGCTGAAAAGTTCTCTAAGTTCTTTTGCAACTCAGGGATCATGCTAGCCAGCATAAGACAAGCCACTTCCTGTTGCTCGTTACTCCTATGAGTGTAGGCATTACGAACAGCAGCAGTAGCATTAGCAGCAGGTGCTTCAGGTAAAGCTTCTTCCAGATGGTAAAAATTTTGTTCAGCCTTGAGGACAATCCTCAAGTTGCGGTACCAGTCCAAAAAGTTGTTACCATTCAATTTCTCTTTCTCGAGAATTGATCTGATTGACGAGTTGTTCACGGTTGAATTTGGAGTTGTCATCTACAAAATAAACAAAGTTCAATTTTAGTAATTTTCAATAATTAATCCTTTTTAAAATTAACTACCCAAGTTTACTATATTAAAATAATTAATTTTACGAAAAGGCTAAGATCCTCATTGAGGTTCCACCATCACATCAATTGATCTGCTAGTAATGGAGGATTCAATAGGTAGATAACGTCGACCAATTGCATTACAAGTGCAACTCATAGATCTTTATGGGACTCATGGCACTAGTGAACAAGCAACTAGTGTCAAGCTGGCATGTTTAGTCCCATCTTTGCCTCGGGTCAAGGTCTCACCGCTTAACTCGATTAAGTCATCCAATTTGAGAACGTGCGAGAATATATCTAGGACCCACGCATATAGAATAGTCACATTGGGTTACAATTCAACCTAGGTCCCACGCATAGGCAAAAAGTAATTGCAAGTGTTCTCAAAATTAGACGACATGACTTAAATTTGACGGGTAAAAGTTTTTGATGTGGATCAAAAGGTGTACGAAAGGAGCATGCATTCATCCTTCGTAGCACAAGTTAAAAACATTTCTTAACTAAAGTCTAATCATTGTTTTAATTTATGTGTGTCAAGTTGTCCATTTTCATGACTAATATTAATCCTACATGGATAATAAAGTTTGGACAATACATAAATAAAATAACATACATAACAAGTTTAGGTGTTATTATAAAACAATGATTTCAAGTTTCATAAACTTAGTAAAACTAAATCAAAAGACTTAGTTTTGAAAATGGTTTGCGTTTTGTTTTAAGTTTTATAGAAAACTATTTGCAATTTTACATATGAAACAAGATATATAAAAAGCAAAACAAACACACAACCACAATATGCAAAGCCTCAACCGATGAAAAAACCTATGCTTGGTCTCGTGAGTCATCACGACAACCAAGAGTCAACTAGGGACAAACCACACAACCACACGTAGGACTCCCACTTGCTCCAAGATAATCAAGAGCAAGTTGGAAGCCCATGATGCACATGAAAAGCAGTTTCTGTCCTTCCAGAATTTCTGTGTTAGAGGGCCCAAAAGTCCATGAAGGAGGCTTCCCCGGGCTTAGCTCAAAACTAGAAAGTTGTAGGCCCATGTCTTGGGTACCTGCAAAAACAATTTCAGCCAAAAAGACCTTACCAATCACCGGGAAACTCCGTTTTACCAACTGGTGTTCCAGCAGTCATTTTTCGGTAAAAACGTCTTTAACTCTTTCGCCTTTCACCACCAAGCCACGATTACATTATATTGAAAGTAAAATACAATTAATCTACTTTTAATCTACTGTAAAAGTGCCTAAACAATGGCTACAACCAAAAGAATATAATTACATAAATGCCGAAACAATGGCAAAACCCCAAAACACGAAATTAAACAACATAAACAACCATTCAATGCACAAGTGGTATAGGTTTTCATCGGCTTTGCATATAAACATAATAATACCATAATATTATGAATGAAACATGGTTTTTGCTAACTCCATGGACAAACATGCATGTATTTGCCATGGAATCAAAATAAATAACAATAAATAAATATTTTAGCCAACGAAAACGAAGAAATTAATTAACAAGAATTAAAACCCCGTTTGGTACTCGTGTTAAATGGTCTTAGATTCAAAACCCACTGATGTTAAGACCTTTTAATTATCTTTTTACCACAGAAAATTAAGCCATAGGGCCTGACTTGAAATCGTTTCATAAATCGATCAAAAAACATGCGTTTTAGGCCATTTTACACGTACCCGATAATCATATGGCACATATGATGGCTCTGATACCACTATAGGTGATGTATGAATATAAAAAATATATGAATCAAATAAACGCAGCGGAACAACATCACCTACCCGGATCCATATAGCCAATATGATTAATCAAATAATAAATACAACATGTTTATACCTTTGTTGCGTGATCGGCTGTATCGAATGGAGACCTTCACCAAAGTACACGAATCACCAATGAAACCAAGTGACCAAAATAGATCACCTCTATGATAGTCCATACTACACTTCACCGTATACCTCTTGAATGCTAGTCCTTAAACCCGTAACCTTGGAAACAAGTCTTGAATAATTAAGATACCAATCTTTAGATCTAAAATATAAAACCTGTTGTTCTATATTTTGTTGCCGTATCTTTTGGAAGAAAAAAAGGGAGTACACGTATTGTTAGTTATCTCTTTTTATTTTCTATGACTAAATCAATATATAACTTACAATATCTATCAAACGTGTCCCTCATTTTTCTCCTGATCAAGACTGGTTCAAAGTGGGCTCTAAATGGCTTTGCATATTGTGGTTATGTGTTTGTTTTGCTTTTTATATATCTTGTTTCATATGTAAAATTGCAAATAGTTTTCTATAAACTTAAAACGAAACACAAACCATTTTCAAAACCAAGTCTTTTGATTTAGTTTTACTAAGTTTTTGAAACTTGAAATCATTGTTTTATAATAATACCTAAACTTGTTATGTATGTTATTTTATTTATGTATTGTCCAAACTTTATTATCCACGTAGGATTAATATTAGTCATGAAAATGGACAACTCGACACACACAAATTAAAACAATGATTAGAATTAAGTTAAGAAAATTTTTTAACTTGTGCTACGAAGGATGAATGCATGCTTCTTTCGTACACCTTTTGATTCATGTCAAAACTTTTACCCGTCAAAATTTAAGTCATGCCGTCCAATATTGAGAACACTTGCAATTACCTTTTGCCTATGCGTGGGACCTAGGTTGAATTGTAACCCAAGGTGACTATTCTCTATGCGTGAGACCTAGATATATTCTCGCACGTCCTCAAATTGTATGACTTAATCGAGTTAAGCGGTGAGACCTTGACCCGAGGCAAAGATGAGACTAAACATGCCTACATGACACTAGTTGTTTGACACTAGATGCCATGAGTCCCATAAGGATCTAAGAGTTGCACTTGTAATGCAATTGGTGATCGTCGCCTACCAATTGAATCTACTATTGCTAGCAGATCAACTGATGTGATCGTAGAAGCACAATGTGGATCTTAGCCTTTTACGAAAATTAATTGTTTTAAATTGTAAACATGGGGTAATTTTAATTTATAAAAGGATAATTATCGAAAATACTAAATATGAACTTTGAGAATTCAATTAATGTATTAATGCAACACAAAACGTAAACAAAAGTTTGTTCTTTTCTTGTTAAAAGGATCAAACTAAGTCTTCCTTTCCTTGTAAGAAAAAGACTTGTTTCTATCCTTTTCCTTATGAGGAAAAGCCATAATAGGAATATTTGAATTATCCTAATTCTAATCAAACTCAAAGCATACATACTCTAGAAATTGTGATGTCTTGTAAAAGTCAAAACAGTTAAGTATGGTTGCACATCTTATTCCATCAAGTTCGTTTTATAACCCTAGTTCCGGTTTTGAAACCTTGAAGAAATATAAGATATTTGGATAACTAGAGAACATGTTTTCTATAGCTACCAAACTGAAATGAGTTTAAATAATTAGAAAAAGGAAATATCAATAAACCGTAAAATGGTAAAGGCAATTACTAGCATGATTACCCAATAAATATGGAGGAACTGCATGCCTATTTTCAAGTTTAATATGATGGCTAGCCCATCATCTATATGTTAGAACTTGATGCACTTCCTTGAATACCTAAGTACATGTTTACTAGTCATAATGACTCACATTAGCAATAATGTGTAGATATTCAAAGAAAGCAGGAAAGTATCCAATCATCACTCACACTCCACTGGTGATATAACACTTTTAATGTTGTCTAATCCAGTGGGAGTTATGTGATTGTATTACTGGTGATGAAACACATGTAATGTTCTCTAATCCAGTGGGAGTTGTAAGCTCTATTATCTTACAAGTTGCCCATCTTATTTCTAGATTGTCTTAAAATAATACATTACTTTACACATATGAAGCATCATAGTTTTTATGAGAACCATTGCATGAATTTATTAGATAACTTTTCGTGTTCCTGATGTTGCTTCCTGAAATGTTATCAATAAAATTGTTATGCATGATTCTTTATAAAAGCGATAAAGTTCTACACATCTATATTTTGATTTTGACTAAAATCAAAAGTTATCTGTTACATTGTCATATTTGCTTGCATAATGTTGTGTCGTGCACAAGTGGGAGAAATCTTAATTGTGTGCAAGGTACAACATATAACAATATGACTAATGGTTTTTCTTGACTGCAATGTAAGAAAAATAAGGTTCTACTAGGACTTATACACATAAAATGTATATTGCCCTAATTAGAAAAAATGTCAAGATAACATGAAAAGCTACTTCAACATATTTGCTGAATTGTTTAGTAAATATGATTATGTCTTCTTGTAAATTCATAATCATGAAGTATGTAATTAACTTGAAATGACTATTGAGGCCAATTGTCGACACTCATAATTACTTTAGTTGAATATGTTTAGGTCTCTTGTAAAGACATAAACATCAATTCCGTTAATTGTTGAAAGACTTATAACATAAAGTAAAGACGTTAATTTGTTATGTCTTCTTGTTAAAGACATGTACACTTACGACGTATAATAAATTATTTAATGTTTATGTTTTCTAGTTAAAACATACACATGAAGTCATTGACTTGGTCAAAGACTTTAAATATAAAGTATGCAGTAGGCTAAAAACACTATTGATGCCATCTGGTATGACTTGGTTGGCAGATACGTAAGCCAAAGAGTATAAATTCATCTAATGAGTTGTGTGATAGTCTCACAATATCTATCCACGTGGAATACCACAACTTTATGGTATGTCCATCATGGATATCATTTGATCTTTGATGACTTAAACTCTTTTACCTCAAAAGCAATCAAGGTTAGAAAATTGGATGTGTCATGCGTACACCCAATATGGTTCTAACCCAGAAGGAATTTAGGACACCATTGTATTATGGAATGGGATGAATCCCATTATGTCTTGATTGAAGTTATGAATTTGTTAAATACCTGAGAGTAAGTAATTAACAAACTAGAATCAAGAACTAACGACGTATTTTGGATGCCCAACTTGAAAACAATTTATTGTTATCAAGATGCTGAGTACTTGGAGATTAGTCTCCACTTACAAAAGCAAGCGGGAGCACCTTTAGATCTTGAAGTTATTCAAGAGCTAAATACACAACCTTCTGAGTACACTTGCTAATGTCATACTAAGGTTGAACATGCATATGTTAAACCATAGATTGATATCTCTCATTCATAAATCCGCAAGGATACCCCTAACACCTGAATGATATATTTTTTATATCAATGTTAAGGGACATAAGTTGGAGGATCATAGTGAACCTGCTAACTAAAGAGATGCATTATCAAATCTTGAATCTAATGAATAGCTCAAAACTATGAAAGATAAGATGCAGTCCTTGAAAGATAATCACTCATGGAGCTTGATTGATCTCTTACCAAATCAGTTAGACTGTGAGGTTTAAAACGAGTTTCTTGAACTAGAAGACTCATAAGGACAAACTTGTACACATATTTAATGCATGCATAGTAGAAGGAGTTTACTCATACTCAAGAAATTGATTATGATTAAATCTTCATACCTACAAACATTAAATGTATAAAGATGATTAATTGTCATAC
Organism: Artemisia argyi; assembly: GCA_030686995.1. Lineage (NCBI taxonomy): Eukaryota > Viridiplantae > Streptophyta > Magnoliopsida > Asterales > Asteraceae > Artemisia > Artemisia argyi. Next base: position 94,292,053 of record CM060684.1, read on the forward strand.
GTGTTTTAATGTAAATGAAATATGACAATGGGATTTCAAAACACTTTTTGATTACTTTTGCGAGGATGATGAGTAATCAAAAGGGTTTATGAATCTGTATAATCTTTATTATGTATACAAGACATAAGAATCCAGGTGTGGATTAGATCATGCATCTAGGAGCAGAGATCTTAATTTAATCATTAATTTGATTTTGATTAAATAAGATTACTCCCGAGAACTCAGAGTGCAAGTAGGATAAATGAATTTATTTTCTTAAATCTCATATGTTGTTAACATATAAGAAACAATATTCCATCTAAGCTAGACTTTAATCCTTAGCCTGGAATGAAGTTTCAATTAAGGAATTTAGGAAATAAAACATAAAACCTTGTTGCATGTGTTTATTAGAATAAACATAAGTGGTTAATAATCTAAACACAATATGACATGTCATTGAGGGGAGTCTCAATGATCAATCTTACATGATGAGATTGAATGCAAGAATGAAAATCTTAAGTTTGACTAAAGGATTCATTATATAAGTCATATTATGTATTGGATTATTTATATCATTTGCATGAATGCAAGATGAGTTGATAACAACAAATATCTAAGTGAAAGTCCTTAGATAATTGTTAAACGAACAACCTAATGGACCTGCAAAGGACCAAATATTTGTTCAAAATGTTTACGGATATTCAAGGAGCTCTGTTATACTTTCATTCTTTGATGATTATATAACTGAGATGATGCTCAACCCTAGTCGTAGTAGGATGACATCATGAATGATGACACCTCTAACTAGAAGTGCTCAATTAAGAGCATTAATGCATTATACATTAAAAGAATAAGAATGCTTTACAGTTTGGGAAACTATTATAATGACTGTCTAAAGTAGGTGTTTTGCGAGCTTCAAATACACTATGGAAAGTATTGTTGCAATACTCGTATTGTACTTGATTGCACATATACAAAAGGACAATCATCATTCAAAACATTTTTTGAATATTGAAACAAGTATTCTCAAAGTTTACTCAGATGACTACTTGTTGTCTTGTACAACAAAATTGATCATGGTGGAAACATCGGATTCCGATCTGTATGTAGTCTTGTGCATATCTGTTTTTAGTATTTGGATAATGGAACTGTAAGCAGTCGTATTATATAATGAATTGATATACCGGGTATTATCGTCTTCATTTATACTACTGTGTTCTATATTTGCATGTTTAATCCATGAATAATTTATTTATTCTAAAATTGTCCATTGCCAGTTGACGATACGGGAGTATCATCGAATTAAGGCAAGTGTGAGCGTGCTGGTGATTTATTTGCCAAACTCATATGTTGTTCATTGTGATGAACATTGGACTGACCCAACCTTCGAGAATTCATTGCATGGATCGGCATCAATAGTGAATCTCGCAAATGGTTATGTCTCTTATCCTTAGACTTGAGATGCAAGTAGGTCTTGCATGTGTGGAATTTTATTCTTTGATATGGTTAAACGCTGTCCTGAATAAGGTAGTTATAAAAACCATTTTCAGGAGTGATTTGAAACACATGAATGACACGTGTAGTCAAAATAGGATTTGTTCCTCCACATGTCATGGAGTTAGATACTATTGGGCCCCTCGATGAATTGAACAGATGTTTGTATGGCCATACCCAAATGAGATTAAGATGAATCTTAATTCACTTGGTAATCTTGTTCAATATCTAGATCGAGAAACATAATAGTTGAACAATTGGAATGACTTTGATCCATGTCTAGTGTTCAACATAGTATCTGTAATAAAAGGAAGGATGGCATATAAACCATTTAAATGAGACGTTTTAGAAACTTCCCTCACATATTTCTAGGGGCATTGACGTTGCTAGACTCTAACCTTTGCTTGTATAATTACTTGATTATTATGACGTAGCAAGTGGGAGCTGTTGGAGTATGCTCGTGTCATAATAAATAATCATATGGCTAGACATATGTGAGCCTATGGGGTCACACACTTATACATAGAGACACCGTTTTATAGATTGTATTTATCGTATTTACAATATATAAACGACTACGTAACTCGGGATCCATAACGGGCCATTAAATACTATGTTAGACCAAGTGTTTTTGGACTGGACCAACAATGGGCAAGCCCATTGTGGGCCCTACATATGGCCGGCCCCTATAGGGGGTGTAGAATGAGAATGAAAGCCTTTGAAGGGGGCTATGTGTAACTTAGATCATGGGAAGATAAATATTGATTTAGTCTTCCATAATCCCATAACACATTAACCACTTTCCAAGTTTATCTCCCCCCTCTCTCTCTCAAAATATACGGCAAACAAAATACATCCCTTCTAGGGTTTGTATTTTTGATCTCTTCTTGGCTTAATCTATTGTAGATTGTTGCAAGAATAATGGTTACAAGGTTTAGACTAGCATCGGGTGGTGATCGGTGACGTGTAGTGTGTTTCATTCATAGAGGAGATCAACTTCATTGATCTCTTGGGTTTCTTATTCCAAACGTGGGTTTGGTGTTTCTTGGTGACTCCCGGCGCACGCTACAAAGGTATAAACATGTTGTGTTTAATTTTGATTAATCATATTGGCTATATGCATCCGTGTGGGTGATGTTGTTCCTCTGCGTTTATTTGATTCTTATATATTTTATATTCTTACATCACCTATAACTTTAGTCTTAACAAGCGTCTCATGGATAGGAGTTGTATGACTAGCACAAACCCGTACCATTCAGAAAAATTTTCCACCAAAATATGTGAGGTTCGCCTTTAGATTTGATAGGAAAAGCATTTATTATTAGTGCTTATGAGTGTACCGGTAGCATTTAGATTCTAGAACTTGCGTTAGTGATGCATCCCGAGACCGCTAGTGAGACTATATTCGTGTAGTAGGATTTACTACATGATAAGAGGCATTACGATCACCCTTGTGTTAAACCCGTATCATGATTACTTGACCATTTAAGTCATATTACTTGGCTAGTAAAGTCAACTAATTTTTCCCACACCTTAGCGTTGTACTCATTTTTAGTACACGAAACCCCTAGTATACCCCTTCGAGCCTATCTTTTCGTTTCTAACTTTAAGCATCTTACTTAAAGGAAGAATTTGTTACAACCCACCCAAATGTGCAACCAAATCGCCTTAGCCTTCCGTGTATGCACTCATCTTTAGTGCATTATTGTTATTTGTTTAAACCCTTAGTTAATTATCTAATTGATTACATGGTTGCTAAGTCGAGTCATATCTTGTACATATTATTTTGGGACGATTGGTACTCATGGGTAAAGTACTAATGTTATGGAGTAATGGGGAAGAACATCAAATTATTACCCTCATATGTGCGTTAATCTTAAAAGTACTTCAAGTGTTTTGATTATCTTGATTCGAGTCATTAGATTAGTTTATTGTAAAGTATGTAAAAATTCATGTGTAAGGGGAATGTATATGATATATTATTTTGGATGGTAGGGTAAGAGTGTATGCAAAAAAAAAAAAAAAAAAAAAAAAAAAAAAAAAAAAAAAATCGAAGAAATTAAGAAAAAAAATAGAAAAAGAAAAGAGAAAAATATACGGACTACCATCCCGTTTCATTCTGTGTTTGTTTTAAGTTTTTGTTATTTTTGATTTATTAGCTTAACTTGAGTCGAGTCTTGGCTTAGCAACGCCATATTGTACATGTAATTAACCAAGATGATTAACTCGCCACCAATAAATATTGCCTTTATCCAACAAAAGCGTGTATTTCATATCCCTACACCTAACGTTATAACCCTTTTAAAAGACCTCTTTGATAGTTTATCCTAGGTTCTTACGCCAGGTGGTGGAGGTTTGATCCTTTCCCAAGCCTATGGTAATCTATTTTGCTATGACAGGTAGTGAGAGATGTTTTCCGTTTCCTTATTATGATATATACTTTATTACACCCGAGAGATGTGAGTATCTAAACACTATTTGTGAGGTGCTAGTGTATGACCTCCGTGCTTGTCTTTGGTCTTTAGTGGAACGATTATTAGTTGTAATTACTTTTATATTAGTGTTAAATGACCCATAATTTGTATTTTGATTAGAATAAAAGCGCATTTGCTTGAGGACAATCAAATCTCAAGTGTAAGGGTATTTGATGAGGCAAAAAGTGAACCATTTTTAAGGGGTCATTTAAGCCCGAAGTTGAGATTATTTGATCAAATATTGCCCTAAATCGTTCCTTTTGTCATTTTAGGTACTTTTGGAGTGAAATCTGGAAAAGGAAGCATTTTGGACGTTTTTGAAGCATAAAACTGAAGAAAACGGCAAAGTCTTAATTTTCCTTACTGGAAACAGTACCTGACGGCGTCACAACTTCCTTAATGACGGCATCAAGAGTTACAAAAGAGGTTGATATGGACAATACACGTGACGATCCAGAGAGTTTTGTGCATAGGAGATGACGGCGTCACCCAAGGCCGTCATGGTCCAAGTATTAGTGACGGCCCAGTGCAATTTTACACATGATGGCGTCACAAGTGGATCTAGGCAATACGATTTCATTATAGGCGGCGAGTTGACGGCGTCACAACCCAATACATGACGTCGTCACCCATTGTAATCTATATATAGTTTTCCAAATTTCATTCATTAGTGTGCAACTTTGAGAGAAAACCCTAGGTCGAATTTTCCAGCTTTTTCAAGGGTTTCAACCCTTTGAATCTTTCATGTTCTATTAAAGATAAGTACTCTTTCAATTCATTCAATATGTCTATGTGTTGCTTGAATATATCTTACGCTTGTCTTCAATTTAACATGCTCGGCTAGATTTCTTTTGTGTTTGCTTAGATGTAGTGAAGCCTAGATGTTAATTATGGGTTGATTGTTTGTTTATAGTTGTTACGGATGATTGTATTCGATGTTAGGCTTAAGAAAACTGGCAGACTTCCATCGGTAACTTGCTTGAACGTCTTAAGAAACATGATCGGAGGTGTACTACGATTTTTGGTTGTATTTAATGTGTAGGAGAATTCTAGTGATCCCATGTTAGGAGCTTCTAACGGCTCGACGTAGGAGTGAAGTAGGATCCTATAGAGTTAGGGAATATTGTACACGGCCCTACGACTAGTATTAAGGAATATCACCCGTCATCCATGCAATTGTAACAAGCTATCAACCTGTAAAAGATATCTAGGGAGTAATAAAATCTAAGTAAACACAACTTTCCTCATCATTGTTTACACCACAATAGTATAATTAGTTTCATTTCATTTTTGTTATTTTATTTTGATTGCATCTTTAGTTATTGGGTTAGTTGGCTAGCAACTAATTCCGCCCACTCTTCCAAAACCCGAGATTTTAATTGATTTTATAAAATATAAAAATACAAAAAGAATCATCCCTCACCTCTAGACTTAGTTTAGGAGACTTTCTAATCCTAGTGACACTATTCCTGAGTTGAACGATCAATCCCCCGGTACTTGTCACTATACTATACTACAACGATCAGGTACACTGCCTGGTGGGGGTTGTAAGCTTCTCGAGATCCCTCGAGAGGTAAAGCCTGGTGCGATTCCCACGTATCAGTTGGGATAGTAACAAAGTGGAGTGTACACTTGTTCACAACACTGGTCAGACTATGCTTTATCTTATTGAGTTTCTGCAAACTCCTATTATTTTTTTTTGTACTTTCATATATGCTGCTAACTCTGGTAGAGATAGAAGAGATTTGTGGAAAGACTTGCATAGGTACAAACAGCTAATCAATAATGAAGCATGGGTCATTTTGGGAGATGTGAATGTAAGCCTTAAAGTTGAAGATCATTCTGAAGGTGGATCCTATGTTACTCAAGATATGCTAGAATTCCAAGAGTGCATTAATGATATTGAGGTTGATGAAATATGTAGCACTGGAGATCATTACCCATGGACTAAGAGCCTCTTGAACTCTGATACAACAGTACTGAAGAAGATTGACAGGGTCATGTGTAACACTACTTTCTTGACTAATTTCAATTGTGCTAATGTTGTTTTCCTACCTTATGGTATTTCAGATCATAGCCCTGCTATCCTGAATTGCCCTAATATGTTGAGGAAGAAAAGAAGATCATTTAGGTTTGCTAACTATGTAGCAGACAAAGAAGACTTTTTATCTACAGTTAAAGAGAATTGGGAGACAGATACTCAAGGACATTCAATGTACCAACTTGTGCAGAAATTGAAGAATTTGAAGCCTCACATGAATACTCTCAACTGAAAAATGGGAATTTGTTTGAAAGAGTAGAGGAGACTAGAAAACAGCTCAATGTCATCCAAAATAAAATTGATGATGACCCAAATAACAAAGATCTAAGAAAGGAGTGTACTATACTTTTGAAGGAGTTTAATTGTGTTCTACAAGATGAGGAAAAATTGTTGTGCCAAAAAGCTAAAGTGGATTGGCTAAAAGATGGTGTAGAAACTCTGCTTATTTTCACAAAGTTCTCAAAGGTAAATTGAATAGGAGCAGAATTCATAGCATTTGTTGTGAAGATGGTAGTAGTGTGACCGGTGATCAAGTTGGGATGCAGTTTGAAAAACACTTTGAGAATTTCCTTGGATCTAAATCAAGTGCAGAACTTGTGAGTAATGAGATGGGAGATCTGTTCAGTAAGAAGTTTACTGATTTAGAAGCCTTGGAAATGACTAGAAGGGTGACTGAGGAGGAAATAAAGAAGGCCTTGTTTGATAGATGATAATAAAGCACCTGGACCGGATGGCTTTACATCAAAGTTCTTTAAAAAAGCTTGGAATGTGGTGAAAGATGATTTTTGCAAAGCAGTGGTGGAATTCTTTGAATCAGGGAAACTTCTTGGCCAATTAAATGCTACTCTTATAACTTTAGTTCCTAAGATCCAAACACCACAAAAAGTCACTGATTTTAGACCCATTGCTTGCTGCAATGTGGTCTATAAATGTATCAGCAAAATCCTCACTTGTAGAATTATGAATGTTTTGTGTAAATTGGTTGATCAGAATCAAAGTGCCTTTGTTCCTGGTAGGGCAATCACTGAAAGTATCTTGCTTACTCAAGAGCTACTTAAAGGATATAACGGTGTGAATTGGCCAAAAAGATGTTCCTTTAAAATTGAAATTCAAAAAGCTTATGACACAGTTTCCTGGGAGTTTCTCACTGGTATTCTACATAATTTTGGATTTACTGATAAAATGGTTCACTGGATTACTACTTGTGTCACCACACCTCACTTCACTATATGTGTTAATGGAGAAAGACATGGATACTTCAGTGCTGGAAGAGGGCTAAGACAGGGTGACCCAATCTCACCATATTTTTTCACTCTATTCATGGAAGTGCTCAACATATTCATCAAAGATGAAATTGCCAAAGAAAGGAACTTTAAATACCATTTTGGATGTAAACAACTCAAACTAACACATTTGTGTTTTGCAGATGACTTATTGGTACTCTGCCATGGAGATACCACATCTTTGAACACAATAAAAGAAGCTCTTGGTAAATTTAGCAAAGTGTCAGGGTTACATCTAAATTTAGGTAAAAGTACCATGTTCTGTGGCAGTCTAAGTGTGGAGGAGGTGGAAAGCATTCAAGCAATATTGCCATTCAAGATTGGGAAAATGCCTGTAAGATACCTTGGTGTTCCTCTAGTGGATAAGAAGATTGGTATTAAAGACTGTAAGAGCTTGATTGATAAGGTAAGACAAAATCTTTATGACTGGAAGAATAAGAATTTATCTTATGCTGGAAGGGGTCAACTCATTGCATCTGTTCTATCATCCATGCAAGTGTATTGGGGGTCTGTTTTTAAGCTACCTAAAACTGTTATCAATGATATTGAAAAGCTATTTAAAGGGTTCTTATGGTGTAATGGTGAATTGACTAGAGGCAAAGTCAGGGTTGCATGGAAGGAGGTATGTAAGCCTAATGATCAAGGAGGTCTGGGAATCAAGCCATTGGAACAGTGGAATAGAACTTTGCTTATTAAACATATTTGGAATATTGCTACTATGAAAGAATCTCTCTGGGTGAAGTGGATTAATACAGTTAAACTGAAGGGGAGGAGTGTTTGGGAGGTACAAAGCTATAGTACAGATAATTGGTGTTGGAGGACTATTTTGGATCTCAGGCAAGACGTGGAAGAACATGTTAAGTATAAAGTGGGAAATGGTGAGAACATATCTGCTTGGTATGATAAATGGACCAATCAACAGGCACTTGCTAAGTCTATTAGCAGAAGAGAAATTCACTTAGCTGGTTTCCATGAACAAAGCAAGTTATGTGAACTTGTAGATGTTAATGGATGGAAGTGGCCAGATGAATGGAGCAATAAATACGAGGTTATTCAAGCCATGGAGGTTCCAACTCTGTCTCAGGATCTTGATATACCTATTTGGTTAACTAATAATGGACGAGAAGTCAAGTTCTCTACAAATCAAGTTTGGAAGGATATGAGGCATAATGAAATTGAAGTGATATGGAGCAAAATTGTATGGCACTCACATTGCATTCCTAAGCATAGCTTTGTCTTATGGCTTGCTATTAAACACAAGCTGCTCACTCAAGATAAACTGTTGAAATGATACCTAAATAATAATTTGCAATGCCCCTTGTGTAAGATAGTGGTAGACTCTTATGATCATATGTTCTTCCAATGTAAGTATTCTGAAATGGTGTGGACTGGAATTAAGAATATGGCAAGAATTAGCTCTAATGCAAGAACATGGGAAAGTTGGGTGAATGAGATGACTTGTATACAGAACAATACAAGTATATGGAATGTGATTAAGAAATTATGTTTTGCTGCATCAGTGTATCATTTATAGCAGAAGAGGAACTGCAGGGTATTTAGACAAGAAGAAAGGGACAAAGACACATTGATAAAAGTCATAAGAGAAACACTAAGGTTTAAGCTAATGTCAATTAGAGTTAAAAGTACAAATGAAGTGAAGGAAGCTAGTATGTTGTGGGAAGTGATGTTAGCTTAAATATGATGTTCTATCAATTAAGGGGTGTTTGGATACTTGGATAAGGAATGAAGCAGATGGCTTGTACCTTAGCCACTTTGTTAATATATGCTAAATATGGATTTTAACTCATCTATGTGGTGCTGGAGTAACATACATGGGTAGAATGCTATATGAAGTATTATAATAATAGAGTGGCTACAAAGTAGTTTCCTGATGATGTTGGTGATCTTTTATTTCTGGTTTGATCACTGTTATTGAGAATAGAAAGCTCACTACTTTCTAAAATGGATTTCACACAAAGCAGAAGGTTCATGATTATCTGCAACTACTTAAAAGGTTCTTATACCTATATCTACAAGTCTGTGATTGGAATTGTAGATATTGATAACTCACTTTCAAAAGATGGCCTTGTATCTTGGTTACATTGGTCTGGTGTCATTTCATAAGGATCTAATGAGTACTTAATAGGCCTTTGTTAGTTAATTGAGTACAAATTGGGGAATTATGAATGAAAACAGACTAATTTTAACCATAAAGTAGGTTTCCTTTTGAGAAGGGTAAAGTGAGTTGGTGGGTAGTGTATAAAGATAGGAATAGTGATGAGTGAAAGATGAACCTACTTGGTCCTATCTATACACTACCATGGAGGAATGGATGGTACTCACTGCAAGGTGTGTGTTCCCAGCTATGTGATGCCATTGTAGTAGATGGAAATGTGACATAGCTGGTATAGCCCTTGCATGTGGAGAGGTTATGGGTGTCTACTGAAGCCTATCTCTTGTTCTACTTTGATCATTGTGGTTGCAGGATGAATCGTCTTAGTGGAAAAGAGTATGGGAAATGTAGCTAGATGGTTAAGGTGCACGTAAAGGTGAATGAAGTTCTGGATTATGCAAAAAAAAAAAAAAAAAAAAAAAAAAGAAAAAAAAAAAAAATCCCCTTTACCCAAAAAAGTTCCGGATTATGTTTGATCAGTCAATGATTATGACTGAATGCAGATGTGTGATGCATAACTGATTACTTGGTTAGTTGTACCTAATATAGTCAGTGTGTTGACTGATATCGGATAGTATGGTAGTCTTTTAAGGGTCCGTTTGGTATAAGGGTGTAGGAATGAGGGTATGAGTTTGATACCATTTGCATTTATTTGGTTGAGGGTTTTATCAAACCATTCCTGTAGGACCTACATATAGAAACCCATAGATCCATACCACTTGGACTTGGTGGATTTTGTAAAACCATTCCCGTGGGGCCCTATTTCACCACTAATTTCACTCACCCCACTCTTTTTCTTTATATTTATCAAATAATATTCAAGCCCAAATATATAAACCAAACAACATTTTTTGAACTATCAAGCTCATTCCTATACCACCATATTATCATACCAATATCCATTGTGATTCCTATAAGCAAACCAAACGGACCCTAAGTCTATTTTGAGGAACTGTCCAAAACATAATGTTTATATTAAAAAGAAAAATGATTTGTAGAATTAAATGGTTTGCCTAAAAATAGACGTACACATATGATTGGTGAAATTGAAATTTTGATTAGTTAATATGAAGAGAGAGAAAAAGTGTTTGACACTTGTTAAAATGTGAATGGTGTAGGCATATTTGTAGGTCTATATATCATAACTTATTAAAAAAGCATTGTACAAATTTTGAGAAGTAAATATAATTCATCTTTGCAAAAAAGAAAGAAAAAAAAAAAAAAAAGTGCAATAGAATCATAGATACCGGATATATATAACATAGTTTGAAACAAAAGTCATGGTGTGTAATGTTGCTAATTAAGTGATTTAACATATTCAACATGTGAATATTATAGTGTGCTGTATTTTGCAGTCTAGTGCAAAACAAGTTGCAATGAATCCATTTGTTTCATTTTCACAATGACAATATTGTACATTTGTATATTTAACTTATAAAAATACGATAACGAAGTTCATAATTTATGTTGATAATTTTGTATTTCGCATTCTAGTGCTTAATTATCAATTTAATATGTACAATAGTGTAAGGTAGTAACTGGTAACAAAATTTCGTCAACAATTTATAAAATTAGAACCAAACGTTGATTTCATGTTTGGCACATAAGATTATATAAGAAGATTATGCTTATTTTTTGAAAAAATAAGCTACTTAAAATATAAATTTTGTTTGACAAATAGAACTTATCAAAGATTTTAGAATACTAATATTTCATAATCTCTTAAAATTAAATGCTACTTCATATAGCTTATAAAAATTATTTCAATATCTCCCATTTTATCTCTGTCTACAACTATATCTCCTAATTTAACAGTTACTTTATCTGGTCATCTAAAAGTTAATGCTTAACAATAGTTGTGTTAATTACTAGCTACTTTGTTTTATTATTAGCATTGGTTACAATGAACCTCTCAATTTATCATGTTACTGACATTATTTACAACGGAAAACTCATATGCACCCATGTTATTAACGTACAGTTTATTATTATTATTATTATTATTATTATTATTGTTGTTATTGTCGTTGTTGTTGTTATTTTAACATTTAAACTAGCTTATTACTTGTTTTTTAAACAGTGATTAAAATATAAGCTTTATATTATTTTGCCTATGATCCGTTTTGTTACTTATAACTTTATTCAATAAGTTCTGAGAGCACAACCGTTGTTAGAGCAAGTTTATATTGGTAAATGCAAAACTGAGATATTAACCAAATACAATCGCCCACGTAAACATTTTTATTGGATATAAGACGTTTTTTCATATAAAAATATATATACTTTCATTTTAAGTTTGTGTCATATTGAACCTGATTTGCATGCTCAACTTTGATTAAGCTTTTTTACATAATTTGACGATTTGCTAAACAATACTCATTAGACAATAATTAATATGAATATAAAAGGAAATTTAAACTTTGTTAAATGAAAAATGACATATTTAATTTAATCTTTATGAAAAATTAATATGAATACAAAAGCACGTGAGGTGAAAAAGAAATCACAAAACGCACCCTCAAAGTATGTGTAGAATTACTAAAACAATCTTAAACTTTTACTTATTTACAACTTTTTTATATAACGAACTTTATTTATCAAATACGGAACATATATCAATTGATTAATTCGTAAAAAAAATATGACGTTAAAAAGATTGTCGAATTGCAAACAAAACAAGTCCAATATTGCAATGCTTTTGACATACGCACAATTTTATAAAAGATGTTAAAGTTTAGTATGTATTTTTAAAAAGCTTACAGAAATAGGCCTTGAGGTTATTGTTTTGTTGCAAAGTTAGTCCTTAATGACTAACGTTGTAACGGAACACTAACTTGAAGGACTTTTTCAAAAAAAAAATTCAGAAACAATTAACTCGAATAGTCCTTGGGGTTATACGTCTGTTAAAAAGTTAGTCTACCATCCTCCGCCGCGGAGCGCGGGTTACAAATTTCTTGTTCTCATTTAAAACGCATCATTAAATGTTATTTAATGATTATTGAAGATTCTACTTCTATTATAACGTTCTTAAAAGAATGTTTTATCACCTTCCAAAATTTTAAAGAATTTACCATCTTTTGAAAAACAACAAACATTACCTTTTATTTCGTAAAAAATAATATAATGCACTTGACACAGAATATTAAATAGATTCAACATCATACATATTTTGAACCAATCCAACTTAACCTTAGCTGGGATCTTTTCGGCCGTATCTTTTTTGTCGTATCTGCCTAACTTCAAACCATAATTCCGATTTTTACTCCATTTTCCACCTTTATATTCTCAACTACAACAGCATATTCATTGAGTCACATATCATATCAAAGAGTGTGTTTTTCTATATATGTGCGCGTGCGTTTTTTGTCTGTGGACAATATGGTGAACCTAGAAGAAGATTCATCAACTGGCCTACGACGACGAGGTTGTTCGTTTCAAAAAAATGATTTTCTCCCGGAAGAATCATTTCAAACATGGGGAAACTATACGTCCGCATTGAAACAAACTCCTCATCGGTTGATTGACCGTATATTTACGAGGTCGGCTGATCAAGCTGAGCTTGATGTGAAAGCGAGAAGCCAGACTGCTATGAAAAAGACTTTGACGTGGTGGGATTTGATATGGTTTGGTATGGGTGCGGTTATTGGTGCCGGGATATTTGTGCTCACGGGACTTGAGGCGAGGGAGGATGCTGGTCCTGCGGTTGTGTTATCGTACGTTGTTTCGGGTGCTTCTGCTCTTATGTCTGTGTTTTGTTACACTGAGTTTGCTGTCGAGATCCCGGTTGCAGGTATTCATCTCTCTAAGAACACGTACATAATAACATCAATTCTAAACACCAACTAATCAAAATCAATTATATATGGTCGTTCAAACTTTCAAAATTGTATAATGATTTGGAGTTTCTCTAATGATTCGTGGCCTAAAATTAAAATATTGCATATGAATATGAACATGCTCAACGTAGATATAATTTTTAATATAGAATAATACCATAATTATATTATGATTATGATTATTAGTTGAAATCTTGAAATCATGAGCGATTAGTCCAAGAGGAGAGTGTGACTGCCAGGTAACGATGATCTGGCCAATCTTCAATTAATCTTTGATATTTAATTATATCATTTGTTATGGTATAAAATTTCCATGTCATTTTCTATAAACAAATACTACGATATTTTTAAGTTGTTACGTGATAACGGTGTAAATGGAATACCTTAAATTGTCAAAGAAAAGACAATTGATCCAGCCGGCTATTTTTGCATATAAGTCGGCGTACGTAATTGTTTCTATAGACGTTGTTTGTTAGAATTTGGTATATCTTTTATGGAAGAATCTAAGTAAGAAAGAATAATTAAAATAAGAATAGTAAGAAGTAATTTTAAATTTAAAAGAAAATGCATATCATTTATATTTTAATTATTCTTCCTATTTGATCCTAACTTTATCTTTTATATAATAAAATAAAACCCCAATTTTCCATTTCAAAAAAACAATTCAACTTTATTTAGTAATAATTTTATTTAAAAAAATATATTTTCTTATTAGGTAACATTTTATATTTATCAAAATTATAGATAAGATGCAATTAATAATAGGATTAAAATTTTTAAATAATTATCTTTAATAATAAAAAACTATAATTAAACATCATAAATCAAATAAAATAAAGATTAAATTATTTGTTTTTTAATAAATAAAAATATATGATTCAAAAAAATTTTAAAAACTTGCTCGTGCGCGTGCATTATAACTAGTATATCATAGTAGAGAAAAAAAAACATAACAACCTTGGTTAATTTATATCGTGCAATATCTCTGGTGTTAAATTAAAGGTGCTGTGTATTTTCTTTTTAAGTCGATAAATTATATTAGTGCTCTTATAAGAAGCTAGATAAACAACAGGCGTCCAAAAATTTGAAACAACCAATAACGGGCAGTGAACCCAATCGCTCCAAGTTGGCGTTTGAGGATGTTACAATTTGCTTAAACATATTTATGTTTTTGTTTTCTTGTTGTGTTAACTATGTGTTACGTAAATAACTATAACCAGACTAAAAGGGGGTTTTCTAGTGCTTGATTTTTAAATTTTCTAAAGAACCATTCATGAGTTCAATGACGTCTATAGTTTGTCTTCAAAAAAGCTAATTATTACTTATAAATCTTATATAAATATACGTTGTTAACGAAAATGATTCCTTTAAAAACCTTGATAAACACATAATTCCCCAAGATCTTTTGATATAAGTTAGTTAACTTACTCAACTTTTTTAAATGTTGCAAGTCCAGTTGATATCCTTGATGCATATTATTTCCAACACTTTTATCATTTCAAAGAAAATGAGGCAGTGAAAAGGTGGAATGTCAAAGTAGGAAATTATGAAAATTGGATATAGAAGTCAAGATTGATAGGTATCGTAATGGGTTGTGTGCAGTGGCGTAGCTTTTAAGGGGCCGGGGGTGGGAGGCGCCCGACCCCCCGAAATTTTTTTTGCGATGTAGGGGGTATATAGTTTTCGTGTAGAAAAATTTCGATATATTCGGTTTCGACCCCCCAAAAATTTCGGTATACCTGAAATATAGCCTTAGGAAAAAAAAAAAATTTAGATCCCGACCCCCACTTAAAAATTCCAAGCTTCGCGTTGTGTGGAGTGTATTTGCAGTTTTGCATCTAGACTTTTGGAGTCAACGAAGCACATGTAGACGAACCCATTGCCATCCACATTCCTAAAATTAATTATTTCTCACATTTTATTATATATTATCTCCCTTTCATTAGCTTTGTCTTAATTTACACTAACATTGTATAACTTAAAAAACTTGTACTTGTTAAATATTATAAGGGAAACATAGTATGAGAAAGGAAAATATTGCATGTACTCTCATGGATTATAAGGGGACACTTAACATTATATTAAGCAAAATGGTAGAACATAATTAATGTTATTGATATGGTTATAAAAACTTGACATTAGTATTACACAACAATTTCAGGTGGATCATTTGCTTATTTGAGGGTGGAGTTAGGAGACTTTGTGGCGTTTATTGCCGCGGGAAACATCCTCCTAGAGTATGTGATTGGTGGAGCCGCGGTGGCACGTTCATGGACGTCCTACTTTGCCACCCTTATAAACAAACACCCTGATGACTTACGTATCATAGCTCATGGGCTTACTGAGGACTACAATCATTTGGACCCTGTTGCAGTAGGCATCATAGCTATCATTTGTTTATTTGCTGTCACTAGCACAAAAGGCTCGTCTAAGCTAAATTATGTTGCATCTATTGTGCACATAATTGTGATATTCTTCATCATCATATGTGGTCTAATTAATGCGGATTTAAAGAACTACGAACCCTTTGCTCCTTATAAGGCCCGAGGAGTGTTCAAGGCCTCGGCTGTGCTCTTTTTTGCATATGTTGGGTTTGATGCGGTTTCAACCATGGCTGAGGAGACTAAAAATCCACCCAGAGACATACCTATTGGGCTTGTCGGTTCAATGGTGATCACCACCGTGTTATATTGTGCATTAGCTGTGACACTTTGCTTGATGCAGCCATATACACAAATAAACACCGATGCTCCTTTCTCAGTGGCGTTTGAAGCTGTTGGGTGGAAATGGGCAAAATACGTGGTCGCTGCTGGAGCTCTAAAGGGTATGACTTCCGTGCTTCTAGTTGGGGCCGTTGGTCAAGCAAGGCAAGTTCGAATAGTTCAGTTTTAAATATAAATACTACATTATTGGTAACGTTAGACCAATTCGTCAACCATGAAACATACTAACATAAATCTTCTCATTCATAACCAAATGGATCAAAGGGACTACTCTATCACTAATTTTTTTCTCAGCCTTTGTTTTCTTATCAAGTGAATATCATTGCAGATACTTAACTCATATAGCTCGAACACACATGATGCCACCATGGTTTGCAATCGTGGACGCCAAGACCGGGACTCCTGTCAATGCAACTGTGACCATGATGGCTGCTACAGCCGTGATCGCCTTCTTCACCAAACTCGACATCCTCTCAAACCTCCTCTCAATCTCCACACTCTTCATATTCATGCTAGTGGCACTTGCCCTCCTTGTCCGCCGCTACTATGTATCTGGTGTCACCACAAATGCCAACCGCAACAAGCTCATTGCTTGCTTAGCAACCATAGTTGTTTCATCAAGCTTCACAGCCGGATACTGGGGCCTGTCAGAAGATGGTTGGATTGGGTATTGTATCACTGTCCCAATTTGGGCAGCTGCAACGGTTTCACTCTGGGCGTTTGTGCCACAAGCCCGTGAACCAAAAATGTGGGGGGTACCATTGGTTCCATGGTTGCCATCTGTTTCTATTGCGATAAATATATTTCTTCTTGGATCGATTGATAAGGACTCGTTTATAAGGTTTGCAGGATGGACTGGTTTGTTGTTGGTGTATTACTTCTTGTTTGGACTTCATGCGGCGTACGATACTGCAAAGGCTGATGAAAAGCAATGGAGTAAAGTTGAAGGTGGGCAAATGAAGAATGGGATTGAGAATAAAGATGGTGATGACAGATAGTTTACTTTGGTAATTTTATGGTTTGTTATTTTAGTTTATGACAGTGCATTGTGTTCATATTAAGAGTTTGGAATTGTTGGTTTTTATTAAAAAGAAGTGTCTTATTATAAAATGATGTCGTTTGTGAGTACATATATGAATACTCTTGGTTCTGTAAAGACAACCAGTATTTCTCTAAATTCTGATTATGTTTTTTCAGAGGACATTTTGGCAGATACAAAAAATGGAATGTATATGAAGCCGTTTTAGGGAGAACCCATGGCCAATGTGTTCTTTGAATTTCAGAAACTGCAGTGTGTAAATTGGAGGTCATTATTTAATACTGATTAGGCCTTGAATGTAGTTGATCCTAATTAAAAGTCTTGATTTGTATTTAAAAATCTTACAGACATGTAAGCTATTACTGTTAAAGTTCAGGTAACTTTGACGTTTAAACTTTTAGGCCAACGAAATCCATGAGTAACGAGCCTGCTGTTAAAAACTTTTGTATGTTCTGGTTTGATATTTATAGGGTATTAGCCGGAAATTTATAAAGTTGATGTGTTGATACCAATGATTGAATCACACATGAGCATGCAGGAGAGCTTAAATAAGACCATGGTTGTCTTTCCTATAACTTGAGCACAGCTAACTGGTTGTCTTGTGCGATAAACATATAAGATTGTTAGTTTCAAATACATTTCAACTAACGACTTATCTGCGGTCATTATGGTGTGTTTGGACGAGAGCTTTTATAAATATAACTCGGTCTTCATTATTATTGTCTGATACTTCTCTACAAGAAATCTCATAGCAAACAATACAATAATTTTCATTTATAACAAAGTGTGTATTCATATTCACAGTTTTACTTATCAATAGCATTTATTAAAGTTAGTCAAGAGCCACTGGTATCTTAAATGTGACCAAAAATAGAGACAACCTCATGTGTGCTCATGTGTCTCGTATTATTTTTGTAATGGGAAATGCTAAATCCTCCTAGTTTGTGGTCTCTAGCACTTGTGGTCCAACTAGTCTGCATGATCCATCGCCGTTTTCATAGCAATAATAGCATTAAAGAACAAAGAATAAACAGACCCAATTGCTTAGGACTAATTTCCAGCATCCAACACAAAATCAGTAGTACAACTCCGAGTTGGATCACTAAACTCAAAATGTAGGCAACTTACAGAAAACAAGGATAATCTACATTAAACAAGAGTCCTCACGTAAAGTGCAAGAAAGTGTACACACTGGGAATTGAATCTTAACGAGGAGCCTTCTTTTTGCCAGCAATAGCAACCTTCTTTCCCTTCAAAGTCCTGCAATTGTTCTTTGTGCGTTGCCCTCTGCAAGGGAGTCCCTGAATGTGCCGAACGCCTCTGTAGCACTGAATTTCTTTCAATCTTCTGATTGCTAGAGCATTGAAACGCCTCTGCAAATTCAAAAATGGACTCAATTATAAGGATTCATACTGAGCAAACCACCTTGTATGATCAACTAAAGAAGTACAGAACACACAGCATTTCACTTATAGCATTTACGGATATACATCTTATGCCAGTTTTCTTTATACCCATCTTGAATTATCATCATATCATTACAAAATGACACAATAAAATTGGAAAATATGAAATAAAGTAGCATATTCACCCTTAATCCACAACAAGTAGTTAATAAACGCGGATATCAAGTTTTCAATAAATCGATGTAGTAAGATGCTTTATTCAAAGAAAGAAGTCAAGTGACCTTTTGAGAGTAAAGGGGCGTGCTAGCTGCAATCAAACTAAAGTGCAAAAGAGCAAGAATGCCTACAGATAGCGCTTTGGTAATAATATAGATGGGGCTTTTTCAGGAATCTATTCTATATGCTGCAATTAGAGAACACACAAGCAGTTTTTATCTATAACTATTTAAACATTATTTCAACAAATTAAACTCGGGTATGTACTACATTATTTTGATAAAAGTGCTTTTCAAAACCATTAGTTTTGTAGTTTCACCAATACCATTACATAAAAAGAAATAGAAAAAATAGACTGATAAACACAAATTCTAAAAAGTAGATTGACAGAAAAAGTAAAAATTCAATTTCAAAATGTGTCGTCCAGTCAAAGAAGTCGGATGCTCAACTCATTCGACTACCAACTAAAGAAGGGGCTGTAACTAATTACATTGCCGCCAAGTAGTAACTTAAAGAACTAGATGTGTCCATATGGGAGAGTTGCATAACAAATTTGGGACACCATGTGTCGGTTTTAACGCAGGTCTGATCAGCAAATCAACAATTTTGCCTGTTGCTATATTTTTTTACCTTTATAAATAACTGATTTAAACAATATGATTACAAAAACTATACTACTCAAATACTAGCCTTATATCTCACTCATATGTAGCTAGCCAGTTATAACCATTCTAGTAAACTTTTGACCACTTTTGACCCATCCAACTCCTGTCCGGTTTAACTAATCGTTTAAGATTTACCCATTTACCCAATATAACCCACTCCTAGATAAAAATTAGCAAATTGTCGTATCCATCCAATTCTTGCCACGTTTGCACAAAAAGTATGGGACATAATGGGGCTTGCAGAACCAATAAACAAGCTAATCCAAACACCCCCTAAATACACTTTACACGAACCCTTTCAGTTAAAACTAATCATTTAAATTATAGACATTTACCCGATAAACCCGAAATCCACCCAATTCCAGATAAATGGTAACAAATAATTCTAAATGCAACAAAGATATGAAACGAAAAAACGGATATGAAGAACATACAAGGTCTCCCTCAATCATGTACTTAGAGACTTCATCACGAAGAGTAACAAGTTCCTCTTCAGACAAATCTTTAGTAATCTTATTATCCATTTTAAGGTCATTCAATATCTCAAGAGCTCTTGTTCGACCAATCCCATGAATATATTGCAGAGAATATTGCACCCTTTTGTTGTTTGGGATTTCCACTCCACCCACACGTGCACATCTTATGCTCAACCCACCAACCTGAAACAAAAACAAAATTTACATATAAATTCATCATCTTTTATAAAAATAAAAATAAAAATGACCCATAAGATTGTTTGTTTGTACCTTTGGTGTGGTGAAAGTTGAGAATGATAAGGTGGTGGGTGATTTGGGTTTGAAGGGAGATGTTGAGGAGATGAGTGAGAGTGATGGTGCTACTGGTGTTGCTAGTGCTTGAGCCATTGTTGGTGTAGTTTGAAAACTGTCTATGGCTATGGTTGTGGAGTGGTGAAAGGGGAAAGGCTTACCCAAAATGTCTCTTATCCTGGAAATAACTTTCTTTTTTGCTCTTTGTTATTTCTCTATGTTTAGTTTAGTCCCTTTGATTTTGTTTTATCTATCAATTTTATATGTTACCCTACTTTCATAATTAATTTCATAATGTGAGTTATATTAAATAACAAACTTTCTTTATATATCAAGGACTCATCCCATCATACATCTAAAAAAAAATCAATGATTGAGATTAAAAGCATTTTAATATTTCACCCATTTTTTATAATTTAAATATCTCTTAAACCGTTAATCGTTAAGCGAAAATAATTATACCATCGCGACGAGCATTTAATTATCTTTCTACAGACGGACACTTTGATATACTTTCGACAAAAAAAAATCATTTTTTCACCTTTTTCTCGTGGCCGAAAAAATCACATGTGATATATCACATCTGATATATCACGTGTGATATTAGTGTAATATTACATGTGATATGTAATATCACATGTGATTTTTTCAGCCACGAAAAAAAATGAAAAAAACAAAAAAAAAAATTGTCGAAAGTATATCAAAGTGCCTATCTGCAGAAAGATAATTAAATGCTCATCGTAACGGTATATTTTTTTTCGCTTAACGATTAACGGTTTAAAAGATATTAATATTTGAAAAAAAATGATAAAAGTGAGTTTTTTAAATTGTTGGATTAATCTCGTCTATTAGAGCACTCCCAATGGTAACACAAGTTAAACTTTAACACACCGCCACATCTGTTTTAACTTTTTCACCTTAACTCACAAAAAAACACCCACAATAATAACTCAACTTTAACTCACTTTAACTCAACTTTTCAAATATTTTCAAATTCAGCCCTAAACTAAAACTAATAATTCATTTATTAAAAACCATAACATTCATTCTTAAAATATATTACAATACACACACAAAAAAAAGTTACAACGAAAAAAACATACATTACGAAATTAAAAAAAAATACATTACGAAATAAAAAAAATAAATAATAGATAAAAAAGAAAAAAAGAAAGAAAATAAAAAAACACACATTACGGAGAAAAAAAATTACGAAATTATAAAAAGAAAAAACACACACACACACAACATAACACACTTATTCATTCTTGACGAGGAGGCAACCCATATTTCTTGATGATTCGTTCCTTTACCATATTGACCAACGCCACATAATGTGGATCTTTGTCTTTCGTATCAAGCAACAAAAATTCAAACTCCTTCAACCTCATTTGGGTGGCTTGGTTTTCTGCGGTCGCTTGATACGCCCTGGCCGCATCTTTAGGTTTTGCCCGAAACACTTGGTGCATAGCCTCCGCGAATTGAGCCGACGAAACAGACCCTCCGGTACTTGTGCCCCCGGTGCTTGTCGTTGTCTCGGATGTTTGTTTCTTCGCAGCCTGCTTTTTTCCTATCGGACGTGGTTCTACATCATGTCCAAACAACGCCTCGTTTATTTGGCTTGGGATATCACCGGTTAAATCAATCGGATCCGGCGAGTCCTATTTTCTATGAGCACGCAAAACACCCTAAGCCGCCTCATTATTAAACAGGTCCAATTTGTGCTCCGTATGATACATTTCTTTCGCCCGTGTGAGGATATCCATATCATTTTCCTTACTTTTTTGATCGCGTTTAGTACGTTTGAAACACGCGTTGAACTTTGCGCAATCCCGGTTGAACGTTCTCCACTTCCCTTGTATCATATCTTTGCCGTGTTTCTGAAAATTGTTTTTATTGAACTCATTTTGAACCCGTTGCCAAAACATTTTTTATTTATTTTTTTTTTTTTTTGACTTTTGTTTACCACGAGATTTTACTTTCTTTGGTGGAGATGTAGGTGTTTCAGGAACTTCGTTTGTTTCCGTTTGGGAATGTTGGGATTGTTGAATGAATTGGAGATTTTGGAAATCGATATTTAGGGTGTTTTGTTGTTGGCTATCTTGCCAATACCTTAACGCTTGATGTTGTTGAAAAAGTTCTTGACTCGACATACCGAATTGGTTTGGGTTATCCAATTCGGATTTGACGATGAACCCGCATATGGGTTCCCCCACCCACCGAGGAGGTTCGTTAACGAGTCGTTGTCGTTGTTGTTGCCTTGTGACTTTTTTTTTCCTATTAGAAGTGTAGTAGAGAATATAATGAGTAGTGAAAGTGTGGAAAAAAGAAGTGTGTTAAATGGGTATTTATATTGGTTGGAAAAATGTTTTGAATTTATTTTATTTTTTTTAAGCCATATAGCCGTTTGTTAACGTTGGGGGTGAAAATGTAAAATTTTTTTTGAATCTAACGGATACTAGCCGTTAAAAGGGGGCAAAATGAAAAAAATAATAATATTCAAATTGCATGTTCACGCCGAGTTAAACCTTTAACTCCATGCGTTAACGCCTCCTTAACACACAAGCTCGCAGCGGGTAACTCGAATTTAATGCGCATTAATAGCCCTTTCATGCCTAACCGGCGTTATGATTGGGACTGCTCTTAGAACAAATAAATATGGAGGGTAAAGATTAGTCCCTTGGTATGTAAAAAAAGTTTAGTCCTCAAAAGATCTTAATTCTAATTTCATATATATACTCAAAGTACAATCATTAAATGCATAATGTATAATGTTTTTAAAACATGTAAAGGTATATATAAAATTTTCATATTTTAAAAGGAGAGATATGAAATTGACCCTTGTTTTATAGACTAATGCATGATGTAATGACCACGGTACATTATCATTTACTCTCGCTACTAAACGTCTAAACCAACAATCAAATTCTCCTAACGGTGACCACCACAAACATTACTGACTTAAGCAATAACATACTTTACAATACACTATCAGTCTCTCGCTTTTTCACATACACACACACAAAAAAACTGGTTTAGTTAAGTTTGTGAACAAACCACCTCTAAAATTGGTGGATGATGCGTGAATGGGAGAGGCGTCATGGGTGATGATGTGTGAAAATATTAGGTTCGACGTGTGAAATAACTGTCGGTCTAAAGATAGTTTGAATATAGAGTAAATCACATGAATGGTATAATTGGTATCTAATGTGTATCGAAACTGATTATTTGTGTTATGCGTATGTTACTGTAACACTCATCATTATTTTTGTTATAAAATTAAAATACTAATGATTTTTCATTTATTAATTTTATATTGTTCTGAAAGTTTTGTGTATGGTACTCCAATTTTCTCTCATCTACTCTCTCTCGTAACAAACTTTCCCGCCATAAAAAAACCCACCATTAAAATCTAATAAAAAGCTTCATTTCTCATTTGTTTTCTACTTAAAATTCAAATCCAATTTAATCATTAGACTCAGTTTTTCAACACGCACACAATGATAAACTTGAATTCATTTTAGTTTGGATTTGAGATTTCCCCCAATTCAATCGACGTTGCGTTTTTGATCAATTTTTTACCTAATTGTCGTGATTTCTATTACAATAGATTCTATTAAGTCATAATTGAATAAAAACACAAATTGATTAGTTTTTTGCGTATTGTGTGGTAATCATGTCAAAACTCAAATCCTCTAAAAATCAAATTAAAATACCTAGTAGATATGAGGATATTGTATGTGAGTTAGGGAAGAATAAGAGTGTTAGTTCTAAGAGAGCTACTAAGAAGAGTGGGGTAAATCATAAAGGTAGTAGTAAGGATGTGAATATGGATGGTAGTGGGAATAATGGAGGCAAGGATTGTAATGGATAAGAGGTACCTAAGGATGGGATAACTAGAAAGAATAAGGATGAGCTAAGTATAGAAATCATTAATGGAGTTGAAAGCTTGGTGAAGAATACTTGTGAAGGGGATGAGGTGATGAAAACTATTAGAGAATTCTCTGCTAATGAAGCTACTTCTGTAAGTCCTGTCCTAATGTAGGTAATGTTGTTGAGACTGCTAGTTTGTTACCTGATATTCTAAATGGAATGCATAACTTAAATATGGTCAAACAGTACACTGCTAGTAGCTTCGCTGACATTCTTAGTGGTCCTAATAATGTTTTTAGTAACAAGTTGGAGTTTGTACCACCCGATTTAGATGGGAAAGGCACTAAAATTGTTATTTTTGAAGAAAAATTAGTTAAGGAAAGGTACAAAAAATGGGAAAGGACTGTTTGTGGTTACTTTGTAGGGACACAAATGGTTTTGCCTGAGGTAAAATACAATGTTAGAAGGATGTGGGGCAGACATGGGCTAGAAAAGGTGTTCATGAACAATAATGGTTTTTATTTTTTCAAATTCAAAAGTGACGAGGGTATGCAATTTGTTGTGGAAAATGGACCTTGGATTATTAACAGTAGGCCAGTGATTGTTCAAAAATGGGAGCCTGATGTGAATATTGAAAAAATAGAGCCATCTATCTTGCCAATATGGGTAAAATTAATGAAGGTGCCTATGGAAGCTCAGACACAAAAAGGTATAAGTGCTCTTGCAAGCTGTTTAAGAAAGCCAGTTATTATGGATGCAATGACTACCAAAATGTGTCATCTTGGTTTTGAGAAATTTGGCTTTGCTAGAGTATTGGTAGAAATGTATGCTACACAGGGTTGCCAAGATAGTATTGAGTGCACTATTTTGATAATGAGAAGAGAAACATAAGAGATAGGATTTTTAACGTTGAGTACCCTTGGAAACCTTCAACTTGTAATTACTGCAAGGTGTTTGGACATAGTTTGCTTCAATGCAGGGACAGAGCTTGAGCAATGTTATTGGAGGGGCCGAAATGTAGTCGTAATAATTTTAAGGGGGCCAAACCTATAATTATTTTACATTTATACTAATTTTTTAGAAATTATAAACAAAACTACAAAAAAATAAGGCTTAGTGGTCCTAGATTTGGGGGGCACAACCCCCTTTTGCCCCTGATAAGCTCTGTCCATGCTTTAATGTAATAAAAGGCCTAAAAGTGAAGTAGAAGTGGAATGAAACAAGAAATTTACAAAGAGAGTGGAAGATAATGAAGGTTTTGAAAAGTACAGAGTAAGATTAAGAAGCATGCAACTAATAATGGAAACAGAAAAGTTGTTTGAATGTAGTATAGGCCAGTTAGAAAGGGACAGAAAAGTGGTGATGTGCAAAGTGGAACTTGTGTTGAAGAGAAAAAACAGAGTAGCTCAGTAAGAGAAAATTCTCCAAAGGCATCAAGCAGTTGTGCTAATGAGCAGGAAAAGGCCAGTGGGAATAGAAAAGTGTGGAATCTTAGTTAAGACAATATGGAATCTCTTATGAAAACCTCTGATAAGTTTGCTGGACTGCAAAATGAATATGCTAATGAGTTTCCCACCTTGATATCTCCACAAAAATAAAAGATAGTTGATGATTATCTCTGTAAGAATGAAAAGCCAAAAGCAGATGTAATGAAATAATTGAGTGAAGAGATGAAAAATTACTTTATTGAAAAATGGAAAGCTACTGATTTCAATAAGGAAAAAGTCGGTAATGATGGTGAGAGTGAAGTTATGGAAGATGTGTTTGAAGATTACTTTGATATTGGTAGTTTCCTTACCAAGAATGAATTGAAGAATAAAGGAAAGAATGTTCTAATGGATGGAGTAGATGGAGGCCTATTCAATGCTTAAATGATTGCAAAATAGCATTTTGGAATGTAAGAGGATTGGGGAGAATTCTAGACATAATGAAGTAAAGAATTTAAGTCATAATGAAAAATTGAATGTTTGTGTAGTAGTGGAAACTCATGTTAAAGAAGGAAAGGTTAAGGATGTTTGTAGCAACATTTTTGGAAACTGGTTATGGGCTACTAACTCAAAATGGTCTCCTAGTGGGTGTAGAATCATGGTAGGTTGGGACCAAAGATCTATGCAATTTATGGTTTTACACAACTCTAGTCAGGCCATGTTGTGCTTTATTGAAGATGTTAACTCCAAGATAAGATGCTATCATACTTTCATCTATGCAAAGAATGATGGGAAGGAAAGAAGAGCACTTTGGAAAGATTTGGAAGTGTATAAGTAGATTACGAATGGTAAAGCTTGGTGCTTAATGGGTTACTTCAATGTTACTTTAAAAATTGATGATCACAGTGATGGTATGTCATACTCTACACAAGATATGGTTGAATTTCAAGATTGTGTAGCTCAGATGGAGGTAGAAGATATTAACAGAGTTGGTTGCCATTACACTTGGACTAAAAGTTTACTTAATCCCTCCACCTGCAATACTTAAGAAGCTAGATAGGATTATGGGGGATGGAAGAATGATGAATGAGTACACTGAAGCAAAAGCTTGTTTTCTCCCATATATTGTTTCTAATCATAGCCCTGCTGTCTTGATTATACCAAAGAATTTGAGGAAGAAGAATAAGTCATTCAGATTCTCTAACTTTCTATTTGACAAAGCAGAATTCTTACCAGTGGTAAAAAAGGAGTGGGAAAAGAATTTTGAATGGTACAAGATGTTTGTGTTAGTCAAAAAGATGAAAAGTCTAAAGTATTCACTGGAAAAAATTGGCTGGAAAAAAGAAATATGTTTGAAAGAGTTATCTTGTTAAGGGAAAAAGTGAAGAGCATACAGTGAGTGTTGATAAAGATGTTCATAATGTTGAGTTAAGAAAAGAAGCTAATTTAATTTTAAAGGAATACAATGAGGCAGTGTTGGATGAAGAAAAAATGCTTTATCAAATGGCTAAAGTTGATTAGCTGAGAGATGGAGATAAGAACTCTAGTTACTTTCATTAGATAATAAAATGAAAAGGCATAGAAACCATATTGATGATGTGTATGATGAGCAGGATATAAGATATGAGTAAGAGAAGGTCCCAGCTCAGTTTGTGAAGCATTTCAAGCAATTTCTTGGTGTTTCAAGTAATACCAGAAGAATAAATAATGCTAGTAAACTGTTTACTGAACAAGTTTCTTATCATGAAGCTGAGGCTATGTGTTATGTGGTCACTGTGGAAGAAATCAAAGAAGTTTTGAAAAGCATTGATGACAATAAGGCTCCTAGGCCTGATGGTTATACATCAAAGTTTTTTAAAGCAGCTTGGTCAATTATGGGAGATGATCTATGTTACGCAGTAAAAGAGTTTTTCAAAACAGGCATGATGTTGGGTGAATTGAATGCTACAATCATTGCTCTGGTTTGCAAGATCAAAACACCATCCAAAGTTTCTGATTATAGGCCAATTGCATGTTGCAATGTGGTTTATAAGATCATCAGTAAGATTCTTACTAATAGATTGAAGAATGTGTTATGCAGAGTTATATCTCAGAACCAAAGTGCTTTCATTCCTAGAAGAAGCATCACTGATAATATACTTTTGACACAAGTGTTACTGGAAGGATATGGATGCAAACAGGGTAAAGAAAGGTGTGCATTCAAAATTGATATTATGAAAGCATATGATAGAGTGAGTTGGTCTTTTTGGAAGAAGTATTAGAAGGTTTTGGATTTCCAGCACAATTTATTGGGTGGATTATGACATGTATCAAGACTTCTACCTTTTCTATTTGTGTCAATGGTAAAAATCATGGCTATTTTAAAGGAGGCAGAGGTCTAAGATAGGGAGATTGATGCGATTTGGATTGTCACACAAAAGTTTTACTTCTCAAGGGATCTTGAGAAGCTTACAATCCCAGTCAGGCAAGTGTACCTGACCGATGTAGTATAGTGTAGTGGTAAGAACCAAGGAATTGATCGTTCTCCACAGGGAATAGTGTTCGTTAGGATTGAAAATGATCTAAACTAGGTCTAGAGGTGAGGGATGATTCTTTTTGTATTTTTATATTTAATGGAAAGCAAGTAAAAATCTCGGTTTTGGAAGGGTGGGCGGAATTAGTTGCTAGTCAACTAACCCAATTAACTACAAATGCAATAAAAATAAAATAACAAGAAAGTAAATGTATGTAAAACTAATATGGAGAAAAAAGTGTTTACTTAGGTTTCACTACTCCCTAGCTATCTTTCATTGATTGAATAGTTTGTTACAATTGCGTGGATGATGGGTTGTATTCCTTAATATCATTCGTGGGGGTGTGTACGTCCTTCCCCAACTCTATAAGATCCTATCTATTCCTATGATGACACGTTTAGTATCCTATCATGGCCTCATTAATATTCTCTTATGCATTAAACACAACCAATTAATCGTAGTACACATCCGATTCATGTTTCTTAAGACATCAAGCAAGTTACCAATAGGAGATTAGCTAGTTTTCTTAAGCCTAACATTGATATCATTCATCCAACAACAATTAACAACAAACCATCAACGAATAATCAATAGCTAGGTTTCATTACATCTAAGCAAACACAAACAAACCTGGCCTAGCATGTTAAAGAAAGACAAGCGTAAGATAGAATCAAACAACACATAGATATATTGAATGATTGATAAAATACTTATCTTCAATTAATCATGGAAGAAAAAGGTTTAGAAACCTCAAAATAGCTGCAAAAGTCGACTAGGGTTCGTACCCTAAGTTTCTCCAAAGTCCCACACATAATGAATGAAAATTAGATGAGTATATATAGATTTTACAACTTTTATGGCGTCACCTTATGGGATGTGATGTCGTCACCTCGCCGTGTTTAGGGTTCCTTGATGGCCTAGATCCACTCTTAACGCTGTCACCTTGTAAAGTTTTCTGGGCCGTCTCCTTTTACTCCAATACGTGATGGCCTTAGTGAACTATAACGTGACGTCGTCACTCTTTAACTTCCAAATTCCTTTCTAGCGCGTCTAGTGTTAAATAATTATCCACCTCTTTGTCAACAAGTGACGTCGTCACCAAGTAATGCGTGACGCTGTCAGGTACTGTTTCTAGCATAATTTGAGACTTTGTCGTATTCTTCACTTTTATGCTCCAAAAACGTCCAAAATGCTTCCTTTTTCATAATTCCTCTCAGAAGTACCTAAAATAACAAAAGGAACAATTTAAGGCTTAAATAACCCCTTAAAAGCGTAACACTTTTCGTCTCATCAAATACCCTTACACTTGGAATTTGCTTGTCCTCAAGCAAATGAGCTTTGTTATGAGTCATTTAACATTAATATAAAAGTAATTACAACAAATAATCATTCCACCTTAATCAAGATAAGCACGGAAATCATACACTAGCACCAATAGTGTTTGGATACTCTCATCTCTCGGGTGTTATAAACCTATATAACTAGTGGAAATGGAAAAATATCACTCACTACCTGTCATAACAAATAGATTACCATAGGCTTGGGAAAGGATCAAAAACCTCCTCCACTAGGCGTAAGCACCTAAGATAAACTATCAAAGAGGGCTTTTAAAGGGTTATAATGTTGGGTGTAGTGATATGGAAAACACGGTTTGTTGGATAAAGGATATTTCACTGGTGGCAAGTTAACCATCTAGGTTAATCACATGTACAATGTGGCGTTGCTAAGCCAATACTCGACTCAACTTAAGCTAATCAAAATCATAAACATAAACATAAATGAAAGAAACGGGATGGTAGTCCGTATGTTTTTATCTTTTCTTTTTCTATTTTTTTTCTTTTTTCTTGATTTTTTCGATTTTTTTTCATACACTCTTGCCATACCATCCAAAATAATACATCATAGGGGCCTCGGTTCTCCCCTTACACTTGAACTTTTACATACTTTACATGTAACTAATCTAATGACTTGGATTAAGATAATCTAAACACTTGGAGTACTTTAAATTTTTTTACACATATGGGGGTAATAACGGATGTTCTTCCCCATTACTCCATATCATTAGTACTTTATCCATGAGTCCAATCATCCCAAACAATATGTACAAGATATGACTCGACTTAGCAACCATGTAATCAATTAGACAATTAACTAACGGTTTAAACAAATAACAATAATGCACTAAAGATGAGTGCATACAAGGAAGGCTAAGGCGATTTGGGTGTACATTTGGGGTGGATTGTAAACAAATTCTATCTTTAAGTAAAATGTTTAAAGTTAGAAACGAAAAGGATAGGCTCTGAGGGGTGTACTAGGGGTATCGTGTACTAAAAATGAGTACATCGCAAAGGTGTGGGAAAAATTACTTGACTATATTAGTCAAGTAGCTTGGCTTCATTGGTAATTTTAAAACAGGTTTAAAACAAGGGTTATCCTAATGCCTCTTATCATATAGTAAATCTAACTACACGAATGTAGTCTCACTTGTGGTCTCGGAATGAATCACTAACGCAAGTTTTAGAATCTAAGTGCTATCGGTTCACTCATAAGCACTAAGGCTTTTCCAACAAGTCTAGGGGCGAACCTCACCTATATAAATTTAGTAGATTGCTGGCATGAGTCTTTGACGCTTCAACTAACGGATGGTCACTAGTACACTTCTTGGATCGCTGGTGCGTTATTTGCATAACGGATGGTCACCAAGTCATACACTAGATTGCTGGCACGTTAGTCAATTAATCTAATACCCGGATGGTCACTACCTTATTCATGTTTTTTTTAGTGGTACGGTTTTTGTGCTAGTCATATAACTCCTATCCATGAGACGCTTATTAAGACTAAAGTTTCACTCCTATATGTTGCAAAAAAAAAAAATTTTTGGTGCTAAAATTACCCTAACAAATATTTCTCTCAGTTTTATTACACATCTACTATTAAAGAAACAAAAATCAAGTGTCATGGTATTCTCTAAGATATCTTCATTTACCCCCTTACACTTAAGCTGAACATTGTCCCCAATGTTCAATTAAAAGATGTAAAAGTAAAGAAAATGAAAGAATGAAACAAATACTCCCCTGATTCATTCGGTGTGGATAATGCGGTAACATGGTTAAATCCTCCTCCAAGAGAATGTAACAACTTCAAGATTAAAGCAACGCCAAAAACTTGAGACTTTGATGCTCAAAGACTTAACCATCCATGTACATCTTCTTGTCCAATATAACCTGTTAAACCTGAGAAAACAAACAAGAAAACCTAGCGTAACATCGGCGTTAAAATCTATATAAAATAAAATTCTAAAAATCAAATAAAGATATAATGCTTGTGGAATGAATGTTTGCAGATTCCTGGAGTTTATAAGTTTAAGATTTAACAAAACTTTACAATTCCGGCAGAAAAACAAAGCCTGCAAAATTTTCCAGAAAATTTGTACATGACGTCGTCAGGCTTTAATTGTTGACGCCGTCAGAATTGATCTGACAGAAATTTTATGTTGAGTTTCCAAAAAATTTCTAGAGAAACCTAATTCCTGGAATTCCTGCAAAATATCACTATGACTCGATACAAGCATTTGACTCAAACAAGTACTAATATGTATGTCTATATCTCATTGTTATCGTTCATGTTCAATTCGTTCTTTGAAAACAATTTTGGATTTCCCTTACACTTATCTTTTGCAAAATACCTTTATATGTAATTAAGATGAAGTTAAAAACAAAATAAAGCATTTTTACAATTTCATTTGAAACATGAATTATAAACAATAGAAATAAGAACACACATACGGAAGCAAATAAAACAAATAAACAAACAAGCAAACAAATAAAAAGCTTGGGTTGCCTCCCAAGAAGCGATTTTCTTTATTAACAAGTCTTGTAACTAGACTCAAAGTCATGTGTATTACGTGACCCCTGTTGATACAAAATTTGGGCGTTCCTCATTTGGGTTCCTGTTCTCGTACCAATTCGATCTTAATGCTTGAGACCTGCGCACTAAGAAAACAAACAAACACCGTTAGGCTTATCGTGGGATTGTCTCCCACGATTATCCTCCGGCGTGAGAGTAAGTAATCGGTTTTAGGGTTGTGTATATGAATTAGGGTTGTAAAGTCGTACCTTTAACGAGAGTTATGATATTGTTTATATAGGCATGGAATCCTCATTGGATACGTGTGCCTCATTCTTCGGTATATATCCGGTTTGGATATATATTCCTTAAATAAGAGATATCCATATCATAGCTATAAATAAGTTTGGGCTTGGGCTTTCGTGAGCCCAAGCCATTATCATACTAGCCCAAAGCACTGTTATGATAGCCCACTCGTGGTGGGTTTGGGCATTAGTAATGTCTATCATTTGGGTCCGTGACCCGAATATAGACTATACGTTATCATGTCCCCCCAGTCTAGTATGCATGGGTATGAACCGCGGATGCTAGACTTAAAAATATTAGCGGCAAGCGTGGTGGGGAAATTTCTAGTATTTCCCGCCAAAAACGCGATACGGTGTATCTAGCCTTTAAGTGTCCCACGTGTCCCTTGGAAGACGTGAAAAAGTGCATATATTGGTTTGTATTCCACCACACGATGGAGATAGTGGGATCCACGTGTCATGCATCTGATACAAGAGGAAACCCTATATAAGGGGCTCCTCATTTCACTGTTTTAACCACAGTGAAAAAACACCATTTTCTCCTAAAAAAATCCTTCTACACGAAACTAATATCTTTGACAGGTAATTACGTGTGCGTATTCTAGTGAAAATGGTCCGTCAGTTAGAAGATTTCCATTCAGAGATGGACGAGGATGAACTTCGTCAGTTCACCTCCGATTATTATATCCCTCTTGATGTGCATCCGGAATTACCGGATGCTGACGCATGCATCGGAGACTTCCCTGAGGGGAAGATAGGGGTATACACGCGCTTCTTTGAGTTTGCAAACCAGCGAGTGCCTATATCCCTATTTTTGAGTGACGTGCTCAATTTTTACCGCCTGCATATTTCGCAGCTGCACTGTATAGGTACGGCGAAAATAACAAATTTTGAGGTAAACTGTCGCCTACTCGCAGTGAGGCCTACCATTAACCTTTTCCGCGCGTTCTACCACACGTCGTGGTCGAACGGGTGGGTAACTTTTTCCAAGCGCACAGGGCGCTATCAGTGTTACACTGATAAAATAGATGCCCTAATGGGTTGGAGGAAAAGGTTTTTTTGGATAGATGATAAAGTTTTTACCACGCTCTATGGGTTTTTTACTCAAGGAGGGCTTCCAAAGGATGAGCGCCCAGATCCCGGCACGTACAGCGTGGAGGATGCGGAGATTATTAATTGGAACCGCATCCCAATAAATACTTATCTCGAGGAGTTCTTGGTGCACATGGGAATGAGCCGCAACTACTTCGGGGGAAGTGATGAAGTGCCAACATTCTTGGACGGAAACGGCCGGGGTGGGTGCTTGTCCTTTCTTATCCTCGCGTTGATAGTATAAGCTTTCTTGTATATATTGATTTTATCCACTAACTTGCTTTTTTCTTGTTTGTTCATGTGTTGCGCAGAGATGGATCTATTTGCCGTGGTGAAGTTAGCAAAGCCGACGCAGGTAACTGTGGGCGTGCGCCCTTGAAAAAAGGTGAGGTGCCTATTCTGGAGGCTACTGCTGGGCGCCTGCTAGAGCTTGCGCGAGAGGAGTCTTCGGATGCATCACAGCCTGTGGTGAATGCGACCCCAGTGCAGACTGTGCCTGCGCAGGTAGTGGTAGCGCCTGAGCTTGCGCGCGCTGAGTCGTCCACGAGTGGTGGGATTCTCAAAGTGGACACTGACTCTGAAGAGGAGCGTCAGGGTGTGAAGCGCAAGGCTGTTGTTGATGATGGTGAATGGACCTCCAAGCGCAGACGTCATACCATTATTGTGGATGAATCCACAAAAGAGGAGACGTCATCGTTGTTGCTGCGCAGGAGAATGCTGGGACTGCGCCTCCTAGGTGAGTGACCTTTACTTATGTATTTTACATTTATATGTGTTACTTCGCAGTACTTATCCTTGACTTCTCTGTTTTTTACGTATAGTGGCAGTGCTGCAGGGGGTGATGCAGCGTTCGTTGAGGGGTTGGTGCCACCTCAGGCGGCTCATGTTCATGTAGAGGAGCCGGTGAGGGCGCATGAAGAGATGTTTGCGCAACAGCTGATGGAAGAGCTTGGTGCTACTGCTGAGAGTCAGGCTAAGTTAGTTACTTAGCTGAAGGTGCGGTATATTGGGGAAGGTAGCAGTCTCGCTCAGAAGGATGAGGAGATTGCCTTGCTTAGGGCACAGTTAGCTGATGCGCGAGCAAAGGTAGAGTCTACCACTGCGCATGCTAGGAAGGTTGCTGATGAGAAGCTATCCTTGATGGTGGTGCTGAAGCGTGAACATGCTGCAGCTGAGCAGCACAGGTCTAGCTGCGCCTGGGCGTTGAAATACTTGCACGAGAATCGAAGAAAGCATTTTGCTCAACTTAATGAGTTCTGCGAGCGCGTAGAGGAAAAAGTGAAGGTGCAGGAGAGTAAGCTGTGGAAGCTAAGTATAGAGTACGATGAGGAGTTATATCCTCATCTTATGTCTACCATTGCTGAGCGCAGGTATGTATCTTTCTATTTTGAAGTCTTTATTTACTATATGCTTTAATGCTCTTTTTTTCTTCTAACGCGTGCGTTGTTGCGTGTGTAGGTGGTTGATCAGCCATGGGTTGCGCTTAGCTGCTATGGGCACGTTGGAGACCCAGGAGGTCGTAGAGGCCTTTGGGAAGGTCGTGGACTGCGCTGTGGCACGCGACAAGGCCCAGGCTGTGGAGGAGCTTCATGAGAGCAAGATGCTGACTGTGCCGCTTGCAGCAGTTCCTGGGTACAGCGCAGATGCTTTTGATGAGCTGGTGGAGGCCATGGAGAAGATGAAGGTCTTCGACTTTCCTCAGATTGCCCGCTTGGAGCGTGATCAGGACTATCCTATCAACGTGATCATGCAGGGCCTAACTTTGGCCGAGCACATAGCTGAGGATGCGGAGGCGCACCCTGACTTCTTTTTGAAACAAGACGAGTCGCAGCTGAAGGTGCCTGTTTTTGCCCGCCCCCTCCACATGCTTAATCCCTTCGCTCTTGAGAAGGAGATTTATTTAAAGAAGTGCTTGGAGGCACATGAGACAAGAGCTGCTCATAAGAAGGGCGTGAAGGGGAAGGCCATTCTTTGCGGTGTTGGTGCAGCCCATCTCCCCAGGTCTGATGGGATTCCCGTTAGCGTGTCAACGGTGTCTCAGGAAGATAGAAGCCTTTTAAGGAGGATGAGTGAGGCTGGGGAATTTGCATCTACAGCTAGTAGCTCAAGTCACAGGCGGGCTCATAGCATTTAGATGTGGATTTTTGTAATTATAACGTGTATAAACTCATAGTTCTTATGAATAATAAAGTTTATTTTATTTCGTACGCCTTGTTATTTGTACTTAGATTGTTTTCTTTTGTAAAAGATCATCCAAGAGTCAAATTGAAACCGCGACATACTTAAAATGATTTAAATTAAGTACTTAACTTAAAAAATCATAAATGTGAAGGTAGACTTGCGTTGTTTTGCAAAGACTATATCAAAATGACCAAGAGTCTTGGCTCGTGGATTGCTAAGCATGTACAATGTATGTTATGTTGTGTATCCGTCATGGAATACACATTTAAACTTACTTCAACGTCTTGAAAGTAAGGCGCTTAGCAAGGATGCGTGATCCAGTGTTGATGGGTTTGCAACCCTCTTACTCAACGAGTTACTTAGTAGGTTTACTCATCCTTTCTGCCATCGTGGGTCTTTAATAAGTGCATGTACGCCATGTAGGTAAAAAAGTAAAAATAACAATATTGAAACATAATAAAAAATGTGCGCAATAAAGTTAAATGTGTCATGGAGTTAGCTAGAAACCACAACGTTTTATTAATACTTGCAAGTTTTTGGAAGATAAAAAACAATTCCTAAAAAAATGAAAATTCAAAGACAGACATTTATTGGGCACGTACTAAAATGCAAGGTTGTCTGTGTGTGGGCCGTAGCCTTTCCTAAAGATAGCATATCTTGAGATTGCAGATATTCCAAGTGCGTGCCAGCTCGTGGCCTTCCATATCACGCAACTTGTATGCACAATTACCTAGTGCATCCGTAACCTCATAGGGTCCTTCCCATTTGGGTCCAAGCTTGCCCGTGTCTTCTGCGTGGCTTGCATCATTAGCGCGGTATACAAAGTCTCCTGGCCTGAAAGAAGTGTGCTTGACTTTTGCATCATAATACTTCTTCATCTTTGCTTTAGCCTTTGCTTCGCGTATAGCTGCGCGTTCACGCCTTTCTTCCAGCAAGTCCAAGTCTATGCGCCGCTGCTCGTCATTTGTTGTGACATTTATTTCCGCTGTACGTATAGTTGGCATTCCAATTTCGGCTGGTATGATGGCTTCTGTACTATAGACAAGAGAGAATGGTGTGTCTCCGGTACTGGTTTTAATTGTCGTGCGGTGCGCCCATAAAACATGTTACAATTCGTCCACCCATCTTCCTTTATGTCTATCAAGGCGCGCTTTTATTCCTTCGCCTAGACTGCGATTCACGCGTTCAACCAAGCCATTGGTTTGTGGGTGCTTCACTGAAGCAAAGTGTTGTGTAATGTTTAATTGCGCGCACCAATCTTTGAATGGGTTATCACAGAATTGTTTTCCGTTGTCCGAAATAATCTCTCCAGGTAGTCCGAAGCGACACACAATGTTGTCCCACACAAAGCGTTTGACCTGGTTGCCGGTGATGCTTGCCACTACTTTTGCCTCAATCAACTTAGTAAAATAGTCTATAGCTACAATGAGGAATTTTAAACCTCCTGCTGCAACTGGAAAAGGGCCTGCGATGTCAATGCCCCATTTATAGAATGGCCATGGTGAGGTGATGGGGGTTAACTCTTGTTGTGGTCGGCGCGGAATTGGCCTGTGAACTTGGAAATCGCTGCATTTCTTTATCATGTCCTGTGCGTCACGGTGCATAGTAGGCCAATAATATGCTGACCGCAGGGCTCGCGCCACTACAGACCGTGGTCCTGAGTGCATGCTACATGAACCAGCGTGAATTTCTCGGAGTACATAATCTGCTTGAAGGGCTCCGACGCAGCGGAGCCATGGTTGTAGGATTGAACATCGATATAGGACGCCATCTCGGAGTTCAAATCTCTGCGCAGTGCGCCGTACCCTACGAGCGTCCTTCTGATCTTGTGATAAGATTCCTTTGCTTATAAATTCAATGATAGGTGTCATCCATGTAGGATCCTGTTCCTCTATCACCGTGGATATTTCCATCTCCGAGATTGATTTGTTTTTTAGAGTTTCCACCAATACCTATTTTTATAGGTGCGCAAAGCTCGTAGATGCGATCTTGCTAAGTGCACCAGCTTTCCTGTTTTCTCCTCTAGGGACTTGTTTGATGGTGAACCTATCAAAATTCTGGATTACAGACTTGGTTTTTTCAAGGTATTGGATCATGTGCTCATCATTGGCTTCATATTCACCTAGCACGTGGTTGGCTACTAGCCTCGAATCTACATTTGCCTCTAGGTTACGTACACGCATTTGAGTTGCAATATGCAGTCCAGCAAGTAGGGCTTCGTATTCTGCCTCATTGTTTGTAGCTGTGAATTCGAAGCACAATGCGTAAGTAAATTCTACTCCTTTTGGATTAGTGAGGATAAGGCCTGCGCCTAATCCATCCACACATGAGGATCCGTCTATGAATAGAACCCATGGTTCTTGTAATTCTGTCTTGCGTGCTGAAGGTGGAGTATCGGCATCTGGCTTCTCAACAATAAAGTCGGCTAATATCTACCCCTTGATTGCAGTGCGTGGTCTATACGAGATGTTATACTCTCTCAATAACACACTCCATTTTTGTAGCCGTCCTGATGCGTCAGGTTTAGAGATAACTTGTTTAATAGGATGGTCCGTGATTACAGCTATTGGGTGCGCCTGAAAGTATCTGCGCAGTCTTTTAGCTGCGAATACTAGAGCTAGGACCAACTTTTCCATAGCAGCATAGTTAGTCTCTGTCTTTTTGAGTGCCTTGCTTACAAAGTATATGGGCGTTTGAATAGAGTTCCTATCTGTCAATAGTACTGCGCTAACTGCTCCATGGCTTGCAGATAAGTACATGATCAACTCTTCTCCTGGTCGTGGTGCGACAAGTTTGGGAAGTGATGCAAGATGTTGCTTGAGTTGTTGGAAGGCTTCCTCCACCTCCTCAGTCCAACGAAAGTTTCCCTTTTTTGTGCACTTCGTGAGTGTTTTAAAAAGAGGGAGTGACTTATCCGCTGATTTGGACAAAAATCGGTTTAGTCCAGCTAGCTTTCCATTTAATGACTGGACTTCTTTCAATGTGCGCGGAGAAGGGAGATCAATGACCGGTTTTGTCTTTTCTGGGCAAGGCTTAATGCCATCAGGTTCTATTAAATACCCAAGGAACACGCCTTCTGTCGCGCCAAAAGTGCACTTCTTGGGATTTAACTTCATGTTTATTTTTCCCAATGTTTTGAACGTCTCCTCAATGTCGCGCACCAATTCTTCCTCTGTGTGACTCTTTATAACAAGGTCATCAACATAAACTTCCAGGTTGCGACCTACTTGCTTCTCAAATGTTGTGTCCACCAATCACTGGTATATTGCTCCCGCGTTCTTTAGGCCAAAGTGCATTTTTGTATAGCAAAAGACCCCTTGACTTGTGTGGAAGGCTGTTTTCTCTTCATCTTCTTCAGCCATCATAATTTGATGGTATCCTTTGTATGCTTCTAGGAAGCACTTAAAGGGATATCCACACAGATATTCTACCTTCTAGTCTATCTCTGGCAGCGGGTAGCAGTCCTGTGGACATGCTTTATTGAGGTCAGTGAAGTCCACGCACATTCTCCAACTGCCATCACTCTTCTTCTCCATTAGTGGATTAGAGAGCCAGTCGTGATAGTAGACTTCGCACATAATACCTGCGTCTACAAGTTTGTGTACTTCTTCCAGGATGGCTTTTGCGCGATTTGGAGCCTGGCCGCGCTTTTTCTGTCGTATTGGAGGATATCCTTGTGGGATTTGTAGCTTGTGCTCCGTAATAGAGCGTGGCACTCCAGTCATGTATTTTGGTTCCCATGCTAAGATGTTTAGGTTATTTTGCAGGAGTGCGCACACAGCTGCTCTGCCTTTGTCAGACAGTGACCCTCCAATTGATATTTGCTGATCTGGGTAATCTGGGTGAATGGCAACTTTTAAGTTTGGTATTTTGGCTGCGCGTTGTTCTGGGAGATTCTCCACTTCACTGGCTACTGTGTTACACTCTTTCGATGACACAGTGGTATTGTAGAGGGTGACAATGCCTCCTTCTACTGGGAATTTGAGCATCCCATGCGCTGTAGACGGTATGGCGCGCATGTACGATATTCCAGGTCTCCCGATGATGTCGTTGTATGGCGAGGGGGACTTGATTACCATGAAGTTCATCCAAGCTACGGTAGAGTGCTGCTCATTACCTATGACCACGAGTAGGCGTAATTGCCCCATGGACCATATCTTCTCTCCTGTGAATCCTGTCAGCGATGTCGTGGCTGGGATCAGCTGACTTTGTATCTCTGGTCACAGCCTTTTGAAGCAATGTTCGTACATAATATATGCGGATGCCCCTCCGTCTACATACATACGGTGGATATCGTGACCCCCTGTATGTATTTCAATGGTGAGTTGCTCCATTACTGCGTTGTCCGCAGCGAGAGTTGGGAAGGAAATTTCATTCTTACAGAAGAACTTTTGGCTGACTTTTTGCCTAGTTTTTCGCTGCCATGATTGTATCATGTAGATTGTGTCAGCCTTGTCTATGGCTATCTCCTTCTTGCCTCCATTCTTTGGTTTTTCTTTTCCTTCCTTTATATTCTTAACGAGGTGATCCATTCAACCTTCCTTAACCAGTTTGTCGATCAATTGTCGTAGTTGGACGAACTCGTTGGTAGTGTGGCCCTTTTGTCCATGGTATTCGCAGTATCCATTCCCCACGCACCGGTCCTCGGGGGTGCGCATTGGTGGGGGCTTCGGGAAGTTTGCGCCCTCTGTTACGAATATCTCCCTTGGTGTTTTCGTGAGGGGGGGTGTATTTGTCATTTTCTCGTCCACTTCCCTGGCCGCGATAACTCTTGTTGCGATTGCTACCCTGGTCATTGGATTGTCTCCTAGGCTGTTCTTGTTGCCTATAATTTGAGTAGCCTTTTTTACTATATGCGGCTGCTGCTTCTCCTTGGATGAAGGACCTTGTGCGCTTCATTAACTCATCAAAGGTTTGGGGAACCTTATCATTTAATTTCCTGATGAGTTCTGGGTTATTTATCCCATTCATGAATGTGGAAAGGATTCTTGTTTTGATTTGTGCAAACACTTGGGATGTTAATCTCAGTAATGTGTTTAGGATATTTATGAATGAATGTGAGTTAGCACGCGGAATTTACTAAAACACACAAAAGGAACAAAGGTGGCGAGTAAGTAAATGAGTATGAACACAAAATGATTCAATATTATTGATGAAATAATACGGGTGATCTAAACTATCACCAGGATTACAAGTAGGATTACAAGTGTAACCTTGAATATTTGATACGTGAAAGGGTTTAAATATGGAAGATATGCATGGAAAGATGAGTGTAAGAGATTTTTGAGATGTCTAAGAAGGTGCCTTAAGGGTTCCTTTTATAGTATAAGGAGCCCTTATTACAAGTGGTCAAGTTGCTTAATATAATATATTAGAGGTTTATCTTATCCTAATATTACACCTTTCAAGGTAAAACACTCCATTATATCTACTGAGACTTCTGTACTACTTTTACTTAACGTATAACTTTGTACAAAGACTAATAATACAACTAAATATCTCTAAATAAAATATAACAACTTGTCGTGAAAACTGGCAGGACCTTCTTTAACTAGCAGTACCTTCTTACCCAGAAGGTACTGTTAGTATATCTTCAACATTAGCAAAACTGAAGAGGCATGCTTAACTATCAACTAGCAGGCTCTTCTGGCAGACTCTTTACTTTGTGCATTTTATTCCCAACAATCCTCCCCTAAACTTGTTATTCCCATTTAAAATAACCAAGTTTCTTTGTGAATAAAATTCATACCTTGAGGATTTGAGGGAACTCTTCCAAAAACCTTATCTTTTTCTCCTTAGGCTTTCATACTGATCAAATATGCTCTCCTTCAATCTTTTGACCGCATCAGTCTCTTCTTCACACAAAAGCTTATTGGAGATCAAGACTGATAATACTTCATAGCTTAAAGGATACTCCTTCTCACCTAGCATAAAGAGCTCTATTCCACTCTGAGTGGAAAGATGATGAACATGACTCATGTTGAAGTATTCCCATGTAACAGATAAATCATAGTAAGGAAATTTCCAATGAGTATCAGTAGGATTTGGATCATATAATCTGCTGAACTCCACCCATAGCTCTTGCTCCTTTGCATCTGGCTTATATTTGGTTTTCAGCTTCTCTTGAACTAATACCCATAATTCATCTAAATCCATTCTGCTACATGCTCTAAGTAGATTTTCAAAGTTCTTGAAAATCTCAACCTTGTTTCCAACTTTTGTTATCTTCCATGCTTTGCCAAACTTGTCATTGAAGATTTCCCAATCTATGACTGGATGCCTTACATGTAAGGGTTCAGCAAAAATAACTTGTGGAACATGGACAACCATTTCTCTTGATTGAACAGGAGGTAATTCTGCTTTCTCTTTTTGTTCCTTCTGATCATCTTTTCTTCCTTTGGAAGTTCTTTCTTGTGTATCCATGAGAAAGCTGGTTTTGTTTCTTCTGTAAGCCTCTAAGTATAGAAGCTTCAATTCATCAAAAGATTTACCTTTGAGTTGATGATCTTTCATGTTCACTTCTCTTTTCAGATATATCTTGAAGAACTTCTTCTGATCTGCTTCAGAATGTGGCATTTTAAATCCTTTCTTCTGATTCTTCTGAATCTGCTGATAGACATCATCCAATGTCTCTTGATTGTATTTCTTGGTGATGAAATCATTGAGCTTGATTGTCATTTCATCTGAGCTAAGAGATTCATCACAAACCAGGGTATAAGCTTCACCTCTTATAATTGGATCAATGGAAATGATGTATTGCAGCTGAGCATCAAACTTTTCTTGCAGCATTCTTGATTCTTCTTCAGCCCTCAAAACTTCTTCTTCATGAAGCTTTTTGGACAACTCTTCATCTACAGCCAATTGTGCTTGCTCTTTCTGCTTTATCTTTTTAGGCTTTGGTTCATCTTCAACCACAATTTTCTTGCCCTTGTCTTTTGATGATGATACTGGACTTGGAGCAGCAGATTGTTCATCAGAAACAAGAAACCTCCCCTGAGGCTGTGATCCTCTCTTTCTTTTGTAAGACACTTGATCAGAACCTTTTAAATTCAAAGTTAATAGTCTCTGAATCCCAGCAGGCTCTTGCTCTGCTTCAGCAGTATCTTTTTTCTGTTTCAGCAGTATCTTTCAAGCTAACAGGCTCTTTTTCTTGAGAAGCAGGCTCTTCATCAAACACTTGAGTTCCTTCATGAAACTGAAATTGAATCTCTTCTCCATTTTTAGAACTACCCATCCTCCTCTTTTTGGAAGAGAGACCCAAACCCTCTGCATCTGAACTTGAGGAACTAGAAACAACCAACTAAGTAGACTTTTTACCCTTCAGCAACTTCACTTTTAACTCTAGTTTCTCAACCCTCTTAACTAACTTGGTGTTGATCTCTGTAAAATGTTTGTTTTGACTTTCAAGAGTAGTTTGCAAGTGCTGCACTTGCTCCTTTAATTCCTTGATAGTCTGAGCATCTACACTTTGTTGTG
Source organism: Artemisia argyi (assembly GCA_030686995.1). Taxonomy (NCBI): domain Eukaryota; kingdom Viridiplantae; phylum Streptophyta; class Magnoliopsida; order Asterales; family Asteraceae; genus Artemisia; species Artemisia argyi. Next base: position 94,334,862 of record CM060684.1, read on the forward strand.
GAGGAGATTGTGGTGGTGAGTTATGGTGTGATAATGATGGTGATGTTGCAGATGGTGTTTGTGTTTGTTGATGAGATGGTAATGGTACTGGTGATGGTGGTGTGACTGATGGTACTGTTGGTGTGAGTGATGGTACTGGTGATGGATGTGGTGATGAATGATCAGGTTCTTCAGAGTGTTGTGGTAACATTTCCTCAAAAAGTGGTACTTCTTCTCCTTGAAAACCAATTTTCATGTTTGAAAACACCTTGTGTGTAAGTTTGGGAGTCTTAAAAGGTTTGTTTGGGGGAAGTAACAAATGTTTGGATTTGTTTATGAGGCACTGAATGAACCTTGGGTACATCAAAAACTTTGTTTCACTGTCCACATTTTTAACCAATCCTTCAAAAATATATTTTGAAAAGTTGAATTTCTTGGTTGTTGCCAGGCAAATGAGAGCTGCAGCCATGTTACCACTAAATTGCTCCCATGAGGTTTTCTTTTGGCTTAAACAATGAAGGATGGTATGAATCAAAAATCTCCATTGAGGGGTAAAATGCTTTTTAAGAAATGTAAGCTTTGTTGAAGTTACATTATACCCTATTTTAGTCAAATTTTCAAAAAAATTAGTATCAGGTAGTTGACTAATGCCATCTGAATCATCCAAATGAAGATGTCTTCTAATGGATGATTCAGTAAAAGTCAAGGTTTTGCCATCTACTTTAGCCTCTAACTCTTGAATCCCATTCCTAAGAGTGTTAACTCTAGCAGTTTGCCAAAATTGTGAAATTTGATATTCAAAAATAGTGGGATTCACGAGTAAAGCAAACCTGACATAAGAATTGTTTAGAAAATCCACTGCTTGATGAAAAGTTTCATTGTCATCAGACTTTTCCAAAAATGCTAATTGGTTGTGACGTTTGACAAAACTTAGACGAGCCATGGTGAAAGGTTTGATGAAAATTTTGATTATGATGGTGGGATTTTATTGTTGTACTGGTAGAAGATGAAAGGTGAGAGTGAATTATGATAAGGATTGATTATGAGAAAAATGACTTTTGACCGACTATAAAAGATATGGATAAGTAATTGAAGAGGCGGTCAAAAAGATCTTTTATTATAATAACTATATCCTTAAGTCGAGGAAAACATGAATAATTCACAAAAATACCCTTTAAAAACAACGACTATATTTTAACCTGACAGACTCAAAGGCTATGTAGCAGTACCATTTTACTCTACCAGTACTAAAATTTGAACTACTAGTACCTTGTTTTTGTAATAAAACTTGGCAGTCTCTTTGAAATTTTAGAAAATATCCCTTATAGTTTTTAGCAAACTATCAGCTATCAATGGATTTGATAAGTCTTTACCAAGAGCCGTTTGCTTTGGACTTGTCAGTTCGTTTAAGTTTTTGAAATTGGGTGAACTGATTACCTTATAGTTTTTAGCAAACTATCAGCTATCAACGGATTTGAGAAGTCTTTACCAATAGCCGTTTGCTTTGGACTAGCCAGCTCTTAAAGTTTTAAAAACTTGGTGAACTGATTACCATTTCCATATCCTGATTGTGTTAGCAAGCTTGAGTAACCTGAAATGGTTAGTTGTAAACCAAAAGAACAGAGTGCAAAGCACTTGTTTTATAGCATTGTTAACATTTAAACATCAAGATGAGCAAAAACAGAGCAAACTTTGAATAATAGTACCAATTTTGTACTGACAGTACCTTATGACTAACTAGCAGTACCATGTTTAGAGACCAGAACTTGTTTATTTATATACAAAATACATGTTTTTCAAAGATTTATCATACCAATACCTGCTACCAGGTATTTAAACGTACCTAAATCAAAAGCTTTGGTCAGAAGGTCTGCAAAATTATTTTCAGAATCAATTTTGACAACTTGAATTAACCTTTTCTCATTGCAATCTCTTATGAAATGGTGTCTGATTTCAATGTGTTTTGTTTTTGAATGTTGAACTGGATTTTTAATGATACAAATAGTACTGCTGTTAACAACTTTCACTTGCAACATATTCTGCTTCAGTTGTAGAGTTGGCCACCATTGTTTGCTTCTTGCATTGCCATGATATGAGTCTGCATCCAAGAAATTGACATCCATCAGTTGTGGATTTTCTATCTAGGGTTGCACCAGCATAGTCACTATCTGAGTAAGCTACCAAATCAAAAGATGATTCCCTTGGATACCATAGACCCAACTTAGGCTGGCTCTTGAGGTATCTGAAGATCCTTTTGACTGCTGTGAGATGAGAAAATTTTGGATTGACTTGAAACCTTGCACATACACATACTGAGAACATGATATCTAGTCTTGATGAAGTAAGGTACATTAGGGACCCAATCATTGATCTGTAGTTGTGCACATCAACATCTTCACCCTCAGCATATTTGTGTAATTGGTGTACTTGCAACCTTTGAATCTGCAAACCCAAATTTCCTTAAGATCTCAGCTACATACTTATCTTGGCTGATAAATATGCCTTCATTTGATTGTTTCACTTGGAGACCCAAAAAGAAAGTAAGTTCCCCCATGGAACTCATTTCAAACTTACTGTGCATAAGTTTTTCAAACTCTACACACAATTCCTGATTTGTGGATCCAAAGATAATGTCATCAACATAAATCTGCACCAGCAAGATGTCTTTCTTGGTTCTTTTGATGAACAAAGTTGGATCAATCTTGCCTCTTTGAAATCCATTTTCCAATAAATAGAAAGCCAATGTTTCATACCATGCTCTAGGAGCTTGGTGTAGACCATAAAGAGCTTTGGTAACCTTGTACACCTTGTCTGGATATTCTGCATCAATGAAGCCTGGAGGTTGAGAAACATACACCTCTTCTTCAATAGTACCATATAAAAAGGCACTTTTGACATCCATTTGGTAGACAGTGAATCCTATGAAAGAATCATAGGCCAAGAATAGCCTAATTGCTTCAATTCTTACAACTGGAGCAAATACTTCTTCATAATCCACTCCTTATTTTTGAGTATACCCTTGGGCTACCAATCTGGCTTTGTTTTTTTATCACTATTCCCCTTTCATCTTTCTTATTTCTGAAAACCCATTTGGTTCCAATTGCCCTGTAACCTTTGGGCAAATCAACCAGTACCCAAACCTTCTGCAGTTTGAATTGAAGTAGCTCTTCTTGCATTGCTTCAACCCAGCTTGAATCATCTAAGGCTTTTGTAATGTTTTTGGGTTCTACTTGAGAGAGAAAGCATGAAAACAGGCATATGTGGGCAACTTCATGGTTCTTTTCTTCATACACAGCTAGGATAAAGCCATCTTTGTCTGAAGATAAGACTTGAGTTCTTGTTTTAACACCAGAATCAATGCTGCCAATCACATTATCAATGGAGTGATCTTTGAGAATTCTTGTGTTGTGTGTTGTAGGAACATCATAGGAAATTGGAAGGTTTCCAATCCCTACATCTTCTGGTAAGGAATCATCTGATAGAACATTTAATGGTTCAGCAGGACCAATTTGTGAACTGGCAGTACCATCTGTTGAACTGGCAGTACCATCTTGTGAATTGACAGTACCATTTTCATTTTCAGAATTTTCTTGATTCCCTTGATCTTGAGTTCCATGATCATCTTCAACACCTTCATTTGTAGTATTTGAAGGCTCTCCATGACTTGAAGATGAATCCAATCCTGTCCAAATTGGCATCAAGATGTAATCTTGATCCTCACTTGTTTCATCATTGTCTTCAAAACCTGCATTATCATTAGTATTTGTACCTGTGACAGGCACATAATTCATAGATTTTGAAAGCTTATCAATGTCAAAACACCAATCTGGTCCAGTGCCTGCAACATTTGGTACTTTCTCTTGGAACTCTATGTGCAGGTTTTCTTCCACTAGCCTAGTGCATTTATTATACACCCTATAGGCCTTACTTTGCAAAGAATACCCTATCATATAGCCTTCATCAGCTTTTCCTTCAAACTTTCCTAGATGATCTTTGGTATTGAGAATAGTGACATGACATCCAAAAGGTCTCATAAAACTTAGAGATGGTGTTCTACGAAACAAAAGTTCATAAGGAGTCTTTTTATGAGGTTTGATCACAAGAACCCTATTCTGTACATAACAAGCAATACCTACTGCTTCAGCCCAAAATGAAATAGGCAACTTAGAATCTACTAGCATTGTTCTAGCAGCCTCAATAAGTGTTCTATTTTTCCTTTCTGCTACTCCATTTTGCTGTGGGGTTCTAGCTACACTATATTCTCTTTTTATTCCTTTTTCTTTGCAAAATTCATCCATAACTCTATTCTTGAATTCTGTCCCATTGTCACATCTAATTACTTTCACTTTCTTATCAATTTGGTTTTCTATCCCTGTAATGTAGGACTTAAGGATCTCACTTGTTTCATCCTTAGTACTTAAAAAGAAAACCCAAGAGAATCTGCTGTAATCATCAGTAACTACAAGACAATATCTTTTACCATTCAAGCTATTCACAGAAGTAGGACCAAAGAGGTCCATATGAAGCATGTATAGAGCTTGAGAAATTGAGTTATGGGTCTTGGGCTTACAAGAAGCTCTATGTTGTTTGCCTTTTAGACAATCAACACAGGTTTGGTCATTTTGAAAAATCTTTTTGGGTAAACCTCTAACCAAATCATATTTTGCAATTGTATTGATTGTTTTAAAGTTTACATGACCAAGTCTTCTATGCCAAAGCATAGATTCATCCAATGAGGCTTTTGCTACTAGACAGGTTAAACTCTCTTTAGGAACAATGTTCTTTAAGTCAACAATGTACATATTGTTCTTTCTAGGGATTTTAAGAAGAATCTGACTTTCATCAGGAATTTTAAAATCAGGAGTAAGTACAATGCATTCAGTGTCAGTAAAAAGAACATTGTTCTTTGTGTCACACATTTGTGAGACACTTAAGAGATTAAACTGGAGTTCTTTCACAAAGTACACATTTTCAAAGTCTAATTTACTGGTTTTAATTGTACCTTTACCAGTAATCTTTCCTTTGATTCCTCCCCCAAAGGTAACATATCCTCCATCAAATGATTTGAATTCTGTGAGGTAAGACATGTTGCCTGGCCTGTCATGTGCCTTGAACATCCACTATCTACATATCCTTGATCTGCATCATTTGAATGTTCCTGCACATGTATACACATATTAGTTTCCTTGGGGTACCCAAGCCATGACTGACTTGGGTTTGCCTCGTGCATCAATGTAATCAAACCTTTTTAGGACTGTTGATGCACCATTTGGTTGGAGTGGTCTCCAAATCCAACATGCTGAGGACTTAACAGCATTTTCATTTTTGACATATTTTGTGGTTTTTGGTCTGACAGTACCAAATTTGGCAGTACCATTTGGTCTAGCAGGACCATATGGTCTAGCAGGACCTTTTGGTTTTGGTCTCCAATTTTGTGTTTTAACCACATAATTCCTTTCAGTGAGACTTTTCACAACTCTTGGTGTATGTTTGAAAGTATTACTTGCACCCTTAGTAGTGAATTTTGGGTAAACAGACTCATTTGGTCTAACAGTATGATTAACTTTTGGTGTGTTAGATTTCACAGAACCTTTTCTGGGGTTTGTTTTACTTGTTTTAGACCTTGATGTACTCCCAGAAACCCAATTGTTACAATAAGCATGAGTATGATTAAAACTACCACAGTAATAGCATGCCTTATTGTACAAAACAAAGTTATCACCAAGTTGATGTGACTTAAGATTGTTCCAATTTCTCTGACTACCTCTATGTTTGTTATTACATTTAGCACAACATTTAACTGTTTTTAGAACAACTTTAGTCTTTGTGATACTTTCTACACTTTTAGGACTGGTTGGTCCTACTTTGTTTCCTTTCTTAGAAACAGTCTCTTTTTCATTTTCATCAGATGTCCAACTTTCATTAGATGTAACATTTGAGCTCTTATCAGTGAGCACCTTTTCTTTGGAAAGTGAAGTATCACTTGCACTCTCAAAAGGTTCACTATTTTCTACAGGTTTTACTTTTTCTAGTGGTTTATTTGTGAGCTCATGTAAACCTGATTCAGCAAGATCTAAACCTGGGGGACAGGGAATTCCTCTGTAAGGAGGTGGACATGTGTTGTATCCAATCCCAAATTTGATTTTCTTGTTCATTTGGTTCTCAACTATACTTTTAGTACAAGCAGAAGCATTTTCTAATGTTGTAACAGTTAGTTGAATATTATCTTTTGCTTGTTTCACTTTAGCAAACTCAGTTCTTAACAGGTTTATTTTAGCATCTTTAAGAAATATGTCTCTATTAAGAATAGCTTTTGTGTCAGAAAAGGTGAGTTCATTTTCTCTAAAGTGAATTATCCGTTTCTCAAGTTTGGACATACCACACTTATGATTAACTAGGTCTTGATGAGTTTTTCTTTGTTCTTCTTTCAGTTCATCATAAAGTTTTCTTAAGATTTCTAGTTCTTTAAAAACTTCACAAGTAGCAGAACATTTAGTAATTTGTACCTCAGGATTGGAGAGAGCCATTAAAGCCATTTCATTTGAGGATGACTCTTCTTCACCCATAAAGCTCCAAGCAAAACCCAGCCCATCAATAGCTACCATTGCTCTTGTTTCAGTGATGTCCATTTCCTTGCTCTTGTTCTCATTGTTTCCCTTATTCTTGTTCTCAAAACCTCTTCCCTTATCACCCTGCTTCTTTGGTCTTCTACATTCTCTTGAGTAGTGACCCTTCATGTGGCAGTTGTAGCACTCCACTTTAGATTTGTCATACCCAGCAGGTTCATTGCCATTGATGACAATCTTCTTTCCAGTCCTCATCAAATATTTCTTAGCCCTCATGCTAAGAAGTGAAAGCTGCCATTTTATGTCCATTTCTTCAAGATCATCATCACTAATCTCTTGAAGATCTTCAAAGGTTAATGTGGAACCATTGTGTTGTGATGTTAGGAAAGCACAACCAATTGTTTCATCTAAAATGGTTTTGGTACTGCTGGAAGTACTGGCAGTCCCAAAATTTGTGTTGGCAGTACCTTCTTCTGCACCATCTTTTTCTTCATCAACTTTCTTGGTAGTACCATGAGATGACATAAATGCCATATTTCCTGAGCTTGAACTAGTAGACTTCTTTAGTTCATGCTCTACTATTTTGAAGTTGCTGTAAAGATCATTGAGACTCATGAAATCAATATCTGGTTTATTTTTCCAGACAATGACATGCATGGCCCATTCAGAGGGTAGACTTCTAAGAAATTTGGAGTTTAAGTCTTCCTGAGATATTATCACTTCATGAATGGCTAATTGATTAGAAAGCTTTTGTAGTCTATTGAACATGCTGTTCAAAGACTCATTTGGTGTGGCTGAAAAGTTTTCAAACTGTTGTTTTAAAAGTGTTTTCTGGGTTTTCTTGGTGGCATCATTACCACCAAATCTAGCTACAACAGCTTGAAAAAGAGTTTTAGCACACTTGTATTTGTTAAAGACTAGAAGCTGGTCATTTGGAATAGACATGAGAAGCATACTTCTGGCTTTAAGATCATTTCTCTTTTGAATTCTTTCTTCAGCAGTTATTGGGTTTACTTGCACAGTTGTGACAAGTGCATCATTTACTGTGGAGGTGGTGGTTACTGGTTTAAATGAGTTTCTGATGAGGCGAAAAATGATTCATTTTTAGGGGGTCATTTAAGCCCGAATTCGAATTTATTTGATCAAATATTGCCCTAAATCGTTCCTTTTGTGATTTTAGGTACTTTGGGAGAGAAATCTGGAAAAGGAAGCAATTCGGACGTTTTTGGAGCATAAAAGTGAAGAAAACGCCAAAGTCTTAATTTTCCATGCTGGGAACAGTGGGTGACGGCGTCAAGAGTAACACCCTGACGGCGTCAAGAGCAAAATTCCATGACGATCCAGAAGAGATTTGACGGCGTCATGAAGGTAGGGCGTCAAGAGTAAAAGTCATGACGGCCTGGAAATGATTATGTCTTGACGGCGTCAAATGTAGATCAAGGCAGTCCGAGAATGGTTTTGGTGGCGAGGTGACGGCGTCACAATGCTTGTCTTGATGCCGTCAGACCTCTTTTCCTATATATAGTTTTCTAATTTTTCACACTTAAAAAGAGAAGTTTTGGAGAAACCCTAAGTACGAACTTGGTGCGAATTTTACAGGTTTTTCAAGGGTTCCAAGCTCTTGATACCTTACATGTGTAATTGAGATAAGTGTTCTTTCAATTCAATCAATATGTCTATGTGTTGGTTGTCTATATCTTGTTCTTGTCTTAATTCCATCATGCTAGGCTAGATCTATCTTGTGTTTGCTTGGATCTAATGAAACCTAGATGTTAATTATGTGTTGATTACTTGTTTATACTTGTTTTGGATGAATGATTTATATGTTAGGCTTAAGAAAACTGGCAGATCTCCAATTGGTAACATGCTTGAACGTCTTAAGAAACATGAACCGACGCGCACTAAGTCTTTATTGGTTGTATTTAATGCATGAGCCACTGTTTACAATCCCTATAGTTGTGCTGGGCATGGTGTAGGAGGAGATAAGAGCTCATAGAATTGGGGAGTTAAGTGTGCCACCCCATGAATGGTATTAAGGAATACGATCTGTCATCCATGCATTTATAACAAGTAATTAACGTGTAAAAAATGTCTAGGGAGTAGTGAAATCTAAGTAAACACATTTTCTCCACTTATTGCTCACAACCTTAGTATAATTTAGTTTATTTGCATTTTTAGTATTTTATTTTGATTGCATCTTAGTATTGGGTTAGTTGATTAGCAACTAATTCCGCCCAAATCCTTCAAACCCGAGAATTTTAATTGCTTTCTATAAAATATAAAAAACACAAAAAGAATCATCCCTCACCTTTAGAACTAGTATTTAGGCTTTCTAATCCTAGCGACACTATTCCTAAGCTGAACGATCAATCCCCCAGTACTTGTCACTATACTATACTACAACGATCAGGTACGCTGCCTGGTGGGGGTTGTAAGCTTCTCGAGATCCCTCGAGAGGTAAAGCCTGTTGCGATTCCCACGCATCAAGTTTTTGGCGCCGCTGCCGGGGAATAGTTATTGTCTAGGTTAGAATTTCTTTTTATTAGGTCTACTTGCTAGATTCCTTTCTAGTAAGATTTTATTTTAATTTTTTTTTTAGGTTCTCTTTAGTCTATCTTATTTCTTTGTGCCTTTGTTCGTAACCACCCGACATCATGGACAACGGGAACATCTTTGAACCCGTCATCCCACCACAACAAAACCCACCATTAGAACCCCTTAGGCCCCGAACCTTAGGAGAGTATTCCCGACCTAGCCACGAAGGCTACCGAAACACCATTGAGCTCACCGGAGCCAATGTGACCCCCTTGCGATCTGACACCATCCGGTTGGTGCAAAGCGGATGTGCATTCCATGGACTTCGTTCCGAAGATCCAAACCAACATCTTAAGGACTTCCTCAAAATTGTAGATTTCATAGACCTAGATGTTGAAACGAGAGAGACAACCCGATTACGCCTATTCCAATTCTCTCTACGGGATCAAGCTAGTCAATGGCTTGAGAGTTTACCCGCGGGATCCATCACCACATGGGATAACCTCACCAATCGCTTCCTTACTCAATTTTTCCCACCGGGGAGAACTACTAAGCTTAGAAATGACATCTTGATGTTCCAACAACGTCAAAATGAATCTCTTTATGAAGCATGGACTCATTTCAAGTACTTACTCCAAAAAGTCCCTCATCATGGCATAGATCTTTGGCTCCAAGTCCAAATCTTTTATGACCATGTCGACATCTCCACGAGGCGAGCCATTGACCAATCGGCTGGTGGTAAGCTACGTGATCTTAGTGCGGAACAATCATGGGAACTCATAGAAGATCTTGCTCTCTATGACAACGAAAGTTGGAATGATCCCCGTGACTTGAACAAAATGATCAAGGCAATATCTTTGCCTTCGAACAATTCTAGCACTCCCGACCGTAGGATCATGGAACTTGAAGGTCGAGTCAAGTCTCTCATGAAATCTTACGAAGCTCCAAAATCCTTAAGCGAAGTTAGCAGAATCGCTTCTGCATGTAAATTATGTAGTGGCCCTCACGAGACTCATAACTGCATGGAGCTTCCAAAACGTGCTTATAACAAATTCACGTCATCACACGTGGGTCAAGGTCCTCGAACTTCTGGCGAGGCCTATGAGTCATGGAAGGATAAACCTAATTTCAAAGGGTACCAAACGCGGAGCGTATCTTTCAATGACTCCTCACCACTCACTTGGTCCAAGCATTTTCCGTCACAAGGCATTCCCAGGCAAAGCTGTGAAGATGCCCTAATAAAATTCATTCTATCTCAAGAATTTCAGCTCTCTACACTCAAGGCTAAATTTAGACAACAGCAAGCTGATGTGAACAACAAGATTAGTAATCTGTTGACTGATATCAAAGAGCATGTTGTTAATAAGCCTGTTCACGTTGATGAGGTTAAGTCTGTGACCGTCATGAGTCCACCAACCTCCCCCGTGAAAATAAAAAGTCCTAGCAAGTTATTCAAACATCTATCCCCCAAAGGAAAAGAACCGGTCAACCCCCTAGGACCAATCCATTTCGTAAACACCATCACCACGATATCTGCTTCTACACCCAACCCAACCCAACAACAAACTGACAAATTCAGTCAGACAACTAAAGATGAGACCTTCAGGATGGACCATGATTTGGCCAGAAAACCTACCAACTCATCCGAGCAATACACCGCGCAAGAATCTGGCAAATTGAATGAAGGGAAAGAGAGATCGGAAGAGCATGAGAGAAATCCAACCATTTGGGGTAATTCTATTATAGAAGAACCAGAGAGAAAAATGGAGGATATTACTGATGGGAGTAGCAATAGGACAAAGGAAAGTAATCCTAAAGTTTTCAAGATCTGCACCATTAAGGAAAAGCTCTTAACCGATAGTCAAGTAGATCCTAGCTTCCCAGTCAACATAATTCCCCTTTCCCTATACCACGAAGCCTTCCCAGGACACATTGCGTGCGAGAGAGTGATGAAAGATTTGTCAATCAGGATTGGAGAGCTTGTTTACAATACTGACCTCACCGTGGTCGATGACGTAGACCCTTTCACCAATCAAAAATTAACCAACCTCGTTCTTGGAAAACCATTTATCAATGAATTGGGAGTGATCCTTGATGAGAAAGATGGTAGTGCATTATTCACCAATGGTGTTAAGAAGGTAATTTTTCGTAAGGGTAATGAGGAGGTGTACGAGTATCGTCCTTCCCTTGAAGGGAATTTATATGGGTCAAAGGATGGAGAGTCGAGGAAGACAAGACGGCGTGATCCGAACAATCTCAAGATCCCCTGCATGATCGGCCATAAGTACTTCGATAACATCTACATTAACATATTCCTGCCAAAGAATTTTATGTCCTTATTCCATTATAACAATATCTGCAGATGGGGAATGATTTACAAAGGAGAGAAAGTGGTAGGTAAGGATCATGAGATTCAGGTGTTTGTAGGAAATATGGCATTTACTATGGAATTTACGATCGTGGACAACATCGAAGACTATGTCGACCCTAGATTATCACAAGTTATTTTTGGGGCACCCTTTTGTGAGATTACTAATCTGATAATTGATGATCGGAACGGTATTATGACCTTCACTGACGGAATTAGGAGGGTTTCATACCAAACGCCCTACAAGAGAAAAGACCTTAAGGAAATCGATTGTGACGGGCTTGATAAGATAAGCTCCCAACTTATTTTGTGCGTTGAAGATGTTCGGAGAGGATGTAAGGACACTTCTGATCTATCATGTGGATTCTTTAAGGATGTTAGTAAGCTTGGTTCTAAGTATCGAAAAGATATCTTCAAGTTCGAAGACCCGAAGTACTTACACTATGAAAGCGATGCTAGTTTAGAAGACGACCTAGAGAGTGGAACCAATGATGAGGTCACGTAGTAACCCATGACCTTGAGTCTAGCTACAAGACTCGTAAATAAAGAAAAGCGCTTCTTGGGAGGCAACCCATGTTTTATGTGATTTTATTTGTTTGTTTGTTATTTGCTTCCGTATGCATGCTTAATTTTTATTGTTGGTAGATCATGTTTCTAAACTAAATAGTGGAAATACTTTACTTTGTTGTTTTGGCCTAGTCTTAACTCCACCTAAAGGTATTTTTGCAAAAGATAAGTGTAAGGGGAAACCCCAAATATGTTTTCAAGAAACCAATCGATCATGATTCTCCACAATATTAAATGAACATGTATATTCGTATTTGTTAGAGTCAAATGCTTGTATTGAGTCATAATGAAGTTTTGCAGGATTTTCCAGGAAGTAGGACCAAGTTTTTTCCAGAAATTTTCCGGAAACTTAACATAAGAATTTCTGCAGGTCACTTCTGACGGCGTCAAGAGTTTACTCTTGACGGCGTCAAATGTAAAAATCTGGAAATTTTACCGGTTTTGTTTTTCTAACGGAATCTTATGGTTTTTGTGAATTATTAAGTTTTATAATCTCCAGGAGATCTGCAAACTTCATTCCACAAGCATTATATCTTATCTTGTTTTCTAGGATTTAGTAACTTATATAGGATGCCGCCGATTTTACGCGAGGTTGTCTTGTCAATTTTGTCAGGTTTTACAGGTTATGTATGACAAGAAGATGATTTATATTCTGGAAGGGAAGCTTTGATTGTTCATTTTCTTGGAGGAAGATTTAACCTGGCAATCTTATTATCCATACCGAGCGAATTAGGGGAGTATTTGATTTCATTCTCTTTACTTTTTCACTTTTACATTCTTTACTTGAACATTGGGGACAATGTTCATCTTAAGTGTAAGGGGAGGGTAAAAAGATGATACCTTACATATGCACTTTCGCTTGAGTTTGTTTTGTTTAATAGTAGATGTGTAATAAAACTATGAGAAATACTTGTTAGTGCAATTTTAGCGCCAAATTTAAATTTTTTTACAACATTTAGGAGTGAAACTTTAGCCATAGCAAGCGTCTCATGGATAGGAGATTGTATGACTAGCACATAACCATATATTCAGAAAAATTTTCCACCCAAATATGTGAGGTTCGCCTTTAGATTTGATAGGAAAAGCATTTACTATTAGTGCTTATGAGTGTACCGGTAGCATTTAGATTCTAGAACTTGCGTTAGTGATGCATCCTGAGACCGCTAGTGAGACTACATTCGTGTAGTAGGATTTACTACATGATAAGAGACATTAGGATCACCCTTGTGTTAAACCCGTATTATAATTACTTGACCATGTAAGTCATATTACTTGGCTAGTTAAGTCAACTAATTTTTCCCACACCCTTAGCGTTGTACTCATTTTTAGTACACGAAACCCCTATTACACCCCTCCGAGCCTATCTTTTCGTTTCTAACTTTAAGCATTTTACTTAAAGGAAGAATTTGTTACACCCCACTTAAATGTACAACCAAATCACCTTAGCCTTCCGTGTATGCGCTCATCTTTAGTGCATTATTGTTATTTGTTAAACCCTAAGTTAACTATCTAATTGATTACATGGTTGCTAAGTCGAGTCATATCCTTGTACATATTGTTTTGGGACGATTGGGACTCATGGGTAAGTACTTATTTTATGGAGTAATGGGGAAGAACATCATTTATTACCCCCATATGTACGTTAATCTTAAAAGTGCTCCAAGTGTTTTAATTTTCTTAATTCGAGTCATTAGATTAGTTAATTGTAAAGTATGTAAAAATTCAAGTGTAAGGGGAATGCTCAATCCCCTATGATGTATTATTTTGGATGGTAGGGTAAGAGTGTATGCAAAAAAAAAAAAAAAAAAAAAAAAAAAAAAAAAAAAAAAAAAAAAAAAATCGAAAAAATCGAAAAAATCAAGAAAAAGAAAAAAAGAGAAAAAACATACGGACTACCATCCCTTTTTATTCTATGTTCATTTTATGTTTTTGTTATTTCTCATTTATTAGCTTAAGTCGAGTCTAGTCTTGGCTTAGCAACGCCACATTGTACATGTAATTAACCAAGAGTGTTAACTCGCCACCAGTAAAACTTCCTTCATCCAACAAAACCGTGTATTTCATATCCCTACACCTAACGTTACAACCCTTTAAAAGACCTCTTTGATAGTTTATCCTAGGTGCTTACGCCATGTGGTGGAGGTTTGATCCTTTCCCAAGCCTATGGTAATCTATTTTGCTATGACAGGTAGTGAGAGATATCTTCCGTTTCCCTATTGTAATTTACACTTTATTACACCCGAGAGATGTGAGTATCTAAACACTATTTGTGAGGTGTTTGTGTATGACCTCCGTGCTTGTCTATTGGTCTTTAGTGGAACGATTATTTGGTGTAATTACTTTTATATTAGTGTTAAATGACCCCTAACTTGTTTTTTGAGTAGAATAAAAGCGCATTTGCTTGAGGACAAGCAAATCTCAAGTGTAAGGGTATATGATGAGGCGAAAAATGATCCGTTTTTAGGGGGTCATTTAAGCCCGAATTCGAATTTATTTGATAAAATATTGCCCTAAATCGTTCCTTTTGTGATTTTAGGTACTTTGGGAGAGAAATCTGGAAAAGGAAGCAATTTGGACGTTTTTGGAGCATAAAAGTGAAGAAAACACCAAAGTCTTAATTTTCCATGCTGGGAACAGTGGGTGACGGCGTCAAGAGTAACACCCTGACGGCGTCAAGAGCAAAATTCCATGACGTTCCAGAAGAGATTTGACGGCGTCATGAAGGTAGGGCGTCAAGAGTAAAAGTCATGACGGCCTGGAAATGATTAAGTCTTGACGGCGTCAAATGTAGATCAAGGCAGTCCGAGAATGGTTTTGGCGGCGAGGTGACGGCGTCACAATGCTTGTCTTGACGCCGTCAGACCTCTTTTCCTATATATAGTTTTCTAATTTTTCACATTTAAAAAGAGAAGTTTTGGAGAAACCCTAAGTACGAACTTGGTGCGAATTTTACAGGTTTTTCAAGGGTTCCAAGCCCTTGATACCTTACAAGTGTAATTGAGATAAGTGTTCTTTCAATTCAATCAATATGTCTATGTGTTGGTTGTCTATATCTTGTTCTTGTCTTAATTCCATCATGCTAGGCTAGATCTATCTTGTGTTTGCTTGGATCTAATGAAACCTAGATGTTAATTATGTGTTGATTACTTGTTTATACTTGTTTTGGATGAATGATTTATATGTTAGGCTTAAGAAAACTGGCAGATCTCCAATTGGTAACATGCTTGAACGTCTTAAGAAACATGAACCGACGCGCACTAGGTCTTTATTGGTTGTATTTAATGCATGAGCCACTGTTTACAATCCCTATAGTTGTGTTGGGCATGGTGTAGGAGGAGATAAGAGCTCATAGAATTGGGGAGTTAAGTGTGCCACCCCATGAATGGTATTAAGAAATACGATACGTCATCCATGCATTTATAACAAGTAATTAACATGTAAAAGATGTCTAGGGAGTAGTGAAATCTAAGTAAACACATTTTCTCCACTTATTGCTCACAACCTTAGTATAATTTAGTTTATTTTCATTTTTAGTATTTTATTTTGATTGCATCTTAGTATTGGGTTAGTTGATTAGCAACTAATTCCGCCCAAATCCTTCAAACCCGAGAATTTTAATTGCTTTCTATAAAATATAAAAAACACAAAAAGAATCATCCCTCACCTTTAGAACTAGTATTTAGGCTTTCTAATCCTAGCGACACTATTCCTAAGCTGAACGATCAATCCTCCAGTACTTGTCACTATACTATACTACAACGATCAGGTACACTGCCTGGTGGGGGTTGTAAGCTTCTCGAGATCCCTCGAGAGGTAAAGCCTGTTGCGATTCCCACGCATCAGTTTCCTTCTTCAATAATCTCCCAAAGTGCATAGTCTTGCACTTGGAAGTATTGTTCAACCCTCAGTCTCCACATCTCAAACTCATTCTGTTTGAGTAATGGAAGTTTTGCAGCCACATTGGTTTGAATGTGCTCAACATCCATTTTTGCTTTGTTCTTTTATGTCGTAAATATCAGCCTTGCTCTGATACCACTTGTGGAAAGGATTCTTGTTTTGATTTGTGCAAACACTTGGGATGTTAATCTCAGTAATGTGTTTTGGATATTTATGAATGAATGTGAGTTAGCACGCGGAATTTACTAAAACACACTAAAGGAACAAAGGTGGTGAGTAAGTAAATGAGTATGAACACAACATGAATAACACAAAATGATTCAATATTATTGATGAAATAATACGGGTGATCTAAACTATCACCAGGATTACAAGTGTAACCTTGAATCTTTGATACGTGAAAGGGTTTAAATATGGAAGATATGCATGGAAAGATGAGTGTAAGAGATTTTTGAGATGTCTAAGAAGGTGTCTTAAGGGTTCCTTTTATAGTATAAGGAGCCCTTATTACAAGTGGTCAAGTTGCTTAATATAATATATTAGAGGTTTATCTTATCCTAATATTACACCTTTCAAGGTAAAACACTCCATTATATCTACTGAGACTTCTGTACTACTTTTACTTAACGTATAACTTTGTACAAAGACTAATAATACAACTAAATATCTCTAAATAAAATATAACAACTTGTCGTGAAAACTGGCAGGACCTTCTTTAACTAGCAGTACCTTCTTACCCAGAAGGTACTGTTAGTATATCTTCAACATTAGCAAAACTGAAGAGGCAGGCTTAACTATCAACTAGCAAGCTCTTCTGGCAGACTCTTTACTTTGTGCATTTTATTCCCAACAATGAATCCTGAGATTTTTAGCACTTCAGGACATGCTTTTACGTGTATACATTCATCTTTGAAGCGCTCCACATAAGCGCTTGTTGATTCCCCTTGACGCTGTTTCACCCTGGCTAGCTCGACAGGGTTCTTGGCGCACTTATTCCTTTGAGTGAAGTTCAAACGGAATGCTTTGCGTAGTTCTTCGAACCCGTTTATGCTTCTTCGTGGAAGCTTGCTAAACCAGGTCCGCGCGTTCCCCACTAGTGTAGAGTTAAACATATGACACCACACAGGCTGTGGCCAATTTTCGATGGTGGCAGCAGATTCGAAAAATTTTAGGTGATCGTCGGGGTCACCTGTTCCATCATATGTCTTCACATTAGTGGGCATGCTCCTCTTCTTATCATCCGAGTAGTCACTGATGCGCCGTGTAAATGCATCGACCTTTTGGCGGCGCCAAGGAAGAGATATGTCTTCATCTTCTTCCTCACGACGTCTTCCTCTGTACTTCCAATGTCATGTTTCTTTATCCTTGTTGTCCAAGGAGTCACTCAAGGAATAGTTGTCTTTTTTACGACGTTTGCGCCTTTTCTCCTCAGAATCTGAACTTGGAGGACTTTCACTTGGGGGTGCCCATCTCCCCAGTCTATCCTGGATTCTTCTGCTACCAGACCTTGAAGAGCTATCGCTCGGTGAGCGTTGTCGCCCAAGTCTGTATTGTACTCTGCGGTTACCAAGTCTAGAGTGGACGTTGGTGCGTATTCCATCATCTTCGTGTTCTTCTGAGTACTGCGAATAAGATGTTTCATCTTCCGCAGTTTTTCTTCCAATCCTGGTGAATACTGGGGGTCTACGTGTACCCTTCTCGCGCACTTCGTTCTGATAGCGTGGTAGAGGTGATTCGCGCTCAGGACCAAAGTTGAGTCGGGCTTGCGGGCTCATACTTGACCTTCTCCTTGCTTCTTCTTGCATGAGCGCAGTTAAGGTTTTGTAATTTTGGGATACAAAATTACTTAACGTTAACTCAGGCGCATCCTCTTCCAGCGCAAGAATCTCTGCCTCAACATTAGGTGCCCTATCTCGGTTAGCTACGCCAGGCGGCACAGTGTTGTCCACTACAGGTGCCGTTTGGTGGGGAGTATTGAAGAGGGGTGCGCTAAAGTTCTTTAGTGTTTGGAACCACCGTGGTGGTCTGAGTAGTATTTACGGACAACTCTATAGTTGGGAGGATTAGAGTTGAGCCCGTTTCTTGGTGTCCAGGTGCACTGGTTGTTCCAAAGGCCTGTCTAGGGATTGAATCTTGGTTCTTCCTCTTTTGGGAGTCACCGTGTGTTTTTTCCAACTGCGAAGTCTGCTAGCTTGAGTTTTTGTGCTTCGTCATTCTAGTTCTTAGTGTAGGGTCCCACGGATGGCGCCACTTGTTGATACAAAAGTTGGGCGTTCCTCGTTTGGGTTCCTGTTCTCGTACCAATTCGATCTTAATGCTTGAGACCTGCGCACTAAGAAAACAAACAAACACCGTTAGGCTTATCGTGGGATTGTCTCCCACGATTATCCTCTGGCGTGAGAGTAAGTAATCGGTTTTAGGGTTGTGTATATGAATTAGGGTTGTAAAGTCGTACCTTTAACGAGAGTTATGATATTGTTTATATAGGCATGGAATCCTCATTGGATACGTGTGCCTCATTCTTCGGTGTATATCCGGTTTGGATATATATTCCTTAAATAAGAGATATCCATATCATATCTATAAATAAGTTTGGGTTTGGGCTTTCGTGAGCCCAAGCCGTTATCATACTAGCCCAAATCACAGTTATGATAGCCCACTCGTGGTGGGTTTGGGCATTAGTAATGTCTATCATTTGGGTCCGTGACCCGAATATAGACTATACGTTATCAACCCCATCCCTCAGGATGATGTATCCATTATTGATAGAGCTTTTTCTATTATTGGGGTAATGTCTCAATCGCTCTATATTTACCGTCGTCTTTCTACAAGTTTCATTAATCAGAACTACTGTTCCATTTGGAAATAAGCTTTTAACTATAAATGGTCCATAGCACCAGGATCTTAGTTTATCGGGAGGTAATTTAATCCCCAAATGGCTTAAGAGCACCAAATCTCCTTTCATAAACTCGGTACAATTCTCCATATGCTGATTACATTTAGATTCAAAATGATCTCGATTCTCATCTTCGCATTTCTCAAACTTAGCTTGTTGGTAGTTCTTAATCCCTTCCTCCCATGCCAGAATTCCTTCATGAACATGATTTCGAAGTGTGTCGACGTTGTTCCTAAGCTTTCTTTCCATCATGCCCTCTTTAACATATCGTGGGGTCATAGGAAGGTGAATCTTTCTTTGCCCGGACTTAAGCTCAATTTCCCCTTTTTCGTACTTAATGACAGCCCTGGTTGTGGTAAGGAATGGTGCCCCAAAGATTATCGGCATATACTTGTTTTCTCTATCATCAATGATCATGAAATCAAATTTATATATGAATCCTGCTACGTTAACTAACACATCTTCTGCAACTCCTAAAGGGTACACGTAAGAGTGACTAGCGAAGGAAAGCCTAACGTGAGTAGTAGCTGGTATTTCTTTAGTTAGATGGGCATAAATGGTTAAGGGCATCAGGTTTACCTCTGACCCTTGATCGGCGAAAGCATCTAAATATTGCAATTTCCCAATACTAGCTGGTATCTCAAAATTACCATAAGCCATCTGCTTCGTGGCTACTTTTTGCTTAAGTAGCCTCTCGTACACTGGCCCCCCAAGTAATGTATCGCACTCGCCTCCTCCTCCTTTTTCCTCTCCAAAGACCTTTTTTGATGAGTAATTACGTCTGTCGCCCCTTACCCAGTTAGTTATGGTTGTCTCATTAATACCATGTTTTAGATAGTACCCTTATGGTTGTCTCCTTATTGCTTTTGCGGACAATGGATATAGAGTTAACAAACTTGGTAGTGGGGCTGTTGCTTTCCTTCCTTACTAACACCTTTTCCAGGGATTTGATTTTTGTGTACTCCTCTAACAAGTTCATCATTTCCGCGATCTTTTCTTCCATCTCTTCCTTCTGTCTATAGACGGCCTCCTCGAATTTTGCCAATCTTTCGGAGTGTGTTGACATATACTCTCTCATTTGAGGTTCGAATTGTAGACGAAGTTCCTGAGGAAGTGGATTGGGTCGAGCATGCTTACAGAAGGATTCCACATTTTCCCTAAGAGGTGTTTCGGACAATGGTATGGGTTTCGTGTCAGAGATAGAGTTAACTGCTGCTCGTTGTGGACTTAAGGGTCTCTTTTGTTTTTCAATTAGATAGTCAACCTTTTTCTCACGTTCACAAAGGCTTTCTTCGGAGAGTATAGAAGTCTTTTCTGGTGACGAAATCGCTTTGACAGCCGAGTTTACAACATGAGCAGTTTCCCATAGTTCATCATTGTAGAATGCAAGTTCATCGATGATTTCCCATGATTCTTTGGCGTCTTTGTCACACAATCTTCCCCCGGCGGCTCGATCAATGGTGCGCTTAGTATGGTAGTCGACATGGTCCTAGAAGATTTGGATTTGAAGTGAAAGATCTATGCCATGATGAGGGACTTTTTGAAGTAAGTCCTTGAAACGAGTCCATGCTCCGTAAAGAGTTTCGCCTTGACGTTGTTGAAATATCAAGATGTCATTCCTTAACTTTGTGGTTCTTTCCGGTGGGAAAAATTGAGCAAGGAAACGAGAAGTGAGATCATCCCAAGATGTGATGGATCCCGCGGGTAAACGCTCAAGCCATTGATTAGCTTGGTCACGTAGAGAGAATTGGAAGAGACGCAGTCGGGTCGTCTCTCGAGTATTAACATCAAGGTCTATGGAATCTACGATTTTAAGAAAATCCTTGAGGTGTTGATATGGATCTTCGAAACGAAGTCCATGGAATGCACATCCGCTTTGCACCAACCAGATGGTGTCGAATCGCAAGGGAGACACATTGGCTCCTTGAGTGAGCTCAATGGTGTTTCGATAGCCTTAGTGGCTAGGACGGGAGTACTCTCCTAAAGTGCAGGCTCTAGGAGGTTGGTTTGGTTGTGGTGGGTTTGCGGGGTCAAAGATATTACCACCTTCCATGATGTCGGATGGTAATGGTTACGAACATGAAAACCTATAAAAATAAAAATAAAAATCTCACTAGAAAGGAATCTAATGAGTAGACCAAATCAAAATAAATTTCAACCCAATCAATAACTATTCCCCGGCAGCGGCGCCAAAAACTTTGATGCGATTTGGATTGTCACACAAAAGTTTTACTTCTCAAGGGATATTGAGAAGCTTACAATCCCCGCCAGCCAAGTGTACCTGACCGAAGTAGTATAGTGTAGTGGTAAGAACCAGGGAATTGATCGTTCTCCATAGGGAATAGTGTTCGTTATAATTGAAAATGATCTAAACTAGGTCTAGATGTGAGGGATGATTCTTTTTGTATTTTTATATTTAATGGAAAGCAAGTAAAAATCTCGGTTTTGGAAGAATGGGCGGAATTAGTTGCTAGTCAACTAACCCAGTTAACTACAAATGTAATAAAAATAAAATAACAAGAAAATAAATGTATGTAAAACTAATATAGAGAAAAACGTGTTTACTTAGGTTTCACTACTCCCTAGCTATCTTTCATTGATTGAATAGTTTGTTACAATTGTGTGGATGACGGGTTGTATTCCTTAATATCACTCGTGGGGGTGTATACGTCCTTCCCCAAATCTATAAGATCCTATCTCTTCCGATGACGACACATTTAGTATCCTATCATGGCCTCATTAATATTCTCTTATGCATTAAACACAACCAATTAATCGTAGTACACATCCGATTCATGTTTCTTAAGACATCAAGCAAGTTACCAATAGGAGATTAGCCAGTTTTCTTAAGCCTAACATTGATATCATTCATCCAACAACAATTAACAACAAACCATCAACCAATAATCAATAGCTATGTTTCATTACATCTAAGCAAACACAAACAAACTTGGCCTAGCATGTTAAAAGAAAGACAAGCGTAAGATAGAATCAAACAACACATAGACATATTGAATGATTGATAAAATACTTATCTTCAATTAATCATGGAAGAAAAAAGGTTTAGAAACCTCAAAATAGCTGCAAAAGTCGACTAGGGTTCGTACCCTAAGTTTCTCCAAAGTTCCACACATAATGAATGAAAATTAGATAAGTATATATAGATTTTACAACTTTGACGGCGTCACCTTATGGGACGTGACGCCGTCACCTTGCCGTGTTTAGGGTTCCTTGATGGCCTAGATCCACTCTTGACGCCGTCACCTTGTAAAGTTTTATGGGCCGTCTCCTTTTACTCCAATACGTGATGGCCTTGGTGAATTATAACGTGACGCAGTCACTCTTTAACTTCCAAATTCCTTTCTGGCGCGTCTAGTGTAAAATAATTATCCACTTCTTTGTCAACAAGTGACGCCTTCACGAAGTAATGCGTGACGCCGTCAGGTACTTTTTCAAGCATAATTTGAGACTTTATCGTATTCTTCACTTTCATGCTCCAAAAACGTCCAAAATGCTTAGTTTTTCATAATTCCTCTCAAAAGTACCTAAAATGACAAAAGGAACGATTTAAGGCAATATTTGATCATATAATCACGATTAAGGCTTAAATGACCCCTTAAAAGCGTAACACTTTTTGTCTCATCAGAGACCCTATATAACCTTATTTGTTTACAATTGTTATGGAAGTGCTGACATTGCTGTTGTAGAGAAAGATAAACCTAACAGGCCAATTCAGATATCATCATGGATGTGCAGACCTAAAGATAACAAATCTGTGTTAATGATCTCATGGTCCTATGTAATAGGGATACTATGTTTGTACATGTCATTAAGCAAGCATTGGAGGAGTTTTGTGAAGTATCTAGCCTATATCCCAATATGGGAAAGAGTACTGTGTTTTGTAGTAATATCGCTGAAGAAGTCAAGAATAGTATACTAAAATTGTCCCTTTCACTGTTGGTAAGCTCCTCGTAAGGTATCAGAGAGTACCTTCGGTCACTAAAAATATCAGTGTGACTGATTGCAAGAGCTTGGTTGAAAGGGTGAAAAACAAGATTAATGACTAGAAGAACAAGTTTTTGTCATATGCACGAAGGATGCAATTAATAGCTTCTATTTTATCAGCTATGCAAACTTACTAGGCTATTTTTTTCTTTCTCCCAAAGGCTGTGACCAAATATATTGATAGATTACTTAAAGACTTCCTATAGAGCCAATATTAAGAAAATCAATGGAAAAGCTAGAATAGCCTGGAAGAGTGTTTGTAAATCAAAGCAATGTGGAGGATTGGGATTTAAGCCTTTAGATAAATGGAACAGTGTTTTAATGACCAAGCACCTCTAGAGTGTTGCTAGCAAAAAAGATTCTCTATGGGTAAAATGGGTTAGCATGTATAGGCTCAAAGAAAGGAGCGTTTGGGATATACCTGTTGATGGTAATGCTAGTTGGGGACGGATAAAATTAATGGGGCTTAGAAATGATGTGAGGCCTCATATTAGACACTACTTGGGTAATAGGAAATCTACAAATGTTTGGCATGACA
This sequence comes from Artemisia argyi, assembly GCA_030686995.1. Lineage (NCBI taxonomy): Eukaryota > Viridiplantae > Streptophyta > Magnoliopsida > Asterales > Asteraceae > Artemisia > Artemisia argyi. The sequence continues at coordinate 94,358,213 of CM060684.1, forward strand.
CATGGTGTGATGTTGGCTCTTTAGACTGCTTTATTACCAGAAGATAAATATGCAATGCAGGGTTGAATGATAACAACATTGTTGCAAGCATGATTGAGAATGGGCAGATAAAATTTCTAGCTCATTGGTATGACTAGTTTGGTGTGCTTAGCCAAATTAAAATTCCAAATTTAGACCCCAAGAAAAACGATGAAGTGAAATGGGTGAGCAATCAGTATAATATTGTGAAATTTAGTATAAGCAGAGTTTGGAAGGATATGTGTGATCAAGGGGAAAAAGTGGAATGGAGTAAGGTTGTATGGTTCTCTAACATGATTCCTTGGCATGCATTCATCTTATGGCTATTGATTCATGAGAAATTGCCTACACAAGAGAGGATTATCAAATGGTATCCAAACAAGAGTATGAGTTGTCCTTTGTGTGGTGAGGTCAATGACAGTCATGAACATCTATTTTTCAAATGCAAATATTCTATGGAAGTTTGGAAGAAGGCTAGATAAGAATGCAGAATACACTGTTTGATTGACAGTTGGAAGAAAGTTCTTGAAGATCTAATTCTAATGCCTAACAAGCATAGTATATGGATCATTGTTAAGAAGATTGTTTTTGCTGCAAGTGTGTACTTTTTGTGGCAAGAAAGAAACCTAAGGTTGATTCAAAACTGTAAAAGAGATTGGGACACTTTTTGGAAAGCTATTCAGGATAATGTAAAATTGAAGTTGTCTAGCTTGAAAGTGATTAAAACTAACAAAGTTAGAGAAGTTTTTTAGCTTTGGGGAATTGTGGATTAAATGACTGAACTAAAAAGCTTTCAAAGGAAATAAATGGGTGTTTGTACCAAGGATGAATAGCTGATGACAGTTTATTCTGAGTAAAGGGATGTTTGGTTCAGTAATCAAGAAGAAGTTTTATAGGGATTTTGGTATCTGTCTGGTATAATTACTTCATGAATGATCATTGGTTATCAAAGATCAATAGATATGCAGGCCATAACAATGGAAAAGTACCTCGTACCTTGGAGTCTATTATGGTTTGACTGTACCTATATGATCCTCATAGCTCTGCTAGGTTGGCCTTAAGAGGAATCTAGCATCTATGTTGGATCAATATGAGGTCTAATTTAGATAAGATGTACCATAATGAAGAGATTTTTGTTGTGAAGGGTATATAGCTTGGGTGGACAATGAATGATGGGTGAAATAGAGAGGAATGAAAGATGGACCTTCTTGTTCCACCCAACACATTGTCACAAGAGATAATGGGATGTGTTCCCAAGCAATTAAAGCCATTTTTTAAGAGATGGAAATATAGATTGCTTGGTATAGCCCTTAATGGGTTCCTAATGATGCCATTCACCTTTCCTGCCTTGATCATTATGGATGTTGGTTGAATGATTTTGGTGGGAAGGTGTTATGGAAATGTAGTTAGATGGTGTGGTGCACTTAATGGTGAATTCAGATTTTGAAGATTAAATATAGATGTGAAGAAGCTTCTCGGTATTTGATCAGTATGTGAAGAAGCTTCTCGGTATTTGATCAGTATGTCAGAGATTAATGGTATCTAATATATCCGTTAGTAATGTCAGATATCAGTTGAATGTGTTGATTGTTTGTATCTAATTTCGAGAAGTGTCCAAATCAGTTTCTCTTATTCTTATGTTGTACAATGTTTGGGGTATAATATAAATTCACCGTTTGCACCAAAAAACAATATCATCCAATAAGATAATAACATGAATATAAACTCAAAACATGTAAGTGAATGATTACAATAGTCAAACTATTAGTGGGAATTGATTGATTCTCATTAATTAATAATACAGTACAATATATAACATTACAAGGAGAATTTTAGAAATGGGTTTGAGCCCAATTCAAAATAATATATTGAATTAGGAAGGAACATAGAGAACTCTGACCTGACCAGCAGTAAAACAAAATGAATATCAATCTCTATATGCTTCATACGTTGATGTTGATCCGGATTAGATGACAGATAAACAACACTGACAATATCACAGTAAACAAGTGTGGTAGAAGGTAAAAGAGTATACAGGTCATGTAATAGATTCCGCAACCAACAATCTACAACGTTTACTTTCTATAAAATAATGATCTATAAAGTTCTGAATACTATTTTATAAGATAAGATATTGTATAGCACTTTCTTAAAAAATAAATTAGCTGATAAGGTTTGTTTTTCAAAAACAATCTACAACGTTTATTTTCTATAAAATAATTTTTTTTAAACGACAACTAACTATCTCACAATAAACAACCACAAATTATTTCACATGTTATAATCATAACTTGAACGCACAACAATTTGGTTGTGCAGCTTCTCACACAAGGGATACCAATGGGACACAAGCCTTTCGCTTACTTTCTATAAAACAATGTTCTTAGCTAAAATATAGTTTTTATGATATATGTGTTTAGTTTAATATTTCAGACTATAAATCTATGCTTCGAATAATGATAGAGTTTAAATCACAAATATTAAAGACAAAAAATATTAAAGTGGAGCTTTTATAAGAAATGTGGTTTGAGAAAAGAATACAATGTATGTGTCCTACACACTCTTGTTTATCTCTCGGTTTGTCTTCTCACCAAAATTTGTACTCAATTTCCATAAAATAAAGAATAAACTTAAGCTCCTTTTTCTTTTGAAAACTTAAAGATTTTGATTCTTGTCATATCGAAGCATCAACAACCGCTACAAGAATAGGTGATTGGGTCGCATTCTAGGATAGTCACTGTCTATTTTTTTGGTTACTATGTTAGGTTAGTAACTTTCTCATGTATGTAACTACAGTTGACATTTGCATACGCACACTAAATTTTCATGAAACGTCAGCTTCTACTGTTAATAATATCTTATGAAGCTTAAGTTAGTTGGTTCCGTAGGATATACTCGAGCTTTCCCATGGGCTCCTTTTTTGTCACAATATGTTTCTCTCATATATGTAACTACACTTAATAGCCATAATGTAAGCGCTTGCATCTATACGAAATTATCGTCCAACTCCAGACTTACAGGGTTTAAAAAAATGGCAAACACCCCTGCCGCAACGCGACGGGTTCCTACCCCTCGTGTATAACCATTACAGTCAACTTTCGATTAGTATGAAGAAGAGATAAAATGATACACAATCAACAAATTAATATATTGATACATCAATACAAAAGTTGTTACATAAACGCAGAACCAATGACGAATTTCATGTTGACGCATCAAGATGATACATGTAACCAATGTTTTAAAACCAGGGTTTACCTGGCCGGTTCAATCAGTTGAACCAAGAACCGGCTCGGAGATCGGGCCGGATATGACCGGGTTTTTGCTTGTTTAAGAACCGGATTGAACCACTGGTTTTTCGATGACCTGGGTTGACCCGGTTTATCAAAAAACTTAACAAAATTTTTTTTTCCATCAACCTTTCTAAGTTTTATTCAAAAGTTTGAAGTATTTTTTAGAAACACTAGTAAATTGTAGTTTATAACTATTTTTAGAAACACTAAGTGATATAGTTTAATTATCGACTGTTATAACATAGAAACATATGTTGATTGTTATTGAAAATATCTTTGTTATATTATTATAGATAGATATAGAACTTAAAATCAAAACTTATCGGTAGAGTCTCAATCTTTTTCATAGGTTCAATCGAATGTAGGAATAAAGGCGGATAAATTATGAGATCATGCAACATTAAATATTAAATGTAGATAAAAGTATACACATATATAGAACCGGTTTGACCCAACGGTTCAACCGGTGACCCGTTATGTAGAGAAGATGAAGGATAGAGGGTGAAAGGGATGGTGGTTTTGAGAGGATAGAGAAGACCTTATTTATTTTTGGAAGAAAGAGAAATCATTCATTTACATTAAGCACATTTTGAGGAATGATAATAAAACTAAATTGCCCCTCTAATTTATTTAATAATTTTAGTTTACTTTAAATAGAGAATTTCCACTTAGCGTGTATCAATTGGCTTCCTACACTTCTTACTTTAATCACTAAATTACATGAACCTCATATATATATATATATATATATATATATATATATATATATATATATATATATATATATATATATATATATATATATATATATATATAGGGAAGGGATCGAATAAGAAGAATAATTAAAATGAGAAGGGTAAGAAGTAATTCTAGCCACACATTTTAATTTGGGAGGGAAAATTTGAATGAAGATGCATCCATTTTTGTAGATGCATCTTGAATGTGTGGTTGTGATTACTTCTTATCATTCTTATTTTTATTATTCTTCTTATTTGATCCTAATTATATAATTATATATATATATATATATATATATATATATATATATATACACACATACACACACACACACACACACTTTTATAGGGAAGAGAACCGGTAAAAAGAAAAACTAAAATAAGAAGAATAAAAGAATTTCTAACCACAAATTCAAATAAGGGAGAGATTTTCAAGGGGAGATGCATCTATTTTAATGGATCCGGCGATGGTTGTATCTAACACAATTTAGGGCGCGTTTGGTATCCGCCTTTTGTACTGTTTGAAATGTTTTGAGTTGAAAAACAATTGTTTGGTAGGAAAAATGGATTTGATATTTACCTGTCACACCCTTAAACTTGGTATTTCCCCATAGATATCTAAAATGGGTGGTTTATTGACAAAAAACATGAATGAGCTTATACGTATTTGATATCACTTTTGTCTTTTAGTTACCTTTATAATTTTTATTGATTTTTTATCATATCTAGTGGGTTACTTTTTACAAAAATGATATTTTTAATTTTAAAATAATAATAAATTTTTTTATTAGTTTTTATTTTTTAATTATAAGATAAATATTATATTACACCTCTAATACTTTCTCTTTCATGAGTCACTTTATTTTGCTTACCTAAAAAATGCTGCATACCAAGGAACAAAAGAGAGCCGTCGGATAAAAAAGATAGATTTTAAGAATAAAAAATACGGAAGGACCACGTTTGTAAATATCACCCCACCAACACACACCCAAACCGATCATTTTCACACACTTTCACTATCAACAAAAATCTCACTTTCTCTCTCTAAACGAAATAAAAAAACACACACATAAACCAACTTTCTTTCTCTATCAAACTTCGAAAATAAACAAAAAGCATCATAATCAAAAAGTTTTAACCGTCAAAATCAAATAAAACTCAGAGAAATGGATGCATCGAGGAAATCAGAACCAGATCCGAAAAAAATGGTTCAAAATGAAGAGATTCATAATGAAGACATTGTCACCGGGAAAAAGATGGTTCACAAGAGATTCAAACTCATAGAAATGGGTCATAGCGAGCAGTTGCTTAATCCATCTTGATTTGTGAATATTTGTTTGGTAAAGTTTTGCACGGTATTTTGTTTAATTTGGTAATGTGAACTAGGTTGCTCTAAGTAGAAAGTTTTGTATAGATGGATGCACACCTAGTGTTTGATGAAATATGTGAGCGAAAAGTATCATACATATAGTATTACCAGTGATATTTGAAGTTGAACTATATATGTGCTATCACTAGTGATATTTGTATTATCAATTGTGAAATTTTATTTATTTGGTAGGTTTTTTTGTTTACTTGTCAAGCTTTTTTATATGTCATGTATAGTATTTATATTTCATTGTTATTGATTATAATCATAGTTAAAGTTTTTATTTATTTATTGGGATAAATGAGGATTTGCCCCATGAAATTCACCATGCTTTAAGCCTTACCCTTGCCTTTTTTACATTTCGCATTTGCCGCATTGCGACTTATGCAACCTATGCGAATCGTACAAACCAATACTATGTTGTCACATGTCCTCGTACCAAGTACACTTTTGTAAGTGTGTGTAAGACACAAGTACATGTGTGTAAGTGTCCTTTTTCTTGCAACTAGTACTATGTGTAAGTGTACTATTATGCAACTTGTACAATTTTGCAAATAAAATATACATTATTTTTTTATGCAACTTGTACAATTTATTTCGATTTGGCATTTGTAATAGTAATTGTACCTTTTATGCTAACTGTACAAAATTTTATTCGATTTGACATGTGAAATAGTATTAATACTTTTTATGCGCTTTGTACAACTTTTTTTTGATTAGATATCTGTACTTTTTATGCGATTTGTACTTTTAATTAGTTTTCTATATCTATTACTCCCTTATAAAGCATGCATATCCCTTGCCTAAAATCGAACCTGACTCCAAACCTAAATTTTAAGATTCAACCACCCGACCCTAGGCCATATATATACGGATCTTTCATAACCTAAAAAACACACTATCCCCCTCTCACTAAAATACATCGCCTCACATCCCATCTCTCTCTCTCACTAAAACACAAACTACGATATCACCAGATTCTCCAAGTTTTGATGGTTGTTTTGAGTTTCTTTTTCTAGATCTATATATTTCAAGTTTTTATTTTCAATTTGATAGATCTATATATTGTATTTATAATTTTTTCGATATTTTTTTAGATCTGCCTCGCCGGAATCTTTCGTTGCCGCCAGAAATGTATTGTTTCTTTCTAAAATGTGTTTAAAAGTTCGATGTGTAAGTCCTTTTATAAGTTTATCTATGAGTTTCCTTTTATTTAATTTTGTTGTAACTTCGTTTTTAGTTGTTTGTTATAGTATATATTTTTTAATAAGTTTGTTACTGATTTGTTTTTTAAATTGTAGGCATGTATGTAGATCTATTGTAACCATCATTGGAGTTTGTTGCCGCTGCTACCGAATCCGTTATTGTAAAGTTGAAAGGTATGTTTGGCTCACTTCTATAATATTTTATACCGTAAAGCATCTATTTACCGAGATTGGTTTTTTATTTTTATTTATTTATTTATTTATTTTGTATGTGGTCTCAGGTATGTTTGGATCTGTTAAGATGCTTTTTAGAGTTACTACCCATCGGCTGAAACTCGAGACAACCTTACTACCATCGAACATCGTAATCATGTGTTCATTTATTTTGGGGTTTCATGTTTGTTGTTGAAGGCATATGTTTATATTTGTTGTGGCAGTTTTGAGTTAGTCAATTTTTATAGTTATAATGCTTCGTTCTCTTCTATTTTTGCATTAGACCCAAAGCTTTTTTGAAAACCATTATTAGTCATATCCGTTTTTTATCATATTGAAGCCGGTGATATGATTTGAGGCTAATGATGTTGAAGTTTTTTATTTATATACTTTTCTTATAGCGAGATCTTTAGCAATGAGTTTTTTTTTTTGGTTTGTTTTTGGTCATCACAAACAATGGTCTATGTTTGCATTTTGTTTTCCAAAGCCAATGTGTTGACATAAATAATGCCTTAAAAACATTATTAAGTTTTTATCAATATCTCTATGTTTTGATCATTACAAAATATAACCTCAAAGAACTAAAACTTATGACATAAACAAGTATTTGGTGATTAATATTTCTCTTTACATCCAAATCACTTAAGGTATGAATAAACAAAGTGTTTAGTGCAATGTATGATCAAAGGGGTATTTAATTAACTAATACAAAGTTTATTTAATTATATAATCTTATTATATATTTTTGAAAAACACTTTTGGTAATAAGGAAAAATGTTTTAATCATACTAAATATATGATTTCAAATATTTAACCAAAATCAGTTAGTTTTTCACCAAATAAACTTTCCCCACTAAAAGACAAAGTTTCTGGCCGTTACAGTTGGGCGGCCCCCTTAATTTTAAGGGGGCCGGCCATGCTTTAAGGGGACCGGCCACGCTCCTCTGTCAGAAACGTTTGCCTATAAATACCACCTTAAACCTGGATTTTTCCCCCACCTTTTGCACTCTAGAACTTTCTGTTCTAGATCTCCATTTCCAATCTATAAATCCTTTGATCATACATTCTTAAATCTTTGTTTCAAAGTGATCCATACATAATCCATTCAAGTGCAAGAGAAGAATACTTCTATCCCTCAAGACAAGAAGTATTACAACTAGTTGTGATCTCCACATCTAAGTTGTTTGTGCATCATCATTGATTATTATTTCATAGTGTGATTAGTTGTGAATATTTGTTAGAGAATAGTTGTGTAGATAGTAGAAGTTGATTAGTAGTGAAGTAGGATAGTTGTGAAGATTGGTGTGTAGAAGAAGGTGTGTAGAAGATTGGTGTGTAAAAGCTAGGTGTGAAGAAGATTGGTGTGAAGATTGGTGTGAAGATTGGTGTGTAGATTGGTGTGTATATTGGTGTGTACGGTTTTCTCCGCCATAAGGGAGCTTGTTGATATAGTGAAGAAAACTCTCGAGTTAGGTGCTCGGGGAGTGGAGTAGGGCAAGGAAGGTGCCTTGTAGCCGAACCACTATAAATCGCTTGTCTCTCGGTTTGATCTTTCCATCTTTTACTTATTTCATTACTTACATAATTATTGCTTCATAGTATATATACTTAGTGTTGTTCATATTGTGTATAACTAGATTTCATATACCATCGAATCTATATTTTATAAATCAACGAAAACTTTTAAACAATTTGTTTTATAACAATTAAAACGACGTAAAACTATTCAACCCCCCCTTCTAGTTTTCCACAATTGGTATCAAGAGCCACGTCTAGCAAGAATTTTAAAATATATTGTATTTTAAAACTTGTAACGATCTATGGAATCTTTAAAATATTTAGAAGGGCAATCTATGCAAAGACCACCACTATTTGAAAGTGATGGATTTTTATATTGGAAAAATAGATTCGAAACGTATGTGAAATCAAAAGATCTTGATCTTTGGCATATTATTACCTTTGGTGATTTTCCCCCTATTTAATATAATGTTGAAACTAAAATGGATGAAATTGTAGCTTTTGAAAAACAAAATGATGATTTGAAAAAGAAACTAGCAAAAAATAATGAGGCTAAAATGGTTATTTATAATGCGTTACCACGCAAAGAATATGAAAGAATTTTTATGTGTAAAACCGCAAAAGAAATTTGGGATTCTTTACTAATCACTCACCAAGGTAATAGCCAAGTCAAAGACAATAAAATAGATCTTCTTGTACAACAATATGAACAATTTACGATTCCGGAAGAGGAATCAATTGATAATGCTTTTACTAAGTTTAACACTATCATCACAAGTTTAAAAGCACTTGATGAGACATTTTCTAGTAAAAATTGTGTTAGGAAATTTCTTAGGGCATTGCATCCAAAATGGCGAGCTAAGGTCACGGCAATTGAAGAATCAAAGAACTTGATGACGTTATCACTAGATGAACTAATTGGCAACTTGAAGGTTCATGAAGAAATCATAAGAAGAGATTCGGAAACGGTCAAAGTCAAGAAAGAACAAATCAAATCCATTGCTCTAAAAGCCAAAAAGGAACCTAGTGATGATGATGATTCAAGTGACGAAAGTGAAGACGAAGAATATGCAATGGCCGTAAGAGAATTCAAGAAATTCTTCAAGAGACGAGGAAGATTCACTAGATCATCACATGACGATAGAAAATCGTTCCAAAGAAATAGAAGTGACAATTACGTGAAAAGAAAATGCTTTAGATGTGGAAGTCCAAATCATCTCGTTGGTGAATGTCTAAAGCCGCCGAGTTATGATAATCAAGGTGCATTTGTTAGTAGAACATGGAGTGATAGTGACAAAGAAGAAGTGGAAAAACCAAGAGAAGAAAAGTGTTTCATGGCAAAAGCAACCGACGAAATATGCCTTGGAATTGACTTGGAGCCTGACGAATGGATCAAGGATAGTGGATGCTCAAGGCACATGACAGGGAACCGAAAGCTATTCTCTACATATAAGGCATACAGCGGAGGTAACGTTATTTTTGGTAGTGACTTGCGTGGAAAAATTATTGGCAAAGGTACGATTTCTCAAGACTCACTTACTATTGAAAATGTTGAACATGTTAATAATTTAACATATAACTTACTTAGTGTAGGCCAAATATGCGATAATAAATGTAAAGTTATCTTTTCCGAAGAAGATAGCGAAATAATTAAGAATGGAAAAATTATAGGTAGAGGTATTAGGAAAGGAGGTGTATATGTTATGAAACTAGGAAACAAACCTGAAGATAGGATATGCCTAACGACCCTAGATGAAAACTCCACATTGTGGCATAGGAGATTAGGACATGCTAACATGCAACAAATACAATCTTTGGCCTCTAAGGAATTAGTTAGAAACTTGCCTAATCTAAAATATGACAAACATTTTTGTGATGCATGTAAAGTTGGAAAACAAGCTCATGCTAGCCACAAAGCTAAGAATATAGTATCCACTACTAGGTGCCTAGAATTATTACATATGGATCTTTTTGGTCCATCCGCTGTGCGGAGCTATGGAGGAAACAAGTATACCTTAGTAATAGTAGATGACTACTCACGATACACGTGGACTAGGTTTTTAAGTGACAAAACCCAAGCCTTTGAAAAATTCGAAATATTTAGCAAAATGATTCAAAATAAGTTAGGATGCTCAATAGTTGCCATTAGGACGGACCATGGAAGGGAATTTGATAACGAAGTACAATTCGGAAAATATTGTGAGTTAAATGGAATATCTCATAATTTCTCCGCTCCTCGTACTCCTCAATCAAATGGGGTAGTAGAAAGAAAAAATAGGTCACTACAAGAAATGAGTAGAACTATGTTAAATGAACAATCCATTCCACAAAAAATTTGGTGTCACGCCGTAGATACATCGACTTATATTCTAAATAGGGTATCAATTAGAAGAATTCTAGGAAAAACTCCTTATGAGTTATTAAGAAATAGAAAACCTAACTTAAGCTACTTTAGAGTATTTGGAAGTAAATGCTATATCTTAAACACTAAGGACTACCTCACTAAGTTTGATCCAAAGTCATATGAAGGAATATTTTTAGGATACTCACAAAATAGTAAAGCATATATAATACTTAACAAACACTCAATGAAAGTAGAGGAATCACTAAATGTAACATTTGATGAAACACCACCACCTTCTAAAACGCTACCTTTAGAAGATGATAATTTAGTCGAAGAAGAAGCTATTGAGGTTAGTAAAACAAAACCCATAGGAAATGACAATGAAGAAACTCACTTAGAAAATAACGAAATCGTTAATATTAAAGAATCTAGATCACATCCTTTAGATAATATAATAGGACATCTTAACCAAAGAACCCTTAGGTCACAAGCCCAAGATAAAAACAACTTCTTTTGTTTCCTCTCAGCAATAGAACCTAAGAATATTAGTGAGGCTTTAAAGGATGAAAGTTGGATTATAGCTATGCAAGAAGAATTAAATCAATTTAAGGCAAATGATGTTTGGGAACTAGTCCCAAATCCAAAGGATATGACCATCATAGGAACCAAATGGGTATATAGAAATAAGTTAGACGAGAATGGAATAGTTACTAGGAATAAAGCTAGGTTAGTTGCCCAAGGTTATAATCAACAAGAAGGAATTGATTATGATGAAACTTATGCCCCCGTAGCTAGACTAGAATCAATTAGGATATTACTTGCCTATGCTTGCGCCCTAGATGTTAAGTTATTCCAAATGGATGTGAAAAGTGCATTCCTTAACGGTTTTATCAATGAGGAGGTATATGTGGCACAACCTCCAGGATTCATTGACTTCGCAAAACCTGATTATGTTTATAAGTTAAAGAAAGCTTTGTATGGACTCAAACAAGCTCCCAAAGCTTGGTATGATCGATTAAAAGCTTTTCTTATTAAACATGATTATTCCATGGGAATGGTAGATAACACTCTTTTCACTAAAAGGAAAGACCCTAATCTCATCATTGTTCAAATATATGTTGATGACATTATATTTGGATCGACATGTCAAGACATGTGTGATGAATTTGCCAAAATCATGCATGATGAGTTTGAGATGAGTATGATGGGTGAACTTAACTTCTTCCTAGGATTACAAATAAAACAATTAGAAGATGGAATATTCTTTAACCAATCTAAGTACATTAAGGAAATGCTTAAGAAATTTGGCCTAGAAGACTCAAAACCCATAAAAACACCCATGTCTACGGAGGTAAAGCTCACAAAGGACGATGAAGGTGAGTCCGTAGATAACTCCAAGTATAGAGGAATGATAGGTAGTTTACTATACTTGACGGCAAGTAGACCCGATATCATGTTTAGTGTCTGCCTTTGTGCCCGTTTTCAAGAGGATCCCAAAACCTCTCACCTAGAAGCGGTTAAGCGTATCTTCCGATACATTAAAGGCACTATACACTTAGGATTATGGTATCCTAAGGAATCCGGCATAGAAACCATTGTATATGCGGATTCGGATCATGCGGGAGACTACGTAGATAGAAAGAGCACTAGCGGTATTTGCACGTTTATGGGATGTTGTCTAACGTCTTGGTTTTCGAAGAAGCAAACCGCTCTTGCTATTTCTACCACCGAAGCCGAATATGTAAGCGCCGGAAAGGCATGTCAACAAGCACTATGGATGAAACAAGCTCTCATAGACTATGGCATTAGGTTAGAAAATGTCTCAATTATGTGCGATAACAAAGGTGCGATAGATTTAAGTAAAAATCCGGTGCAACACTCTAGGACTAAACACATAGAAATACGTCACCATTTTCTTAGGGATAATGTACAAAAAGGAAATATATCTATAGAAAAGGTTGCATCGGAAGATAACATTGCGGATATATTCACAAAACCCCTTAAGCGTGAATTATTCAACCACTTGGGTTTAGGATTAGGAATGATGGAACAAGTGGACTAAATTATATTGAAATATTTCAAATTAATACTTGCATGAAATTTATTTTTCTCCCATTTCATCTTTTCTGAGTCTAGGAATCTATTTCGCACAAAACTAAAGATTGGGAAAATTTATTTTCTTTGCATAAATCTTTTTTAAAACTCAATCAATTTTCTCTAAAAATTATTCTCACAATCTAGGAATCCCATGAAAACCATTTTCCTTGCATTGTTGACTAATTCTAAAAAAAAAAAAAAAAAAAAAAAAAAAAAAAAAAAAAAAAAAAAAAACATTATATTTCAAAATCATGCATAAACTCTCACATAAATTGTCAAGGTATATAATCTAATATATGTCTTTGACACTCATGATCGAGCAAAAATTGAATCAAGGAGATTATTTGGATTGTTTCTTAGGATCGCTATTTCTTTTTGCTTCTAGGAGTCGAAACAATCACAACTCCACATTTGTTGCATATAGACACTCACTAGAACAAATTCACTAATAATGGTGTCATCTTGATCCATCACTAGTTTTTCCACTCACTAAGATCCTTGCCTTCAATCTAAGATAGGTGCCTTAGGAAGATTAAGTGTGCTTGCCTTTGTTTACCTCCTATTACTTATTATGTGTTGATTATTTGCTCCTTTGCTTATGTGTTTTTGCATGTATGCTATATGTTGATTAGATTAGATGCTATATTGCCTAAAGGAATTGAACTTGCTTGAATCCAAGTCCAAAAACACAACCTTTCTGCAAATTTTCTGCCAAAAACCCAATTCTGGCAATCTGGAAATCACCAGATGGGCGGCCCCCTTAATTATGTAAGGCGGCCCCCTTAATTTTAAGGGGACCGCCCCCTAATTAAGGGGACCGGCCATCTGATGGTCGGGTTTACAGAATCTTTTCTGCTTTTTAGCCCATTTCAACCTACATTTCCCATTTTTCACCAACACATTTTGTCCTGATCCTCCAAACAAACTTTATCCATCCTTAAACACACAAATCTTACACTATAAATATCCCCAATCCTCAAAGCTCTCCATTCATCCCATCATGAACTCTCCAAACAAACCAAAATCAAAAGCCTCAAGGCTAGCAAGGATGACGGAAAAACCCGTTTGGCGACGAAAAAGTCCTCGAAACAAATCTATCATCACAAATGTAGTTGGAAATCATTCCTCACCACCAACCTCTTATTTCCCAAACTTTGCATCAAACCAACAAAGGCATTCATTTGATCCACTTTACAAACCATACAACATTGGCCAAACATCTTCCTTCAAGCCAAACTACACCTCTCAACCTCCAACAACTTATAATGATCCATGCAAGTTTGATGAACCATCAAACTACAATTCCAACTACTCAAACCCAACTCATCCATACCAAACCTATGATCCCCTCCACATTGCCACGGAAAAACAAAGGTTCCATGATGAAATAAACCAAATCCATGATCTTAGTGATCTCCTTGCTATGCATCTTGCACAACGCAACAAAGGGCTACCTCCATCATCACCCTATGCAAATTGCCTTCCCCACTCTCTTAACTTGGATCAAGTTACAAATCACACTCACTTTTGCCCTTGTTGCATATTCCTTCAAAAACAAATCCTCTACTTGAGTGAAGATATTTCTTGGATTGAATATCTTCTCACTCGTAATCATCCAATACCACCCTTAACACGATACAACATCGTGAGATCCACTTCTTCCGCTCCATACAACACCCCATATCCACCTCAATCAAATATCTAAGCTCCATGCTTTTGTTTTCCTTCAAGCAAATAAAACAAATCAACCATGGGTTGCAAGCAAGTCCAAGTGCTCTCTTAGGCAATATAGGACTATATCTTTTCTTTTGTTTTAGTGTAATCAATATGCTACAAGCATATTGAATGTTGTTATGCTAATTATTTCTATCATGCTTGAATGAATCTATTTTTATTTGCATAATTGTTGCTTTTGCATATATATGTGTGTTGCTCTCTTCAAAATATTTTAGTAGCCAAGATTCCAATTGCTCGTTCCCTTTGTGCTCTCAAACGAGGGGGAGCATACATCAAGGGGGAGTTCTCTACCCGTTTAAACTTCTTTCACGAAGATTATTCGGCCTAACCTTTTTGATTTTACAAAAAGGGGGAGAAGAGAAATGGTAAACTCTATAATACTTGTCTAATAACAAGTTTTAAATCTTTTGAGTTTAAGGTTTTGTAATAATCAAAAAGGGGGAGATTGTTGACATAAATAATGCCTTAAAAACATTATTAAGTTTTTATCAATATCTCTATGTTTTGATCATTACAAAATATAACCTCAAAGAACTAAAACTTATGACATAAACAAGTATTTGGTGATTAATATTTCTCTTTACATCCAAATCACTTAAGGTATGAATAAACAAAGTGTTTAGTGCAATGTATGATCAAAGGGGTATTTAATTAACTAATACAAAGTTTATTTAATTATATAATCTTATTATATATTTTTGAAAAACACTTTTGGTAATAAGGAAAAATGTTTTAATCATACTAAATATATGATTTCAAATATTTAACCAAAATCAGTTAGTTTTTCACCAAATAAACTTTCCCCACTAAAAGACAAAGTTTCTGGCCGTTACAGTTGGACGGCCCCCTTAATTTTAAGGGGGCTGGCCATGCTTTAAGGGGACCGGCCACGCTCCTCTGTCAGAAACGTTTGCCTATAAATACCACCTTAAACCTGGATTTTTCCCCCACCTTTTGCACTCCAGAACTTTCTGTTCTAGATCTCCATTTCCAATCTATAAATCCTTTGATCATACATTCTTAAATCTTTGTTTCAAAGTGATCCATACATAATCCATTCAAGTGCAAGAGAAGAATACTTCTATCCCTCAAGACAAGAAGTATTACAACTAGTTGTGATCTCCACATCTAAGTTGTTTGTGCATCATCATTGATTATTATTTCATAGTGTGATTAGTTGTGAATATTTGTTAGAGAATAGTTGTGTAGATAGTAGAAGTTGATTAGTAGTAAAGTAGGATAGTTGTGAAGATTGGTGTGTAGAAGATTGGTGTGTAAAAGCTAGGTGTGAATAAGATTGGTGTGAAGATTGGTGTGAAGATTGGTGTGAAGATTGGTGTGTAGATTGGTGTGTAGATTGGTGTGTATATTGGTGTGTATATTGGTGTGTACGGTTTTCTCCGCCATAAGGGAGCTTGTTGATATAGTGAAGAAAACTCTCAAGTTAGGTGCTCGGGGAGTGGAGTAGGGCAAGGAAGGTGCCTTGTAGCCGAACCACTATAAATCGCTTGTCTCTCGGTTTGATCTTTCCATCTTTTACTTATTTCATTACTTACATAATTATTGCTTCATAGTATATATACTTAGTGTTGTTCATATTGTGTATAACTAGATTTCATATACCATCGAATCTATATTTTATAAATCAACGAAAACTTTTAAACAATTTGTTTTATAACAATTAAAACGACGTAAAACTATTCAACCCCCCCTTCTAGTTTTCCACACAATGCCTGTCATTGTTTAAACATATCATCAAGATCATTAGAAGCTTCTGTAAGGCCATGACTATTAAGTGGTTAGTTATTATTAAGATGGTTGATTTGTTACTGGTAGTAATTTAATTGGGATGCCAAACTTGGTAAGCATTTTTCTAACCTTTCATATTCGATGCAATAATTGATTGTCAATTATTGCTAAAATAAAAACTTCGCCATATTTTAAATCTGGATACAGTGTTTTGTTCTTTTAAGAATTTTTTTCTTGCTTAAGAAATCCTGACGTTTTAAACAATTTTGGTTTTGGGTACCGGGAAAGCTGAAAGTGGGATCCAAAGCCCAAAAAAATTGAATAGTCTGAATAGGTAACTGCGAAAGCTGAAAATAGGATCAAAAGTCAAATATGACTAGAACTATCTTCAAATAGACACAAGAAATATAAGAGTATACTATCATCAAATGGACATAAGAAGCTTTGTTAATTAGACACATGGGGTGTTTGGTTTGAACTTAATTGATTTAATATGAAAAAACTGAATTAACTAAGTTCTATGAAAACGGTTTGTTTCAAATGACTGAAAATATTAAGTAATAAAATTGATATTATCTGTATTAAGTCATCCTTTAATTGAAAATAACTTAATAAAATTTAACAAATGATGAGGCGAAAAATGAACCACTTTTAGGGGGTCATTTAAGCCCGGAATTGAACTTACTTGATCAAATATTGCCCTAAATTGTTCCTTTTGTGATTTTAAGTACTTTGGGAGTGAAATCTGGAAAAGGAAGCAATTCGGACGTTTTTGGAGCATAAAAGTGAAGAAAACGCCAAAGTCTTAATTTTCCTTGCTGGGAACAGTAGGAGACGGCGTCAAGAAGGAATCCTTGACGGCGTCAAGAGCAAATTTCCATGACGATCCAGTACAGATTTGACGGCGTCACGAAGTAGGGCGTCAAGAGTAAAATTCATGACGGCCTGGAAATGCACAATACATGATGACGTCAAAAGTAGATCAAGGCAGTCCGAGAAGAGTTTTGGCGGCGAGGTGACGGCGTCACAAGATTGGTCTTGACGCCGTCAGACCCTATTTCCTATATATAGTTTTCTAATTTTCACATTAAAAAGAGAGAAGTTTTTGAGAAACCCTAAGTACGAACTTGGTACGAATTTTACAGGTTTTTCAAGGGTTCTAAGCCCTTGATACCTTTCATGTGTAATTGAGATAAATATTCTTTTAATTCAATCAATATGTCTATGTGTTGGTTCTCTATATCTTGTTCTTGTCTTAATTCCATCATGCTAGGCTAGATCTATCTTGTGTTTGCTTGGATCTAATGAAACCTATATGTTAATTATGTGTTGATTACTTGTTTATAGTTGTCTTGGATGAATGAATTTAATGTTAGGCTTAAGAAAACTGGCAGATCTCCAAATGGTAACATGCTTGAACGTCTTAAGAAACATGAACCGATGTGCACTAGGTCTTTATTGGTTGTATTTAATGCATGAACCACTGTTTATAATCCCTATGGTTGTGCTGGGCATGGTATAGGAGGAGATAAGAGCTCATAGAATTGGGGAGTTAAGTGCGCCACCCCATGAATGATATTAAGGAATACAATCCGTCATCCATGCAACTATAACAAGTAATTAACGTGTAAAAGATGTCTAGGGAGTAGTGAAATCTAAGTATAACACATTTTCTCCACTTATTGCTCACAACCTTAGTATAATTTAGTTTATCTTCATTTCTAGTATTTTATTTTGATTGCATCTTTAGTATTGGGTTAGTTGACTAGCAACTAATTCCGCCCAAATCCTTCAAACCCGAGATTTTTACTTGCTTTCTAAAAAATATAAAAATACAAAAATAATCATCCCTCACCTTTAGAACTAGTATTTAGGTTTTCTAATCCTAGCAACACTATTCCTAGCTGAACGATCAATCCCCCGGTACTTGTCACTATACTATACTACAACGATCAGGTACACTGCCTGGTGGGGGTTGTAAGCTTCTCAAGATCCCTTGAGAGGTAAAGCCTGGTGCGATTCCCACGTATCAAGTTTTTGGCGCCGCAGCCCGGGGAATAGTTATTGTCTAGGTTAGAATTTCTTTTTATTAGATCTACTTGCTAGATTCCTTTCTAGTGAGATTTTATTTTTATTTTTTTTAGGTTTCTTTAGTCTATCTTGTTTCTTTGTGTCCTTTGTTCGTAAACTATTTCGATGGATCACAATAACATTGATCGTTTGATTCCTGTTATTCGTGTTTTTCGTCGTAGGATTTTCCAAATGCCCGCCCCACTTCCTTTAGTGGAGAATGAGAACCCACCTAACCTCTCACCCAACCACCACTTTGATAATAATTATGAGTTAGAAGAGTCTGATCATGATGATGACCGTAGGGCTAGTCCTTTTTACTATTCAGACTCCGGTGAGGATCTTGATGATGGTGATGTGATTAATGAGAATAGGATGGAAGAAGAAATAAACCCTCTTAGGTATGTTGACCCTAGAACTAGGATTGAGTGCGATAGTTCATTCAACATGCAATTTCCTTGTAAAATCAGATTTAAGAGCTTTAATGCCTATCTTAACTCATCTCTCCCGATGAATATAATCTTGCGCAATGAATATAATAAGATCATGGTAGATGAGTTAGAATACAAAGGAGAAAACATTATTGCTAAGGCAATACCATTGCATGTGTTTGTAGGAAGCTTGGTTTATCTTGTTAAGTTCATGGTTATGGAGAATCTAGGAGAGTTTATTGATGATAAGTTGACCAAAGTTGTGTTTGGAAGACCTTTCAAATGGTTGACCAACCTCGATGAAAAACTTATAGAAGGGTTAATTACATTCTCGGATGGGGATGAAGATTTTGTCTATCAAATGCCCCACACACACCCTAGGTTCAAAGATTTTTCCATGGAAAAGTGTAGTAGGTATCCGCCCATGGAAATGTTAAGTGGGAATGATAAGAGAAAAGGACTTAAGTACACTCATGAAAAGAATAAAAGATACTATCGCGGATGCTTAGAGTTAGGAGATGAATATAAGAAAGATGAGGCGACTATTAGATGGCTCACACTTGGTTATGTGAGCATAAGCGATACACGTTGACCCATGACCTTGAGTCTAGCTACAAGACTCGTAAATAAAGAAAAGCGCTTCTTGGGAGGCAACCCATGTTTTGTGTGATTTTATTTTTGTTTGTTTGTTATTTGCTTCCGTATGCATGCCTTATTTTTATTGTTGGTAGATTATGTTTCTAAACTAAATAGTGGAAATACTTTACTTTGTTGTTTTGGCCTAGTCTTAACTCCACCTAAAAGTATTTTTGCAAAAGATAAGTGTAAGTGCAGACCCCAAATATGTTTTCAAGAAACAAACCGATCATGATTCTCCACAATATTAAATGAACATGTATATTCGTACTTGTTGGAGTCAAATGCTTGTATTGAGTCATAATGAAGTTTTGCAGGATTCTCTTGGAAGTAGGACCAAGTTTTTCCAGAAATTTTCCGGAAACTTAACATAAGAATTTCTGCAGGTCACTTCTGACGGCGTCAAGAGTTAACTCTTGACGGCGTCAAGTGTAAAAATCTGGAAATTTTACCAGTTTTGTTTTTCTAACAGAGTCTTATGGTTTTTGTGAATTATTAAGTTTTATAATCTCCAGGAAATCTGCAAACTTCATTCCACAAGCATTATATCTTATCTTGTTTTCTAGGACTTAGTAACTTATATAGGATGCCGCCGATTTTACGCGAGGTTGTTTTGTCTATTTTCTCATGTTTTACAGGTTATGTATGACAAGAAGATGATTTATATTCTGGAAGGGAAGCTTTGATTGTTCATTTTCTTGGAGGAAGATTTAACCTGGTCACCTTATTATCCATACCGAGCGAATCAGGGGAGTATTTGATTTCATTCTTTTTACTTTTTTCACTTTTACATTCTTTACTTGAACATTGGGGACAATGTTCATCTTAAGTGTGAGGGGAGGGTAAAAAGATGATACCTTACATATGCACTTTCGCTTGAGTTTGTTTTGTTTAATGGTAGATGTGTAATAAAACTATGAGAAATACTTGTTAGTGTAATTTTAGTGCCAATTTAAAAAAATTTACAACATTTAGGAGTGAAACTTTAGCCATAGCAAGCATCTCATGGATAGGAGATTGTATGACTAGCACATAACCGTATATTCAGAAAAATTTTCCACCTAAATATGTGAGGTTCGCCTTTAGATTTGATAGGAAAAACATTTACTATTAGTGCTTATGAGTGTACCGGTAGCATTTAGATTCTAGAACTTGCGTTAGTGATGCATCCCGAGACCGCTAGTGAGACTACATTCGTGTGGTAGGATTTACTACATGATAAGAGGCATTAGGATCACCCTTGTGTTAAACCCGTATCATAATTACTTGACCATTTAAGTCATATTACTTGGCTAGTTAAGTCAACTAATTTTTCTCACACCCTTAGCGTTGTACTCATTTTTAGTACACGAAACCCCTAGTACACCCCTCCGAGCCTATCTTTTCGTTTCTAACTTTAAGCATTTTACTTAAAGGAAGAATTTGTTACACCCCACTTAAATGTACACCCAAATCGCCTTAGCCTTCCGTGTATGCCCTCATTTTTAGTGCATTATTGTTATTTGTTAAACCCTAAGTTAACTATCTAATTGATTACATGGTTGCTAAGTCGAGTCATATCCTTGTACATATTGTTTTGGGACGATTGGGACTCATGGGTAAGTACTTATTTATGGAGTAATGGGGAAGAACATCGTTTATTACCCCCATATGTACGTTAATCTCAAAAGTGCTCCAAGTGTTTTGATTTTCCTAAATTCGAGTCATTAGATTAGTTTATTGTAAAGTATGTAAAAATTCAAGTGTAAGGGGAATGTTCAACCCCTATGATGTATTATTTTGGATGGTAGGGTAAGAGTGTATGCAAAAAAAAATAAAAAAATAAAAAATAAATAAAAAAATAAAAAATAAAGAGAAAAAACATACGGACTACCATCCCTTTTCATTCTATGTTTATTTTATGTTTTTTGTTATTTTTCATTTATTAGCTTAAGTCGAGTCTAGTCTTGGCTTAGCAACGCCATATTGTACATGTAATTAACCAAGATTGTTAACTCGCCACCGGTAAAAACTTCCTTTATCCAACAAAACTGTGTATTTCATATCCCTACACCTAACGTTACAACCCTTTAACTCTTTGATAGTTTATCCTAGGTGCTTACGCCATGTGGTGGAGGTTTGATCCTTTCCCAAGCCTATGGTAATCTATTTTGCTATGACTAGTAGTGAGAGATATCTTCCGTTTCCTATTGTAATTTATACTTTATTACACCCGAGATATGTGAGTATCTAAACACTATTTGTGAGGTGCTTGTGTATGACCTCCGTGCTTGTCTATTGGTCTTTAGTGGAACGATTATTTGTTGTAATTACTTTTATATTAGTGTTAAATGACCCCTAACTTGTATTTTGACTAGAATAAAAGCGCATTTGCTTGAGGACAAGCAAATCTCAAGTGTAAGGGTATATGATGAGGCGAAAAATGAACCACTTTTAGGGGGTCATTTAAGCCCGGAATTGGACTTATTTGATCAAATATTGCCCTAAATCGTTCCTTTTGTGATTTTAGGTACTTTGGGAGTGAAATCTGGAAAAGGAAGCAATTCAGACGTTTTTGGAGCATAAAAGTGAAGAAAACGCCAAAGTCTTAATTTTCTTTACTGGGAACAGTAGGTGACGGCGTCAAGAAGGAATCCTTGACGGCGTCAAGAGCAAATTTCCATGACGATCCAGTACAGATTTGACGTTTTCACGAAGTAGGGCGTCAAGAGTAAAATTCATGACGGCCTGGAAATGCACAATACATGACGGCGTCAAAAGTAGATCAAGACAGTCCGAGAAGAGTTTCGGCGGCATGGTGACGGCGTCACAAGATTGGTCTTGACGGCAGACCCTATTTCCTATATATAGTTTTCTAATTTTCACATTAAAAAGAGAGAAGTTTTAATGCTTTTCCCCTCTGGCGAATATGGAGATCCCTAAACCCTTAATGCTTTTCTTCTAATCGATCCTCATAATTCTCCATCACAATTCTGATTTAAGTTTATTTTATATCTTTTGATTAACCTATCTTAATCCGTATTGTGTTCCTGGTTAGTTTTACGATTGATTTTTAGATTTTTTAGGGTTTCTTATAATCGCTGGTGTAGGGTTTCACTGAACATGGTTTTGGTTTGTAATTAATTCCATTCTTATTTGCAATCATTACCGATTCTCTGATCATGTAATTATTTATGCACGCTTATCTTATAAACCCTAGGTTATCTAAGGTTTGAATCATTTGCTTTCTGATTAAGCGTGTTCTTCTGGTTCTGATTTTACGATTTGGTTGTTAAAGGGTTTTTGGTTGTGTTTAATGTCGAATTTGGGAGAGAAGCAAAATACTTTGTCACACACTATGGCTGATGATAACAGTGCTACTATTGATTTGTCAAAGGTGACCATGAGGAAACATAAGAAGTCTAAACCTAAGGATGTTACAGGTGTGGCGACGCAGCCTATAGCTGTAAATTCTTGTGATACATCTCCTCATGTTCAGGTTGATAACATCCGTGAGTCTATCAAGTGTAAACACGATACTATTGAAGGGGTGTTGGGTGTTTCGATTAAATCTGCCATTGATCTTGACTTATTCCTTAAGGGTATTGAAGCGGGTAAATATCCGATATGGCCTAATTTGGATAGTGAAACGCGTTCACAAGTGTATGAGGCTATGAGTGGTTTAATGGAGGTCTATGTACCTAGCATGACGGCTAATGCAATAAATTCTGATGTGAGTGGCAAAGTTACTACAACTAATGACTACGTGGAGGTTAATACAACTAATTCTAGTTCTTTGGTTGCTGAGGCTATTTGTGAAGGTGTTAATGTGTCTATTCCTCGAAGAATAGTTGAAAAGGTTAGTTCACACCTAGAGCACACTCTTTATGGCTATTTTATTGGTAATAGAATGGCGTTTCCAGTGGTTGATTACTATGTTAAGAATAATTGGGCTAAGTATGGTTTGAAAAAGATCATGATGAATGACAAAGGTTTTTTCTTTTTTAAATTCGATACTCAAGCTGGTCTAGAATCTATTTTGGAAAATGGACCTTGGATGATTCGTAAATCTCCAATCATTCTCAAGAAATGGTCTATTGGTACTAGCTTATGTAAGGAAGAGTTGACTCGCATTCCGATATGGGTTAAACTGCATGATGTGCCTCTCCAAGTCTTTGAAGATGATGGTATTAACTTGATTGCTTCATTTATTGGCAAACCTATTATGTTGGATTCGTACACAAGTTCTATGTGCAAGGATTCTTGGGGTAGAAGCAGTTTTGCTCGGTGTTTAATTGAAGTGGGTTCAGTGGATGAGCTCGTAGAAGTTATCACTATTGGTGTCCCCTCTCTTACAGGGGATGGTTTTACTAAAGAATCTATCCGGGTTGAATATGAATGGAGGCCTCCTAGGTGCACTTTATGTAAGATTTTTGGGCACATCTATGAGCATTGTACTAAAAAAGACACTACTCCCCCTGTTGTTACTACTTCAAATGTGGTTCCTCCTGCTTGTGATGGTTTCCAAAAGGTGAGTCGTAAGAAGAAAAAAGGTAAAAGCCAGTCTGGTATTGTTGGTACTTCTGTCAAACAGACTATCAGGTATGAGCCAAAGAAGACTACTAGTGAACCTAAAAAGGTAGCTACTAGTAGTGTGCCTACATCGTCATCTAAGTTGAAGTCTAAAGGTCTCTCCTCTAAGGGGGGTGAAGTGTCTACATCCAACCCTTATGATGTTCTAGCTACTGATGAAGATGGTGAAGATGATTGTGTTGATAACATGTTTGATGAATCAGCTAATTTATTCCCTAATGTTGCTTATGGTGGAAGTTCTTCTTTCACGGATGATGCTGCTGGTTAGCTTAATTTGTTTTTGTTTTGGTCTAGGTTCATTTTGTTTCTAGAGTTGTCATGAGCTTTTGGCATGTCAGAAGCTCTAGGTTAGTTGTCTATCAAGTTGTATTTGCTTGAGGTTAATGTGGTATTCAGCTACATTCCATTTGTTCTCAAACGTTTTGGTCTTAATATATTTACCAGGGTGCAGGATTACTCCCCTTTACCCAAAAAAAGAGAGAAGTTTTTGAGAAACCCTAAGTACGAACTTGGTACGAATTTTACAGGTTTTTCAAGGGTTCTAATCCCTTGATACCTTTCATGTGTAATTGAGATAAGTATTCTTTTAATTCAATCAATATGTCTATGTGTTGGTTGTCTATATCTTGTTCTTGTCTTAATTCCATCATGCTAGGCTAGATCTATCTTGTGTTTGCTTGGATCTAATGAAACCTATATGTTAATTATGTGTTGATTACTTGTTTATAGTTGTTTTGGATGAATGGATTTAATGTTAGGCTTAAGAAAACTGGCAGATCTCCAAATGGTAACATGCTTGAACGTCTTAAGAAACATGAACCGATGTGCACTAGGTCTTTATTGGTTGTATTTAATGCATGAGCCAATGTTTATAATCCCTATGGTTGTGCTGGGCATGGTATAGGAGGAGATAAGAGCTCATAGAATTGGGGAGTTAAGTGCGCCACCCCATGAATGATATTAAGGAATACAATCCGTCATCCATGCAACTATAACAAGTAATTAACGTGTAAAAGATGTCTAGGGAGTAGTGAAATGTAACAATTCGCAATTTCAGGTCAATTAATATTCCCGGAAAATTTACTATTCATGTTACTATTCATTTTTTTACTATTCATTTCTTTCCGAAATTTTCCCGAAAGTTGATTTTTATTTGATATTCTCAAGTGATAAATCATTTCCATGGCAAATTAAATGTTTGACATTCGTCAGATCATTTTCGTGAAAGTTATTAAGGAATTACACGGAATTACACGTTTTAGGGTAAAACGTCATTCAGAAATTCTACGTACAACGAAACTCTACCGCGTTAAGTGACCCCGCATCAGAAAAATGTTTGACACACTCATGATTTATTTGAGAATTAATCGTGACTGAGAAAAACATGACCAAAGACTTCCCGGCAGGTCACCCAAGCCTGTACTACTCTCGCATGAGCACGCTTAACCGTTTGGGCGATTAACCGTTAGACCACAAAACGCGTTTCTAAGACGATTTGAGTTTTCAACTTATTAGAAAAAGTCAACATATTTTTCCCTCCTCCATTGACCAAAAATCATCCCTTGATGTTATAAGTCATTCCTTGATTTTTAGGCTTACGGTTTGATGTCTAAAAGACATATAATACCAACCGACACTAGACTGAGCCCAGTCTAGACATTATAAGTCATTTTAAATCATTTTTATCACATTAGAAAAGTAACATTTTACTTTTCTCAATTTTACGCAATATTCGTACGTTTTACGTATTACGCGTTTTAGACCCGTGTTTCCAGTTTTTAGCAGGGTTTTAGCACCCGATAGATCCTACCACTCATTTTATATTTTATTATGGAACATATGGACATGTTTACCAATACTTTCAAGTTCCATAATTTTACGACACCCGATTTTACGTTTTGAGGCTTAATCATTTACGATTGGCATTTCCCGGAGTCAAAACTAACCAAGTATCTTGGATAATACCAAGAAAAGTCCACACTTGCTCCCCAAGCTTGACCAAACCGCCCTAGGAGGGGGGAGTCACACCCATGTGGCTTCATCTCATGAATTTACCCTTAAATCAACACTTATTTACAACTTGGTCACCAAGTTGTAACACTTTCCTAGTAAGCTTCCTAACCTCCTCCATGGACCTATAAATACTCCCCTCCCCTCCCCTTTGTTGCCGTGGATACCAAACACCAAAACCACACCATCCTTTGCTCATTTCCTTCTAGTTTCATGCATGATTCAAGTGCTTCTTCAAGGTAGAAACTCTAGTTAGGTTATCATTCATCAAACACTTCCATAACTTCATATACTTGGTGATTTCTCTTGAGTTTGAATCCACTCAAGTCACCTCAACCTTCATCATCCATCTTTCAAGATTACAAGGGTAGAAAGATTGCATGAAGTGAAGTGGGTTGAAGCAAGTCTATCAAAGTCCTATCCTTACATGTTAACTTCCTTTCATCTTTGAAAGCCAAAAGTTGTGAGCCAAACCCTAACTTGATTCTTGTTAAATAATCATGTTCATGTTATTTACATACTATTTGTGCTATATATTGTCTTGTTATCATGTCCATGATGTATAAAAGTGAGTAAAACAAGTTGTTGTAATTGATTGTTAATATAAGTTCATAAAACAAGCAAACTAGTGACTTTCTTGGAAAACCACGACCAAAATAGTAAAATTATGATATTGGATCATTACATATTACAGTAGAGGACTTAACAAGGAAACCATAGCAATTTGAACCACCTAAAACGAGTATACGAGTCAAAAGTTACGCCCATTTGAAGTTACCAAAACTTTTCGGCAAACTGCCAAATACCATTCTGATCAAATTTGGGTTTTGAAAGTCCCACTTCTGATCCGATTCATCAAAAAGTTAAAACACGAAAGTTGTCCGGAACGACGTTTTCGTTCAGGAACAAAGAAGCTCGAGCCCTGAAAACGCTTTCCGAGTGATAAATTTCTTCAAATTCTAAACAGCCCATTTTTAGACAAAGTCATTACATATAGGTTATGGTTTATGAAGACCAAAGGGGTCTTATGACCTATAATCAAGACCACCACCATGGCTAGAGCCAAGGTTGTGTCTCATGACCTTGGAACAAGGACCAAAGGTCATGGCTAGGCCATGACGAAATGACCATACCAACTTACATAGGCGTAAACATGAAACAATGAATTAGGCGATAACTTGAACAAGCAATTTGGATCTACTTCACTTAAAAGGAAACCATGAGATATTACCAAGAGAAAATGGTCATTCAAGACTTATGAAACTACCCCTAATAACAATCTTCATGTACAAATAAACTTTCCTAAGTTTATTCAAGTATCGGACATGTAACTTTTCGGATCAAAACTTATATCTATATATTTCATCAACTACTACAATAGTAGGGAGCCTCATGTGAGGAGTTCATTATGTAAGCCGTCGAGTTGAGTTGTGGATTTACGAGTTAAAGTGTCCTGGCTCCTCGAACGCTTACTAACATGACTTCTGAAATATGTCAGCCCGAACGGTAGTAAACGATATACCAAACATACATGTTCATGAATCTTTTCTTTCAAAGACATACAATATACATCATACCACATCATGGACTAAATGCAAGATATATATATAGGCACTACTTCATATTCTTTACTCCGATCCTAAGTCGCGACATTCTATTATAGGTTGCTCATAGAAACCTTCACGATTTGACCGTTACATTCATTACTTGCTATCTTACTTAAGGTGAGTTCATAGCCCCATTTTCTATTACTTAATTGTTTTACAAACCCTTGGGGGGAATACATGCTATTTTAACCGAGCACAATGTTTTTAAATTGTATGCTTGCCTGATTGTTTTATTATCACTAAGTACCAACCTTGCTAAACCGAGATCCCTTATTATGAACCATTTAATCACTAGCAATAGTGAGCGCAAATATTGTGAATAGGCCTATTGGGATTGACGAATCCCATTTGTATTGACTAAGTTCAAACAAATGCATTAATATTTGAGATTTAGGTATGTTAGCAAAGTACCTATCGGGATAAATCTGCCGATCGATATTGGTACACGTTAACGTTATGGTGTCATAAGCTTAGTGTATAATACATGTTCCGGGCGTATAATAACATAGCCTACCTGTTTTGTTTTCCAAACATTGGTGTGAGTCTACAGCTCACACTACCAACATATTGTGTTCAAACGATTAAACAAACTCTATGAATATCACTCAACCTTTGTGTTGACCTCTCAAGCATGTATTTCAGGTTCATGACGATCAAGGATGGCACGGAAGGACACGGATACTCAAGAGGGCTATAAATTTTATTATCATTCAAAACTCACTTAATGTGATTTGTAAACATGGAACCAATTGAGACCTCATTTTATAATCTCTGATATTTATATATTTTGAATGATACATCTTTTAAAACGACTCAATTGGAGTTCGTTTTCTATTATTGTGACTATTGTGCCGTCGAGTAACACCCAGTTTGAATTCCGCTGCAACGATGAATTGGGGGTGTTACAGATTGGTACCAGAGCCATGGTTATAGAGAAACGGGTCTAATTGAGACCTAAACTATAACTACAATCACAAACAAAAACATTTTATAGCCTTCCGCTCTCCGTGTCTTCCATCCTCCAGACGATTATGGATTTAGTAAGCATGTTATGATACACAAACATATTAGTATATTCATATATACCCATTTTGAGCAATTCCCCGTAAGCATTAGTATATTGATATATAAACTTGGTTTATTTTCAATCATTTATCTAAACAATGGACTAAACATATCTGCGTATGCCTATTCTAGGGCATTTCGACACAATCACATTCTCCCAATCATGTTCCTACTCCAACATTCATTTTCCAAGACATTGTGAGATACAATGGTCTCATTCATTTTCCAAGACATTGTGAGATACAATGGTCTCATTCATTTTCCAAGACATTGTATTATACAATGGTCTTAACCATTTCTCAAATGTTTTAAGTCACACAATGGGTTAACCTACTTCCCAGACATTGTGAATTGCACAATGGTCTAACCTACTCCCGAGACATTGTGTTTTGTGCAATGGTCTCTAAAATTATTCCATCACATCATCAATATCATTTCATATGATATCAAAAACCCGTCACAACCTATCGATTTCTAAATAGAAATATGAGATTTTTAAAGGACAAACAAATCCATCACCTACAAAAGCTGAAGTTCAGCTCTACATTCATCAAAGTTTTCTTCTGAAACCTTCATTATTAAAAGTTCGTGATCCTGGCCAAGTATGTTCTATTTTAGAACTACTTAAAACTTCCTTTCCATACGTACCTACCCTTACTATCTTCTATGCAATGGAATGTGAAAACATGGGTTACAAGTCTTGTATGGTCGGGACTTGCAATTGAAGGGTTTGACATCGCCTTTGTTTAGTGGACAGTTTCCCGAAAGCAACGGACATATCAAAAGTATACCTAATTTAGGTATTTGAAAATTTTATCGAACCTTGGCTAAATATAGACTAGTCACCTATATTTAACCTTGGGACAGTGGAATATAGTCTGACTAACTATATTCGACTTAAAATTTTCCAATACTGAGAATAGTTGTACTAGGGTTATGTTTAGGTTGATTTCCTACATGAACATGATAAACCACCAGAATACATTAAAACAATCTAGAGACACGATAGTGCCTTACCACTCAGCAAGATCTTAACACCTTATTTGTATGATCTAAATTCATTCTTGAAATTTTTCATTTATGAGATAATCCGAATTACTATCTTGGGATAGTTACCAATCCTTCTCTTCATCCTGTAGAAGTACTATCCTGTTTAGGTCCTAAAGATACCATTCTATCATAAACTTTTAAAATCTCTTAAGATTTTTAAAGCAAACTCAACATCTATACCTAAGAGTATTAATGTTAAGCATACACTAAGCACTTTTGTTCATCAACATATCACAACATTACCTTCACAACCGTGGCAAACACAAGCTCATTAATAGATCTTGATGCACCTTTAAAGCTCAAATCATCCTTAGTTACATCACAAGCACCCTCATCAGCTTTACAAGATTGAATATTCATCTTGTACTTTTGGAACACCAGTATCATCTCGTAATACCCTACCTTGTAACTCACCGACTAAGTATGAATGTTGTGTAGGATGATTTGTAATTATTTGAATGGATTGGGATGCCTTTTCATTTAAATAAAGACATTGTAAATCACCAAACCATAAGTTTATATTTCCTTATTTACATTGTTTGGGATGCCTCTCTATGTAAATAAAGAATTATAAACAAGTGGGCTTATTTGTATCCGAAATAACATAAGTATGAAGTCAATAAACACTAGGTACAACAACCGATTACCTACTAGGCTATGATTGCAATTACTATCTCAATTCCTATTAATATTCGACTGCTATATCAATTGCCTTTGATATTCGACTATTACCATACCTTTCCTACATAAAAGTTATGCCGACACACGACGCAGACCCCTAGAATTCCAAATCGGAAATAGGGTTATGCAAAAGGTATCGCCTTGGAAAGGCTTGATACGATTCGGTAAACGAGGAAAACTAAACCCAAGATACATCGGACCATTCAAAATCCTAACCAGGATTGGCCATGTGGCGTACAGACTTGAGCTTCCATCAGAACTCAGTAGTGTACACCCCACTTTCCATGTATCCAACCTAAAGAAATGCTTGTCGGATGAATCACTCGTGATTCCACTCGATGAAATTCAACTCAATGACGATCTTCAATTTATTGAGGAACCCGTAGAAATCATGGACCGAGAGGTCAAACAACTCAAGCAAAGCCGTATTCCAATTGTCAAAGTTCGTTGGAACTCACGACGTGGTCCTGAATACACATGGGAACGAGAGGACCAGATACGAAATAAATACCCACATC
This sequence comes from Artemisia argyi, assembly GCA_030686995.1. Classification (NCBI taxonomy): domain Eukaryota; kingdom Viridiplantae; phylum Streptophyta; class Magnoliopsida; order Asterales; family Asteraceae; genus Artemisia; species Artemisia argyi. Next base: position 94,389,133 of record CM060684.1, read on the forward strand.
TTTTTACCAACAAAGTTTCTACTCCCAACGCAAATTGATCTCCGGGACGGAGCTCTCATATGGGGTGGAGACTGTAACAATTCGCAATTTCAGGTCAATTAATATTCCCGGAAAATTTACTATTCATGTTACTATTCATTTTTTTACTATTCATTTCTTTCCGAAATTTTCCCGAAAGTTGATTTTTATTTGATATTCTCAAGTGATAAATCATTTCCATGGCAAATTAAATGTTTGACATTCGTCAGATCATTTTCGTGAAAGTTATTAAGGAATTACACGGAATTACACGTTTTAGGGTAAAACGTCATTCAGAAATTCTACGTACAACGAAACTCTACCGCGTTAAGTGACCCCGCATCAGAAAAATGTTTGACACACTCATGATTTATTTGAGAATTAATCGTGACTGAGAAAAACATGACCAAAGACTTCCCGGCAGGTCACCCAAGCCTGTACTACTCTCGCATGAGCACGCTTAACCGTTTGGGCGATTAACCGTTAGACCACAAAACGCGTTTCTAAGACGATTTGAGTTTTCAACTTATTAGAAAAAGTCAACATATTTTTCCCTCCTCCATTGACCAAAAATCATCCCTTGATGTTATAAGTCATTCCTTGATTTTTAGGCTTACGGTTTGATGTCTAAAAGACATATAATACCAACCGACACTAGACTGAGCCCAGTCTAGACATTATAAGTCATTTTAAATCATTTTTATCACATTAGAAAAGTAACATTTTACTTTTCTCAATTTTACGCAATATTCGTACGTTTTACGTATTACGCGTTTTAGACCCGTGTTTCCAGTTTTTAGCAGGGTTTTAGCACCCGATAGATCCTACCACTCATTTTATATTTTATTATGGAACATATGGACATGTTTACCAATACTTTCAAGTTCCATAATTTTACGACACCCGGTTTTACGTTTTGAGGCTTAATCATTTACGATTGGCATTTCCCGGAGTCAAAACTAACCAAGTATCTTGGATAATACCAAGAAAAGTCCACACTTGCTCCCCAAGCTTGACCAAACCGCCCTAGGAGGGGGGAGTCACACCCATGTGGCTTCATCTCATGAATTTACCCTTAAATCAACACTTATTTACAACTTGGTCACCAAGTTGTAACACTTTCCTAGTAAGCTTCCTAACCTCCTCCATGGACCTATAAATACTCCCCTCCCCTCCCCTTTGTTGCCGTGGATACCAAACACCAAAACCACACCATCCTTTGCTCATTTCCTTCTAGTTTCATGCATGATTCAAGTGCTTCTTCAAGGTAGAAACTCTAGTTAGGTTATCATTCATCAAACACTTCCATAACTTCATATACTTGGTGATTTCTCTTGAGTTTGAATCCACTCAAGTCACCTCAACCTTCATCATCCATCTTTCAAGATTACAAGGGTAGAAAGATTGCATGAAGTGAAGTGGGTTGAAGCAAGTCTATCAAAGTCCTATCCTTACATGTTAACTTCCTTTCATCTTTGAAAGCCAAAAGTTGTGAGCCAAACCCTAACTTGATTCTTGTTAAATAATCATGTTCATGTTATTTACATACTATTTGTGCTATATATTGTCTTGTTATCATGTCCATGATGTATAAAAGTGAGTAAAACAAGTTGTTGTAATTGATTGTTAATATAAGTTCATAAAACAAGCAAACTAGTGACTTTCTTGGAAAACCACGACCAAAATAGTAAAATTATGATATTGGATCATTACATATTACAGTAGAGGACTTAACAAGGAAACCATAGCAATTTGAACCACCTAAAACGAGTATACGAGTCAAAAGTTACGCCCATTTGAAGTTACCAAAACTTTTCGGCAAACTGCCAAATACCATTCTGATCAAATTTGGGTTTTGAAAGTCCCACTTCTGATCCGATTCATCAAAAAGTTAAAACACGAAAGTTGTCCGGAACGACATTTTCGTTTAGGAACAAAGAAGCTCAAGCCCTGAAAACGCTTTCCAAGTGATAAATTTCTTCAAATTCTAAACAGCCCATTTTTAGACAAAGTCATTACATATAGGTTATGGTTTATGAAGACCAAAGGGGTCTTATGACCTATAATCAAGACCACCACCATGGCTAGAGCCAAGGTTGTGTCTCATGACCTTGGAACAAGGACCAAAGGTCATGGCTAGGCCATGACGAAATGACCATACCAACTTACATAGGCGTAAACATGAAACAATGAATTAGGCGATAACTTGAACAAGCAATTTGGATCTACTTCACTTAAAAGGAAACCATGAGATATTACCAAGAGAAAATGGTCATTCAAGACTTATGAAACTACCCCTAATAACAATCTTCATGTACAAATAAACTTTCCTAAGTTTATTCAAGTATCGGACATGTAACTTTTCGGATCAAAACTTATATCTATATATTTCATCAACTACTACAATAGTAGGGAGCCTCATGTGAGGAGTTCATTATGTAAGCCGTCGAGTTGAGTTGTGGATTTACGAGTTAAAGTGTCCTGGCTCCTCGAACGCTTACTAACATGACTTCTGAAATATGTCAGCCCGAACGGTAGTAAACGATATACCAAACATACATGTTCATGAATCTTTTCTTTCAAAGACATACAATATACATCATACCACATCATGGACTAAATGCAAGATATATATATAGGCACTACTTCATATTCTTTACTCCGATCCTAAGTCGCGACATTCTATTATAGGTTGCTCGTAGAAACCTTCACGATTCGATCGTTACATTCATTACTTGCTATCTTACTTAAGGTGAGTTCATAACCCCATTTTCTATTACTTAATTGTTTTACAAACCCTTGGGGGGAATACATGCTATTTTAACCGAGCACAATGTTTTTAAATTGTATGCTTGCCTGATTGTTTTATTATCACTAAGTACCAACCTTGCTAAACCGAGATCCCTTATTATGAACCATTTAATCACTAGCAATAGTGAGCGCAAATATTGTGAATAGGCCTATTGGGATTGACGAATCCCATTTGTATTGACTAAGTTCAAACAAATGCATTAATATTTGAGATTTAGGTATGTTAGCAAAGTACCTACCGGGATAAATCTGCCGATCGATATTGGTACACGTTAACGTTATGGTGTCATAAGCTTAGTGTATAATACATGTTCCGGGCGTATAATAACGTAGCCTACCTGTTTTGTTTTCCAAACATTGGTGTGAGTCTACAGCTCACACTACCAACATATTGTGTTCAAACGATTAAACAAACTCTATGAATATCACTCAACCTTTGTGTTGACCTCTCAAGCATGTATTTCAGGTTCATGACGATCAAGGATGGCACGGAAGGACACGGATACTCAAGAGGGCTATAAATTTTATTATCATTCAAAACTCACTTAATGTGATTTGTAAACATGGAACCAATTGGGACCTCATTTTATAATCTCTGATATTTATATATTTTGAATGATACATCTTTTAAAACGACTCAATTGGAGTTCGTTTTCTATTATTGTGACTATTGTGCCGTCGAGTAACACCCAGTTTGAATTCCGCTGCAACCATGAATTGGGGGTGTTACATGAAATCTAAGTAAACACATTTTCTCCACTTATTGCTCACAACCTTAGTATAATTTAGTTTATTTTCATTTCTAGTATTTTATTTTGATTGCATCTTTAGTATTGGGTTAGTTGACTAGCAACTAATTCCGCCCAAATCCTTCAAACCCGAGATTTTTACTTGCTTTCTAAAAAATATAAAAATACAAAAATAATCATCCCTCACCTTTAGAACTAGTATTTAGATTTTCTAATCCTAGCGACACTATTCCTAGCTGAACGATCAATCCACCGGTACTTGTCACTATACTATACTACAACGATCAGGTACACTACCTGGTGGGGGTTGTAAGCTTCTCAAGATCCCTTGAGAGGTAAAGCCTGGTGCGATTCCCACGTATCAACAAACAAGACATATATCATTTATAGAAAACAGGAACACAACCTTTTTTTTCGTTTTTTATTTATTGTTAATATTTTTTTTTTATGAAATAGCAATTATTTATAGGCATGGCATATTAGATATTCATAATTTGATTATCACTAAAAATAAATAAAAACAAAAAATTGGCATTATAACTCAATTATGATTTAGAAAAGAAAATGTCACTAGGTTAGTCATCAAAAGATAACATTCATATTTGATAGTATATGTTATGTTTCTTTCTTGGCGAATGTGCTTAAGACATAAGGGATTTAATTCATTTGGCATAATCTATACTGCATATAATAGAGGATGACTCTCTCTCTGCAAATGCTAAGATTACAAAAAAAAGTATAGTGTACAACACTTTAATACAAATAATTTTCAGACATACAAGACAAGAAACATAGTATACATAACTTTGATGCACATATTAAAAAAATAAAACACCACATTAATACTATTTAATGTAGTCAATTAATTAACTGGTAAATAAATACAATTAATACAGTTATTAAAACACCACTTACATAATAAATATAAATTATTAAGCATATTGTACAACCAAACTAAACACAATTCCTGCATTAAATGTCACTAATACAAATAATAAAGCACATTATACAAATATTCAAGCCCGAATGGGCGCGGGCCAAACGGGCTCGAGCCCGAACGAGCACGGGCCAAGTTCGGGCTCGAGCTAAACGAAATTCTTAATATCCGTAAATCTATTGTCAAAAAGAACATAATAAACTAAAATACATGATTCACCGGAAAATTGTATTTCAGAGTTCCCACCGCCGCAAGGCGCGGGTACCCTGCTAGTCTTTATAAAAGAGCAACTAGCATGGTACCCGCGCGTTGCGGTGGCGGGTACCCTGAAAAAAATTTCTGTTGGATCATGTATTTTAATTTATTGTGTTTTTTTTAACAATTAATTTACGGATATCAAAAATTTCATGTGACGTATTTCGTAAATTAATTGTCAAACAAAATATCAAATAACCAAACAAAATATCAAAAAATAGTAATATTAGTCCAAAACATAAACAAATCATTCTAATTTCCGGATAACTAATTTCCAACCCAACTTAAGCAATTAACCATTCGGATGTCCAGTCCAATATCCTTATGCCCAGCCTAAATGACATATCATAATCAGTAGGATTTAAGAGACCCCAAATCCCTAACTTTCTCTATCATTTGTAACCCTAAAACTCAAAACCTCCGCCCCTATCCTTTCTCTCAAAATAAACGCAGCCAACACCAATTAATCTCAACAGTCCAGAACACATAACTACACTCTCTTTATACACTCGAAACACATATTTAGATATCTTTTTGTGTTTCTTTTTGCTATAAAACGAACACAAACACAACCCTTTTGTGCACTCGCCGCAAACAGCCTAACACCAAACGCTATTTCTCTTTGGTTTTGGAACACATAGACACACTACCTTATAAGTTTCTGATATTAAAGAAAAGAACTATTCTTATTATACATCTATCATGATTTATTTTCGTGTTTAGATCTTTAAAGGTCTCGGGTAGGTTGTTTTAATTTTGTTCTTATGTATGTATAATCGAAATAAAGAAAGAATATAACATTCTTGCTTTTGTTCTTTCTTTAATATTTTGAATGTTAAAGGAGCTATTCTCTTGAAAGATCAATGATGGTTTTGTTTTCGAGTATAAAAGATCTTTAAAGGTATTGTAATCTCATGAGATATACACTAAGAAAACGTAACTGAGATCTTTATTGTTACTTTTTCGTTTCTGGTTTGAGTCGATTAGATGTTTGGAGGTTTTGTCGTTTGGCATTTCAGTGGGGCATTGTTACGTAGTTAAGATATACGGAATATTATATTTTTGCATTTGTTACAGAACTGAAATAAATGACGATAACGAAAAAGGGCTCCGACCTATTGATTCGTTGTGTTTTGGTGTGTAAACGACAATTTATCAAAATATCAACAAACGTGAAGTTTGATTTGTCGTGAGACAAATAAACGTGAAGTAATACGAGTAAACCGTTTAGGAAAACGATTACCTCGCAAAACTTGTGAAAGTGATATTCAAATTGTGAGACCGGGAAGTGATTTCCCGGGTCGTACCCCAACGAGGTGTGAATGGAAAGCTTCGAATGAGATTTGGATTAAAATCTTGAATGATTGGAAAGGTTATTTGGTATTACGACGCGTTAAATTATCGAAATTCAAAATTAACGAACGAATGTAAAAGTAAATTAACCTAAGGCAACTAATTAACTAATAGAAACCTAAAAACTACGGGAAAACATAATTAGGAGTAGGGGATCCTAACACGTAAACTAAATTAAAAACGTACGTTTAATTAAAAATTACGCGAGAGCGCAACATAAAACGCGAGTTTTAAATTCTAAACGTCCTACGAGTTCACAATTAATTTTCTAACGTACTAAATGACAAAAGAAAATTTTTGAAAAAAAGAAAATTAATTTTCCCACAAAAATTCTATTTATTACTAATTAAGTACTATTTAAACTAAATTTAATTCTAATAAATACTAAAACTTTTTATAAAAATCCGAAACTTTTTTGAAAAATTCAACAAACTAAAACTAATTAGGGAAAAATATAAAAAGTGGTGGCACAATACAATAATAAGCTAGAAATAAGCTGGATAAGCTGTCAAGCTTAAAATGGTTCACTACAAACGACAAGGATTATATATTAAATTTTGCATATCCTTACTGAATAAAGTCCCAAGGGCGCTTGGTAAGAGGGTGGTATGTGAGCTGTGTGACCCAGGTTCGAGTCCTGGGTTTTGCAATTTCTTTTTATTTATTTATTTATTTTTTTTCTTTTATAAACAGCCAAGTGAACCACGACCTTAATCACACATGAAACAATTTCTAATAATGAATTTTGAATCTTCAAACACCAATTTGAGCAACCATTATTCGAACAGTTCAAAGGTTTTGAACTTTGTTTTTAACCTTCTAAATTTTTTTGGCTCCTGGTAACACTAACTTAGTAAACCCAATAGCAAAAAGACTCAAAGGTGTTTAAACAAATAGATTACAACAAGGTTTCCCAATTTCAGATCAATCATCAAGATATTTGAAACACTAAACTAAAATAAAAAAACAAAAAAAAAAAACTCAAATGTGTGCTGAGGCGACAACAGACATGGGGGGTTATGGGGGCGACTTTGGGGTCTATTTCGAGCTATTCGTTGTTCAAATTGGTGCAAACTACTTATAGAAATACCAAGCCTACCTAGCAGGCTCCCTAAAGCTCTAATCGTCGATTCCTAAACTCAAGTATTAAACAAGGTATGGAGCAACGAAAATTGGTCCAAATTTACGTTCGTGGTGCAGGGTAAAGAAGTTGCCAAACGTCCCACTTTGGGCATAAATTTGAGTGACCAAACAGAGTCCAAACTCGAAATTTCTTTTTGGTTATGAATCTCAAGCTATCAATCTTTACAAATCATCAATCTTTATCCAATTTCATTCCGTAATAAACCCTAGGATTTGCTTTGAAATCGTTGCAGAAACTGAATAATAGAACTTTTTGACTTTCGTGAATTTCACACAAATATGACTTTTATGAGATAGTTAACTTTCCAAACTAACTGAGTTTATCATGTTACAACTAACTATGGCTAATTTGAATGTTGTGGACATGTAATAAGCCAAATCACCACTTATGCTATCTAATTTTTTCAACAACTTAAGCTGCAAATGGAATTCAAAGGGAATCTGACTTTTTGCTTGAAAATTTATAAACTAAAGGTTCCTTTGAACTTACTTTGGCTTAGGTGACTTGTGCTAGTGAAATTCAATTACAGTTAACAACTACAGCTAGGTGCAATACGCTAAGCCAAACACCCCTAATCTAGACTTTGAAGAATTAAGCAAACAAACCACTAAAATACCAGTTCTAACACTTATAAGAATGCTAAAACAGATCGAACGTAGCAAAGATCAACACTTAATAATAACAACGAACAAGATTCACAACATATGGATCGAAAACCTACTTGGCATCCAAATTATGAGGCTGCTGGGAACAGAGAACCAAAGTACCAAGACCAACCTAGATGCCCCCATGGGCTCTAAACCTTATTCCAAACATTCCTTTACTGCCACTTCTTCATCTTCTTGAATTTTTTCTCTTTTTTTTTTCTTTTCTGCTCTTTTTTTTTCTTTTCAATCAAAGTTAGCTTTAACAATTATGATAACACTCAAGTTACACCAGACAGTACCAACTAGAAATTTAAGATTTTGAAAACAGATGCAAGTAAAAATGAACCTGAAAGAATTTCTTCATTGAACTTAAACTTAAAATTACAAACGTTACTGAATTTTAGAAAACAGAACAGATACAAAGAAAAATGGGATGCCTCTTTAGGGCTTACAATGATTCTATTTATACTACTCTCGAGGTAGGTACGCTTGAGCTTCATTCTTGTCTTCTCTTCAAACAGCAAAAAACCCTCTCTTTGTGCTTTCTTCGAAATGATCCCAGCCTTTGGATTGAAGCTCCAATGATCACAACCCTTAAACCTATTTTGGCGCCCATTCGTTGTTGTGGATCGATGACCTGGAAGGAGTTAGGTATGGTTTGTGAGAGGGTAGTGGTGAGTGGGATTGGGAGAAGAGATGGATGGTGATGGGGAGGGATGGTGATGGTTGTGTTGGCTGTTTGTAGTCACGAGGGGGGGAAGGAAAGATTATTTGGGGAAGAAGATAACTGCGTAATTGTTTTGACCAGTCTGACCATGCCCCTTTTAGGTTTTAATTAATACGGTTCTTATTGTGGGCTTGGGGTGATTTTTGGGCCAAGGGTGTGACTTGGGCTAGTAAGGGTGTTTAGATGGGTTGTAGGTTGGTAAATATTAACGAGGAGTCCATTTGGTTAGGTTTATTAATCACAAGGACAACTTATGTAACTTCTTGAAAATTAGGGACCAGAGAAGTAACTTTCCCAAATCTATCATAAAGGTTCAAAGTTACCAAGATGAATAATATAAGTACCCTTAATGATATTTTTCCAAATCAACTTCGCAGGGACTGAAATTGCCAAATGTTGAAATTTCAAAGGTTTATCATGGAATCTTTTGAAAGCGTTTTACCCAAAGATCATTTGTGATTCGTTTTGACTTTTAAAGAGCAAGGGTTGACTTTTCTTTGAAAATGATTGACTATGGACTAGTTTTGTAAAACTTTGAAAGTTGGGGGACTGAAACTGCCATTTATGTAACTTTTGTTCGTTTTTCGTTTTTTTTTTACTCGTTTTGCATAAGAAACATATAAAATACGATCTTTGGAATTTTGTTCGCATTTTGGTACGTTTTTGAGTATTTTTGATCGTTTTTCAGCTTAGATTTGACTCAAAATGATGAGTATTTACACACTCATCACCTATGAATCTTGGTCAAAACAGTTTTATTCGAGTATATTACTAAGGGATTATTCGAGTATACAACTACATTAATTGTATTTGTTGGCCAATCAATTAATATATATTTAGTTGTGCAAAAGTTAATTGTACCTAAAGCTTTTCTATTTGTATTTACTTAAAAATCTATTTTAGGAAATCTTAAAAATTAATAGGAGAGAAGGTACAATATGCATTATAAGTAGTATCGATATACACAACCTAAATCCGAACCTTCCTCCCAACCAAAAATTAACATTCAACACCCGAACCTTAATCTATATATAAACCCAACCTTACTCACTCTCTATCCCAAAACACACACAACATATTACTCCCCCTCTCTCTATCTCTCTCTCTCTCTCTCTAACCAAACACACTGCTGCCACCCAATCTCTGCTATCACCATCATCGCTACCATCTACCTAGTTCACGACCATGGTTTGGGTGGACTAGGTGGTTTAGGCAGTGTTTTCAGTTGGTGGTTGATGGCGGTTTATTGTGGTTTTGGTGGTTAGGCGAATATTTAATAGTCGGTTTTCGTGGGTTATCTGCTGGGTTTTAGAATTTTAGTGCTTTGTGTTTCTCGGTTGCTTAATCGAGGCCATTGATGATTTTAGATCTAAAAACCGTTCATGGTGCTTAGTGTTTCATGTTTTTGTTATTATTATTATTATTATTGTTGTTGTTGTTGTTGTTGTTGTTGTTGTTGTTGTTATTATTATTATTATTATTATTATTACTAAAGCTATTGAAAGTGAAAATGGAGGCCAAAATGATGTTTTTAGATATGAAATTGAGGCCAGTAACGGTTTATTTGGTTTGGGTAAAGTCATATATGTGTTTTCAGCTGATGGTTTAGGTGTTTTGGTTGATGGTTTAGGTTGTTTTGTTGGCGGTTGATATATTGTTGTGATGAGTTAGCCTACTGGTAGTCAAGAAAGCTATTATGATATTGGAATTTGTTTGATCTAAAGGTTATTCGCCTATTTTTTGCTAGATATAACATCTGAACAAGGGATCTGTTTGTGAAGTTGTCTTAAATCTCTATGACATGTTATTGACTAAAAAGATGCATTGAGCATACGTCTTTAGGTGTAGAGATAATTCCATACTTATTGTGTTGAAAGCACCTTTTGGGTCATTGGCAATGGTGGGTTAGAGGCTGTTATTTATTAACTAGGGATACTAGTATCAGTTGGGATATGTACTACCATTACAAATATATTATTGTTACATTCTAGAATCTATGTAACTTATAGGAGTACTCGATAGAAACGTAACACTGGTCATTAACCCTGGGCTCCAAGACCCTGTAGGCATGGATACCCATTACCCATGTTCAAATGTTCAATATCTCAACTTCATTGATATTTAGAAGTAGGTCCTCACGGGACAAACATTCACTTCACGTTTTGAAGACTAATACTCTTCTGTAGTTAGTAATGTTTTTGGTGCTCATGGTATACTTTTGAGTCCTGTACATGTGCTCATGGTGAGGACCCGTTGGGTAATGGGCCCACCTCCGATCCGACCCGTTGGTATTTATCTGTTTTCAATGTTTGTGAATTACTATATATATAATGTGGCATCATAAAACGACGCTTCCCATGTCGTTTTGGACTTTCGTCTTCTTGGTCCAGTCCGTTGCTTTGGTCCACCATGGGTGTATTAGCCCTTTTCTTCTCTTTTTGCGTTTTTTTATACGATTACTATGCCACCGCTTCTATTCATACTAGCACATTCTTTCCGCTTTTTTTGGTTCTGTAAATCACACCTGCTATCCTGATTTGGTACAATTGCCGGAGTCACAGCTTTCTTCGTTGTTTTGTAGGTAAACTTGGGATGTGTCACTGTTGTCGGTAGCGATCTTGCATTTCTTTTGGTATACTCTTTCTATGTTCATATGCTCTCTTTGCTTTGTTTCTTTAAGGTACGATGTTAGATATGCGGGATGTTTGCTGTTTAGCTATTTTTTTATATTTCCTTTGTCGCATCTTCTTGAATTTTTTCTCTTTTTTTTTTCTTTTCTGCTCTTTTTTTTTTCTTTTCAATCAAAGTTAGCTTTAACAATTATGATAACACTCAAGTTACACCAGACAGTACCAACTAGAAATTTAAGATTTTGAAAACAGATGCAAGTAAAAATGAACCTGAAAGAATTTCTTCATTGAACTTAAACTTAAAATTACAAACGTTACTGAATTTTAGAAAACAGAACAAATACAAAGAAAAATGGGATGCCTCTTTAGGGCTTACAATGATTCTATTTATACTACTCTCGAGGTAGGTACGCTTGAGCTTCATTCTTGTCTTCTCTTCAAACAGCAAAAAACCCTCTCTTTGTGCTTTCTTCGAAATGATCCCAGCCTTTGGATTGAAGCTCCAATGATCACAACCCTTAAACCTATTTTGGCGCCCATTCGTTGTTGTGGATCGATGACCTGGAAGGAGTTAGGTATGGTTTGTGAGAGGGTAGTGGTGAGTGGGATTGGGAGAAGAGATGGATGGTGATGGGGAGGGATGGTGATGGTTGTGTTGGCTGTTTATAGTCACGAGGGGGGGAAGGAAAGATTATTTGGGGAAGAAGATAACTGCGTAACTGTTTTGACCAGTCTGACCATGCCCCTTTTAGGTTTTAATTAATACGGTTCTTATTGTGGGCTTGGGGTGATTTTTGGGCCAAGGGTGTGACTTGGGCTGGTAAGGGTGTTTAGATGGGTTGTAGGTTGGTAAATATTAACGAGGAGTCCATTTGGTTAGGTTTATTAATTACAAGGACCACTTATGTAACTTCTTGAAAATTAGGGACCAGAGAAGTAACTTTCCCAAATCTATCATAAAGGTTCAAAGTTACCAAGATGAATAATATAAGTACCCTTAATGATATTTTTCCAAATCAACTTCGCAGGGACTGAAATTGCCAAATGTTGAAATTTCAAAGGTTTATCATGGAATCTTTTGAAAGCGTTTTACCAAAAGATCATTTGTGATTCGTTTTGACTTTTAAAGAGCAAGGGTTGACTTTTCTTTGAAAATGATTGACTATGGACTAGTTTTGTAAAACTTTGAAAGTTGGGGGACTGAAACTGCCATTTATGTAACTTTTGTTCGTTTTTCGTTTTTTTTTTTACTCGTTTTGCATAAGAAACATATAAAATACGATCTTTGGGATTTTGTTCGCATTTTAGTGCGTTTTTGAGTATTTTTGATCGTTTTGCAGCTTAGATTTGACTCAAAATGATGAGTATTTACACACTCATCACCTATGAATCTTGGTCAAAATAGTTTTATTCGAGTATATTACTAAGGGATTATTCGAGTATACAACTACATTAATTGTATTTGTTGGCCAATCAATTAATATATATTTAGTTGTGCAAAAGTTAATTGTACCTAAAGCTTTTCTATTTGTATTTACTTAAAAATCTATTTTAGGAAATCTTAAAAATTAATAGGAGAGAAGGTACAATATGCATTATAAGTAGTATCGATATACACAACCTAAATCCGAACCTTCCTCCCAACCAAAAATTAACATTCAACACCCGAACCTTAATCTATATATAAACCCAACCTTACTCACTCTCTATCCCAAAACACACACAACATATTACTCCCCCTCTCTCTATCTATCTCTCTCTCTCTCTCTCTCTCTCTCTCTCTAACCAAACACACTGCTGCCACCCAATCTCTGCTATCACCATCATCGCTACCGTCTACCTAGTTCACGACCATGGTTTGGGTGGACTAGGTGGTTTAGGCAGTGTTTTCAGTTGGTGGTTGATGGCGGTTTATTGTGGTTTTGGTGGTTAGGCGAATATTTAATAGTCGGTTTTCGTGGGTTATCTGCTGGGTTTTAGAATTTTAGTGCTTTGTGTTTCTCGGTTGCTTAATCGAGGCCATTGATGATTTTAGATCTAAAAACCGTTCATGGTGCTTAGTGTTTCATGTTTTTGTTATTATTATTATTATTATTATTATTATTATTATTATTATTATTGTTGTTGTTGTTGTTGTTGTTGTTGTTGTTATTATTATTATTATTATTATTATTATTATTATTATTACTAAAGTTATTGAAAGTGAAAATGGAGGCCAAAATGATGTTTTTAGATATGAAATTGAGGCCAGTAACGGTTTATTTGGTTTGGGTAAAGTCATATATGTGTTTTCAGCTGATGGTTTAGGTGTTTTGGTTGATGGTTTAGGTTGTTTTGTTGGCGGTTGATATATTGTTGTGATGAGTTAGCCTACTGGTAGTCAAGAAAGCTATTATGATATTGGAATTTGTTTGATCTAAAGGTTATTCGCCTATTTTTTTGCTAGATATAATATCTGAACAAGGGATCTGTTTGTGAAGTTGTCTTAAATCTCTATGACATGTTATTGACTAAAAAGATGCATTGAGCATACGTCTTTAGGTGTAGAGATAATTCCATACTTGTTGTGTTGAAAGCACCTTTTGGGTCATTGGCAATGGTGGGTTAGAGGCTGTTATTTATTAACTAGGGATACTAGTATCAGTTGGGATATGTACTACCATTACAAATATATTATTGTTACATTCCAGAATCTATGTAACTTATAGGAGTACTCGATAGAAACGTAACACTGGTCATTAACCCTGGGCTCCAAGACCCTGTAGGCATGGATACCCATTACCCTTGTTCAAATGTTCAATATCTCAACTTCATTGATATTTAGAAGTAGGTCCTCACGGGACAAACATTCACTTCACGTTTTGAAGACTAATACTCTTCTGTAGTTAGTAATGTTTTTGGTGCTCATGGTATACTTTTGAGTCCTGTACATGTGCTCATGGTGAGGACCCGTTGGGTAATGGGCCCACCTCCGATCCGACCCGTTGGTATTTATCTGTTTTCAATGTTTGTGAATTACTATATATATAATGTGGCATCATAAAACGACGCTTCCCATGTCGTTTTGGACTTTCGTCTTCTTGGTCCAGTCCGTTGCTTTGGTCCACCATGGGTGTATTAGCCCTTTTCTTCCCTTTTTGCGTTTTTTATACGATTACTATGCCACCGCTTCTATTCATACTAGCACATTCTTTCCGCTTTTTTTGGTTCTGTAAATCACACCTGCTATCCTGATTTGGTACAATTGCCGGAGTCACAGCTTTCTTCGTTGTTTTGTAGGTAAACTTGGGATGTGTCACTGTTGTCGGTAGCGATCTTGCTTTTCTTTTGGTATACTCTTTCTATGTGCATATGCTCTCTTTGCTTTGTTTCTTTAAGGTACGATGTTAGATATGCGTGATGTTTGTTGTTTAGCTATTTTTTGATATTTCCTTTGTCGCATCTTCTTGAATTTTTTCTCTTTTTTTTTTCTTTTCTGCTCTTTTTTTTTCTTTTCAATCAAAGTTAGCTTTAACAATTATGATAACACTCAAGTTACACCAGACAGTACCAACTAGAAATTTAAGATTTTGAAAACAGATGCAAGTAAAAATGAACCTGAAAGAATTTCTTCATTGAACTTAAACTTAAAATTACAAACGTTACTGAATTTTAGAAAACAGAACAGATACAAAGAAAAATGGGATGCCTCTTTAGGGCTTACAATGATTCTATTTATACTACTCTCGAGGTAGGTACGCTTGAGCTTCATTCTTGTCTTCTCTTCAAACAGCAAAAAACCCTCTCTTTGTGCTTTCTTCGAAATGATCCCAGCCTTTGGATTGAAGCTCCAATGATCACAACCCTTAAACCTATTTTGGCGCCCATTCGTTGTTGTGGATCGATGACCTGGAAGGAGTTAGGTATGGTTTGTGAGAGGGTAGTGGTGAGTGGGATTGGGAGAAGAGATGGATGGTGATAGGGAGGGATGGTGATGGTTGTGTTGGCTGTTTGTAGTCACGAGGGGGGGAAGGAAAGATTATTTGGGGAAGAAGATAACTGCGTAATTGTTTTGACCAGTCTGACCATGCCCCTTTTAGGTTTTAATTAATACGGTTCTTATTGTGGGCTTGGGGTGATTTTTGGGCCAAGGGTGTGACTTGGGCTGGTAAGGGTGTTTAGATGGGTTGTAGGTTGGTAAATATTAACGAGGAGTCCATTTGGTTAGGTTTATTAATCACAAGGACCACTTATGTAACTTCTTGAAAATTAGGGACCAGAGAAGTAACTTTCCCAAATCTATCATAAAGGTTCAAAGTTACCAAGATGAATAATATAAGTACCCTTAATGATATTTTTCCAAATCAACTTCGCAGGGACTGAAATTGCCAAATGTTGAAATTTCAAAGGTTTATCATGGAATCTTTTGAAAGCGTTTTACCCAAAGATCATTTGTGATTCGTTTTGACTTTTAAAGAGCAAGGGTTGACTTTTCTTTGAAAATGATTGACTAGGGACTAGTTTTGTAAAACTTTGAAAGTTGGGGGACTGAAACTGCCATTTATGTAACTTTTGTTCGTTTTTTGTTTGTTTTTACTCGTTTTGCATAAGAAACATATAAAATACGATCTTTGGGATTTTGTTCGCATTTTGGTGCGTTTTTGAGTATTTTTGATCGTTTTGCAGCTTAGATTTGACTCAAAATGATGAGTATTTACACATTCATCAATCCCCCACACTAAACTATTGCTAGTCCCTAGCAATCTTTTTGAGAAAAATTAATGGATTTGAAGTCTCTTTACCAAAAGCCATCACTTCTGGAGTAGCCAGGTGTAAGAACTGTGGCACACCTGATAGCCGTGTGATTTTGAGCAAACCACCAGCTTTCAACGGATTTGATTTGTCTTTACCAGGAGCCGTTTGCTCCTAGACTAGCCAACTCTTGATGGAACAGTCAACATCTTGGTGAGTTGATTACCAATTATGGTTTTTCCACAGCCTTTACCACAAGCTATAATCTTGCGGGCTAGCCAACTCATTAGCTTTTGAGGATGATGGGGAGTTGAGGAACCATACAATTTTTGGCAAATTGCAAGCCATCAACGGGTTTGAGTTATCTTTACCAAGAGCCGTTTGCTCCTGGATTAGCCAATCCCTTTTGTCGTTTAGACAAGGCGAATTGATAACCACAAAATTTTTGAAATAAAGCGATTTTTTTTTTTTTTTTTTTTGAAAAATTTTAGCCAAAAATGGGGGTACTAGACGGTATATTTTGATAAAATTCGCTAGAATTTTCCCCTCCCCCACACTTAGAGTTGAATATTGTCCTCAATATTCAAAGTCCCGGCGATTATGCCGAAATTTTGAATGAAAGACGAGAATATTAAAAGCTAACTGTGGGAATGTCATTTGTATTTTTCACTTTATTTATTCAAACACACATTTTTTTTTTTTTTTTTTTTGAAATAAGATATATACAACTCAAGTAGCTGCGAGGGGTGGCCACTCCCCCACACTAGGGTGTTAGAAAATAGGAGGAAATCAGATACACGGGTGAAAACCCGTGTTTGTTACTTGTTTTTGTTTGTCGAGTCGCTAGCTTGACTCGATCCCCGAATAGGTGGTATGTCCTCAACTCCGAGACAATAGGTGGTATGTCCCCTCCAAAATAGTGTTTCAACCGATGCCCATTTACTTTGAAATTTGGACCGTCGTCTTGAGATAACTCGACGGTACCATATGGATAGACTTTGGCAACGGTGAAAGGTCCGGTCCAACGGGTTTTAAGCTTACCCGAAAAGATCTTTAATCGAGAGTTAAAAAGAAGGACTCGGTCACCAACATTGAAAACGCGGTTCTTAATTTTTGAGTCATGGATCTTTTTGGTTTTCTCTTTATAGATTAAAGAGTTTTCGTAAGCTTGATCACGAAGTTCATTGAGTTGAACTTTCCTATGATCACCCGCGGACTTAAGATCAAAATTAGCATTCTTCAAAGCCCAATAAACTTTGTGCTCGAGCTCAATCGGTAGATGACAAGCTTTTCCATACACGAGCTTATAAGGAGTACACCCGATGGGTGTTTTATAAGCCGTGCGAAAGGCCCATAGAGCGTCGTCTAACTTATCCGACCAAGAGGCACGGTTTTCGCCTACGGTTCTTTCAAGAATTCTTTTCAAACCTCGGTTTGAAACCTCCACTTGCCCACTCGTTTGTGGGTGATAGGCGGTAGCAAGTCGGTGAGTGACACCATACTTGAGCATGACTTTTGCAAATTGTTCGTTGCAAAAGTGAGTACCGCGATCGCTTATGATAGCACGGGGAGTTCCAAACCTTGAGAATAATGATTTCAAAAATTTTACAACTACTCGGGCATCGTTGGTTGGGAGAGCTTTTGCTTCGACCCATTTTGACAAGTAGTCAACGGCCACGAGTATGTACTTGTTCCCTCGTGAAGACGGGAACGGCCCCATAAAGTCTATGCCCCAAACATCAAAGATTTCACACACTTGGATGACGTTTTGAGGCATTTCATCCCGTTGTGTGATCTTTCCTTGACGTTGACACGAGTCACGAGATTTGACTAGGTCATGGGCGTCTTTATAAATGGAGGGCCAATAAAAACTGGACTCAAAGACTTTTTGAGCGGTGTAGTTCGGGCCATGATGTCCCCCGGTGGGTCCATTATAACAAGCCTTAAGGATTTCCATGGCTTCTTGGCCATGAACACACCTTCGAATAACCTGATCCGCATAAATTTTAAACAGGTAGGGATCGTCCCAAAAGTAGTGATTGACATCTTTGAAAAACATGCTCTTTTGGTGGGACGACATCCTTTTGACAACGAAGTTCCCCGCATGATAGTTTGCAAAGTCGGCAAACCATGGGGTACTAGAATCACCACGAGAGGAAATCACATTGAGTGTCTCGAGAGGAAACGTTTCGTTTATTTCCTTTTTCTCGAGAGCTCCTTGATGAGGATTCTCCAATCAGGAAAGATGGTCAGCAGCGAGGTTCTCGGTTCCTTTTTTATCACGAATTATGATATCAAATTCTTGTAGGAGGAGAACCCAACGGAGCAATCTCGGCTTTGCGTCTTGCTTGGCAAAGAGATATTTTAGAGCCGAGTGGTCCGTGTACACTATGCACTTAGTCAAGATCAAATATGGCCGAAATTTCTCAAACGCATACACCACGGCAAGTAATTCTTTTTCCGTTGTGGTGTAATGAGCTTGAGCTTCGGTCAAGGTCTTGCTTGCATAATGAATCGGCTGAAAATGTTTGGTTTTTCGTTGCCCCAAGACCGCACCCATTGCAAAATCACTTGCATCACACATGAGTTCGAAAGGTAGGTCCCAATCGGGGGCAACTAGAATGGGTGCCTCGGTAAGCTTTTTCTTGAGAGTTTGAAAAGCTTCGATGCACTCATCGGAGAAGACAAATGGAGTCTCTTTTTCAAGAAGTCGGGTCATAGGCCTAGCTATCTTCGAGAAATCTTGAATGAATCTACGATAGAAGCCGGCATGACCCAGGAAACTCCGAACACCTTTAACAGTAGTGGGAGGAGGAAGCTTAGCAATGACGTCGATTTTAGCATTATCGACCTCAATCCCACTCTTGGAAATCTTATGGCCAAGGACAATTCCTTCCTTGACCATGAAATGACTTTTCTCCCAATTTAGACTAAGATTGGTGTCTTCACACCTTTGAAGCATTTTGTCTAAATTAGAGAGACATGATTCGAATGAATTCCCAACGACCGAAAAATCATCCATGAAGACCTCCATTGTTTTCTCGATCATGTCGTGAAAAATGGCCATCATGCATCTTTGAAACGTGCCCGGAGCATTGCATAAGCCAAAAGGCATGCGTCGATAAACAAATGTTCCGTATGGGCACGTAAAAGTCGTTTTTTCTTGATCTTGAGGATCGATGGGAATTTGGAAATAACCCGAAAAACAGTCAAGGAAACAATAGTATTCGTTTCCCGCCAATCTTTCGAGCATTTGATCCATGAAAGGTAATGGAAAGTGGTCTTTACGGGTGGCGTCGTTTAATTTTTGATAATCAATGCAAACGCGCCAACCCGTCACCAATCGAGTTGGAATCAACTCGTTATCATCATTTTTTACAACCGTTATGCCACCCTTTTTGGGCACACAATGAACGGGACTCACCCAAGGACTATCCGAAATGGGGTAAATCAAACCGGCATCAAGAAGTTTAATGACCTCTTGTTTGATAACCTCATGAATTTTAGGATTTACCCGTCTTTGTTGTTGAACCGCCGGTTTATAGTCATCCTCCATCAAAATCTTGTGCATACAAAATTCCGGGTTAATACCCTTGATGTCGAAAAGTCTCCAAGCAATGGCTCGCTTGTGTGACTTTAAAACTTTGAGAAGAGCGGTTTTGTTTTCCTCACTCAAGTCTTTAGCGATTATGACGGGAAACTTATCGTCACCCTCCAAAAACGCGTACTCAAGATGAGGCGGAAGTTCCTTGAGTTCGACATCGGGAAAGTCATCAGTTTTTTCAACATCTTTGACTTCCACATTATGAAGTTCTTTTGGAGGAAGAGATGAAGGATCATCATTGAGCAACTTCTCAAGTAGAAGTAAGTCTTCCTCGGGATTGATAGAATCATAATCAACATGAGAATCACACGACAAACAAGCTTCGATTTCTTCCAAAATGAAGTCACCTCCCAAAAATGGAGTAAGAGAGGGGGGAGAGACATCAATGGAAGAATTGATTGATCCTTGCACACTTAACACTTCTTCAATATGGCCATCGCATGCAAAATCGATGACATCAAGTCGGTTGATTTCTTCTCGTTCAAGGTCAAGAAGATCCTTAGAAGTGTTTTCAATGTTTATGATCAATTTCTCATCGCCAACTCTAAGAGTCATTTCTCCTTCGAAGACGTCGAATAATGCACGAGCCGTTTTTAAGAATGGTCTTCCCAAAATAAGGGGGACACGAGGATCGGCATCAAAATCAACGACTACGAAGTCGGCAGGAAAATAGAACTTGCCAACCTTCACAAAGACATCTTCAGCAATACCCTTCGGAATCGAAACCGAACGGGTTGCTAATTCGAGAGTCATTCGTGTTGGTGTAAGCTCAGGAAGTGAAAGTTTTTGCCAAATCGAGAAAGGCATGAGGTTTATGCTAGCGCCAAGATCGGCCAAGGCAAAGCATTCCACAAGCTTTTGGAAGTCACACGGAATGAGAAATTTTCCGGGGTCTCCTAATTTTTCGGGAAGTTTCTTTAGGAGAACCGCCAAACAATTTTCGTTCAAACGAGTTTTGGTGAGTTCAAATAGTTTCTCTTTATTACTTAGAAGACTCTTGAAAGTGGAAGCAAACTTGGGCATATAGAGAAGAGCATCCGCGAAACTAATGTCGAAGTGTAGTTTTTGAAAAATTTCAAGAAACTTTTTCATTTGATCATTAGTTTGCTCGCGGAGTCTTTGATCATTTAACCGCGAAGGATATGGTATTGAAGCTTTTTGTTGAACAGGATTTTCCGATGGTTCAAAAACAATTCCCGGTTTTGATTTGGTTTTTGGGACAACATGAGGTTGGACGTGTGCGGTACTTCGTGTACTTGTGATTTGCACCTTGTCCTTTGTAGCCTCGTGTTCACGTTCCATTACCTCGGGAGGAGAAGAAGATGAGGTAGTAGGAATCGCGGGTCCATCATAAGAAACTCCACTACGGGTTGTGATCGCCTTTACATCGCCCTTCGGGTTGGCGATCGTGTTGCTTGGTAGCGTTCCCGATCCCGAAGGTCGATCATTTAAAGACTTCTTAAGTTCAGAAATCTGACCGATCAACAACCTATTAGTTTCTTCTTGAGCTTTCATAAATTGCTTCAACAATTCATCGGTTGATGATTGAGGTTGAGCAACGGTTTGATTTTGAGGAAAGTTTTGAGCTCGGTTGTTTTGATTGAAACCTTGATTTTGAAAATTTCCATGGTTTTGATTACCGTGAAAATTGTTTCCTTGATTGAAATTACCATAACCTTGGTTTCTATTCAAGTTTTCTTGATTTTGAGAACCTTGGTTGTAATTTCCCCCTTGATTTTGATATTGATTCATAGGGGCTTGAAATTGGTTTTGAACATTCGGGTTTCTTTGTTGTTGATTTTGATTGAATCTATTTGGATTGTTGGGCTGAGAAAAACCGGGTGGACCACTTTGATTGTTAGTACGGTAATTTTGTTCCATTTGAGGACGGTATTGGTTACCTCCTTGATTGGAATTACCGACTATTGCATTGACTTCAAAAGGATTACCATCGGTGGCAGTACAATTGTAGTAAGCGTGGCAAGTAACGCAAGTGTCAACCTTTTTGACTTCAGCAGGTTGAGAAGAGACTTTCTTTGTTTTGGTGAGAACCAAAGCATGAATAGCTTCCGTGAGCTTGTCAAGTCTAGCATCGGTGCTAGATTGAGCCACGGGTGATGAGGAAGAAGGACCAACATTAATTTGCGAAACAACCGATTTGCTTCGTGGAATGCGGACCTTGGATTTGTTTTCAATGATCATCAAAGCATCTTTGGTGGTGCGATTCAAGAAGTTGCCTCCCACGGAGGCATTAAGAGAGTCTTGATCGACTTAGCTCACACCATTATAGAAAGTGTCGAGTTGCATCAACTCGGAAAAACCGTGATGAGGACATTTACGAAGCATGTCCTTGTAACGATCCCATGCCTCACCGAATGATTCATCAAACTTTTGAGTGAATTTCATGATCTCATTCTTGAGGGCGGTGGTTTTGGATGGAGGAAAGAATTCGTTCACAAACTTCTTAACCAAATCTTCCCACGTTTCAATCGATCGAGGGGGTTGTTTGTCTAGCCAATTTTTGGCAGCCCCATCGAGGGAAAACGGGAAGAGAAGAGGTTTGATAGCCTCCTCAGGGACATTTTTGCATTTGATGGTCGACGTGATTTTGTTGAACCATCGAATGTGATCTTGATGATCGTCCCCCTCGAAACCATAGAATTGACGTGAGGTGACTAAGTTAATCAACCCCGTCTTAAGTTCGAAATTGTCAGCCACGATGGCTGGAATGATGATAGCATCTCCGTAACCCTCGATGGGTGCTTGGAGAAGCTCATTCATAGTGGGCTCGGCCGCCATGATTGGAATAGTACGAAGCTCGGGTTCGACTATTCGATTGGTACGTCATCGATTACGCCTTCTCGGAATGTTATTAAGCGATTGCAAAGGACTCGTTGACGTAGACGAACGTGTGCGCATGCACCACAAAAAATATCAATTAAAACAATACCACTTTAAAGACAAGGGAACTTAAACGAATAATCAAGAACGCAAGGTTAACTTCTAAGGAAAAACGCACAAAGGAGCGGGAGAGAAGAATGGATATCTCACTGGGCGAAGTTCGTTGGATCGCCACATACCGTTTCGACTCCTCTTAAAGTGTGATTTTCGTTTAAAAGTTTTCCAATACGCAAGTGATACAAAGGCAAGTTTTGATTTTTGGTTTGGGAACTTATTATGGTCACACCTCCAGTTGGTAGGTGTTCTGCCTTGGTTTGCCTTGGTTTGATCTTTGATTTGTCGTGAGACAAATAAACGTGAAGTAATACGAGTAAACCGTTTAGGAAAACGATTACCTCGCAAAACTTGTGAAAGTGATATTCAAATTGTGAGACCGGGAAGTGATTTCCCGGGTCGTACCCCAACGAGGTGTGAATGGAAAGCTTCGAATGAGATTTGGATTAAAATCTTGAATGATTGGAAAGGTTATTTGGTATTACGACGCGTTAAATTATCAAAATTGAAAATTAACGAACGAATGTAAAAGTAAATTAACCTAAGGCAACTAATTAACTAATAGAAACCTAAAAACTACGGGAAAACATAATTAGGAGTAGGGGATCCTAACACGTAAACTAAATTAAAAACGTACGTTTAATTAAAAATTACGCGAGAGCGCAACATAAAACGCGAGTTTTAAATTCTAAACGTCCTACGAGTTCACAATTAATTTTCTAACGTACTAAATGACAAAAGAAAATTTTTGAAAAAAAGAAAATTAATTTTCCCACAAAAATTCTATTTATTACTAATTAAGTACTATTTAAACTAAATTTAATTCTAATAAATACTAAAAATTTTTATAAAAATCCGAAACTTTTTTGAAAAATTCAACAAACTAAAACTAATTAGGGAAAAATATAAAAAGTGGTGGCACAATACAATAATAAGCTAGAAATAAGCTGGATAAGCTGTCAAGCTTAAAATGGTTCACTACAAACGACAAGGATTATATATTAAATTTTGCATATCCTTACTGAATAAAGTCCCAAGGGCGCTTGGTAAGAGGGTGGTATGTGAGCTGTGTGACCCAGGTTCGAGTCCTGGGTTTTGCAATTTCTTTTTATTTTTTTTTTTATTTTTTTTCTTTTATAAACAGCCAAGTGAACCACGACCTTAATCACACATGAAACAATTTCTAATAATGAATTTCGAATCTTCAAACACCAATTTGAGCAACCATTATTCGAACAGTTCAAAGGTTTTGAACTTTGTTTTTAACCTTCTAAATTTTTTTGGCTCCTGGTAACACTAACTTAGTAAACCCAATAGCAAAAAGACTCAAAGGTGTTTAAACAAATAGATTACAACAAGGTTTCCCAATTTCAGATCAATCATCAAGATATTTGAAACACTAAACTAAAATAAAAAAAAAAAAAAAAAAAAAAAAAAAAAAAACTCAAATGTGTGCTGATGCGACAACAGACATGGGGGGTTATGGGGGCGACTTTGGGGTCTATTTCGAGCTATTCGTTGTTCAAATTGGTGCAAACTACTTATAGAAATACCAAGCCTACCTAGCAGGCTCCCTAAAGCTCTAATCGTCGATTCCTAAACTCAAGTATTAAACAAGGTATGGAGCAACGAAAATTGGTCCAAATTTACGTTCGTGGTGCAGGGTAAAGAAGTTGCCAAACGTCCCACTTTGGGCATAAATTTGAGTGACCAAACAGAGTCCAAACTCGAAATTTCTTTTTGGTTATGAATCTCAAGCTGTCAATCTTTACAAATCATCAATCTTTATCCAATTTCATTCCGTAATAAACCCTAGGATTTGCTTTGAAATCGTTGCAGAAACTGAATAATAGAACTTTTTGACTTTCGTGAATTTCACACAAATATGACTTTTATGAGATAGTTAACTTTCCAAACTAACTGAATTTATCATGTTACAACTAACTATGGCTAATTTGAATGTTGTGGACATGTAATAAGCCAAATCACCACTTATGCTATCTAATTTTTTCAACAACTTAAGCTGCAAATGGAATTCAAAGGGAATCTGACTTTTTGCTTGAAAATTTATAAACTAAAGGTTCCTTTGAACTTACTTTGGCTTAGGTGACTTGTGCTAGTGAAATTCAATTACAGTTAACAACTACAGCTAGGTGCAATACGCTAAGCCAAACACCCCTAATCTAGACTTTGAAGAATTAAGCAAACAAACCACTAAAATACCAGTTCTAACACTTATAAGAATGCTAAAACAGATCAAACGTAGCAAAGATCAACACTTAATAATAACAACGAACAAGATTCACAACATATGGATCGAAAACCTACTTGGCATCCAAATTATGAGGCTGCTGGGAACAGAGAACCAAAGTACCAAGACCAACCTAGATGCCCCCATGGGCTCTAAACCTTATTCCAAACATTCCTTTACTGCCACTTCTTCATCTTCTTGAATTTTTTCTCTTTTTTTTTTCTTTTCTGCTCTTTTTTTTTCTTTTCAATCAAAGTTAGCTTTAACAATTACGATAACACTCAAGTTACACCAGACAGTACCAACTAGAAATTTAAGATTTTGAAAACAGATGCAAGTAAAAATGAACCTGAAAGAATTTCTTCATTGAACTTAAACTTAAAATTACAAACGTTACTGAATTTTAGAAAACAGAACAGATACAAAGAAAAATGGGATGCCTCTTTAGGGCTTACAATGATTCTATTTATACTACTCTCGAGGTAGGTACGCTTGAGCTTCATTCTTGTCTTCTCTTCAAACAGCAAAAAACCCTCTCTTTGTGCTTTCTTCGAAATGATCCCTGCCTTTGGATTGAAGCTCCAATGATCACAACCCTTAAACCTATTTTGGCGCCCATTCGTTGTTGTGGATCGATGACCTGGAAGGAGTTAGGTATGGTTTGTGAGAGGGTAGTGGTGAGTGGGATTGGGAGAAGAGATGGATGGTGATGGGGAGGGATGGTGATGGTTGTGTTGGCTGTTTGTAGTCACGAGGGGGGGAAGGAAAGATTATTTGGGGAAGAAGATAACTGCGTAATTGTTTTGACCAGTCTGACCATGCCCCTTTTAGGTTTTAATTAATACGGTTCTTATTGTGGGCTTGGGGTGATTTTTGGGCCAAGGGTGTGACTTGGGCTGGTAAGGGTGTTTAGATGGGTTGTAGGTTGGTAAATATTAACGAGGAGTCCATTTGGTTAGGTTTATTAATCACAAGGACCACTTATGTAACTTCTTGAAAATTAGGGACCAGAGAAGTAACTTTCCCAAATCTATCATAAAGGTTCAAAGTTTCCAAGATGAATAATATAAGTACCCTTAATGATATTTTTCCAAATCAACTTCGCAGGGACTGAAATTGCCAAATGTTGAAATTTCAAAGGTTTATCATGGAATCTTTTGAAAGCGTTTTACCCAAAGATCATTTGTGATTCGTTTTGACTTTTAAAGAGCAAGGGTTGACTTTTCTTTGAAAATGATTGACTAGGGACTAGTTTTGTAAAACTTTGAAAGTTGGGGGACTGAAACTGCCATTTATGTAACTTTTGTTCGTTTTTTGTTTGTTTTTACTCGTTTTGCATAAGAAACATATAAAATACGATCTTTGGGATTTTGTTCGCATTTTGGTGCGTTTTTGAGTATTTTTGATCGTTTTGCAGCTTAGATTTGACTCAAAATGATGAGTATTTACACACTCATCACATATGAATCTTGGTCAAAACAATTTTATTCGAGTATATTACTAAGGGATTATTCGAGTATACAACTACATTAATTGTATTTGTTGGCCAATCAATTAATATATATTTAGTTGTGCAAAAGTTAATTGTACCTAAAGCTTTTCTATTTGTATTTACTTAAAAATCTATTTTAGGAAATCTTAAAAATTAATAGGAGAGAAGGTACAATATGCATTATAAGTAGTATAGATATACACAACCTAAATCCGAACCTTCCTCCCAACCAAAAATTAACATTCAACACCCGAACCTTAATCTATATATAAACCCAACCTTACTCATTTTCTCAATCCCAAAACACACACAACATATTACTCCCCCCCTCTCTCTCTCTCTCTCTCTCTCTCTCTCTCTCTCTCTCTCTCTCTCTCTCTCTCTCTCTAACCAAACACACTGCTGCCACCCAATCTCTGCTATCACCATCATCGCTGCCGTCTACCTAGTTCACGACCATGGTTTGGGTGGACTAGGTGGTTTAGGCAGCGTTTTCAGTTGGTGGTTGATGGCGGTTTATTGTGGTTTTGGTGGTTAGGCGAATATTTAATAGTCGGTTTTCGTGGGTTATCTGCTGGGTTTTAGAATTTTAGTGCTTTGTGTTTCTCGGTTGCTTAATCGAGGCCATTGATGATTTTAGATCTAAAAACCGTTCATGGTGCTTAGTGTTTCATGTTTTTGTTATTATTATTATTATTATTATTATTATTATTATTATTGTTGTTGTTGTTGTTGTTGTTGTTGTTGTTGTTGTTGTTGTTATTATTATTATTATTATTATTATTATTATTATTATTATTATTATTATTATTATTACTAAAGTTATTGAAAGTGAAAATGGAGGCCAAAATGATGTTTTTAGATATGAAATTGAGGCCAGTAACGGTTTATTTGGTTTGGGTAAAGTCATATATGTGTTTTCAGCTGATGGTTTAGGTGTTTTGGTTGATTGTTTAGGTTGTTTTGTTGGCGGTTGATATATTGTTGTGATGAGTTAGCCTACTGGTAGTCAAGAAAGCTATTATGATATTGGAATTTGTTTGATCTAAAGGTTATTCGCCTATTTTTTTGCTAGATATAACATCTGAACAAGGGATCTGTTTGTGAAGTTGTCTTAAATCTCTATGACATGTTATTGACTAAAAAGATGCATTGAGCATACGTCTTTAGGTGTAGAGATAATTCCATACTTGTTGTGTTGAAAGCACCTTTTGGGTCATTGGCAATGGTGGGTTAGAGGCTGTTATTTATTAACTAGGGATACTAGTATCAGTTGGGATATGTACTACCATTACAAATATATTATTGTTACATTCCAGAATCTATGTAACTTATAGGAGTACTCGATAGAAACGTAACACTGGTCACTAACCCTGGGCTCCAAGACCCTGTTGGCATGGATACCCATTACCCATGTTCAAATGTTCAATATCTCAACTTCATTGATATTTAGAAGTAGGTCCTCACGGGACAAACATTCACTTCACGTTTTGAAGACTAATACTCTTCTGTAGTTAGTAATGTTTTTGGTGCTCATGGTATACTTTTGAGTCCTGTACATGTGCTCATGGTGAGGAAACGTTGGGTAATGGGCCCACCTCCGATCCGACCCGTTGGTATTTATCTGTTTTCAATGTTTGTGAATTACTATATATATAATGTGGCATCATAAAACGACGTTTCCCATGTCGTTTTGGACTTTCGTCTTCTTGGTCCAGTCCGTTGCTTTGGTCCACCATGGGTGTATTAGCCCTTTTCTTCTCTTTTTGCGTTTTTTTATACGATTACTATGCCACCGCTTCTATTCATACTAGCACATTCTTTCCGCTTTTTTTGGTTCTGTAAATCACACCTGCTATCCTGATTTGGTACAATTGCCGGAGTCACAACTTTCTTCGTTTTTTTGTAGGTAAACTTGGGATGTGTCACTGTTGTCGGTAGCGATCTTGCTTTTCTTTTGGTATACTCTTTCTATGTGCATATGCTCTCTTTGCTTTGTTTCTTTAAGGTACGATGTTAGATATGCGTGATGTTTGTTGTTTAGCTATTTTTTGATATTTCCTTTGTCGCATCTTTAAATATGAGAACAAAAAGTAAGGGTGTACGTAGATACAATAGTGATGAAATGTTAGAGGGCCAAGGGACTGTTACGGTTGATTATTGTCTGGGTTTTGTCGATGATGATCTTCGGCCTATCGATGGTGCAAGCAGTAGTATCATGGTTCATGCTTCTATAAGTGAGGATGTTTTTTTTTGGGTCTTGATAATGGAAACGGGTCGGGTGTTGTCGATGGACCATCCGCCTTTCTTGTATCTATGGATGTGGACGTTACCATGGAAGGTGTAGCTGTTGCGTCCATCAGACCGTCGAATGGTATAACTATTAATGAACCTCATCCGGGTCGTGTGGGGACCGAGAATCAACGCTAAGGGTGTCACCTGTCTGTAGATGTTGCTGGCAAGGGAAAAGCAAAGGTTGATGAGACACCACCATCTGTATGTGTATCTCATGGCACCTTTGCTGGTGCCGGTCTTGCAGGCTTCCTTCCTCCTCCCTCTGGTCCTGTTGCTGGTATTTTGTTATGCACTTGCCTAATTTTTTTACTCTAACCATCTTTGTTGTTTCAGATACTAATTTGCATTTTGACATTACTGTTGCGAGGCAACTACTGAAAGATGACACGCAAATAGAAACGAGTTCGGCCACAAAGAAAACAAAACAAGGAAAGTGACGGCAACACATCTGTCTCAATAGTATCCAGTACAAGTTAATGTAATGTCACAACTTATCTTAACTGTAAATATGTGTAGGATGAAAACCATGTAGCATTAGTATGGTCGTTAGTTCTGGTAATGTATTAGGACTGTAAAACTTATAGATGTAGCCACTTACCGGTTATGCTTTTACATGTTTTATCTACCAAGTTAATGCTACATGTTTTATCGACCATGTAACACACACATACAATCGAATGATCGCTGCCCCGCCGTAACGCGGCGGCCTGCAGCCGTCCTCGTAGTGATAAAGTTAAAGTCATTGTTGGTACTTGAGGCCCAAGACCTTTATGGGAATGGGTTCCCTTGGACACCAAAAACACTCCTAGCAAATAAAAAATAAATGTCTCTAAACCAGCATACCTTTTTAAAGATGCTTTTTTGTGAACCTTTACTCTATACGACTGTCCGACATTCATAAGAGCCTATGCCCCTCTTAATTAACAATTAGCTTTAGATTTCAAGGACACTAGCTACATTACTAAAGTACAATAATTGTTTAACAATTGATGCCACACTTTCCTTGGTCTTCTTGTCTAATTGCAGATACTGTACGTCAATCTGTCAAGCCTCAATATTAAATTTAGCTGGCTGTAATGTACCTTGTCAACCCAGTTTGACCCGTTTAGATAGACGGTTTTGTGGGCCGTAAACAGATTATATAGGTGTCCGGATTAGGGTTAATTATCACAACGCGAGTAACTAAATAGGTTTATACTATATTGCTGAATTTATTAAAAAGAGTAGCACCATCAGGTTCATTTTCAAGATTTTTAGACCTCCATACTTCGGTAATGTATTCTGACAACATAATATATGTTAAAATGTACAACAACAACAACAACAACAACAACATACCCAAATTCCACCGGGGCGGGGTATGGAGGAGGTAGAATGTAGACAGATCCCACCCCTACCTCAGGATAAACCCGAAAGTAAGGAGGCTGCTTCCTGGATGACTTCTGGCAAGTGTGTGCGGTTCTAAAAAAATGTTTCAATGTTTTCTTATTTAGAGATTCATGTTATATGCTGTTCTAAAAAAAGAGATTCATGTTTTATGAACAATAAAACTAATGATTGTGGACTTGGTACCTAGTCATATACCATGTTTCGGGTAGAGACCACCAGCCAAAACTAATGATTGTGGGTTCGATATGGGCATGAATACCCATTACCCATGTTCAGATGTTCAATATCCCAACTTCGTTGATAATTAGGAGTAGGTCCCGGTGGACAAACTTTCACTTCACATTTCGAAGACTAATACTATTCTGTAGTTAGTAACGTTTTGGTGACCATGGTATATGTGAATGGAAAGTTTTTGTTGCAAAAGGATTTTATGTGAAAATTTTGTTGGTATATTTGTTGCATGTATTTTTATATTGTGTAAATGTTGGAATTTATGTTGTGCATATTTTTGGTGAGTGGTGAAATCGTTATCTTTAAACGATAGATAGATACACAAAAAGAAAGAAGAGAAAAACACAAATTACAAAAAGAAAGAAGAAAAAAGCACAAATTGACCCTAAATGAATATAGCATATTTTATATAAATATTAGCATTTTTTAAGCTTGATTTAAAAAAAAAAATCTATATAATTAAATAAATAAAGTTATGTTATTTGGGTTATTTGTTTCGGTTTTTGGTTATTCGGTTTGGTTTAATCCAATTTCAATTTGGTTTGGTTTGGTTTTCGGTTTTAACCAGAAAATAAAATTTAACCGAAATAACCTGACTGAATAAACCAAACAACCCAATAACTGAAATGATAAGTAAGTCATTTGAAAATTATAGTTGCTCTCCCTTACAAGATGAGTAAAAATCGATGCACAATAGTCCATTTAGTGACCGAGCCTCATAAACATTGTATCTCTCCAAACACCTCTTCTCTCGGGCTCAGGCAAGTTAGCCTACATCAAACATGTGAAATTTTTCTTTGGTATGCGCTTTGGCTTAAGCCCACTGTGAAAAACTAGAAGGGGGGGGGGGGGTTTGAATAGTTTTACGTCTTTTTAATTTTATGAAAACTTAGTTGTTTAGAACAAAACTTCGTTTCTAGTTTATGTGAGATCAATACATGTATACTTATAAGTACTTATATCTACGCAAGTAAATAATAACAATATGGATGAGTATGACTTATAAGAATTAATATCTACGCAAGTAAATAATAACAATATAGACAAGTATTTTTACGTCCCTTTTTATTAAAACTTAGTTTAGTTTAAAGTCTTGTTTACTCTTAAAACTTTGATTCGATCTTATGTGAATTCAAGTCTTGAACAATATGAACAACTATATCGAGGTATGAAAAGTAATAACGAAGTAAGCTAAATATGTACAATCAACACATGCATAATATAGAAAATTATAGCTATATACGAGATGTAAGTAAGTAAGCTAAGTAATAAGTTACAGTTGGAAAGATCTAACCGCGAGACAAAGGATTTATAGTGGTTCGGCTACAAGGACACCTTCCTTGCCCTACTCCACTCCCCGAGTCACCTACTCGAGAGTTTTCTTCACTATGTCAACAAGCTCCCTTATGACGGAGAAAACCTTACACAACTTTTGCTTACACCAATTAACGACACTAAGCTAAATGTCGAGTTCTAATCCTAGCTAGAACCAATCTCACAACTTCTTCACGACTTGGCACACCTTCTTTACAACTTGTACATACCACTACTACTTCACAACTTCACACTACTCCACTACTTCTTCTTCACACCACTACTTATATCTCACTACTTCTATTCACAACTTCTACTCCTAAATCTATCTAGTTACAATACTATCACACCTTTACAATGAATGTACACAACAACTAGACTATATACACAAATCTACAATACTTCACAACTTGATGTTGAAGGAGTATTCTTCTCTTGCACTTTGAGAGATGAGAGGTGAGGGAATGAATCACTTGAAACAAGGATTAACAATTATATGATCAAAGGGTTTTTAGGAGGATATTTAGAGAGATTTGGATCTGAAAATTTTCGTGCAAGAGGCTAGAAAAATACCAGGCTTGAGGTGGTATTTATAGGAGAAAATTTCTGACAGATTCTGATAGAGGAGCGTGGCCGACCCCCTTAATTCATGGCCGGCCCCCTTAAAATTAAGGGGGCCGCCCAGCTGTAACGGCCAGAAATCTTGTCTTTTAGCGGGGAAAGTTTATTTGGAGAAAAACTAACTGATTTTGGTTAAAATTTTGAATTCATATATTTACTATGAATTAAACATTTTCCTTTATTACCAAAAATGTTTTTCAAAAATATATAATAAGTTTATTTAATTTTTTAAACTTTTTATTATTTTAATAAACATCCCTTTGATCATAAAATGTATTAGTCACTTGTTTATTCATACCTTAAGTGATTATGTTGGATGAGATGATATAAACTTGCTTAAAACTTGTTTACGTATTAACTTTGCGTTTAATGTTCTTATATTTTTTTATCGTCAAAACTTAAGAATATCGAAAAATATTAATAACGTTTTTATACATTATTTATATCAACAATCTCCCCCTTTTTGATGATTTACAAAATCTAAACTCATTAAACTAAAAATTAATATATATGCAAGTTTTTAGTGTGAGTTTATATCACTTCTCCCCCTTTTTGTTAACATCAAAAAGGTTATCCCGACGAATGTATAGCTCCCCCTTGAAGTATACTCCCCTACGCTTTGAGGTCATAAGAAATCGAGATATGGAATGCTTGCAAAAATATTTAGAGCACAAACAATATATATATATGTTGAACTATAGACCTTGATAGATCTACTTGAGCACTCTAGAATCGTTAGTAATGTCACTGTAATCAATAACACACTAATAGACAATCCCTGCAACTTGTATTAATAAAGCGGAAACAAAACACAAGTTTGATACTAAGAATTCTTGATCCTCTATGGATCTTTTAATTATGATAAGAGTTTTCTAAAAGTTATCTAATACATAAACCGTGTGTTCCTTTTATACTCAAGGAACCCTAAACCGTTTCTCAAGAAACGTATCTTCTAAAAGTTCTAAAAGATATGCATTATCACTTCCTAAATAAACTCATGCATATCCAAACTACATTACATAAATCACGGAAATACTACATCCGCAGAAACTAATAAAGCTGAACTATGTCTTCAGCAGATACACTGCTTCAGCAGAAACCAACTCTTCAGCAGAATCCTTTCAGCAGAAACAGCAGCAGAATTCTTTCTACACAGAATTCCCAACAATCCTCCCCTAATCTTGAATTTGACCTAGTTAAGTTCAAGATTCTTGATAGATCTTTAAAGTAACATACCAAGAGGATTGTAACAGAGCACCAGCAAAGAATTATCATCAGCAGAATCTCTATGATCAGCATATACTTGAAAGCTCCATTCTTTGCAGCAACAAATGACTTAATGTACATCAAAACAATTTAGTTTCATACTATTCTCATCACTTCCAGGTGTGTTAACTCCTGTGAGAGGTGAATCATTGAAAATAATGGATTTGATGTCTCTTTACCAATAGCCATCACTACTGGAGTAGCCAAGTGTTCAAAGGTACACTGATAACCACATGATTTTTAGCAAATCATCAGCTATAAACGGATTTGAGATGTCTTTACCTGTAGCCGTTTGCTCAGGACTAGTCAATTATCTTGATGAAAATCATCTTGGTTAACTGATTACCAAATATGGTTTTCCACTGCCTTTACCACAAGCCATATACATGTGGGCTAGCCAATTATTCAGAATCCATAAAGGAAAAATCCATGGTCAATTGACAACCATTTCAACTACTCAGCAACAAAGCATTGGTGAGTTGACAACCCTATGGTTTTGAGCAAACCATTACAGCTATCAACAGATTTGATGTGTCTTTACCAAAGCTGTACCCTTTGGACTAGCCAACTTTATGATGGAATAGTCAACATCAGGTAAGTTGATAACCAAACCTGCAAACAAAAACTATATAACAATATGTTTTTTTTTTTTTTTTTTTTTTTTTTTTTTTTTTTTTTTTTACTAAGAATAAAAAATATACAACATAAGATCCCTACTCAACTGCTGCTCTGGAAGTCTTAATCCTTTGTTTGAAAACCTTCACCAAAGATTCAGCAAACAATCTTGTATTACCAGCTGGATCAGGAGGAATTTCCAACTTCTGTTGCAACATTTTCTCCATCAAAGATACCTTCAGAGGATATTTATGAATAATATCCATGATAATCCTCAGACCAGTGGTAGTTTCCAGCAAATGTACATAAGACATAGGATAGAACTTCCAACTCTGAACTTTCCATTTCTGATTATTCTTCCATATATCATAACTTGCACCAGTAGGAGTAGAAGAATCAAACAATACTTGAAGATCACCCAACAAATACAATCCATAACCTTCAGGAGTATGAGTGGCATAAAACTTAGTAACCAACTCATGTAGAGTTACCAAATCCTGATAACTTACAAGATGAAGAATCTGCTGAAGGAAAACAAAAGATATGGATGACTTATCCA
Organism: Artemisia argyi; assembly: GCA_030686995.1. Taxonomy (NCBI): domain Eukaryota; kingdom Viridiplantae; phylum Streptophyta; class Magnoliopsida; order Asterales; family Asteraceae; genus Artemisia; species Artemisia argyi. The sequence continues at coordinate 94,423,727 of CM060684.1, forward strand.
ATCTATGAATGATATTAAGTTGACCATCTGAACTTAACTCCCAACTTACTAGAACCACTCTAGTTCCTTCTGGCCAATCATCAGATGATCCTTCCCTTATAAATGTAGCATCTGAATCATTTACATTAATTAGACTATGTAATGATCCTACTCTAGCCATTCTCTTTCCTCTTCTACCAGGAACATAAATAGCATCATGAACTGCTGCTTCAGCAGAATCACCTTCTGCAGCTTCAGTATCCACTGATGGAGTATCCATTTGGTCATCAGCAGAATCTTCAGAAGATTCAAGTGCAGCAGAGGCATATTGTTCATCCATAGCTTTTCTGATTTGTTTGTTCCTAGCAGCTTGAATTTCAACTTCTCTTGTCTTCAGATCATGAAATCTAGCAAGTGCAGCCCTTTGTTCAGCTTCTTGATCTTCAGTCAACTTTCTAGCAGTCTCCTCACCTAATCTTTCCAGCTCCAATTGTCTCCTAGTTCTCTTCCTAGTTGGAGCATCTGATGTTGTTACTTTGGCTTTACCTTTATCCATAGAAACATCAACACCAGTAGAAGTAGCAGGTAAAGATACTTGTGCAGCAGCTATATGAACATTCTTAGAAGAATCCTCATCAACATTTAGAAGTGAAATTTTCTTTGAAGCATCCATTCCAGCTTTAGCATTCCTAGATTTGATTCTATTATAAATCTCAACTAGGTTGTTAAAAGGAAGTCCCCATACATATTTCTTAGACCAAGCAGTATTATATACTGAGCTGCTCTGATTTTTTACATATGTTCTCATATACTCTGTTTGCTGTGCTTGAGTCATGGGTTTTTCCCTTTTTGCTTTAGCCTTTAATTCATCAGCTGCCTTCTTCCTCATCTTCAACATTTTCACAATCTCAGATTCAAAATCTTGTTCCTCTACTTTCTTTCCAAAAAGATCAGCAGTTACATTAGTATTAGCAAGCATCTGTTTTCCAATAGACTGCCAGTCTGACTCATCAAACTCTAGAACTGCTGCATCCAATTCCCTTTGTCTTGCAATGGGTAAGGTAGACACATATCTTTGAGTCTCTGAATCTAATTCTGCATCAAACTTAGCTTGTACTTCCTTAGCAAGATTTACACTCTTCATATAATTTTCCCATTCTTGCCATACTTTACCTTGACCAGCTCTATCTTCATCAGTTACAAGCTCATCCAAACCATCATGAGAAACATTAGCTTCAGCAATATGATCATAAGACATATCCACATCTGCCATAGGTTCATCATGTGCATCTTGAACCTCTTTATCAGTAGAAATCTCTATGTTCTCAGATGAATGATGAACAGGAGAATTCATGTATTCTTTCCCAGCTACAAAAAATGTTTCCCCTGATGCATTTCCTTTGTCAGCAGATTGATCAGCAGTAACCTTGCTGAATGATTGTTTCTCCTGAAGTATATCCACAGCTTCAGTCATCAGCACATCATTATCATTACCAGAAACTTTTGAAGCTTCAGCAGCTTGTTTTGCCAAATACTGTCTTGTACTTCTTCTTTGAACTAGTATGATTGGTTTAGATTGAGATGTTGTTGCAGCTTTAGGAGGAAGAACATGAGACTGTCTAGCAACTTCAGCTAGAATCTCAAGAGAATCCAAATTTGCCTCCTTTGCCTCTTCAGTAGAATCCAATCCATCTTTACTTTGATTCTGCTGACCCAGCTGTGTCTCCAAATCTTTGACTTTGCTTTTCAGCCTTTGAATCTCATTACCAAGAGTAGTCTTGGTCTCAGCAAGTTCTTTCTGGAGATCTTCAGTCATTTTCATATACCTGTTAAGAGATTCATATACAAATGTGAGAGTAATAGGGTCCTCTGCTCTATCACTTGATTGCTCAGTGGTATGAGGAGCTTCATTGAACCCTGTAGGAGAAACAGACTCATGTACAACATTAGGAGAACCTACATTAATTTGCTCTCCCAAAGAACTAGGTGAAGGTAGTCTATTTAGTTCAGGTTCAAAAGTCTGTAGATCAACTTCAAACTCATGAAATTGCTCAGTTGGAGCATCCTGAACTGGTGAGATGATAGGGCTAGGTGACATGTGTACAGGGGTAGGTGGTGGCAAGTCAGTAGAATCAGGTAAAGGTTCAGCAGTTGTAGCTGGCGCTTCCGCCATTACCACTGAAGGAATACCATCAGCAGCAACACCAGAAGATGATGGATTACCATCATCAGCAGCATCAGAAGCAGGCACATGACCAGCATCATCACCCTCAACTGCATTAGCATTGCCTTGTGGCAACATTTCTTTTAGCAAAGGGTAATGTGCCCCAATATAATTTGTTTTCATAGAGGCAAACAACTTAGAACCTAGACTTTTAATGGGTATATGGGTCATATCTTCAGTGGTTATGTCTAAGATAATCTGTAAGAATCTAGGGTACATTAAAAACTTATGTTGTTCTTTATCTATGTTTTCTAGCATATTGTCAAAAATAAACTTAGAAAAATTATAAGTTTCACCCTTAGATAGACAAACAATACCACAACCCAATTGCAGAGAGAACTGGTTCCATCCTCCACACTTGTTGCTCAAACATTGAAGCAGCAGATGCACCAAATACCTCCACTTCGGACAAAATTGATTCTTGTGCCACTTTGAAGTATCAGTACTTTGATATCCAGCTTCTCTTAACCCAGCAAGAATCTCTGCAGTGTTGGAATGATACACACCATCTTCATCATCCAACTGAAGCTTTGCCCTTATCAACCCTTCTGTCACCACATATTCTACGCCATCAATTTCAGCTACAATCTCTGTAGTAGATCTCTTAGTAGCAGATGCCCAAAATTGCTTCACCAGAGATTCACACACCAAATTAGGACAATAAGTCAAAGCATAATGAATCTTTGACCTTTGTAAAAACTCCACCATCAAATCGAATTCTTCATGTCCCTTCTTTGTTGTTAGAATAGCGTATTTGTTATGATCACCCTTCAATCCAAGTTGAGCCATTTGACTGAATGTGTGTGAGAGGGTTATGAATTACACCCAAGAATAATGGGTTTATGTGAAGTGATAAGCGAATAATTTTTGATTCGAAAAGATATGCAGAGTGAGTTAAATTTGGAAGTTCCCCAATCGTGGTCAAAATTATCGGAACAACTTATTGACCAAGTCTGACAAAACTTCTAATTTTAAAATTAACCCTTCAGCAGTAACGAAAGTCAAATCTGCTGAAGCACAGTCAACTATCAGCAGAATCAACCAAGGTAAAAATATCTTCGGTCAATATCTTGATTTTACTGTGCCACCCAACTCGCATTTAATATCGTAACTCCTCAAATTAGCTTATTTAATCACCCCAAATCTCACATCTCATTCATCAACTTTCCCTAATTATCTTTCAAAACCCTAATTCCAATTAGACCCAATTCACCATTCAACCCATGTCTTCACACCCAGAAACCTCAGATTCAAATTCCTCTTCTTCATCATCAGAAGAGGATATACCACCATATCCTCGGGGACTTGAAGGTTCTGACTTTACAAGAGCATTGGAGGATCGATGTGCTGCACAAGAAAGACAATGGAATGCTCACTTGAAAGGTGAAACAAGCAATGCACCCATTCCTGCTGAAAGAGAGCTTGTCTCTCCCTTCATCTATACCTCTGATGAAGACACTTCAGAGGAAGAACCTGAAGATCCACCCTTTCTTCCTCCTTCCACTCCTGAGAGATCCCTACCAAGATCAAATACTAGGGATCCATCTCTTCCAACATCACAAAATGTGGTGTTGGATCTTCCTGCTCCAGGACCTGGTCTTCCACACCAAGAACATATTGGACAGATCAAGAGGTCTGAGATCATACGTAAGGGAAAGGAGAAGGAGAAGTAGGTGACTGAGGAATGTAACCATGGATCAAGGTTCTTGAGTATTTTCTTGACCTTAATTCATGAGCATCTTCTCATTCTTCCTTCTCTTCTTTTTACATTTTCATCTTCAGCTTCTTCATTGTACTTGTCATAGCCTCAAGAATTTTGTAATAAGTGATAGAAGCTAGTAGTACTGAATTAGCCAATCGTTTAGAAATGGTCATTGTATCTCAATTGCAACATTGAATGTAAGCTGTAACTTGTTTCTATGAATGAATGAAAAGATCTTATTTGAATTAATCCAATGTGTAAGACCTTCAGCATGATTTAATTGATCAGTAGAAACCAGGTTCAGCATATAGACCACATTCCTTTGACTTTAGCTCTTGGTGACATTAATCATGGAACTTTCATTCTCAGAACATCTGCAAATACACCAAACAAGCAAATACACAAAACAACTTGCACAACTATTAGAGGGTTAGTGTTAAAAACTTGTTAAAGCTCAGAAAGTATACAACATATACAAGTAATCCAAAGTTTACAGTCATCATCCTCCCCTGAGGCATATGCCTCCCCTGAGGCTTATGCCTCCCCTTAAACTTTGCAGTTAAGGGTTTAACATGCCAATATGAACCACCAAATATTGAAACCTTGGTCCATTAAATGCATTGGTTAATAAATCTGCCACATTTTCATCTGTGTGAATTTTGACCACTTTAACCAAATGTTTCTCATAAGCATCTCTTATAAAATGATGTCTGATTTCAATATGTTTTGTTCTATTATGAAAAACTGGATTTTTAACAATGCATATGGTACTTTGATTGTCAATGAAAATGGTAGTATTCATGAAGTTATACCCATAATCCAGTAATTGATTCTGAATCCATAGAACCTGACCACAACAATTGGCAGCAGCAACATACTCTGCTTCAGTAGTAGAGGTAGCAACAATGGTCTGTTTCTTGCATTGCCAAGAAATCAGTCTTCTACCAAGAAATTGACAACCTCCAGTTGTGGATCTTCTATCCAAATTGGCACCAGCATAGTCACTATCACTATAAGCTGCTAGCTGAAATGGAGACTCTTTGGGATACCAAAGACCTAATTGTGGTTGGCCTTTAAGATACTTAAAAATCTTCTTGACAGCATTCATATGAGAGGTAAGTGGAGTGACTTGATGTCTTGAACATGCACTCACAGCAAATGTGATATCAGGTCGTGAAGCAGTCAAGTACATCAAAGAACCAATCATAGACCTGTATAAATGAACATTCACAGGAAGATCAGGATTAAGATTGTTCTTTGGTTTAGGAGCCTCATATGGAGTTGTGGCAGTCCTGACATTTTCCATAGCAAACTTGGACAACATATCTTTTACATATTTCTCCTGATGTATAAAAATACCATCAGGTTTCTGCTGAACTTGCAAACCCAGAAAGAAAGTGAGCTCTCCCATGGCACTCATCTGAAATTCTCCCTTCATTAAATCCTCAAACTCTCTACACCAGGCTTCTTTGGTAAAACCAAAGATAATATCATCCACATACACCTGCACAAGAATAATATCCCTAGAATCTTTCTTGAGAAACAAGGTCTTGTCAATGGCACCTCTTCTGTATCCATTCTGCAGCAGAAATGTGGAGAGTCTAGCATACCAAGCTCTGGGAGCTTGATGCAGTCCATAGAGAGCTTTGACAACTTTGTAGACATACTCAGGATGATCAGGGTCTTCAAATCCTTTGGGTTGAGTCACATAAACCTCCTCTTCAATCTCTCCATACAAGAAAGCACCTTTTACATCCATCTGATAAACCATAAAGCCCATATAAGAGGCATAGGCCAAAAATATCCGAATGGCTTCAACTCTGGCCACTGGTGCAAAGACCTCATCATAGTCAATGCCTTCCTCTTGTCTAAAACCTTGAGCCACTAGTCTTGCTTTGTTCTTCACCACAATACCCCTGGCATCTCTTTTATTCTTCAGAATCCATTTTGTCCCAATGGCATACTTACCATCAGGAAGAGGAACTAAAATCCAAACCTGCTGATTCTTAAATTGCAGCATCTCCTCTTGCATTGCCTCAAGCCAACTTGAATCAGCCAGTGCTTGAGGAACACTAGTTGGTTCAATTTGAGAAAGAAAGCATGCAAACAAACAATGTTTGAAGTCTGTGTGATTGTTCCTCTTTTGATTGTAGACATAAGAGATAAAAGCAACTTCTCCATATTTGGTATTCTTTACAGTGCTTCTAGTTCGAACAGGGTCTTTAGGATCACCAATAATCTTGGATAGGGGATGAGCATTGTGAATCCGTTTGGTAGCTGTAGGTGGAACATCAATGGTGGCATCAATGTTGGTGAGTGTAGGCTCAAACTCAGTGTCATAAGAGGCTGAGTTAAACAAACCAGGCATTGGTTGATAATTTCCAAGGTTAGAAGGACTAGGAAATCTGGTAAAAGGCTTATCAAAATCGGTAGAGACTTCAGTAGGATCAGCAGAAAGAACTTCAGCAGAATCAGCATCTTTTACATTGTCAGTGGGAAGAGGTGTGCCTTCAGCAGTATCCTTGTTTCCACTGACTGCTTGTGCTGATTGATGTAGGAGAGCCTCAGTCTCTTGTGTAACCTTATCATTGAGTTTCTGAGCTTCCTTTGTAGCAGCATGTTCCTGCTTCTGCAATCTTGCTAGATCTTCTGCATATTGTGACTCATCATCTGGCTCAGCAGCAGAGTGATTACCTACAAAATGGTTAGGTGGAAAAGATGGTACAACAAAAGTATTCTCTTCTGGCTCAGACTCACATTCTGAGTCATCATCCATGAAACCTGCAGGGTTAGAACATGAATCTTTGGTACCTGCATCAGGATTAGAAGCATGCCTAGTATAACCCAAATAGTCAGTCAAATAGTCTAGGTCAAAATACCAAGAATGGCCTTGACCCTGAATATTAGGCTGATCTTCAAGAAATCTCAGATTAAGGGTCTCTTCAATCCTTTTGGCATTCAGATTATAAACCCTATAGGCCTTGCTATGAGCTGAGTACCCAACTATATAACCTTCATCAGCTTTCCCATCAAATTTGCCCAGTATTTCAGCAGTATTCAGAATAGTCACTTTGCATCCAAAAGGCTTAAGGTAACTGATGTGTGGAACTTTCCCAGTGAGAAGTTCATAAGGTGTCTTAACATGAAGTCTAGTGATGGATACCCTATTCAAGACATGACATGCAGTACCTACTGCTTCAGTCCAAAACATGGTGGGTAGTTTGGAGTCTGCAAGCATTGATCTTGCTGCCTCAATGAGGGTTCTATTTTTCCTTTCAGCAACCCCATTTTGTTGTGGAGTTCTTGGAGTACTATAGTCCCTTCTAATCCCTTTAGACTTACAGAATTCTATAAATACAACATTTTTGAATTCTGTACCATTGTCACACCTGATTCCCTTAACCTTTTTATTCAGCTGGTTCTCAACTAAGATAATGAATTCTTTCAGAATTGGAGTTGTTTCATCCTTAGTTTTGAGAAAGAACACCCAGCAAAACCTGCTATAATCATCTGTAATAACCAGGCAGAAGTACTTGTGATCAATACTTCTAATGGGGGTTGGACCAAAGAGATCCATGTGCAGCAACTGAAGAGGTTCTGAAATGGAGCTCACTGCTTGGACTGTTTTGTAGGAGGCTCTGTGTTGCTTTCCCTTGTTGCAAGCAATACAGTTGTGTTCATTGGTGAAGAGTTTAGAAGGAAGGCCCTGAACAAGACCAAGTTTTGATAACTTGTTGATGGTCTTGTAATTCACATGTGCCATTCTTCTATGCCATTTATTAGATTCATCCAGGGAAGCTTTGGCAACCAAACATGTTAGATCACCTTCAGGTTCAACATCATTCAGATTGAATGTGTATAAGTTGAAGGTTCTAGGAACTCTCAGCAATACAGTTGTGTCTTCTGGGAGTTTGAAGTCCTTGGAAAGTACAAGACACTCATCTTCAGAAAAGAAAACCTTATGCTTAGAGTCACAAATTTGTGATACTGAGATAAGATTAAAATTCCCCAGTTCCTCCACATAGTAAACATTTTCAAAGTCTAACAAGGGAGTCTTTATGGTTCCTTTCCCTGTTATTTTGCCATCTCCACCACCAAAAGTAACAGTTCCACCTCCTTCAATGGGCTCAAAATCATGCATCTTATCCTTGTTCCCAGACATACTTCTAGAACAACCACTATCAAAGATGCCAACTTCAGTACATTTCAAAGGATGTGCCTACAAAAACAACAAAAATTTACAATATTAGTACACATTGGAGACTCAAGTCATTGCTGACTTGAGTCTGCCTTGTGGATCATTAGTAACAGGCCATGTAGATGTTTTAGATCCACCATTGTTCTTGGGCCTGTAATACATATTAGATCCCTTCTTAGTCCAAGAACAACCTGCTGAGGGCTTCACAGCAGTATTCCATTTCCCACCACCATTATTCAGTGAGTCAAAGTGATTAGGCCAATAATCATTATAGAAGAAAGAACTAGTAGGTCTGACATATGGTCTAGTACTGGTTTTTCTCCAGGAAAAATGAGTTTCAGCAGAATTAGGTTTCTGCTGATGTGGAACAAAAGATGGTATGTCGTGAACATTTTTCCACAATTGCCTAGATTTTCTTTGACTAACACCTGCACCCATTCTTTGCTCATGATATGTACAATCCTTAATCAAGTGATATTTACTTCCACACACAAAACACTTCTTCTGTTTAGAAGATTTATTCAAACCAAAAGAATTTCCATAACATGAAAAAGTATTCAAATCATCATGACAAACAGAATTGTTTTTAACAAAGCCAAAAGTATTATTATGCAAAGAATTGAAAAACAAGTCTTCAGTAGAAACTGTCTTGTGATCAGCAGCAACTCTAGAAGGCTTGTGGGGAGTCTTGGGTGATATCTTTGGTGTGGTCTTGGGCATGGTCTTGGGCAGGTCAGACTTCTCACTTGAATCACAGCTGGCAAATGAGGTAGACCCTTCATCAGAAGACTTGTCACTGTCACAACAAGAGACAAAGTCAGTAGATTTAACACTAGGGTCTGGCAAGTCAGTTGACTTTTTGCCATAGAGATGGTGTGATCCATCAAAGTCACTAGGTTTGGATAGGTCAATAGGCATATGTTCCCCTCTTATAGGTCCAGGGACAGCATGTAAGTGACCTTCTTTGACAAAGTTAGCTAAACCTGCAGGTGTGGATTTACCTAGGTCATTCTTAGCCTCTAAACCAACATATTTTTGAAATCCCAAACCTATTTTAGAGTTCACAGCTTGACTACCATAAAGTTCCCTCGCAAGATTATCACCTGACATTTGCCATTGTTTACCTCTAGCTATCTCTTTGTCTAATTTAACTTGTAAATTTTGGTTTTCATTTTCCAAATCAGACTTCTCTTTTTCAGTACGTTTTAATTCTATCTTAGCAATTTCTAAATCACTTTCTAGAACTCTTATTTTTTCATCATATTTAACTTGATTCTTTTGAAACCATACTTTTTGTTTCTCTAGAGTTTTTAAAGCCAATTTATAAGACTCTACCTCTATATAACATTCATTGTACTTAGGTTTCAATTCATCAAATTCCTTTTTAAGTTCATTGTATCTTACACTACATCCAAACACACAATTGTGTACCTGAGAGATTCCCATCAAGGAGACTTGCTCCTTCTTGTCTTCTGAAGGTGTAAATGCCAGTAGATTCACTTGTGAAGAAGTAGCAGCTTCCTCTCCAGCAGGTTCATGATCACCCCAATCAATTTGGTGATCCAGAGTCACCATGGCCTTTGAAGGTACAGTCTTGGTATTCCCTGCTTCCAGTGGATAAGAACCATATCTAACTTCATCTCCAGCCTTTCTATCTTTGCATTCCCTTGAAAAATGTCCCACTTGACCACAAGTATAGCATTTAACCTTCCTTCTATCAAACCTTGCAGCTTCTTTGCCATTAAAACCAAACTTTCTTCCAGACTTGGCTTCAAACCTTCTGATGTTCATTGAGATCATTGCAAGCTCCCATTTCAAGTGCATCTCCTCCATTTCCAATGGATCTACCTGTTCAAAGTCCTCATAAGCAATAAACTGCTGAGGTTCATATTCAGCCACAAATGAATGAATAAGATCCTCCAACACATTACTTGATCTTGATTTAGGAGTAGATTGATTATGAGTTTGAGAAGATGCTCCAGATGTATATGAACTTGAAGCTTGATGCACAGGTTTTGTAGAAGCACCAACAAATGCAGAATGAGTAGATGGACGAATAGGACTTCTAACATCAGGCTCAAGTGATTTGAGCTTGTTGTAGAGATCATCAAAGGAGATTAAGTCCAAGCCACCCTTTGTTTTGATAGCAATATTGACTTGCAACCAGGATGGTGGCAAAGATCTCAGAAACTTAGCATTGCAGTCCTCATTGTCAGGTCTAGCCTTCAACTGATTAAGTTGACTCAAGATCCAATGAAACCTGTCATAACCTTTATGAATTCCCTCTTCTTCAGATATCTGAAATTCTTGGAATTTCTGCTTCAGCAAAGACTTCTGCAACCTTCTTGATTCCTCATTCCCACCAAATCTTGCTTTTATAGCCATCCAAATATCCTTGGCATCCTCCATAAAATGGAAGTCACCCATATGATCATCTGGTATTGCTTGGAGCAAAATAGTTCTGACTTTACTTTCCCTCTGCACAGCCAGAATCTCTTCAGCAGTTTTGGGAGCTACAATTGTCACAACTCCATCAGCATCAGTAACATGCTTCTTTAAGCTATTTCCCTTCTTAACAATCTCCCATAGATTCCAATCTACATTTGTGATCCAGTTCTGCATTTTCATGGACCACAAGTGATATTCTTCAGCATTCTTCAAGTATGGAAACTTAGCATTACTGTTAGAGAGGCTGAGTTGTTGAAGAGAAGTGGTGTTAATGTTTTGAGTTGTATCAGTATCATCATCAGATCCAGGCATGGTTGTTGATTTGTTTGAAAAGGTGTAAGATTTGTTTTTCTTAGTATGGCAGAGACTCTCTCGAGGCTCTGATACCACTTGTTGAACTATAGACCTTGATAGATCTACTTGAGCACTCTAGAATCGTTAGTAATGTCACTGTAATCAATAACACACTAATAGACAATCCCTGCAACTTGTATTAATAAAGCGAAAACAAAACACAAGTTTGATACTAAGAATTCTTGATCCTCTATGGATCTTTTAATTATGATAAGAGTTTTCTAAAAGTTATCTAATACATAAACCGTGTGTTCCTTTTATACTCAAGGAACCCTAAACCGTTTCTCAAGAAACGTATCTTCTAAAAGTTCTAAAAGATATGCATTATCACTTCCTAAATAAACTCATGCATATCCAAACTACATTACATAAATCACGGAAATACTACATCCGCAGAAACTAATAAAGCTGAACTATGTCTTCAGCAGATACACTGCTTCAGCAGAAACCAACTCTTCAGCAGAAACAGCAGCAGAATTCTTTCTACACAGAATTCCCAACAATATATATATATATATATATATATATATATATATATATATATATATATATATATATATATATATATATATGAGTTAAAATAAAAAGGGCCTTATAATAAAAAGTGTAGGAAGGATTGTGAGGGCGACATGTGTTACCCCTATGCCACATCATATGACACATGTCACCACCCCCACCCCCCAACCCCCCCACCCCAGCAAAAAAAAAATCTCGCCAAAAAAAAATTTTTTTCCCGCCAAAAATTTTTAGTGCATCACAGTTATAAAGTTACTGCATCACAATTATAAAAGTTACTGCATCACAGTTTTAAATTTTAGTGCATTGAGGTTATAAGTTACTGCAACATAGCTGATGCACTAAACTATTAACTATGATGCAGTAACTTATAATAAAGATGCACCAAAACTTAAAAAAGAATCGTATTTTAATTGTGATGCAGTTACATACATATATGATGCATAAAACTTATGATAATTCAGTTTCTTTATAACCATGATGCAATAACTTTATAACCATGATGCAGTAACATTAAAACCATGAATGCAGTAACCGTGATGTAGTAAAATCATAATTGTGATGCAGTAACTTTATAACCGTGATGCAGTAACTTTATAATCATAATTGCGGGAAAAAAAATTTTGGCGGGGGGGGGGGGGGGGGGGGGGGGGTGGGGTGGGGTGACACGTGTTATATGATGTGTCATATGATGTGGCAAGGGGGATGCAGTAACTTTATAACCGTGATGCAGTAACTTTATAACTGTGATGCAATAACTTTATAATCATAATTGCGGGAAAAAAAATTTTGGCGGGGGGGGGGGGGGGGGGGGTGGGGTGACACGTGTCATATGATGTGTCATATGATGTGGCAAGGGGGTGACACATGTCACTCCCACAATCCTTCCCACACTTTTTATTATAAGGCCCTTTTTAGAATAACCCACCCAATATATATATATATGCATGGAACAAATATAAGATAACTAACAAGAATAATTTAAATAGATTATGTTGAAAACATAATCATTAATACATATATATATATATATATATATATATATATATATATATATATATATATATATATATATATATATATATATATATATATATATATATGCTTTTCTAGAAAATTACACTAGATAATACTAAGTTGCCAACTTGAGGTCTCTTGGACTTGCTTGGAACACAAAAGGTCTGTGGATATTTTATTTGAATATGGGTTTGAGTTTTTCCTAGTGAGGAGGTATTCAATCCAAGTGATGTGTTCTTCCAAGAGAATGGTTTGTTTTTGGAGGTAAATGAAACAAGGACAATAGTGGGTATGATGCTCAACTTGCTTTAAGTGGAGTGAGCGAGGGAGACAATTTGAGTAGGGTGGTAAAGGTGGTTGGTCCAAGTTTCATAGAACAAGATGCATGACAAGAAGAGCACTTAGCTCATGAGCTTCTTTGAGCTCCCCAACGAACTTTCATTGTTCGGACGAAGGTGATGATGGAGGTATTTGATGAGGCAAAAAATGAACCACTTTCAGGGGGGCATTTAAGCCCGGAATTAAATTTATTTGATCAAATATTGCCCTAAATCGTTCCTTTTGTGATTTTAGGTACTTTGGGAGAGAAATCTGGAAAAGGAAGCAATTCGGACGTTTTTGGAACATAAAAGTGAAGAAAACGCCAAAGTCTTAATTTTTCTTGCTGGGAACAGTAGGTGACGGCGTCAAGAGCATTTTGGTGATGGCGTCGAGAGTAAAAGTGGTGACGGCCCAGAGAGAACGTGAAGGCGTCACCCAAGGCCGTCACGTGTTAACTTGTCAAAACTTGCGCGCAGAGTAGCTGATATTGTTTTGATCATAACTTTTGCATACGAACTCGGATTTGGTGAAAAAATGGTCTTGACTGCGTCAAGAGAAACGACCTGACGGCGTCAAGCCTTGCCGACAGAAAACATGCCTATAAATATAACATCATAACTTCACTTTTTGTAAGCCCTAAACCCTAAGTTCGATTCCTGGGTTTAGGTGGGTGTTTTTCCAGCAACTTAGAGGGTTTCAATAACTCCATAAACATCATGTATTGGTTTGATGATTCAATCTTAATTATGTTTTCCATTATCATTGTTGTTTGCTCTTCTTTGATGATGATTTGTTAATTCACCTTGTGTCTACTTATGATTATGTGAAACTTGTATATAATTTATTAGATCTCATTGATTTCTTGTTGATGTTGTGTCTATCTCCATCAATGAGGGGCTTGTTGATGTGTGTGTCTATCTCCATCAATTAAGGCGTGACAACTTCAATAGATCTAGTTGGTTTAGTTTATAATTCTTGTTTCCTATTGATTCTTGTTTTGATTGAATGATTTCGATGTTAGGCTTAAGAAAACTGGCAGATCTCCAAATGGTAACATGCTTGAACGTCTTAGGAAACGTGAACTGACGTGCACTAGGTTTTATTGGTTGTATTTAATGCATGAGTAAATTCTAATGATCCCATGTTAGGAGCTTCTTAGCCGGCTCGACATAGGAGTGAAGTAGGCACTCATAGGATTGGGGAGTTAAGTGCGCCACCCCATGAATGGTATTAAGGAATACAACCCGTCAATTAAAACAAGGTTACAATTCAATAGGTAGGATTGGATAGCTAGCAAGGAGTAACATATCATGGGTAGACATGCTTCACTTATCTTGTAGAACCTTAGTTTAGTTTTCTTGCACATTAGTTTAATTAGTAGCTTTTGGGTTAGTTGATTAGCAACTAATTCCGCCCCTTCTTCCAAAACGCGAGATTTTCACTTGCTTTTCATAGAATATAAAAATATAAAAAGAATCATCCTTCACCTTTAGACCTAGTTAGATTAATTTCAATCCTAACGACACTATTCCTAGCTGAACGATCAATCCCCCGGTACTTGTCACTATACTATACTACAACGATCAGGTACACTGCCTGGTGGGGGTTGTAAGCTTCTCAAGATCCCTTGAGAGGTAAAGCCTGGTGCAATTCCCACGCATCAGTATTGGGTTGTGATTAGGGATGGATGATTGGATATGCAACATGGGAGTATCATGTGTGTTGTTAGGAAGTGGTGGTGTTACTCTTGGTGGTGGAAACATTTGTGAGTTTAGGTAGTCATTGATGGATGAGGATGACGATATTGAAGAAGAGGATGTTCCACAAGTAGAGGGTGTTTTGGATGGTGCATTAGGTGCACTAGGAGATGAGAATTGAAGTTGAGGTGATGGGGTTGTGTTGTCATCTTTGGTTAAGTCAATGAAGAGTTGTTTAGGAGTGATGATGAGGATTTTTTGTGTCTTTGATGTTTTGGAAATGGAAGTTTTTGGTGAATCCATGGTGGATTATGCTGATGTTTGTTGGAGGTAAATGATGAGACGTAGGTGTACTTGGGTGATGAGATAGATGGTTGGTTATTATGATGTGGTTTGTGAAAGGGTTCATTTGAGTGAACAAGAGGTTTGTGTATCATGAAGTGTGGTTTGACCTTCATGGGTTAAGTTGTAGTGGTGATGACACACTTTGTAGAGTGTAGGGAATGGTTTCATGGTTGAATCTTTTTGTGAGGATGACTAGATGGAGTTATTGGTGAGGATGGGAGATGAGTATCAAGCGGTGTGATTGGTGAGAGTGAAATAGTGATGTTCACGGAAGGGATGCCTTGGTTTTTCATTTCACTTTGGTGGTTTGAGTGTGTAAAGGTTATGAGGTTTGAGTGTAAGGTAGAAGGGTATGGGTGAGTAAAGGTTATGAGATTTGAATGTGTAAAGATTATGAGGTTTGGTTTTGGGCAAGTCCAACTCTTTAGGCAACTATGCATGTATTATCTTAATGGAATATGCATGAAAAGTATATAGGCAAATAAACATGTAATATAATTACAACTACGCATGCATGCACACTTAATAAAGTAATAGATCAAGCAATTAAGGCATTCTACCTAACATGACTAACTTAGTGCAAGGGCAAAAAGCAACTAATGAGTAAGACACTAGTGATGGAACAAATGTGAGTGTAATTCTTGATTTTGTTCTAGTGTAAGCCTATATGAAACAAATACGGAGTTAAGATCGTTTCGACTCCTATAAAAGAAAAACAAATTTTCCTAAGAAACGATCCTTGATCTCCTTGATTTAGCTTTGCTCACTTCTAAGTGTCATGTATATGTATATATTGGATTATATATATATAGACAACGAGAGTGAGACTATTGTGCATGGTTTGATAGAAAAACATTTCTATCATTATTCAACAATGAGTTCTCCTAAACGTGAGAATGATTTTAAAAATTGAATTGGGGTTTCCTTTGAAAACATATTGATGCAATAACAAAATATCCCAATTCCTGATTTTGTGCAAAATAGAATCCTAGACTCAGATTAGTGAAAAAGTAGAGAAAACTTGGAAATTTATTTCTTAGATGGCCGGCCCTCTTAAAGTGAGGCCGGTCCCCTTAATGTTTAAGGGGGCCACCCTTATGAATTTAAGGGGTCTGCCCATCTGACAGAAAAGAAATTTTCTGAACTTTAATTTTTCAGAAGATTATAAGTATTCCAAGAATTTAATCAATTTGCCCCATCATTCCTAATCCTAAACGCAAGTGATTAAATAGTTCATGCTTAAGGGGTTTGGTAAACATATCGGCAATGTTATCTTCCAAAGCTACCTTTTCTACATAACCTATGATCATAAGTGATTGATAAAGTTGTTCTATATGTTTGATGTAGGAGTGTTGAATAGGGTATATCCTAACTTCTATAGCTCCTTTGCTGTCGCACACTTATCTAACTTAATGCCATAGTCTACGAGAGCTTGTTTCATCCATAGTTTTCTAACACGAGAAATCTAATCTTACTTCTATGTTAATAATTAATCCACTTGACTCATTTCACTTCATCACCATGAGTTTTCTACTAGTGAACATAGAAGATTTTCATTTTCTATGTTGTTCGACAACGAACAATTTTATTATAATCCTAGGAAAGCCAACTAAGAGGGGTTCATAATGCGTGAGTAAGTAAGTATAACTAGCTATATAACTAAGAATTAATCTAACTAGTTGTTAATCTAAGAATATAAATTTTAACGATGAACTTAAAAGAAACGCGCACCTTTTAGTCTTCAATAAATTTTCTTCAAACACTTCAAGATGCCATGTTGACTTATAGAAGCCATTTGTAGATGAGATACCAATATTTTCCAAAAGTGACAACTTTGCCACTTGGTTCCCATGGTCTCATTGGTCCAAAGTTGTTTGAACCAAACATGGTTTGCAATTGACTAGGATGCATGTATGGTGGAAGTATTCCCCATGGGCTAAAGCTTGGTTGATATGGATAAATCCACATTGGGTGACTATTATTAGAAAAGTTTTGTCAACCTTGATTTCTCCTATGTTGAGGGGTTTTAGACCGAGGATGAGGATTATTTGGTCTATTTAGAGGTGGAGTTTTAGATCTTAATTTTAGTTTAGAAAATCCAGTTTTGGCTTTTAATGATGGTTTATAAAAACTTTTTACTTCCTCATCACTCGCAATAGGTATTTTTCTATCTTTTATAGGTACATACTTAGGTTTTGAGTCTAATGGTTTTTATTTACTAGATTCACATTCAAACTATTCATTTTTATTTTCACTAGTTGAAACATTAGTTAAGTCGAATCCTAGACCGGTTTTATCTCTCAAAGTTTCTTGAACACTTATTATTTTCTTAAGTGAGTTACTACTATTTTTAAACTTGTCAAGTTTGAAAATTTCATCTTTAAGTTTTTCGTTTTCATTTTTGACCTCTAAACATGTTTTACATTCTTTAAAAACTTCTTTTTCTTTTTCCAAATGTTGTAGTTTAATTTTTAATTCGAGTACTTCATTTTTTAATTGATTATTAATATGTTTTAGTGACTTATTTTTAGCTATGACCTTTTGACCTAATTTACACAATCTACTATATTCGTTATCTAAGTCTTTTTCATCTAAAGATAAATGTTCATCACTATAGTATTCGGTTTTAGAATGTACCTGTAGAATCCAAGATCTGGACTCAACTAGGGTATGAATAATATTGATTGAAACACAGCGGAATATAGAATAAGAACACAATCAACATTACTAATAAGGTTTTCTTTTATTGAATATAAAAGAAACTAACTACTACTAATCTAATACAAACGCTCTATGCGTTTCTAGACTCTCATTGGAGAGACTAGCTATGAAGAGATGATCTGTAACCTAGACGCCTACCCTCTTTATATAATAGAGGGAGGTTACAAACCCTAGCTTCCTATGAAAGCTATCTAACTATTACATATTAGGCCCCTCTTGTTTCTTCTTTCTTCACTTCTAGTTGTATGTTTTGTAATCTTCAAATCTTCAAATCTTCAAATCTATAATTCCCAACAATCTTCCCCTATTTGATATTACAAAACAATCTGCATGAAGAAACAATGCTAAAACATGTCATCACAAATAATAAGCTGCACACAATAAATCTTCTTCCCTTTTTTGTAATTATCCAATAGGGTCTCGTGCAACTCCATAAACGCTTCCCCTCAAGTGATGCATGTAGATGGATAAGTATTTTTGAACAATAAGCTTCCCCTTAAAAATATACTAACCATCTGCTTGAATCATGAACTCAGTAGCATAGATCATCTCGTCCTTCAGTGAAAAAGACATCATAAAATGTCTTTGGATAATTCTTGTAGTCAATATATGCATGGCGATTCATGCAATGGCCGATTAGTCTCAGTGAGCGCAGACGGATCAACCAGAAACCACTCGATGCTTATGATTATCTAATTTTGTGTAATCATATCATGAACTGTATGGTATCATATGCCCCCCAAAATATTTGTAAATGCGCGTGTAACTGTTCCAGTCAAGAATTATACCACGAACTGAATCTCCAAAACGAACCATACACATCTTCATTGTTCAAGATCCAAGGGCGTCTTCGGACCTAAAATCAAATATCAACCAACAAAAACAAAATAATACTTTTTTTTTTTTTTTTTTTTTTTTTTATCAGCAGAATCGAGCAGCAGGAACGGACAGCAGAATCCGAGAAGCAGTAGAATCAATCAGCAGAAACAAGATCACATCAGCAGAATCCGAATATCATCATCAGGAGGAACCATTAAGTACAGCAGCAGTATCAAAGTGCACCAGCAGAAACAGTAACAGAATACCAGCAAAAACACATATAACATAACAAACATTCAATTACGACAAACCAATCAGTTGTTATACTTGTACCCCACAAAACAATTTAGTGATCAGTACCCACAATCTTTTTGATACGAGATAAACATAGCTGTCATACCCCCATGTGATCTCATGAATCTCCAAACCAAATAAAAGATTTGACTAATAAATACTCACCGACCATAATCTGCTTCCAAAGAAAAACGAATCTTCAAAAATCCTTGTACACCACCGATACACTAAACAACCCCACTCAATCAGTATGCAATTTGACCCATCATGTTTAAATAATAACAACCAGATGTGACAGATTTGCAGCATAAACAAAACCAATCATGATCCCAAGAAAGCGAATACCATACTACAATTAATATGCATCGTACGACGGTTCTTCTTAGACAGCGACAACACATGTGACCTCTCACAATAAATCAGCATCAATAGAATATTATAATAATCATCGTACCTCACATCTTTTTAAGTATTCAAAGTAGTACAATTTATTTCAATGACTTACAAGAATGCTTGGACCAACTCACATGTAGACAACCATGAATTTTATCTCTTGCGTGTTGAAAGCAGTATACACAAATCGACAAACCAATTGATCAATGAAACTTGAATGATAGCACCAATCACGAATCACCAAATTATATCCACTTGAAAATAAGCGACAAACCAATGAACCACACAAACAATTTATGAATTCGGAAATCATAAAAACGCTAAAACCATGACCATTAAATATTCATAACCCTTAGTCGCCATCAATCAATGAAGTACGAGGTTTCGTTTCATTTAAAACCCTTAATTAATTATAACCACCGATTGACCAATTTAATGAAATCTCAAACAATAAATGATAACCCCAACCACAGATAATTAATTACGAGACTCACCAATTTGTATGAGATCCACCAATTAAAAATCAACAAACCAGTTGAATGATAGTACGCAGTACGAGTTTATTTTTGTGATTTTGACAAATAAATTCAAATCAATTCGTACCTTTATACACAGATCTGCTTCAACGATTCCATTTAAACTGCTTTCATTCGACACCTGTTACCACATCTGCTCTTTATACAGGAAAACCTTATAAACCCTAGATCGAGAGCCACGAGGCTCTGATACCACTTGTAGAATCCAAGATCTGGACTCAACTAGGGTATGAATAATATTGATTGAAACACAGCGGAATATAGAATAAGAACACAATCAACATTACTAATAAGGTTTTCTTTTATTGAATATAAAAGAAACTAACTACTACTAATCTAATACAAACGCTCTATGCGTTTCTAGACTCTCATTGGAGAGACTAGCTATGAAGAGATGATCTGTAACCTAGACGCCTACCCTCTTTATATAATAGAGGGAGGTTACAAACCCTAGCTTCCTATGAAAGCTATCTAACTATTACATATTAGGCCCATCTTGTTTCTTCTTTCTTCACTTCTAGTTGTATGTTTTGTAATCTTCAAATCTTCAAATCTATAATTCCCAACAGTACCTAATCGGATGCCTTTGCCATAAGACACTTTGCATTATTTGTTGTCTCTTTTTCATCATTATCACTATCGCTCCATGCTCCTCCTACAAAGGCCTTGTGGTATTGACTTCTTGAAAATTTCGGACATTCTTCAATAAGATGATTTGAATCTCCACACTTAAAACACTTTCTTTCATTATATGGTTGCCTAACGTATCTTCCTTGTCTTTTGAAGAATTTCTTGAAGTTTCGTACGGCCATAGCATACTCTTCATCGTCACTTTTGGAGGTTGAGCATTCTTCGTCACTAGAGTCCTTTTTAGCCTTCAACGCAATTGATTTGCTTTGCTCCCTTTTTCCTTTGACCATCTCGGAGTCTTTCTTTATTATTTCTTCGTAGACCTTTAAGTTGCCGATCAATTCGTCAAGTTGTAGAGTTGACAAATTCTTTGATTCTTCAATTGCCGTAACTTTAGCTCGCCATTTTGGATGAAGAGCCCTAAGAAATTTCCTAACAAAATTCTTACTAGAAAAATTCTCATCAAGTGCTTTTAAACTTGTGATGATAGTGTTAAACCTAGCAAAAGTATTATCAATTGATTCCTCTTTCGGAATCGTAAATTGCTCATATTGTTGAACAAGAAGATCAATTTTATTATCTTTGACTTGACTATTATCTTGGTGAGATTAATAAAGAATCCCAAATTTCTTTTGCGGTTTTACACATAAAAATTCTTTCATATTCTTTGCGTGGTAACGCATTATAAATAACCATTTTAGCCTCATTATTTTTTGCTAGTTTCTTTTTCAAATCATCATTTTGTTTTTCAAAAGATACTATTTCATCCTTTTTAGTTTAAAAATTATATTGAATAGGGGGGAAATCACCAAAGGTAATGACATGCCAAATATCAAGATCTTTTGATTTCACATAAGTTTCAAATCTATTTTTCCAATAAAGAAAACCATCACTTTCAAATAGTAGTGGTCTTTGCATAGATTGCCCTTCTAAATATTTTTTCGATTCCATAGATCGATACAAGTGTTAAAATACAATATATTTTAAAAATCTTGTTTGACGTGGCTCTGATGCCAATTGTGGAAAACTAGAAGGGGGGGTTTGAATAGTTTTACGTCTTTTTAATTTTATGAAAACTTAGTTGTTTAAAACAAAACTTCGTTTCTAGTTTATGTGAGATCAATACATGTATACTTATAAGTACTTATATCTACGCAAGTAAATAATAACAATATGGATGAGTATGACTTATAAGAATTAATATCTACGCAAGTAAATAATAACAATATAGACAAGTATTTTTACGTCCCTTTTTATTTATGAAAACTTAATTTAGTTTTAAAGTCTTGTTTACTCTTAAAACTTTGATTTGATCTTATGTGAATTCAAGTTTTGAACAATATGAACAAACTATATCGAGGTATGAAAAGTAATAACGATGTAAGCTAAATATGTACAATCAACACATGCATAATATAGACAATTATAGCTATATACGAGATGTAAGTAAGTAAGCTAAGTAATAAGTTAGAGTTGGAAAGATCTAACCGCGAGACAAAGGATTTATAGTGGTTCGACAACAAGGACACCTTCCTTGCCCTACTCCACTCCCCGAGTCACCTACTCGAGAGTTTTCTTCACTATGTCAACAAGCTCCTTTATGGCGGAGAAAACCTTACACAACTTTTGCTTACACCAATTAACGACACTAAGCTAAATGTCGAGTTCTAATCCTAGCTAGAACCAATCTCACAACTTCTTCACGACTTGGCACACCTTCTTCACAACTTGTACACACCACTATTACTTCACAACTTCACACTACTCCACTACTTCTTCTTCACACCACTACTTATATCTCACTACTTCTATTCACAACTTCTACTCCTAGATCTATCTAGTTACAATACTATCACACCTTTACAATGAATGTACACAACAACTAGACTATATACACAAATCTACAATACTTCACAACTTGATGTTGAAGGAGTATTCTTCTCTTGCACTTTGAGAGATGAGAGGTGAGGGAATGAATCACTTGAAACAATGATTAACAATTATATGATCAAAGGGTTTTTAGGAGGATATTTAGAGAGATTTGGATCTGAAAATTTTCGTGCAAGAGGCTAGAAAAATACCAGGTTTGAGGTGGTATTTATAGGAGAAAATTTCTGACAGATTCTGATAGAGGAGCGTGGCCGGCCCCCTTAAAATTAAGGGGGCCGCCCAGCTGTAACGGCCAGAAATCTTGTCTTTTAGTAGGGAAAGTTTATTTGGAGAAAAACTAACTGATTATTTAAGTTGTGATTGAATTTGTCTATTTAATGGATACATTGTGCGTATTTCAATAGGTTTTACAACGGAATTCGAAAATATCCATGGTTGAATCACCAAACTGAAGAAGCTATGGTTAAACAAAGCACAACAACTTCATAAACAAACTAAAGAAGCTCAAACACATGTTATATCACACGTGATATCACAAGTGATATCATTTATGATATCACACATGATTCAACAAATAGAAGAAGCTGACACATCTATGATGTCACCTATGATTCAAATTCTCCTCCAAAAAGTTGAACAACATGAGAATGAGATACACAACAAATTAGCAATAAAAGTATGGTAGTTAGTGGTTATTGAGGGATTGTTGTGATAATGTTGTGATAATATGAGAAATCACAAGAGATATTGAGCTTGTAACATGCTTCTGTTATATTTGCATGCATTTATTTTCTTAATTGTTAGAGTGTGCATGTTTCGATAGGTTTAACACCATATTTGATACCAAATATTTATTTATTAGGTCCCGAGCCACATTGCATGGCGCCTAAGTTTGAACTATTTTGGGAATGGCTAAGTGACTTGTATGATCATTTGTATGTAAACTAATAGCATCACACATGATATTACTTTTACCTAGCTAAAACATTTTGTTTTACATTAAAATGTTTTATATCACAAGAGATATAACACTATCAATTACATATACCAAATATGTATAAACACAAGAAACAAAACTAATAAAATAAAAATGTTGACATATTTGAAAAATCAAAGAAATGTTGCATCAAATTTAACAGAATATCACGAGTGATATGAATATCAAAATCAAACCAAAGTATTGCATCATTTTTAACAGAATATCACAAGTGATACCATGATACAAGTAATGTATGAATTATAAAAATCCTCATTAACAAAAGAACTAATATTGAAAAGCTATCAATCACAAGTGATACAATAACAAAAGAAATTAAAAAAAAAATGTAAAATCAGACTTTGACTGCAGCAGATCCACTTTCAACGGAGTCACCTCCAGGAACACCGTCGTCACGCCCACCGTCTTCAGGGTCACCGCCCCCGGGGAAATGTCTATAGAATACTCGTAACGCACTATCAGAAACTATAGGAATTCACGATGATTAAACTTATGATGATTAAACGATTTAGGTGTTTTTGAACTAGTAGAAGCTGTAAACAAAGGTGATAAAACACACAGTAAATAGTATATTATAAAAACTTCTTTTTAAAAAAAGTTTTAACTATGATTAAAAAATAATAAAAATGAAATATCAAAAATGATACTATACATAACATATAATAAAGCTTAACAAGTAAACAAAAAAACCTATCAAATAAACAAAATTTCACAAGTGATAATACAAATTTCACTAGTGATAATACACATATACAATTCAACTTCAAATATCACTGGTGATACTACACGTATGATACATAGCAGATTCAAAACAACAACCAGACATAAAAACAACACTCAAATGCAATTGAAAACAAAAATTCAACTAACAACTTAATTAATAAGCAAAATCAAAGGAACATATAACAAGATTATCAAACATTTTTCACTAACACATTTCATCAAACACTTGTTTGCAACTAGATAAGAAGAAATGTTAACAACTTGATCCACATCACTTTTTCACTCGGACATTTCACCGAACACCTGGAGCGCCTCACTTGCATCTTTTGCATTCGAAGCTCTCTCGATAATCAACTTGTACTCATCATCATCATCATCACCACCACTACTAGTACTAGTACTAGCTTCTTCGTGATAGCTTTCACTTAATGAAGCTTTGAATATGTTGTTGTGAGTTTTGTCACGAAAAGCAGTTGGGGAGGTTGTTAGGATGCGGTTGTGATGGTGATGGTGATGGTGGTGATGAATGTGGAGACAGTTGGCCATGGTAATAGTAATATTAAGCTGATCATCACGTGTGTGTGTGTGTGTGTGTGTGAAAATGAAGGTGTGATTACTGATTAGTGTGTGTATTTTTTAGAAGATGAGGAATGAGAGGTTGAATTGGAGGGAGTGAATAATGAAGGAAGTTACGATGTTAAAAAACAAATAGATTTATCACTTTAAATCTTAGATTAATCTCCACCATTAAATCAAACTAAATGGATGATGAAGATTTGTCCCTCAGTAAACACCAAAATAAGAGTAAGCGAAAGATTTTTTTCTCCTCTTTCATGCATCTATACTACTTATAAAGCATTTAACACATCTCTCTTCCAATTTTTTAAGTTTTTCATATATAGATTTTTAAGTAATACAACCACTTAAGCTATATGTACAATTAATTTATGCATAAACACCTACACATATTGACTGGTCAACATTTGTAATTAATGTCATATTTAAAATACCCATTTGATAAAAGGTATAATTAATAAAACACAATGTACAAACTATTGATGCACAAATACAACTAAAAAAACACTATTCAACACATACAATTAATACACAATTTAATTCACCTCTTCACCAAATTACATAACCATTTAACCACAATGTACAATCTAATCAATCTACTAAGCCAAACACTTAAAAATAAAGCCATTTGGCTACCCGCAGTGGTCGGTCGACCGGTTCGATCGTCGTTGCGCCGACCAAATCGCCGTCATAGCAACATGAGGGTCGAACTGGGTTGGTCGGGTCCAAAATTAGCGAAGGGTGATTGTGCTGGAGGAAAGAATCAAGATTTTTGCTTGTGGTAGCTTCCGTTAATAGGAGATGAAATTATACCACTGTCTTAACTAAAATTATTGTTATTTGTAAATTACTACGTAATTGTTAAATAAAAGTATGGATGCATAACATCACATTGTTAGAAAATTTAGTTACAGGGTACCCGCTGCCGCATCACGCGAGTACTCTGCTATTCTTTCAAACCAAACCAATACCAAATCCTATACCACTTACATACCAAACGCACCCTTAATGACTTGCTCGCCTCACGTATAGATAGATATGGATAAGAGTAAACTACACCGTTCGTCCTTGTGGTTTGCGTTGACCGACGAGTTTCGTCCTTTGACCAAAAAAAATGCACCATCCATCCCTAAATGGGAAACGTTATGTATCGTTGATCCTTCACTTTAACGGGTCACACTAACAATCGTTAAGTCTCCCTAAGAGATATCCTTGTAAGGGTATTTTAGTCTTTTTACCACCTCTTTTTTAACATTATCTTTTTCTTCCACCACCCACTTCGTTTTTCTCCTTTTCTTTTAAAACATTAGCAAATAAGAAATGAAAAAAAAAAAAAAACATCCATCTTTATATTTTTTTACTCAGACTCAAACATTATGATCATCATCAACCAAGGACACACCATGTACACACAAGTTCATCATCATCTTCATACAAATATACAAACATATGCATCCCAATCAACACAACAAATCTACAATCCATATTTAACTATCCATTTGACTTCCACGTCACCACCCTCAAACCCAGATCCGGCGAGTTGCCAGTGAGGCGTTTTCCCGGCGAGGCGTCTTGCCAAACACACTCTCCGCTGCATAATCTCAAAACCCTTGTCCAAATACCCTCTTCATCTTTCACACCCTCATCTCGTATCACTTCCCTAAAAAACTAACAGAACACCAACCTCACCAACAGCCATCAACCCAGACCACCACACGACCAGATCTGGATCTCCACCAAGATCTTAAGTCAAAACCCGTGTTTTTTATCTTAAGTCGAAACCTCTTCCAAACAAGATCTTAAGTCGAAACCAACGAAACGCAATTTTGCGATTTAGTTTTTGCATAAAAATCGTGTCAGTGTGTTGACTGACCCAACAAAAAAGTACATTAAAAGATGTGTTTTTATTTATGGTGTTTGTGGGTTTAGATTTTGTGGTGTATCGTTTGTTCAAGATACAAAAACCAGCAGCAATTTATTGGATCTATTAAGTTTCTAACTTTTTGTGTATCTGGGTTTAGCATTAAAGATAAGGCCTGATGTAGTGTATGTCACGATAAATTTATATGTTTAGGTGTTTGTTGGTTTAGATTGCTATAAATTTTTGGGTGGGCTGGTGGTGGGGCAGCAGGCACTGGTTGTGGGTGGTCTTTTGGCGGTGGTCTGACAACAAGAGGCGGCGGTGGTGGTTTGTGTGTCATAAGGTATACAAGAAGTTTAAGGTGATAATACGATAATAAGGGTGTGTCTTAAAGTGGTTAAAAAGTGAAAGGTGATTGTGATGATGATGTTAGGAATTAAACTGGTGATTTATGTGTGTGTTTGTTCTAAGGTATGAAGAAGATAAAGAACAAAGAAGTAAGTTAAATGGTGATGAAAATATTTTGTTTGACCCCGTCTTGTTTTAATGAAAATATTTCTTGAGAAATTTTGTTTTGATGAAAATATTTTGTTTTGATGATAAGTGGTCAGAAAGTTGGTATGAATGTCGAGGTGCTGTTGGTGAAGATAAGTGAAGAAGATGAAATAGAGGGAGAAAAGAAAAGGACTAAAATACCCTTGCTTGTGTAGACTTAACGAGTGTTAGTGAGGGCTCGTTAGAGGAAGGACCAACGATACATAACGTTTCCCATTTAGGGATGGATGGTGCATTTTTTTTGGTCAAAGGACGAAACTCGTCGGTCAACGCAAACCACAAGGACGAACGGTGTAGTTTACTCTATGGATAAAAAGTAAAACTCGAGATAATTGACTTGTCCAAACAACTTTTGTCCCTTTATAACTTTAAAATACTTTAAAATCTTGTCTTTTGTAAGTACCAAAATCCAATTAAGGCCCACTTTCAAATATGATCCGTTACATTCAAAAATAAAAAAAAGTGGCACATCTTCCAAACCCTTATTTCTTCACATTCGAAATTCAAATTTTCAAACCCCAAAACCCTTTTCTTGTCCTCCTTTTTCACGCTCCCAAAACAATGCCCTAAAATTTCAAACTTTGCACACCAAAAACTGTTCGACTAATTGCTTTTCCAAAATGGGCGAAACGAAATCGTCATCAGATAACAGATCGAAACCATCTGTTAAGTATTCTGATGAGAATCAAGTCCCTGTAAAGGGTTTTAAAACAAACCATGTGTCGTCCAATCTGAAGCCTAGATCGATTTGGGGGTCGAATATCGTTAAAGGGTTCTCAGCTGATAAAAAAGTTAAACCGCAAGCTACTAAGAAAACCCAACAACAAGAAGCTAAAATTGTTAATGTGGCGAATACGAAGAACCCCTCTGTGTCTAATCGAGCGAAACGGTCTTTGATTGGCGATTTGTCGTGTTCTACGCAAGTTCACCCACAAGGGTTTAATAAATCGGGTTCTTTTTCGGGTTCTAGGGATTTGTTTGCTGAGCTAGATCAGCTAAGAAGCTTGCTTCAAGAGTCCAAAGATAGAGAAGCTAAGTTGCAAGGCGAGTTGAGTGAGTTTAAGCGGAAAAATGTTAAGGGTTTGGAGCTTGAGAGAGTCGTGGACTCCAAGAGTAGTGAAATCGATGGGCTTAAAAGTAAAGTTGATTTGTTGGAATCGGAAAATGTGAGTCTTTCTGAGCAGTTGAATTCTCAACAGTTTCATGGAAATATAAATAAGGGTGTCGAGGTAGATGTTCTTAAGTTAAGAAGGTTGAATGCCGAGCTTCATCTTCAAAAGAGAAATCTTTGTTGTAGGATTTCTTCGATGGAATCGCAACTAGCTGCCCTGGCAAAAGATTCTGAGGTAGTTTCTTGTTTTTATCGATTTTCTTGACATTTTCTGCTATTTTAGATACGTGGTATTGCTAAAAAATCATTGATCTTTCACCAATATGTGCATATGTAGGGGGTGTGCGGATTAGCTTATTTAGCCATTTATGGGCCTATTTGATTTTCGAAAAGTCTATAAGCTCACTTTTTAGAGCTTGTGAGCTTTATCGACTTGAGCTTATTGACTTGAACGGTTTTTCCAAAATCAAATAAGCCGGCTAAATAAGCTAATCCAAACACCCCCTTGGACTATTTGGTGTGCTACTTGAATATGATTAATCTGTAAGTTAGGTTTGGATGTGCTTCTTGAAAGTGGTTATAGACTTATTTATTGGCAAACATTCGATTTTGAATTGGGTATAAACTAGCCTCAACAAAGCTGATTATCAAATTGTTATGTTATTTACTTGTTTTAATATAATTGTATCTAAGTACTTGATTTGAATAATCACAGTTTACCAAAACTCACCGCTAATCAAAAGGGATTATTACAACTAGAAGCAAATCACATACAAACACCATCTACATCACTTGTTATTATGCAATGTGTGAGCCATGCTAATCCTTCATGCTTATGAAAATTTTACCTGTGTTCTTTTGCTGATTTTGCAACTAGTTTAGTCCGATAACTGTACCTGTTTAAGAGTTGTAGCTTTCTGGTGATTTTGATTTTGTTCACTTGATTATTTACAGAACGAATTTGTTGAGAAGATCAAAGCTGAGGCATCTATGTTACGACAAACAAACGAAGATTTATGTAAACAAGTTGAAGATCTACAAGTAAGTAGATTAAACGAGGTTGAGGAGCTTGTCTATCTTAGATGGGTCAATTCATGCTTGAAAAACGAGTTACAGAACGCTGATGTAACATCAAGTCCGGCTTCTGCTGAATGGCTTAATGGTTCTTTCTCAAGTGATGAAAGTTCTGAAAATGGTAGTAGCCAAAAGAGGTTAAGTTTGATTAAAAAGATGAAAAAATGGCCTATTGTAGATGAAGAAACGAGTGTCTCTGAACCCACAAACTATAAATCAAATATTAGTTGGTTAGAAGGAAGAAGTCCTGGAAGAAGGCATTCTATCAGTGGAGTCAATTGCTGTCCGGAAGATTTGGTGGTGAATAAAAGAAGACAATCGGACGGTTTTATATGTTCAATGGACATGGAAGGTGCCAATGATTTGAGTATGATCCAAGGGTCACAATTGCGTGAAGCTACTAAACTGAAAACATTTTTGGATGTTGAAAAAAGGGCTTTGCGGGTTCCAAATCCACCTCCTAGGCCTTCTAGTTTTACATCTAATGAACATAAAGAGGTCACCAGTCAAGTGTTGCCACCGCCACCCCCGCCGCCACCACCACCTCCACCTCCAAAGTTCATGGGAAGAAATAATGGTGGAGGGGTTGTTCAACGAGCTCCACAAGTTGTCGAGTTTTATCATTCACTTATGAAAAGGGACTCCAGGAAAGATACATTAAATGATGGGATTTGTGACACAGTAGATGTTAATAATGTTCGCAATAACATGATTGGTGAAATTGAAAACCGGTCATCACATCTGCTTGCTGTAAGTTTTTCATAAATATCGTTGATCTTTAATTTTTTTGTGGCTTAGGAGACTGAGACAATATGTATGAGTTATGTTATTGTGTAAACAAACGGTGTTATATTACATACTTTTTCAATGTTCAGATAAAGGAGGATGTTGAGACTCAAGGAGAATTTGTGAATTCGTTAATTCGAGAGGTCAACAATGCTGTTTATCCTGATATAGAAGATGTGGTGGCTTTTGTAAAGTGGCTGGACGATGAACTCTGCTTCCTTGTAAGTTTATCCTCTGCATCTATCAATAGACATGTGTAGAGCTGGAAAGATGGCCGGGTTGACCAGTTTAGGTAAAGGTCATGGGTCATTTTTAGTATACACTAAACGGGTAAATAATGGTTTGATTTTGTCCTTACATTTCTTAAAATCTATATAGATAATGGTTTGTTCTGATTATACAAATGATATTATTATGCTTATGATCTTAACTGTAGAATAAAACAATGTGGGAGGTTGTAACTTGTAACTCATGTACTTGTATCGTATGCATAAGAAATGGACCTTGTGCAACTTTCAACATTAGCCCATTGGCCCTTTTAGCTAAAACAGTTTGTTGACCCTTATGAGATAAAACACAACCCAGTTTGACTTATATAGCAGTACCAAAAAATTGCATCCGTTACCTGCAAAGTGATGGAACTATTCGTTGAAACATCTACCTTTTCTTGGAACTTCTTTTAGCAGAATGAAAAAAGTATAAGGTGGTAAAGTTCTAATGACTAATAGTTTACGTCACTAAAAGCCACAAGAATAAGGAACTTATTTGTATATACTATGTGTGGTTGATTGTTCTTCTTTTTCTCCTATGTTAAAAGGTGGATGAGAGGGCTGTACTGAAACACTTTGATTGGCCAGAGAAGAAAGCAGACACATTAAGAGAGGCAGCATTTGCATATCGAGATCTAAAGAAGCTTGAGCATGAAATTTCAAATTACAAGGACAATTTCCACATACCATGTGACTTGGCATTGAAAAAAATGGTGTCCTTATCTGAAAAGTAAGAAACATCTTCAATTTTTTTATATTATAGTTATAAATCTGTTTGTTTAAACAATCTACACTTGCAGGATGGAGCGTATTGTTTATAACCTTCTTAGAACAAGAGATCTTTTGATGCGTAATTGCAAAGAGTTCCATATTCCCACAGATTGGATGCTTGATTCAGGAATATTAAACAAGGTTTGCTCATACTTTACCCAATTTTCTTTCCTTTTTTTCACGTTCGTACCAAATGTCTAGGTGTTGCAATTTGGACCCCTTTTGCATAGCACTCATAGGGGTTTCAGGTAAAGGTTAATCTCTAATGGGTCAAATGCAACAGTTATCTTTACAGGAACTGGGTCAAATAGCCAAAACTGTCGAACATTGCTAAAGTGTATTTGTAATGCTTAAAAGTCTCTTACATTGGTTATCATATCTGACCCACTATTCATTAATAAAAACTACAAATTTCGAACAAAAAGTGATCCAAGTCAACCAAACCTCCCATGACCTGTTTTGCCCTGTGACATACTATAACCTTTATTTGCCGAATGCTGTATAAGCATCCCGCTCATTTTGTGTTACTTCTGGCATGCCATAGTGTATGTTCAAGCATGAATGATTGAATGATCTACAATCTCATTGCAGATTAAGCTGGGATCAGTTAAGTTGGCGAAAAAGTACATGAGAAGAGTTGCTACAGAGCTCCAAACCAAAGGAACATCAGAAAAAGATTCTTCAATGGACTATATGCTACTTCAAGGAGTCAGATTTGCTTTTCGTATTCATCAGGTTTGTACAAACTTTACTTGTTACATAACAAGTTTTCACTAGCTACAAACTGATCATCAAGCACATTTTATGGTGTTTTCTTTATTAAGGCATATAATTTGATTTTGTACGTCTTCTGTCCACGTTGTTACAGTTTGCTGGCGGATTTGATGCTGATACAATGCATGCGTTCGAGGAGCTTCGTAATGTAGCTCTTGTCTTGAACAAAAAGTAGAATGAAAAGAAGACTTATTTTTGCAGCAGGAAGTATGGATTTTTGTACAGGGTATTATTTAAGATGTTAGTCTTGGTATGAAGAAAAAAGAAGCTTAGTTATATGTAAGCTAAAATATTTAATGATATATATGTATTTGGGGTTCAAGATTTATTTGACCCCTCTTATAACATTGTCTTGCAATTTCTTAAACCTCCTTCAAATTTATATGAAGTTTCGTTTTGAAGTGGTTACAAGACTGAATTGATGGGATATGAACTGATACAAATTTATCTATGTTTTTTTTTGTGTTTTTAGGATTTAATCTTCTTTTTTGGCATGTTTTATATCAGGCTTAATTATACATGTGTCAAATTAGAGTAGAGTTGTATACAAGTAGTTGTCATAACACCACAGCGCTGCAAGGTCCGTAGTTTTTTGTATTCTTTGTAATTTAGTCTGTATGTGGGTTGTTCGGTTGTTGCTGAACAAAGTTCCTTTTGGTATATAATATACTACGCTTTTTGCTAAATAAGAAAAAGTTGTTGTCAGAAAATATTAGGTATTACTCCGTACTTATTATGCATGTGTCATATCTATACTATTTATAAAGGAAAAACAGTCAAAGTGAAAAGTTTAGTTTGTCATATGAGAGAGAAAAATAATGTAATTAATACACTTATTAAAACACCACATTACTTTAAAAATACAATGATTTATTCATATTGTACAACTAATTTAAAACATATATACCAAATTAAATACAACCAATTAAAACACAAACCGGGTTGACCCGGGACGCTTCAAATCAGGAGGGTTGGCCCGGTTTAATTTGACCCGTTTTCGACCAAACCTATCAAGTTGACCTGGTTTAAATCGACCCATTTTCGACCGGAACGGTTCAACCGATTGAACCACCCGGGTCGAACCGGGTTTCAAAACATTATGTTTAATTCCCAAATCTTCAAACTTTTATTATAAACTTTTTTCTTATCAATAAATTATTCGTCGCTATAAAATCCCGTTGCTATGCACGGGTACTCGTCTAGTTAAAGTTAACAAGTATTTGTGAATTGTGATAACATATTAGATACTCTCTATATCAAATAAATTGTATGTCATCAACATTTTCATAGAATTGTGTACCTAGTATCTACATCTCTAATAGTCGTTATTTAACTTTGGTAGCTTCAAGTCCCAGATTATATTTTAATGTTCCTATGGTCTCTTTTTTTAGTACTTCACCCGCTTACATTTCAAACGCCTCAAAGTATGCAGTAACATATTTCAAATGCCTTTGAAATAAACAGAAACGATAAAAGTTGATAAAACATAAATGGTATGGCATCCTCTCCATTATATAAAATAATTAGGCTACACCTCATTGGTATTATTCTTGAGATTCACAGGCTAAGCAGTTTCATGTATATGGGCATGGCTACAACCCCATGTATGAAACCTTGATAACAATAATGATGTTTATAAATTACATATATATATATCCCTACATCTCAAATACCTATTTTCCAAATCATGTGAATCTTATATAGAAGCTGGTGAGGAACCGTAGCCGTTCCTATGTGCCTTTTGCCATCTCCACGCAACCTGCAAACTCTTTTCGAGATCTGTGTATTTTGCTTGCCAGTTGAGTTCACGGAGTATCTTAGAAGGGTCACTATAAACTTCCGCGTAGTCACCAGGTCGGCGTGGGAGGTACTCAACTTTGATGTTAGCACCTGTTGCTTTTTTACAAGCTTCCACAAATTCTTTAACTGATCTACCTGTTAATACATAAAGGAGTTGTCATTTTTCATCAAACAATTTCCTTTTTTTAGATGTCTGAGAACTGTGTACAAAATCAATGCACCACCTTGCCTAAAAGTACTCGTTACAAAACGTTTAAGTACTTTGTTTAATAGCAAACCACTTCGGTAAGTTTGGTGCCTAATCAGGGAGTATTTCAATCATTTGACATCTTACAAGTACATGGACCATAGGATACTTTTAAAACTAGTAATAAGCTATGGTTCTTTAACTGATCTACCTATCAAAACCTGAAAGGGTATGGTCATTTGGGGTCAAATTGATTATAAACACACACTTCGCCTAAAGTGTCCCTAGCACGTGTCTTATGATAATTTCACTGGGAGATAACCAACTTTGCTATAAGTAAAGTAACCCTTACAAAATATTACTAGCACAGATCATGATATTTCTCAATCTAAGAATTATTTCATTTTATATTTTAAGAGTAGGTATCAGATACTGCTAATGTCACCTGGTCCTTCACACAAAAACAAGTCAGAAAAAAATAAATTATGCAAGAGGTTGGCTTAATCGGTAAGGCTTAAGAACTTGGTTTAAAAGTAGCATGTTTGAACCACAACTGTTTAGAGGCCAACCCACTGTTTTGGAGGCTTAAAAATTTGTATGGTCCACGCAGAGGGAGTGTTTTGTCTTGATTTCATGGACTAGTTGGGATAAAGATGATCAAGACCACCCAAAAAAGTTAAAAGATTGAGATTTGTACCTCTTCCTGTGCCAACATTGTAGATTCCAACATGACCTGGTGTTGCTTTGGCAAGTGCTTTAACATGAGCATCGACTAGATCAGTTACATCTATGTAGTCCCGAATACAAGTTCCATCTGGGGTTTTATAGTCGGTTCCACGAACCTGCATTACATAGGTGATAACTTTGCAATTTATACATACTTGACGCTATCATATACATGTATATAGGTTTTAGTTTGAATTAAATAATACAAAAGTCAAAGTAGAGTTTGTAATTTTAAACAATTCAAATGAAAAAGGGTCAAACGGTTTTTTGACTACTAAACTAAACAGGAATCAGGTCAAATTGGTTGAACGGGTCAAACAGCTTAATAACGCCAATTGTGCATTCACGTACTTACAATCTCTTGAATCATTTTACTTTAAAAAGTAAGATTTTGATAAGAAATGTTAGTGGGTCAAGCCAAACCGGCCCGTTTTGACCAGTTACCCATCCTTTCAGCCCCACCCCCACATTTTGTCACCGCTATTTACAAGGCATAACATGGAGTAGTCTCTGCTCCACCTGATACTAATCGAGTTTAAAAAACACAAGGTTTTGGGTTCAAACCTTGTTGCTAATAAAAAGTTTTAGCCTTTTTGTCAATTTATATCACAGTACAATGCAACAAGTTTTTGAACATCAAATCCAAATGAGACCAGAAAAAGTTTACCTTGAGGCCTTCGGTGATTCCGCGGGCTGCATCAAAGCATGCACCGGATATTCTTCCATGTTCACGTAATTCTGGCCTGGGTGCTTCTCCCAACCTTCCCTCTGGATCAGAACCAATCACATTGAAGTATCTGGAATTTGAACAAACAACGAGAAGCAAAATATGAGTTGACTTCAATAGTGCAAGCATAAACACTTAGTTGTATCTCCACATCACTACTAGTATGACAAGAAAGAAAATATGTAGAGGAGGCAAAATAGACAGGCTGGATCATGGGTCAAAATGGGCCGCATCAGGGTGACCCGCACAAATGTGTTAATTATAATTACAAAAACTACATTACATTGTAATAGTCTAATTTATTTTAGTAAAGTGACCTAGGACGTTTTAATGAATTTGGATACACTTCGGATGACCTTTAGCCTGTTTGACCCGTTGTCTTTTTAGCTAAATCCTTTCAAATTAACCCATTTGACCCGTTACTCCTTTAGAGATTAAACACAACCCAAATCAACACATTTATACGTGAATGGGTCGAGATTGTGTTTAAATATGTAAGATACCAACCTTAGAATCATGACCGCCATATCTGAGTTTTTATGGAAATCCAAAATAATGTCTTCTGCCATCTTCTTGGCTTTTCCATAGGGATTGATTGGGAGCTGAAATACACAGCAGAAAACAGCGGTTATGTAAAATATAAAGGGCTGCACTTAAAACTTAAAAAAAAAAAAAAAAAAAAAAAAAAAAAAAAAAAATTACCTGAGGAGTCACTTCAGTAATGGGCATCTTTTCAGGCTCCCCATAAGTTGCACAAGTACTAGAGTATATAAGTGTATTGACATTGTGTGTTGCCATGGCCTCCATTATCCCAAGCGTATTTGATGTGATATTGTGATAATACCTGCAGATTTACATTAAAGTAGATTATTAAATGCTTTATTGTAAAGCAAGGGGCCATTACTCTAAGACCAGTTATAAGTTATAACACCATAAGCCAAAGCACTGAACCAGGCCCAAAAACTGCCAAATCAACCGAAACATGCTAGGAAGTTACAAGGATCCTGACAAAGTCACAACTACAACAGGACAAAAGTCACATAGTCCAACACTTAATCATGACTTTCCCATCACGCATACACAGAAACTTAAATAGAATATAACTATTGGTAAGCCATGAGACGAGTAGAGTCAGTCAACTACACCACATTTTAAAAACCAACTTCCCCAAGTCCAAATCAGAGCACGGACCTAACAACCTATAAATCAGCTTAACCATTTTGTGAAGTTATGAATGTTCTACAGGCTACAACTAAAGACTTTCAAGTAATAAGTGAACGAATGCATTGAAGATGGTTAATAAACTTACTTTAGGGGATCAAGGGTACTCTCCCCAACATATGCAACTGCGGCAAAATGTATCACTGCATCAAATGCATTTTCAGAAAATATTTTGTTCACCTGAAGTATTTGATTAAGGAAAAGTGATAAGCATGCAACATTGTATATGTAATATAAACTTTACTAGCAACTATTTTGTTTTTTGTTCATATTTCTAAGGATACAGCTTTTGGATCTCCCAAATCGGCATAAATGAATTGAAGTCTCCCAGGTTCCGGAAACAGGCCTTGAAGAACTTTGACTGCACCTAGGTTTCCACGGGAGAGATTATCCTGTCACAGAAAAGGGTACAAGCTCACACCAAAATGTAGCAGTATAGTTTACCACCACAACTAATATGATACATATGGTTGAATAGGACTAAGATGGTGTTCGGATATGCTTTCTTAAAGTGATTAATGTGACATAAAATAGTAAATAACATGATCAAACTATAGGTTGATTAAAGTTTGGGATAATCATGTTAACTTCACATTAATCTCAATAGCCATCTTTACTTGCTTCTTCACATGTGATTATTTTGATTCTGAATAATTATGTAATCATTATAGAATTTTTCCGAGCAAAAAACTATATCTTGCAACTTTATATTGATATAATCACGTCAGTCACACATCCAAACACAAGATATGATGAAGAGAAATATACCACTATAGTCACACGGTGATTATCTTTTAGAAGGCGTAGAGCTGCATGAGAACCAATATAGCCAGCACCTCCAGTTACTAACACGTGAGTAACACCTACTTCATGGCGCGAGAACTTAAAAGAAAAAGAACCAAAATTTAATATTAAATAAGAGACAGATGTTGATGACATATATAGATTCTGACATTCCGTTGCATAAGATCCAGAAAACACAATAAAATACAAACAATGTACTGCTGTAATGATCTTATTGTAGATCAGTAAAGTTTCCTGTTTTGTGTATAAAAAATAAAGCTAGGCCTTTTGAATGTCCTTGGTCACTACATACTATATATATTCTAAGATGACAATGCACAAATAAACAATTTTTTAACTTAGAATCTTTCTAAAGACGAAGTGTTGCACATGTCATAGTGCATCCCAAAAAGTCAAAAATTTCCATGGGAAAAAAGTGAAATAGTAATCTACCGACAAAAATACATTCGAGCTGAATAAATTAACAGCCGAGGTTTGTTTGGTTGAACTGAATATGACATTCCATTATCATATTTAGTTGGCCAGAACGCAATGAAAAGCTCATTGGAGCATGTTATTTGGTATCATAGACAGTTGAATAAACCAAATTAATAGATTAAGACATCTTAGGGGAAAAGTAGTCATTTTAGTTCCACCAAAGTGACCAAGTGGGGTAAATCAAGTCTTATTGGACAAGTATGAAAGAACATTTCAAACTACTAATTAACTTAAAGACAAGAAAAACACGTAATTTATAAAGGGACAGGCTGTTAGAAGTTTGGCACAGTCACTACCTAAATGAAGAAAATATATAATCACAAAGTCAATCTAATTGCATTATCAAGAAAATATCAAAAGACCACCTTATACCCAAAAAAAAAAAAAAAAAAAAAAAAAAAAAAAAAAAAAAGCATATTTTTTTAACAAAACAATATGGTTACATACTGGGCTAGGGGTGTTGAAACTTGGAGATTGTTTGAGCATAAGAATGCATAATGCGGTAAGTCCTGCAGCCAAAAGAATCTTTCCTACAACACCGTTCTTCTTCTTCGGGTCCGTATAATCCATGCCTAGCATTTCAAACAAACATTACTTAAAATTAAATCGTCAAAACTTTTATCCTAAAGATGTCACAAACTTACTTTTACTGGAAATACTCAATCTTTTCAAACATATATACGTAACACAACTCTACAAGACTCGATAAAACAAGAAAACTTGCAAGACTTACCATTAAAATCCCAACAAACATATAATAGAAAAGTAACTCTTTTATTACTAATGAACAATGTGGTAACTAGTAAAAATATAATTACCTCCCAACGGAGGAGATCGGTTAGGCCTAGGTTGGTTTCTTGATCTGTTAAAGTTTAGCATCTAATCACTGCTTCAGCTGCTGCCCATACATACATTTATGAAAAAAATACACTTTTTTAGTAAATCATGTAGCATCATAACATAAAGTAAATCTTAAAAGATTTATAAAGAGACAAGCTAGAAAAGGTGGTGGGGATATAAAAGGTAAATGCTAATATAGTACAAACATAAACTGGACCCTCTTGCTGTAGTATTCAAATTTATTATAAAACCCAACATTAAAACAAACATAAAAAAAAGTTAAAACCAAAATCTTGTCATGTCACCTACCCATATGAAGAAAACAAAAAACATCCAGAAATGGAAACTGAAAAAAGAGGTATAAAAATGATTAAATGAGGTTTAAAAAAAAGTTACCTGAAAATGAGCATTTATAGTGTGTGAAGAAAAAAAAGTTGACAAGATTTATGAAATGAACTGAGCAAAAGGGATATAAAGATAGATATATAATGATGGTGCAAATATCTCAAATCATGGGTTTGAATATAATTAGTAAAAGATTGATTGAAGAATGAGGAAAGTGCAAAGAGGAAGAAAAAACGTAAGAATGAGAAATGTGAGTGAACAAGTTTCTTTCACGTTTTCTTTTAATATATGGAAGACGAAGAAAAAGAAGGTGCTATTATTACTACGTAGTACGTACTATTAGTATTAATTATTTGATGGGAGATGATTTGCACATTCTATAAAATTATTGGGACGCTTCAATTTAGTGTGTTTGGATATTTATACCCTCACAGTTACCTTTACATTTTTACCCATGTGAGGGTATAATGTCCAAACAAACTAGGGTACTATAAATTGGAGTATCCCAATCAATTGAGAGAGTGTGCAAATCATCTCCCTTATTTTATATATATGGAAATTCATTCATTGGTAATAATAATGTGAAAGTCACGTAAATGGTGGGGTAGGGGTAACGAGACAGGTGTTTGCTAGTCAAATGGTTAGTACTTCTTTTCTCTTTAAAATCAGAAAAGGATAAAAATGGGGCCTTTGTAGCACAATTTAATGTTTTTCTTTTTCTTTTTTATGAAAACAAGTTTCTTGTGTTACTGTTGGCGTATGTGTCCGAATCACATTCTTATCTTCGGTACTCAACCCTCCGGATCTACGTACTTATCTTCGGTACTCAACCCTTCGGATCACAGCTTATATCCGGAGGGTAGGCTAAAATGTCGCCATCCCAGATTTTCAGGGATCGTGTCGGCCATGTGGTCTGACATTTACCTACTAAGTATGGTGTTCTACTGTATGCTCATTCCCGATGCAGGGCAGGTAAAGAACGAGGTAGTATAAATACCCCTATCTCATTTATGTCACACAACTAACACACACACACGCATTTACTCTCACTCACTCACTCCTTTACTCTACGTATCATACATACTTACTCTCACACCGGAGGTGGGTCCTGGGATAACACCCGGGGCGAGCCTAACGTGTGATTCTTGTGTGCAGGATCATACGCCTATCCGAAGGTCCCTCACAAGAAGTAGTTCCCCGCAGGATTTTACCTTAACAAATTGGCGCCATCCGTGGGACCCGTTATTCATTCTACCTGAGAAAAATGACTGGTCCTCCTCCTCCACCCTTCCACACTCCACTTTCTTCTGCCGGAGGTAGTGGAGCAAACACCAACCCAAACAACCATAATAACCCGGAGAATGACTCCTCAAACCTCCAAGAGTTAATCCTGGGGCAAATGGCATCCCTAACCGAGCTGATCAGGAAGCACAGTGCTTTAGGAGAGAATGTGCTTAGACCGATACGTCTGGACTTCGGAGATGAAAGAAACAAAGCTGCTCGGAAGGACAAGGTAGTTGAAGTGGACGAAGATTTAAGTAAGCCGTTCAAGGAGGTGTCACGATCACCATTTACTAGCCGAATAGTGAAATTCTCCGGAGAAAAGTACGTAATGCCTCTTAACATGAGGTTTTACGATGGATCCACGGACCCGAACGACCATCTCACGCGATTTACTGGGGCCGCGAACCAAGGGCAATGGCCGATGCCAACTTGGTGTCTTATGTTCCAGCAGACTCTTGACGGCGCGGCCGGGGGATGGTTCGAGCGACTAGAGCCTGGTAGCATCAACAGCTGGGATGAACTAAGGGAACAATTTTCCACTCGGTTCGCTCTCCGAAGGAAATGTACCAAAGATCTGACGGAGATTACAAAAATTGTCAGAAGAGCTCATGAGTCGTTGGCCGACTTTAAAGAAAGATGGACCGATGAAGCCAGTTACATCAGTGGGGTCCCGGAGATCATGCGCATTTCGGCTTTCATGAATGCTCACAAATGTCCAGCGTTGGCGAAGAAATTTTTGGACAGGGTACCTCGTTCAGTAACAGAGATGTTTACTAGAGTAGACGACTTCATCAGGGCAGAAGATGCATACCGAACCACAGAGTTGCCCCGAGGGGAAGGGTTCGAAGCGAATAGGAGGAAAGGTTTTAAGGATGACAAATATAGGAGTGAAAAGAAAAGTGATCCTCCCCACAAAGATGCATATCACCCATACGTGGCCCCCAGGAAGGACTGGAGCCGCAATGATTATCATCGCACAGATCGTAGGCCGATAGAAACCTTCAGGGAGGGACCGCAGCGTCCCGGCCTAAACGCACTCACAAAACCTCCTAGGGAAATCTTGGCCACGGAGCGTCATCTAAACTTACCAGCACCCAGGCCCACAGGCAGCAAACCCACGAGAGAAAACATGGGTAAGTTCTGTGAATATCATAAGGAAGCCGGTCATTTAACTAACCACTGTCGGGAGCTGAAGAAGCAACTAGAAACGGCGCTGGAATCCGGAAGGCTCGATCACTTGTTGAAAGAGTGGAAACAGAGAGATACTGTCCGGGATAGAGAGCCAGTGAAAAACTATGACAAAGGGAAAAACAAGGTGATCAATATGATAAGATCCGCCGGGGGAACGAAACGGAGAAGCTACAACTATGAGGACGAATGGATGAAAACCCCAATTACTTTTCCCCCGGTCATGACGGAGGATTTGTCTGATGAGCCCGTCATTGTTGAAGGAGAAATCAGTGGATATCTTGTACGTCGGATATATGTGGACGAAGGGTCCTCAGTGAATGTGATGTACGAACACTGTTTCAATAACCTTAGTGTCGACATCAGAGGTAGGCTCCGAGAAACCAGTACGTCCCTCGTGGGCTTCTCCGGCGAAACAAACAAACCTTTGGGGAAGATTGAGTTAGAAGTATGCTTCGGTGACCACAGGATGTACCGAAGAACAATGATGAATTTTTGTGTGGTCAACTCCCCGTCACCATACAACGTAATCTTAGGCAGAACGGGTTTGAAGGAAATAAGGGCCATACCATCTACCATTCACTCGATGATCAAATTCCCCACACCCAAGGGAATAGCAACCCTGA
Organism: Artemisia argyi; assembly: GCA_030686995.1. Taxonomy (NCBI): domain Eukaryota; kingdom Viridiplantae; phylum Streptophyta; class Magnoliopsida; order Asterales; family Asteraceae; genus Artemisia; species Artemisia argyi. The sequence continues at coordinate 94,465,533 of CM060684.1, forward strand.
AAGCCCGTCCGTCGATAGTGTCCGAATGCCGGAAGTTAGAGGAAAGGCAGTTGAACGAAGAATCTCAATCCGAGGGTCATCAAGAAGTAAACGATGACGGGGAGAAAATAACGGGAACCGAGGAAGTATTAGTAAACCCAGCTTATCTGGAACAGTTAGTAATCATCGGAATGAACTTCTCAAAAGAGGGGCGGAAAAGTCTTATTGAGCTGTTACGAAGAAATAAAGACATATTTGCTTGGCAACCGTCGGATATGACCGGGGTCCTTAGATGGTTGATCAATCATCGGCTGAATGTTAATATAATGGATACCCCTGTAGCTCAGAAAAAACGAAGTCTATCTGCTGAGAAAAATCAGGTTGTGACAAAGGAAGTGGAGGAATGGTTGAAAGCAGGGATCGTTAGACCCGTCAAGTACCCGACGTGGATCTCCAATCCGGTCCTAGTGAAGAAGTGTGACGGAAGTTGGAGGATGTGCATCGACTTTAAAAACCTCAACTCTTCATGTCCGAAAGATTACTACCCGTTACCGGAGATTGATTGGAAGATAGAGTCGATAGTAGGCTTCAGGTACAAATGCTTTTTGGACGCCTACAAAGGATATCACCAAGTTCAAATGGCCGAAGAAGATGAAGACAAGACAGCGTTTTACACGGAGCAAGGTACATATTGCTATACCAAGATGCCCTTCGGACTCAAGAATGCAGGAGCAACCTACCAACGTTTAGTGGACTCGGCTTTCCAAAGTCAAATCGGCAGAAATTTAGAAGCTTATGTAGATGACATGGTGATCAAAAGCAAAAGCGAGAAAGAAATGTTAGCTGATATTTCTGAAACCTTTCACAATCTCCGGAAAATAAACATGAAGCTAAATCCGAGGAAGTGCTCCTTCGGCGTTGAAGAAGGAAAATTTTTAGGCTATATTGTAACATCCGAAGGGATAAGGGCGAATCCAAAGAAGACGACGGCGATCGCTGAAATGAAATCTCCGTCCACTTTGAAGGAAATGCAAAGTCTGAGTGGAAAATTGGCAGCTTTGAACCATTTTCTAGCAAAATCCGCCGAGAAATCCCTTCCGTTCTTTGAAACTCTGAAAAACATCACGAAGGAAAACAAAGAAGAATACAGATGGACTGACGAGGCGGAGGAAGCTTTCCAATCCCTCAAACAGCTGATCCTAAAGCTCCCCTTGTTAACCACACCCAAGCTGAAGGAAGTTCTGTTTATTTACCTAGCGGCCTCTCGCCGTGCAATAAGTGCCATCCTATTGACCGAGAGGGATGGAAGACAATTGCCGATTCATTATGTCAGCAGGACGTTGCAAGAAGCTGAAAAGAATTACATGCCTATTGAAAAGTTGGCCCTATCACTCCTACATGCGTCTAGACGATTGAGAAGGTATTTCGAGGCACACCCGATTAAAGTTATAACAGATCAACCCATAAAGCAAATTTTGAACAAAGCCGAAGCATCAGGGAGGCTTACGAAATACGCCGTGGAATTAGGGGCATACGACATAACGTACGTAACGAAGAATTCCGTTAAGGGGCAAGTGCTTGTTGACTTCATTTCGGAAGTATCTGTTGAACTTAGAGGGAAGGGCGATGAGCAAATAACGAAGGAAATATGTGATGTGTCAAGCTCGGCCGAATGGGTACTGTATACAGACGGAGCGTCGAGCATGAAAGGCTCAGGAGCCGGGCTAGTTCTGATTGGTCCGGACCAAGTGGAACACACCTACGTGCTCCGTCTAAACTTCGCAAGCACCAATAACGAGGCGGAATACGAAGCACTCCTTGCCGATTTACGTATAGCAAGAAGAATGAATGTCGAAGCCCTCGATGTCAGTGTAGATTCCAAGCTAGTTGCAAGCCAAATAAACGGGGAATTTGTGGCCTCGAAAGAAAGCATGATACGATACTTAGCAAAAGCAAAGGAACACATCGGACTGTTCAAAAAGTTTAAAATCCGTAATATTCCGAGGTCTCAGAACCAAAAAGCTGATGTCTTGAGCAAGTTAGCTTCAGTAGCCTTCAACCATCTCACCAAAGAAGTCTTAGTAGAAGTGCTGGAGAAACCTTCAACACAAGAAGAGGAAATTAAAGCTATTGTAGAAGAAGAAGGCGACAACTGGATGACACCCATCGTTAGATGTTTGCAAGATGGCATTTGGCCGGAAGACCCGAACGAGGCAAGAACCCTCTGGATGAAAATCCCTCACTATGTCATGGAAGGAAACGTACTGTTCAAAAAATCCTACTTGGGTCCGATGGCACGTTGTGTAGGACCCCTGCAGGCAAATTATATCATCCGGGAGGTTCATGAAGGTGCATGTGGCATGCATTCCGGCCCAAGGTCTGTCGTGGCGAAACTCATTAGGCAAGGGTACTACTGGCCAACTATGCATCAAGACGCTAGGGAGGAGATAAATAAATGTGACTCATGTCAAATTCACTCCCCGGTACCGAAACTACCTAAGACCATACTGACCTCTATCATGGCCCCGTGGCCCTTTTATGAGTGGGGAAAGGATGTGCTTGGTCCACTGACGGAAGCCCCGGGGAAGGTGAGGTATGTAATCGTGGCAATAGATTACTTCACCAAATGGATAGAAGCAAAACCTCTAGCAAGGACGACGGGTAAGGAGGTGAAGAAGTTTGTATGGGACAACATAGTTTGTCGGTTCGGACTTCCAGCTATTATTGTCAAAGATAATGGTACGAACTTTGTAAACGATCCCTTTAAAAGTTGGTGTGCAAAATTAAAAATCAAACAGATAAACACGGCCGTGGCACACCCTCAAGCGAATGGTCTAGTAGAAAGAGCTAACGGAAGCCTCGTGCACGGTATAAAGACAAGGTTAGGTAGGGCAAAGGCCGGATGGGTCGATGAGTTACCCAACGTCTTATGGGCATACAGAACATCTTTGAAAACAAGCAACGGCGAAACGCCTTTCAGCCTCACGTATGGTAGTGAAGCCGTCATACCGGCCGAAATTGGGATGCCAACACACCGTACCATGATGTTCAACCCGGACGAGAATGAAGAAGAGCAACGTCTAAATTTAGACTTGCTAAAAGAAAGGCGTGAAATGGCAGCAATACGAGAAGCAAAGTACAAAGCCAAAGTTAAACAATACTATAACCAAAGAGTCCGCCCGGTATCATTCAAAGTAGGCGACTTTGTCTATAGAAGGAACGAAGCCAGTAGAGTGGAAAGCCAGGGGAAACTAGGCCCGAACTGGGAAGGCCCTTACCGGGTGATAGAAGCATATCACAACGGATCATACAAACTCGAAACGATGGAAGGCCGAAATGTTCCTCGAACTTGGCACGTAATCAATCTCCGGAATTGTTTCCGATGAACTTGTAATGTTACTTTGCTCTAATGATAATCTACACTTCTCCAATCAGGAGAAGAAATTTTCCCCATCTTCCCATCTTGGTACTAATTATTCAACGGATCGTTATCTTACACCGTCAACCAAACGGATCGTTATTTTACACCGTTATGGCTAATTTACACAAACGGATCGTTATTTTACACCGTCGTGTCTAATTCATATTAAAATCAAACGGGTCGTTATCTTACACCGTCAACCAAACGGGTCGTTATTTTACACCGTTATGGCTAATTTACACAAACGGATCGTTATTTTACACCGTCGTGTCTAATTCATATCAAAAAAATGGGTCGTTATAATACACCATTCGGCCAACGGGTCGTTAGATTTACACCGTTCGGTAGTGTTAGCATTGTTTAAAATGTTTCATCCAACAAAGGATGGGTCGTTAGATTTACACCGTTCGGTAGTGTTAGCATTGTTTAAAATGTTTCATCCAACAAAGGATGGGTCGCTATAATACACCATTTGGCCAACGGGTCGTTAAATTTACACCGTTCGGTAGTGTTAGCATTGTTTAAAATGTTTCATCCAACAAAGGATGGGTCGTTATAATACACCATTCGGCCAACGGGTCGTTAGATTTACACCGTTCGGTAGTGTTAGCATTGTTTAAAATGTTTCGTCCAACAAAGGATGGGTCATTACAATACATCATTTGGCCAACGGGTCGTTATATTTACACCGTTCGGTAATGTTAAAATCGTTTGGTAGCAAAATTGTTAAGTGTTTCATTCAACAAACTAATCGTTGCATTACATCGACAATCAAAAAAAATGGGTCGTTAAAATACACCATTCGTCACAAGTGCAAAAGATAATACATGCAAAAGATAAAACTGAATACATGCGTTCAAAACAAAATATGTTTCATCACAGACACACATGTCCGGTATTCTAAATTACAAGAGTTTGAGACAGGTTGTCTGAATAAACATAATCACAAGAAAGCACTCTCATTTACTTTCTTATCCCCATCCTTCAGGTTGGAGGGTTCGGCAACAGTTACTACAGGAGTCTCCTTAACCGGAATGCTTGGTTCGGGGGGTCCAGAGCCCTCCGGCTGCAAATTCATTAAGTACCCCAACGGTAGACGGTAAGACCCATCCACCTTCTGCACATACGGATACTCGGCATCAAAAATTTTGTTAAACTCAGCCTTCCACGTCGCCGGTGCATCCCGGTTAAGACTTTTCACTTGACTCAGAACCCTTTCGACATCCTCCTCCTTGCGGTTCACCTTAACTCCACCATCAAACTCGGCTTTCACGCCGTCAATAAAGCCAGCGGTATAAGAGAGGCTGTACACTCAGCCCATGCTCTTCTTGTACTCTCGACTTTGAAAAAGTCGACGGCAGACAGCCGGAAGAAGTTCCTTTACCGTATTATGGCGAATGATTTCAGACTGGGCAAGCCTGGCTGTCAAGTGTTTATCTTGCTCCTTCAGCTCATTCACCTCGGAAGACTTATCGGCCAGTTGCCTTTCAAGTTCTCTGATCTTGGCAGCCTGGGAGGAGGCCGTTGAGTGCCACTCATTCTTCTCTTTCTTCATTTCCTCCAGCTGTTCAACCAAACCTTCCTGATGAGTGGACGCAGCGCTTACCTCATCCTCCAAGGCCTTAAACTCCTTGAACAACTGATCAAAGTTCCTCATCTTAGCATCACGCTCTTCCTCAACCTCCTTGAGCCTCTCAGATAAACCTCCGCAACCCTCATGAACAGCCGTTAGTTCCCGGTGCTCTCGGTTCAACTGACTGAAGTGTTTCAGCAACTCGGCCTGGAGGATCACCCCGCAACCAACATTAATATAGGCTTGACGAACCAATTGGTTGTTGTTAAGTCCAGAGACAGCCTCTTCTTCAGCAGGGGTGGCAAGGTGGTCCATCATCTCCCGGCAAGCCCTAAAGGAGTTCATTCGAACATCATCCCGAAGGGTCCACCCGGGAACGAAGTATCCTCCGGTTTGATCCGAATTACCTGAAAAGGCATTTTAGAAACATCAGTTGCAAAAAAAAAAAAAAAAAAAAAAAAAAAAAAAAAAAAAAAAAAAAAAAAAAAAAAAAAAGAGACTAGACTTGTCTTCAGATAAACGTACCGGGTTCTACCGGAGGCGACTTGTTGGAAGGCTTCTGGGAGTGAGAAGCATGATGTTCGGAATGAGCTATATGGATGGACACATCTGCCAAGAGGAAAAAATAATAAGTGAACAATATCTCAAAAGGGAAAGTAAGCAGACTACGTACCGTGGGAATGAGAGTTGGGGGGACGCTCCAAATTCTCCCCGTCATTTTGCCCTGCCCCTTCTCCGTTCTTGGCTGGGGAATTTTCCTTTTCCACCCCCTCCTCGGTCTGTGGTTCGGCTTGGTTGAGGGGAGTGACGTCTATGGTACCGGTTCCCGACGATACAACTACCTCCTCATCCAACATTTTCTTCCTACGCTTAGGAACAGCCTTAGTGGTCGGAGCAGGTTTTCTCTTCACAGCGGGCTGCTTCTCCCTCTGTTTCCTCTCTTTCTCCTCCCGAGCGGCTACCACCTCATCATCAGCAACCTTAACCACCTTCTGAAGATTGCTCTTTGCTGGAGGTTTCTTCCCCGGAGAGAGTGGTTTAGCTGTACGGTCCGGATGAACATACCCCTCGGGAAAGGATTCCCCTTTGCTAACCACCGTTCCCTCCAAGTCCGGAAGCTCTAAATACTCAGACATGGTAATAACTACAAAAAAAAGGGGAGGTAAGCAAATAAGTACAAAGCGGAGTAAGTAACAAAAGCAACTGATACAAAGTGAATAAATTACCATGCCCCCCGGCATCCTTAATAACAAGCCTATGCCCGGTAAACTGAAAAACCCTGCAAAGCCCATACTCGTACAAAAGACTTGAAGGAGTCTTCCGAAGAGCTATTGTCTTGCTAGCAATCTTCTTGGCATCACGCACAGAATAATTCTCCGGAAACTTGTTCGAAATCTTGGAATCTTTGTGCCTCCAAGGCATGGCATCCGGAATGGCCCTACGGTCTATCAAGAAAAAGAAGTCTTTCCAAAACTTCAGACCTGTTAATACCTCTTCGAAGCATTTCATAGCCCTCTTACCGGTTCGGCTCTCAAACGAGAACCAGTGACCTTGCTTGCACAACCGATAGAAAACCCTAGAAAGGGGAACAGTTGGCGTAATATCTAAGCTATAGCACCGGACCTCGAAGAGAGTTACCCTATTCAGCCCTATGGGAACGAGTTGGGAGAGATGCACCCGGAAATACCCTACAACGGCTAGAAGAAAAGAGGAAAAGGGAACCCTAACTCCTCCTAATTTAATCTGCTGAACATACAAACCTATCTTACTCTCCGGTAACTCGCTCATCGTCCAACCATCCGGTGGCAACATAGGATGCAAATCGGCTGGAATACCATAATCTCTACAAAGTTCATCTAATGTATGTTGGGATAACTTAGAGACATGAACATGCATATCGAACTTTCCTATAGGTTTAGCCCTACTGGTCGTGGGATTCTCATCCGGAACGTTCATCTCGCCGGGTTCACTAGCAGCCATGTAAAAAGAATGCCGAGGAGTATGTAAAAACAAGGAAAATTATAAAAAGTAGAACAACGCACATCGGATGAAACTTAATACAAAAGATGAAAAACTCTCCGGCAAAATCAAGGTACGAATGACAAAAACAAGGCAGCAAGTGTGAAAGGAAAAGTTGGAACGCAGTATTTATAGTGAGAGCGTGGGAGAACGTGAAACGTCGTACAGCGTTCCGGTGACGTGGCAACGCTTGGATCGTCAGATCTTTATGGCAAGAGATAAGTGGCATGCAGCTGTAGTCCACTGTGAATATTATATTGTTTTATTTCGGCCCATGGGCGACAATGGACTAAGAGGCCTTATAAGCCCATCGGCAAACCACAATCTCAACGGTATATCAAGATCATCATAGACAAGTATTGAACCATCGCTCTACAACCGATACTCCAATACTGGGGGAGGGGGGGGGGGACATGTTGGCGTATGTGTCCGGATCTACGTACTTATCTTCGGTACTCAACCCTCCGGATCACAGCTTATATCCGGAGGGTAGGCTAAAATGTCGCCATCCCAGATTTTCAGGGATCGTGTCGGCCACGTGGTCTGACATTTACCTACTAAGTATGGTGTTCTACTGTATGCTCCTTCCCGAGGCAGGGCAGGTAAAGAACGAGGTAGTATAAATACCCCTATCTCATTTATGTCACACAACTAACACACACACATCGCATTTACTCTCACTCACTCACTCCTTTACTCTACGTATCATACATACTTACTCTCACACCGGAGGTGGGTCCTGCGATAACACCCGGGGCGAGCCTAACGTGTGATTCTTGTGTGCAGGATCATACGCCTATCCGAAGGTCCCTCACAAGAAGTAGTTCCCCGCAGGATTTTACCTTAACAGTTACCTTTGTACCATCTCTAATGTATTCATCAATTTAAACCTGTATGTGCGAGCTGTTTACCACACACAAGGCCTCAAATATATACCTCGTTATACATGTGAGGAAAAATGATTTGTATGCCTAATACTTAGACCTAAAATTAAACTTAAAAAATATGATTGTTGCATTTGAAAAATTAATTGGTGAAAAATAATAAAAGAGAAAAGGTGTATAACACTTGTCAACCAATGAATGGTGTAGGTCTCATTGTTAGGTCTAAATATCACAATTCTGCATGAGATAGGGATGAACACGGTACCGGTCCCGTACCGATCCTGTACCAAATTAGTGGTACCGATTTTTTCTCGAGCATAAATTAGTGGTACCGGTACCGTACTGAACGGGATTCGGATACCGGTACCGGTATCGAAAAATCGGGTTTTCCCCATTTTTTTTTCGAGAATTTCCCGATTTGGTACCGGTCCCGTACCGAATTAGTGGTCCCGATTTTTTTCACCTTATTTCGTAGTCCCGGTACCGTACCGCATATCGGGATCGGTACCATTTCGGTACGGTTCCGGGATTCGGGTCGAAATGCTCATCCCTAGCATGAGAGAATGATTCTTTAAAGTTGTTTTTACAACTTGGGGGAATTGCATATATATCCCTCCAAAACTTAATAATTACGTATATATCCGACTCAAACTAATATATATATATATATATATATATATATATATATATATATATATATATATATATATATATATATATATATATATATATATATATATATATATATATATATACTTTCAAAGCTTTTTAAATGTCAAATATATTCAAATAATTAATCTTTATATAATTAAAACTAAAAAACTTATAATTAAATATACACTGACAATAATACCCTTTTTCTTCTTTTTCTTCTTAGTTATTCTATATAACAATACACAAAACTGATGACAAAATCATTCAATTAACATCAATTTTAAACAACACAATATGAATTCTAAGGTGTTGTTCGTTTTTTAGAGCTTTTACCTTTTCATCTGCAAATTATGTCTGCAGAAGAAGAGGTACATCTAAGCTCTTCATCAGCAATAAGAAGACCGTTTGTTTTTTGTTAATTGGAGTACTTCTTTCTTTCTTTTTTTTTCACTACTATTTTTTTGCAATTGAAATACTTTTTTTTCCTTTCCTTTTTCTTTTTCACGAGTTTTTTTAGTTTTCATCCATTTTGGTACCTTTTTTTTTTTACGTTTTCAACCATCTTTTACGTTTTTGTCTGTTTTTTTACGTTTTCGTCCAGTTTTTTACGTTTTCGTATGTTGTTTCACGTTTTTGCCCATTTTTTACATTTTGGTACGTTTTTTTTCCGTTTTCGACCGTTTTTTATGGTTTTGTCTTTTTAGGTTTTCAACTATTTTTTACAATTTCGTCTGTTTTTATGATTTGACCGCTTTTTTTTACGTTTTCGTCTATTTTTTGACGTTTTCATATTATTTTTTACATATTCATCCGTTATTTTTACGTTTTTTTTTTACGTTTATGTCTGTTTTTTTAGGTTTTCAACCATTTTTTATGTTTTCGTCTGTCTTTACGTTTTTGACTTTTTTTTACATTTTCATCTGTTTTTTATCTTTTCATCCGTGTTTTTACGTTTTGGTACCTTTTTTACATTTTCGTCCATTTTTTTGCGTTTTCGTCTTTCTTTTTTTTTACGTTTTTGTCTACTTTTTACGTTTTCATCCGTTTTATATGATTTCATAAGTTTTGTACTTTTTTTTAATGTTTTTGTACGTTATCTTACGTAAGAAAACGTAAGAAAAATGACAAAAACATAAGAAAATCGATGAAAACGTAAAAAAATAGACGAAGATATAAAAAAGACGAAAATGTAAAAAAAATAAAAAACGTAAAAAACAAACAAACGAACGTGAAAGTAAAAAAGCAGTCGAAAACGTAAAAAAACAGATTAAAACGTAAAAAAGACGAAAACGTAAATAAACTGAAGGAAACGTAAAAAAATTAATGAAAACGTAGAAAAAAGACAAAAACGTAAAAAGAATGCCGAAAACGTAAAAAACGGGCAAAAACATAAAAAAAAAAACTGACGAACACGTAGAAATACAGATAAAAACGTAAAAAAACGGACGAAAACGTAAAAAAACGGTCGAATACGTAAAAAAATATACGAAAATGTAAAAAAAAATTGTCGAAAACGAAAAAAAAACGGATGAAAGTGTAAAATAACGGACGAAAACGTAAAAATACGGAAGAAAACATAAGAAGACGGACTAAAACGTAAAAAAAAACAAATGAAAACGTGAAAAAAAAGACTAGAACGTAAAAAAAGAAACGAAAGCGTAAAAAACGGGCGAAAACGTAAATAAACATACGAAAACATAAAAATGCGGACGAAAACATAAAAAATATACGAAAACGTAAAAAAACGATGAAATACGTAAAAAACAGACGAAAATGTAAAAATATGGTCGAAAACGTAAAAAAAAGACGAAACGAAAAAAACGGTCGAAGACGTAAAAAACGGACGAATACGTAAAAAAAATGACAAAAACGTAAAAACCAGATGAAAACGTATAAAAACGGATATTGAGAAAGAGATATAGGGTTTGTGAAAGAAAATGCAAGAAGTGAAAGAAGAGGTAAGAAGTGAAAGGTAATGTCTGAAATTTAAAAGATGAAAGAAGTGAAACGAAGCACTTATGTCTGCAAAAAAACAAACAAAAACCTCTACCCTCCTGCAGACAAAAGAAATGAAAAGAGTGAAAAAATGCTTATTGTGAAAAAACAAACGACACATAACTGTTTGTACTTGGATTGGTGGGTATAATTAGAATTATCAACGTTTTATATTATGTGCAAAAATCCATCAACGATGTGTTTGTTTTTAAATGGGATTCGGGAAATTAATATGAGTAGACACTTAAAGGGAATTTACGGGTTTTTTAATGTCATTTATGAAATACGAAATGGGAAATGGGTTGAGGACAACAACATTGAAATTTTCCGGTTTATATAGTGACAAATGAGAATTGAGAAGGGTCGTTTGGTTACATAATTGATGAATGGAAAATGAAACAATTGGTGAGAGATGTTTGGCATGTGAAGATAAAAAAGATTGATGCTGAAATTGGTTCTAGGTTTTATGTGTTTGGGTATATACGTAGTCATGAAAAATGAAAAAGAAGAAGGAAGGGTATAATAGTCTATGTATGTTAATTTTGTATTTTCTTATTTTAATTATATACAAAAATAATTATTTTGATATATATGATATTTATGAAGCTTTAGAAGGATATATATGTAATTATGAGATTGAGTTGGATATATATGTAATTATTAAGTTTTGCAAGGATATATATGCAATTCCCCTTACAAGTTTAGTGAAGTTAAAAATATATAAAGTTGTTTTATATATGTGAGGCTTCAAATTCACTTACAATATAAATTGTTAATGTCGTATAATTTTATATTATAAATATTTGTTAAAACTTGAGATATATCATCAAAATACTTTTTCTTTTTTGTTTTGAATAGTTGATATAATATATTTTTTTACAGTGCCTCACTTTGCTTAGCTATGAGTCTATGGCACTACATCAATTTAACATTACTTAAAAACTAAGTTAATGTTTCTTAAATGCTTTATAGCATAATTAGCTTAATGGATAAAGTGATGTTTCGGGTAAACACATAATTAGATAATTGATTAAAAATTTACGGTTAGCTTATTGGGATAGAATTCAATTTTGATGTTAAATATTGCATCTTACACTAAATTTGGAATGCGTTCTCATTGATGTATACCTTCGAGATGTCTTTAAAAAGCTTAAATTTCCAATTTCAAGATAGGGAAATTAACTACATATTTTTGATTTCTCTTTAACAATTTAACTTGCATAAGATATGCTTTATTTTTCTTTATCTCTTCAAAAGGTTTAAATCGGCAGGGAAACCCAAACCCCGTACATTCTTTTGGGTACCGACTGATCCTTCCCCAAGGACCATTTTCGATTTCTCTTTAACAATTTAAGTTGCGTAAGGTGTGTTTTATTTTTCTGTATCTTTTCAAAAGGTTTAAATCGGCGGGAATCCTGACCCCGTGCATCTTTTGGATGCCGACTGATCCTTCCCTAATGACCAAGCCCCAGACAATGAGTAGTTGTTCTAGGGACCTTTTAGCCATGAGTTGGGATTGAACTCATAACCTATTTCTTCAAAAATCATCATTAACTGGTCAACTGAACGTTTGTGATGGAGGATTGATACTATTGAAGCATTGCTCCGATGGTTTATTTTTCTTTATCTATAAATATAAGTTACTTTTTAACTATAAAGTGTTTGCAAAATGTTTTAAAGATTTGAATTTGCGCAATTTTCATAAAGGCAAATGTTACAAAAGCTTCACATGGTTTTGATTAAATTGTTAAAAAAACTACAAAATATTATTTGTCGATTAAGCCACTTCGTTATGTTTTAATAGTTGAAAAAGACTTTGTGACAGGTTTGACTTATCTTCTAAGCTAAAAGCTTGAAATTGGTTGATTATGTTATCGTGGCAGTCTCATTTGACATCGTTTCTTGCATTTGTATTTATTCAACTATTCTATATTGATAATAAAGTCAAATGAGTTTTTAAGATCAACGAAATGAATCAATTTTAACCAGACCAATCAGTCAAATCCATCATAACGACTTTTCCAACATTTAATATGTAACCGGAGACTTAACCAACAGAAAATATTTTATAGTGGGTTTTTCAACATTTAGCCAAATGTATGAGTTGTTCAGTGAAAAATATTTTTCAATGACAAATGAGATTTTAAGACTCGTAATTGACCACTTATGTTAAATGCACAATAACACTATGAGCAAATTGTTAGCTGTTTACCACACAAGGCCTCAAATATATACCTCATTATATATGGGAGAAGGATTCTTTAAAGTTGTTTTTACAACTTTAGTGAAGTTAGGAGGATATAAAGTTGTTTTATTTATGTGAGGCCTCAAATTCACTTACAATATAAATTGTTAATGTCGTATAATTTTATATAATAAATATTTGTTAAAACTTGAGATATACCATCAAAATACTTTTTCTTTTTTGTTTTGAATAGTTGATATAATATATTTTTTACCGTGCCTCCGTTTGCTTAGCTATGAGTCTATGACACTACATCAATTTAACATTATTTAAAAACTAAGTTAATGTTTCTTAAATGCTTTATAGCATAATTAGCTTAATGGATAAAGTGATGTTTCAGGTGAACACATAATTAGATAATTGATTAAAAATTTACGGTTAGCTTATTGCGATAGAATTCAATTTTGATGTTAAATATTGCATCTTACATTAAATTTGGTTTGCGTTATGATTGATGTATACCTTCGAGATGTCTTTAAAAAGCTTAAATTGCCAATTTCAAGATAGGGAAATTAACTACATATTTTTTTATTTCTCTTTAACAATTTAACTTGCATAAGATATGTTTTATTTTTCTTTATCACTTCAAAAGGTTTAAATCGGAAGGGAAACCCAAACCCCGTGCACTCTTTTGGGTACGGACTGATCCTTCCCTAGGGACCATTTTCGATTTCTCTTTAACAATTTAAGTTGTGTAAGGTATGTTTTATTTTTCTGTGTCTTTTCAAAAGGTTTAAATTGGCGGGAACCCTGACCCCGTGCATCTTTTTGGATGCCGACTGATTCTTCCCTAAAGACCAAGCCCCAGACAATGAGCAGTTGTTCTAGGGACCTTTTAGCCATGAGTTGGGATTGAACTCATAACCTATTTCTTTAAAAATCCTCATTAACTGGTCAACTGAACGTTTGTGATGGAGGATTGATAATATTGGAGCATTGCTCCGATGGTTTATTTTTCTTTATCTATTAATATAAGTTACATTTTAACTATAAAGTGTTTGCAAACTGTTTAAAAGATTTGAATTAACGCCATTTTCATAAAGGCAAATGTTACAAAAGCTTCACATGGTTTTGATTAAATTGTTGAAAAAACTACAAAATATATGAGCACAGGGTATGCTGGCACCGACTCACACATGTCAGTTTGTCATCTCAACGTCATACCAACAACTCACTCATCTCACTCAAACACCAAAATACCCCTCCCTCATAACATGCCGAAAGTGTAGGGTTCTTGTGGTTATCTGCACAATTATCAGACATGCACACGGAAAATAAATACGTAAAACTATGCAAACAAAAACCTAAGTACAAATCTACTAAACATTGATATAACCTAGAACTAACACATATAAAGGGTGTTTAGAAGATTTACTTGTTATTCCTGCTGTTTGCAAGCTTCTTTAACCAAAACTGCTGCACGAAACACCTTCTTAATCGTTTTGCTGCCTCACGAACACTTCTAGGGTTTATTGAAGATTATTACCTTTAGGGTTACATCAGGTATCCACCGGTACTACACATGTAGAACTAGCTACGAACCTACCGCAAGTTAAATGGGATACGAACTTTGGTAAAACCTTAATCGACTAGTAAACTCGACTAGGGGAATCGACCCGTGCTTTGGTCAACTTATAGTCGATCGAGCAAAGGGTCTTCAAACCCTTTGGTTTTCAGTCGAGCACAAGAGGGAGAGAAGGGGATTTTTTTTTTAGGGTATTGAGGAGTGTTATGAGAATCCCTCAAGGTGCATTGTATTTATAGGGCACTTAAAAGGATTCTGGAATACTTGTACAACAAGTATTGGAATTTGTTTAGGAAACAAATTCCCCTCCTTGTGGGTTTCGTCGACCGTCTAAACAAACAACCCTTTTGGTTTGTTTGTTTTGCTTCTTGTCATTAATTACCCTCTAATATTTATCATATATAAATATTAGACTTTCGGATATTAACCGTTTAACTCTCAAATGAAAATAACGTTGTATTTTCATTTCCTCTCCAACCTCTTCTCATTTCGTAAACACGTTTCTTATTTCCACTTTCATTGTTTTGTTTTGTATGCAACGGTGCGACCCTTCGGCATTTCTGTGAAGGCAAGTGTGAAAGCCGTTGTGTTGTTTGCACACAAACCTTTCAAAAAGGGCCCCACCCATCATTTTTTTATTTTCCATTTTTTCAAAAAAGTTAACTTTCAATAATTCATCAAATAAAAATACAAATTACACTACAAAAATAAAAACTTGTGAAATTTAAAAACACAATATGAAAATTAAAAAATACATGTGATTATGAATAAACTAATTTTGTTGTTGATGTTGTAACTCCATTTACTTTAATCGGAACCACCGGGGGGGGGGGGGGGTCTATATCACCAAGAAGGTGCAAACAAGTCTAAAGTCGTAACGTCAACCTCCTGAAGAAGGAGGGTTTTACCCGATTTGAATTTGTGTGGCGGCGGTTAAAACCCCGCGGATTAGTCGGCCAAAAGGTCGGGAACCATTAAAAAAAAGTTGATAAAAGGAAACTATATTTGTTGTTCGTAAACTTTATTTCCAACTGAATATAGGTACGTTAATTTACAATTATGTTGGAGAAAAGTGTGAATGTAATCAATTCTATACCATCTTGTGTTGGAGTTTTTGAGTTTCCTAGTTGGGTGTTGATAATCAATAGCAGATCAAGTATGAATAAAGGTTATTAGATATTTACTTGAGATCGTGTTATCACTTTCCAATAGAAACTATTCAACCCTATGCCTGGGTTACACGAATATCTCTATGAGATAAGACCAAGTGGTGTTCTTGTTTTAGGCACAAATCAAGAACCTGTTTGCTTTCAAGTGTTTATGTTTCGTGTGTTCTTTCATGCAGATAAGTATCCTATTTATAGGATCAATTTACTCTTAGTCAATGAAATTATGAGAATTAATCAGCCAATTAATCTCCTCATAATGTTCCTCCATCATAGCCATAGTGGTTACAAGACCAAGTTATAATGGTCTTAATTACGAGTTTGAAACTGCCCATAAATAGGTCAAAGTAGTTACAAAATCATTCAAGCAGTACTAACTTATGCCAACAGTTGTAACATTGCTCCAGCAGTACTAACTTAGTACTAGCAGTAGTAACTTTGCTCCGGCAGTACTAACTTAGTACTTGCAGTAGTAACTCTCTGAAGGATTGAACCTTCTGATGAGTTACTCCCAACCATTATTAGAGTCAGGGTAATCAACGACTTAATGGGAGTACACTCCGTACCTCCAAACCCATTTCCAAGTATGATCATATCCCTCAATTGAACTAAATTTCCAACAATTCTTCCCAATTTAGTACAATTCTTTTGCATGAATTAAACATAAAACAAAACATGTGCATAAATGAAAATATCTTGAAGATTGAATTCCCATCTTAGTACATTACATGTTCAAATACTCGAGAATCAAGGTGTTCTATGAATTAAACCCTTCAACCCATCTGAATGCCTGAAGATAAAATACACACAAGTTTTCAAACACTTAAATGCTCCTGACACTAAATAAGCCATGTGTCCATATCCAATTCACAAATGGTATAACAGCCAAAAGTCCAAAGCTCCCTGAAGCGGCAAAACTTCAACATTCACATAGGTGGTTCCTCTTTATTCATGCTCATGTGATTGAGGCAAAAGCAGTCAACTAAAGTCAACCACGGATGTGGTCAATATAGTCAAACTCCTTAGGCTCAATTCTCCGTGGATAGAATAGATTTTCCCCGGGTCGTTATGTCCCGACGAGATTGCAATAGTGCTTGAAAACGTTTGTAGGAATGAGTGGCACTGAGGACAGTAACCAAAGATGATTGGGAATTGATTATGCTACTGATTACTTGTTATTTGAACAATTGAAACAGTATTAACACTAACAGAAACACAAATATGATTACACAAACACAAATTGGAAATCAGAAATGTTTACAGACAGAGAAAAAAGTGAGATTTAAACAATTTACAACTACAGGGGGTGCAAATGAAAATTTTACAAACTTAATTATAAAAGAAAATTAAATTAAAAAGAAAAAATATTTTTTTGATTATTTTATGATTTAATATTAATTATTTAAATAAAAACTATATAACTATTTAATTAAAATTAATTAATTTAAAAACTTTACAATACAAATTTTAACTAGTAAACTGAAAATTAATTTCTAAAATACTAAAATGACTTAAAATAAAATTAAAAATTAAAAATATGTATTTTTCTCTTTTTGTGGAATTTTTTATTAATTAAATACTAATTATATTAATTAAACTATTTAAACTATTTTAAATTACTAAAAATAGAAAAATGACTTAGAAAATTCTGAGAAAATTTATAAAACTAACTAACCATCTCAGGAATCCTAAAAAATTATAAAAAGTTTCTAAAAATTATATTTAGACTATTTTACTAATTATTTACTTATTTATTAATTAATATCTAATTTAACTAAATTAATTAAGAAAATTAGAAAATGAATAGTAGAATTTAAGAGACTATTTTCTAAAAATACTAAATGTTTTATAAAACCTAGGAAAAATATAAAAATGTACTGTTGTTAATTAAAAATTAATAAAACTATTTAATTACTAATATTACTTAATTATTTAATTAAATTAATTTTAATTCTAATAATTATTAAATCAAAAGATAAATGAAAATTAAGAAAAATGAAAATTAAGAAAAATATAAAAATGATGAAGTGCTTAATAATAAGCTGAAAAGAAAAATTAAAAAGATAAATCCTATTAAATAGAAGCTGTCACTATTTTTAAAGTTGGTTTTTGTTTGTTTTTCTTTTTGAAAACTGATTATAAGCTAAAAATAAGCAACTTTTATGAAAACACCTTTTTATAGCTTATTAACAAGCTATGTGCACCCCCTTGTGCTTAACCGTAGAAATTATAGCTTATTAGGGCGTATGGACTTTTGAAAAAGCTGTCTAATACACAAATAAGAATAAACAGATGTAAACAAACTTGAAATAAGCAAGAAGACACAAATAAGCAAACTGAATAAGCTGCTATGAACAAATAAGCACTAAACACACTACAAGGCTAAAACAGGCCACACACAGGGACTTTTGGACCTCTGTGGGGTCCACAGAAGTCAAGGGGGGGGGGGTCCAAAATAAGACTTGACCTACAAAGATGAACTAGTCAACATTCAAATAAGCCAATAATCTGGGCTTATTGCTAATTTTTTAGCACTGGGTGGGGTTTGAGATTTGGTCTCAAACACTGAGTGACTCAGTGTATGCTTCTGAGAACACGTCAAAAGGTGGGTCAATTAAGCTATCTTGCAATAAGCTGAAGTCCAAGTTAAGACTGGTTAAGTAAACTAGAGCTGATAAGCTCTTCAAAAAGCTAAGGACAAGGTGTGGGGTCCACTGGGCCAGTCTCAAAGTGTCTTGGAATTTTGGCCAATTCCTGTGCACAGGGCATGCACTTGCCCTGCAGCTCACTTTGAGCAAGTGTGGGGTCCACAGAAAAATTCACAAAAATAAGCAAAAAACAGATTTTGGTAGATAAGCTGAGGGACTTATATCTGTGAAAAGCTCAGGGTCTAGAAGTTAACACAAAATTCTTGAAAAATCCATGAAGATTTGATTTTCTGCCTAAGTGTGCAATTTTGACTTGTTGAAATATCAAGCTAGGTTGACTTTTATGAAACTCTACCTAGATTTAAGCACTCATTATGTTGAAATAAGTTAAAATAAGATGAAATTAAGCTAAGACAACTACTTGTGAAATGATTTGATGAGATATGGACTTAAAACATTCAACGGTTAACAAGTGAGATCAAATCAAAAGGCATTTTGACTTTTTTGCAAATGGTCACTGGTTTTTATGGCTATTCTAAATCAATAAGGTCTAGGTGAGCATGTTTCAAGTACAAGTGATCAACCAAAACCTTTTTAACTCAGTGAAACAATAAGATCCAAACACCCCTTTATGAACTGATTTTTGTGGATTTCAAAGATTTCCAAGGATTTAGACTACAATTTTGATCCCAATCATTAACTCATACTACTACAAACTTATTTGAGCACAGTCCCACTATATATAACAACAATACACAGGGATACACTAAATTTTGAAATCAAGAAAAGCAATTGAGAAAGCTAATGAAGTTAAGCAATAACACTACTAATAATCACCCAGGAATCATAATAAGCAAATATAATCACTAAAAAAGCAATGCTACAGTACAGAACTAAGAATCAAAGAAAAATGGGAAATTTGACTCACTTGAGACCCTAGCTAAACAAGGGCACCCAAATGGGCAGCTACAAGCTCCTGGCTTGTTAAAAACAAGCCAGGTTAAGTCCATCTTGCCATTCCATGACTGGCAACTTCCATTAGCATCCTGTCTATTGCAAAGGTACCCTGTGGTGTTTCTTTGTTTCTGATTTTTCTTTTTATTTTTATTTTTTTTTCAAGTTTTTATGTTTAGTTATTGATTTAAACTATCTAAGTGAGCTTATGAAACAACAAATACTAAGTTTAGAACATGATTAGAACCAAAAGAGAAAACTTAAATTGAAATGTGAAAACTGAATTGGAACTGAAATGCTTGAGTTTTTGATTATCAAAAGATCAAATTACAATATTGAAACAGATTACAATCTTTTGAAAGTAAATTTAACAACTAAAAACTTAGATTACACTAATTCGACACTAATTCTTGACTAAGTGACTGCACAGAGCTTCTCCTTCTTTCTTTTCCTTTTATAGATGACTTCTGAGCTCCTTGGGTCCCAATAAGTCTTTCCCAGCTTCAATCTTGATCATTGGATCATTGAAATTAATCCTAGCCGTTTAAATTATTTTTGGCGCCAAAGGATTAAGATTCAATTTGCTCTGATAAACCAAAGGGGGGGGGGGTGTGCATTTATTGTGGGTTGTCTTGTTAGGTATTGGTGGTGGAGTGGGCGGTGTGAGGTGATGGGCAAGTGGAGGTGGTTTTTGCAGGGTGGTATAGGGTAGGAGGGGCGGTATTGTGGGTGAGGGAGGTGGTTTTGACCACGTTTGACCGAGGGTCAAACATTTGACCCTGTAATATTAAGGGTGGATGTTTGGGCTAGTACATGGGCCTGGGGAGTTATAAGGTGGGCTGGATCCAGCTGGGTGGTGGTTGGATTGGATTTGGTTTGGGGTAAATAATACTTAGGTCTGTTTGGTTTTAGAAATTAGCACAAGGACCAATTTTGTAATTTTTCGATTGTTGAGGGGTTGCACATGTGACTTTCCCATAGTTCTAAAAAGTACTAAACCTGCCAAGTATGAATAACCCAAGGACCATTTTCTGCATTTTTCCAATTCCAGGGGTATTTTCTGCCAATCTTGTAAACTTCAGGGACCAAACATGTATTTTCACCAATCTTTCCATCAAAGAACCCTTTTTGTCATAGAAGAATAGTACAAGGACAAAGATTCATTTTTCTCAAAGTTTTTACATCCCAGGGACCATTTTTGTCAGTTTTGCAAAGTGCAGGGACTAAACTTGTAATTGTGTGAAACTTTACACCAAAGAACTTTATATGTAATTTGTGATTCAAAAAGGACCTTTGGTGACTTTTTCATGTTTTAGAATAACCAGGGACTAGTTTTGACAACTTTTGAAAATTGAGGGACTGAGACTGCCAATTATGCAAACTTTGTTCATTTTTCATTTGTTTTTGATCATTTTGTATCTAAAACATATAAAACACATTTCTGGGATATTTTCAGTATTATAATGCATATTTGAGTGTTTTTGGATGTTTTGGCAACTTAGATTAGGTAAAAATGATGAGTATTTACACACTCATCAATCCCCCACACTAAAATATTGCTAGTCCCTAGCAATCTTTTAAGAAAACTTAATGGATTTGAAGTCTCTTTACCAAAAGCCATTACTTCTGGAGTAGCCAAATGTTTTGGTTCAAGTAAGAACTATGGTACACTGATAACCATATGATTTTGAGCAAACCATAAGCTGTAAACGGATTTGATTTGTCTTTACCAAAAGCCGTTTGCTTCTGGACTAGCCAACTCTTCATGATTAAGGATATGGTGAGCTAGATCTCATACAATTTTTGGCAATTTGTCAGCCATCAATGGTTTTGAGATATCTTTACCAAGAGCCGTTTGCTCCTGGATTAGCCAGTCCTTGTGTGATTTAGACATGGTGGACTGATTACCATTTGTTGTGTTTAGTGCGAAGCACTTCCACTAAAAAAAATTTTGGGCTAAAACGGAGGTATTATGGCACTTATAGGGTAAAAATGTGATCAAATTCTCCAGAATTCCCCCCCCCCCCCCACACACACACACTAGAACTGAATATTGCCCTCAATATTCAAAGTACCGGCCATTATGCCGATATTTTGAAAAACTTTTGATTTGAAAATTTAAAACTTGGGCAAGTGTGGGAATAGCATTTTTCTTTTCTTTTCTTTTCTTTTTTTTTTTGGAATTTACTTTATATACAACAGCATGGGGAACTCCCCCACACTAGTTTGGTAGAAAGGAGAAAGAAGTCAGAGATATGGGTGAAAACCCATGTTTTGCTAATTTTTGTTTACCGAGTCACTAGCTTGACTCGATCCCCGAATTCATTTGTCCATGGGGAAAGTTTGGAGATCCGGGACAACCATGGATGGTATGTCCTCTCCAAAATAGTGTTTCAGACGATGACCATTCACTTTGAAGTTAGGACCGTCGGGTTGAGATAACTCAACAGTCCCGTATGGGTATACTTTTGCAACAGTGAATGGTCCAGTCCATCGGGTTTTTAATTTGCCCGAGAAGATCTTTAACCTTGAATTGAAAAGAAGGACTCTGTCACCGACGTTGAAAACGCGGTTCTTAATCTTTGATTCATGGATCTTCTTTGTCTTTTCTTTGTAGATCAAAGAGTTCTCGTAGGCTTGATCACGAAGTTCGTTTAATTCATTGAGTTGGACCTTACGGTGATCACCCGCTTTATGAAGATCATAGTTTACATGTTTCAAGGCCCTGTAGGCTTTGTGCTCGAGCTCGATCGATAAATGACACGCCTTCCCGTATACAAGCTTGTAAGGAGTACACCCGATGGGTGTTTTGTAAGCTGTACGGAAGGCCCATAATGCATCATCTAGTTTATCCGACCAAGAGGCACGGTTTTCACCTACGGTCCTTTCTAGAATCCGTTTAATACCACGGTTGGAAACTTCCACTTGCCCACTTGTTTGTGGGTGATACGCGGTAGAAAGACGGTGAGTAACACCGTACTTAAGCATGACTTTTGCGAATTGATCATTGCAAAAGTGTGTACTGCGATCACTAATGATGGCACGGGGAGTTCCAAAACGAGCAAAGAGGGATTTCAAGAATTTTACAACAACTCGGGCATCGTTGGTGGGTAAGGCTTTTGCCTCAACCCATTTTGACAAATAGTCAACAGCCACGAGGATGTATTTGTTTCCACGAGAAGATGGGAGTGGCCCCATGAAATCAATGCCCCAGATGTAAAAAATTTCACAAACTTGAATGGCATTTTGTGGCATTTCGTTCTTTTGTGAAATATTTCCGTGACGCTGACAAGCATCACAGGTTTTGACTAATTCGTGAGCATCCTTATAAATTGTGGGCCAACAGAAACCGGAGTCAAACACCTTTTTGGTGGTGTAGTTAGGACTATGGTGGCCCCAGGTGGGTCCAGCATGGCAAGCCTTGAGAATGTCAGTGGCTTCCTGTCCGTAAACACATCGCCTGATGACTTGATCGGCACAGATTTTGAACAAATAGGGGTCGTCACAGAAGTAATGTTTAACATCTTTAAAGAATTTGTTTTTCTGTTGGGACGACATCCCCTTCACAATGAAGTTACCCGCATGGTATTTTGCAAAGTCGGCAAACCATGGGGTAGTTGAGTCACCACGAAAAGAAACCACATTTAGTGTCTGATGTGTAGGGATTGCACCAGGCTTTACCTCTCGAGGGATCTCGAGAAGCTTACAACCCCCACCAGGCAGTGTACCTGATCGTTGTAGTATAGTATAGTGACAAGTATCGGGGGATTGATCGTTCAGCTAGGAATAGTGTCGCTAGGATTAGAAAACCTAAATAGTTCTAAAGATGAAGGATGATTATTTTTGTATTTTTATATTTTCTAGAAAGCAAATTAAAATCTCGGGTTTGAAGGATTTGGGCGGAATTAGTTGCTAGTCAACTAACCCAATACTAAAGATGCAATCAAAATAAAATACTAGAAATGAAAATAAACTATATTAAACTAAGGTTGTGAGCAATAAGTGCAGAAATGTGTTTACTTAGATTTCACTACTCCCTAGATATCTTTTACACGTTAATTACTTGTTATAGTTGCGTGGATGATGGATTGTATTCCTTAATACCATTCATGGGGTGGCGTACTTAACTCCCCAATCCTATGAGTGCCTACTTCACTCCTATGTCGAGCCAGCTAAGAAGCTCCTAACATTGGATCATTAGAATTTACTCATGCATTAAATACAACCAATAAAACCTAGTACACATCGGTTCATGTTTCCTAAGACGTTCAAGCATGTTACCATTTGGAGATCTGCCAGTTTTCTTAAGCCTAACATTGAAATCATTCATCCAATACAACCATAAACAAGTAATCAACGCATAATCAACATCTAGGTTTCATTAGATCTAAGCAAACACAAGATAAATCTAGCCTAGCATGGTGGAATCAAGACAAGAACAAGATATAGACAACCAACACATAGACATATTGATTGAATTAAAAGAACACTTATCTCAATTACACATGTAAGGGTTCAAGGGCTGAAAACCCTTGAAAAACCTGTAAAATTCGTATATGGTTCGGCCTTAGGGTTTCTCCAAACTTCTCTCCTTTTTTTATGAATGAAAATTAGAAAATTATATATAGAAAATTGAGGCTGACGGCGTCAAGAACAACCTTGTGACGCCGTCATCTCGCCGCCAAAAGAATCCTCGGACTGCCTTGATCTACATCTGACGCCGTCATGTATTAAACTTTTCCAGGCCGTCACACATTTAACTCTTGACGCTCTTCCTTGTGACGCCTTCATTTCTGTACTGGGTCGTCATGAAATTTACTCTTGACGCCGTCAGGATAATGCTCTTGACGCCGTCACACACTGTTCCCAGCTTGGAAAATTAATTCTTTGGCGTTTTCTTCACTTTTATGCACCAAAAACGTCCGAATTGCTTCCTTTTCGAGATTTCACTCCCAAAGTACCTAAAATCACAAAAGGGACGATTTAGGGCAATATTTGATCAAATAAATTCAATTCCGGGCTTAAATGACCCCCTAAAAGTGGTTCATTTTTCGCCTCATCATATACCCTTACACTTGAGATTTGCTTGTCCTCAAGCAAATGCGCTTTTATTCTAGTCAAAATACAAGTTAGGGGTCATTTAACACTAATATAAAAGTAATTACAACAAATAATCGTTCCACTAAAGACCAATAGACAAGCACGGAGGTCATATACTAGCACCTCACAAATAGTGTTTAGATACTCACATCTCTCGGGTGTAATAAAGTATAAATTACAATATGGACACGGAAGATATCTCTCACTACCTGTCATAGCAAAATAGATTACCATAGGCTTGGGAAAGGATCAAACCTCCACCACATGGCGTAAGCACCTAGGATAAACTATCAAAGAGGTCTTTTAAAGGGTTGTAACGTTAGGTGTAGGGATATGAAATACACGGTTTTGTTGGATATAGGCAGTCTTTACTGGTGGCGAGTTAACAATCTTGGTCAATTACATGTACAATGTGGCGTTGCTAAGCCAAGACTAGACTCGACTTAAGCTAATAAATGAAAAAATAACAAAAACATAAAATGAACATAGAATAAAAAGGGATGGTAGTCCATTTTTTTTTTTTTTTTTTTTTTTTTTTTTTTTTTTTTTTTTTTTTTTTTTGCATACACTCTTACCCTACCATCCAAAATAATACATCATAGGGAATGAACATTCCCCTTACACTTGAATTTTTACATACTTTACAATAAACTAATCTGATGACTCGAATTAAGAAAATCAAAACACTTGGAGTACTTTTAAGATTAACGTACATATGAGGGTAATATATTATGTTCTTCCCCATTACTCCATAAAATAAGTACTTTACCCATGAGTCCCAATCGTCCCAAAACAATATGTACAAGGATATGACTCGACTTAGCAACCATGTAATCAATTAGATAGTTAACTTAGGGTTTAACAAATAACAATAATGCACTAAAAATGAGTGCATACACGGAAGGCTAAGGCGATTTGGGTGTACATTTAAGTGGGGTGTAACAAATTCTTCCTTTAAGTAAGATGCTTAAAGTTAGAAACGAAAAGATAGGCTCGGAGGGGTGTACTAGGGGTATCGTGTACTAAAAATGAGTACAACGCTAAGGTGTAGGAAAAATTAGTTGACTTAACTAGCCAAGTAATATGACTTAAATGGTCAAGTAATTATAATACGGGTTTAACACAAGGGTTATCCTAATGCCTCTTATCATGTAGTAAATCCTACTACACGAATGTAGTCTCACTAGCGGTCTCGGGATGCATCACTAACGCAAGTTCTAGAATCTAAATGCTACTGGTACACTCATTAGCACTAATAGTAAATGCTTTTCCTATAAAATCTAAAGGCGAACCTCACATATTTGGGTGGAAAATTTTTCTGAATAGTACGGTTTTGTGCTAGTCATACAATCTCCTATCCATGAGACGCTTGCTATGGCTAAAGTTTCACTCCTAAATGTTGTAAAAAAATTTAAATTTGGCGCTAAAATTGCACTAACAAGTATTTCTCATAGTTTTATTACACATCTACCATTAAACAAACAAACTCAAGCGAAAGTGTATTTGTAAGGTATCATCATTTTACCCTCCCCTTACACTTAAGATGAACATTGTCCCCAATGTTCAAGTAAAGAATGTAAAAGTGAAATAAGTAAAACAAATGAAATCAAATACTCCCCTGATTCGCTCGGTATGGATAATAAGGTGGCCAGGTTAGATCTTCCTCCAAGAAAATGAACAATCAAAGCTTCCCTTCCAGAATATAAATCATCTTCTTGTCATACATAACCTGTAAATCCTGAGAAAACAAACAAGACAACCTCGCATAAAATCGGCGGAAATCTACATAAGTTACTAAATCCTAGAAAACAAAGTAAGATATAATGCTTGTGGAATAAAGTTTGCAGATTTTCTGGAGATTATAAAACTTAATAATTCAACAAAAACTTTAAAACTCCGTTAGAAAAACAAAACTGGTAAAATTTCCAGATTTTTACACGTGACGCCGTCAAGAGCAAGCTCATGACGCCGTCAGAAGTGACCTGCAGGAATTCTTGTGTTAAGTTTCCGAAAAATTTCTGGAAAAACTTGGTCCTACTTCCTGGAAAATCCTGCAAAACTTAATTATGACTCAATACAAGCATTTGACTCTAACAAATACGAATATACATGTTCACTTAATATTGTCGAGAATCATGATCGGTTTGTTTCTTAAAAACATATTTGGGGTTTCCTCTTACACTTATCTTTTGCAAAAATACCTTTTGGTGAAGTTAAGACTAGGCCAAAACAACAAAGTAAAGTATTTCCACTTTTTAGTTTAGAAACATGATCTACCAACAATAAAAATAAAGCATGCATACGGAAGCAAATAACAAACAAAAATAAAATCACACAAAAGCATGGGTTAGCTCCCAAGAAGCGCTTGTTTTTGTTCGAGTCACGAGCCTGACTCTACCCTTATTTAACGGAAATAGGGGAGGTTTTCCCTACACTTAGGATTAAGTGTGGGTGAAAGTAGCGATACACACCCTTAGGGTGTGAATATGCCACGTGAGAAAAGAATGGTGGATGAATTATATGCTCAAAGGGGTGTGCTCCTTTCATCATAACCTTACCTAGTTTAATTGGGTTAGTGGGCGAATTAAGGTTTTCTCCTAGAAAGGGATCATTTTCTAACAACTTCGAGAGACTCCTAGTTGGGAATCCATCTTGACCCAATAAACCCGGTTTAAACCCATAATGTTTCTTGTGATCAATTATGAATGGGTCATGTAAGTATGTAAAGTCATGGTTCACTCCTACACTAGCTTCCACTCCATATGGTTTGATGGGTGGATCGGGACCTTTTTCAATCCCTAAATTCTCATCTAAAGATGGAAAATTAGGTAACGGTTTTGGTTGAGGCTCCGGTTCATCAAAACTAGGAACTTCCATAGAACTAAAAGAAAGGTTATGACTACAAGTATTCAAAACTATTTCTTCTAGTTGCGTTTGGTCCAAGGGCTCTACCTCTATTGGGGTTCCTATTGTCTCCTCTACTTTTTCTGGGTAAGTCACGGGCGGTGTGTATGCCTCAAATGATGGTAGGACTTGTGGGGTACTTGATGGGCTTACGTTACTTACCTCATCCTCCATTTTATCTAGATTACCTATGTGTTTGTTTTGTACTATGGCATTACATGACAACCACTTAGGTATCTCAACACTAATATATTCATCCCCAAACAAACTTGTTTCATGATCCTGGAAATTTATATTCAATTGACTTGTACTAACGTTTGTTGGGTTGTCTACCCTATAATAATATTGGGCACAATCTTCTATGGCATCCCATGCTTCTTCAGCACTTAATTCCCTAAAGTCCCCATTGGCAAAATCCTCAATGCGCATTTGGTCATATTGGCTAACACGATAGTAAAAGGTTCGGGTTAGGGATGCTAAAGCGAAACTATGATGAGGGAATTTTCGGAGTAAATTTCTAAAACGAGTCCATGCATCATATATGGGTTCATCTCGATATTGTTTGAAATTCGAGATGTCAATAGGGTAGAATGGCCTTTGTGGTTGGTGGTATGGTGGATTCGCGTACTCAATAATGGTGAACGGAAGAGTCAATGGAAATTACGAACAAACACACAAAGAAAAAAGATAGACTAAAGAAATCCTAAAAAATAAAAATAAAATCTTACTAGAAAGGAATCTAGCAAGTAGACCTAATAAAAAGAGATTCTAACCTAGACAATAACTATTCCCCGGGCTGCGGCGCCAAAAACTTGATGCGTAGGGATTGCACCAGGCTTTACCTCTCGAGGGATCTCGAGAAGCTTACAACCCCCACCAGGCAGTGTACCTGATCGTTGTAGTATAGTATAGTGACAAGTACCGGGGGATTGATCGTTCAGCTAGGAATAGTGTCGTTAGGATTAGAAAACCTAAATACTAGTTCTAAAGATGAAGGATGATTATTTTTGTATTTTTTAGAAAGCAAATTAAAATCTCGGGTTTGAAGGATTTGGGCGGAATTAGTTGCTAGTCAACTAACCCAATACTAAAGATGCAATCAAAATAAAATACTAGAAATGAAAATAAACTATATTAAACTAAGGTTGTTAGCAATAAGTGGAGAAATGTGTTTACTTAGATTTCACTACTCCCTAGATAACTTTTACACGTTAATTACTTGTTATAGTTGCGTGGATGACGGATTGTATTCCTTAATACCATTCATGGGGTGGCGTACTTAACTCCCCAATCCTATGAGTGCCTACTTCACTCCTATGTCGAGCCGGCTAAGAAGCTCTTAACATGGGATCAGTAGAATTTACTCATGCATTAAATACAACCAATAAAACCTAGTACACATCGGTTCATGTTTCCTAAGACGTTCAAGCATGTTACCATTTGGAGATCTGCCAGTTTTCTTAAGCCTAACATTGAAGTCATTCATCCAATACAACCATAAACAAGTAATCAACACATAATCAACATCTAGGTTTCATTAGATCTAAGCAAACACAAGATAAATCTAGCCTAGCATGGTGGAATCAAGACAATAACAAGATATAGACAACCAACACATAGACATATTGATTGAATTAAAAGAACACTTATCTCAATTACACATGTAAGGGTTCAAGGGCTGAAAACCCTTGAAAAACCTGTAAAATTCGTATATGGTTCGGCCTTAGGGTTTCTCCAAACTTCTCTCCTTTTTTTATGAATGAAAATTAGAAAACTATATATAGAAAATTGAGGCTGACGACGTCAAGAACAACCTTGTGACTCCGTCATCTCGCCGCCAAAAGAATCCTCGGACTGCCTTGATCTACATCTGACGCCGTCATGTATTAAACTTTTCCAGGTCGTCACACATTTAACTCTTGACGCTCTTCCTTGTGACGCCTTCATTTCTGTACTGGGTCGTCATGAAATTTACTCTTGACGCCGTCAGGATAATGCTCTTGACGCTGTCACACACTGTTCCCAGCTTGGAAAATTAAGTCTTTGGCGTTTTCTTCACTTTTATGCTCCAAAAACGTCCGAATTGCTTCCTTTTCGAGATTTCACTCCCAAAGTACCTAAAATCACAAAAGGAACGATTTAGGGCAATATTTGATCAAATAAATTCAATTCCGGGCTTAAATGACCCCCTAAAAGTGGTTCATTTTTCGCCTCATCAGTGTCTCGAGAGGAAATGTTTCATTTATTTCCTGTTTCTCGGACACATCCTGGTGAGGGTTTTCTAATCGTGAGAGATGGTCAGCAGCTAGGTTCTCAGCTCCTTTTTTATCACGGATAATGATATCAAATTCTTTGAGGAGGAGAACCCAACGGAGTAGTCTCGGCTTTGCATCTTGTTTTGCAAAGAGGTACTTCAAAGCCGAGTGATCCGTATATACTATGCATGTGGTCAATATCAAATACAGCCGGAATTTTTCAAAGGCATACACCACGGCTAATAGTTCTTTTTCAGTGGTGGTGTAATGTCTCTGAGCTTCGGTCATAGTCTTGCTTGCATAGTGTATAGGCTGAAAGTATTTTGCTTTTCGTTGCCCCGCACCTATGGCAAAATCACTAGCATCACACATAAGCTCAAAAGGTACGTCCCAATCGGGGGCAACAAGAATCGGTGCCTCAGTAAGCTTCTTCTTCAAGGTTTCAAAAGCTT
Source organism: Artemisia argyi (assembly GCA_030686995.1). Classification (NCBI taxonomy): domain Eukaryota; kingdom Viridiplantae; phylum Streptophyta; class Magnoliopsida; order Asterales; family Asteraceae; genus Artemisia; species Artemisia argyi. Next base: position 94,495,307 of record CM060684.1, read on the forward strand.
CGATGCACTCAGGTGAGAAGATAAAAGGAGCATCCTTCTCGAGAAGATGGGTCATAGGCCGGACGATTTTGGAGAAATCTTGAATAAACCTACGATAGAAGTCGGCGTGACCCAAAAAACTCCTAATACCCTTGACGGTAGTGGGATGAGGAAATTTAGCTATGAAATCAACTTTGGCTCTGTCCATCTCGATCCCGTTTTTTGAAATTTTATGGCCGAGGACAATGCCCTCTTTAACCATAAAATGGTTCTTCTCCCAGTCGAGACACAAGTTTGTGTCTTCACAACGTTTAAGCATATTTTCCAAGTAGGAGAGACAAGACTGGAATGAATCCCCGATGACTGAAAAGTCATCCATAAACACCTCCATAGTTTTTCCGATCATGTCGGAAAATATTGACATCATGCACCTCTGGAACGTGCCCAGAGCATTACATAAACCGAAAGGCATACGTCTATAGGTAAAAGTTCCGTAAGGGCATGTGAAGGTAGTTTTCTCTTGATCCTGTGGATCAATGGGGATTTGGAAATAAGTCGAGAAACCATCGAGGAAACAATAATACTCATTTCCCGCTAATCTCTTAAGCATTTGATCCATAAAGGGCAGAGGAAAATGGTCTTTACGGGTGGCATCATTTAACTTACGATAGTCAATACATATTCGCCATCCCATAACCAGCCGAGTTGGAATCAACTCGTTTTGTTCGTTTGTGACAACAGTTATGCCACCCTTTTTTGGAACGCAATGAATTGGGCTAACCCAAGGACTGTCAGAGATAGGGTAAATTAACCCGGCATCAAGAAGTTTGAGAACTTCTTGTTTAATAACTTCATGTATTTTGGGGTTAACCCGTCTCTGTTGTTGGACTGCTGGTTTGAAATCATCCTCCATTAGGATTTTGCGGGTACAGAATTCAGGGTTGATACCCTTGATGTTGGAGAGTTTCCAAGCAATTGCTTGTTTGTGAGATTTCAGAACCTTTATGAGAGCAGCTTTCTCCTCATTTTTTAAATCTTTTGCAATAATGACGGGTAATTTATCATCACCCTCCAGGAATGCGTATTCAAGATGGGGAGGTAAGTCCTTAAGCTCAACCTCGGGGAAATCTTCAGTTTTCTCAACAGTTTTGATTTCCTCCTTATGAAGTTATTGTGAAAGAACGGGAGGGTGGGAGGGATCTTGATTGAGTAGCTTCTCAAGGAGAAGTATATCCCTGTCCGGGTCAATCTCCTGGTTATCAATTCCTTCAGGAACTGAGTCACTTCGGAGAAAGGCCTCTATTTCCTCCAAGACGAAGTCACTTCCCTCAAACGGAGTGAGGGAAGGAGTAGAATTAGCAATGATGGGATGAGAGGAGGGAGTGGGATTGCCACTTGAAGAATCATCATCGAAACCAAGAATTTCTTGAGAGTACTCCTCTGTAGCTACATCGATGACATCGATGCGGTTAACAGATTTGGAATCATAATTCGAGGAATATCTCGTGGTTTGATCTAGATTGAAGGTTTTGGCTTCGGAACCAACACGTAACGTGATTTCCTCATCGAATACATCGATCAGAGCATGACCCATCCTGAGGAATCCCCGTCCAAGAATTAGGGGAACCCTTGGGTCTGCATCGAAATAAACAATCACGAAATCTGCCGGAAAATGGAACTTTCCCACTTTGACAAATACATCCTCGGCAATACCGAGGGGATGAGATATCGAACAGTCTGCAAGCTCGAGAGTCATTAGGTTGATGCTGGCACCAAGATCAGCCAAGGCAAAGCATTTAACCATTCTCGGGAATATACATGGAATGAGAAATTTCCCAGGATCTCCCAGCTTTTCGGGAAGCTGGTTTAACAAAACCGCATAGCAGTTTTCATTTAGGGGAGTTTTTGCCATCTCGAATAGTTTTTCCTTGTTATTTAATAGATTTTTGATTGTGGATGCAAATTTAGGCATTAAGAGGATAGCATCCGCGAAGCTGATATCAAAATGGAGATCTTGAAAAATTCGGAAAAAATTTTCCATTTGATGATTTGCTTTTTCACGGAGCTTTTGATCTTGTAAACGTGATGGATACAAAATTGACGGTTTCAGGTTTCGTTTTGAATTTTCAACAGAGGTCTCAGGAGGTTCAAATACGACCCCAGTTTTCCGGGTCGGGACCGGGACAACTGGAGGAGGGATGTCAGTGGTACCTCCATTATTAGTAGGAAGTACCGTATCCGTTGTGTCCTCAGTTTCACGTTCCTCTACCTGAACAGGAGAAGAGGTAGACGGGACCGTAGGTCCTTTATAAGAAACTCCACTTCGGGTCGTGATCGCCTTAACATCGCCCCTCGGGTTAGCGATCGTGTTGCTCGGTAGTGTACCTGAGCCCGAGGGTCGATCATTTAAAGACTTCTTAAGTTCAGAAATCTGGCTGACCAACAATTTATTCATTTCTTCTTGGGATTTCATAAACTGTTTCAACAACTCATCGGATGATGGTCCAGTTGGAACAATGGCTTGATTTTGATTAGGAACATTTTGAGCACGATTGTTTTGAAAATTCCCTTGATTCTGATTATTCTGACCCTGAAAATTGTTTCCTTGGTGAAAATTACCCTGTTGGAAATTGTTACCCTAATTAAAATTACCATGACCTTGATTACGGTTAAAATTTCCTTGGTTTTGAAAAGCCTGATTATGACCGGAATGGAAATTCCCTTGGTTCTGAAAACCTTGGTTCATTCGGTTTTGATTAAAATTTTGATTCCGGTTTTGGTTTTGATTTTGAGACTGATTAAACCTGGGTGGTCCAAGGTAGTTATTAGAACAATAGCTCAACAGATTACGGTCCCCTTGTGGTTGGTAGGAATTACCCCCGCATTATAGGAACCTTGAGCTGCGTACACATTCTCAGGAGTGAAGCCACCGGAGGCTGGACACTCAGTGTACGGGTGAGGACCACCACAAGTTTCACAACTTGGGTTGACAACTTTGACGTGATGATTTTGACTAGACTGATGTATACGTAGGACTGCAGTGGACAAATCATCAAGGTTTTTAGCAAGGACAACTATATCATTATTTGCTGGAGTTACAGATTTACATGACGAGTCATTCCTCTCGGCTGAGGAATCCCAGAAATTGTGATGGGCAGTCATGTTTTCGATCAGATCATAACACTCTTCGGGGGTCCTTTTCATAAAGGTGCCTCTAGCAACAGCATTGATGGTGTCACGATGACGAAGTGTCAAACCATTGTAGAAGGTATCTATAATGGTGACAAGAAGCATATTGTGATTTGGACATCGATCAATTGCAAGCTTATAGCGTTCCCATGCCTTAAATAAGGACTCGTCAGGACGCTGTCTGAAGTTGCTGATATCATTTCTCAGTTTAGTTACCATGGATGGTGGAAAGTATTTAGCCAAGAATTTGGTAACCATCTCATCAAAAGTGTGGATCGAATTCTTAGGAAGACGATCGAACCAGGCAGTAGCATGATGAGTGAGAGAATAGGGGAAGAGATACAAACGAAGGCCGTCTTCGGTGACGCCATTTTCTTTCATGCTTTGGGTGACGGTCAAAAATTTGTCAAGATGCTTGTTAGCATCTTCACCCGGTAATCCGTGAAATTGACAAGAATTTTGGACTTGTTGGATCATGTTGTGCTTGAGGCCAAAGTCCATAGCCTCAATAGTGAGTGGTGCAATAGGTCCGTCCGTCCCTTGCATGGTAGGCTGACACAACTCCTCCATCGTTTGGAGATCGGGAGCTGGCTCATCCTTTGGAGGGTCAGGGGGTGGTGGTGGCCCGTCGTCCATTTCTGTTTTTGGTTCTTCACTAATAGTACATAGCTCGGGTACATTTTTCTGATTTTTACGCTTTGGTTGTGAACGAGTGCGCATGCACTAAAAATAATTTTTCAAAACAAGATCGAGGCAAAACAACAGGGAACTAAAACCAATAATCACAAGTGAATGACTTCTTTGAAAAAGGTACACCACTCACAGGGATACAATGGCAAGTTTTAATCTTATGTTTGGGAACTTATTATGTTTACACCCCCAGTTGGTAGGTGTTCTGCCTTGGTTTGCGGTGGTAAGATTTTATGTAATTATTAATAACAGAAAAATTGTTTTTGGGCTTTTCGGGTGTGTGTGCAGAAAACTTTTGGAAATATTTTTGGTATCGATTCGTTAACCGAAATCATTTTCTTTAAAATTACTCGCAGGGTGGCGGGAGAGAAGAATAGACCTCTCTTCAGTTTGCAATTTAATGTCAGAATTTCCGTATTCCACCTGTGTAGTTTGTAATCTTAAAGAAACCGAAGTAATTTAACTTCACGATTGTTTTGTTGTTTTTGATTTTTTTTGGTGTTGTTAACACTTTAGGAAAAGTGTTAATGAACTTTTTGATATGATTGAAATTTTTACAAAAACTTTTTACAAAAGTGGTGAAATTTGTACAGGGATGGTTTTGAAAACCACTAAACTTAAAACGTTTTTTAAAACACGCAACAACCTCCCCGGCAGCGGCGCCAAATTTTGATTGAGGCAAAAGCAGTCAACTAAAGTCAACCATGGATGTGGTCAATATAGTCAAACTCCTTAGGCTCAATTCTTCGTGGATAGTATAGAGTTTCCCCTGGTCGTTATGTCCTGACGAGATTGCAATGGTGCTTGAAAACGTTTGTAGGAATGAGTGGCACTGAGGACAGTAACCAAAGATGATTGGGAATTGATTATGCTACTGATTACTTGGTATTTGAACAATTGAAACAGTATTAACACTAACAGAAACACAGATATGATTACACAAACACAAATTGGAAATCAGAAATGTTTATAGACAGAAAAAAGTGAGATTTAAACAATTTACAGCTACAGGGGGTGCAAATGAAAATTTTACTAACTTAATTATAAAAGAAAATTAAATTAAAAAGAAAAAATATTTTTTTGATTATTTTATGATTTAATATTAATTATTTAAATAAAAACTATTTAACTATTTAATTAAAATTAATTAATTTAAAAACTTTACAATACAAATTTTAACTAGGAAATTGCAAAATTAATTTCTAAAATTCTAAAATAACTTAAAATAAAATTAAAAATTAAAAATATGTATTTTTGTCTTTTTGTGAAATTTTTTATTAATTAAATACTAATTATATTTATTAAACTATTTAAACTATTTTAAATTACTAAAAATAGAAAAATGACTTAGAAAATTCTGAGAAAATTTATAAAACTCAGGAATCCTAAAAAATTATAAAAAGTTTTTAAAAATTATATTTAGACTATTTTACTAATTATTTACTTATTTATTAATTAATATCTAATTTAACTAAATTAATTAAGAAAATTAGAAAATGAACAGTAGAATTTAAGAGACTATTTTCTAAAAATACTAAATGTTTTATAAAACCTAGGAAAAATATAAAAAGGTACTGTTGTTAATTAAAAATTAATAAAACTATTTAATTACTAATATTACTTAATTATTAAATTAAACTAATTTTAATTCTAATAATTATTAAATCAAAAGAGAAAAATCTAGAAAATTACTGAAAATACTTTAAGATAAAAGAAAATTAAGAAAAATATAAAAATGATGAAGTGCTTAATAATAAGCTGAAAAGAAAAATTAAAAGGATAAATCCTATTAAATAGAAGCTATCACTATTTTTAAAGTTGGTTTTCGTTTGTTTTTCTTTTTGAAAACTGATTATAAGCTAAAAATAAGCAACTTTTATGAAAACACCTTTTTTTATAGCTTATTAACAAGCTATGTGCACCCCCTTGTGCTTAACCGTAGAAATTATAGCTTATTAGGGCTTATGGACTTTTGAAAAAGCTGTCTAATACACAAATAAGAATAAACAGATGTAAACAAACTTGAAATAAGCAAGATGACACAAATAAGCACACTGAATAAGCTGCTATGAACAAATAAGCACTAAACACACTACAAGGCCAAAACAGGCCACACACAGGGACTTTTGGACCTCTGTGGGGTCCACAGAAGTCAAGGGGGTCCAAAATAATACTTGACCTACAAAGATGAACTGGTCAACTTTCAAATAAGCCAATAAGCTAGGCTTATTGCTTATTTTTTAGCACTGGGCGCAATTTTGACTTTTTGAAATATTAAGCTAAGTTGACTTTTATGAAACTCTACCTAGATTTAGGCACTGATTATGTTGAAATAAGTTAAAATAAGATGAAATTAAGCTAAGACAACTACTTGTGTAATGATTTGATGAGATATGGACTTAAAACATTCAACAGTTAACAAGTGAGATCAAATCAAAAGGCATTTTGACTTTTTTGCAAATGGTCACTGGTTTTTATGGCTATTCTAAATCAGTAAGGTCTAGGTGAGCATGTTTCAAGTACAAGTGATCAACCAAAACCTTTTTAACTCAATGAAACAATAAGATCCAAACACCCCTTTATGAACTGATTTTTGTGGATTTCAAAGATTTCCAAGGATTTAGACTACAATTTTGATCCCAATCATTAACTTATACTACTACAAACTTGTTTGAGCACACTCCCACTATATACAACAACAATACACAGGGATACACTAAATTTTCCACAAGACAGTTAAAATAAAAAAATTTTGAAATCAAGAAAAGCAATTGAGAAAGCTAATGAAGTTAATAACACTACTAATAATCACCCAGGAATCATAATAAGCAAATATAATCACTAAAAAAGTAATGCTACAGTACAAAACTATGAATCAAAGAAAAATGGGAAATTTGACTCACTTGAGACCCTAGCTAAACAAGGGCACCCAAATGGGCAGCTACGAGCTCCTGGCTTGTTAAAAATAAGCCAGGTTAAGTCCATCTTGCCATTCCATGACTGGCAACTTCCATTAGCATCCTGTCTATTGCAAAGGTACCCTGTGGTGTTTCTTTGTTTCTGATTTTTCTTTTTCTTTTTATTTTTTTCAAGTTTTTATGTTTAGTTATTGATTTAAACTATCTAAGTGAGCTTATGAAACAGCAAATACTAAGTTTAGAACATGATTAAAACCAAAAGAGAAAACTTAAATTGAAATGTGAAAACTGAATTGGAACTGAAATGCTTGAGTTTTTGATTATCAAAAGATCAAATTACAATATTGAAACAGATTACAAGCTTTTGAAAGTAAATTTAACAACTAAAAACTTATATTACACTAATTCGACACTAATTCTTGACTAAGTGACTGCACAGAGCTTCTCCTTCTTTCTCTTCCTTTTATAGATGACTTCTGAGCTCCTTGGGTCCCAATAAGTCTTTCCCAGCTTCAATCTTGATCATTGGATCATTGAAATTAATCCTAGCCGTTTAAATTATTTTTGGCGCCAAAGGATTAAGATGCAATTTGCTCTGATAAACCAAAAGGGGGGGGGGGTGGGGTGTGCATTTATTGTGGGTTGTCTTGTTAGGTATTGGTGGTGGAGTGGGCGGTGTGAGGTGATGGGCAAGTGGAGGTGGTTTTAGCAGGGTGGTATTGGGTAGGAGGGGCGGTATTGTGGGTGAGGGAGGTGGTTTTGACCACGTTTGACCGAGGGTCAAACATTTGACCCTGTAATATTAAGGGTGGATGTTTGGGCTAGTACATGGGCCTGGGGAGTTATAAGGTGGGCTGGATTCGGCTGGGTGGTGTTTGGATTGGATTTGGTTTGGGGTAAATAATACTTAGGTTCGTTTGGTTTTAGAAATTAGCACAAGGACCAATTTTGTAATTTTCCGATTGTTGAGGGGTTGCACTTGTGACTTTCCCATAGTTCTCAAAAGGACTAAACCTGCCAAGTATGAATAACCCAAGGACCATTTTTTGCATTTTTCCAATTCCAGGGGTATTTTCTGCCAATCTTGTAAACTTCAGGGACCAAACATGTACTTTCACCAATCTTTCCATCCAAGAACCCTTTTTGTCATAGAAGAATAGTACAAGGACCAAGATTCATTTTTCTCAAAGTTTTTACATCCCAGGGACCATTTTTGTCAGTTTTGCAAAGTGCAGGGGCTGAACTTGTAATTGTGTGAAACTTTACACCAAAGGACTTTATATGTAATTTATGATTCAAAAAGGACCTTTTGTGACTTTTTCATGTTTTAGAATAACCAGGGACTAGTTTTGACAACTTTTGAAAGTTGACGGACTGAAACTGCCAATTATGCAAACTTTGTTCATTTTTCATTTGTTTTTGATCATTTTGCATCTAAAACATATAAAACACATTTCTGGGATATTTTCAGTATTATGATGCATATTTTAGTGTTTTTGGATGTTTTGGTAGCTCAGATTAGGTAAAAATGATGAGTATTTACACACTCATCATCATGCTTTGCACTTTTTCAAAGAAATTAACCATTAAGAAGTAAAGACTTCATCCTCCTTTTCAGAAAGTTCTGAGCACAACCTTGGGATGATTGTAAAACATACTTCAGTCCACTAAATGTTCAAATTTCCACATTGAACTCAGCTCCCAAGTTTCCTCAGGGGGGAGTTGGGTGTCTTGGCATTCAGTGACTAAGTTGGACTTTAAACCCATCCCTTTAGCAGACTTTGAAACCAAATCTCTAGCCAAACCTTTCGTCAAGTGATCAGCTAAGTTTTGTTGAGATCTAACAAACTCTATAGATACCACCTAAGTGTCTAGACTTCCCATCGTACATCTGGCTATAAGCCTTAGCCAATGTAGCAACACTATCACAACGGATAGAAATAGGTGCTATAGGTTTAGGCCACAATGGAATCTCAAGAAGCAAGCTTTTCAACCATTCAATTATGTTGTTGAACTGGTGATGCAAGTTTGCTTCTTGGATGCCCAAGAAATTGCACCTCCACCAAGTAGGAATACCCAACCACTGGTAGACGAATTTTCTTCAGTGTTATTGATCCAACTTGCATAAGTGTATCCTTCTAATACCTAAGTATAACCAGTATATGAGAGACTATAATCCATAGTCTTCTTTAGATACTTCAGTACTCTCTGAACTACTTGCCAGTGATGAGCACTAAGATTACTAGTATACATGCTTAGTTTACCCACTACAAAAGCTATATGAGGTCTTGTACAAGTCATGCATACATTAGGCAGCCAATCACCTTAGAATACTCAAGTTGAGATACAGCCTTACCAGTATTAGGCATCACCTTCTCACTTGTATCCATAGGAGTACTCACAAGAGTACAATCAAAGTAATTATATTTCCTCAACACCTTATCAATATAATGAGATTGAGAGATAGAAATTCCTTTACTTTCATGTTTAATCCTTATACCAAGAATAACATCAGCCTCCCCCATGTCCTTCATGGACAACCTTGATGACAAAAATTCCTTTGTCAGGTCAACCTAATTTTGGTCAGTGCCATAGATCAGCATGTCATCAACATATAGACAAATGATAACTCCTTTACCAGATTCATCAAAGTTGCTATATACACATTTGTCAGACTGGTTAAGTAAATAACCACTAGACAAAACCACTTCAACAAATTTTTGATGCCATTTCTTAGGTGCCTGCTTTAGTCCATAGAGAGAGTTAATTAGTTTATACACCTTGTTTCCATTTCCAGGCATGATGAAGCCCTGAGGTTGGTTCATATAAACATCCTCATCCAATTCACCATTCAAGAAAGCTGTCTTCACATCCATCTGATGAATAATCAGATTGTGAATTGATGCCAAAGCAATCAACAATCTTATGGTACTGATACGTGCCATAGGGGCATAAGTATCAAAGTATTTTATCCCTGACTTTTGTTTAAAGCCCTGAATGACTAGTCTACCATTGAAATTTTCAATAGTTCCATCTACCTTCATTTTCCTTTTGAAAATCCATTTGCAACATAGTGGTTTGCAACCAGGTGGTAGATCAGCCAACACCCAAGTATGTTGCCCATGATGGAATCCATTTCATCATTAATTGCTTCTTTCAAGAAAGCAACATCCTGGGACTTCCTTGCTTCATCAAATATTTTGGGATCATCCTCAACAATGAAGCAATAGGAGTATTGGTCAGAGACCTCATCCCTTGTTCCTTCAATTAGATATAATTGAAACTCAGGTCCAAATGACTTTGGAGTCCTGACCCTGTTGCTCCTTCTGAGCTCAGGTTCAGGTTGTTGTACCACAACCTCATCAGAAACCTTATCACAAGCCATTTCTACACCACTATTGTGAGTGAGCAATGTTAATATTTGGATAAGTTCATTTTGGTTACCTTAGTGGTGTAGAAATGACTTGTGTGGTTTGGGTGTTTTAAGGTTTTGCGTAACAAGTCTTCGTTCAATCATTTGAGCATTAGTAAGTTACGTAGAGTTTGAATTTGTGAGTTATATTTATATTTTTGTGTGAGATTCTATTTTTGGAAACTTTATTTTGAAAATGATTATTTTCCGAGTCGTCGTAAAAAAACGAAGGGTTAATGCGTAAGACGTTAGGTATCGTTATGGGTTGTTATAAATTATCAAAAGTATAAGGTTTTAAGTGTAATAATTTATTTTAATAAAAAAATAAAAATAATATATTGGAAGAGGAGGGGGCGACTGAATTAAGGGAAAAAGGGGGAAAAGGAAACCAAATTTGATCCCAATTACAACACCTAATGATAAGGATTATCTAGAATATTCATAGGAGGGTATAAATACAAAATCAAAACCCCTCACCCCATTTTCCTGCAATTTGGATCGACCAAGGAAAAAAAAGAGGAGAAAATTTTAGGGTTTTTATTTTTGAAGCTAAAATCAAGTACAAGGTATAATTTTTGATACTTATATTCATTCAGTTGTTTAATTATTATTGTGATTCATGTAATACTAATTATGATGGATCTAGGGTTTGTAAGTTTCTGTAAATTAATTAATTAAAACATGTTGGGATCAATTATTGATTATATTATGATGATTGGTGAAGAGATTTGAGTGTAAAACATGTTAGTTTATGAGTTAGGGTTTTGACATATTTGTAAGGCTGTAAAGATATGAAGTTATTTCATAGATGGTGATGAGTTTGATCATGAATTTTGAGTCTAAATTATAGTTCAGTGAAAGATCTTTCCAAAAACTTCGGCCCCGATCGATTTCTAGGTCCGGAAGGAAGCCTAATGATTTTTGCGAGAAAAGGTGTCAAAGCTGTTAAACCGGGACAAATTTAGGATAAAAGTTTTGAGGTTCAAAGTGGGATAGAATGTGGAATTAGGGTTAGCCTTTCTGTTAGAGTTGAGTTATATATTATACTTGACTTCCACGCGAAGGAGGGACGTTAAAAAGTTGTACAAATATGATTCTTAGGTCAAAACATTTTGGTGTGCGTTCAGATCCGAATCTGGATAGTTTTCAAGTTTGATTTTATTAAGGGTACTTGTGTGTGTTTTTAGACCATGGCCGTCTGGGATTAGCTTGTATGCTTATGAGAGACCATGTTGAATTTTTGGTGTGAGTTGTGGAGCTTTTCTTACTGTGATTTTATGTGGGTAAATGTACCCAAAAATTATGCGTTTTCTGATATAATTCGTGCAAGGGATTTAGTGAGTGTAAGTGATAGGTAGTGTTTGGTATGGAGTCTAGGTGAACCATAATGGTTTATATGACCTTTATACATCCAGCATACGTGTGTTACATGGACTATAGCTTTTAGCTTGGTCGCGTGTAATGTGGGTTTATTTTGTTGTATAGATTTGTGATTATTTATTTGGAAGCTGCAAAGACTGAGGTGAGTTCATAGTCCCATTTTTACTTTGTTTTAAACTTGGGATGGGAATGACGCTTTTGTTAAATTATGATTTTAAGTTACTGTGATTATGTATCTAATAAATGCATGGACTTGTAAGTGTTATTATATGTGTATGAATACTATGTGATAAAGGTGTGGATATTTTGCGTGACTTGTTTGGGGAGTAGTTAAGCTTCCATTGTTCGTATGAGCAACTCCCATAGAAGGGAAGTAGTCTTACTCACTATATTTCTGTGTGGTCTGATCAGAGGCTGATGGATACCCATTATTATTATATTTGTTGTTATTGTGGATCGTGGGTGCGTTCTGTCCCTTATGTCCCTATTGTTGCCTTATGTTGCGTGGTTGGTTGATTGATAGAGATTGCATGCTAGATTGTATAATAACTAGTCTTACTGTCATGCCATGTTTTATAATCACAGCTAACCGGGGTTGCCTTGGGTGATATTGTGTGTCTTAAACCTATGAATCTCACCAACATTATGTTGACGTTTTTAAGCATCATTTTCAGGTTAGCTTTCTAAGGCTAAGGTAGAAGGGAGCGACTAGACGAGACTTAGTTGCATTTGAGAATGTATTAGCTTTATGTTTGAACTATGGATTTGTTTGATTTTCTTTGTGATACCTTTTGGGATATTATTTTTGGTTATTTTATTTGGGGTATTGTTACGACACTTTGTGTCTGTACATTGCTCTATTTGTTTGCATTTAGTAATTATCTATATAGACACCATGTGTTGTGATGATATCCATGAAGTTACACTCGCGTTTCCGCCTTGGTGAGGTGTGATAGTTGTTAAGTATAGGGAGCAGTTGTTTCATGGATTATACCAACAGACTGAAAATACAAAGTATCCATGTACTTACCTCCCTTATCAGTCCTTAATCTTTTGACCAAGGAACCTTGTTGCAATTCAACTTTAGTTTTAAACACTTTAAATTTATCTAATGTTTCATCCTTAATATGTAACAAATAAACATAACAATACCTAGAAGCATCATCAATAAATATCACAAATATTTCTTACTCCCCAAAGAGGGAATAGCATGTAAATCACATAGGTCACTATGAATCAGCTCCAAAACTTTAGTTTCACGTTTTATACTTTGAAATGGTTTCTTAGTAATTTTGGTCATCATGCAAGTTTTACACTTTTCAGTGTCCATATCAAAGGCTTGAATTAACCCATTCTTAGACATATCTCGCATTCTCTTAAAGTGTACATGGACAAGTCTAGCATGTCATATGGTTGAATCATTTAGTTTAGAGGTTGACATAAAGGCTGAATAAGCAATATCATTAACAATATTAAGCCTGAACATTTGATTACACAAATAGCCAAAACCAATAAACACACCATGTTTAGACAAAACAAACTTATCAGATTCAATCACTTGTTTATAACCACAATTATTCAAAATACTACTAGAAACCAAATTCTTTCTAATATTAGGAACATGTCAAACATTAAACAAAGAAACATTCTTTCAAGAATTAAATATTAAATCCACACATCCTCTTCCATGCACCAGGGTTGTTGACTCATTTCTCATATAAAGAATAGAACCATCATTCAGTAACTCACAGGTCTTGAACCAGCTTCTATCTTTACACACATGGATTGTTGCACCAGAGTCAACCCACCACGCAACATCATCATCCTGCACAAAGTATGCCTCAAATATATATGTAACATAATAAATCTGAAAAGACTTATTAAATATATTTTAACCTTTCAGAGAATTGGTATTACCACTCCCTGATCCACTTGTGCCTGATCCATTGGCTTTATTGCAATTTTAACACCCTTACAATCCTTCCTGAAGTGTCCAGTTTTCTCACCCTTCCAACAAGTAGCTTTTAGCTTCTTGTTAAGATCAGCTTTGATGTTATCTTGATGTTTACGTTTGCCCTTGTTGCCATTGTACTTGGTGGAGTTGTTATGCTCAACCATATTGACAACAGATGCACCAGTAGCATTGCTACTTTTTGGCTTGTCACTGTCTTGTGCTCTGAGTGATTCCTCAATGTGCAAATAACTGGCCAACTCAACAAGAGTTAATTCCTCCTTATGTTTAAGCATATGCTTGAAATCTTTCTAAGAAGGAGGGAGTTTATCAATGACACAAGAGACTGAAATAGTCTCATCCATGTTCATTTTGTGTTGTGTGAATCTACCAAGTATACTAAGAAGTTCATTCTATTGTTTCATGACAGGTCTAGAATCGACCATTTTGTAATTGTTAAAATTACTTACAAGGAACTTCTTACTTAATGCATCCTCAGCCATATATTTGGCTTCCAAGGAATCCCATAGTTCTTTACCAGATTCCACATTTTGATAAATATCAAACAAAGGATCAGACATACCATTGAGGATTAAACCTCTGCAAATGTAGTCGTCATTTTCCCACTTGCTCCTTTTCCTTATGTCTTCCACAGTAGCATCATCCCCATTATCAAGAATAGGTGTGCTCAATACATACACCTCACTCAAGCTAGAAAGAAGAAAATGCATCTTCTTTTGCCACCTTCTGAAATCAACACCTTCAAACTTTTCCAATTTAGAAAAGTTAGCAGTCATTTGCCTCATAAAAGCAGCCATTGATTATCACTAAATAGTTTCTATTGATTGTTGGAGTTTTTGAGTTTCCCGGTTGGGTGTTGATAATCAATATCAGATCAGGTATCAATAAAGGTTATTGGATATTTACTTGAAATCGTATTATCAGTTTCCAATATAAACTATTCGGCCCTATGTGTGGGTTACACGAATATCTCTATGCGATAAGACCAAGTGGTGTTCTTGTTTTAAGCACAAATCAAGAACCTGTTTGCTTTCAAGTGTTCATGTTTCGTGTGTTATTTCATGCAGATAAGTATCCTATTTATAGGATCAATTTTGTAACACCCCAACCCGACATGGGTCCGGAGCGCTACAGTATGGTGACATATCAAAGCATACAAAGCATACAACGCAAGCGGAAGACTTAAAACAAAATGTTACAAGGGAAAAATCAAAAAGTACAAAAGAAATACTAAAACTATAAAAGAAAGCAAAATACAAACTAAACAAAGTCTAATCTAATCCAAGTCCAAACTAGTCCAGATGTAATGGGCTTCTAGTGCATGGGGTAGTCCACTAAAGCTTCTATGCTCTCTCTTCACCCAACCCCAGCTTCCAACCTATAACCTCCCGCAGGAAAGGAAATGCGGCTGAGCTTAAAAAGCCCAGTGAACAGATATATAACAAAGCAAACGAATGAAAGAAATGTATATAAGTATAAGAAGTAGGAAATCATAAGTTTTTGCTGAACGGAATATCATCTGTCAAATGCATAAGAGATCAACGAATAACTGAACGAATATCATAAGTCAAATGAAATGAAGCATCATAGATATATCAAGCATAAACAAATCATAAGAGAATCAAGAGCACGTATCAACAAAGGCGCGTCTAACGAGATACTCGAATAGACACAAGAAACATAGGAAAGCCACGAGCCGACCTAACGAGATACTCGAATAGGTCTCAAATCACATAACCACATATCCGTCAATTCATAGGGTGTACATAGAGTAGCTAACTCCAATGTACCAGAAGTGAAAGGGGTACAAGGCACGTACAGCCAGTCACTGTCTTCTCAGAACAAAACAGAACCTAGGATGCATCCATACACTCCCTGAATCAAACAAAATACACATGCCAGCTCATGACTGGACACATATATAACTAATTGGCCATAGTGCACATATATCAAACAAAAGGGAATGCCAGGGATCAATCACACCTCCCCAGAAAGTGTCATGTCAGTGGTGCCATCACTAACACGCCCATGGTACCTCCATGAGTAGAATAAAAACTCGGGCATAAGAACAAAATCATATCAAACAAAGCATATCCATAACAAACGAATCATATCATAATCAAACAGAATCTCAACCAGGAGATAGTAATCAGGTAATCAACAAAATGGATAGCAACGAATCATATCAAAGGGATCATAGCAAAGGCTTATATCAATGAATCATATCATAGCAAACGAATCAAAGTCAAGGATTAAAAAGTCATGAGATCGGAACCCTTACTGAGAAAGGTTAGAATATCTGTACCTTAATCGCCAATGAAATCATAACATAATAATAGGAAGTCACATCCTTCTTCAGCGAATCTACAAGAATAAATGGTCGGCTTATTATTAATAACTCATTTTAAATCAGATTACCCATTTTAGTCGGCTTTCTATTCTTTTTTAGAAACTTTCCGTTTTTTTTAGTAACTTTCATGAATTAGTAAGTTACGGTTATAAATGACAATTTAATAATCTTTAATCTTTAAGGGTCAAAGTAATCAATATACTAGTTTAGGTTTAAATATGCCAATCTCGTAACATTTAGGGTTCATAATTGTACCTTTGAAATTCTATGATATTAATTTGGAACTAGCATTAGAGATTAGGGATAAGATATGTAAATTAGTATTATAAAATGCCATAATGTACATAACATGTATTGTTATTAACTTTTACAAAACAGAAAATGCATATTGCGTCTTCTCCGACTAGTTCTTTTAACATATCCTTTTTGTTCCCTTTTTACTTGTATAGTCTCTATTTTAATTATGCTTAACTCGTCTAAACGGATCAATATAGTAGACATAGACCAATTATATAAATGATTCGACCAGGTTTGCTCCGACTCATATTTGCATACATGTTTTATGTTACGGTTGAATAATCTCTAACTTACGAATGGTTTTAAGATATAACAAATCTCTTGAAGTAATATTTATAGGCAATACAGGATCATGTATTCAAAACGATGGGTCGAAAGTGAGAACGAACCCAACCATTAACGAAATCGTCATTGTGAAACTCGAACCAAAATTAATCTAACGAATGCCAACCCAAAACGGAACTCGAGAAATCTATTGTGTTTACGTATGATAATCTTTTATATACATTATACAAGGCAAAATCCTTAGACGAATCGAGAAGATATCAAAACAGATAACATGAAATCAATGCACATTATTATGATTTAATTGTGACATATTCTTATCTTCATGCATGCGTATTTCATATTTTAAGCTACTAGCAGTTTCCTCTAAATTAAGGTTTCCTTATAATATGTTGTTGTTGATTAGTCTAAGATTGTGACATAATATTTACGTATAAAGCATGGGCTATAGTTTAGATATACCTCGACAAAACGGAAGGTCGAAACCGAAACAAAGTTTGAAGCCGAAGCCACAACCAAACCGTATCTCACACACGAATATAAACTGAATCCCATCAATAGCGACAACCCGAGCCGAATCCAACACAAATCACAGTCCGAAACAAACTCGTACCTTTGTGTTAAAAGTCGTATCTCTCACTTGTGTTGATGACAAACGTTTAGGACTTGTTTAAAAACTCTTGTTGCTTCGTTAGTCTTGAGAGAGAATAACAAAATATGTTATACGGTTTTTAGAGAGAGACCAAAGGATTATGAATGGTTTATTGTTTCTGGTGTGTCGTTATTTTGAGAGAGACAAGAATAATATACGGTTTTGAAGAACTAATGAAGTGGTAAATAAAAGGAAGTCGCATTTCTGGTCGAGAGAAATTAGGAACAAATCAAATCTTCCATATTTTCAAATTGATATTCATCTTGATCCTTCCGAATGTGTGGACTTATTCAAAGATAATGAAAGAATAAATGAGGTGAACAAGGGCTGAGATATCGGGTAACATATCTACTTGTTTTGACTCCTTCCAAAGTGACTAGTCCCATATTACTCCGACGATTTCTCCTTTTCCTTATATATTTGTATATATATATATATATATATCAATACCTTAATTTGAATATAATTTCTTAGTTAGTATTTCATGTTATATATATCTTCCATTACTTAACGTCACACATAGTTGAATAGAAGTAATATTATTAATTAAGAGTGACTATTATCAATATTATAAAAAAAAATATATTATTAGATTATCAGTATCACTAACTATGTAATGTTTTTGGGGTATATGCTTAGGTTAAAATTAAAAATGGTGAAAAATGATGATTCAAATTTTTAGGGTTTTACAACTCTTCCCCTCTAAAAAGAAAATTTTCGTCCTCGAAAATTGAAGTCGCGAAAGTTAGACGGAGTCGTAGCAAATCACGAAAGAACGTCACAATTATCCTCATGCTCGGGGGGATTCTTCCAAAAATATTCACAACAACATAGTCTCTCATGACTCGATCCTGACACACTTGGATAGCCCCAGGCTCTCCACTGAACACAAATCATAACCAATCGTATCCAACGAATGTGAAACAAATATGTAGCAGATGACAGATGACAGATGATAGTTGAAATCTCACAAAGAGATATATGAAACACAAATACCTACGAGGCAAAGACGGAGATAGTACTAAACGATAGACCTTCATCAACTCCTACCGAATTCTGAACGAACAAATGAATTTGATAATAATCAGCGAAGCACAAATCGAATCATCACGCGTATCAAGAGCCTCATATAGAGATGGATAATAAATTCGTACTGACGATCACAATCACAAATCAGAGTATCAAAAAGTTTCAGAAGGCATAACAGAATAGGTAGAATAAGAACGAATTCAAGATCTAACGCGTCGCGAACCAAAACTTCCTCAATTGCCGAAACGTCTTACTCTTCTATTCTTCTTCCGGAAGCGTGAACCAAAATGCGATTCTCTGTCACGATCATTGTAGGTGAACCATGTAGCTTTAATGATCTTCGGCCAGAAGAAATCTCTGCCCATCTTCCAAGCAAGTCGTCCTAGTTAATGCTCCACTGTAATTCCACTCGTGTTGTCCTTCCTCCTGTGCGTGGAAATCTCCGATGTTGTCACCACCATCTTCATACCATCCTGTCTGGCTCCTGCTTCAAGACTCTATACATATTAGTACAACTAAGATGAATAGAGTTGATAAGATCGTTCACTTCAAACTGCTCCCTTCTATCATAGAAATTCAACACCGAAAACGAAGATGAGTCTCGTGTTTCTCTTTCGTCTCTGAACACACTAATATGTCATACTATGACAGTTTGTCCAAGTATTCATGAAAGACACGATTTATCAAATCCATATGAATAGTCGGAAAGGTAACCAATACAATTGGTAACACCCACACAAATACGAAAAGAAATACTAAGAGTATCCCATTCCTCTCACAAATAAGACACGATTCAGCTTCCAACAATAAATACCATCAACCTCCACGAATAAAACAGAATCACACCAAGATACACAGCGAACGTTCCAAACAAATCGAATAACTCTCGACGCGAGTTTCATTAGAGAAGTATCTTCACAGCAGTGGGTAAATCAACTCACGAGTTTCAAAACAAGGTGGTCATAAACGATTATTAGGTTAAGAATCATGGTGTAGAATATAAACTTCATAGAACGTCAAAGGTGACAAACATAAAATGACAGTCGTCATCATCATAATACTCAGGCAACAAATCAAAATCCAGAGTAACATCGAATCGAACATCTCCAATGTAAATAGATTAGCACAACAAAATCGTCTCCAAATATCTCCAGAACGCATCGGACGAATCGAATATACACGATGAAAAATCACAAAATGTTCATAGGGGTAGAATAGGTAAGGTCAAAAATCAACAATGAAGAAAGAATTAAAAGCAGGAAGACGTCACAGAATGTGTCAAACACGTAGGATTCATACAAACGCGAATCTTCGAATGAACAAAAGGCATCTAAACGAATGTCAAACGAATCAAGAATCGAAGTTCAAAAGGATAACTCCAAAGAAAGAAACCTATGAGGCACACTACGAAGTCTAAAGGCATCGTAAGCGCATGTCGCGAATCCTGATAAGTCTTCTAAGTCTCCGAAACGAATGATCTAGTAAGAGCTTAACGAAAAGCAAAGACATAAATCAGAGTAAAGCGGAAGCAAGAAAACCAATGTCTGATCGTATATCTACCCAATCCTCACCGGCCATACTAAAGCTCTTAAGGGGAGAAACTTAAGGCAAAACCTTCCAAAGTTATTCCTAAAGCTTCTAAGGTGCAAACCTAAAGGTCCAAAACTTCACAGGCCATAACTTATGTACTACAAGTCGCAACCTTAGCTCTGATACCATAATTGTAACACCCCAACCCGACATGGGTCCGGAGCGCTACAGTATGGTGACATATCAAAGCATACAAAGCATACAACGCAAGCGGAAGACTTAAAACAAAATGTTACAAGGGAAAAATCAAAAAGTACAAAAGAAATACTAAAACTATAAAAGAAAGCAAAATACAAACTAAACAAAGTCTAATCTAATCCAAGTCCAAACTAGTCCAGATGTAATGGGCTTCTAGTGCATGGGGTAGTCCACTAAAGCTTCTATGCTCTCTCTTCACCCAACCCCAGCTTCCAACCTATAACCTGCCGCAGGAAAGGAAATGCGGCTGAGCTTAAAAAGCCCAGTGAACAGATATATAACAAAGCAAACGAATGAAAGAAATGTATATAAGTATAAGAAGTAGGAAATCATAAGTTTTTGCTGAACGGAATATCATCTGTCAAATGCATAAGAGATCAACGAATAACTGAACGAATATCATAAGTCAAATGAAATGAAGCATCATAGATATATCAAGCATAAACAAATCATAAGAGAATCAAGAGCACGTATCAACAAAGGCGCGTCTAACGAGATACTCGAATAGACACAAGAAACATAGGAAAGCCACGAGCCGACCTAACGAGATACTCGAATAGGTCTCAAATCACATAACCACATATCCGTCAATTCATAGGGTGTACATAGAGTAGCTAACTCCAATGTACCAGAAGTGAAAGGGGTACAAGGCACGTACAGCCAGTCACTGTCTTCTCAGAACAAAACAGAACCTAGGATGCATCCATACACTCCCTGAATCAAACAAAATACACATGCCAGCTCATGACTGGACACATATATAACTAATTGGCCATAGTGCACATATATCAAACAAAAGGGAATGCCAGGGATCAATCACACCTCCCCAGAAAGTGTCATGTCAGTGGTGCCATCACTAACACGCCCATGGTACCTCCATGAGTAGAATAAAAACTCGGGCATAAGAACAAAATCATATCAAACAAAGCATATCCATAACAAACGAATCATATCATAATCAAACAGAATCTCAACCAGGAGATAGTAATCAGGTAATCAACAAAATGGATAGCAACGAATCATATCAAAGGGATCATAGCAAAGGCTTATATCAATGAATCATATCATAGCAAACGAATCAAAGTCAAGGATTAAAAAGTCATGAGATCGGAACCCTTACTGAGAAAGGTTAGAATATCTGTACCTTAATCGCCAATGAAATCATAACATAATAATAGGAAGTCACATCCTTCTTCAGCGAATCTACAAGAATAAATGGTCGGCTTATTATTAATAACTCATTTTAAATCAGATTACCCATTTTAGTCGGCTTTCCATTCTTTTTTAGAAACTTTCCGTTTTTTTTAGTAACTTTCATGAATTAGTAAGTTACGGTTATAAATGACAATTTAATAATCTTTAATCTTTAAGGGTCAAAGTAATCAATATACTAGTTTAGGTTTAAATATGCCAATCTCGTAACATTTAGGGTTCATAATTGTACCTTTGAAATTCTATGATATTAATTTGGAACTAGCATTAGAGATTAGGGATAAGATATGTAAATTAGTATTATAAAATGCCATAATGTACATAACATGTATTGTTATTAACTTTTACAAAACAGAAAATGCATATTGCGTCTTCTCCGACTAGTTCTTTTAACATATCCTTTTTGTTCCCTTTTTACTTGTATAGTCTCTATTTTAATTATGCTTAACTCGTCTAAACGGATCAATATAGTAGACATAGACCAATTATATAAATGATTCGACCAGGTTTGCTCCGACTCATATTTGCATACATGTTTTATGTTACGGTTGAATAATCTCTAACTTACGAATGGTTTTAAGATATAACAAATCTCTTGAAGTAATATTTATAGGCAATACAGGATCATGTATTCAAAACGATGGGTCGAAAGTGAGAACGAACCCAACCATTAACGAAATCGTCATTGTGAAACTCGAACCAAAATTAATCTAACGAATGCCAACCCAAAACGGAACTCGAGAAATCTATTGTGTTTACGTATGATAATCTTTTATATACATTATACAAGGCAAAATCCTTAGACGAATCGAGAAGATATCAAAACAGATAACATGAAATCAATGCACATTATTATGATTTAATTGTGACATATTCTTATCTTCATGCATGCGTATTTCATATTTTAAGCTACTAGCAGTTTCCTCTAAATTAAGGTTTCCTTATAATATGTTGTTGTTGATTAGTCTAAGATTGTGACATAATATTTACGTATAAAGCATGGGCTATAGTTTAGATATACCTCGACAAAACGGAAGGTCGAAACCGAAACAAAGTTTGAAGCCGAAGCCACAACCAAACCGTATCTCACACACGAATATAAACTGAATCCCATCAATAGCGACAACCCGAGCCGAATCCAACACAAATCACAGTCCGAAACAAACTCGTACCTTTGTGTTAAAAGTCGTATCTCTCACTTGTGTTGATGACAAACGTTTAGGACTTGTTTAAAAACTCTTGTTGCTTCGTTAGTCTTGAGAGAGAATAACAAAATATGTTATACGGTTTTTAGAGAGAGACCAAAGGATTATGAATGGTTTATTGTTTCTGGTGTGTCGTTATTTTGAGAGAGACAAGAATAATATACGGTTTTGAAGAACTAATGAAGTGGTAAATAAAAGGAAGTCGCATTTCTGGTCGAGAGAAATTAGGAACAAATCAAATCTTCCATATTTTCAAATTGATATTCATCTTGATCCTTCCGAATGTGTGGACTTATTCAAAGATAATGAAAGAATAAATGAGGTGAACATGGGCTGAGATATCGGGTAACATATCTACTTGTTTTGACTCCTTCCAAAGTGACTAGTCCCATATTACTCCGACGATTTCTCCTTTTCCTTATATATTTGTATATATATATATATCAATACCTTAATTTGAATATAATTTCTTAGTTAGTATTTCATGTTATATATATCTTCCATTACTTAACGTCACACATAGTTGAATAGAAGTAATATTATTAATTAAGAGTGACTATTATCAATATTATAAAAAAAATATATTATTAGATTATCAGTATCACTAACTATGTAATGTTTTTGGGGTATATGCTTAGGTTAAAATTAAAAATGGTGAAAAATGATGATTCAAATTTTTAGGGTTTTACAACTCTTCCCCTCTAAAAAGAAAATTTTCGTCCTCGAAAATTGAAGTCGCGAAAGTTAGACGGAGTCGTAGCAAATCACGAAAGAACGTCACAATTATCCTCATGCTCGGGGGGATTCTTCCAAAAGTATTCACAACAACATAGTCTCTCATGACTCGATCCTGACACACTTGGATAGCCCCAGGCTCTCCACTGAACACAAATCATAACCAATCGTATCCAACGAATGTGAAACAAATATGTAGCAGATGACAGATGACAGATGATAGTTGAAATCTCACAAAGAGATATATGAAACACAAATACCTACGAGGTAAAGACGGAGATAGTACTAAACGATAGACCTTCATCAACTCCTACCGAATTCTGAACGAACAAATGAATTTGATAATAATCAGCGAAGCACAAATCGAATCATCACGCGTATCAAGAGCCTCATATAGAGATGGATAATAAATTCGTACTGACGATCACAATCACAAATCAGAGTATCAAAAAGTTTCAGAAGGCATAACAGAATAGGTAGAATAAGAACGAATTCAAGATCTAACGCGTCGCGAACCAAAACTTCCTCAATTGCCGAAACGTCTTACTCTTCTATTCTTCTTCCGGAAGCGTGAACCAAAATGCGATTCTCTGTCACGATCATTGTAGGTGAACCATGTAGCTTTAATGATCTTCGGCCAGAAGAAATCTCTGCCCATCTTCCAAGCAAGTCGTCCTAGTTAATGCTCCACTGTAATTCCACTCGTGTTGTCCTTCCTCCTGTGCGTGGAAATCTCCGATGTTGTCACCACCATCTTCATACCATCCTGTCTGGCTCCTGCTTCAAGACTCTATACATATTAGTACAACTAAGATGAATAGAGTTGATAAGATCGTTCACTTCAAACTGCTCCCTTCTATCATAGAAATTCAACACCGAAAACGAAGATGAGTCTCGTGTTTCTCTTTCGTCTCTGAACACACTAATATGTCATACTATGACAGTTTGTCCAAGTATTCATGAAAGACACGATTTATCAAATCCATATGAATAGTCGGAAAGGTAACCAATACAATTGGTAACACCCACACAAATACGAAAAGAAATACTAAGAGTATCCCATTCCTCTCACAAATAAGACACGATTCAGCTTCCAACAATAAATACCATCAACCTCCACGAATAAAACAGAATCACACCAAGATACACAGCGAACGTTCCAAACAAATCGAATAACTCTCGACGCGAGTTTCATTAGAGAAGTATCTTCACAGCAGTGGGTAAATCAACTCACGAGTTTCAAAACAAGGTGGTCATAAACGATTATTAGGTTAAGAATCATGGTGTAGAATATAAACTTCATAGAACGTCAAAGGTGACAAACATAAAATGACAGTCGTCATCATCATAATACTCAGGCAACAAATCAAAATCCAGAGTAACATCGAATCGAACATCTCCAATGTAAATAGATTAGCACAACAAAATCGTCTCCAAATATCTCCAGAACGCATCGGACGAATCGAATATACACGATGAAAAATCACAAAATGTTCATAGGGGTAGAATAGGTAAGGTCAAAAATCAACAATGAAGAAAGAATTAAAAGCAGGAAGACGTCACAGAATGTGTCAAACACGTAGGATTCATACAAACGCGAATCTTCGAATGAACAAAAGGCATCTAAACGAATGTCAAACGAATCAAGAATCGAAGTTCAAAAGGATAACTCCAAAGAAAGAAACCTATGAGGCACACTACGAAGTCTAAAGGCATCGTAAGCGCATGTCGCGAATCTTGATAAGTCTTCTAAGTCTCCGAAACGAATGATCTAGTAAGAGCTTAACGAAAAGCAAAGACATAAATCAGAGTAAAGCGGAAGCAAGAAAACCAATGTCTGATCGTATATCTACCCAATCCTCACCGGCCATACTAAAGCTCTTAAGGGGAGAAACTTAAGGCAAAACCTTCCAAAGTTATTCCTAAAGCTTCTAAGGTGCAAACCTAAAGGTCCAAAACTTCACAGGCCATAACTTATGTACTACAAGTCGCAACCTTAGCTCTGATACCATAATTGTAACACCCCAACCCGACATGGGTCCGGAGCGCTACAGTATGGTGACATATCAAAGCATACAAAGCATACAACGCAAGCGGAAGACTTAAAACAAAATGTTACAAGGGAAAAATCAAAAAGTACAAAAGAAATACTAAAACTATAAAAGAAAGCAAAATACAAACTAAACAAAGTCTAATCTAATCCAAGTCCAAACTAGTCCAGATGTAATGGGCTTCTAGTGCATGGGGTAGTCCACTAAAGCTTCTATGCTCTCTCTTCACCCAACCCCAGCTTCCAACCTATAACCTCCCGCAGGAAAGGAAATGCGGCTGAGCTTAAAAAGCCCAGTGAACAGATATATAACAAAGCAAACGAATGAAAGAAATGTATATAAGTATAAGAAGTAGGAAATCATAAGTTTTTGCTGAACGGAATATCATCTGTCAAATGCATAAGAGATCAACGAATAACTGAACGAATATCATAAGTCAAATGAAATGAAGCATCATAGATATATCAAGCATAAACAAATCATAAGAGAATCAAGAGCACGTATCAACAAAGGCGCGTCTAACGAGATACTCGAATAGACACAAGAAACATAGGAAAGCCACGAGCCGACCTAACGAGATACTCGAATAGGTCTCAAATCACATAACCACATATCCGTCAATTCATAGGGTGTACATAGAGTAGCTAACTCCAATGTACCAGAAGTGAAAGGGGTACAAGGCACGTACAGCCAGTCACTGTCTTCTCAGAACAAAACAGAACCTAGGATGCATCCATACACTCCCTGAATCAAACAAAATACACATGCCAGCTCATGACTGGACACATATATAACTAATTGGCCATAGTGCACATATATCAAACAAAAGGGAATGCCAGGGATCAATCACACCTCCCCAGAAAGTGTCATGTCAGTGGTGCCATCACTAACACGCCCATGGTACCTCCATGAGTAGAATAAAAACTCGGGCATAAGAACAAAATCATATCAAACAAAGCATATCCATAACAAACGAATCATATCATAATCAAACAGAATCTCAACCAGGAGATAGTAATCAGGTAATCAACAAAATGGATAGCAACGAATCATATCAAAGGGATCATAGCAAAGGCTTATATCAATGAATCATATCATAGCAAACGAATCAAAGTCAAGGATTAAAAAGTCATGAGATCGGAACCCTTACTGAGAAAGGTTAGAATATCTGTACCTTAATCGCCAATGAAATCATAACATAATAATAGGAAGTCACATCCTTCTTCAGCGAATCTACAAGAATAAATGGTCGGCTTATTATTAATAACTCATTTTAAATCAGATTACCCATTTTAGTCGGCTTTCCATTCTTTTTTAGAAACTTTCCGTTTTTTTTAGTAACTTTCATGAATTAGTAAGTTACGGTTATAAATGACAATTTAATAATCTTTAATCTTTAAGGGTCAAAGTAATCAATATACTAGTTTAGGTTTAAATATGCCAATCTCGTAACATTTAGGGTTCATAATTGTACCTTTGAAATTCTATGATATTAATTTGGAACTAGCATTAGAGATTAGGGATAAGATATGTAAATTAGTATTATAAAATGCCATAATGTACATAACATGTATTGTTATTAACTTTTACAAAACAGAAAATGCATATTGCGTCTTCTCCGACTAGTTCTTTTAACATATCCTTTTTGTTCCCTTTTTACTTGTATAGTCTCTATTTTAATTATGCTTAACTCGTCTAAACGGATCAATATAGTAGACATAGACCAATTATATAAATGATTCGACCAGGTTTGCTCCGACTCATATTTGCATACATGTTTTATGTTACGGTTGAATAATCTCTAACTTACGAATGGTTTTAAGATATAACAAATCTCTTGAAGTAATATTTATAGGCAATACAGGATCATGTATTCAAAACGATGGGTCGAAAGTGAGAACGAACCCAACCATTAACGAAATCGTCATTGTGAAACTCGAACCAAAATTAATCTAACGAATGCCAACCCAAAACGGAACTCGAGAAATCTATTGTGTTTACGTATGATAATCTTTTATATACATTATACAAGGCAAAATCCTTAGACGAATCGAGAAGATATCAAAACAGATAACATGAAATCAATGCACATTATTATGATTTAATTGTGACATATTCTTATCTTCATGCATGCGTATTTCATATTTTAAGCTACTAGCAGTTTCCTCTAAATTAAGGTTTCCTTATAATATGTTGTTGTTGATTAGTCTAAGATTGTGACATAATATTTACGTATAAAGCATGGGCTATAGTTTAGATATACCTCGACAAAACGGAAGGTCGAAACCGAAACAAAGTTTGAAGCCGAAGCCACAACCAAACCGTATCTCACACACGAATATAAACTGAATCCCATCAATAGCGACAACCCGAGCCGAATCCAACACAAATCACAGTCCGAAACAAACTCGTACCTTTGTGTTAAAAGTCGTATCTCTCACTTGTGTTGATGACAAACGTTTAGGACTTGTTTAAAAACTCTTGTTGCTTCGTTAGTCTTGAGAGAGAATAACAAAATATGTTATACGGTTTTTAGAGAGAGACCAAAGGATTATGAATGGTTTATTGTTTCTGGTGTGTCGTTATTTTGAGAGAGACAAGAATAATATACGGTTTTGAAGAACTAATGAAGTGGTAAATAAAAGGAAGTCGCATTTCTGGTCGAGAGAAATTAGGAACAAATCAAATCTTCCATATTTTCAAATTGATATTCATCTTGATCCTTCCGAATGTGTGGACTTATTCAAAGATAATGAAAGAATAAATGAGGTGAACATGGGCTGAGATATCGGGTAACATATCTACTTGTTTTGACTCCTTCCAAAGTGACTAGTCCCATATTACTCCGACGATTTCTCCTTTTCCTTATATATTTGTATATATATATATCAATACCTTAATTTGAATATAATTTCTTAGTTAGTATTTCATGTTATATATATCTTCCATTACTTAACGTCACACATAGTTGAATAGAAGTAATATTATTAATTAAGAGTGACTATTATCAATATTATAAAAAAAAAAATATTATTAGATTATCAGTATCACTAACTAAGTAATGTTTTTGGGGTATATGCTTAGGTTAAAATTAAAAATGGTGAAAAATGATGATTCAAATTTTTAGGGTTTTACAAATTTACTCTTAGTCAATGAAATTATGAGAATTAATCGGCCAATTAGTCTTCTCATAATGTTCCTCCACCATAGCCATAGTGGTTACAAGACCAAGTTATAATGGTCTTAATTACGAGTTTGAAACTGCCCATAAATAGGTCAAAGTAGTTACAAACTCATTCCAGCAGTACTAACTTATGCCAACAGTAGTAACATTGCTCCAGCAGTATTAACTTAGTACTAGCAGTAGTAACTCTATGAAGGATTGAACTTTCTGATGAGTGACTCCCAACCACTATTATAGTCAGAAGGATTGAACTTTCTGATGAGTTACTCCCAACCACTATTATAGTCAGTCAGGGTAATCAGGAACTTAATAGGTGTACACTCTGTACCTCCAAACTCATTTTCAAGTATGATGATATCCCTCAATTGAACTAAATTTCCAACATCTTGTTATTTATGTAGTTCAATACTAAATATGAAACTATTTTGTTTTTAAAATACATGTAATGGTTTTCTGATAAATCCTCAATCTAAATTGTGTTATAGAATGACTCAACCCAAAAAAAGTTGTTTCACTTTTGCTAGTGAATCTTTTATGTTACATATAAATATTCATACCGGGGAATATTTCGACTCTCTATCACGTATCCTATTGTTGACAACTTGACATTATGGAGCATCTAGGGGGTTGGCAGTAGCAATATGCGTAGAAAATGGGTTAAGCCAGATTAATAATTATTATTAATATTACTCGTAGTATATAATAATATGTTAAATGTAATATATGCCTGTTATTTGTTATGTGTACTTAATATATAAAATAAAATAAAAAAATATATTTGAAGAAACATGAAAAACTCATACTACGCAAAAGCATTTGGTTACCACAACTCCACAAGTGAAGACTAAATCAAGACTGACCTTATTTGGTATACTAACATTTAATTTGAGTATTTACGGTCTAAATTGCAATTTTAATTTTGTTCGTACTTTACTTAAATACAAAATAGACATTTCACTCGATGCATAAGCGCATTCATAATGCTAAAAAATTAATGCTAAAATGAGTGGCGGAGCTAGAAAAAAAAATTTTAGGAGGACTCATGGGCGGTTTTGGGCCGGCGCACCATCAGGAACCGAGCCGGGCCCAACCCACTAAGGGGCACTAAAATTTTTTATACCCATTATATGTACTAGGCCCAACCCACTAAGGGGCACTAAAAATAAACCCTATTAATCATTTAATCCAAAAAGTCAAAAACGATTGTGAAGAGACAAAAGGGTGAAGGGCTGAAGGCGTGAAGCACTGAAGCTTTGCTTTCAATAATCCATCTCTATTTTCAAATCATAACTAAGGTTACAACTTAGAACTCTCAACTAGTTATCAATTTTAATTTTTTTTAGTTATCAATTTTGTCTAGTTATCACTTTTTAGTTCTCAATTTTGCCTAGTTATCAATTTCAATTTTTTATTTTTGCATAATTATATACATATACTGATATACAGTATATACTCAAATTGAGTAATTGATATTTGACAAATGACAAATGACAAATTGTTAAATAATGTTATTTTTTTTTCTTCATATGTAGTTGCTTAAAAAAAATTATGCCTCCTAAATAAGTATTTGTTGAAGTCATACTTAAGATCTACAATGTCTCAAGATAGACTGAATGAATTAGCAATGATTTTTATATAGAGCGATATGTTTGAGAACATGAATTATGAATCGTTGATCGAAGACTTTGCTTCAAAAAACGCGAGAAGAACCGCACAGTTTACTTAAATATATTTTATTTTGTAGAATTAATACTTTTGTTGCAAGAATGATTTTTGTTCATATATTTGGCTTTTCGTACTTGATTATGGTCTATGGATATTATAATATAGGGGCACATTTTTTTTTTCGTATCGGGCCTAATTTTTTTTGACGTTCTCAGCACCGCCCCTGGCGAGGGCCGGACCAATTTTTTTTCCGGAAGAACATTAAATGGGAGGGCCGAAACCATTTTTTTCCCGGTAGAACATATGAAATCGCAAAAAATACATTAACGGGCTAGGGGGCCGGGACCCTTCCCGGTCCCTTAATAGCTCCGCCTTTGGCTAAAATGTATAATCTTAGAGTAACTTGTATTTTTTGTATTGTGTTTTATATGTGTTTAAAGGTGCAAGGGTTGGTTTGTTAGAAAAGAAAGAGTGCAAGGACTGTAAATGGATATAGCTGGAAACTCAAATTTACTTTTAGGTTATTTGGTTTTCGACTCGACATTGTGAGATGACTAATCTCACAACAACTATTTTTTTGGATAGCCTAGAGTCGGCGGAGGTATAATATTACAAAAATATTACTCCCTCTGTCCTAATACTTGAGTCCATTTTGACTTTTGTTTGCAACTTTGACTTTAATTATATATTTTCGGTGTTATATAATACTTGATGAAAAGTATAACAATGTAAATATATTTAAAACACAATTCATTTATATATTTTGCATTAAGTATTATATAATACGAAAAAAAATTTAATTAAGGTCAAAGTTGTAAAAAAAAGTCAAAATGGATTTAAATTTTATGACGGAGGTAGTGATATTTGATTCTCATTATTAAAGAAGATAACTATAACCAGTAAAATTAATGGCATTTAATGATTCAATTAAACAAATAAACCGACGTAACTAAAATCATGTGTATGAAATGGCATTTTCCATTATACTATTACGACAACTTGACATAGTAAATACCTGTGTTTTTAGATGAACCGAACAAGTGACAGGGAATGTTGATTGTTGATTACGTTTAGTTTTGTTGACTTTTAAATGATTATCGTTTTGGTTAGTATTGTCAACTTTATAAAGTCAACTGAATACACAAAATAATCTGGCCATGTACGTGTATTTGGATTCATTGAACTCTTAATACAATAGAGTTTTCATTTATTAAATAAAATTTTACGCATAGGATATCATAATTTTATATATTGTTGCAAACTTTCATCAAATTTTGTTAGTTTTAGGCTATATCACTAGATCACATTTTCCTTCTTCTTTCTCATCGAATAGGGATATAAGACCAAAGCTTTTAATCTAGTAGTGTATATGCGTGTGCTCGCTCATCAAAATATTGTGCGGTCAAGTCTCGTTTAAAACATTCGTGAGATATATCATGAGAAGTAATATAGCTATGCGAAAAAGTCGCTCTTTTTAGCTAAAGTTAATAAATATATAAGATTAAAATAGGCTTGTTCTCAATGATACCCCACCTATCAGAATATTACTTGAAGACTTGAAGATTGATTTATTGCGTAAATATTATAAAATAGTCATTTGCCTTTAAAACAAATAAAAATATAAAATTGTATGTATTGTGTTTGAAATAGGATGCGCGGGACCTCAAGTATTTGTGTCTCATCAATATTTTTGCTATGCTTAAGATTACAAACGAATTAAGAAAGACTTTTGTTATTAGTATCTTAACTACTTATAATGTAGATTTAGTCAAAGTGGAAAACTGAATTTTCAGTCAATTTTCATTTTGCCCTTCTATACTATCTTAACTACTTATAATGTAGATTTAGTCAAAGGGGAAAAGTGTAAAACTGAATTTTCATTCAATCCCCATTTTGCCCTTCTATACTACAAGGGTGAGAGAAAATTAATTGTGTAATTAATGCTCTTATTAAAACACCTCATAACTTAAAATTACAATAATTTATTCATATGGTACAACCAATTAAAAGCATCTATATCAAATTAAAAACAATCAATTAAAACACCCCTTACTAAAAAAAGTACAATAAAATTTTCACAATATACAATTTAAACAAGCTACAACATAATATAAAATATAAAATAATTAAACACACTAATTAATGTTATTTTTAAAACATCCTAAAATGAAAAGTATATGTTATTATACACATTATACAAATTAATAAAACACACAAAACTTTATACAAGCTAACAAGTTGATGTTGCATATAGTTTTGAAAACTGGACCGGACCAACGGGTTCAATTGGGAAAAACATATAGTTTTGAAAATTGGACACGACGGGTTCAGTTATTAAAAGCATGACTCGGTTTAAATCGACCCATTTTTCGACCGGAACGGTTCAACCGGGTTTCAAAACATTATGTTGACATGAGCTTAAGTATCAAAATCAATAAGTCAACAAAGTCAATAAGTCAACAAAGTCAATAAGTCAATAAGTCAACACATTTAATCCCTAAATCTTCAAACTTTTATTAGAGGTGGCAAAACGGGCGGGCACGGGCACGGGCTAAAATGGCACGGGTTAAAACGGGCACGGGCTAAACGGACAAATTATAAATCGGGCCAAACGGGCACGGGCTAAAACGAGCAAATTATAATTCAACTATTAAAAACATTCGGAACAGTCCTAAAAACCCCTTTAATTCATCTTGTAAAAAAAGATCAAGCATCTAAGTCTTAACTATATTTAATTATTTTTTCTTAAAAAAAATAGAGTATTAAATGAATAAAAATGCAACTAATTAAATATATCTATCAATTAATTAGAGTATTAAATAATTATGTATAAAATAGTTAATAAATGAGATAAATTAAAATTAAAATAGTTGGAATGTTTTATAGTTACCAGTGACAAGTGAATTGGTCGGAAAAAAATGAGAGTAATTGCTTGAAAGTTGAATTGTGTGATTCGAAAGCCATCTAATAATATCTGTTTTTATCTTTTGCCTGTAAGAGCCCATCAAATAAATGCAAGGGGGCAAAAAACGCCTCAAACTTTTAAAAAAGTGTCAAAAATCGACCAAAAATTACAAATTGGGCAAGATTTGCCACCCCTAACTTTTATTATTTTTCATTTATAACTCATAAACTTTCTTTTATCACTAAACGATCTATCGTTATAAAATCCCGTTGCTATGCACGGGTATTCGTCTAGTCCTTTTAAAGCGCAAGTAATATAGTATTTAATATATAATACAAATAACATTTTTTTAAGTAGCAAAATAATTATTATTATTAAAAAAAAAAAAAAAAAAAAAAAAAAAAAAAAAAAAAAAAAAAAAAACCTTCTTCTTCAATGTGTGGTTGTACACACACTTCCAAATAACACACTACAACAAAACGAAACTTGCAAATAGTCCTTTCATTTTAGCTACCGTTAAGAAATCCATCTCAAAAGACCAATCAACAAATTTACAAAAATGGTCTCTGTAGGTTACCTAATATTGAAATATCATCCCTAAACTTTTATCCTTTTATGAGAATGATAATTTGCATGAACAGTCCTTACGTTTTAGCTAAAATGACGTAACTCGTCCCTGGGGACCATCTGGGTAACATAAATTAATGTAAATCGTAGCTGACATTGCGAAAATCTTCCCAAAATCTAAAATTTAAAATTTATTTGTATATGTTTAAAACATGTTATTAGTAATAACTAAAACACTATGCGCATCGTTCTTAAAAGGGTCATAAACACTATAAACTTGCGTTCTGGCTTGAGCCGAAATCTTCAGCTTAACTTATTACAACTTACGTCTTTTATACTTAGACTATTTTAAACACACTGAAACTAGTCTAAGAAAGTTTATTGATTTGGCGTACCAAGTCCACACAATAGAGGAATCTGACGAAAAGGTTGGAAGGTAGGGAGTGGACAGTGCAGTCGACATGATATCGTGGTCACTTCTTGTGCTCTTGCATGTCATTATGTCGCATTATTAGAGATTGTACATGTTCCTAAGAAACAAGGGAATTGAGTGTGCTCTGAAGTAGTTTGATAACTTACATTAGTATTTCATCATGTACTTCTAGTAATATAATAGAGAGTAATTAAAGAGTGTGATTTGAAGCTCAAGGGAATTGAATATGAACACATTACAAAAAAGATGATAGACCGGCGTGTCATGGCCTGTTTCAGACTAATTTCGCTAATGAAAGGGACAACCTTATTTATCTTCTTTGCATCTTCTTTTCTATAGACGTACTCCATTATTTTCCCAACAAGGCATGCAAATTGTGTATATCAAATTGTTCACCGCTGAGCCATGTTGTGCATACCTTGTGGTCTTAAAAGACAATAAAAATGTATACAGAATCTGTATATGTCTATATGTATTTCACTTCATCTACATACTACGTAAAACCACAGTGACCAGGATTACGAATGCAATCTATATATGCTGATTAATGGATGAGATTCTTAGAGTATATAATCAAGTATAGTTCCAAATACGTATATACCACAGAAAGATTTTAGAAATTGTTGACACGTCGGCAACGACACCAGAAAGCTGTGCCACCACTTCTACCTCGAGCTACAGCTATTTCTTCATCAATGTAAAACCATATAAAGAAGGGATTCTTCGTAGTTGGTTCACTTTCGTCACTTCCTTTAATGTTAATCTCCAACGGGTTAAAAGGTCCAATTTTTATTCGTATGAGCTCGAATACGAAGGCCAGTATTCTCTTTTTCCATGAAAACCTACCTTCAAATGTCAGGCTACCGAGAGGTCCTAGGTAGACTCCGTTTTCGATCCTCCTTGCCTAAAAAATTAAGGCTTCACAAGTTATTCATGCAGTTTTTGTAACTTTAACTATGACAAACATATGGAATATTTCATACATAATCGACAGTGCGCAAACATGGTTGTACGATTACAGCCCATCTATATATTTTATATTATTACACCTAATGGGTCAAATTACTTAAATTTATGCATAAAAGAAAATGGATTAAATTGGTTGAAAGGGTCAAATGTACCTAAAGCTGAACCTAGTGACAATGTAACAAATCTTCTTATTTGCTATGATATAAGTTCAAACTACAATTGTTACTGCAGTTTTTCTAATCTAAATTGCACATTGGTTATTCATAAAATAAAGTATAAAAACATAATATTCTTTGGAAAGCATTACTCTAACATGTACTAATATAAAAAGGATCTGTGGTCAAGCAAGTGAAATTGTCATTACATTGCTATTAATGACTTGTCATGATTGGATGGCATCATGGCAATCACTAAATTGTGGAAACAATCCCCAAAAAAAGTGGATACATAACCCATGTAAATAAAATACGTTTTGACAAGTTATTCTGCCTGACCCGCCCACTTTGCCACCTCTTCCATCATGCTCATAACTCATACGAAATCCTTGTATTGTGTGTTTTGTCGTGCAATTCTTTGCTATCCACGAATACAAGTGGAGCGACTTTTGTTAACTTTTAATAGTAAATGGATACATGAACGCTAAAAAGTATCAACTCAAAATATATGAATCCACGGAATTCTGTTAACATATAGACTCAAAAGTTAATGGGATGTTAATGTTCGTTTATCTCTTATATTGATGATCTAATTAATAAGTTGAGGATGCTTACAGCTGCATCAAATCTCTGAACTGCAGTAACGGGAAAGAATTTGCCACTTTTCAGTCCTTTCTGTAAAAATAAGTAGTAAACCCCAATATAAGTATATGTATTCATGTAGAGCATCACATAATGTATAGTTGTCAAGTTAACCTGGGCTGTATATACAAGCATCCAAGTTTTTCCAGGGGATTCTGATCCACCAAGAGTTTCACAAAACTGTGAAGGATCGAGTTTAGCCTTCTCTAGCAATTTAAGGGCGGATAGAATCTCTGTGTCTGGTACATTTCTAGTCTTTGCAGCCTTCTTCAGCAGTGCTACACTCTCTTCGACTTCCTAAACAATCATTCATTAATTCCAGAATTTATGGCATTAAAGTATTGAAACTGATTGCGTGGAAATGAAATAACAAAAAGAATATTATAATCAAAACCAGCTGCCAAAGTTAGTGTTTTAATATGTTTGACAAATTCTCGTTATTTTTGAATGACCTCTCTTATTCGTATAATCAGAACCAGTTTTGTTGCAGTTAAACATAAACTCACAGCTTAAATTTATTCAGTTTTTTCATCTCAGGCTCATCTTTTGTCTTTCTTCAACAGACGGGAGTAGGTAAATAGAGGGTGTTTGGGATTGCTCATCTTTTTTCGGCAGAAAAGCAGCTTAGAGTGTTTGTGTAATCAAAAGTGCTCTTGCCAATTGCCATCTGTTTATTTACGGTTAACTAAGTAGTTCTGAATTGGCAGGTAAGGAGCAGGAGCGGCCATGTCGTGTTTCGAAGTACTTACTTGTATGAGATTAACTTATAATTACCCTAAAGGTGGAGGTTCATTTGATACCATCTAACTCTAGTGAATAACTGAATAAGTGTTGTGATATTTCATTCACTGTAATTCTGATAAAAACTATAAATATTATTGATTAGAATCCATGTTTTTTTTCATCTGTGGGAAATTTTTATTACGCATATTTAAATTCGATTCACGCAAAGGTCCCGTAAATGCATGAGGCTTGGTCATGCTGTCACGCCACGCCTTATGCCACGTCTTTTTGTAAACTCGATATATATATGAAATATTATTATAAATATATAAATATTTTCATATTTTGTGCCGCCTTATAACGCAAAAGCTTCGCCTTAGCCGCTAAGGCGTGAGCACCACATCACGCCTCGGCATATTTATAACGTTGGTTATAGAAAAAGTAAGCAATACCAATTATTAACCTTGAAAACATAAATAAAAGATATACTAACAAATCTTGAATGGTTTGAGTAAGACAATGTCATCAAACTAAACACTTGTATAACCTTAACTAATCTATATAAATGTGAATACCTTATTGGGTATTGATTGTACTTCATCTTGGGCAGTAACAACAGGGTTTTTCTCATCAAGTGAGGCACAGGCACTGACTGATGATCTCAAACTAGTAAATTGTGTTGGCTTTGTAAAAGCTACTAGAGGGTGAGTTGGTGGTCTGAGAAAGATGTGAGGTGAAATAGAAACCACCCCATTAACAACACATGGTGGTTTGGTAAGGGAAAACATAGAGAGAGGATTTTGGTGGGATTTTGGGCAAATTTATGAGCCTCCAAGGATCACTCATTTTGGACCAACTATTTTCTATGACCCTCATCCTTTTCTAATTGTTTTTGTTCGCGGATACAAGTCTTTTGCTGTTTAGTAACATAGCATGATACAGTTTTTGGTGAACCGTAACTAATTCTATATAATACTTGGAAAGCTTTGAATGTTTAGTTTTTAATATTTATCACAACAAAAAATACTTAAAGTCAAAGTTAAAAAGAAGAATTTTTAGAAATTATTAGTGTTATACATAAACATAAATGTCCCCCCCCCTACCTTTTTTTTTTTTTTTTTTTTTTTTTTTTTTTTTCTAATTAAGAAACTACATTAAAAATAGTTGTCAAAAGTTTTTTCTTTTATTTATTTATTTATTTATTATTATTATTATTATTATTATTATTATTATTATTATTTATTATTTTTTTTTTTTGAAATTTTGGGTGGGAAGTTTAAGGCAATTATGTTATTAAGATAACACTAGTTATAATGCCCGCGCACGCTCGGGTTTTTTTTTTTTTTTTTTTTTTTTTTAATTTTTTGAATCATATATTTTTATTTATTAAAAAATAAATAATTTAATCTTTGTTTTGTTTGATTTATAATGTTTAATTATAGTTTTTTATTATTAAAGATAACTATTTAAAATTGTATCTTATCTATATTTTTTGTATTTATCTTCTACTTGTGTTATGGATAAATATAAAATATTACCTAATAAGAAAATAATCTTTTTTTTAAATAAAATTATTACTAAATAAGGTATGAATCCATTTTTTTAAATGAAAAATTTCCAATAGCGTTTTGTTTTATTATATAAAAGATTGTTTGAATTTTCATGTTGTAATTTAAATTTTAAAAATGTATTTTGAAGATTAAACGTTATCTATTTTTAAATTCTTTTAAAAATATACATGTTTTATATGTAGTAGAGATACGACTAAACACAAAAAAATAATAGATTTATGAATACATGCGGCCAAGTTTCATTTAGCTTCCCTAACTTGAGTAACCTGTCCTAGAATAACAAGATAATGCAACAAAAAGAAAACCTCATGCTTAGAAACATGAAGAGAAACGAAACCTGGTCCAGCTTCATTTATTTTCTTTTTGCCAAACTTGTGAACTTCACCCCAAACCTAACTACTGGATTTCCGATACAAGTCCAATTTGTGCCAAGATAATTTTTTTTTTTTTTTTTGCGTTCCTACAGACACTAATTCGATTGTGCAAACATGATCCGCATTTAAGAATGGTTGGACCGCCTTTCATCAAAAAAATAAATAAATAAAAATAAATAAAAAATAATAAAAATTGACTTCTCCAAAACTTTGACAATTATTTGTTAATCTAAGCAGCAAAGATTAAGAAATTGATGGTTAAGCAAAAACTTTAACAATCCAAAGCAATGTCTTCAGAGAGCCCAGGTAGGTAAAATAACATTTGAACCAAAAAAAATGCTCAATTGATATAGTTTGGGTTTTAAACATACTAACATAGTACAAAACCTACAATTCCTGCATACTCTAGGAGTATAGGGTGTGTTTGTTTTCTAAAAAAGTCTTACTTGCCTCTTACGTTGGCGATCAAACTTTGTGTTATTTGTTTTTTTCATTTTGAGTCGACCCGGTTAGATATATTGTCTCTTACTTAGTAAGAGGTGCATGACTTGTCTTATTATCTTTTAGGATATGTAATATTTTTTTATTACTATCATCTATACTACTATATAATGCATTTTGGACTATTCTATAATTAGAAAAGCTTAAAATTCAACTTTTACTTGTTTATTATGGAAGGATTTCAAAATTAATTGGTTAGGAAACAAGTTGGTTACAAAGTTGGTTAGGAAGCAAGTTGGTTATTCAAACTAAAATTATTTAGCTTAACTATCTCTAGTCTCTACCAGCTCTACTTATAAAAGCATAAAGACAACTAAATGTGTAATCGAATAACCGAATAACGCAAAATATAGTCACAGGTACCCGCCGCCGCATTGCACGGGTACCGTTCTTGTAAATTTATAATATCTATTAAAATAATTTATTACTTGTTTATTGACTATGTTAAATGTATGATAAAAATGTTTTGTTTTATGTTTATAAAAGTTACTTATTCATCGCAATGCATGAGTTTGTATATAATATATTCAGGTTAAAATCATTCATACTATTTAACAAAAACAAACAACATTATTTGCGCATTTAAACTTTCTAGCCAACTCTTAACAATAAGATGTATTAGTCAGATTCATACTCGAAACATCTTAAACAAACACTTG
Organism: Artemisia argyi; assembly: GCA_030686995.1. Taxonomy (NCBI): domain Eukaryota; kingdom Viridiplantae; phylum Streptophyta; class Magnoliopsida; order Asterales; family Asteraceae; genus Artemisia; species Artemisia argyi. Next base: position 94,534,799 of record CM060684.1, read on the forward strand.
AAGCCACCAAAGGAGGTGGGTTTCCTCATCTATTCACATTCCCATTCCACCATTACATTAAACCGATTGCATTGATTAGCTGGCCCATGAGATGTCAAACACAAGCTAGTATATGAGCTCGAAATATGGGGTAATAAGCAAAATCACAAGATACATTTTACTATATCCCAATAAGTATTCTTAGATTAAAAAAAATGGGTTGTAGATTCTTCGACAAGTAAACAGCTACTAACAAATCCAGAATAAAAAACATTATAAAGAGTCTAGTAATAATTCTTTTGTATCAAACTGCGGGTTTAACATTCAAAACTTATGCAGGCGTTAACAAATAGCAATAGTAGCAAATCCGGTCATATCTCACACAGTTTGTACTGCTCTGTCGAAACTTTCTTCTGCAGTTGCTCCCCGTTTGATTAGCATGTGCTCTGGATGAGACAGCTTCAACTGGCTGCAAAAACAAAAATGATTGTGTTCTAAATGTATTCAAAAATGACATTCTACGCATCAACTTAACTATACAAAAATGATTGTACTCTCAGAAAGTTTTCGATGACTTGCTTAACCAAATTTTGGACAGAAATGATATCTTCCAATAAACTTCAATTACTTTACCTACTAACATAGTACATCTATTATGATTGAAATAATTTCCTCTATCAGATTGTTCACCTCTCCTATTTATGGCCCAATATGATCATTCATATTGGTTTTTAATTCAACATAATGAGTCGTGCGAAGGGATTAAGATACGTACGACCATAAAAAGAACGAAAATACACGACAAAAGCATTAAAAAGCTTTAATGTAGCCTTCTACTTATAAAATATAAACTATTCACCTAACATGCTCCTTTGGGATTGATTTTATGATTCTCAGTTTTGAAAACTATTGTTACTTCCGTCATTAAAATATGAATGACAACCATGTTTTCTTAAACCTTTGCTTGAAACCACCTTGTACATCATGTTAGAGCTTTATTTTTGTGATCACAAAATTCTTAGCATGGTAAATTTGTATAAACAACATCCTAAGAAAGCCAACTAGTAACACAATGTGATTCTTATAACAATTGGGTATAAGATGGATGGTAAAGGGAGAATTTTAAGTAATCGTGTTTCTACCACACAGATAGCAAGACAATGTGATTCTCGAAACAGATATGCACTTTTCTGATGCAAATTATGTATACCATACAATGCAATGACATTACCTTAAAAATCGTGATGAAGGTTTCCCAAGATGAAGACTGCATACTACCAGATTAGCCAGTGTTTCTGGATCCTTCGCATCCTATATAAAGGCATCAAGAAGTTATAAATAACTGTCGAAATTATGGAAGTCGACTGAATCACAATGCCATATTCGCTTATCAAGAAATAAGCAAGTTTGAGAAAACACATGCATTTGACTAAGGAACAGACACACCAACGCTTCTGTTTTTATAGATAGCAGAAAGAAAGTAACCAACTACTAGTTTCAAGAAAGAGAACATTACAACTCATGTCAGTATAGAACTCCATGAGTTATATTGACTTTTAGAAGCGATTGGGTTGAGTGACCGTAACCATTAAATAAAATCAGATTTCAAAAAACACACGCTCAAGCTCGAACACCTTAGTCTAAGCTCGAACTCAAGTTTACATGTTTAATAACTCAGATCAAGAAAGATTCAAGCCAAATTTGGAAACTCAAATAGCTTGAAACTTTTTTAATCGAGAACATACTAAAATGAGCAAAGCTCAACTGAGATCCAACTGAGAGCACGATAACGTACAGCTTGGATGAGGTAAAATAAAACAGATAAAAAAGCTTGAGCGTTTAGCAGCATTAATTATACATATATACATATTAACACTTAGTTACATGCTACATAATACTTAAGAAACTAAAAAAATCGGTTTGAGTCCCAAAACTACTTCAACTCGACTTGCTATATGTTTTGATCTCTTTTTTTTTAAGTCAATCTCGAGCTCAAATAACTTGATAAAAACTCAACTCTTGAGTCCTAATCCGGACAGACATAAAACTTCAATGAGAGCAAAAGCTTCAATATTTACCTTGTTAAGTGCTTCAAGTAAAAATGATTCAGCTTCATCAAAATTACCCATGTGCATGCAGCACACAGCTTTTCCATTGAGAATCAGACCAGTCATTTGGTATTTTTCTGAGAAGTCCTGGAAGATAAGATATGCTTCTTGTATCTTTGAACCACCCTGTTTCAAAAAGAAGTAACAGTAAGAACAGTCTAATTTTGGTCTGATAAAATGAAAAGATGAGATTACGCACCACAGCCAAATTCAGCCATGCGGTAGCAAGTTGAGTTAGAGTGTGATCCTCATCAATCTGTTGCATAATTCTCAGTTGCTTCTCAGCATAATCTGATCTGTGCATCTTGAGGAAAATTTGAACATTCAAGGCATTCCTGAAAGTATAAAATGGATCAGAAATGAAGGTCCTAGAGAAAAGTTTTATTGAAGTGCATTACAAATAAAACTTATTGGAGTAACGATATGTTCTCCTATTAATGTGCCTACAAAATCTTCCTAATGCCACATGTCGGGATTCTATAATTGCTACCAAAGGGCGCTTCCTCCCAATATCTGGACTAGTGAAATACATGTAGTGCTAGGAATATGTTTAGGCATATGAGGGGATCATGGTATCAGAAGTTATCAGTTTTACTTTGTCAGTACTTAGAAAGATGGAAGTAATGGTCAATACAAGCATAAACATCCATGACTAAATGGGATGTACAGACAGGAACAGAAACAAATAAGTGTTACATGAGAAGATCCGCCGCCCTACTACCACATTTCACATTTTCTCATGCACTGGTGCACTACTAAGTTAATTTTTCCCGGTATGTATATCGAATAGTATGCTTGCAGCTCTGTGAAGACATCACTTTTATATTTCAGTACATTACAGCCTAGAGGATATAGTGTGGGAAAATGTAAACATGACTGCGGCTCTGTGCTATGCATTAAATTCTTATATTTGAGTACATTGTAGGCTAGAGATTACTCATGAATTTTACACTATGTATGCATGCTGGGGCCAATCGTAATTTCTTCCACATAAATCAAATTATATTTCGCAGGTGACACAGCCGTAGGGTTCAGTGACTCTGATTAAAGGTATTCAGAAGAGTGACTAGTTAATGACATGTTTGTGTTCTAGTGGACCAGTATCTCTGTTTATGTCTAATAGATGTTAATACTAGCATTTCTGTTATCTAATTCACTCCTATGTTGTGACATGAGTGTATTTGTGAGCATTGATAAATGTGTGCAGCAACAAGCCAACAAGGTATGCAGATCAACTTAATGCAAACAATTATGTGCCTATGCACATGTGTTATAAATCATAATATCAGGTTTTAGAGAGGTGATCTCTTCTACTACAGCTGATCCATCAACTAGCATCAGAATAACATTAACAAGATCATCCATTGTTTTCAAACCACCGTTAGAAACAGAAGACAGTACAGGTAGACCACAAGAAGCACCAACAAGCTGATAACTCATAGAAGGTCACTTAAAAACTGTGATGCAAACATATGAAGAAAATAAAAGTTGGAAAACAACAAGCAGGAAAATTCTAAGCCTGGAAATGATAATGGCTCCCAAATTAAACACAATTTATGCATTTTGCAGTTAACGGCAGAAACATGTTATTCTCAAGAAGCAATAGCAAACATATTTAAAAGATTAGCAGTACTGTTTAATAAGATTTTTAAGAGGCAGAGTAAGACTCACAGTTCCATTGTTCCCCCAACATTGGTGTACTTCAAAGCCTCATTATAATCCTGTTCATGTACAAAAATGATCCCAGCAATAAGCCTGAGAATTGGGTTGTTCCCAATGGCAGCATCGCTCAACCATTCCCGTAAGCTTGTAATAACAGTTTCCTATCAAATCCACATCCATGCGTAGATAGAAATTAGACAAGAACAAAAGAATACAGATACACAAACTTCACATTATGCTATCACTTTAATCATCTTAGTACTTGTATCGCCTAACCAATGCTTATTTTCATCAATCTCTGTGTTTTCCTCACCATAGGCTATAACTAAAGAATTGTAGACTAAAATCCTTAAACCATTTTTTTCTACCTAAATCAACAAATAAACACCTCACAGTCGAACAAAACATCAAAAAGAGTAAAGCATGTGTGCAAATCCAACTACTAGTACCTACTGTTACCAGCAACATAGCGAAAATTTATAAAGTTAGCCTCTCCATAAAAGCATCCGCTATAGGAGCTACAAAAAAAGGTTGAAATATCATGAATGAAAAGGTTTCTTTTATACCTCACCCATCTATTTCATGTCTATGTGGCATGAAGGGGTCCAAGATCTTGAACCTCTTCATAAGTTCAAGAACTTAATGCACGTGTTACTTGGGACATCTTACAAAGTTGTGAAAGGTTTAAACAAAGTTAAGATAAATTTATTTATAAAATCAAAGGGTTAATGATGTGGCATGACATGGCACACTTGTTTAACTTTTTAAAATGTTTATTATAGTGGATTCTCTTACAACCGCAAATTCAAGCTATAAAGCTTTAGACCTGATATTCAGCTACACAATCAATACAAATGCCTTAAAGATGAGACAAATAACTGATAAACATTCCATCAAACAAATCTCTAAAAAAATCAATGCCACTAGTCCACTACAATACATATACTTATAACTGTGTCGTAGTAAATACAATATTGACCATGATGTATGCAAATTAACATTTCAGTAGTGTGGTATCTAAGGGTTCTTAGCTAGCTAAACATAAATCCTACTTACATATTCATAAATTCATTTAATTAACTGAACATAAAATCTTCTCCATATTCGTTCATGAACATGACGCCAAACATAAACATAAACAGTCGGACTAATAAAATCTTCAGCCAAATCAATACCACTACGATATCGGTCCATTTACATTTCTATATACTTCATTTAAATCTATGTCTTATTTTAATAAACAACCAAACATACATATTCACAGACACAAAACATGAACAACCACAGCAGCACACGCGACTTCACCTTATTATCAGCACTGAAGTGGTTCGTTAAACGTTAAACGTTAAAATACACCTAAATACTACCAAAACATAATGAGTCCAGAAATTAGATGAGTCACTAACAAACGATCTCGATCATCTCAAATTTCTATAACGTGATCTCAAGCCAGGGCTTAACTAAATAAACAACTACACATAAATTCTACACATATATCCACATACAAAAAAAACTCGAACACTGAAATCAACACAACAAAACTTCACCTTATCAGCAATTAATCGATTAGTTAAACCTCAAACAAACAATATCAACACATTTATATAATGTGATCTGACGCTAGGGCTTATTTCGCTAAACAGCTAAACATATAGCCTACACATATACAAAAACGCGAACAACTAGATCACTAGAACGAAACTTCACCAAATTATCAGCATTCAAGTAATTCATTCAACGATATCAATACATTTATATAACATGATCTAAATCTACAGCTTATTTCGCTAAACAACTAAACACAAAACGCGAAAAAACGAGATCGAAAAGATCGGCACAGCTCACCTTATTATCAGGACTCAACAAATACAAGGCAAGCAGCTTCACAGCCTGAAGAGGCGTAGCAGCAGAGGAATCAACTTCATTAATCACAAGCTGTTGTTCAACAAAATAGCATCATTTTATAAAATTACATAACAAATTTATATAAAAATTAAATAAAAAATGAGATGATATACTTGATAACTGCCTTGAGCAATGTAGGATCTGTGAATGAGGCAATCGCGTTCGATTGAATCTTCTTCGGATAAGTTGTGGACGTCACCGCTGTTGATTGCGGCTTGATATGCGCCTATGTAGAAGTTGTTACGGAGATTGAATAGTAGATCTGGCGCTCCTGATGTCATTCTGAATTGGATCTAACTGGATCTGGAAAGAGAGGGGAATTTGGTTTACGAAGTGATGTGGAGTGGTTGTCAAGGGGACAATGGATGATTTCGGAATTTTAACTTGTGGAGTGGTTGTTTTCGCATATATAGGTAGGTATGGCTTATTTCATTTTGGATTATTTTTCATAAGCTTATATTTTGTGTGCTTATTTTAAAACTTTTCGACTTATAAAAGTTCATTAGACGTAATAAGCTTATATATGTAACAACCCGTAATTTTTCACGTCTTCATTTATTTCCAAACTTCGACAATTTACTATTCACCGATCAATATTCATCATTTCACTATTTATTTTCGAATTTTTTTTTTATTTCATATTCTCGTAAGTTAAATTATTTTAATGATAATCCGAGAGTTTGACGCTCGTCGGATCATTTCTGCAAAAATCACGAAGCCGTGTCCGAGATTTACTTTTAGGTTTAAACGTCATTCCAGCATCCCGATATGTCCATAAAACACTATAAACGATAGAAATATGATTTTCTCTCATTTTACGACAATTTTAAAAGTTTTGGAATTTTACGTTTTCCAGTTCAGCGTTTTACGCGTTTTAAACCCGCGTTTCCAGTTTTAACAACGTTTAAGCAACCCGATAGAACTTACCATTCATTTTATATTTTATTATAGAGTATTTTGACAAGTTTAGTCATTCTTTCAAGTTTCATATTTTTACAATACCCGGATTTACGTTTCGCGGTTTAACAATTTACGATTAGCGATTAACGGAACCAAAACTGACTCCGTGAACCAGATAACACCAAGCTTCTTACATACTCATCCCAATGTTACTTGAACTTGATCACTTATTTACCATAATGCCCTAAACTAGATATTTATAACAAATAAACTTCATTTTAAACTTGATTATTCACTTTTACAAATCAAAAAGTGAGGTTTTCTCTCATCTCCTCCATCTTCTTTATTTGGATCGACCAAGACAAGAAAACATCAAGGATCCATCAAATTTTCAAGAACCAAGTATTTATCAAATCCTAGTAGTAATCTAGTTAGGGTTTTGGAATAAAAACCTCAAAGATTACTTAGATTTTCATCACCATTTTTTAATCATCATCATCAAGTTGCGGCTAGTGTACGCGCCTTATTTCAGTTCATACATTTTGTCATCATATCGCTTGTAGCAGGTGAGTATTCACGAACCCCTTTTTCTAACTATTTTAATCGCTTTGGGGTGGATGCATGAATTATTACTTGAACTCTTTGAACATTGTTTTGAACCCTTTGTTATTATGAACTCTTTTGACTTGTCGTGACCTTATAACTTGTTTTGAACTATTGAACTCAACTTGAACTTTTGAACTTAATGAATCGTATGTGCTATGACCTTAAGTCTCGCCATTTTTGGTGGAGCGTTATTAACCCTAAGTCTCGCCTTATTGGTGGAGCGTTCTTGACCTAAAGTCTCGCCTTATTGGTAGAGCGTGCGAAGTCTCCCATGTTCGGAGCGTTCTTAATCGTATATAATAGTTGTATGATGTACTGTTCGTACATTCGCATTGTTCGACACCTATTAGTAGTATGGATAGCGCTATTAGAGGTCGGCCAACCTCTCGTCCACTATGTTATGGGACGCATATTATTTAATTATGGGCTTTGCATGGCATACATTATTATATATGTGGTGCTTATATTGTGACTTATTATGACCGCGGGTGCTTGACTACAAGACATAATATTTGACAATGCCTTTGGCTTGTGAACTTTCTCTAATAGTTTCTCATATTATATAAAATGTGTGTGCTCACCAACTATTTTCATAGTTGACCCGTTTTCTCTCATGCATTTCAGGTGATCGTCAGTAAGCTTTTCTTCAAGGTCTTTGCATAATGAAGTTTTCACATGTCACTACGGATCATTATGTACTAAAATGCTATCTTTTGGAAACCAAACTTTATGTTTTAAATTGTCAAGGTCGGCTATAACAATGTTGTAATGATATACTTTTCCTTTAATGTAAATTATGGTATTGTTCTATTTCTCTTTGGCAATGTATATTGATTCGTTGCACCTCGTGTTTCCGCCTTCGGCGAGGGTGTGACAGATTGGTATCAGAGCCAGAGGTTATAGAGAATGCCGATTTTTCTAAAATAAAAATCGCGACTATAACCAAAATAATGTTTTTCTTAAATACCAAAAATCATACGAGTCGACTAGTCCTAGCATTGCATTATTAATCCTCAAGTATGCATAGCCTGATCACCTATGTATAATTCAGGAAGAATCATGCGATGATGGGAGTAGTAGTCAAAGATCATGTCTGGTCGGGTCTAGAGAGTCTGGTCACCTGAAATTGCATTGGTCGGGTGGGTATGTATAACCTGTTTATATGTTTCAGTTTGTGTTACCGTACCTTATATATGCATTTATGTATATGATCTCTCTTTGCTACCTTACGCCTCGTTAGATTAAGCATGTCTTTGTTCTCTTCATATCCCGATCTCTATGTCACGACTGTCTGTGTAACTGTACGTCATCTTTCTTCGATCATATATCCCTTACTCAACCCAATGTTTTGGCCTATTATAGAACCATGGCCGCAATGAATGAAGGCCCGAATGACACTGCTGCTGGATTAGCAGACCTCCTCACTCAGATTGTTGCGCACATTGATGCTGGACGGACTAATAATGGAGCAGGTACCTCGAACAACGGTCAGGGATGCAGCTATAAGACTTTCATGACATGCAAGCCAATGGAATTTCATGGCAACGAGGGCGCCATTGGACTGCTATCATGGTTCGAGAATGTTGAGTCGAAACTTAGTATCACGAAATGTGCTGAAGGGGATAAGGTTGAATTCTCTGCGGGTCTACTCCAGAGTCGAGCATTGACTTGGTGGAACAACCAGCTACAGACCAGAGGAAGGGAAGCTGCAAATGGATTATCTTGGGAAGCGTTCAAGAAATTACTAACTGACGAGTACTGCAGAAAAGATGAAGTGCAGAAGCTGGAAGCAGAATTTTGGAACCACTTGATGGTAGGAGTAGAAGTTGACAAGTACACGGCCCGTTTCCATGAGCTGACTAGGATGGTTCCTCATATGGTCTCCACTGTGGAGAAGCTGATTGATCGATATGTTTGGGGGTTGATCCCTGAAATCAGGAGGGATGTCACTTCATCAAACCCAACCACTCTGCAAGCTGCTGTGGGCATGGCATACCGCTTGACAAATGATGTGATCAGGTCTGGTGGACTAACGAAAGGAAACGATGGAGGACGAAAGAGCCAGGAAGATCAGCAAAGAAGCCGTGATCAAGACCAACAGGACAAGAGACAACGAGTAATGGGAAACTACGGAGCAACAACTCAAGGGCCCAGAAGATATGCCGGTCCACATCCTATGTGCACTCGATGTAACTACCACCACTCAGGAGACTGCCCAAGATGCACCAAATACGGACAGTCGGGCCACTTCATGCGAAATTGCTCAAACAGGACTGTGAACCAAGGACCAAGGCCAGCATGTTACGAGTGTGGAAGCTTGGATCATCTCAGGAATACCTGTCCAAAGTTGAAAAGAACTCCCAACCAAGGACAGAATCGTCCAAACCTGGTGTTGGCAATTGAAGGCCCTCAAGATCAGAACATTGAGATTCCCCCCGCACGTGGTAGAACTTACTTCCTAGGGAATCATTTAACCCCGCAGAACCATGACAACATACCAGGTACATTCTCTTGAACGATACCCCTTAATCTTGAGTGCATGACTTATTTCCATTTCTTACCAAGTTCACGACATTGATATAATCCGAGACCTAGCATTGTAGACCTTAGTTGCCTCATCAAATTTGACCACGATCACATACATCTATAGAATGAATGAACTGAATCTCGAGGACGAGATTCCTTTTAAGGCTGGTAGAATGTAACAACCCGTAATTTTCCACGTCTTCATTTATTTCCAAACTTCGACAATTTACTATTCACCGATCACTATTCATCATTTCACTATTTATTTTCGAATTTTTTTTTTGTTTCATATTCTCGTAAGTTAAACTATTTTAATGATAATCCGAGAGTTTGACGCTCGTCGGATCATTTCTGCAAAAATCACGAAGCCGTGTTCGAGATTTACTTTTAGGTTTAAACGTCATTCCAGCATCCCGATATGTCCATAAAACACTATAAACGATAGAAATATGATTTTCTCTCATTTTACGACAATTTTAAAAGTTTTGGAATTTTACGTTTTCCAGTTCAGCGTTTTACGCGTTTTAAACCCGCGTTTCCAGTTTTAATAACGTTTAAGCAACCCGATGGAACTTACCATTCATTTTATATTTTATTATGGAGTATTTTGACAAGTTTAGTCATTCTTTCAAGTTTCATATTTTTACGATACCCGGATTTACGTTTCGCGGTTTAACAATTTACGATTAGCGATTAACGGAACCAAAACTGACTCTGTGAACCAGATAACACCAAGCTTCTTACATACTCATCCCAATGTTACTTGAACTTGATCACTTATTTACCATAATGCCCTAAACTAGATATTTATAACAAATAAACTTCATTTTACACTTGATTATTCATTTTTACAAATCAAAAAGTGAGGTTTTCTCTCATCCCCTCCATCTTCTTCATTTGGATCGACCAAGACAAGAAAACATCAAGGATCCATCAAATTTTCAAGAACCAAGTATTTATCAAATCCTAGTAGTAATATAGTTAGGGTTTTGGAATAAAAACCTCAAAGATTACTTAGATTTTCATCACCATTTCTTAATCATCATCATCAAGTTGTGGCTAGTGTACGCGCCTTATTTCAGTTCATACATTTTGTCATCATATCGCTTGTAGCAGGTGAGTATTCACGAACCCCTTTTTCTAACTATTTTAATCGCTTTGGGGTGGATGCATAAATTATTACTTGAACTCTTTGAACATTGTTTTGAACCCTTTGATTATTATGAACTCTTTTGACTTGTCGTGACCTTATAACTTGTTTTGAACTATTGAACTCAACTTGAACTTTTGGACTTAATGAATCTTATGTGCTATGACCTTAAGTCTCGCCATTTTTGGTGGAGCGTTCTTAACCCTAAGTCTCGCCTTATTGGTGGAGCGTTCTTGACCTAAAGTCTCGCCTTATTGGTGGAGCGTGCGAAGTCTCCCATGTTCGGAGCGTTCTTAATCGTATATAATAGTTGTATGATGTACTGTTCGTACATTCGCATTGTTCGACACCTATTAGTAGTATGGATAGCGCTATTAGAGGTCGGCCAACCTCTCGTCCACTATGTTACGAGACGCATATTATTTAATTAGGGGCTTTGCATGGCATACATTATTATATATGTGGTGCTTATATTGTGACTTATTATGACCGCGGGTGCTTGACTATAAGACATAATATTTGACAACGCCTTTGGCTTGTGAACTTTCTCTAGTGGTTTCTCATATTATATAAAATGTGTGTGCTCACCAACTATTTTCATAGTTGACCCGTTTTCTCTCATGCATTTCAGGTGATCGTCAGTAAGCTTTTCTTCAAGGTCTTTGCATAATGAAGTTTTCACATGTCACTACGGATCATTATGTACTAAAATGCTATCTTTTGGAAACCAAACTTTATGTTTTAAATTGCCAAGGTCGGCTATAACAATGTTGTAATGATATACTTTTCCTTTAATGTAAATTATGGTATTGTTCTATTTCTCTTTGGCAATGTATATTGATTCGTTGCACCTCATGTTTCCGCCTTCGGCGAGGGTGTGACAATATAATCTAAAAAGTTTCAAAATAAACTACAAAATGTGAGCTTATGAAACATAAGTCAAAAACCAAATAAGCCATAAGTCGGCTACACAAGCCGAAATAAACACCCCCTAACTTATTTCACCTATAACAACGTCACTTTTTTCTGTTAAAAACATTACCAATATTATCAAAATACACTATTAGTTTACTTACCTAATAGTTTACTTACCTAAAATATAATCGTTATACTATATATCATTCTTCGATGGAACGGATTTCCAGTTTTTAATAGAGAGAATTGCAAAAATCGTCCCTAAAGTTTGGCCAAATTGCACGTTTTGTCCCGGAAGTTTGGAAAGTGCAAGAATCGTCCCTGTGGGAAACTTTTGGGGCAAAATTCGTCCCTGGCTTACATCAAATGACTAAAATACCTCTGTCCTTTTCTTATTTTATATTCCTTTTCAGTTTCTAACACAAATGGTCCTTGTGTTGCGCAAAGCTTTACAAATTTAGTCCTTTTTTTACACAAATGGTCCTTCTTACACAAAATCGTCCTTGTGTTGCACAAGGCTTACACAAATGGTCCTTGAATGGCTCATGGGCGGAATTGGTTGGATGGATTATTAGTTGGGTTCGTTAATTTTTCCAAGTTTTTATCTCTTATTTTTTTCTGCGTTTTTTGGATTTTTAGTTCTTTTTTTTAATGGTCACTTACTTAAATACCATGTATTATGTGGTTCTTGCAGACTATGTTATTGGTCTTTGGTGAAAGGTTATGCAGGTGACATTTATTCTTCGATGTTGATTTCGTACATTATTGGTCTTTTTGTTTTTTCTCTACTTACAATTATATTTTTTTTATTTACATGATTCTCCAATCAGGTCTTTTGGAGATAGTATCACGTCTTTAAGGGTTGGTAGGTCGACATGGGATCTAGCTAACAGAGTCGAATGGCAGTTAAAAAGTATATTAACAATCGAATTACACACATTGAAACTTGGGATGGTATGTGAATAACGATATTGTTAGCTCTGAAATTTTATTGACATGAGCGGCTTGGGACACACGTATGTTTACTTAAGTTGCTTCCACTTTTAAAGTTCGCTTAATACTTTTGTCCAATTATTTTTGCAGATAATGAATGGAGTTTGTATTCGTTGACTATGTTTATAACCTGCTGATGCTCCAAGACATTGTCGTTTCATTCCCTCTTTCGAACTAAGTGCTAACGATACGCGACAACATATTAACTGAACCAAATATGTCGATGTCTTTCCATTAAACGCATTATGTTATGTAAGCTATCTATTTATATATTTCTTTCTCGCCATATATTTTGGAGGGGTTTAGAAGGTAACATGTTTCAGATTTTTTCAATCATACTCAAATATTATGACATGGCATTGCACACTTTATCTGTCTGTATAATTGTATGATGACTGTACCTTTCAAATTGTAGTCAGTCACCGGAATGCATATGGTGCTCACAATAGGAGGTTTGGCTAGATGCACGCAGGTTTGTCCAAATGTTAAGACATAAGGATTCTAAAATCTTATCTCAAACTAGATTGTCGATTTCATAATCATTTTATGCACTCATCATTGTAGGTCCACAAGCTTCACAAGGTTGTCCTTCAACAACAGACAAGTGGCTCATCAACCACACCAGTACCTGCACGCCTACGTTAGTGACTTCCCTTTCTCTTTTTACAGTTTCTATATACACAGTTTAACTTTCGTTACTTTGGGCGACACGCTGGTAACCTGAATCAGTAACAAACTAACAACCATCTCATTCTCGGTCTTTCAAATCTGTAAATTGGAAACTAATGTCGGTTTCAGAATTAAATTGTCCTCATAACGGTGTAAGATAGTTCGCTGAAACGTATATTGGAAACCGTTACAATCCTTTCGATCAAATTATATAATCGAGTTATTTTGTTAAATTTGCAGACTAAAGATGTACAAAATGAATCACACGAAAAAGCTATGGAGGCATTAGAAACATCTGATGTAGATCGAACCAGGTGAGAACTTCTAGGTTTTACATTTTGTTACCATTAATTGCGAATACTTGACATTGTCATTTATAACCTTTTATGCACTAAACTTACTGCTTTGCCCCTGATGTGAAACAGTGGACAAGGCGAGCTAGAACCAACAGCTACTAACAGAAAGCACGACCTGCAGTGCCTTATGCCACAATTCCATTTGACCATGTTGCGACGATAATGTAGGATATGACCGCATGTATGTAGGATAGATGTGCAGCTATGTAAATACATGACGTCGTATCAGCATAGCGGCTTCTAATTGCAAGTGTAAAACCAGTAGGAAAAACCCTTGCAATGTTTTGTAATCAGCATCCTGGTAATACATTTATCCAATTTTCTGTGTTCCACATTGCTTGCAAACATACCAACTACACAAACAGGTTTGTCGCACAGGTATAGAGGCCCCCGCCGCAACGCGGCGGGTTCCCTCTCCTTGTTTATCATTATTTCTAATGTGGTGAACAAAATATGATGACTACGTACCATTTTATTTTTAAGATACAGAGCTAAACATATACCACTTTACAAAAAAGATAAACATGGTGCGTAAAAGGTGATGCTTGTGCACCAACATTAAGGGTGTGTTTGGTAAAAGTAGCAGTGAGCTGTGAGGAGTAGTAGCCACAGCTCACCGCTCATAGCTTCTTAAAGAAGCATTGGAAAAATGAGCATTCCTAAAAAATAGCAAAGCTCACCGCTTTTTTGCCGAAGAACTATTAAAAACCAAAATGCTCATTGCTTACTACTCGTCGCTCCAAAAAGCTCCTCACCGCTCCGTAACAAACATACCCTAAATGCAAATTAATATGTTTTACTATACTCAAAAACTAATGAATTTCATGTCCTTATCTCCTAACATATCTCATTTAATGTTCGGTGCGCGATATTACCCTCCTGCGTACCAAAGTATACATAGCAACCTCTCACTCGTTTAATATGGACGTAGGTTTGTTGTAGTGTCACACTAGGTAGGTTTTGTTCTTGTTGTACTTTATGAGGTGTAAGATTTTGTAATTTCAAGGTCGATATCTAATTCATATTCTATTTCTATTTCCATTTGAGTAAAAATTTCATTTTTACTTTCTACCTGATTTAGCGATTTTCGTGTTTCTAGCTATTCATGATCCGTGTTTAGGATTCCTATCCTTTTGCACGTCATAAATGATTTAATATTCCATCACATACTTCTAGTATTCAAAAATTCATATATTTTACATTTTTCGTTTCGTTTCACGTTTATGTCAAATTTTGCTAAAAACTCGCGTTTAACGTACAATTAATTCAAACCGCCACTAGACTATGCCCGGTCTACACATTTGTTGAGGCAACATGATCAAGATATCCTAATGTTTTAATGATGACAAATAAACCTTCAAAACACATAAAATAACAAACGTTAGCCAAAATTCCCCAACATTCATGTCTGCTGCTCACGCGCCACCCACACGTCAACGTTCATATTTAAAAGACCAAAACCCAAAGCTTTGGGAAAATTCTTACAGAGCGCGTGATGAGGCGAAAAATGAACCACTTTTAGGGGGTCATTTAAGCCCGGAATTGAATTTATTTGATCAAATATTGCCCTAAATCGTTCCTTTTGTGATTTTAGGTACTTTGGGAGTGAAATCTGGAAAAGGAAGCAATTCGGACGTTTTTTGAGCATAAAAGTAAAGAAAACGCCAAAGTCTTAATTTTCCTTGCTGAGAACAGTAGGTGACGGCGTCAAGAAGAAAATCCTGACGGCGTCAAGAGTAATTTTCATGACGGCCCAGTACAGAAATGAAGGCGTCACCCAAGGCCGTCACGTGTTAACTTGTCAAAACTTGCGCGCGAAGTAGCTGATATTGTTTTGGTCATAACTTTTGCATACGAACTCGGATTTAGGTGATTCAAAAGCCCACGCGAAGAGGACGAAGAGATCTACAATTTGGTGAAAAATGGTCTTGACGGCGTCAAGAGAAACGAGCTGACACCGTCAAGAAGGGCCGACAGAAAACATGCCTATAAATATAACATTATAACTTCACTTTTTGTAAGCCCTAAACCCTAAGGTCGATTCCTGGGTTTAGGTGGGTGTTTTTCCAGCAATTTAGAGGGTTTCAATCACTCCATAAACATCATGTATTGGTTTGATGATTCTATCTCAACTATGTCTTTCATTATTCTTGTTGATTGTCCTTCTTTGATTATGTTTTGTTAATTCACATTGTGTCTACTTATGATTATGTGAAACTTGTATATAATTGATTAGATCTCATTGATTTCTTGTTGATGGTTGTGTCTATCTCCATCAATGAGGGCTTGTTGATGTGTGTGTCTATCTCCATCAATTAAGGCGTGACAACTTCAATAGATCTAGTTGGTTTAGTTTATAATTCTTGTTTCCTATTGATTCTTGTTTTGATTGAATAAATTCGATGTTAGGCTTAAGAAAACTGGCAGATCTCCATCGTGTAATGTGCTTGAACATCTTAAGAAACATGTAGCCAAGGCATACTAGGCTATTAAGGTAGTATTTAACGCATGAGCCACTGTTTACAATCCCTATGGTTGTGACGGGCATGGCATACGAGGAGATAAGAGCTCATAGAATTGGAGAGATATGTATGCCACTCCATGAGTTATTAGGAATACACCCGTCAATTAAAATAAGGTTTACAGTCAATAGGTAGAATTGGATAGCTAGCAAGGAGTAACATATCATAGGTAGACATGCTTCACTTATCTTGTAGAACCCTAGTTTATTTTCTTGTTTATTAGTTTAATTAGTAGCTTTTGGGTTAGTTGATTAGCAACTAATTCCGCCCATTCTTCCAATACCCGAGAATTTTACTTGCTTTTCATAAAATATAAAAACATAAAAAGAATCATCCTTCACCTTTAGACCTAGTTAGATCAATTTCAATCCTAACGACACTATTCCTAGCTGAACGATCAATCCCCCGGTACTTGTCACTATACTATACTACAACGATCAGGTACACTGCCTGGTGGGGGTTGTAAGCTTCTCAAGATCCCTTGAGAGGTAAAGCCTTTAGATTTGATAGGAAAAGCATTTACTATTAGTGCTTATGAGTGTACCGGTAGCATTTAGATTCTAGAACTTGCGTTAGTGATGCATCCCGAGACCGCTAGTAAGACTACATTCGTGTAGTAGGATTTACTACATGATAAGAGGCATTAGGATCACCCTTGTGTTAAACCCGTATCATAATTACTTGACCGTTTAAGTCATATTACTTGGCTAGTTAAGTCAACTAATTTTTCCGACACCCTTAGCGTTGTACTCATTTTTAGTACACGAAACCCCTAGTACACCCCTCCGAGCCTATCTTTTCGTTTCTAACTTTAAGCATTTTACTTAAAGGAAGAATTTGTTACACCGCACTTAAATGTACACCCAAATCGCCTTAGCCTTCCGTGTATGCGCTCATTTTTAGTGCATTATTGTTATTTGTTAAACCCTAAGTTAACTATCTAATTGATTACATGGTTGCTAAGTCGAGTCATATCCTTGTACATATTGTTTTGGGACGATTGGGACTCATGGGTAAAGTACTTATTTTATGGAGTAATGGGGAAGAACATCATTTATTACCCCCATATGTGCGTTAATCTTAAAAGTACTCCAAGTGTTTTGATTTTCTTAATTCGAGTCATTAGATTAGTTTATTGTAAAGTATGTTAAATTTTCAAGTGTAAGGGAAATGTCCATTCCCTATGATGTATTATTTTGGATGGTAGGGTAAGAGTGTATGCAAAAAAAAAAAAAAAAAAAAAAAAAAAAAAAAAAAAAAAAATCGAAAAAGTCAAGAAAAAAGAAAAAAAATAGAAAAAGAAAAAGAGAAAAAAAAAACATACGGACTACCATCCCTTTTCATTCTATGTTTATTTTATGTTTTTTGTTATTTTTCCTTTATTAGCTTAAGTCGAGTCTAGTCTTGGCTTAGCAACGCCATATTATACATGTAATTAACTAAGATTGTTAGCTCGCCACCAGTAAAAACTTCCTTTATCCAACAAAACCGTGTATTTCATATCCCTACACCGAACGTTACAACCCTTTAAAAGACCTCTTTGATAGTTTATCCTAGGTGTTTACGCCATGTGGTGGAGGTTTGATCCTTTCCCAAGCCTATGGTAATCTATTTTGCTATGACAGGTAGTGAGAGATATTTTCCGTTTCCATATTGTAATTTATACTTTATTACACCCGAGAGATGTGAGTATCTAAACACTATTTGTGAGGTGCTAGTATATGACCTCCGTGCTTGTCTATTGGTCTTTAGTGGAACGATTATTTGTTGTAATTACTTTTATATTAGTGTTAAATGACCCATAACTTGTATTTTGAGTAGAATAAAAGCGCGTTTGCTTGAGGACAAGCAAATCTCAAGTGTAAGGGTATATGATGAGGCAAAAAATGAACCACTTTTAGGGGGTCATTTAAGCCCGGAATTGAATTTATTTGATCAAATATTGCCCTAAATCGTTTCTTTTGTGATTTTAGGTACTTTGGGAGTGAAATCTGGAAAAGGAAGCAATTCAGACGTTTTTGGAGCATAAAAGTGAAGAAAACGCTAAAGTCTTAATTTTCCTTGCTGAGAACAGTAGGTGACGGCGTCAAGAAGAAAATCCTAACAGCGTCAAGAGTAATTTTCATGACGGCCCAGTACAGAAATGAAGGCGTCACCCAAGGCCGTCACGTGTTAACTTATCAAAACTTGCGCGCGAAGTAGCTGATATTGTTTTGGTCATAACTTTTGCATACGAACTCGGATTTAGGTGATTCAAAAGCCCACGAGAAGAGGACGAAGAGATCTACAATTTGGTGAAAAATGGTCTTGACGGCATCAAGAGAAATGAGCTGACACCGTCAAGAAGGGCCGACAGAAAACATGCCTATAAATATAACATCATAACTTCACTTTTTGTAAGCCCTAAACCCTAAGGTCGATTCCTGGGTTTAGGTGGGTGTTTTTCCAGCAATTTAGAGGGTTTCAATCACTCCATAAACATCATGTATTGGTTTGATGATTCTATCTCAACTATGTCTTTCATTATTCTTGTTGATTGTCCTTCTTTGATTATGTTTTGTTAATTCACCTTGTGTCTACTTATGATTATGTGAAACTTGTATATAATTGATTAGATCTCATTGATTTCTTGTTGATGGTTGTGTCTATCTCCATCAATGAGGGCTTGTTGATGTGTGTGTCTATCTCCATCAATTAAGGCGTGACAACTTCAATAGATCTAGTTGGTTTAGTTTATAATTCTTGTTTCCTATTGATTCTTGTTTTGATTGAATGAATTCGATGTTAGGATTAAGAAAACTGGCAGTTCTCCATCGTGTAATGTGCTTGAACGTCTTAAGAAACATGTAGCCAAGGCATACTAGGCTATTAAGGTAGTATTTAACGCATGAGCCACTGTTTACAATCCCTATGGTTGTGCCGGGCATGGCATACGAGGAGATAAGAGCTCATAGAATTGGAGAGATATGTATGCCACTCCATGAGTTATTAGGAATACACCCGTCAATTAAAATAAGGTTTACAGTCAATAGGTAGAATTGGATAGCTAGCAAGGAGTAACATATCATAGGTAGACATGCTTCACTTATCTTGTAGAACCCTAGTTTATTTTCTTGTTTATTAGTTTAATTAGTAGCTTTTGGGTTAGTTGATTAGCAACTAATTTCGCCCATTCTTCCAATACCCGAGAATTTTACTTGCTTTTCATAAAATATAAAAACATAAAAAGAATCATCCTTCACCTTTAGACCTAGTTAGATCAATTTCAATCCTAACGACACTATTCATAGCTGAACGATCAATCCCCCGGTACTTGTCACTATACTATACTACAACGATCAGGTACACTGTCTGGTTGGGGTTGTAAGCTTCACAAGATCCCTTGAGAGGTAAAGCCTGGTGCGATTCCCACGTATCAGTGCGTCACCCACGTGTTGACGCGTGGGCAACGCGCCGGGCTCGGTAAGATTTTTCCAAGTTGGGTCTTGGCCTATAAATACCCCACCTTGGCTCTTGTATTCCTCACCCCTTGCCATTATTCTTTCTATCTACATTCTTTCTCTCTAATCTCTCTATCTCTATTGTGTTCTTAATAAAACACACTTACATCTTTGAAAGAACACATCTCCTTGCAAGGGAAGAATCACAAGAATCTAATCCACTCTTGTGATTGTGTCGAGGGTCTTCTTATCTATACCCTTTCTACTATAATCGAGTCACTAGGTTAGGTTAGGGCTTGGTTCAAAGGAACTATATTCATTCATTCAATTGTTTGTAAGGGAAGTCTTGTCTTGGTGACCAAGCCTAGATCATTGGGGATCTAGTTGGGGTTTGATACTTCCGGTGGGAAGTCTTAGTAGTGGTCTTGGTGACCCTTAGGTGAAGTCGAATCGCGAGATTCTTTTGGGTGGTTTCCGAGGGCGGAATACCGTGGGAGTAACTCCTTCTTTGTGAGCATCGATATTGGCAATATCGGTGGAGTGAATTGTAATGGTTTGTAGTCCACCGAAAGGATTATACTAGTGTGAAAAGTATAGTGTCCTGGATTTGCAACTGGACGTACGGATGGTATAAACTCCCCATCCCGAACCAGTATATATCGTGGTGTCTCTTTACTTGCTTTATATACTTTGGTTGTGATTGTGGTTGTGATTACTCTCATTTAGACCACTTGGTTTTCTTTGTGGCTTAAAGTTTTTAAACATCTAAAAAGTCAAAGAAACCGTATTCGCCCCCCCCCCCCTCTACGGTTCACAACATTTTTATTCATTTTTTGTTCCTTACAATCCTATTTTAAAAGTCATAATTTACTTTTTCCAATTTTACGTAAAACTGCACCTTTTACGTTTTACGCGATCTATACCTAAGTTTTTATGTTTTAACTACATTTAAACCCTTCGATGAATTCACCACTCATTTAAATTACTAAAATATATTATGAAAACAAATTTTAATATTTTTAAAAGTTTTATGTTTTACTACTACCCGGTATTTTGTTACGCGTCTTAAAAACTACACGTTTTAAATTACCGGGATCAAAACTACATCTATAACACATCTATAATCAAATTAATACACAAAATAACCCACTCACTCCTCTTTTTTTTTTTTTTTTTTTTTTTTTTTTTTTTTTTTTTTTTTTTTTTTAATTTTATTTACCATGGTGGCTGATTCTAGCTTAGCCAAGACACCTAAGTGTCTTGGTTAACTTGCATAGGTGTCTTGGCTAACTTGCATGTGTGTACACATGTATTCCACTTCATCCAATTTTCATATATAAGCCTAAATAAAATGCATAGAACACATCACCGTCATTTTTTCAAGCAAATAAACTCAAAATGTGCTATTTTTCTCTCCTTTTGGTCGTGGGTTTTCATCAACAAACACACCCATTGTAGTTTTGTTCTCCTATTGAAGATTTGATGCAAGAATGAAGGTCCATGTGTTGTAACTTTGATCCTTGATCTTTTTCTTCTTCAAGACTTCTTTTTCTCAAGACTTTTGATGACTTCCAAGATGTATTCATGGCTGTGAATTCAAGTTCTCCATGACCTTTTACAAGTTCTTCTTGCCAAGTTCTCAAAGACTCTTTATTGATGACCTTGGAGGACCTTTCTTCTTTTCTACTTAATTAAATTCTTGTTTCTTCCACTTTTGAAAGGAAACCAATCACTTCTTTTTCATTTTTATTCCTGTAATTTTATTATTCCTTGATGTATTTGTACATTATATAAGTTATCTTGCTTGGTTAGGCTTGGTACATAGGCTAGATCACTAAGAAATCACTAAAGGACTTGAAATGCAAAACAATTTTATAGTCAGGGGTAAAAACGGAATTAACTGTACTAATCAGTAAACTTTGGACCTAAACTAAAAATATGTAGTTGTAGACCTATGTATTGTGGCCATTTCCCCGGCTGGTGCATCCCGTGAAGACACCCCATGATTAAATTAAAAATGTTTTCGTGAAACATGCCAGATTCTGAGTAACAGATTCTAAACATAAAAATCTCATTGGTTTATTAATTTTCACCACTTGGCCCAGTTTTATGAATTGTAGATAACATCTTAACTTAAACGTGGCCAAATTTGATCATCTCTTTTAACTCAATGGTTGGTACATGTTGGAGGATACGAGAGAACAACAAGGGCAATGCACCCCTCAAAGTATAAGGTAAAAAAACTAATTCAATGTTCCTATTTTGTTTTTGTTATGCAGTTTATATACATTTATTGTGTTAATTAAGGGTTTTTTGTTGAAAAATATAAAAATATTATAAAATACATAGGTGATAATATATAAAAAATATACATAGCTGTTGATATAAATAAATAACTAAAAACGTTATTCATATATTTCGATATCTCTATGTTTTGATAATCACAAAACGAAAACTCATCAAACCAAAGATTATGACATAAACAAGTATTTAGTAGTAAATACTCATCTTCACCATCTAATCACTTAAGGTATGAATAAACAAAGTGTCTAATGCATTATAAGATCAAAGGAACACTTTTGTTTATCACTAAATATTTATAAAATGTCACAAAACATTTTATATCTTTTGTAAAACATTTTTGGCATTAAAAGAATATGTTTAATTCATTACATATTTGTGAATTCAAATTTTCAACCAAAAATGGCAAATCTAATCTAGAAAAATTTCCCTCACAAAAGGACAAGAAAATCCAACGTTCAGGAGGGCGGCCCCCTTAATTTTACTAGGCGGCCCCCTTAATCATTAAGGGGACCGCCCCCTAATTAAGGGGACCGGCACGCTCCAAAACAGTATTTTCTGGCCCTATAAATATTGGATCATTCCACATATTTTTCTCACCTTTTTGCACTAGAAACTTTCTGATCTAAACATTCATTTCCTTTCTCTAAAAATCCCTTGATCTTATATACTTTGATCTTTGTTTCAAAGTGATTCAAGCCTCAACACTCAAGTGCAAAGAGAAGAATACTTCTATTAGAAGTATTACAACTTAGTATCATCTTGCTATCTAAGTTGTTTGTTTATTTCATCTTGTGGATATTTCATATTTTGGTGAATAAGGTGTATGTATTAGTTAGCTAGATTTAGTTGTAGAATCTAGAATTGTTGTAAGTGTGAAGTGGAACTTGAAGTGAAGAAGTAGTATTGGATAGTTGTGGAGATAGGAGATAGTAGCAATAGTGACTAGTAGTGAAGTAATTGAAGCTTCCAAGTGTAGAAGACTAGAAGACATTAGTAGATTGAAGTTGTGAAGACACTTGTGGCTTGAAGATGTGGAGACATTATTGGTTTGAAGTTGTGAAGACATTAGTGCCTTGAAGTTGTGAAAGTTGCAAGACATTGAAGTCGTGAAGTATTTTGTGAAGGCGTGAAGATACTTGTGGTGTGAAGACGTATAGAAGAAGTAAAAAGGTGTGAAGAAAGTGTGGTGTGATATTTGCTGTGAGATTGGTTCTAGCTACGATTAGAACTCGACATCTTGCTTTGTGCTGTTAATTGGTGTAAGCTTTTGGTGTGTACGGTTTTCTTCGCCATAAGGGAGGTTATTGACTTAGTGAAGAAAACTCTCGAGTTCGGTGCTCGGGGAGTGGAGTAGGGCAAGGAAGGTGTCCTTGTAGCCGAACCACTATAAATCCTTTGTCTCTCGGTTTGATCTTTCCATCTCTCATTCTTTGCTTGCTTACTTACTAGCTTCTCGTATATTATTATAATTGTGTGTTGTGCATATATTGGTTTCACATAAAGATCAAACTAGGTTCCATTTGAAACATTAATTAAACATTAGTAAAACATAAGTATATACAATTATTAAAACACATATACATATATAAATACAAACTTATAATTAAGTGAGATATAGGAAATTATAATTTCTATTCAACACTTTAAATAAGTAGTATCTATGTGATATATGTGAATTAATTTGTATCTATACTTTAGCTTCAAAGGTTTTTACAATTACCATCAATTCTTTGAAAGCGAACTTTTATTAAACGAAAAAGACGCAAAACTATTCAACCCCCCTTCTAGTTTTCCACAATAGCAATGAAATATCTTAGGTGATATTAAGAATAAAAAGCATACTTGTTTGTCTATGAAATATCGCAAGTGATATAATATAATTTAACTAATAAGCATTGTAAATTATCATCAATTTAAAATATTATAACTCATACAACTTTAATAAGAAGCAATCACATAAACAAGACACATCAATCCAATGTTGTTCAAAGCAAAAATAAACTAAACAGCTTAACTAGTAAACAAAAATAAACTATCACGAACTTAAAGTATCACAAGTGACAATTTGAGACCCATTGGTTAAACTTGAGTTTCATTGGTCAAATTTTTTTTTTGGGTTTATACGTTTTTTACGTATTTATCCGTTTTAAACTTTTTTGTATGTTTTCAAACGTTTTTGTACATTTTTCATAAGCTTTTGTATGTTTTCATAAGTTTGAAAATGGATAAAACGTTTGAAAATGGACAAAAACGTGTGAAAACGGACAAAAACGTATTAAACGTACAAAAACGGACGAAAACGGACAGAAACGTATAAAAACAGTAAAAAACGTAGGAAAAACTCTGAAAACGACCGAAAACGTATGTTGGGAATTACAATAACAGTTACCACGGCTAAGTATGAAGATAACCACTGCTGAAGAATGCACTAGCAGTGGAACCACATTACCACTGCTAGTACATAATTACCACTGCTTATATGATAACTGTTATGTATTCGTGTATAGATAAGTATAGAATAGATCTTGTGTATATTCTATTTAGATAGCTTTGTACTTATCTTGTAAAGGAGGACTCCTTGTACTATAAAAGGAGGTCCTAGGTTAAAGCTTAGGTACGTATCAATCATATAGCTTCAAGGTGTAACCCTAGTGATAAGCAAGATCACTCGTACTATTATCATTAATAATATTGGAGCTTAAAGTTTGGTTTATACTCTGTGTTCATAATATACAACTGTTCCCACTCACAAACAAATTCATAACTAATCTTCTAAGTACTACTAAGTATATTCCACGTACTTGTTAGTATTACTCAAAGTATCACTCTAACACAAGGCGTGTGTTTAGATCCAACAAGTGGTATCAGAGACAGGCTTTGATACTTTGGTTTAGAAGACCCGAAGAAAAAGCTTAACCACTTCACTCAAATCTATGGAGATGGAAAATAATCAGTCCAACACTGTTGCAAAGATTCCCAAGCTTAAACTCAATGAGTTTGAGATGTGGAGGATAATGATTGAGCAATACTTTCTCATTCAAGATTATGCTTTATGGGAGATCATCTTAACTGGTGATTCCTTCAAGCCTGAAACAAAGACTGAGAAAGTTGGTGGAAAAGATGTTGTAACAGTTTCTGTGCCTTCTACTAGTGATGAAAGAACTCAGAAGAAGAATGACTTGAAGGCTAGAAGTTTGCTGCTAATGACACTTCCAAAAGATCAGATCATTGCTTTTAGTAAGTTCAAAACAACAAAAGAACTATTTGAAGAGATCTGCTCAGTATTTGGTGGTAATGATGCTACCAAGAAAACTCAAAAGACATTGTTGAAGCAAAGTTATGAAAATTTCTCTGCATCAAGCAATAAATCATTTCATAGCATCTTTACTAAACTACAGAAGATTGTGACACTGTGTTTGGAATTGAGGTAGATCAGGAAGACCTCAACTTAAAGTTTTTAAGAAGCTTGCCCTCTGAGTATCATACTAATGTCACTGTCTGGGAAAACAAACCAGAGATTGAAAGTATGAAACTCAATGATCTTTATAATAACTTCAAACTCTTTGAACAAAGATTAAAAAAGGCTGGGAAGCTTGGTTCAAGCTCTAGGAGCTTGGCACTATTATCATCCTCTGTTGATGATGATTCTGATGATGACAGTGATGAAGAGATTGCCATTGCTGGTTCTGCAGTTTCCACTAGTAATGCAAGTGTTACCACTGCAGGTTTCAAAAAGAAGGTTGTTGGTCTTGGAGATCCTACTTTATATGCCTTCATCTCAACTCAAGTTAATGGCTCCATATTAACTCATGAAGACTTGGATCAAGTTGATGATGATGACTTGGAGGAGATGGACATAAAGTGGCAGATAGCACTTCTTAGCATGAGGGCTAAGAAATTCTTCAAAAAGACTGGAAAGCCAATTACCATAAATGGTAATGAAACTGCAGGGTTTGATAAAAAGAAAGTTGAATGTTACAACTGTCACAAGTTGGGGCATTTTGCTAGAGAATGCAGAAGACCAAGGAAGCAAGATAACAGATCTACTTAGTACAAGCAAAAGAAAGAACCAACTGTGGAAGAACCAAAGGCAATGCTGGTGATGAGGCGAAAAATGAACCGTTTTTAAGGGGTCATTTAAGCCCGAATTCGAATTTATTTGATCAAATATTGCCCTAAATCATTCCTTTTGTCATTTTAGGTACTTTTGGAGTGAAATCTGGAAAAGGAAGCATTTTGGACGTTTTTGGAGCATAAAAGTGAAGAAAACATCAAAGTCTTAATTTTCCTTGCTGGGAACAGTACTTGAGGGCATCACTTTCTTCTTAATGACGGCGTCAAGAGTAATACAAGAGGTGGAAGTGGATAGTGCACATGACGATCCATAAAGTTTTATACTGAGGACATGACGGCGTCACCCAAGGCTGTCATGGTCCAAATGTTAGTAACGGCCCAGAGCAACTTTACACATGACGGCGTCAAAAGTGGATCTAGGCAATCCGATTTCATTATGGGTGGCGAGTTGACGGCGTCACAATTTTCTTCTTGACGCCGTCACCCTGTAAAAATTCCTTGCATGATTGGGTACATGTCTAGAGAGCATACATACATTGATTTAAAAGCACCCATGAATATTATGTCTAGGCTCTACTACAACTGGATAATGAGTGAAAGGTTAAGCCCTAGAAAAGACCCCTACAACCCTAATAGACTATGTAATTTTGTCAAGAGAGTTAAAGGGGTACACATCTTTGTAGAAAATTTTACTTATCAATGCGACTTTGTAATCCTAGAAGATGTTAGAGGCATTATAGATCCACACTTAGGAGAAATGGTCCTAGGGCAACCTTTTGTTAAGATGTATTGTGATCATGGGAAGGGAATAGTTCAGTTTACTGATGGGATAGAAAAGATCACTTTTATGATACCTCACATGAGGGAAGAATTAAAGGGCATCAAGAATTTACAAATTGATGAGATTCGACCTTATGAGGTTAAGGATGACGGAATTGATGATGATGTTTATTGTAAGAGGAGGCGAACATACTATTCAGGTTGCATGAATCTAGGCCCTGAGTACAAGCGTGAGAATTGGATTAGATGTTTTGAGCTAGCACAAAAGTGGGAAAGGAAAATGTAATTGCCCATGACCTTGAGTCTAGCTACAAGACTCGTAAATAAAGAAAAGCGCTTCTTGGGAGGCAACCCATGTTTTGTGTGATTTTTATTTGTTTGATTGTTATTTGTTTCCGTATGCATGCTTTATTTTTATTGTTGGTAGATCATGTTTCAAAACTAAAATTGTGAAAATGCTTTATTTTGTTGTTTAACTTCGTCTTAACTTCATACAAAGGTATTTTGCAAAAGATAAGTGTAAGGGGAAACCCCAAATTTGTTTTAAGAATAAAATTGATCATGATTCTTCACAATATTAAATGAACATGTGTATTAGTATTTGTTAGAGTCAAATGCTTGTATCGAGTCATAATGATGTTTTGCAGGATTTTCCAGGAAGTAGGACATAAGTTTTTCCAGAAATTTTCCGGAAACTTAACATAAAGATTTCTGCAGATCACTTCTGACGGCATCAGGAATTAATTCCTGACGGCGTCATGTGTAAAATTCTCAAAATTTGCGAGTTTTGTTTTTCTAACGGAGTCTTAAAGTTTTTGTTAATTCTATAGTTTTATAAACTCCAGGAAATCTGCAAACATTCATTCCACAAGCATTATATCTTTCATTGTTTTCTAGAACTTGTTAGTATATATAGATTGCCGCCGATTTTACGCGGGATTGCCTTGTTTGTTTTCTCAGGTTTAACAGGTTATGTATGACAAGAAGATGGTTTATATTTCTGGAAGAGAAGCTTTGAAAGTTCATTCTCTTGGAGGAAGATCTAACCTTGTTACCACACTATCCACACCGAACGAATCAGGGGAGTATTTGCTTTCATTCTTTTACCTATTTTACTTTTACACTCTTTAATTGAACATTGGGGACAATGTTCATCCCAAGTGTAAGGGGAGGGTAAATGATGATACCTTATAGGATACAATTGCACTTGAGTTTGTTTGTTCGATGGTAGGTGTGTAATAAAACTAAGAGAAATACTTGTTAATGTAATTTTAGCACCAAATTTAATTTTTTTACAACATTTAGGAGTGAAACTTTAGCCTTAGCAAGCGTCTCATGGATAGGAGATTGTATGACTAGCACAAAACCGTACTATTCAGAAAAATTTTCCACCCAAATATGTGAGGTTCGCCTTTAGATTTGATAGGAAAAGCATTCATTATTAGTGCTTATGAGTGTACCGGTAGCATTTAGATTCTAGAACTTGCGTTGGTGATGCATCCCGAGACCGCTAGTGAGACTACATTCGTGTAGTAGGATTTACTACATGATAAGAGGCATTAGGATCACCCTTGTGTTAAACCCGTATCATAATTACTTGACCATTTAAGTCATATTACTTGGCTAGTAAAGTCAATTAATTTTTCCTACACCTTAGCGTTGTACTCATTTAAGTCATAGTACACCCCTCCGAGCCTATCTTTTCCTTTCTAACTTTAAGCATCTTACTTAAAGGAAGAATTTGTTACAACCCACTTAAATGTACACCCAAATCGCCTTAGCATTCCGTGTATGCACTCATCCTTAGTGCATTATTATTATATGTTTAAACCCTTAGTTAATTATCTAATTGATTACATGGTTGCTAAGTCGAGTCATATCTTGTACATATTGTTTTGGGACGATTGGGACTCATGGGTAAAGTACTTATGTTATGGAGTAGTGGGGAAGAACATCTTATATTACCCCCATATGTGCGTTAATCTTAAAAGTACTCCAAGTGTTTTGATTATCTTAATTCGAGTCATTAGATTTGTTTATTGTAAAGTATGTAAAAATTCAAGTGTAAGGGGAATGTACATTCCCTATGATGTATTATTTTGGATAGTAGGGTACGTAAGAGTGTATGCAAAAAAAAAAAATAATAATAATAAAATCGAAATAATAATAATAATAATAATAATAAAAAGAAAAGAAAAGAGAAAAAACATACGGACTACCATCCCACTTCATTCTATGTTTATTTTAAGTTTTTGTTATTCTTCATTTATTAGCTTAAGTCGAGTCTAGTCTTGGATTAGCAACGCCATATTGTATATGTAATTAACCAAGATGATTAACTCGCCACGAGTAAATATTGCCTATATCCAAAAAAACCATGTATTCCATATCCCTACACCTAACGTTATAACCCTTTAAAAGACCTCTTTGATAGTTTATCCTAGGTGCTTACGCCAAGTGGTGGAGGTTTGATCCTTTCCCAAGCCTATGGTAATCTATTTTGTTATGACAGGTAGTGAGAGATGTTTTCCATTTCCATATTGTGATATATACTTTATTACACCCGAGAGATGTGAGTATCTAAACACTATTTATGAGGTGCTAGTGTATGACCTCCGTGCTTGTCTTTGGTCTTTAGTGGAACGATTATTTGTTGTAAGTACTTTTATATTAGTGTTAAATGGCCCCTAACTTGTATTTTGATTAGAATAAAAGCGCATTTGCTTGAGGACAAGCAAATCTCAAGTGTAAGGGTATTTGATGAGGCGAAAAATAACCGTTTTTAAGGGGCCATTTAAGCCCGAATTCGAATTTATTTTATCAAATATTGCCCTAAATCATTCCTTTTGTCATTTTAGGTACTTTTGGAGTGAAATCTGGAAAAAGAAGCATTTTAGACGTTTTTGGAGCATAAAAGTGAAGAAAACGGCAAAGTCTTAATTTTCCTTTCTGGGAACAGTACCTGACGGTGTCACTTTCTTCTTAATGATGGCGTCAAGAGTAATACAAGAGGTGGAAGTGGATAGTGCACATGACGATCCAGAAAGTTTTGTACTAAGGACATGACGGCGTCACCCAAGGCCGTCATGGTCCAAATGTTAGTGACGGCCCAAAGCAACTTTACACATGATGGCGTCAAAAGTGGATCTAGGTAATCCGATTTCATTATGGGCGGCGAGTTGACAGCGTCACAATTTTCTTCTTGACGCTGTCACCCTGTAAAATCTATATATAGTTTTTGACTCCTCCCAAACCAACCAGTTAACCGGGTGCAGTTGATAGGCCCACCTGGGAGAGGAAAGTCAAGTGTTTATAATCCGTGGAAGTACAGGGGAATCCCCGGGTCGTTAAGTCCCAACGAGATTGAAATTGTATTTTGAACGTTTATGGGAATAAGTGGCACTGAGGACAGTAACCAAGATGATTGGGGAATGATTATACTACTGATTGCTTGGTATTTGGACAATATGGAATGATATAAACAATAACAGATATAATCACAAAAAGCACAAATTGAGAAATCAGATTACAAACAGAGAAAAGTGGGTTTTAACAAATTACAAACTACAGGGGGTGCAAGTGAAACTTTTTAAAACTTAAAATAAAAAGAAAATTTAAAATGAAAATGAAATTATTAAAATGATTATTTTAATATTTAAATACTATTTAATTAATTAAAACTATTTAAAAAGTAAATTAAACCTAATTTAAATAAAACTAAAAATGATAAAGATTACAAATTAAACTAAAAACTTACAAAACTAATTTCTAAACCTTTAAATGAACTTGAAGAAAGTATAAAAATTAAAAATAAATATTTTTGTCTTTTTATGGATTTTCTATTAATTAAAAACTAATTATCTTAATTAAACTATTTAAACTAATTTAAATTACTAATAATTCCTAAATGACTTAGAAAATTACAAAAAAATTTATAAACTAATTAACCATCACAAGAATCCTAAAAAATTATAAAAAGTTTCTAAAAATTATATTTAGACTATTTTACTAATTAATTACTTATTACTTAATTTAAATCTAATTAAACTTATTTAAATAAGAAAATTAGGAAATGAATAGTAGAACTTAAAAGTCTATTTTCTAAAAGTCTTAAGTGATTTATGAAACCTAGGAAAAATATAAAAATCTACTGTTGTTAATTAAAATTAAAGAAAACTATTTAATTACTAATATTACCTAATTAATCAATTAAACTATTTTTAATTCTAATAATTAGTAAACTGATTAAGAAAAATCTAAGAAAATTATTACAAATACTTAAAGGTAAAAGGAAAATAAGAAAATTATAAAAATGGTAAAGTGCTTATAAATAAGCTGAAATGAAAAATTAAAAAGATAAAATCTATTAAATAGAAGCTATCACTAATTTTATATTTGGTTTTTGTTGGTTTTTCGTTTTGACAGATGAAAATAAGAACGTTTTGTGAAATGACTTTTT
Organism: Artemisia argyi; assembly: GCA_030686995.1. NCBI lineage: Eukaryota > Viridiplantae > Streptophyta > Magnoliopsida > Asterales > Asteraceae > Artemisia > Artemisia argyi. The sequence continues at coordinate 94,566,147 of CM060684.1, forward strand.
GAATAGCTTAAAAATAAGCTATGTGCACCCCCAAGTGCTTAACAGTGGAGTATTAAAGCTTATTAGGACTTGTGATTATGTGAAAAGTTATTCAATTGAACAAATAAGCTACCACACATGTATACCAACTTGAAATAAGACAAAAGTCACAAATAAGCACTCTGGATAAGCAGCTATCAGCAAATAAGCACTCTTGCATACACAAGGCCTGAACAGGCCAAACTAATGAACTTTGGACCTCTATGGGGTCCACAAAAGCTAAGGGGGGGTCCAAATTAAGTCTTGAACCTTGAAGGTGGACTGGAAGGCTTCAAAATAAGCCAATAAGCAGGGCTTATGGCTTATTATTGAGGTCTGTGTGAAGCTTGGAAGTTGGGGTCTCACACTGAGTGCTCAGTGTATATTTAGGAAATCATCAAACTTAAAGGCACTTGCAGCCCTATCAAATAAGTTCTAATTGGTGAAATAAGCCCTGATCTATCAAGATGAGTTATTTGGCTTTCCAAAAAGCCATAAAGCTCAGGGTGGGTCCCACTAATGAAGTAGCTAAGGCCTTGGGAAATTTGGTCAAAACCTGTGCACAAAGCAAGTGTTTGCCCTGCAGGTCAAAATAAGCTAATGCACAAGCTTATAGAAAAATCCTAAAAATAAGCTGACTATGGGCTTTTGAACACTAGGTGGCAATCTTTATCTTCTGAAAAGGGCAAGGTCTCAAAGTAAACACAAAAATCACAAAAATTCTTCTAATATTTGGATTTCTGAAACAAAGGTACTTTTTGACTTTTTGAATTTCAAGCTTAAGTTGACTTAAATGAACTTTGATCCTACCCTACTGATTGAAATTGATGAATTAAGCTATTATAAGTCTAAATTAAGCTAAACCACTCACAAGTGAATGGATTTGGGGCATATGCCACACTTAATCCAACACAGAGGGTAATCTAGGCCTATTAATCCTTGATTTTGACTTTCTTATGAATAAACCCTGGTTTTTGTTGTTGTTCTGAGCTAGTTATGACCTAAGTGACTTGTGTGAACCAAGAGCAATAACAAATGAGCACTTAAACACCTAGGATCTTACTTATCCAAACACACCTTTAACCTTGAATGTTTTATGATTTGAGAAGCAAATGGCTTTAAGAGCTTATGAAACTGATTCAAAACTACTTATTATGGTGTATTAACCTTAAATAAGCACTTAACCACAGGAAACAACAACAAATGCACAAGAATACTAATTATACTATTTTGACTGCCAAAATGAGAAATTTAAGTAACTATGATTTCTGATGAACAAGCTATGAATTTTAAGCAATATTATTACTACTTAATACTAAATAAACTCAGAAAAGCTAAAAGGCAATGAAATAAGCAATGCTACAGTATCAATACAGAAATAAGTTTTCAAGGGCTTACAATATGCTTTCCTGCTAACTTCATGAACCAAGAACCATAAGAACCATACCTAAAGGCTTCCACAAGCCACTAAACCCATGGCCATCCAGGATTAACCATGCTCCAATTGCTTTCACCAAGAAACCTGCAATGTTTGACCTTTATTGACTTTTTTATGTTTTTGATTTTTTTTATTTCTAAGCCGTGATTTATGGTTTCTAAAAGCTTATTTAAGCTTTATGGGAGCTTATATGAGCCTAAGAGTCCATAAGTCTAAACAGAAACAGTAAAATGAGCTTAGTAGTAATTCTGAAATTAAAGGGAAATTGCAATACTAAGATTGAGGGTAAAACTTTAATTTGATTAATAAAACAGTTACTATTACACTGAAAGAACTTGATACAATGCTTAGAAGCTTAAATATTACACTAGAATTTGAAATCTTAATTAAACGACATACATTAATACTAATTAGACTACTACTCTTTCTTCATTGCTTCTCCTTCCTTTTATAGGCTCACATTAGGGTTCCCACGAGCTTCTGAGAAAATCCCATCAATAATCTTGGCCATTGGATCTCTAAAACTCATCTCAGCCGTTCAAATCCTTTTCCGCGCCAAAAAATAAGCAGAGCCAATTGACTGTTGCGTGTAGGAGGGGGTGGCATTTATTGTGGGCTGTCTTGTTAGGTGAGGGTGGTGGGGTGGTAATGATGAATTTATTGCAAGTGGAGGGGGGTTTTTGCAGGGCGGTATTTGGAGGGAAGGGTGGTTTTGGTGTGAGGAAGGGGGTGGTGTGGACTGGGTTTGACCCTGGTATTAATACCAGGGTGGGTTTTGTTTGTATTTTGGGCTTAGGGTGATTGGGCCAGGGAATTAATAAGGAAGTGAACTAGGGATGGTTGTGTTGTGGTTTGGATTTGGTTTGTGGTTTTAATATAAAGGGTCCGTTTGTTTTATTAACCATAGGGACCAAAAGTGTAATTTTCTGAAAATTGAAGGGTGTGAGTTGGCATTCTTCCAAAGTTTCCATAAGGGTATTTCTTGCCAAATGATGAATAGTACATGGACTTTTGATGATTTTTCCACATTTAAATTTCCAGGGACTATTTCTGCCAATATTTCAAACTTCAGGGACCAAATCTGTAATTTCAGCAAACTTTGCAATCAAGGACCAATCCTGCCATATATGAGAAGTACAAGGACAAAATTTGTTTTTCTCAAAGTTTTAATATCCCAGGGACCATTTTTGTCATTTTTCAAAGTTCAGGGACTAAACTTGCAATTTTGTGAAACTTTGTACCAAAGGACTAAATGTGTAACTTTTTGATTTAAAAGGACCTTTGGTGACTTTTTCAAGTTGTTAGAATAACCAGGGACTAGATTTGATAACTTATGAAAGTTAAGGGACTGAAACTGCTAATTATGCAAACTTTGTTCATTTTTCATCTGTTTTTGATGATTTTGCATCTGAAACATATAAAACACATTCCTGGGATATTTTCAGTATTTTGATGCATATTTGAGTGTTTTTGGATGTTTTGGCAGTTCGGATTGGTATAAAATGATGAGTATTTAGACACTCATCAATCCCCCACACTAAAACATTGCTAGTCCCTAGCAATCTTTTGAGAAAAACTTAATGGATTTGAAACTCTTTACCAAAAGCCATCACTTCTGGAGTAGCTAGATGTATCGATTCAAGTAAGAACTATGGTCCACCTGATAACCATGTGATTTTGAGCAAACCACCAACTGTCAACGGATTTGATTTGTCTTTACCAAAAGTCGTTTGCTTCTGGACTAGCCAACTCTTGATGGAATAGTCAACATCTTGGTGAGCTGATTACCAATTATGGTTTTTCCACGGCCTTTACCACAAGCCATAATCTTGCGGGCTAGCCAACTCATTCACTTTATGGGATATGGCGAGTTGATTTACCATACAATTTTGGGCAAATTGCAAGCCATCAACGGGTTTGAGATATCTTTACCAAGAGCCGTTTGCTCCTGGATTAGCCAACCCTTTTGTTGTTTTGACATGGCGGATTGATTACCACAAAAATTTTGCAATAAAGTGAAAAAATTTTTGAAAATTTTAGGCCAAAAATGGGGGTACTAGAGGATATAATATGATAAAATTCGCTAGAATTACCCCCCCACACTTAGAATTGAATATTGTCCTCAATATTCAAAGTCCCGGCTATTATGCCGACTCTTTGAACATAAAAAGATAATATTATAAGCTAACTGTGGAAATATCATTTTTCATTTTTCACTTTATTCATATTTACACACATTTTTTTTGGATATATACATTTCAAATAGCTGCAGGGGACGGCCACTCCCCCACACTAGGGTGTTAGAAAGTAGAAAGAAGTCAGAGACATGGGTGAAAAACCAATGTTGTTGCTACTGTTTTTGTTCATCGAGTCGCTAGCTTGACTCGATCCCCGAATTCATTGGTTCGTGGGGAAAGTTTGGAGATCTGGGACAACCATTTGTGGTACATCCCCTCCAAAGTAGTGCTTTAACCGATGGCCTTTCACTTTAAAGTTGGAACCGTTATGTTGAGATAATTCAACAGTTCCGTATGGAAATACTTTTGTGACAGTGAATGGCCCAGACCAACGGGTTTTAAGCTTTCCTGAGAATATCTTCAATCGTGAATTGAAGAGAAGGACTCTGTCACCGATGTTGAAAACACGGTTTTTAATTTTAGAGTCGTGTATCTTCTTGGTTTTTTCTTTGTAAATCAAAGAATTCTCATAAGCTTGATCACGAAGTTCATTTAATTCATTTAGTTGAACCTTGTGGTGATCACCCGCTGTGTGAAGGTCGAAATTTGCATGTTTTAAGGCCCAGTAGGCCTTATGTTCTAGTTCGATCGGAAGATGACATGCCTTCCCGTACACTAGCTTATATGGAGTACACCCCGATGGGTGTTTTGTAAGCAGTGCGGAAAGCCCATAATGCATCATCCAGCTTATCCGACCAAGAGGCACGGTTTTCTCCAACCGTTCTCTCCAGAATTCTTTTAATACCCCGATTCGAGACCTCCACCTGCCCACTTGTTTGTGGGTGGTATGCAGTTGAAAGACGGTGAGTTACACCATATTTCAACATCACTTTTGCAAATTGTTCATTGCAGAAGTGTGTGCCACGATCACTGATAATGGCACGAGGAGTTCCGAATCTGGCAAAGAGAGACTTCAGAAAATTAACGACTACTCGGGCATCATTGGTGGGTAAGGCTTTTGCCTAAACCCATTTTGACAGATAGTCGACAGCCACGAGTATATATGTATTCCCTTGTGAAGACGGGAACGGCCCCATAAAATCAATGCCCCACATATCAAATATTTCACAGACTTGGATGGCGTTTTGTGGCATCTCATTCTTTTTGGAAATATTTCCATGACGCTGGCAAGCCTCACAGGTTTTGATAAGTTTATGGGCGTCTTTGTAGATTGTGGGCCAAAAGAATCCCGAATCAAACACCTTTTTGGCGGTGTAGTTTTGGTTATGATGTCCCCCCGTGGGTCCATCATGACAGGCTTTGAGAGTTTCCATGGCTTCTTGGCCATGGACACACCGTCGGATGACTTGATCCGCACAGATTTTGAACAAGTAGGGGTCGTCCCAGAAGTAATGTTTCATATCTTTAAAGAATTTTCTTTTCTGTTGGGACGACATCCCTTTTACAACGAAATTTCCCGCATGGTAATTTGCAAAGTCGGCAAACCATGGGGTTGTGGCATCATCCCGGGTAGAGATTAGATTGAGAGTCTCCAGAGGAAAAGTTTCATTAATTTCTTTTCTCTCGAGAATATCCTGATGAGGATTCTCTAACCGGGACAAGTGATCAGCAGCAAGGTTCTCTGCTCCTTTTTTGTCTCGTATGAGTATATCGAATTCGTGAAGGAGCAGGACCCAACGGAGTAGTCTTGGCTTTGTGTCCTGTTTAGTGAACAGGTATTTCAAAGCCGAGTGGTCCGTATACACCACGCATTTGGTTAGGATTAAGTAAGACCTAAATTTCTCAAAGGCATATACCACAGCTAATAATTCTTTTTCTGTGGTGGTATAGTGCGTTTGAGCTTCACTCATGGTCTTACTTGCGTAGTGTATTGGCTGAAAATGTTTTGTTTTGCGTTGCCCCAGAACTGCACCAATAGCGAAGTCGCTAGCATCGCACATAAGTTCGAAGGGTAAGTCCCAGTCGGGGGCAACAAGGATCGGTGCCTCAGTGAGCCTTTTCTTTAAAGTAGAAAAAGCTTCGATGCACTCGGGGGAAAAGATGAAAGGAGCTTCCTTTTCAAGAAGATGAGTCAATGGTCGGGCTATTTTGGAGAAATCCTGAATGAATCTCCGATAAAACCCGGCATGGCCAAGGAAACTCCTTATTCCTTTAACAGTGGTGGGATGAGGCAGTTTAGCAATAACATCAATTTTGGCCTTATCGACCTCAATCCCACTTTTTGAAATTTTATGGCCGAGGACAATGCCCTCCTTAACCATAAAATGGCTCTTCTCCCAGTTTAGACAAAGATTAGTGTCTTCACAACGTTGAATCATCTTTTCTAAATGGGAGAGGCATGAGTCGAAAGAATTCCCGATGACTGAGAAGTCATCCATGAATACCTCAATGGTTTTCCCGATCATGTCGTGGAAAATAGCCATCGTGCACCTCTGGAAAGTTCCCGGTGCGTTGCATAACCCAAAAGGCATGCGACGATAGGCAAACGTCCCGTAAGGGCATGTGAAGGTAGTCTTCTCTTGATCCTTAGGATCAATGGGAATCTGGAAGTAACCCGAGAAGCCGTCGAGGAAGCAATAATACTCATTCCCCGCTAGTCTTTCGAGCATTTGATCCATAAAGGGCAGAGGAAAATGGTCCTTGCGGGTGGCTTCGTTAAGCTTTCTGTAATCGATACATACTCGCCACCCTGTAACCAAACGAGTTGGTATCAACTCGTTATCCTCATTTGTGACAACCGTGATGCCACCTTTTTTTGGAACACAATGTATTGGGCTAACCCAAGGACTGTCTAATATAGGGTAAATCAATCCCGCATCGAGAAGTTTGATAACTTCTTCCTTGATAACTTCGTGGATTTTTGGATTTACCCTTCTTTGATGCTGCACAACAGGTTTAAAGTCCTCTTCCATTAGGATTTTGTGTGTACAAAAATCCGGGTTAATACCCTTTATGTCTGAGAGCTTCCAAGCAATTGCTTGTTTGTGGGACTTTAGAACCTTAAGCAGCGAGGTTTTCTCCTCATCCTTTAAGTCTTTTGCGATAATGACCGGTAACTTATCGTTACCTTCCAAGAATGCATATTCTAGATGAGGAGGCAGGTCCTTAAGTTCGACCTCGGGGAAATCATCATTTTTCTCAACATATTTGACCTCCGCGTTATGAAGTTGTGGAGGTAGAACAGGAATGGGAGAGGGATCTTTGTTCAATAATTTCTCAAGGAGAAATATATCCCTCTCCGGGTCAATCTCTTGGTTATCAATTCCTTCAGAAACTGAATCACTTTTGAGAAAGGCCTCTAATTCCTCAAGGACGAAATCACTTCCCTCAAACGGAGTGAGGGGAGGAGAAGAATTAGCGATTATGGGGTGAGAGGAGGGAGTGGGATTTCCACTCGGAGAACTATCAGCGAATCCAAGGATTTCCTGAGCATACTCCTCGGATGCAATGTCAATGACATCAATTCGGTTGACCGATTCAGCATCATAATTCGAGGAGTATCTCGAGGTTTGATCAAGGTTGAATGTTATCGCTTCATTGCCAACTCGTAATGTGACTTCCTCATCGAAAACATCGATTAATGCACGACCCGTCCTTAAGAATCCCCTCCCAAGAATGAGAGGAACTCTCGGATCTGCATCGAAATCAACAACGACAAATTCTACCGGAAAATGGAACTTTCCCACTCTTACAAATACGTCTTCGGCAATACCGAGGGGACGTGAAATTGAACGGTCTGCAAGCTCGAGAGTCATGCATGTGGGAGTAAGTGCCTGAAGAGAAAGCTTTTTCCAAAATGAGTGGGGCATTAAGTTGATGCTTGCGCCAAAATCGGCCAAGGCAAAGCACTCAACCATCCCCGTGAAAATACATGGTATTAGAAATTTCCCGGGGTCTCCTAGCTTCTCGGGAAGCTGTTTCAACAGAACTGCAGAGCAGTTTTCGTTGAGTGGAGTTCGTGCCATTTCAAAGAGTTTCTCTTTATTTCCCAGTAAGTTTTTGATTGTTGATGCAAATTTGGGCATTAATATGAGAGCATCCGCGAAACTAATATCAAAGTGTAGTTCTTGGAAAATTTGGAATTTTTTTTCCATCTGATGATTAGCTTTTTCACGGAGCTTCTGATCTTGCAATCGTGAGGGATATGGAATCAATGGTTTTGGGTTGGCTTTTGGTATTTCAACAGGACCTTTGGGAGTTTCAAACATGACTCTTTTAGGGGGAGTCGGGACCGGGACAACTGGAGGACGGATGTCAGTGGTACCTCCGTTATTAGTAGGAAGTACAGTATCCGTAGTATCCTCAGTATCACATTCCTCTACCTGGACATGAGAAGTGGTAGAATGAGCTGTGGGTCCTTTATAAGAAACTCCACTTCTTGTTGTGATCGCCTTTGCATCGCCCCTCGGATTAGCGATCGTGTTGCTAGGTAAAATACCTGAGCCCGAGGGTCGATCATTTAAAGACTTCTTCAATTCAGATATTTGACTAACCAACACTTTGTTTAATTCATCTTGGGATTTCATAAACTGTTTTAATAACTCATCAGATGATGGTCCAGTTGGAACAATGGCTTGGTTTTGATTTTGAAAATTTTGAGCTCGATTGTTCTGGAAATTCCCATGTTGTTGGTTGTTATTACCCTGGAAGTGGTTTTGTTGAAAATTACCCTGATGGTAATTGTTCTGACCTTGATTACGGTTATAATTTCCTTGGTTTTGATTGTTTTGAACCTGGTGTTGACCAGAGTTGAAATTCCCTTGGTTGTTAAAACCTTGGTTCATTCGATTCTGGTTCTGATTATGGTTAAAGTTCTGGTTTCTGTTTTGACCATTTTGGTTCTGGGGTTGATTAAACCCTGGTGGTCCAATGTAGTTATTGGAACGATAACTCAACAGATTTCGGTCCCCTTGCGGTTGGTAGGAATTACCTCCCGTATTGTAGGAACCTTGGGCTGCGAATACGTTCTCTTGAGTGAAGCCACTGGAGGCTGGGCACTCATGATATGGGTGTGGACCACCACATGTTTCACAACTGATAGTTTTGATCTGCTGATTGTGATTTGCCTGGTGAATTCGAAGAACCACAGCAGACAAATCATCAAACTTTTTGGTAAGAGCAGCTATTTCATTACTTGCCGGAGTGACTGACTTACATGAGTCATTCTTCTCTGCAGAGGAGTCCCAAAAGTTATGATGGGCAGTCATGTTTTCAATTAAGCCATAGCACTCTTCAGGGTTCCTTTTCATAAAGGTGCCCCCAGCAGCAGCATTGATGGTGTCACGATGACGAAGTGTCAAACCATTATAGAATGTATCAATAATGGTGACAAGATGCATGTTATGATTAGGACACCGATCAATAGCAAGTTTGTAGCTTTCCCATGCCTCAAATAAGGACTCTTCGGGAAGCTGTCTGAAGTTACTAATATCGTTTCTCAGCTTCGTAACCATGGATGGTGGAAAATATTTAGCCAAGAACTTAGTAACCATCTCATCAAAGGTATGGATCGAATTCTTAGGAAGTCGATCGAACCAAGCAGTCGCATGATGAGTGAGAGAATAGGGGAACAGGTATAAACGTAGGCCGTCTTCGATGACGCCATTTTGTTTCATGCTCTGGGTGACGGTTAAAAATTTATCGAGATGCTTGTTAGCATCGTCACCCGGCAAACCGTGGAACTGACACGAATTCTGGACTTGTTGTATCATGTTGTGTTTCAGTCCAAAATCCGTGGCTCCAATTGTGAGTGGTGCAATGGGTCCACCCCTCCCTTGCATGGTAGGTTGACATAGTTCCTCCATTGTTCGGGTGTCAGGAACTATGTTAGGAATACGTTTATTCAACTGAAGACTCGGTCACCTCAAGTATTATTTAGCATATTGTAGCTCGTAGTAATTATCTTATAGTTAGTAAAGTAGTTTAGTATTAGTTAGTGCTTGTGGAGTCGGGTCGGGTTTCTTACCCACTGTCAGCCCGTTTCAAGGGGCGTTTGCTTTGTAACTATATATACCCTTTCCCACCCATGGGAAAGGGTTGGACCTTCACTTGCAATCTAACATTCAACAAGTTTTTCACATACAAGGCTCCCACTTCTCTCCTCTCTTTCTCTCTTTAACTTCTCACTAGAAACCTTACATTTAATCATCCTAAATCACTTAACCATCCATGTTCATATATTAGAGTTTATTACAATTGGTATCAAGAGCCATGGTTCTATCCTAGGATTCATGGTAAGCTCGAATTTATAGTATGGTTTGTGGTTTTTGGATAGTTCGACTTCTTCTAGTGGTTTTCACATGTATTTGATCTCGTTTGGTGGTTATCTCGACATTCCTCTTGTACTTTCTTGCTTATTAGTAGTATAGACACCTTGTTGTAATCTTGGTTTAGTCATTTCATCACTTGTGTGGACGTTGGTAGAAATTCGTGTGCTATTTCTAAGTAGCGAGTTGGTATTTCCTGGTAGAGGGTTGGTATTTGTTTCCAGCGAGTTGAAGTTTGTGTTTTGGCGGGTTGCCATTTTTGGGTAGTAAGACAAAACGCTAGACAGTGACATTTCTGTCTTATTTGTCTAGCGAGTTGTGGACTAGCGAGTTGAGCTATTATCTGTTTAGCGAGTTGTGGACTAGCGAGTTGTGGAATCAGCGAGTTGGCATAACTAGAGATTTGATCAGATTAGCGAGTTACTACCTCTAGCGAGTTGTGATATTAGCGAGTTGGTGTCAGTGAGTTGTCAAACTTGGCACTAGCGAGTTGGTACTGGCGAGTTGTGCAATTAGCGGATTGTCAGTTTGTGTGTTGGTATTAGCGAGTTGTCAAATTTTTTCCAGCGAGTTGACTCTTGTCTAGCGTGTTTATACAAGTTTGTGGAGTGTTGTGATATTTCAGCGGCTTGTCACCCTAGCGAGTTGTGCCCATCTTAGCGTGTTGACATTTGTGTAATTTGTGACTGTTGCGGCTTAAGTTGTTACATCTACTCCTTCAGTAACTTGACGCTGTGAGACTATTCCTACAACTTGACTTGTTATTGCAATAATAACTTGACGTTGTGAGATTAATCTTACAATTTGACTTGTTTTCTGAGAAGTGACTGTGATTCAACTTGTTGCAACAAAACACGAATCTCACGAGTGTTTAACAACCTGATAAGTGCAACTTCTCTGTCTTCACAAGCATGGCAAGCACTGCATTGGATGACATTCAGGCTGCAGGATCGGATACCCGTCCTCCGATGTTGGATAGGACCGACTATGAGTCATGGGCTCAAAGGATTCGTCTCTACTGTTTAGGAAAGGAAAACGGGGTTAACATCTTGAAATCCATTGATGAAGGACCTTTTCGTATGGGCTTCACCAGAGACACAATAGCTGCCACTGATGAGCAACCTGCTGCTGTTGGCCCTGATAGACCTCGCACTTACAATGAGCTATCTGATGAAGAAAAGAAACGTTATGATGCGGACATCAGAGCATCGAACATTGTCATTCAAGGGCTTCCCAAGTATGTCTACAAACTGATTAACTACAACACAGAAGCCAAAGCTGTTTGGGATAATGTGAAGATGCTTCTGGCAGGATCTGAGTTAACCAAAGAAGATCGAGAATCTCAGCTCTATGATGAATTTGAGCACTTTAAAATGAATCCAGGTGAAAGTGTCACAGACTATTACGTCAGATTTCACAAACTGGTCAATGATATGAGATCCATCAAGATGACAATGCCAAACATCCAGCTTAACTCCAAATTTGTGAATAACATGGCACCGGAATGGGACAGGTTTGTCACATCTGTGAAACTCAACAAAGGTCTCAGGCATACCAATCATGAACAACTCTATGCATATCTCCAACAACATGAGAAACATGCTGCTTATGATCGAGTAATGCGAGAGAAGCTCAATCCGTCTACAACAAATGAATCCCTTGCATTTGTCTCTAATGTTCAACAACCAAATCCACCCTCTAATGATCTATCTCAACCACAAAAACCTTTATCCAGGGCTAATCTAGCAAATGGGCAATCACCAACTACCTCACCATCTGCTTTGAACACTCATCTGGACTCTGGGTACTCTCATACTGATATGATGATTGATAACCTCTCCAATCAAGTCTCCTTATTGGTCCAACAATTCAGGGCGGTTCTTCCACCTACTAATAACCAACTCAGAACTTCGTCTAACCCACGAAATCAGGCAGTTATAGAAGATGGAAGGGTGGTGGTGCAGAATGTTCAAGGAAGACAAAACTACGATCAAAGAAATGATGGGAGGGAAAATGGGCAGTATAGAGTTGGGAATGCTATTCAGGCACAAGCTAGGCAGCCTAAGTGCTATAACTGTGGAGGGTTGGGCCACATAGCCAGAAACTGCACACAGCCAAAGCGTCCACAAAATTCTGAGTACTTCAAAGACAAGATGCTACTGATGCAGGCTCAAGAGAATGGGACTGCTTTGGATGAAGAAGCTCTATTCTTTTTGGCTGGTGATGATGGGAATACGTTTGATGCGGATGTGGATGATCAACCTGTTCAGGATATGGCCCTTAATGATCCAAACATTTTTCAAGTTGAAGATTGTGATGCATTTGACTCAGATGTTGATGATGAGCCCACAGCTCAAACCATATTCATGGCAAATCTATCTGCCACTACATCTTCTCCACAGCAGTCGGGCTCCTCCCTCACTTCTGTCATTTCTGAGGTACCTACGTCACTTAACTCTATCATGAATAATCCTACCAATCCACAGGGGGTGTGTGATTCAGTACAACTCAGGAATATTGACAACACAGACACCACTGATATGGTAAACACCAACAATTTCCCAAATGAGAGATATGTGTCTGTCGATGGACGGACAGTTGTACCAAGTGACACACTGTCTGTGGATTCTAGTAAACTTGAGCTGCATGAGCACACTATATACAACCCCGATGATTCCTTGATCACTAGAGTTAACCTCCTTAAGGATCAGGTTTCTATATACGAATAGCGTGCTAATTTTGAGCTTAATGAACGTGAGCAGAAAATGGAATGGCAAATGTGTGCGTACATATCTGAAAATAATGCCAAACAAGAAACATTGAAAAAGGAGTTAATTTCTTTAAAAAAACAATTGGATCAGACTGTCAAGCAAAGACAGGAAATTCAAAAGGGGTTGACGTCAATCAAACTCAACTACCAAGAAAAGGAAACCAAACTTCTAAATGATTTTTCAAAACTCAAAACGTTGAAAAACAAATTGGAAGATAAGCTGTACATGCAAGGCCAAACCATTCAATCTGCTCAAATGATGGAAAAACATAGGAAACTAAGTTATGAATTTAGTGAACTTGATGCCTCTAAGACTAAAGCTAAATTTCTTAGAATTGGTATAGGTGCTCAACCTTCGCTATATGATGCACACACGATGCTTGACCCTAATCATGCCCCTCCTAATGTGAAATCATATGATGAGATTGATGAGGCTGAGAATAGAACTAGGGAAATACTTGCTGAGCGACTTAAGGATCCACTATGCGTTGCTAATAATATTATGTTTCACTATGATTATACAAATGACAATCACTCAACTATTTTTGTCCCTCAAAAGAAAATCCTTCCAGAAAAAGTGTTCTGGAATATTGATATGGAAAAAATGAAAGCTGAAAGAATCATTGGCAATACACGCACCATCTTTAGGATTGCTGACCCAACCAATCAACCATCTACCCTTTAAGGACACCCAAGAACCTAGTACCATTTACTCTTCCCACACAGTGTAACACTTTTATTGGATTATATGTTCTAGGTCAATTGTTTAATGACTTTCAAAAAACATGCAAAATAAGAATTATACCAACGGGGATCACTGAAAGGGAAAGGGGTTTTGAGCAAACTAAACAGTGTTACCTAACTGAAGTTGTGCCATTTTTCGATCTTCTTAAAGAACACTTTGACGGCCTTAAAACCACCATCAATAATGATGTGAATCAAATGAAAAAGGTTTTTAAAGAAGTAGAAAATGAGGGTAACCAATTGGCAATCGATCTCAAATACAGTGAAATTGACAGAAAAAACATCCTCATCATGAATGAGGACTTGATTGCTAACTGCATTGCACAAGATGTCTTTTACACTGTTATTGGCTCTGCACTATCTGCCAAGCAATTTTATGAAATGTCCATTACTTTAAATGTATTTCAGAATCGTGTGATTGAGCTTGAGGGGGAGAATTACCAACTAAACTGCAAAATTCAAAACGACGATCATGACAACATGGTCAGGAGTTTTTCGAAACTGGAAGTTGATAATTTTAACTTGCAATTAAAATACCAACATCTGAAAGAAAATGTTAAAGTATCAAATGCCAAGACATCTTCGGATGCTCCTGAATTTGATACATGTTTTGAATTAGCCAAAAAGGATGATGTAATTCAAGCTCACTCTAACACGATTCGGAAGTTGAGGGCCCAAATTGCACAATTAAAACAGAACAAAAGCGATGTGTCTAATACCAATTACCAGAAGTCGATAGATTCTCAAAATTTTCAGAAACAGGGCATGAACAATGAATTACAACATGAAAATGAGTGGCTTCGTGCTGAAATGTCAAACGCCAAACAACGTTACAATGAATTGTTTGAGTCTATTAAAATAACACGTGACCAAAACAATGAAAAAGTCACGTCTTTGTTAAATGAAATTGAGAATCTAAAGACTATGGTGAAGGGTAAAATGCCCGTCATTTCATGTGATCATGCTATTTCCAATGTACATGCTTGTAAAAAATATGCGTGTGATGCTGTCAATGTCTCTCTTCCCCTTAGGAACAATAAGTTAGTTCTCAACAACTACCTTAAGAATTTTAAGGATTGTCTGGCCATGCTTAGAGAAACCATTGAAGATAAGAAAATATCTAAACCTAATGATGATGTTGTTATTGGTGCTTGCTTCCTCACTAATAGAGCCCAGGAACTATTAGAATATGCCATAGGATCATGCCCCAAGAATGATAACAAGTCAGAAAGGTCATTTGCATCGCACTCTAACAGTGGCTACAAGCATGTTACATTAGATCATTCCCAAACCATGTCACAATCCACCATCATGATCACCGGTAAACAAGTAGCAACTAATCATACTAATGTTCCCGTCATTGCTTCTACAGGAGTAAAAGGTGTATCTTATGCTAGCAAGTCACAACCTAGGTGCAATACAAAGAATGATAGGACCTTGCCGGCTAAGAGTACACTTATGAAGGAAGTAGAAGAACCATCTAGGAACAATAAAGTTATGATTAATGAAAGGAATCGAGTTGATTCAAACATTTGTGTTAACAATGATGTAATTAATTCGAATTCTGGTGCTATTTGTAAGACTTGTAACAAATGCTTATTTTATGGTAATCATGATGCTTGTGTTGTGTCTTTTCTTAAATCCACCATGAAATCTTCAGATATGAATGTCTCGTGTGTTAAACCGGTAAAACAAGTATGGAGTAAAACAGGAAAAGTGTTCACTAATGTTGGTTATCAATGGAGACCCACTGGAAGGAAATTCAATCTAAGGAAAAAGTGCCCAATGACTCGGATCACTAATTGCAAAATTGTGCCTATTAAGCAGTGGAGGCCTACTGGTAGACGGTTCCCAATAGAAGAACTTAGCACCACTCCCAATCCTAGTGCATCAAAATGTGAAAGTTCCAGTGAATTATCTGTGACATATGATAATCCAATATTTGTGTGTGCTAACCAAACGGACCCCAACTGTTTGTGGGGCTCCAACTTTTTCAGTTATCCACGATTGTCTGGTTTCAAATGCAGGTCGTACAAATCGTCCTTTGGTATTTGGACTCAGGCTGCTCAAAACATATGACTGGAGATCGCTCGCGGCTCAAGAATTTCGTGGAGAAGTTTATTGGTACTGTTAGATTTGGAAATGACCACTTTGGATCTATAATGGGTTATGGTGATTACGTATTTGGAGACAGTGTGATATCCAGAGTTTACTATGTGGAGGGTCTTGGACACAATCTATTTTCTGTTGGTCAATTCTGTGACTCCGATCTTGAAGTTGCCTTCAGAAAGCACACCTGTTTTGTTAGAGAACTAGATGGTGTAGATCTCCTCCAAGGGAGTCGGGGCACTAACTTGTATACCATCTCTATTGAAGACATGATGCGGTCCTCTCCAATCTGCTTGCTCTCAAAAGCCTCAAAGAACAAATCATGGTTGTGGCATCGTCGTTTAAACCATTTGAACTTCGGTACTATCAATGAGCTCACACGTAAGGATATTGTTCGAGGGTTGCCCAGACTTAAGTATGAAAAAGATCATCTATGCTCCGCATGTCAAATGGGCAAGAGCAAAAAGCACTCCCGTAAACCCAAGACCGTCAATTCCATCATGGAAGTCCTGCATACCCTTCACATGGATCTCTGTGGACCAATGAGGATTCAAAGTATCAATGGAAAGAAATATGTGCTTGTTATAGTTGATGATCATTCTCGGTTTACGTGGGTAAAATTTTTATGGTCAAAAGATGAAACTCCGGAAATCATCATCAAACTCATCAAGCAATTGCAAGTTCGACTCAACAAAATAGTTAGGTTCATTCGCACTGATAATGGAACCGAGTTCGTGAACAAACAACTTACCCAGTTCTATGAAGGTGTAGGCATTAGTCATCAAAAGAGCATTCCACGTACACCTCAACAAAATGGAGTTGTTGAGAGGCGTAACCGCACCTTGGTTGAAGCTGCAAGGACTATGCTCATTTTCTCCAAAGCTCCTATATTTCTTTGGGCTGAGGCTATTGCAACTGCATGTTACACTCAGAATCGATCCTTGATACATCCTCTTCGCTGCAAGACTCCATATGAACTGGTTCATGGCAGAAAACCTGATCTTTCGTTTCTTCGTGTATTTGGAGCACTGTGCTATCCAACAAATGATAGTGAAGACCTTGGGAAACTCAAAGCCAAGGTCGATATTGGTTTCTTCGTTGGCTATGCTCCAGAACGAAAGGGATACCGAATCTACAACAAGCGTACCAGAGACATAATGGAAACCATCCACGTTACTTTCGATGAGCTGACTTAGCAACAGGCTCCTGGACAATCAAGTTCCGGACCCGGACCAAATCTTCTATCTCCTGGACCCATAAGCTCCAGGATTGTACAGAATCCCGCATCTGTTGCTCCTTTTGTGCCTCCTACAAGTGAAGATTGGAAGAAACTGTTTGACCCCATGTTTGATGAATATTTTGAGCCTCAAAGCTTGGCGGCTCCTGATGCTCCTGTCATGCCTCAACCAGCAGGTGATGCAAATGCACCACAGTATGATGCAGGGCCATCCACGTCTATGTCATTGGACCCTGAAGCCCCCACCACATGTCACTCAGTCACTACTTCTAGTGCTCAATCTACATCGGTACAACAAGTAGCATCAGTAAATAATTCTCTTGAAGTAAATCCTTTTGCTCCTCCAGAAGACGAGCCGTTTGTTAATGTCTTTGCTCCTGAATCCTCCTATGATACTACATCATCAGAAGAACACAATACGGCAACCTCAACTCACTACCCTCAACCCCATGAGCATCTTAGGAAATGGACAAATGATCACCCGATCGACAACATCATTGGTAACCTTTCACGTCCAGTATCAACCCGTAAGCAACTTGCAACCGATGCATTATGGTGTTTCTTCAATTTTGTCCTCTCTAAAGTTGAGCCCAAAGATTTCAAGGATGCAATGTCTAAACACTCATGGTTCACTGCTATGGTGGACGAGATTCATGAGTTTGATCGTCTTGATGTATGGGAATTAGTGCCACCTCCCGACTGTGCGATGATCATTGCTCTCAAATGGATATTTAAAGTTAAAATTGATGAGCATGGAGATGTATTGAAGAACAAGGCTAGGCTTGTGGCAAAAGGTTATCGTCAAGAGGAAGGTATTGACTTTGAAGAATCATTCGCACCTGTTGCTAGAATTGAAGCCATACGAATATTTCTAGCTAATGCTGCAAGTCAGAATATGGTGGTTTATCAAATGGATGTTAAGACGGCATTCTTAAATGGTGATCTAAAAGAGGTAGTGTATGTAAGCCAACCCGAAGGATTCGTGGATCTAGAACGTCCTAACCACGTATATCGCTTGAAGAAAGCTCTTTATGGGCTTAAGCAAGCTCCTAGGGCGTGGTACGACACCTTGTCAAAATTCCTTCTTGCTAACAAGTTTTCCAAAGGTGCTGTTGATCCTACACTATTTACCAGAAACACCGGCAAGAACCGTCTTCATGTACAAATCTACGTTGATGACATCATATTTGCCTCCTCTGATCCCAGTGAGTGTGATCGCTTCTCCCAAGAGATGAGTTCACAGTTCCAGATGTCAATGATGGGTCAAATGTCCTTCTTTCTAGGCTTGCAAATATCTCAAAATCCAAATGGAATCTTCATCAATCAATCCAAGTATGCTAATGAAATCTTGAGGAAATTTGGATTTGATTCATGCGACGCTGTTGATACTCCTATGATGGAAAGATCAAAACTTGATGAAGATGATATCGGGATCCCTGTTGAACAAACCAAGTATCGAAGCATGATTGGTTCCTTAATGTATCTCACTGCTAGCCGACCGGATCTTCTTTTTGCAGTCTGCATGTGTGCTCGGTATCAATCCAAACCTACCAAGAAACATCTGGAAGCTGTCAAGAGGGTCTTTTGGTATCTTAAAGGAACAATCCACTTAGGCCTATGGTATCCCAAGGACACAACTATGGCACTCAGTGCTTATTCCGATGCTGATCATGCGGGGTGTCAAGACACTCGTCGAAGTACATCTGGGGGTGCATAATTTCTTGGTGATAAGCTGGTCAGTTGGTCTTCAAAGAAACAAATGAGTACATCGATCTCCTCCACAGAGGCTGAATACATTGCCATGTCCTCCTGTTGTTCTCAGATCCTATGGATGAGATCTCAACTTTCGGACTATGGCTTTGTATACAACAAGATTCCTATGTACTGTGACAACAGAAGTGCCATCGCGCTTTGCTGCAACAACGTCCAACATTCAAGGACTAAGCACATCGATATTCGCTATCACTTCATCAGGGAGCAAGTTGAGAAGGGAATAGTGGAACTTTACTTCGTGAGGACTGAGTTCTAGCTTGCTGATATCTTCACCAAAGCACTTAATAGGGAAAGATTTGAATTCATCCTCCCTCGTCTTGGCATGAAGAGTCTCACACCTGAGGATTTCACTAGTCTTCAGGAAGATAAGGAGGAGTAAAGGAGTTGCTTCACATATCCTTGTATATAATCTATCTCTATAAGAAAATAGAAAAATATAAAACATACAAAAACCATAAAAATCAGAAAATTATAAAATCCAAAAATATTCTTCTCTCGACATGTCTCATGTGTAATCAATAGTATGTACGATTCTAGAAATGCCATTCAATAATGGCACGGAATCATACATATGCTTGAACATGAGTTGTTTTTACCCTTAATAATGTTTTCTCTAAAACATGTCGTTTCCCAAAATTTCTTCAAAATGGTTTGCTATTACTTTAGATAGCAACCCGGTCCCAATACTGGGGAGCAGATCATTGCCAAAAAGATGGCTGTTCCTAACAAAGGCATGAATTACTTTATATTCGTGCCTTTCGGATTTAATGTACGCTTCAGTGCATCATTTCCTGGAAAAAGAAGAGAAGTCTTCTTTATCACACAAATACTTTCTCTTCAAAGATTCTTCGGGGATGTATTTGATCCAAACTTGGTGGTACCATGGTTTTTGAAGATCAAAATACTCTTAAAACAGTGTTTTAAAATATACCACCCAATCGATGAAAAAAAAAGAATTATTCTTTTGTGCAAAATACGTTGTTGAAAATGCGTCATCGATTGAGGGGGAGCATGATTTCAAAAACTATATGTCATCAAAACAATATCTTTGTGCATAAGGGCCGTACTCGACATGTGATTGTTATGTGTTAGTATATGAATTTTTCATGAGTTTTTCGTTGAACTCTAAATCATTTATAAACTCATCACTTCTAACACATAACATTCTCCCTCAATTATTGAGGGGGAGCAAATGTATCATCTCAAAAATCAGTAATTCTTCAAATATGACACATCTTTCTCCCAAAATCTCTTAACTTACTTAAATCACTTGGGATCACAAATCTCAACTGGTTTGAAATTTTTGATCGGGGGAGAAAATGTGATTTAAATATGGAAATCTGATTAAAATGTGGTGTTGATTCTAAATGTATGCTCTCCTATTTGTGCTAAACCCTTTTGTATACCAATGCACAAATTGAGGGGGAGCAAATGAGTTGAGATAAAGGATCCGTGCATTTTTTTGTGAGATCGAGACTCAGTCTTAACTTATGAATTGACGAAACACAAAATGTACCGTTTCGAGAAACCTTGGGTGAATCCGATCGGGCCGGGTAATAACTTCAAGCTAGTTTAACTAGTGATGTAAGCGTGTCTCGAATGCCCGGTTATGTTCACTTAAGGTAGATCAATTCAAAAAGTGCAACTCTTCCCGACATGTGCAAATTTTCAAATCAATACATATGAGCACATGTTAAGGGGGAGCATTTGAAAATAACAAAACTCTCAATGTGTTAACAAAATGAGTTTCTCAAATCATAAACACGTTGAGAGAATTTTCAATGATTTGGTGTATGGCAAGATAGGATAGTCATGAAGTTATAAGGTGGCTAAGGTTAGGAAAACCGTCCTATGATCCGCCAGAGCCGGAGGGATCTACCCATGGACTATACCAATTAGATAGTATTAGTAAGTCCGTAGGTATGATTATGAAAAAAAGGAGAAATGTAAGAATGGAGAAAGAAGGGGTTGAAGAATTAAAAAGAAATAAAATGAGAAAGGGTGAAAAGAAATAGCCCTCCAATTATTCAACCTTAGGGTAGAAACCGGGTTCAATTCATAATCTACTAATTGTTGCTGAGGCGACATTGGTATTGAAGACAAGACGTCATGGACCCAGTGACGCACTGCACTAAACCTTCTAAACCACTCAAGTTCTCTTAAAAGAGCTTGTTTTATTCTCACGGGGAACTGGTGTAATCTATCAACTCATCTCTTAGAGATGTTTGATATTGAAGCAGGAGACCTCTCCCTAATCTCCGCATAGGAAAACCAAATGCACTTATTGAGTCTAGAGCCTCGAGATACACAAAAAGATCTCATAGGAGCACGTGCTACTTCTACCGTGGTTGTTCAACATTAAGGACACAGTGGTAAACTTATGAGTCCTACGCAGATCTTAGCAATCTGCCAGAACATTTATGAGGGTTGTTACCTATGTAACTCCCAATGATTGAATGGAAATTCCTGCCAGGTTCAACATCAAGCAGCCCTGAAAGCAGGTCACTTAGGTAATTCCTTGTTGATTACGCTTAGTGGTCTCGATGGTTACAAAAGGTCTACGGTCGTGGAGTGATCTCCAGCAACTCACCCTATTGTTGATCTACTCAGGCAGGTCGTGTAAATCCTATCGGGGTTTGCCAATTGGGAACGGTCTTGGTAAGGGTTGGAAGGAGTCTTCACACTATGCTGTTGACGATCTCTAATTCCAAACCTATAAGTACCGGAAGATTTGTTGCTAACTGTTTGCTTGCAGGAATTTCGGACGATTGCAGTAGATTGCTGAAAAGATGCTGATCCATCAACACATGCTCACACTTCATCATCATATTCTATGAAGTCATGATCATAGATTGGGCCTCATTTATGCTTCCACAACTCTGATGCTGGAGATCATGATCAGGAAAAGTGTGAGCATGCCACTACAAAGATGATCATGTCACATGGAGACATTATAACTCTAGGATGACTCTCAGACTCACATTTTGGATGGTTTATTCAAAGTTACTCTCAAAGGCCATCCAATGAATTGAACAAGTCATCTAGAGTCGGCTGCCCAAAAGCACAAAGATCTCAACAATGAAGAATCAACTTGCTACGAGCTACAAAGACATCTACAAAGATTAAATGCTATGATTCAACACTTATTTTCTGGGGTGACCTCCCTTAGAGGGAGATTGTTAGGAATACGTTTATTCCACTGAAGACTCGGTCACCTCAAGTATTATTTAGCATATTGTAGCTCGTAGTAATTATCTTATAGTTAGTAAAGTAGTTTAGTATTAGTTAGTGCTTGTGGAGTCGGGTCGGGTCTCTTACCCACTGTCAGCCCGCTCTACAGCCCGTTTCAAGGGGCGTTTGCTTTGTAACTATATATACCCTTTCCCACCCATGGGAAAGGGTTGGACCTTCACTTGCAATCTAACATTCAACAAGTTTTTCACATACAAGGCTCCCACTTCTCTCCTCTCTAACTTCTCACTAGAAACCTTACATTTAATCATCCTAAATCACTTAACCATCCATGTTCATATATTAGAGTTTATTACAAACTACATCCTCCATGGGAGGGTTTGGGGGCTCGTCGTTCATTTTTAGTGTGTGTTCTTCTTCAACAGTACGTAACTCAATTACGTTTCTATGACGATTGCGTCGTGATTGTGAACGAGTGCGCATGCACTAAAAACAATTTTTCAAAATAAGATCGAGGCAAAACCACAGTGAACTTAAATCCAAAAATCACAAGTGAATGGCTTCTTTGAAAAAGGTACACCACCCACAGGGATATAATGGAAAGTTTTTATCTTAAGTTTGGGAACTTATTATGTTCACACCCCCAGTTGGTAGGTGTTCTGCCTTGGTTTGCGGTGGTAAACTTTTATGTAATTATATTCACAGTAAAATGTTTTTGGCTTTTCGTGTATGGGTGAAAAAACTTGGACAATATTTTGTTGGAACTGATTCGTTAACCGAAATCGTTCATTTAAGATTACTCGCAGGATGGCGGGAGGAAATGAATGGATTCCTCTTCAGTTCGCAATTTAATGTCAGAACTTACCTTATACCAACTGTTTCAGGTTGTAATCTTAAAGTAAACGAAGTAATTAAACTTCACAGTTTGTTTTGTTGTTTATGATTCTTTTGTTGTTTTTAACACTTCAGGAAAAGTGTTAATGAAAATTTTCAGATATGATTTTGATTTTCACAAAAATTTACAAAGTGGTGATATTTGTACAGGAGGGGTTTTGAAAACCACTAAACCTAAAACGTTTTGAAATACGCAACAACCTCCCCGGCAGCGGCGCCAAATTTTGACTCCTCCCAAACCAGCCAGTCAACCGGGTGCAGTTGATAGGCCCACCTGGGAGAGGAAAGTCAAGTGTTTATAATCCGTGGAAGTACAGGGAAATCCCCGGGTCGTTAAGTCCCAACGAGATTGAAATTGTATTTTGAACGTTTATGGGAATAAGTGGCACTAAGGACAGTAACCAAGATGATTGGGGAATGATTATACTACTGATTGCTTGGTATTTGGACAATATGGAATGATATAAACAATAACAGATATAATCACAAAAAGCACAAATTGGGAAATCAGATTACAGACAGAGAAAAATGGGTTTTAAGAAATTACAAACTACAGGGGGTGCAAGTGAAACTTTTTAAAACTTAAAATAAAAAGAAAATTTAAAATGAAAATGAAATTATTAAAATGATTATTTTAATATTTAAATACTATTTAATTAATTAAAACTATTTAAAATGTAAATTAAACCTAATTTAAATAAAACTAAAAATGATAAAGATTACAAATTAAAGTAAAAACTTACAAAACTAATTTCTAAACCTTAAAATGAACTTGAAGAAAGTATAAAAATTAAAAATAAATATTTTTGTCTTTTTATGGATTTTCTATTAATTAAAAACTAATTATCTTAATTAAACTATTTAAACTAATTTAAATTACTAATAATTCCTAAATGACTTAGAAAATTATAGAAAAATTTATAAAACTAATTAACCATCACAGGAATCCTAAAAAATTATAAAACGTTTCTAAAAATTATATTTAGACTATTTTACTAATTAATTAATTTAAATCTAATAAAACTAATTTAAATAAGCAAATTCGGAAATGAATAGTAGAACTTAAAAGTCTATTTTCTAAAATTATTAAGTGATTTATGAAACCTAGGAAAAATATAAAAATCTACTGTTGTTAATTAAAATTAAAGAAAACTATTTAATTACTAATATTACCTAATTAATTAATTAAAATATTTTTAATTCTAATAATTAGTAAACTGATTAAGAAAAATCTAAGAAAATTATTACAAATACTTAAAGGTAAAAGGAAAATAAGAAAATTATAAAAATGGTAAAGTGCTTATAAATAAGCTGAAATGAAAAATTAAAAAGATAAAATCTATTAAATAGAAGCTATCACTAATTTTATATTTGGTTTTTGTTGGTTTTTCTTTTTGACAGATGAAAATAAGATAAAAATAAGAACGTTTTGTGAAATGACTTTTTGAATAGCTTAAAAATAAGCTATGTGCACCCCCAAGTGCTTAACAGTGGAGTATTAAAGCTTATTAGGACTTGTGATTATGTGAAAAGTTATTCAATTGAACAAATAAGCTACCACACATGTATACCAACTTGAAATAAGACAAAAATAAGCACTCTGGATAAGCAGCTATGAGCAAATAAGCACTCTTGCATACACAAGGCCTGAACAGGCCAAACTAATGAACTTTGGACCTCTGTGGGGTCCACAAAAGCTAAGGGGGGGGGGGGGGGGGGTCCAAATTAAGTCTTCAACCTTGAAGGTGGACTGGAAGGCTTCAAAATAAGCCAATAAGCAGGGCTTATGGCTTATTATTGAGGTCTGTGTGAAGCTTGGAAGTTGGGTTCTCACACTGAGTGCTCAGTGTATATTCAGGAAATCATCAAACTTAAAGACACTTGCAGCCCTATCAAATAAGTTCTAATTGGTGAAATAAGCCCTGATCTATCAAGATGAGTTATTTGGCTTTCCAAAAAGCCAAAAAGCTCAGGGTGGGTCCAACTAATGAAGTAGCTAAGGCCTTGGGAAATTTGGTCAAAACCTGTGCACAGGGCAAGTGTTTGCCCTGCAGGTCAAAATAAGCTAATGCACAAGCTTATAGAAAAATCCTAAAAATAAGCTGACTATGGGTTTTTGAACACTAGGTGGCAATCTTTATCTTCTGAAAAGAGCAAGGTCTCAAAGTAAACACAAAAATCACAAAAATTCTTCTAATATTTGGATTTCTGAAACAAAGGTACTTTTTGACTTTTTGAATTTCAAGCTTAAGTTGACTTAAATGAACTTTGATCCTACCCTACTGATTGAAATTGATGAATTAAGCTATTATAAGACTAAATTAAGCTAAACCACTCACAAGTGAATAGATTTGGGGCATATGCCACACTTAATCCAACACAGAGGGTAATCTAGGCCTGTTAATCCTTAATTTTGACTTTCTTATGAATAAACCCTGGTTTTTGTTGTTGTTCTGAGCTAGTTATGACCTAAGTGACTTGTGTGAACCAAGAGCAATAACAAATGAGCACTTAAACACCTAGGATCTTACTGATCCAAACAAACCTTTAACCTTGACTGTTTTATGATTTGAGAAGCAAATGGCTTTAAGAGCTTATGAAACTGATTCAAAACTACTTATTATGGTGTATTAACCTTAAATAAGCACTTAACCACAGGAAACAACAACAAATGCACAAGAATACTAATTATACTATTTTGACTGCCAAAATGAGAAATTTAAGTAACTTTGATTTCTGATGAACAAGCTATGAATTTTAAGCAATATTATTACTACTTAATACTAAATAAACTCAGAAAATCTAAAAGGCAATGAAATAAGCAATGCTACAGTATCAATACAGAAATAAGTTTTCAAGGGCTTACAATATGCTTTCCTGCTAACTTCATGAACCAAGAACCATAAGAACCATACCTAAAGGCTTCCACAAGCCACTAAACCCATGGCCATCCAGGATTAACCATGCTCCAATTGCTTTCACCAAGAAACCTGCAATGTTTGACCTTTGTTGACTTTTTTATGTTTTTGATTTTTTTTATTTCTAAGCCGTGATTTATGGTTTCTAAAAGCTTATTTAAGCTTTATGGGAGCTTATATGAGCCTAAGAGTCCATAAGTCTAAACAGAAACAGTAAAATGAGCTTAGTAGTAATTCTGAAATTAAAGGGAAATTGCAATACTAAGATTGAGGGTAAAACTTTAATTTGATTAATAAAACAGTTACTATTACACTGAAAGAACTTGATACAATGCTTAGAAGCTTAAATATTACACTAGAATTTGAAATCTTAATTAAACGACATACATTAATACTAATTAGACTACTACTCTTTCTTCATTGCTTCTCCTTCCTTTTATAGGCTCACATTAGGGTTCCCACGAGCTTCTGAGAAAATCCCATCAATAATCTTGGCCATTGGATCTCTAAAACTCATCTCAGCCGTTCAAATCCTTTTCCGCGCCAAAAAATAAGCAGAGCCAATTGACTGTTGCGTGTAGGAGGGGGTGGCATTTATTGTGGGCTGTCTTGTTAGGTGAGGGTGGTGGGGTGGTAATGATGAATTTATTGCAAGTGGAGGGGGGTTTTTGCAGGGCGGTATTTGGAGGGAAGGGTGGTTTTGGTGTGAGGAAAGGGGTGGTGTTGACTGGGTTTGACCCTGGTATTAATACCAGGGTGGGTTTTGTTTGTATTTTGGGCTTAGGGTGATTGGGCCAGGGAATTAATAAGGAAGTGGGCTAGGGATGGTTGTGTTGTCGTTTGGATTTGGTTTGTGGTTTTAATATAAAGGGTCCGTTTGTTTTATTAACCATAGGGACCAAAAGTGTAATTTTCTGAAAATTGAAGGGTGTGAGCTGGCATTTTTACAAAGTTTCCATAAGGGTATTTCTTGCCAAATGATGAATAGTACATGGACTTTTGATGATTTTTCCACTTTTAAATTTCCAGGGACTATTTCTGCCAATATTTCAAACTTCAGGGACCAAATCTGTAATTTCACCAGACTTTGCAATCAAGGACCAATCCTGCCATATATGAGAAGTACAAGGACAAAATTTGTTTTTCTCAAAGTTTTAATATCCCAGGGACCATTTTTATCATTTTTCAAAGTTCAGGGACTAAACTTGCAATTTTGTGAAACTTTGTACCAAAGGACTAAATGTGTAACTTTTTGATTTAAAAGGACCTTTGGTGAGTTTTTCAAGTTGTTAGAATAACCAGGGACTAGATTTGACAACTTTTGAAAGTTGAGGGACTGAAACTGCCAATTATGCAAACTTTGTTCATTTTTCATCTGTTTTTGATGATTTTGCATCTGAAACATATAAAACACATTCCTGTGATATTTTCAGTATTATGATGCATATTTGAGTGTTTTTGGATGTTTTGGCAGTTCAGATTGGTATAAAATGATGAGTATTTAGACACTCATCAGTTTTCCAATTTTTATTCATTAGAGTGTAACTTTTAGGGTGCAACATTGGAGAAAAACCCTAGTCCGATTTTCATAGATTTTTCAAGGGTTTTTACCCTTTGAAACCTCTTATGTTCAATTGAGATAAGTACTCTTTCAATTCAATCAATATGTCTATGTGTTGCTTGAATATATCTTACACTTGTCTTCAATTTAACATGCTTGGCTAGATCTCTTTTGTGTTTGCTTAGATGTAGTGAAACCTAGATGTTAATTATGGGTTGATTGTTTGTTTATAGTTGTTACGGATGATTGTATTCGATGTTAAGCTTAAGAAAACTGGCAGACTTCCATTGGTAACATGCTTGAACGTCTTAAGAAACATGATCAGAGGTGTACTATGATTTTTGGTTGTATTTAATGCGTAGGAGAATTCTAATGATCCCATGTTAGGAGCTTCTAACGGCTCGACATAGGAGTGAAGTAGGATCCTATAGAGTTAGGCAATATTGTACACGGCCCTACGACTAGTATTAAGGAATACGACCCGTCATCCATGCAATTGTAACAAATTATCAACCTGTAAAAGATATATAGGGAGTAATGAAACCTAAGTAAACACAACTTTCCCTATCATTGGTTACACCACATTAGTAATTAGATTCATTTTCATTTCTGTTATTTTATTTTGATTGCATCTTTAGTTATTGGGTTAGTTGACTAGCAACTAATTCCGCCCACTCTTCCAAAAACCCGAGATTTTAATTGCTTTTATAAAATATAAAAATACAAAAAGAATCATCCCTCACCTCTAGACCTAGTTTTTAGGTTTTCTAATCCTAGCGACACTATTCCTGAGTTGAACGATCAATCCCCCGGTACTTGTCACTATACTATACTAAACGATCAGGTACACTGCCTGGTGGGGGTTGTAAGCTTCTCGAGATCCCTCGAGAGGTAAAGCCTGGTGCGATTCCCATGTATCAGCTGGCAATTGATGGTGTTAGCTATGATTGGAGTTTCATGGCTGATGGTGAAGAGAAAGGATCCTCAGATGCTGCTTTTCTTGTAACAGAACATGCTCTCATGGCCTTCTCTAATTCTGAGGTACAAAACTATGAATGTTGTTCTAAAACATGTAGGGCTTCTAGATAATATGAAAGGCTGAATGATCTATTAGAAAACCAAAGAACAGAGTTGTTTGCTGCTAACTATAATTTGTCTAATCATAAAAGAGGCATATCTGTGTTAGAAAAACAACTAGAGCATTATAGAGAAAATGAGACTAAGTATAATGATGATATGGTAGTTTTAAGAAGAGAACTAGACCATAAGATTGCTGTGAATGAGGCACTTAAAGAAGAGCTTGAGAAACTTAGAAAGATAAATGAGAATGTTAATATAACTATTGATACTCTAGCTTATCAATCTAAGTCAATTGATAAAATTTGGGAAGCACAAGTAGTCAATAAGGCCAAATCAGGTGTAGGTTACAAGTCTGTACCACCACCCTTAAGAGGTGTTCCAGCACCTCCTGGTATTGACTTGGTACATACAGGGTT
The DNA here is from genome assembly GCA_030686995.1 of Artemisia argyi. Taxonomy (NCBI): domain Eukaryota; kingdom Viridiplantae; phylum Streptophyta; class Magnoliopsida; order Asterales; family Asteraceae; genus Artemisia; species Artemisia argyi. Next base: position 94,594,761 of record CM060684.1, read on the forward strand.
AGAAGAGTTCCAAGACCCAATTAGGTCTTATGGTCCCCAAATTGTGAAAGAAGCTAGTGCTGAAAAGGTTAAGATTGAGACTGATGCATTTGAAAGTGCTAGTGATTCATCTCTTGTGGATGAAAGTGTGAAGGTTGAAGTTAAAACATGTGTTCCACAAGTTGTGAATACCAATACAGAGGAACCTAGGAAACAAGCTAATAAACCTAGACCAACTGTAAGGTATGCAGAGATGTATAGGCATAAGTAATCAACTCCTAGGGGCAACCAGAGGAGTTGGAATCATATAAAATCTCAACAACTAGGTAGTGAGTTTGTCATGAACAATAAAGGATGTTATATCTGTGGTAGTTTTGAACATTTGCCTGCTAATTGTGACTATCATGTTGGGAGAAGGGAAGTTTTTGGGAATAAAAGGGTGGAATCAAACAAGTTTCAAAACAAATCACACCCTAATTCACACAGCAACATGATTCCCAGAGCAGTTCAACTGAGAAGTGGACTTAAATACTTTTCCACTGCTAAAACTTTTAACACTGCTCACCCTAAAACACCTGTTTCAAGTGCTAAACCAAAACCAACTTTTGTTAAATCTGCACAAACAGGAAAAACGACCTTTTATAATAAAAAGGTTTGTTATAACCAACAGTGGGTACCAAAAGTTAAACCCGCAGTTTCCACTGCTCAGTAAAAAATTCCCACTGCTAGAGTTGTTAACAAGAACAGGGGTAACATGGGAAATGCTGTGAAGGCCTCAGCACGTTGGGAATGGAAACCAAAGGGAAATACCTCAACAACCAATCCCAATGGTGTATCATTGACCTTTGATAGATTTAACTATATTGATACACGAGGTAGATCCAAGCCAATCATGGCTTGGGTCTCCAAAAGAAACTAACTCCTTTATTTTATGTGCAGGAACATCCAAAAACAAAGAAATCAGATCAAGGCTATACAGACAGTGGATGTTCAAGGCACATGACTGGCAACAAGTCCTATCTATCAAATTTTGAACCTTATGATGGACAATTTGTCAGCTTTGGAGTTGGAGTTGGTGGAAGAGTTACTGGTAAAGGTGTTATCAAAACTAGTAACTTGGATTTTGAACCTGTGTACTATGTGAAAGAGCTTAAGTACAATCTCTTTAGTGTGTCACAGATGTGTGACAAGAAAAACAATGTTCTTTTTACTGAAGATATGTGTTTTGTTCTTTCTAAGGATTTTAAGCTGCCTGATGAAAGTCAGATCCTTCTTAAGATTCCTAGAAAAGGCAACTTATATAGCTTTGATATGAATAACATTGTTGCTAAAGATGATTGTGCCTGCTTGATTGCAAAGGCCACAGTAGATGAATACATGCTATGGTACAAAAGGCTTGGTCATGTTAATTTTAAAACCATAAATAAGATTGTTAAAGATGGTTTGGTAAGAGGCTTGCCTCAGAAAAGATTTGAAAATAATCAAACCTGTGTTGCTTGTCTCAAAGGTAAACAACATAGAGCTTCTTGCAGATCTAAAGTTGTTAACTCTATTGCTCACCCTCTTTACATGTTGCATATGGACTTGTTTGGTCCTACATCAGTGAGTAGCATAAACCTTAAGAAATACTGTCTTGTTGTGACTGATGATTTTAGTAGGTTTACATGGGTTTTCTTTCTAAGAACCAAGGATGAGACAACTGGCATCCTTAAGACCTTTATAACTGAGATAGAAAACCAAAATGATAAGAAAGTCAAAGTTATCAGGTGTGACAATGGGACAGAGTTTAAGAATAAGGTTATGGATGATTTTTGCAGAGAAAAGGGTATTAAGAGAGAATTTAGTGTAGCTAGAACTCCTCAACAAAATGGTGTTGAAGAGAGGAGAAATAGGACACTTATTGAAGATGCTAGAACCATGTTGGCTGATACAAAATTGCCAATCACTTTTTGGGCTGAAGCAGTTAACACTGCTTGTTATGTACAGAACAGGGTTTTAGTGGTTAGTATAAAGAACAAGACACCATATGAGCTATTTAGAGGTAGACCACCTATTTTGGACTTCATGAGACCATTTGGATGTCATGTCACTATTCTCAATACCATAGATCATCTGGGTAAATTTGATGGAAAATATGATGAAGGGTACTTTGTTAGGTACTCAATGGTTAGCAAAGCCTTTAGAGTTTACAATTTGAGAACCTAAAAGATTGAAGAGAATCTGCATGTTGAGTTTCTAGAAAAAAACCTAATGTTGAAGGAACTGGAATGGTTGTTTAATCTTGATACTCTAACCCATACCATGAATTATGGCCTATCACTACAGGTACAAATACTAATGATATTGCAGGTTCAGAAGAGTTAGTTGATGATGAACTTAGCAAGGATCAAGAAGATGATCAAGATCATATTATCCTGCCAATTTGGGACCATGCAGATGATGAGTTTGTCCCAAATACTGGATATGTTCAACCTTCTAATGATGCTAGAAAAGAAGGTGATGGGAATGTGTTCAAAACAACAAATGTGAACACTGAAGATTCTGAAAGCAGTGGGAATGCACATTCCACTGCTAGGCCAGAGGTTTCCACTGCTACACCAGATGTGGAAATTCAACTCAAGTTACACAGGAAGCTCAAGCCAGTGATGTTGAAATTACTAATATGCCTCCTGAAATTGCAGTTCCTCAAACTCCCCACACCAAAATTCATAAATCACATCCACTTGAAAATGTGATAGGAGAGGTACAATCTGGTGTCAAGACTAGAAGACAAACACAAATGACTGACATTCATGGGTTTATCAGTGAAATCTATGACTCAAAGAACCATAAAGGCAAGAATGAATGTTTGTTTGTGTGTTTCCTATCTCAAATGGAACCAAAGAATGTATTCAAGGCACTTGAAGATGAAAGCTGGGTAGAAGCAATGCAAGAAGAGTTACTTCATTTTAAGATTCAGAAAGTTTGGGTGCTTTGTGACTTACCTACGGGCATGAAGGTGATTGGTACCAAGTGGGTTTTTAGAAATAAGAAAGATGAAAGAGGGATTGTCATTAGAAATAAGGCAAGGCTAGTGGCACAGGGATACACTCAGGAGGAAGGTATTGATTATGAGGAATTTTTTGCCCCTGTTGCAAGAATTGAAGCAATTAGGCTTTTTCTAGCCTATGCATCCTTTATGGGCTTCACAGTCTATCAAATGGATGTAAAAAGTGTTTTTCTATATGGGCAAATTGATGAGGAGGTGTATGTTTCACAACCTCCAGGCTTTGAAGACCCTGATAATCCTAACAAAGTGTACAGGGTAGTTAAAGCATTGTATGGCTTACATCAGGCACCAAGGAAATGGTATGAGACCTTAGCTACTTATCTACTAGATAATGGGTTTCATAGAGGAAGAATTGATCAGACTTTGTTCATCAATAAAGACAAGAATGATATCTTGTTGGTTCAAGTATATGTTGATGATATCATTTTTGGTTCCACAAAGCCAGAGATGTGCAAAGAATTTGAGAAGCTTATGAAAGATGAGTTCTATGGGTGAACTCACATTCTTTTTGGGACTTCAAGTACAACAAAGGCCAGATGGTATTTTCATAAATCAAGACAAATATGTGGCTGAGATACTTAGGAAGTTCAAGTTCACTGATGCTAAGTCCTCCAGCACACCTGCAGACAAGACTACACATATGCTTTTAAAGGAAAACAGTGGTGAAGTAGTTGATGTACATACTTATAGGTCTATGATTGGCTCTTTGATGTATCTTACATCATCAAGGCCAGACATTATGTTTGCAGTCTGTGCTTGTGCAAGGTTTCAGGTCACTCCCAAAGAGTCACACTTGACTGCTGTGAAAAAGATTTTCAAATATTTGAAAGCATATCCTCATCTGGGATTATGGTACCCTAGGGAATCTCCTATGGATTTGGTTACATATTCAGATAATGACTATGCTGGAGCAAGTTTGGATATAAAATCTAGAACAGGTGGATGCGAATTTCTTGGATGTAGATTGGTGTCATGGTAGTGCAAGAAACAAACAATAGTGGCAACTTCATCAACTAAGGCAGAGTATGTGGCTGCTGCAAGTTGCTGTGCTAAAGTTCTATGGCTTCAAAACCAACTTTTGGACTATGGGTACAATTTCATGAATACCATCATTTATATTGACAATAGCAGTACCATATGCATAATTAAAAATCATGTTCAACACACTATGACTAAACATATTGAAATTAGACATCACTTTATAAGAGATTGTTATGAGAAAAAGCTTATTCAAGTTGTCAAAATATATACTGATGACAACTATGTTGATTTATTAACAAAAGGGCTTGATGTGGGAAGGTTTTAGTACTTGGTAACAGGTATTGGAATGCTTAATCCATAAAATTTTGATGTCTAATGGTTTTTAGTTTTGAGGGGAGGTTTTTGGTACTAAAATTGTTGTATATGTTTGTATAAAGACAATTTTGCTCTCAGTGGATAAAGACAACAGTGGCAAGATTTGCTCTCACGATGGAAAAGGAAAAATAGTGAAACTTCATAACAAACTTCATAATTTCAACCATTGGAAAAGTTTCATTACACAGAAAGAGAGTAAATACATCCATCACCAAAACACAAAATACAAAATCCTAACAACCTACTACCACACACAAGCTACTTCATTGGTTTCTTGCCCTTTCCCTTGTAGTCATGTTTGGGCTTGTGGACTTTCTTTGAAGTCTGCATCTCCATCCATCTTGGACTGGGTAGACATAGCACTTGTTTGGGAGGCTTTGGGAGTCTTGCAGGCTTCTCTGGAACTGGTATCTTCTTCATATTTGTTAAAGCTGATTCTAGAGCCTGTGATAGAGCCTTTGGCAACTCCTTTGAGAGGGTGTATGTCTCATCATCATCAGAGGAGCTGGAGTAAAATTCAAGTGATGGAGGAGTAGGCAAATCATCAGAAGATAGAGGTGTTTCAATCCTCTTTGTAGGCTTTCTAGTTGAAGAGCTTGAAGTACAAGGTGGAAAGTAACTAGCCCACCCTGATTCCTCTGAAGATGAATCAGAAGAATAGTAAACTGCTTCCTCTGAAGATGAATCAGAGGAGATGTAAACAATGTTTGGGAGTTTGCTCATGGTGATTTAAGGATTTGGTGATGTTATAGAAAGTGTTTAGTGATGATAATTAGTGATTCGAGCCCCTTTTATAGGCAAAGTCAATCCTAAGGGATAATTAAGAGGAATAATAACTCTTACCTGTTTTGGTAGGTTTGAGAAGTAAATATGGATATTATTTACTCAATCGGGTTGACTATAAGGAGATATTTATGTGAATAGTGGCTTGGTCAAAAAGTAACTTTGGTTAAAACACATTGGTTATGCATATTATTTGCTTTATACTAACATGTGCAGGTACATAGCCAATTTTTGCTTGAGGTTGATCATAAAAGGTGTGTAACTGAGGCACACAACATATGGTTATTGATTCACCATGTCTAATCCACATAAGAATCAACTAGTCCAGAGCAAACGGCTACTGGTAAAGACTTAACAAATCCGTTTATGGTTGATAGTTTACCAAAAACTATATGGTCATCAACTCACCATATTCCATGTGATGAAGAGTTGGCTAGTCCATAGCAAATGGCTCATGGTAAAGACATATCAAATCCATTGATAGCTGATAGTTTGCTAAAAACTATGAAAAGAGTAGTTCACTTTATATATGTTTTACTTTTACCACTGCTCTTGGAAAATTTTGTGAAAATTTCCCACTGCTAGTTCACAGTTACCACTGCCAGTGTAATTTTTACCACTGTTGAACTAGCCGTTACAACTGTTGTGTCAGTAACAAAATTTTTACTAGCCGTTGGGAGTAAACCTTTTTGTCCATATTTATAGGGTGAATTTTTAGAGAATTATCTACTTACTTATTTTAATTTATTCTTATCTTGAAGATCAATCTTTTCTAAAGATAATCTCTCTTGCATATAATTCTCAAACCCTAATAGTATAAATCCTTTTCTCTCAATAGGTGTGTTCTACATTCATTTCATACTCACACAATTCTACTTTTCTCAAAAAAACCTATGGCAAGATTAAACTTTGCAGATGAGCACAACCAAGTGGCCTACTTGCAGAAGTCAAATGAAAAGAGTGGCCCTGTTTTTCATCAGATTGTGGATTTTCTCAATACCACTCACATAAGGTATACTTTAACTCTAAACCCCACAATCTATGTCTCTCAAATCAAACAGTTTTGGAACTATGTAGAGTCCATCACCATTGAACAAGGAGACACACAAGAAACTGTGGATACTCTTAGAGCCACAGTGGATGGGGTAACTATTGATGTTACTGAATCATCCTTGAGGAGAATTCTCCAATTGGATGATCTTAATGGTATCATCACATTGCCCAATCCAAATATTCATAAACATCTCTCAACCATGGGGTATGATACATCTGACAAAAAGGTTACTTTCAAAAAGGGATGTTTTTGCCCCCATTGGAGATTTTTCATTCATACTCTTTTGCATTGCCTAAGTCCTAAGAAAACTTCTTATGAACAATTCAGTTTTACAATGGCTTATCCTTTGGTTTGTTTAGCCACACATAGGACTTTCAATTTTTCAAAGTTAATTTTTAACAGTATGAAAGGCAATGTAAAGAGTCCTTATAAATTTTTGATGTATCCAAGGTTTGTGCAAGCAGTGCTAAATGAATTTCCACTGCAACCCCACAAAAGAGTTTATAAAACCCCCTGCCTTAAGCCAAAAGTTTTTCAAAATATGGATAAGGCTTCAGATGGATGGAATGGGGAATTTAAACCACTTTTTTCCTGAAATGCTTGCAAAGATTGTACAAGTACAGAGTGAAGGTGCAACAATCCCAGTTTTACCTCAACACATACCCACTATTACAGTTCCACCTATCCATTACACCCCACAAGTTACTCGCACATATGAGAGGAGGCAAAAACAGCCACCTCCTCCCATCACAACATTGCATGTTTCTGAACCTTTTGGTCTAGGAATAAGTGATATGTGCCTTTTTGCATATATCTTTTCGTCCAATTTTCGAGTCAAAACGATAAAAAACAGTTCAAAATGGTCAAATAACATCACAAATATCCTTGGAGTATGTTTTTGTATGTTTCAGGTACAAAGGATTGAAAACAAACGAAAAACGAGCAAAATATGAAGAGTTGTCAAAATCAGTCCCCGAACTTTCACAAATTGACAAAACTGGTCCCTGGTAAAATAATTTTGAAAGAAAAGTCAACCCGAGTCCTTTGAAAGTCAAAAGTTATCAAATATGGCCCTTGGGAGAAAACTTTGGAAAATTTACAATATTGGTCCTTCAAGTTTTCAAATTGGCAGAAAATACCCCTGGATGTGAAAAATTGGAAAATTTACATTTATGGTCTTTGGGTTATTGGAACTTGGCAATTACGGTCCTTATGGTAACTTTGGGAAATCTGCAAAACACACCCTTGGAATTTTCAGATTTACATAATTGGTCCTTGTGTTTTTACTTAAACTAAATGGACCCTTTATTACTTACTACCCAAAGATAAAACAATAAACACCCCAATCCTATACCCAGTCCACTAAACTCACCCTTGGCCCAATTTCCCTACCAAGCCCAATCTCCCACCCACGTTTAATATTAGCCTAGGTCAAACCAGGGTCAACCCCTTCCCTCTTCCTCACCCGTTTACCCTGTGTGTAAACAACCAACACCCACCATCACCACTGCCATACACAACCCCCCTCAAAATCCACACCATCACCACTCCCAATCCCACTAAACCCCTCACAATACCATACCTACCACCAAAGCCAACCTGGCAGTCCTAAATCCCCACACCCTCTTTTGGCGCCAAAATTGTGTTCAAAGGCTAAGATCAAAACAAGCCCATCGAACGGCTCAGAAAGAGGTGGGAAAGCACTTGTGGGTCACATAAACCCTAATGGATCAATATAAAAGGAAGAAAAAGACAGAGTTGAAGGAGTGATGTAGATTTTTAGTAGTAGCTTTAGAGTAATGGTAGCTTAGTTAGTTCAATCATTTTTTACTTTAATTCCTGTTGTAATCCTTAGTTTTTTTTAAGGTTGTATTGAATTCAAAATTTATTTTAATCAAAAGATCAGTGTTCTTGTTTAATCACATTTTCTGCCAAATTTCATTTAATTCCTCTTGTTGGTAAAATAATGTTAAAATGTTGTTTTGAGGATCCATTAGGTTCATCTAAGCTATTTATAAACTTCTGTAAGCATGAAAATCAGTTAAGTTGAGTTTTAGGAAAAATTCGCAAAATACTCAAAAGTAGTTGAAAAATAAAGAAGGCAAGAAAGAAGAAGAAGAAAGATAGCTTTGGAATCTGGTTTAGTGTCTCAGGAGAGAAAGTAGGGCAGGATTGGATAGTGGTTCTTGGTTTTGAGCTCACAGGATTCACTTGTGAGCAAATTCTCAAATCTTTTCTTATTCCTACTGTAGCATAGCCCTTTATTACTTATCTTTATTGTTATTCAGTGTTCTGTGCTCAACGGGTGATTAGTTGAGTTTGATTTTTTCTTAGTAATAGTTGCTTGTTTATTGAATCTCGTAGTTGTGCTAAGTTCTTGTTTAAGCTGTCAAATTGCTTTAGTATAAATTAGATTTTCATTTGTTTTCTTTGCATAAGTTGAGCTTAAGTGGTTACATATAGCTTGTAGAATTCATCTGAATCGGTAGTATAGGTTTGATTCACCTTTCGCTCTTAAATGTTAAAAACCAGTTTGTAAGAGGGTGTTTGGATTAATTAAGTATTCTGTACCATAGTTTGTTTTGGTAACTGATTTTGGTTACAATAGGTTGTACCAGGTTATTATAGCACAAGTTTAACCATAAAATACACAGGTCTTACATCAAAGTAAAAAATCACCATGTATGTCCCTTAACCGTTAACTGTTATGGATTTGGAGTCCAATTTCCTTCATATCATTACACATGTGGTAAATTTAGAGTAATTTAGCCTTGATATAGTTTATTGCATCTATCTCAGTCATCAAATTATGAATCAAAGCTCAATTTAGTCAACATTCTAAGTTTGCTCAAAAAGTCAACTTTTTCCTTATTCAGATTCCCACTTTTTGTGGGAATTGTTTGGAATTTTGTGTGAGGATTCAGGGCTTGAAATTGTTAGGACTTGTAACTCCCCAGCTCATCTTTAGATTCCCACTCTTGTTCCATTTTTATGATTTTTTATGTGGGCCCCATTGATCTCCAAACAGGGTTGCAGGGAGAGGCACCTCCCCTGCACCACCACCTCAGTTATGCACCCAACTTCCCAACCCCACCATTAGCTTATTTCTGAGCCTTATGCTCTGCCCCTTGGCTTATTTAAAAGCTCATAAGCCCAACTTTCTAGCCCTTGGCTTAGTTTGGCTTCTAGCTTATTGAATAAGCTTGAAACTTGGCCTGCATAAGCCCCTTGGACTGTTTGGTTCTGAGTAAACATTGGATTTGCTTATTTAGTTTTCCAGCTTATTTCATTAAGCTTGGCTCTTCTTTTTGGTTTCTCTTAAGTTTATCTCAGTTTTACTTTGCTCATTCCATCCTTTGTTTGTAGCTTGTAGCTTATCTTGTTAGCTTGTCATTTAAAAAAAAACCCTTTTTAGCTTATTTGTTGTTAACTGTTGGAAACAACAGCTTTTAGTGAGCTTATTTCTGGTTTTCATTCAAGTTGGTTTTGTCAAAGTTGCCTATCTTTGTTGTTAAAATAGTTTTGCAAAAGAAAAAATTGAAAAAGAAAATGTTTGCAAAAATAATTATTGGTGGGAATTGAACCTGGGTCGTTTGGTTCAGACCCCAAGCATAACCAGTGCACCATCTCCCCTAAGGGAGTCTTAGTGTTATTTGTTTCCAAACTTTTTTATATACTAGTGTTAGTATCTTTAAGCTTATTTTTCCTTTTGGCTTATTTCCAGCTTATTTATAAGCTTTTTCACAACTTTTATATTTTTCCCTAGCTTCTGTCATTGTAAGTTATTTTTAGAAAAAGTTTTTTTTTTTTTTTTTTTTTTTTTTACTGTTCACTAAGTAATTTTTAGGGAGAATTGCGTATATATCCCTCCGAAAACACATAATTGCGTATATATCCAAGCCAAAACCATAATTGCATATATATCCTTCCCAAATATTATATTTGTCATATATATCCAAATTCTTAATTTATGTATTTTTAAATCCTAAAAATACTTGATAATTATATTTTAGATTGAAAATGACTATTATACTCTTCTTCTTATTAGCTGTCATAATTACACATACATCCCCTAAGATTTAAACATGCTACAGATACTAAATACAATAAACAACATATATTTGTGAAACTATAAAATACTAACGAAAATCACAACACATAAATGATTCTTTAATCCAACACTTTTTATACAGAAAGAATGCTATCTTTTGTCCATTCCAATGATCAAAAAATGATTAAAAATAAGAATGCTACCTTTTGTCCATTCCAATGATTAAAAATGACCAGTACCGATTGGAATACTACCTATTGTCCATTCCGGGGACTAAGTTATAACACTGGGATCCCAAATATCCGATTGATTCTTTCTTTCGATTTCATAAAAAAACATTAAAAGTGAAACTAGTTTTCTTCAGTACTTTTAGCCCATATAAATCTTGGACTTGTAAAGTAACACCTTGGCTCAGCATCGGGTAAAATTCGAAGCGAACCGGGCATACTTGAACCGAACCAAAACCTGAAATATGTGGAAAAGCTGGACCGAAAGCAAACCAAATGGGACTCGGGTCGGCTCGGGTTTCTTCCTGCAAGTACTGCAGCTGTTGTGAAGCATCACAGTAGCCAAAATGCAAGTTAAATATGTGGAAAAGCTGGACCGAAACAAAACCAAATGGGCCTCAGGTCGGCTCGGGTTTCTTCCTGCAAGTACTGCAGTTGTTGTGCAGCATCACAGTAGCCATTACAGTCACTAGTTTACAACCATTATGTTATATTTGTGTCTTGGATACGATCCACAGGATTCTATCAAATATGTTATATGTTACTTATCACAGCACTGAATGTGGCTACAACATTACAAGCAAAAGATGTTCAAGTAACCAACACTTGACAAAGTATGACATTCCACTCATATAAATCCAACTTATTATTATAAACCGAACCAAAATCTAACATCTGAATAAATTATTCTAGCATTTAAACTAACCCAACATATCAAAATAACAAGTGTTTTTAGCAGCTAAACCAACAAATACTTCTAGAAATAACTGTCTTTTTGAGCTTTTCTATCTCGACCCCAACTCGGCAGAGCCTTCTTGAGCTTTTGTATTCTTCCGTCTTCTCCTGTAACAGAAAACAATCATTATCATTCGAATCAATATTAAGAGAAAAAGTCCAGTTAAAAACAAAAGAAACTAAAAAGTTTAAAACCTTTTGGTGGTGGATGTTTCACCAAGATTTGAACTTTCAACTGGTGGATTTTTGCATGTCTTTTGAAGATGTCCAAGCCCACCGCATTTCCTACACTTGCGTCTTTTTTTGGTCTCATCTGCTGGTACAATTCTATTCTTCCTAGGTCGTCCAGCGGGCCGTTTGATAACAGGTAGGTGTATTATCTCCACTGTTTCTAGGTGTATCCATTGATCCCGTCCAGGCATCGTAGCGACCTCAAAAGCATATGCATCTTTGAATTTTTGAATTGTGAAATATGGGTCAACATATTTTTCCCAACTTTCCCTTATGAATGCAATGAAAGCAGCCGTGTGGACACATGGAAGACCCTTTACTTGCCAAACCCGACAAGAGCATTTTCTCTCATCTAGTGTTACCTCCCACCGTTTTCCCTTATATTTCACTTCCGCGTGATTGTCGTTGCTTCTGCAAACTTCATATTCACCCAAGTTCTACATGTAAAACATAAATAAAGATACGTTACATATATAGATAACTAACATATAAGAACAAATTTAATAGTTAGGGGGAATTTACTTGCCTTAGAGATATTGATGAGATATTTCTTAGCCATAGGAACCAATGTACCATTCCATGTTGTAGCAATCCTTCTTTGCTCATCAAGTCGCTTCAAAATCTTTTCTCTAATGTCATCAAGAAGATCAAGCACATGCTGATAACGACATGCTCCTATCCATGAATTAAATGCTTCTGAAATATTGTTGGTCATGTAATCACATTTGGATATGGTGCCAAACTTACTTCGGCTCCATACCTTATTATGGTTCAAAGCAAGATATGTAATTGCATCTTCACATTTATTGGCAATCTCCTTTAAAAATCTTTCATGCTGAATAATACTATAAGTTTTTGCAGCACACCAAAGGTTGTATTTGAAGAAGTCACCACGATATGTTTTCTTAAAGTTGTTATACAAATGCCTTATGCATTCCCTATGCTCAACAGTTGGGTAAATTTGCATAATAGCTGATGATAAACCTTTTTGCATATCCGATGATATAACAAGACCCTCCGGTGTCCCGATTGCTTTTTTTAATGACTCAAGAAACCATGTCCAAGAATTTGTATTCTCTGATTCAAGGACACTGTATGCTATTGGAAAAATGAAGTTGTTACCGTCGATACCCGTGGCAGCGGCTAGTACACCATTGAACTTACCTTTTAGATGACAAGCATCCAGAGAAACGTAAGGACGACAACCCACAAGAAACCCTCTAGAGCAAGCAGCTAGTGAAATAAAAAAACGTTTAAAACACTTTTTTTCATTGATTATCTCAAAATCAATATCAACAACACTTCCCGGGTTCCTGTTTTGTAGTTCCTCTTTGAAGTCATCCATCTGTAGAAAAGAGTCTTCCCACTTACCGTACATTTCAGAATAGGAGTGTTCCTTCCCTCTAAAGACTTTGTGGTATGGTATGTTAACATTGTAATTTTTCATTAACCATTTCCTAAGCTCTCCTACAGTTGCATTCCCATCAGATTTTAACTTGTCAGTAACTACGCTAGCAATCCATGCTTGAGTGGCATGCTTATTGCCACCCATGTTACTTCGAGTACATGTATGTTTTTCTACCAATTTTTTAACCTGTATGAATAAAAATTCATTCATTTAAACAAAACATGCATGCTATATAATGTAATTTTATGCAGTTATATACTTACTTCAAATGTAACCTTATCTTCCAGAAGAGAAGCATGAATTCTCCACGGGCATTCTTCGTGTTCACACCTTGCTGTGAATCGCTCAAGATCACTTTTCTCAATGTAGTAACTAAACTCATTTGTGATTGCATGATTATTCATAGATGTTCTAAAAGCAATCACGTTTGGGAATCTTGTATTTATTTTCATCCTTGAACATTTCTTTCTGTTTGAGTAAGTTTTTGAGAAACTTTCAATTTCTAAATTCGATATCTCCTCATCGTTATCATCATCATTATCATCATCACTGCTATCATGGCTGAAGTAGCTTTCATCACTTGGATAATAATCTGAATTACCTTCACCTTGTGGTTCTTCAATAACTTCATGTTGACCACTGCACCAAAAGATTATTAGATATGTGACATGAATACATACTTTGCAGTAACATACATACAAATATTGGTGATACCTTTGTTGAGTATTACTTGTCCCAAGATTCTTATTCGTGGTCACATAAATTGTTATTTCTTTTTCTTTCTCGTACATACCAAGCATAACCTTGAAGCTCTCATCAGAATTAAGCTCCATAAAAGATTGCTCTTCAGCGTACTTGTCAACAAAAAGAATTGAGAAAACATGATTGCTATGTGATGGATAACGCTTCAACACTTCTTCATTCAGTTCATTGAAGTCGAATGAGCATGTGTCCATATAGATACATTTTTGGGAGCCAAAACAATATTTTCTCCTATTTGAGTTCTTAACCATCTTAAAGAAGCCTTTGTATCTTAGTTTTAGCTTGTACTTGGATGATACTTGCCTACAATTAAAAATAAGTACATAAACGATATTACGAACTAGAAAAAGTAAAAAGTACCAAGCTTTAATAAAATCATATAAACATACTCGCTAATTGGTGAGTGAACCACGTTCTCCAATATTGGTATCGACGAGTCATGAACAGGAACATTAACAACATCATTGCCTGCCACTTTTTACAACAACAAAAGAATCTAATGATGGCTATCCGTAACATAATATATATATAGTTGTTGATATATAAGTAACTAACATATTAAAAGGCATGGTTAGTGACACTTACTATCACCCAAAGGGGTTGGGGATTAAGTTTTAAATACTCCTGTTAGCCAATTACACTTCACAAAGGTATCCTACGTAACGTTGGCAAGCCAATCTCTTATTTAAAAGCAATAGCAGCCATAACTTTAGAATGTAAATGACACAATTTATTTGGCAAAATTACCAAGTAGCGTGTAAATAATAAAGAGGAAACACTAAAGCTATGATTATCAATTCTCCATAATCATGTTTTTTTCTTCACAACAAGCCATATTTTTCTTCTTTTAACTAAAGCGTGTAATGGTGATTATCAAGAGCAAGTTAAAACATCATTTAGGTATGATAGATCGTATCTATGAACAAAAATACGGCTAAAAAGAAGTGAATTACCTGAGTACATATTAGGGTTTGCAGTTGTAGATGATGTATGTTGAGAAAAAAGAATTACATCTGATCACTAGGAATGATCATATCTTTAAAACAAGGGGCATGATAGTCATTTTCAATCTAAAATATAATTATCAAGTATTTTTAGGATTTAAAAATACATAAATTAAGAATTTGGATATATATGACAAATATAATATTTGGGAATGATATATATGCAATTATGGTTTTGGCTTGGATATATACGCAATTATGTATTTTCGGAGGGATATATACGCAATTCTCCCTAATTTTTATAATTTAAATTAGTTTAATTAGTATTTAAATAGTTTTTAATTAATAATAATTATTTAAATAGTCTAAAAAAATAATTTTCTTTTTCCAATAATTTTCTTTTATCATTAGGATCTTAGAAAAGTAATTTTCATCCCCGTAGGATTTGTATAGCTCCCGTTTCACTTTTTATTTTGCGCGTAGACGTTATTTTTAACGTAAATGCGCGTTTTTAATTTTAAATACATTCTAGGGTAGTTTAACTTTACGTTTTAGTTAATCTAGTTTATTTAAATTGTTTTCACTTATATTTCCTTAGCGTAATCATTCAAATCACTCAAACCCCCTTTCCTGTTCAGAATCGTCCGATCACAAATCCGTTTTAATACCATCCACACCTTGTCGGGACATAACGACCCGGTGATACTCTGTACTATCCGGAAGCATTGGTCTAGGGTGTTTGACTATATTGACCACATCTGTGGTTGACTTTAGTTGACTGCTTTAGCACCCAATCAACAAGCAGTGGTGGTTCCAGGCTTCAACCTAGTCCAACTAGAGAAGAGACTGAAGCAATGCCCTATGATTCACCTTTCCTACTAGGTAACACAGTTGGAAGTGTTGAGGATAGTGAGTAACCTATTGAATTGATGGAACTTTGTACCAGGTTAGTCAAACAGGTTAAATCTTTGGAGAAGGATTTGGCATAGACAAAGAAGCAACATGCCAAAGATCTTAACAGTTTGAAAGCAGAAATTCAATCCTTGAAGGAAGAAGTGCAGGGGTTCAAGAAGCAAAGATCTGTAAAGATTGTGATCTCATCCCAATCCTCACCTCATGATGGTGGCTCAGAGGCTTTCAGTGAAGATTTGGGTAATTCTCCCAAATAGGGGAGGAAAACAGATGCTGAGACTAAGGGGATGAGAATAGACTTTGAAGATGATGCTGATTTTGATTTCGGCATTTCAGATTTGAAGTTTGATGAACCAGTTGGAGCAAGCAATGAAACTGAAGCAGTTCCTACTCAAGACCTTTCCACTGATGACTATATGGTTCCCACTGCTGGTCAAAATATTACCACTGCAGAGGAAGAAATTGAAAGAATTAGAAAGGAGAAAGGTAAAGCAGTTATGTCTAGTAAAGAAACTGAGCAACCAAGGAAGATTTCCAAAAGAGAAAAAGCTCAGATAGACTATGATGCTGATGTTGCAAGGAAATTGACAGAAAATGAAACTGCAAACAAGAAAAGACAAGATGAGTTAGAGATTGCAAGTTTCATGGTGGCTAAAAGGTTGAATAAATTGGAAACTACTGCACCAAATCCAGTTTCCACTGTTCCACCTACAGTCCTCAGAGAGAAAACTCGAGAGTTTACATATGTGCCAACTGATGAAGAAATTGAATTCATGATTGCTAATGATCTAGTGGTCAAGAAGAAGGCCATTGAACTAGTTGCAGATAAGACTTTAACAGAAGAACAAAGATCAGCTCAATTAACTGATTTCATTCTAATGAAGAATCAACAAGCACTTCAAGATGTAATTGGAAAAGTCAGAAAAGGTCAAAAGAAGTCAAGACAACCAACCAAGGCACAGGTCATTGCAGTGATGAAAACTTATTGTTGTCATGTTGGAAATTGGAAAATGTCTCAGTTCAAAGGAATGTCACATGATCAGATTGAAGGGATCTACTACAGAGTTAAAAGATAAGATAGTGATTTTATCCCAATAAATTTTGAAGAAGAAGAAAGAAGATTTCCTAAGTCCAAAAGGAAAGCTACAGCTTCTGAACAGAAAATCACTAAGAAGACAAGATTTGTTCAAGAACAAGAATTCCAATCTGAGAAGCTTACAGAAGATCAGCTGAATGCTATGATAGTGATAGAAGAAGAAGAATTTTATCCAGATCCACTACGAGTCAGACATCCTATTGTTGATTGGGAAATTTACACAACCAAGAATTTTGCTCCAACATGGAAGATTACAAGATTAGGTGGTGAAACTTCATCTTTTATTCAATTTGAAGATCTCATTAAAGCATGTGATAGAAGTGATCTTGATATGCTTTGGAAGTTGGTTCAAGAAAGATTCAAGGCTGACAACTTTAAAGATGTGAAGGAAATGCAGCTATGGGTTGATTTAAGGAGACTTGATGAACCAGGTCCTAGTGATAATTACTGGAAGTTTGAAGCTACAGATCTTGATACTACATGGTCATACTATGATTCATGCTCGTTCATCATGTTTCTACAAAAGCTGGAGTGGATGCATTCATGTTTGCAGAAAAGGAATATCCACTTAAAGCTGGAACTCTTACTGCAATGTTGACATCATGAATAAGAGTTCATGAAGACACTGAGAAAGTTAGGGCTTTGATACAGAAGATACAAGATCAGTGTTCAAAAGCTATGCAAGCTTTAAGACGAAAATGAAGTGTTTGGAAGAATTCCCCATATCTTCACAGATGCTGATTGTTTGAAGAAACTTATTGATTTGCAAAGAAATCATAAGTTTAAGGGAGGATTGTTGGGAATTACACTAACAGTTACCACGGCTAAGTATGAAGATAGCCACTGCTGAAGAATGCACTAGCAGTGGAAACACATTACCATTGCTAGTACATAATTACCACTGCTTATATGATAACTGTTATGTATTCGAGTATAGATAAGTATAGAATAGATCTTGTGTATATTCTATTTAGATAGCTTTATACTTATCTTGTAAAGGAGGACTCCTTGTACTATAAAAGGAGGTCATAGGTTAAAGCTTAGGCACGTATCAATCATATAGCTTCAAGGTGTAACCCTAGTGATAAGCAAGATCACTCGTATTATTATCATTAATAATATTGGAGCTTAAAGTTTGGTTTATACTCTGTGTTCATAATATACAACTGTTCTCACTCACAAACAAATTCATAACTAATCTTCTAAGTACTACTAAGTATATTCCGCGTACTTGTTAGTATTACTCAAAGTATCACTCTAACACAAGGCGTGTGTTTAGATCCAACAACGTATGAAAACGTCTTCAAATGGCTGAAAACGTATAAAAATAGCAGGAAATGTAAGAAAACAAACGAAAAGGTATGAAAACGGACGAAACATATGAAAACGGACGAAATCATATGAAAACTTATAAAAACCAACAAAAACATATGAAAACGGACAGAAACATATGAGAATGGATGAAAATGTAAGAAAACGGACGGAAACGTATGAAATCGGACGAAGACGTATGAAAACGGACGAAAATAACCAAAAATGAATGAAAATAGATAAAAACGGTCGAAAACGAACGAAAATGTATGAAAGCGGACGAAAACATATGAAAGTGTATGAAAACAGCCGAAAACATATAAAAACAAAAGAAAACATATAAAACATTTGAAAACATATGAAAATGGACGAAAACGTAGACGGAAAAAAATGAAAACAAAAGAAAACGTATGAAAGCAGACAAAAACGTAAAAAGAATGCAAAAAAACGCCCATTCATTGCAATTTGGGTAAGATTTGACACCTCTCCAAATAATGATGGAGTGGTTGGGGTGAGTTTTGAGTGAATTTACACTTCTGGTCTTTTTATATTTTTTAATCTTAAATATTGACATTTTGTCTTTATAATAAAATAAAATAGTTAGTTTAGATTTCTCTCTCAGTTTCTACTAAAATAAGAGTTGCAAAATAATTTACCTCCGTTATATAGTTTGAAAGTATTTTCAGATGGGGAATAATCCATAGTTGAAAGAAACACGCTTAATTATTTAATAGAAAATAGGTTATTATACAAAAAAGTTACTAAAGTTTCCTAGAAATTTGTCCTAAGTTTTTTTTTTTTTTTTTTTTTTTTTTTTTTTTTTTTTTTTTTTTCATCGAGGTTACCCATGTTTACGGGTTTGTTAAATATGTTACTGAACTTTGTAAATGATGATTATTTTTTAAGTACAAAACAGTCCTTGTGGTTAGTCAGGTTTCATAGAATAAGTCCTTGGACCACTATTTCTGTTAGTTTGACCATTTTTCTTACATTTTCGCCCGTTTCTTATGTTTTCATACATTTTCGTCCGTTTTTTAATGTTTTCGTACGCTTTTTATTCATTTTAAACCATTTTTTTACGTTTTATACGTTTTTAACCGTTTTACACGTTTTCAACCATTTTTATACGTTTTCTTCCATCTTTATACGTTTTTATTCATTTACATCCGTTCTTATACATTTTAACCTATTTTTATACGCTTTCATTAGTTTTTCTTATGTTTTCAACCGTTTTCTTATGTTTTCAAATGTTTTCGTCTGTTTTTTTAATTCTTCATATTTTTTATTTGTTTTCAACCGTTTTTATATGTTTTCATCCGGTTTTATCTGTTTCAACCGTTTTTATATGTTTTCAACTATTTTTATACGTTTCGTTCATTTTCATATGCTTTTGTCCGTTTTTATACGTTTTTATCTATTTAAAGTCATATAAAATGGACAAAAATGAATAAAAACGGTCGAAAATGGATAACAACGGATAAAAACATTTATTTTTTCAGACAAAAATGTATGAAAACGGACAAAAACATATACAAATAGACGGAAATGTATGAAAACGGACGAAAACGTATAGAAACGGACGAAAACGTATAGAAACGGACGAAAATGTATAAAAACATATAAAAACAAAAAACGGACGAAAACGTATTAAAACGGTTGAAAACGAATAAAAACGTATGTAAACGTAGTATAAAAACATAAGAAAACGGGTGAAACGTAAGAAAAACTGGTGAAAGCGTATAAAAAATGAATAGAAACGTTAAAAAAAGGTTGAGAACGAATAAAAACGTATAAAAATGGATAAAACCAGATAAAAATACTTGAAAACGAATAAATACTTATGAAAACGTATGAAAAAAAAAACATATGAAAACGTAAGAAAAACTAACAGAAATAGTGGTTTAGGGACTAAATCCGTGAAACACAACTAATTACAAGGACCGTTTTGTATTTAAAAAATATCCAACGTCATCATTTACAAAGTTCAGTAACATATTTAACAAACTCGTAAACATGGTTAACCTAAAAAAAAGAAAAAAAAAAAAAAAAAAAAAAAAAAAAAAAAAACTTTAGTAACTTTTGATATTTACGGAACTTTAGTAGTTTTTTTAGGAATAACCGATAGAAAATTGATTAAATTATATGGAATGCAGCATACGGATAAAATGAATGAATCAACGCTGGACATGAAGCCAACTCAACTAAAAAGCAGCCACAAAAACAAATATCCTCAACCAAAGGAACAACATCTTTGAATTGCAAGAAAGGTGAAGTAGTAGTGATTTGAATCAACAAGATGAGTTCGACTGCTACAGCATTATCAGCAAACATGAGGTTACATTTCTTTAACAATAATGGATGCTTTAAGAATCATTACAAGAAGCAGAATCTTGGTTTCTTCAAGATTCGAGCTTCAGCTGATGGACAAGAAGAAGATTGCAATGTTGAAGAATGTGCTCCTGATAAAGAGGTACTTCTTGGCTTTGGGGGGCGTTAATATATGAACATCAACTATAATATTGTTTGAGACTATTGTTGCTATTATCCGGAATACTTCTAGTAGTAGGAATGAAATTTCGATAATATTTCGTTTTGGCCTCCAAGATGGATATTTTTTTAAAACTTTTTGGCTGGCTAATCCACCGGGTTTGTGCCCACCGCAATACAGACACAAACCGGGTAAAGCCCTCCGCTTTTTGTTTGGAAGGTTGGCGTGGCCACATTAGTGTTGTTTGCACCAAGCAAGAATTGACCTTGAGACCTCTTACATTTTAGTGATGATAGTCACAAGCCTTTTAGCACTAGGCCACCTTATAATTTCATTTTGCCTGTGTATAAGTTTTTATAAAGACAGAATTTGCAAGAGTATAGGTTGCATTCTTCGAGACCAATTTGTAATTGATCCTCATATAAAAAGATATATTTGAAGAAAAAAAAAAGTTTGGAAAAGTATTCATTGTTTGTATAATGTAGGGTGACAATCTCGGTCAGCAAGTTCACATGATTGTTGGCTTGTTGCAGCCTGATACATACAAGTTGGTTCAAAATAGCTTTTCTAAATTCGTCCAATTTGTGTCTGTCTCAAATTTCAATGCATCGTTGACGAGTATTTTCCCTATATCTTGAAGATTTAGTTGATGTATTTGGCATGAATCATTGTTTACATTAATGATTTATCATCATGTTCTCAATGATCCCTCCCTCGGAATGCAGTCTCAAATAAAAATGCAGCAACTAGTATACCATCTATCGTATTTCAAGATAAACTACTTCAAACTGATTCTAGTTATGATGGATGTTCTTTTCCAAATTAATCCAACAATCATTGGCCATTTTTGCGAGTCACAACTTTTCTTTTAGTTTAACCATGAACACTTTTGGAATCTTAATTATGTATGCATAATCATGAGACGTGGAATCTTGTTTATCTCCCCTAAACAAAGGACTTTATCAGGTGATCACTTAATTCTATATTAAAGTCAGTCCCCACTGTCTAAAATAAAAAGTTTTCAGGTCAACCCGGCCAGCCAAGTTCTGACCTATACTGAAAAATTACCTGTTTTGAGCTGTCGATATATCTCAGCTACTTTGTATAACTGGTGTTCCTTGCATTCTCAAGATTTGATATTACCTCTAGGAAATACACATCACGAGTCATGGAGTTCCTAGTAAATGAGTGTCCTGCATGTTTTATCTTGAAACTCAAATTCAGGCGAGTTTTAATTCTAATCATGTTACTCTGGCCACTTATGTTGTTAGATGACAGCAATACTATACTTCTTTTGTATTGCGCTTTTGTATGAAAAGTATTGAAATTAACGAAAATTTTGTTGATTATTAATTATGCTCTAAAATCAGGTGGGGAAAGTTAGCATGGAATGGTTAGCAGGGGAGAAGACCAAAGTGGCTGGAACATTCCCACCACGTAGGCGCGATTGGAGTGGTTATGTAGAGAAGGACACAGCTGGGCAGACAAATATATATTCAGTGGAGGTTAGTGGTTCCAAAATTAGTATCTCAAGAATTTAATCTCAATCCTCTATGTCCTGCAAGTCATATGGTCAAGTCACCAAAACAGTTTTCTTTTGGTTTTAGCAAGGAATTGTGTGCAAGACAGACCTCTTGCCTTGGTTCTATTCAGACACATCCTTTTTTATAACTAAGACCTATTTACTAATCATAGGGTTGATTTGGGTTTTATCTCTAAAACATAACTTTATAACCAAGAAGAAGTAGCTAGATGGGAACGGTAGAAAGCTGCTCAAAGTGTACTTTTGATGCGTACAACCTCATAATCAAATTATATTAGAAAATTGGTGACACCGTGTATATGTATCGAATCTTCAATTCTAACAAAATAGAAGAATTTCACTTCCCGAAAAGTCTTTTGCAACTTCTAGCCACTTCAACTGCAGTTTTTGCATTATATGCAAACAGAAACTATTGCATATTTTATAGGTTATAGGTGAGTAATAAAAATTTGATGTCTATAAACTCGTGCAGCCTGCGGTCTACGTGGCAGAGAGTGCACTCAGCTCAGGGACATCAGGTACATCAGCTGACGGATCTGAGAATACAGCAGCATTGTTTGCTTTTGGTGCCCTTATTGCTGTAGCTGCTGCATCTGCAATACTCCTTCAAGTAGGGAAGAACCCGCCTCAGATTCAAACATTAGATTACTCAGGCCCATCTCTTAGCTACTACATTACGAAATTCAAACCCTCAGAAATTGTCCAAATTTCAGTTCCAGCAGAAACTGCGCCATCTGTACAGACAGAGAGCTCTGCTCCACAAGTAGATTCAGCAGCTCCAGAAACAGAGACATCTGCACAGCTGGAGAGCTCTACCCCGCAAGTAGATTTACAAGCTTCAGAAACCAAGACTTCTGCGCAACCGGAGAGCTCTACCCCACAAGTAGACTCAGAAGCGCAAGAAACCGCAACATCAGTTTCCACTGAACAGCCAGAGAGTGCTACACCACAAGTGGTAGAAGTTCAGGTGGAATCTGGATAAGTTATAGTTTTAACATTGATACTAAAACATGGCTCGTTTTTCTTATATGGAATGGTTAATTATCGATGTATGTATGTTTTTTTCACTGAGTTGTATACTTTGTGCTACAAAGCAAATCTATCATACCACTTTTCTTATTAATACTAAGTAGATATCTGTGCTTGATTATCTTTGCCAATTTAACCATTCCCCTGTTTATAGCCCGACGGGTTAGGTTAAACGATAAGTGATAAATAGAAGGACGAAATTGTCAAATATAAAGTTCTGTGTCTGTATTATGTCGACATTAGACATATCAAATGATAAAATCATTAAAAGGCTGGACCGAGGCTAACGCCAATGACTAGCTGGACCGCATTCTTGTTCCAATAGAATACAAAGATCTTAATATTTACTTGCATAAAACATCATCGGAGTTTTAGTCCGGGTATCGTTTGGTGCCGTGGGTGGTGCCATGGGAAAAAGTGGTGCCACCTTAGCACCTTTTTCCTATGGCACCAAAACCCCCCTCCCTAGCATAACACCAGTTTTTGTGATGCCGTTAGATTTTCATTAATAAAAAACACATTACATAAATAAAAAAAGACATGAAATAAAAAGTACATTAAATGAAAAACTATGTAAATAAAAATTAGACGTAAGAATAAAAGTAAACTAGTTGCGGGAACAATATAAGGCCCAAATTCGTTTTTTTCTTCCGCCTCGATGATAGCCGCGTCTTCCGGATCCATATCCTTCGTACTTATTTGCAAGACCCTTCATCTCCTCGGCCTTTTTTTGGGCGTAAATTGCTTCGGTCTTCAACTCCTCCTTCCTTCCTTTTTAGAGCGTTTATTAATTCAACTCCTACTACTAGTATATTTAATTACTTTTGAATGAATGAGGAAAATTCGCATACCCATTTTTTGTGCATACTAATGGACAAATCCCCACCCTCCATCCTTTTTGATCTAATGGCCTAGATTAATCTAAGATTTAATATGCTTAACCTTAATACTCCCAACTATATAAAGCCTTTTCTTTTCTTTTTTCTTTCATTCGCTTCATTTTTTACACACACTTCGTGTGTGTGTTTCCTCTGCTCTCATTCCTTCCATTCATAAATCAGTTATATTACCATTCCGATCATCATCACCGTTCCGATCATCATCACCATCACTATTCCGATCACCATCACTGTTCCGATCATCATCTCATCATCACCATTAATGTTTCGATCACCACTCCGATTACCATCACTGTTCCGATCGACAGTTACCGTGTCTTTCATCATCACCGTTCCGATCACCACTACCAGCACCACTCCGATCACCATCACTGTTCCGATCATTATCATCATTTTTTATGACTTCTTTTGTTCTGAAATAAGTGTTTGTTTTAAAAGGAGATTTGATTGATATTGTTGCGGTTGATAATGTTGTTGAATCAGTTGATAATTATGTGAATCAAGTTGTTAACATTTCTTCTTATCAAGTTGCACACCAAGTGTTTGATGAAATGTGTAAGTAAAAAATATTTGATAATTTTGTTATATGCTTTTATAATTTTGCTTATTAATTAAGTTGTTAGTTGAATTTATGTTTTTAAGTGCATTTGAATATTGTTTTTTATGTCTAATTGTGGTTTTGAATATGCTCTGTAACATACGTTTAGTATCACCAGTGATATTTGAAGTTGATGATTATAAGCTGGTTTAGTATCACCAGTGATATACGTTTAGTATCATCAGTGATAATTGTTAGTCAGTTAGTCTGTTTATTTATAAGTTGTTTATGTTAAGATGTTTAATTTTCTTATATAATATTTTTGACATTTTGATGAGGATAAAAATATAAGTTTGTGGGGATAAGCTGTGAGTATAAGTTACTGATAAGTTATTAATTATAGTGTAATATTGCTTATTATTTATTAATTAAGGTGTAGCTTACAGTGTTTTGAAATCTTTTCTGTGGTGCTCTATTTAAATGCTTGCACGGCTACCAAAAAAGCTTATGGAGTTCTTGGCATTTTTCGTGTTGTTTCTGAGTTTAATACTGAGTATGTAATGAAGATCATTATTGGATTTTGTTGGGTCTATTAGATTTGATGATACAAAACAAGAAAGAATGAAACAATAGGGACTTAATATGACAAGAAAGAATTCTACAAAAGATGGAGAAGGACTTGCTTGCAAAAGAAGATTTATATTTTAGTCCTTCGTAGTATTTTGTAAACCCTAATTCTCTATTATGTAAAGAGATCAAGGGTACATGTTTTTATATTAAGTTTTCCAATATGTAGTCAACAAAAGGTGTGTGTGTGTGTAACCTAGACGTATGTTATAAACGTCTAGGGTTAGAAGTGTTTCGTAGCCTCAAGAATCTCTTGATTCCTGTTACAGATTAGTTGTAACCGTATTATTCTGATCAAATAATATTTGAGGCTTGGATGAAAAATCTTGTTGCAATAACTTTGATTTGTTTTAATTCTGCTGCGTATCATGTTTATTATCATTGTTATTGTTTAACCCTAGTGCTCAAAACGATCCAAGGAGTCTAATAAACTCCACAGATTTTACACTAAGGTATTAATTATGTACTTTTTATGCACAAGATGGTTTTTGTGCCTTTCACTGTAATAGACAAACACAATAAATGTTTTTGCTGATGGTATATGTGTAGTATCACTAATGATATGTTTGATATATGTGTAGTATCACCAGTGATATGCTTGATATATGTGTAGTATCACCAGTGATATGTTTTATATATATGTAGTATCACCAGTGATATGCTTGATATATATGTAGTATCACCAGTGATATGTTTGATATATGTGTAGTATCACTAGTGATATGTTTGATAATCTGTTTCTTATTGATGTAATTACTGATAGCTGTCTATGATACTGGACTTCTTTTGTAGACAACCTGAGAGAGCTAAAGTTAAAAGTTGAGATTGATTTGCCAAGTCTTCCACCCCGAAAAGTTTGTGATATTGTTCAAGTTTTTATGGGTATAAAGAATCCTCTTAAAGGACATAAGAATGACCGTATTAAGGGTGGACGTGAGAAAGCTATTGAGAAAAGTAAGAACCAAAAGAAGGGTTGTAATATTTTTAGTTTAATTGATCAAAATGGACATACTTGTCCAAACAAGGGAAAAGTTTCAAATGTCAATGGGGCGGCGACGTAGTTGAAAGTGGAGTCGGTTTATCAGTCGCTGCAATTGAAGTATTAGTTTGTTGATTGATTGATTTTTTTTACTGAATTGTTAGGTTTATTTAATAGCATTGCTAATTTTATCCTGGACTTGTATATCATTTGTGATACTATTATGTTTTTTTTTTCTTCTGAATTGTTAAGTTTACTCAATAGCACTAGTAAAATAAAGCTTAACAAGTAAACAAAAAAACCTATAAAATATACAAAATTTCACAAGTGATAAAAAAAATATCACTAGTGATAATACACATATACAGTTCAACTTCAAATATCACTGGTGATACTACATGTATGACACTTTTCACTTTTCACATTACCATATTAAAATAAATACCACTCAAAACTTTATCAAACAAATATTCACAAATCAAGATGGATTAAACAATTGCTCGCTATGGCCCATTTCTATGAGTTTGACTCTCTTGTGACAAATAACATGATTTAGTCAAACTAAATACCTACTATTGACTTCTAACTTGTCAACTATACACATTTATTTATAACCGTATAGATTAAAACATAACAACGCAACTATTTTCATCAACTTGTTTTATTTACTTTTGTTCTTCAACAATCGTCCTCTTCATTGGTTCATCAACCAACACCTTCATTTTATTCGCAGATGCTTTCGGGGGAACCTTTGATATCACATGTGATCACATATCACATGTGATATCACAGGTGATATCAAGTGATATCACAGGTGATATCACTGGTGATATCACATGTGTGTCAGCTTTCTTCAATTTGTTGAATCAATTGTGGTGATGGAGGAACTTGTGATATCACAAGTGTTTGAGCTTCTTCAATTTGCTTGTGGGGATGTTGTGCTTTCTTCAACGACAATTGCACTTGTTGTTGATTCTTTTCGTTTGATGAGGCTGTTTTTTGCACAGGTCTCATTCAAATCTGCATCAAAATATTTTCATAATTTTTGTTAGTGTACGAATATTTCATTTGTTTTCAATATCATATGTCAAACAAATAACTATTTGTTATCACAATAGATATATTACCAATCAACAATAATTTAACTGTTATATCACAGGTGATACACTACTAGTCAATATTGTTTTCAAATACCGCGGTAAAACCTTTTGAAACATGCACAATCTATCCATTAAACATACAAATCCACAACAAATCAAACAGAAGCATCACAACATATCTTTTGTTCTGTTAAAACTAACTTTTAATCTCTCATATTATCACATAAATCATCACAACATCACAAATTATCGAAAATTAACTAGTAAAACACACTAATAATGATTCTTTAACAGTAAAAACTAAAGTATTCGTTGTTTTAGATGTCGATTGTTTCATTTTCTGTGTGGTTTATGTGATTTGCACGGTTAAGTTAAATACAAATATCACTAGTGATAATACACATATACAGTTCTATTTCAAATATCACTGGTGATACACAAGTATGATACTTTTCAGTCACACATTTCATCAAACACTTGGTGTGCATCCTTGTATACAAAGTTTTTTACTCAGAAACTCAACCAAATGTAAACACTAAAAAATACAACCAATAAAACAACTAAATAATTAGTCAGAAGCATCATACCTTCATCCCGAGATTCAGTAGGTTCATTTTGAACCGGTTTTTTCGTGGATCTGCTTGTGCACTCGATGATTCTTCCATTTTTGTGTTTTATTTATGATTTGAATGGTTAAAAAGTGGTTATTTTTTATTTGTTATGGTGGTTTTTGATGATGGTTAGTGAGAGAAAGTGGGTTTTTTGTGATATCTGATATGTGAAAGCTGGAAAGTGAGATGTAGGGGGTGGGGTTGGTGGGGTAAGTTTGGTGAGTTGGCAAAAATGGTCCCTCCGTATTTTTTATTATTAAATATTGTTTTTTAAATGGAGGCTTCTGATTAGTCCATTGGTATGTGGGAGTTTTTGAGTTTGCAAAATAAAACGCCTCATATAATTCATTTTAATATTAATTACTATCAACGTGGATAAATAAATACATTTACAAACGTAGAAGACTACCAAGCTGATTTATAACTAGGCCTGGCCCAATACCCATTTTATATTTAGGGTTATAGTAAGTCGAGTCCTTTTTCTCATTTCTTCTATCCCACCAATGTAGCATACCTGTTACTAAGCCATAAAAAAACACAAAACACACAAATACACAAACACACAAACATATATAAGCACACAAATAACCACAAGACACAAATACATAAACACAAAATCCAATAATAATAATAATAATAATAATAATAATAATAATAATAATAATAATAATAATAATAATAATAATAATAAAATAAAAAATAAATAATAATAATAATAATAATAATAACGCCATTAACCGGTTGATTGAAGATCGTGGAGATGATGTGGGTCTCTCAATGTTGTTGGTGGATTTAAAAAACGCCTTCAATTTGGTGGATCGTGAGGTTATGCTACTGGAGGTTCGCATTCGTTGCCCTGCTATTTCACGTTGAGTGGAATTTTGTTACTCTAGCCCAGCTAAGTTATATAATGGGGAACACACTTTATGGTCACATCAGGTTGTGCAACAAGGTGATCCACTTGGACTCTGCTTTTTGCTTTAGTGTACATCCTTTGGTATGCAAGATTAGAGATTCCTTTAGCCTTTCTCTTCAAGCTTGGTATTTGGATGATGGCACTATTATTGGAGATACATTGGTCGTTAGGAAGGTTTTAGAGCTTATCATGGTTGATGGACCTCGTTGCGGTTTGCACCTCAATGTTGATAAAACTGAGGTTTTTTTGGCCTAAGGAAGACCCTAGAAGCAGGATTGTTGGTGTTTTCCCCTTAATATTGCTCGACCTTTGCACGGAGTTAAATTATTGGGTGGGCCCGCTAGTGTGGACTTTGATTTTAGCAGTGAGCTGGTTATGAAAAGGGTTGCCAAAACCATTGAGCTTATGGGTGCTGTTTCTAAGATTAATGACCCGCAGTGTGAGTTGCTGCTCCTTTGTGCTTGTGCCGGTATTTCCAAATTATATTTTGCTATGCGCACATGCTCTCCCCAGGTTTCGAGCGTGCTCAAATTTCATTTGACGTGGCACTTCATTTTTCTTTGGAGCGTATTGTCACTGATTCTGGACCTGGTTTTGGTGATTGGCAATGGAGGCTTGCCACCTTACCCTTTGTGTTTTGGGGGCTTGGTGTTTACTCTGCAGGTGATGTCTTGAACTATGCATTCCTTGCGTCTAGACTCCAATCTGCTAGTTTGCAAACTAAGCTGCTCCGACATTCTGGTATTGTAACTTCTGGGCCTTCCTTTGATGCTGCATTGAGTGCTTTTAATGTGAAAATGGAGATTGACCTTTTGAGTAACCCAAGTGAGATCGCTGCCCCCAAACTAATGAAGAAACTAGCAGATATATATTTCACATGTGTTACCCGAAGGGCTGAATCTACTTTTTCCCTATCTACTCAACAGATGGCGTTATGAAAATCGCAAATGGAGGATTACACTTCAGATTGGCTTAGGGTGGTTCCGATATCTGGGTTGGGACAGACTATGGATGCTAGGACCTACCGGTGTGTGTTATGCTATCGGCTAGATGTGCCGCTTTTCTCTGTCCAAATCCCGTGCTCAGCTTGTTCAAGAGTCTTTACAGGTGATATTTATGGGGATCATGCTGTATCGTGCGCTGGTATTATTGGTAATAAACATC
Source organism: Artemisia argyi (assembly GCA_030686995.1). Lineage (NCBI taxonomy): Eukaryota > Viridiplantae > Streptophyta > Magnoliopsida > Asterales > Asteraceae > Artemisia > Artemisia argyi. The sequence goes on from CM060684.1 coordinate 94,624,553, forward strand.
AGCATAACGTGATGCGCGATACCCTTGTTGATATATGTTCTAGGTCGGGGGTCTCAGCTCGTAAAGAAGTTGATATTGGCCTTAGTGGAGAAACGGATAGACCCTTACGTCCAGCTGATATGTTGCTATACTCGTGGGATGGAGGACTTGATGTTTGTGTCGATCTCACATGGTCATCACCCTTGAAGCAAACTGGTATGGTTGATTTTATGCCGGGTAGTGCGGTGATTGAGGCTGCACAACGCAAATGCGCCAAATATGAGGCTAAGTGCGCGAATCTTGGATATGGATTTATACCCTTCTCATTCTCTTCTTTTGGGGAACTTGAGAAGGATGCGGTGACATTGTTGAAGCGAATCCGAAAGTTCTCCATGACTCAAGACATTGGGGCACGTGTTGCTATTCATATATTTAGTAGGATTAGCTTTGCTATAGCTAGAGGAGTGGTGCTCAGCTAGTATCGCCGCTCCCCACTAATTTCTCTTAAATCCTATAAGTTTCTAATAAAGTGATGTTATAATAATAATAATAATAATAATAATAATAATAATAATAATAATAATAATAATAATAATAATAATAATAATAATAATAATAATAATAATAAATAAATAAAAAAAGTCCCACCGCATGGGCTGGTGGTGGTGGCGCGAGAGGCTAACAGCTGAGGTTCGACATGGTTTGTGGCGTCGTTAGTTGGTGCTTCGGCCATGGCTTGAGCCATCAGCCACTATACCGAGGTCTCTTAGAGCATCTTCAATGGTATAGAGTATAGACATTCACATCAAACTCTTATAAATCACAACTAAGGTGCTGTTTGCTTTGTTTGATGGAATCACAATGGGTATAGGTTTGATAAAAGGGTAGAATAAGAATGGATATGATTGTCTCAAAAGTATTGTTTGGTATAAAAATTATGTTTTAATATTTTTTCAATGTAAAAGGCGAAAAATTAAAATAGTAAATGCAAAAATTAAAAAACTATTACTCCTAAAAGAAATGATGGTGGGGTACTTATAATAAAGATGGAAGAGAAATACATTTTTGTTATTTAATAAATGATATAACGTATGTGAGAGGGAATCAATTTTCATAGTGTACTATCCTGACTCCTATCAATAAAGCTGATATCATGGAATGCATGTCTACTGTTGATAGTTATATACACTAACCAAACACCTTTAATGACTTTCAATGTCATAGACTCATGCCAATACACCCTAACCAAATGGACCCTAATATAAACTTCACCATCCAATGATACTAGTAGGGTACCCGCGCGTTGTGGCGGTGGATATCCTGTGATTAAAGTTCAGACACCAACAAAATAACAATGATGAGCTCAGGTTCATTTGGACGGCTTTTATTAGCTAGCCGAACCGGTGGTGAATCTGGTTTCTGGCTAAATCGGTTGAACCCGTTGGTCCAGTACAGTTTTTAAAACCTTATGTACCATCAACTTGTTTTGATATTATTGTATGAAGCTTTCTGTGTTTTACTAGTTTGTATAATATGTATAATAACATGTATTTGTGATTGTAGGGGTGTTTTAAAAATAACATTTATTAGGTATTATTTGAGGGCTCTTACAACTATACAAATTTAAGACACTTAACTTTTCAAATGTAACTTCATTTTCTTTTATTAGTAAGTGTGTTGCTTAAAATTTTAAATTATCTATTTTGGAAATGACCTAAATACATATTAAGTAGTATAGATTACCTTACAATGTCCATAAATGGGACCCAAATCACGGATATTTTTTTAAAGTTATCCACAAGTAGGGTTGTGACTATTTTTTACACCTATTGATCACAACTACTTTTTACCGCTACTACTACTTTTAACAAACACACCCGAAGTCATTGTATTATTTTTGTTAAATAAATTTTCGTCTGGACAAATATTTTATCAAGCTACTATAGTAGTATTTTCTTCTTACTTTTTCATTTACTTAAATGTATATTACACAATAAAAAGTACACCTCTAGACACAATAGTTGTCGAATTTTATTGACAATAATATATGTATAGTATGAAAAGGTTGTTTTGATAATCCAAGTTTATACAAATAATGTTCTTTAATGCAGTCGAAAAATTAAAAAGAGAATAATAAATTAATATAAGAAAGATTTACTATACAATGGTTAAATACTTATAAATACCTATAAAATGGCAAATAAGTTTTATAAAGACTATAAGTTGGTCAAAAACTCCTTTAGCTAAGCAACGTAATATAGTGCTCAAAGTTGAGTTATTTCTGACGAAATCTCACTCATGCAATTCAACGATTTTCTCAAAAAGTTTTCCTTACAAGTGTTCTAATAGACTTGACTACTTAAGTTAATTATAAAATATTAGATACTTTTTCATAAATCTTTCAATGTTGGTAAGTCTAACGTATATTTTCTACATGAGAATCCAAAAGACTACGTTATGACTTTACCTTAAAAACTTTGAAAAACTATCAATTTTCAAACAAACTTTTAAGTGAGGATAAACAAAAATAGAACGAGATATAAAATCGTATGTGAAAAGGAAAGAGCATACACATGAGAAAGAAACTGAAAAATGTACTCAAAAAAGAATTGCCATAGTACAAAAACAAACTGAGAGAAATAATGCTTTCTTTTGTATTCTTTTGAAACTAACTCACACGTAATTTCATCTTAGAACTCACAATGGCAGATCAACATGATCAAGAGCACGACGAACAACAACGAATCATATACAACATCCTTAGATAACTACCAATATTCCCCGGTCTCACACTCGCTGCTGATGTCCCAAAAATCTATATTCAACGGTTTAGGTATACTTCTGAGTACTCATACCGAACTGGATTACTAACATGTACGATCGATCGATAAACTGTCGAGGCGGATCTTAATGTTTTTCACATAGTATTGCGTCTACCGAATGAGTCTGATGATAATCCATTTGAGTCAATGCTAGATGCCACTCAGCTCATGGACTTTGTTCGAAGACTGGGATACAACACAAGTACTGCTCCACTAAGAGTTCCCTTGGACATTAAAAAGAAAAACATTCCTCAGTTGTGGCAAACAACCTTTATAATTCTCAACCGCTGCACAACAAGAGAGTAGACGGGTAAGGAATCGCCTCGGTTACTTACTCTACGGATGATGGAAGGGATTATCTACAACCGCCACATTGACTATGCTTCACTCATTTGGGAAGATTTCTTCGAGCATGTAACTGAGAAAGGGAAATACAAAGACAAAATTCTTTTCTATAGATACATCAAGGTGTTGATTCAGTACTTGATGAATGTATACGCAAACATTACACGGCGATCACCAGAGGTGTACAAGTTTAACACATAGGTAGATGATGACATCGTTAAGTTCATCCGCGATGACCCAACAACTACAAGACGTGAAGAAATGCTTATACCACAAGTATTGATGGAGTTAGTTCACCCACAGTCTCACGCATACATGATGCGTGGGATTGCACCCTCGCAAAAGGTTTTACCTCTCAAGGGATCTCAAGAGGCTTGCAATCCCCACCAGGCAGTGTACCTGACCGATGTAGTATAGTGTAGTGGCAAGTACCGGGGGATTGATCGTTCTCTCGAGGAATAGTGTCGTTAGGATCAAAATTTAATTAAACTAGGTCTAGAGGTGAGGGACGATTCTTTTTGTATTTTTATAGTTTTATGGAAAGCAAGTAAAAATCTCGGGTATTGGAAGAGTGGGCGGAATTAGTTGCTAGTCAACTAACCCAAATAACTACAAATGCAATGAAAATAAAATAATAAGAAAGTAAATGTTGAGAAAAACAATAATAAGAGAAACGTGTTTACTTAGATTTCACTACTCCCTAGCTATCTTTCATTAGTTGAATAGTTTGTTACAATTGCGTGGATGACGGGTTATATTCCTTAATACCATTTGTGGGGCCGTGTACGATCTTCCCCAACTCTATAAGTTTCTACCTCTTCCTATTTCGAGCTGACAACTAGCTCCTAACATGGCCTCGTTAGTAGTCACTCATGCATTAAATATAACCATTAAAATCATAGTACACGTCCGATTCATGTTTCTTAAGACGTTCAAGCATGTTACCAATTGGAAGTCTGCCAGTTTTCTTAAGCCTAACATCGATATCATTCATCCAATACAAATAATAACAAACAATCAACCAACAATCAATAGCTAGGTTTCATTACATCTAAGCAAACACAAACAAACCTAGCCTAGCATGTTAAAGTAAAGTCAAGCATAAGATAGAATCAAACAATACATAGACATATTGAATAATTATTGGAAGACTTATCTTTATTGAAATATGGATGAAAGAAGGGTTTGAAACCCCTACAATATAATGAAAATTTGACCTAGGGTTTGTGGTAATAGTTCCTCCAAAAGTTCTCCATTAATGAATGAAAATTAGAAAACTATATAGAGATTACAAGTCTGACGGCGTCACGTTATAATCCTGACGCCGTCAACTTGCCGCTAATGCTTCCCTCGGATTGCCTAGATCCAGATCTGACGCCGTCATATGTTATTCCACTCTTGGCCGTCACGTGTAATTTTGCTCTTGACGGCCTTGGTGACGTCGTCACTCTTTAACTCCTAAAAACGTTCTGGCGTGTCTCGTGTAACTTTTTATCCACCTCTTTGTGTTGGGAATAAAATGCACAAAGTAAAGAGTCTGCCAGAAGAGCCTGCTAGTGATAGTTAAGCCTGCCTCTTCAGTTTTGCTAATGTTGAAGATATACTAACAGTACCTTCTGGGTAAGAAGGTACTGCTAGTTAAAGAAGGTCCTGCCAGTTTTCACGACAAGTTGCTGTATTTTAATTAGAGATATTTACTTGTATTATTAGTCTTTGTACAAAGTTATACGTTAAGTAGAAGTAGTACAGAAGTCTCAGTAGATATAATGGAGTGTTTTACCTTGAAAGGTGTAATATTAGGATAAGATAAACCTCTAATATATTATATTAAGCAACTTGACCACTTGTAATAAGGGCTCCTTATACTATAAAAGGAACCCTTAAGACACCATCTTAGATACAACTTTCCCAGCTCTCACACTCATCTTTCCATGCATAACTTCCATATTTAAACCCTTTCACATATCAAAGATTCAAGGTTACACTTGTAATCCTGGTGATAGTTTAGATCACCCATATTATTTCATCAATAATATTGAATCATTTTGTGTTATTCATGTTGTGCTCATTCTCATTTACTTATTCACCACCTTTGTTCCTTTAGTGTGTTTTAGTAAATTCCGCGTGCTAACTCACATTCATTCATAAATATCCTAAACACATTACTGAGATTAACATCCCAAGTGTTTGCACAAATCAATATATATATATATATATATATATATATATATATATATATATATATATATATATATATATATATATATATATATATATATATATATATATATATATATAAACAATCCTTCCACAAGTGGTATCAGAGCTAGGCTGATATTTACGACATAAAAGAACCAAGCAAAAATGGATGTTGAGCACATTCAAACCAATGTGGCTGCAAAACTTCCATTACTCAAACAAAATGAGTTTGAAATGTGGAGACTGAGGGTTGAACAATACTTCCAAGTGCAAGACTATGCACTTTGGGAGATCATTGAAGAAGGAAACTCATTTAAACCAGTAACCACCACCTCCACAGTAAATGATGCACTTGTCACAACTGTGCAAGTAAATCCAATAACTGCTGAAGAAAGAATTCAAAAGAGAAATGATCTTAAAGCCAGGAGTATGCTTCTCATGTCTATTCCAAACGACCAGCTTCTAGTCTTTAACAAATACAAGTGTGCTAAAACCCTTTTTCAAGCTATTATGGCTAGATTTGGTGGTAATGATGCCACCAAGAAAACCCAGAAAACACTTTTAAAACAACAGTTTGAAAACTTTTCAGCCACACCAAATGAGTCTTTGGACAGCATGTTCAATAGACTACAAAAGCTTTCTAGTCAGTTAGCCATTCATGAAGTGATAATATCTCAAGAAGACTTAAACTCCAAATTCCTTAGAAGTCTACCCTCTGAATGGGCCATGCATGTCATTGTCTGGAAAAACAAACCAGATATTGATTCCATGAGTCTCAATGATCTTTACAGCAACTTCAAAATAGTAGAGCATGAACTAAAGAAGTCTACTAGTTCAAGCTCAGGAAATATGGCATTTATGTCATCTCATGGTACTTCCAAGAAAGTTGATGAAGAAAAGGATGGTGGAGAAGAAGGTATTGCCAACACAAATTTTGGTACTGCCAGTACTTCCAGCAGTACCAAAACCATTTTAGATGAAAAAATTGGTTGTGCTTTCCGAACATCACAACACAATGGTTCCACATTGACCTTTGAAGATCTTCAAGAGATCAGTGATGATGATCTTGAAGAAATGGACATAAAATGACAGCTTTTACTTCTTAGCATGAGGGCTAAGAAATATTTGATGAGGACTGGAAAGAAGATTGTAATCAATGGCAATGAACCTGCTGGGTATGACAAGTCTAAAGTGGAGTGCTACAACTGCCACATGAAGGGTCACTACTCAAGAGAATGTAGAAGACCAAAGAAGCAGGGTGATAAGGGAAGAGGTTTTGAGAACAAGAACAGGGGAAATAATGAGAACAAGAGCAAGGAAGTGGACATCACTGAAACAAAAGCTATGGTAGCTATTGATGGACTGGGTTTTGATTGGAGTTCTATGGGTGAAGAAGAGTCATCCTCAAATGAATTAGCCTTAATGGTTCTCTGCAATCCTAAGGTACAAATTACTAAATGTTCTGCTACTTGTGAAGTTTTTAAAGAACTAGAAATCTTAAGAAAACTTTATGATGAACTGAAAGTAGAACAAAGAAAAACTCATCAAGACCTAGTTAATCATAAGTGTGGTATGTCCAAACTTGAGAAACAGATAATTCACTTTAGAGAAAATGAACTCACCTTTTCTGACACAAAAGCTATTCTTAATAGAGACATATTTCTTAAAGATGCTGAAATAAACCTGTTAAGAACTGAGTTTGCTAAAGTGAAACAAGCAAAAGATAATATTCAACTAACTGTTACAACATTAGAAAATGCTTCTGCTTGTACTAAAAGTATAGTTCAGAACCAAATGAACAAGAAAATCAAATCTGGGATTGGATACAACACATGTCCTCCTCCTTACAGAGGAATTCCTTGTCCCCCAGGTTTAGATCTTGCTGAATCAGGTTTACATGAACTCACAAATAAACCACTAGAAAAGGTAAAACCTGTAGAAAATAGTGAACCTTTTGAGAGTACAAGTGACACTTCTCTCTCCAAAGAAAAGGTGCTCACTGATAAGAGCTCAGATGTTACAACTATTGAAGGTTGTACATCTGATGAGAATGGAAAAGAGACTGTTTCTAAGACAGGAAACAAAGTAGGACCAATCAGTCCTAAAAGTGTAGAGAGTATAACAAAGACTAAAGTTGTTCTAAAAACAGTTGAATGTTGTGATAAATGTAATAGCAAACCTAGAGGTAGTCAGAGAAATTGGAACAATATTAAGTCACATCAACTTGGTGATAACTTTGTTTTGTACAAAAAGGCATGCTATTACTGTGGTAGTTTTAATCATACTCATGCTTATTGTAACAATTGGGTTTCTGGGAGTACATCAAGGTCTAAAACAAGTAAAACAAACCCCAGAAAAGGTTCTGTGAAATCTAACACACCAAAAGTCAATCATACTGTTAGAACAAATGAGCTTGTTTACCCAAAATTCACTACTAAGGGTGCAAGTAATACTTTCAAACATACACCAAAAGTTGTGAAAAGTCATATTGAAAGAAATTTTGTGGATAAAACACAAGACTGGAACCCAAAACCAAAAGGTTCTGCTAGACCATATGGTCCTGCTAGACCAAATGGTACTGCCAAATTTGGTAATGTCAGACCAAAAACCACAAAATGTGTCAAAAATGAAAATGCTGTTAAGTCCTCAGCATGTTGGATTTGGAGACCACTCCAATCAAATGGTGCATCAACAGTCCTAAAAAGATTTGATTACATTGATGCACGAGGCAAACCCAAGTCAGTCATGGCTTGGGTACCCCAAGGAAACTAATATGTGTATATATGTGCAGGAACATTCAAATGATATTGCAGATCAAGGATATGTAGATAGTGGATGTTCAAGGCACATGACAGGTAACATGTCTTACCTCACAGACTTCAAATCATTTGATGGAGGATATGTTACCTTTGGGGGAGGAATCAAAGGAAAGATTACTGGTAAAGGTACAATTAAAACCAGTAAATTAGATTTTGAAAATGTGTACTTTGTGAAAGAACTACAGTTTAATCTCTTAAGTGTCTCACAAATGTGTGACACAAAGAACAAAGTTCTTTTTACTGACACTGAATGCATTGTACTTTCTCCTGATTTTAAAATCCCTGATGAAAGTCAGATTCTTCTTAAAATCCCTAGAAAGAACAATATGTACATTGTTGATTTAAAGAACATTGTTCCTAAAGAGAGTTTAACCTGTCTAGTAGCAAAAGCCTCATTGGATGAATCTATGCTTTGGCATAGAAGACTTGGTCATGTAAACTTTAAAACAATCAATACAATTGCAAAATATGATTTGGTTAGAGGTTTACCCAAAAAGATTTTTCAAAATGACCAAACCTGTGTTGATTGTCTAAAAGGTAAACAACATAGAGCTTCTTGTAAGCCCAAGACCCATAACTCAATTTCTCAAGCTTTATACATGCTTCATATGGACCTCTTTGGTCCTACTTCTGTAAATAGCTTTAATGGTAAAAGATATTGTCTTGTAGTTACTGATGATTACAGCAGATTCTCTTGGGTTTTCTTTTTAAAAACTAAGGATGAAATAAATGAGATCCTTAAGTCCTATATTACAGGCAAGGTTGTCAGGATCGGGATCCTACCTAGGATCGTTTTCGGTTTCACAAGATCGGGATCGTAGGATCGGATCGGGATCGTAAGATCCTATGAAAATGTATATATTATTGTATAAGAGTTGTAGTTTTATACTTTTATAGAATATTTTATATGATAAATGAATTTAAATGAATGATAAAAGAAAAAACAATAAGAAACATGAGCTTCTAGTAGGATCGGATCGTTCACGATCCTACGATCCTGTGTGCGATCCTACGATCCTACAACGATCTTGCTCCACTCGAGGTAAAAACATGGGCTTGTAGTAGGATCGGATCGTTTACGATCCTACGATCCTGCGTGCGATCCTACGATCCTATACCGATCCTGATAGAATTAAGATCCTACTACGATCCTGCTCGTTTTTTATATGTAGGATCGTAGGATCGTACGATCCTACGATCAGGATCGCGATCCTGACAACCTTGATTACAGGGATAGAAAACCAAATTGATAAGAAAGTAAAAGTAATTAGATGTGATAATGGGACAGAATTCAAGAATAGAGTTATGGATGAATTTTGCAAAGAAAAAGGAATAAAAAGAGAATATAGTATAGCTAGAACCCCACAGCAAAATGGAGTAGCAGAAAGGAAAAATAGAACACTTATAGAGGCTGCTAGAACAATGCTAGTAGATTCTAAGTTGCCTGTTTCATTTTGGGCTGAAGCAGTAGGTACTGCTTGTTATGTACAGAATAGGGTTCTAGTGATTAAACCTCATAGAAAAACTCCTTATGAACTTTTGTTTGGTAGAACACCATCTCTAAGTTTTATGAGACCTTTTGGATGTCATGTCACTATTCTCAATACCAAAGATCATCTAGGAAAGTTTGAAGGAAAAGCTGATGAAGGCTACATGATAGGGTATTCTTTGCAAAGTAAGGCCTATAGGGTGTATAATAAATGCACTAGGCTAGTGGAAGAAAACCTGCACATAGAGTTCCAAGAGAAACTACCAAATGTTGCAGGCACTGGACCAGATTGGTGTTTTGACATTGATAAACTTTCAGAATCTATGAATTATGTGCCTGTCACAGGTACAAATGCTAATGATAATGCAGGTTTTGAAGACAATGATGAAACAACTGAGGATCAAGATTACATCTTGATGCCAATTTGGACAGGATTGGATTCATCTTCAAGTCTTGGAGAGCCTTCAAATACTACAAATGAAGGTGTTGAAGATGATCATGGAACTCAAGATCAAAGGAATCAACAAAATTCTGAAAATGAAAATGGTACTGCCAATTCACAAGATGGTACTGCCAGTTCAAATGATGGTGTTGCAAGTTCACAAATTGGTCCTGCTGAACCATTAAATGTTCTATCAGATGATTCCTTACTAGAAGATATAGGGATTGGAAACCTTCCAATTTCCTATAATGTTCCTACAACACACAACACAAGAATTCTCAAAGATCACTCCATTGAAAATGTGATTGGCAGCATTGATTTTGGTGTTAAAACAAGAACTCAAGTCTTATCTTCAGACAAAGATGGGTTTGTCCTAGCTGTGTATGAAGAAAAGAACCATGAAGTTGCCCACATATGCCTGTTTTCATGCTTTCTCTCTCAAGTAGAACCCAAAAACATTACAAAAGCCTTAGATGATTCAAGCTGGGTTGAAGCAATGCAAGAAGAGCTACTTCAATTCAAACTGCAGAAGGTTTGGGTACTGGTTGATTTGCCTAAAGGTTATAGGGCAATTGGAACCAAATGGGTTTTCAGAAATAAGAAAGATGAAAGGGGAATAGTGATAAAAAACAAAGCCAGATTGGTGGCCCGAGGGTATACTCAAGAAGAAGGAGTGGATTATGAAGAAGTTTTTGCTCCAGTTGCAAGAATTGAAGCAATTAGGCTATTTTTGGCCTATGCTTCTTTCATAGGCTTCACTGTCTACCAAATGGATGTCAAAAGTGCCTTTTTATATGGTACTATTGAAGAAGAGGTGTATGTTTCACAACCTCCAGGCTTCATTGATGCAGAATATCCAGACAAGGTGTATAAGGTTACCAAAGCTCTTTATGGTCTACACCAAGCTCCCAGGGCATGGTATGAAACATTGGCTTTCTATTTATTGGAAAATGGATTTCAAAGAGGCAAGATTGATCCAACTTTGTTCATCAAAAGAACCAAGAAAGACATCTTGCTGGTGCAGATTTATGTAGATGACATTATCTTTGGATCCACAAATCAGGAATTGTGTGTAGAGTTTGAAAAACTTATGCATAGTATGTTTGAAATGAGTTCCATGGGAGAACTTACTTTCTTTCTGGGTCTCCAAGTGAAACAATCAAATGAAGGCATATTTATCAGCCAAGATAAGTATGTAGCTGAGATCCTAAGGAAATTTGGGTTTGCAGATTCAAAGGTTGCAAGTACACCAATGGATCCAGAAAAGGGGTTACACAAAGATGCTGAGGGTGAAGATGTTGATGTGCACAACTACAGATCAATGATTGGGTCCCCTAATGTACCTTACATCATCAAGACCAGATATCATGTTCTCAGTATGTGTATGTGCAAGGTTTCAAGTCAATCCAAAAGTTTCACATCTCACAGCAGTCAAAAGGATCTTCAGATACCTAAAGGGCCAGCCTAAGTTGGGTCTATGGTATCCAAGGGAATCATCTTTTGATCTGGTAGCTTAATCAGATAGTGACTATGCTGGTGCAACCCTAGACAGAAAATCCACAACTGGTGGATGTGAATTTCTTGGTTGCAGACTCATATCATGGCAATGCAAGAAGCAAACAATGGTGGCCAACTCTACAACTAAAGCAGAATATGTTGCAAGTGCAAGTTGTTGTGGCCAAGTTCTTTGGATCCAGAATCAATTGCTTGACTATGGGTACAATTTTCTTAACACCATTATTTACATTGACAACAGCAGTACTATTTGTATCATTAAAAATCCAGTTCAACATTCAAAAACAAAACACATTGAAATCAGACACCATTTCATAAGAGATTGCAATGAGAAAAGATTAATTCAAGTTGTCAAAATAGATTCTGAAAATAATTTTGCAGACCTTCTCACCAAAGCTTTTAATTTAGGTAGGTTTAAATACCTGGTAGCAGGTATGGGTATGATAAATCTTTGAAAAACATGTGTTTTGTATATAAATAAACAAGTTCTGGCCTCTAATCATGGTACTGCTAGTTAGTCATAAGGTACTGTCAGTACAAAGTTGGTACTGTTAGTTCAAAGTTTGCTCTGTTTTTGCTCATCTTGGTGTTCAAATGTTAACAATGCTATAAAACAAGTGCTTTGCACTCTGTTCTTTTGGTTTACAACTAACCATTTCAGGTTACTCAAGATTGCTAACAAAATCAGGATGTGGAAATGGTAATCAGTTCACCAAGTTTTTCAAACTTTAAGAGCTGACTAGTCCAAAGCAAACGGCTCTTGGTAAAGACTTCTCAAATCCGTTGATAGCTGATAGTTTGCTAAAAACTATAAGGTAATCAATTCACCCAGTTTCAAAAACTTAAACGAACTGACTAGTCCAAAGCAAACGGCTCTTGGTAAAGACTTATCAAATCCGTTGATAGCTGATAGTTTGCTAAAAACTATAAGGGATATTTTCTAAAATTTCAAAGAGACTGCCAAGTTTTATTTCAAAACAAGGTACTGGTAGTTCAAATTTTAGTACTGGTAGAGTAAAATGGTACTGCTACATAGCCGTTGAGTCTGTCAGGTTAAAAGATAGCCGTTGTTTTTAAAGGGTATTTTTGTGAATTATTCATGTTTTCCTCGAATTAAGGATATATTTATTATAATAAAAGATCTTTTTGACCGCCTCTTCAATTACTTATCCATAACTTTTATAGTCGATCAAAAGTCATTTTTCTCATAATCAATCCTTATCATAATTCACACTCACCTTTCATCTTCTACCAATACAACAATAAAATCCCACTAACGAAATCAAAATTTTCATCAAACCTTTCACCATGGCTCGTCTAAGTTTTGTTAAACGTCACAACCAATTAGCATTTTTGGAAAAGTCTGATGACAATGAAACTTTTCATCAAGCAGTGGATTTTCTAAACAATTCTTATGTCAGGTTTGCTTTACTCGTGAATCCCACTATTTTTGAATCTCAAATTTCACAATTTTGGCAAACTGCTAAAGTTAACACTCTTAGGGATGGGATTCAAGAGTTAATGGTCACAGTGGATGGTAGAACCTTGACTTTTACCGAATCATCCATTAGAAGACATCTTCGTTTGGATGATTCAGAAGGCATTAGTCAACTACCTGATACTAAATTTTTTGAAAATTTGACAAAAATGGGGTATAATGTAACTTCTACAAAGCTTACATTTCTTAAAAAGCATTTTACCCCTCAATGGAGATTTTTGATTCATACCATCCTTCATTGTTTAAGCCAAAAGAAAACCTCATGGGAGCAATTTAGTGGTAACATGGCTGCAGCTCTCATTTGCCTGGCAACAAACAAGAAATTCAACTTTTCAAAATATATTTTTGAAGGATTGGTTAAAAATGTGGACAGTGAAACAAAGTTTTTGATGTACCCAAGGTTCATTCAGTGCCTCATCAACAAATCCAAACATTTGTTACTTCCCCCAAACAAACCTTTTAAAACTCCCAAACTTACACACAAGGTGTTTGCTAACATGAAAATTGGTTTTCAAGGAGAAGAAGTACCACTTTTTGAGGAAATATTACCACAACATTCTGAAGAACCTGATCATTCATCACCACATCCATCACCAGTACCATCTCTCACACCAACAGTACCATCAGTCACACCACCATCACCAGTACCAATACCATCTCATCAACAAACACAAACACCATCTGCAACATAACCATCATTATCACATCATAACTCACCACAACAATCTCCTCCACAACAAAGTGTAGATGCTCAGACTATAAGGGAATTAAAGGAGCAAGTGCAGTACTTGCAAACTTCTCTTGAAAGTCAAAACAAACATTTTACAGAGATCAACACCAAGTTAGTTAAGAGGGTTGAGAAATTAGAGTTGAAGGTGAAATTGTTGAAGGGTAAAGGAACATCTCAGTTGGTTGTTTCTAGTTCCTCAAGTTCAGATGCAGAAGGTTTGGGTCTCTCTTCCAAAAAGGGGAGGATGGGTAGTTCTAAAAATGAAGAAGAGATTCAGTTTCAGTTTCATGAAGGAACTCCAGTGATTGATGAAGAGCCTGCTATTCAAGAAACAGAGCCTGCTACTCAAGAAAAAGAGCCTGTTAGCTTGAAAGATACTGCTGAAACAGATACTGCTGAAGCAAAGCAAGTTGCTGCTGAAGCAGAGCAAGAGCCTGCTGGGATTCAGAGGCTATTAGCTATGAATTTAAAAGGTTCCGATCAAGTGTCTTACAAAAGAAAGAGGGGATCATAGCCTCAGGGGAGGTTTCTTGTCTCTGATGAACAATCTGCTACTCCAAGTCCAGTATCATCACCAAAAGACAAGGGCAAGAAAATTGTAGTTGAAGATGAACCAAAGCCTAAAAAGATGAAGCAGAAAGAGCAAGCACAATTGTTTGTAGATGAAAAATTGTCCAAACAGCTTCATGAAGAAGAAGTTATGAGGGCTGAAGAAGAATCAAGAATGTTGCAAGAAAAGTTTGATGCTCAGCTGCAATACATCATTTCCATTGATCCAATTGTAAGAGGTGAAGCTTACACTCTGGTGTGTGATGAGTCTCTCAGCTCAGATGAAATGACAATCAAGCTCAATGATTTCATCACCAAGAAATACAATCAAGAGGCATTGGATGATGTCTATCAGCAAATCCAGAAGAATCAGAAGAAAGGATTCAAAATGCCACATTCTGAAGCAGATCAGAAGAAATTCTTCATGATATATTTGAAAAGAGAAGTGAACATGAAGGATCATCAACTCAAAGGTAAATCTTTTGATGAATTGAAGCTTCTATACTTAGAGGCTTACAGAAGAAACAAAACCAGTTTTGTCATGGATACACAAGAAAGACCTTCCAAAGGAAGAAAAAATGATCAGAAGGAACAAGCAGAGAAAGCAGAATTGCCTTCTGTTCAGACAAGAGAAATGGTTGTCCATGATCCACAAATTATTTTTGCTGAACCTTTACATGCAAGGCATCCAGTCATAGATTGGGAAATCTACAATGATAAGTTTGGCAAAGCATGGAAGATAACAAGAGTTGGAAAGAAGGTTGAGATTTTCAAGAACTTTGAAAATCTTCTTAGAGCATGTAACAGAATGGATTTAGATGAATTATGGGTATTAGTTCAAGAGAAGCTGAAAACCAAGTATAAGCCAGATGCAAAGGAGCAAGAGCTATGGGTTGAGTTCAGCAGACTATATGATCCAAATCCTTCTGATACTCATTGGAAATTTCCTTACTATGATTTATCTGTTACATGGGAATACTTCAGCATGAGTCATGTTCATCATCTTTCGACTCAGAGTGGAATAGAGCTCTTTATGCTAGGTGAGAAGGAGTATCCTTTAAGCTATGAAGTATTATCAGTTTTGATCTCCAATAAGCTTTTGTGTGAAGAAGAGACTGATGCAGTCAAAAGATTGAAGGAGAGCATACTTGATCAGTATGAAAGCCTAAGAAGAAAAAGATAAGGTTTTTGGAAGAGTTCCCTCAAATCCTCAAGGTATGAATTTTATTCACAAAGAAACTTGGTTATTTTACATGGGAATAACAAGTTTAGGGGAGGATTGTTGGGAATAAAATGCACAAAGTAAAGAGTCTGCCAGAAGAGCCTGCTAGTGATAGTTAAGCCTGCCTCTTCAGTTTTGCTAATGTTGAAGATATACTAACAGTACCTTCTGGGTAAGAAGGTACTGCTAGTTAAAGAAGGTCCTGCCAGTTTTCACGACAAGTTGCTGTATTTTAATTAGAGATATTTACTTGTATTATTAGTCTTTGTACAAAGTTATACGTTAAGTAGAAGTAGTACAGAAGTCTCAGTAGATATAATGGAGTGTTTTACCTTGAAAGGTGTAATATTAGGATAAGATAAACCTCTAATATATTATATTAAGCAACTTGACCACTTGTAATAAGGGCTCCTTATACTATAAAAGGAACCCTTAAGACACCATCTTAGATACAACTTTCCCAGCTCTCACACTCATCTTTCCATGCATAACTTCCATATTTAAACCCTTTCACATATCAAAGATTCAAGGTTACACTTGTAATCCTGGTGATAGTTTAGATCACCCGTATTATTTCATCAATAATATTGAATCATTTTGTGTTATTCATGTTGTGCTCATTCTCATTTACTTATTCACCACCTTTGTTCCTTTAGTGTATTTTAGTAAATTCCGCGTGCTAAC
The DNA here is from genome assembly GCA_030686995.1 of Artemisia argyi. Taxonomy (NCBI): domain Eukaryota; kingdom Viridiplantae; phylum Streptophyta; class Magnoliopsida; order Asterales; family Asteraceae; genus Artemisia; species Artemisia argyi. Next base: position 94,640,846 of record CM060684.1, read on the forward strand.
TCACATTCATTCATAAATATCCTAAACACATTACTGAGATTAACATCCCAAGTGTTTGCACAAATCAATATTTATATATATAAAGAATCCTTCCACACTTTGCCAATACGTGACGCCGTCACCTCCAAAGCGTGACGCCGTCAGGTACTAGTTCTAGCTTGATTTGGAGACTTTGCTGTTTTCTTCACTTTTCGCTCCAAAAAAGTCCAAAATGCTTCCTTTTCCAGATTTCTTCTCCAAAATACCTAAAATGACAAAAGAAACGATTTGAGGCAATATTTGATAAAATAATCACGACTTAGGGCTTAAATGACCCCCTAAAAGCGTAACACTTTTCGCTTCATCAAATACCCTTACACTTGAGATTTGCTTGTCCTCAAGCAAATGCGCTTTTATTCTAATCAAAATCCAAGCTAGGGGTCATTTAACACTAATATAAAAGTAATTGCAACAAATAATCATTCCACTTTAACCAAAACAAGCACGGAAATTATACACTAGCACCTCACAAATAGTGTTTAGATACTCACATCTCTCGGGTGTAATAAAAGTATATATATCACAATATGAAAATGGAAAATATCTCTCACTACTTGTCATAGCACATAGATTACCATATGCTTGGGAAAGGATCAAACCTCCACCACTTGGCGTAAGCACCTAGGATAAACTATCAAAGAGGTCTTTTAAATGGGTTATAACGTGAGGTGTAGGGATATGATTAACACGGTTTTGTTGGATAAAGGCAATCTTTACTGGTGGCAAGTTAATCATCTTGGTCAATTGCATGTACAATGTGGCGTTGCTAAGCCAATACTCGACTCGACTTAAGCTAATCATAAACTAACAAAAACATAAAATAAACATAAAAGAAAACGAGATGATAGTCCGTATATTTTTTCTCTTTTTCTATTTTTTTTCTTTTTCTTGATTTTTTCGATTTTTTTTCATACACTCTTGCCCTACCATCCAAAATAATACATCATAGGGAATTTGCATCCCCCCTACACTTGAAATTTTACATACTTTACAATCAACTATTCTAATGACTCGAATTAAGATAATCAAAATACTTGGAGTACTTTTTAAATATTAGCGTACATATGGGGGTAATAATTGACGTCTTCCCCAATACTCCATAACAATAGTACTTTACCCATGAGTCCCAATCGTCCCAAAACAATATGTACAAGATATGACTCGACTTAGCAACCATGTAATCAATTAGACAATTAACATAGGTTTAAACATGTAACAATAATGCACTAAAGATGAGTGCATACAAGGAAGGCTAAGGCGATTTGGGTGTACATTTGGGGTGGATTGTAAACAAATTCTTCCTTTAAGTAAAATGCTTAAAGTTAGAAACGAAAAAGATAGGCTCGGAGGGGTGTACTAGGGGTATCGTGTACTAAAAATGAGTACATCGCAAAGGTGTGGGAAAAATTAATTGACTTTATTGTCAAGTAGTTTGACTTTATTGGTCAAGTAATTATGATACGGGTTTAACACAAGGGTGATCCTAATGCCTCTTATCATGTAGTAAATCCTACTACACGAATGTAGTCTCACTAGCGGTCTCGGGATGCATCACTATCACAAGTTCTAGAATCTAAGTACTAATGTTACACTCATAAGCATCTTTTCCTAACAAATCTAGGGGCGAACCTCACATATTTGGGTGGAAAATTTTGAGTGGTACGGTTTTTCGTGCTAGTCATACAACTCCTATCCATGAGACGCTCATTAAGGCTAAAGCTTCACTCCTAAATTTTGTAAAAGATTTTTAAATTTGGCGCTAAAATTACCCTAACAAGTGTTTCTCTTAGTTTTATTACACATATACTATTGAACAAACAAACTCAAGTGGAATTCTCTAAGGTATCATCATTTACCTTCCCCTTACACTTAGGCTGAACATTGTCCCCAATGTTCAATAAAAAAGATGTAAAAGTAACGAAGGTAAAATAATGAAACAAATACTCCCCTGATTTGCTTGGTGTGGATAATGTGATAACATGGTTAGATCCTCCTCCAAGAAAATGAACGTTGAAAGCTTCCCTCCATAAATATAAATCATCTTCTTGTCCAATATAACCTGTTAAACCTGAGAAAACAATCATAGCAAACCTCGCGTAAAATCGGCGGCAAACTCTATATATACTAAAATCCTAGAAAGCAAATTAAGATATAATGCTTGTGGAATGAATGTTTGCAGATTTCCTGGAGTTTATAAAACTAAAGATTTAACAAAAACTTTAAGACTCCAGCAGAAAAACAAAACTTGCAAAATTTCCAGAATTTTACACTTGACGCCGTCAGGTTATAACCCTGACGCCGTCAGAAGTGACCTACAGAAATTTCATGTTAAGTTTCCGGAAAATTTCTGGAAAAACTCACGCCTTAATTCCTAGAAATCCTGCAAAACATCATTATGACTCGATACAAGCATTTGACTCACACAAATACTAATATGCACATTCGTTTAATATCGTTGTGATTCATGTTCAATCTCGTTCTTAGAAACAAATTTAGATTTCCCTTACACTTATCTTTTGCAAAATACCTTTATATGTAGTCAAGACGAAGTTAAAAACAAAATAAAGCATTTTCACCATTTATCTTGAAACATGAGCCACAAACAATAAGAATAAAACATGCATACGGAAACAAATAAAATCAAACAAACAAATAATCAAACAAATAAAGCTTGGGTTGCCTCCAAAGAAGCAATTTTCTTTATTTATGAGTCTTGTAGCTAGACTCAAAGTCACGGCCTACGTTTTCCTTTCCCACTTTTCAATCGATTCCCTTAACCTTTGAACTATTTCCATGTCAACTCTATACTTAGGCCCGAGGGTTAAGCAATTTTTATAGTAAAGGCTCCTCTTCTCCCAAACAAAATTCATTCCCTTATTCTTATCTTCTTCGTTAATGTCCTCGATTGCACTAATGTTATCTATATCAAGTTGAGGCACATAACGAAATTCCTTCATTTTATTAGACATCCTATATGTGATCCTATCGATTTCATTAGAAAATTGGACCGTTCCTTCTATCCGATCGTGTTTTAACCTGGACTCCTCAATAAATGGCTTACTTAATACAACATGGGATAAGCGACAATCTATAACATTAGCCAAGTCTTCAACAACCATAAAGTCAATGATATAAGTAAAGTTCCCAACAAAGACATGTAAAGCTTTAATTCTCCCGACAAAATTACAAACTCCATCGGGGTATTTGAGATCTCTCCTAGGTTCGAGTCTTGTTTTTAATATATCATTATAAACACTTGAAGACATAATGTTGATCGGGGATTCAAAGTCGATGTAGGCTTGATCAATGTATTTATACCCAATCATGCATGGTATCTTCACATTCCTATGGTTACCTCTCTTAATCTTAGGGTGTATCTTAACAAAAGGGGGCCGAGGATTATCAACAAGATTGTTATAGTAAGCGATTTCCTCCTTAGTGGGATATAAATTGAAATAATCATCATCTAGATCCCCCTCTTCTTCTTCCTTAACATCTTTCACAATTGCCAAGTCATTGGGTTCTAATTCCTTGTCCAAGTCCATGGCTATTGCTAAGTCATTAAGCGCATAATCAAGCTCAATATCAACCAATCTATTGAGTTCTCCAAGTTCCCTAATCTCACTCTCAATCTGTTCACGCAACAAAGCAACTTTGCTAGGTGAAAGGGTTAGATTTGTGTTTTCCATAGTAGCCAAAGGAATAATCAATGAGGATTGTACGAACAAACACACAAAGAAAAGATAGACTAAAGAAAGCTATAAAAATCAAATAAAAATCTTACTAGAAAGTAGACCTAATAAAAAGAAATTTCAACCTAAACAATAACTATTCCCCGGCAGCGGCGCCAAAAACTTGATGCGTGGGATTGCGCCCTTACAAAAGGTTTTATCTCTCAAGGGATCTCAAGAGGCTTGCAATCCCCACCAGGAAGTGTACCTGACCCATGTAGTATAGTGTAGTGGCAAGTACCGAGGGATTGATCGTTCTCTCGGGGAATAGTGTCGTTAGGATCAAAATTTAATTAAACTAGGTCTAGAGGTGAGGGACGATTCTTTTTGTATTTTTATAGTTTTATGGAATGCAAGTAAAAATCTCGGGTATTGGAAGAGTGGGCAGAATTAGTTGCTAGTCAACTAACCCAAATAACTACAAATGCAATGAAAATAAAATAACAAGAAAGTAAATGTTGAGAAAAACAATAATTAGAGAAACATGTTTACTTAGATTTCACTACACCCTAGCTATCTTTTATTTGTTGAATAGTTTGTTACAATTGCGTGGATGACGGGTTATATTCCTTAATACCATTCGTGGGCCGTGTACGATCTTCCCCAACTCTATAAGTTTCTACCACTTCCTATGTCGAGCCGACAATTAGCTCCTAACATGGCCTCCTTAGTAGTCACTCATGCATTAAATACAACCATTAAAATCGTAGTACACATCCGATTCATGTTTCTTAAGACGTTCAAGCATGTTACCAACTGGAAGTTTGCCAGTTTTCTTAAGCCTAACATCGATATCATTCATCCAATACAATTAATAACAAACAATCAACCAATAATCAATAGCTAGGTTTCATTACATCTAAGCAAACACAAACAAACCTAGCCTAGCATGTTAAAGTAAAGACAAGAATAAGATAGAATCAAACAACACATAGACATATTGAATGATTATTGGAAGACTTATCTTTATTGAAACATGGATGAAAGAAGGGTTTGAAACCCCTACAACATGATGAAAATTTGACCTAGGGTTTGTGGTAAAAGTTCCTCCAAAAGTTCTCCCTTAATGAATGAAAATTAGAAAAATATATATAGAGATTACAGGTCTGACGGCATCACATTATAATCCTGACGCCGTCAACTTGCCGCCAATGCTTCCCTTGGATTGCCTAGATCTAGATCTGACGCCGTCATGTGTTATTCCACTCTTGGCAGTCACGTGTAATTTTGTTCTTGACGGCCTTGGTGACGCCGTCACTATTTCACTCCCAAAAACGTTCTGGCGCGTCTCGTGTAACTTTTTATCCACCTCTTTGCCAATACGTGACGCTGTCACCTCCAAAGCGTGACGCCGTCAGGTACTAATTCCAGCTTGATTTGGAGACTTTGCCGTTTTCTTCACTTTTCGCTCCAAAAACGTCCAAAATGCTTCCTTTTCCAGATTTCTTCTCCAAAGTACCTAAAATGACAAAAGAAACGATTTGAGGCAATATTTGATCAAATAATCACGACTTAGGGCTTAAATGACCCCCTAAAAGCGTAACACTTTTTGCCTCATCAATACAACGATTACAAGAATATAGTAGCTGAAAGGGCTCAACCACAACCGGTTAGGTCCATTCCCGCAACTACATCAACTCCATAAGCTCGAGTAGCTCGCTGAAGCACTAGGTCAAACATTGAAGAAGCAAGAAGACGAAGCAAGGGTAAACATATTGCAGAGGGTAGTAAAAGGGATAAAAGGAAGAAAAGACTCAGAGGAAAGGGTGTTATGATACAAGAAAGATCAACTGAACGCTCACCAACACCCGAAGATGACAGTGATTCAGCGTTTGTTGATGTTGACTTCCCGGGCTTAGAAGAAGGTATAAGAAAGAGTCGGGAAGAGCAATGGAAAAGAGAAGAAGAAGAAATGTGAAAAGAGAACCTGCAGATAGAGAGTTGGAAGAATCATTCTTTGGTGGTAATGCTGAAGGGGCTGGACCAAGTGTTTAGAATGACAACAAAGATACCCCAACACCACCAAGGCCTACTAATGACGATGATGATGGCTCGCAATATAGTTTGCAATGATGGTTGACAAAGAAGCAACCGATCATCACCACCACATTAGGCCATACTAACTCTTTCTACATTCAAGATGGCTCCAATATTTGGAGAACAACTAGTTCCACACTTGGATACATTGTTCATAGTGTAAGAGTTTATGTGAAACGTTTATTCATGCCCTCAATTGTTTGGTATACATGAGATTATATAGTAAAAAAATATGGGCTAAATACCAATCGGGCCTAATCCTAATCTAATTGTAATACTTATCATCTAACACTCCCCCGCAGTTTGAGCGGGAGGAGACCGAACACTCAAGCTGTCACGAAACTTAGCAAACAAGACAGATGGCAACCCTTTGGTAAAGATACCAGCATACTGAAACCGAGAAGGAACATGTAGAACCTGAACTTGACCAGTAGCAACCAAATCACGAACAAAATGAATATCAATCTCAATGTGCTTTGTCCTTTGATGCTGAACACGATTAGAGGAAAAGTACACTGCACTCACACTATCAAGATAAACAATAGTGGCTGAGGACAACGGTGTATGAAGCTCACGAAGCAGATTCCGCAGCCAACATGTCTCAGCAACAGCATTGGCAACACCACGATACTCAGCTTCAGCACCGGAACAAGAAAGCGTTGGTTGACTCTTAGAGGACCAGGATAGTAAGTTGTTGCCAAGAAAAACACAATAACCTGAAGTAGACCGACGAGTAGTGGGACAACCAGCCCAATCAGCATCCGAATAAGCAACCAAAGAGTCAGTAGTAGAAGAAAATAATTGTAAACCATATGCTAGAGTCCCCTGAACATAGCGTAAAATCCGCTTAAGAGCAGAAAAATGAGGCTCACGAGGATCATGCATATATAGGCAAACCTGCTGCACAGCATAAGTAATATCAGGTCTAGTGAATGTGAGATACTGAAGAGAACCTGCAAGACTACGATATAACTTAGGATCAGAAACCGGATCACCATCATCACCTAATTTAGACTTAGTGTCAATAGGAGTCCAAGACGGGTTACAATCAACCATATGTGCATGCTCCAAAATCTCCATAGCATACTTACGCTATGATAAAAACATCCCAGAAGAGTCACGCGTAACCGACACACCCAAAAAATAGTTAAGAGCACCCAAATCAGTCATAGAGAACTCCTTATGCAAAGAAGCAAAAATCTGTCGTAATAAACTATCAGAGGAAGCAGTGATCACAATATCATCCACATATAGTAACAGAAAAGCAGTATCATCACCCTGTCTGTAAATAAATAAGGAAGAATCACACCGACTCGGAGTAAACCCAACAGTAGTAATGTAAGTAGCAAACCGCTGAAACCATGCCCGAGGTGCCTACTTAAGACCATAAAGAGACCGCTGTAATAAACAAACATAATCCGGATGCTCTGGATCCCGAAAACCTGGAGGTTGATGCATATAAACAGTTTCAGCTAAATATCCATGTAAAAACGTATTCTTGACAACAAGCTGGTGAATAGGCCATTGTTGAGAAATAGCTAAGCTAAGAACAGTCCGAATGGTACCTGGTTTAACAACCGAACTAAACGTCTCATCAACATCAGCTCCCTCAATCTGCGTGCTAGTTGGCAACAAGACGTGCCTTGTACTGACTAAGAGTGCCATCAGCCAAATACTTATGATGAAACAACCACATACAATTAACAACATTGACACCCTCAGGTCAAGGTACACTTTTCCAAGTTTTATTCTTAACAAGTGCATTATACTCATCATACATAGCATTGCGCCAATTTGGATCATTAAAAGCATATTTATATGACCTAGGGGAAGGAGAAACAGTAGACACATGACCAGCATACTTAGGATTAGGACGAGTAGTCCCTACACGAGAACGTGTGACCATGGGATGAGTAGATATAACAGGTGGAGATGTAGGAACAGGAACAGGATCATCTGGTGGAGTGGGTAGACGCGTTGGTATAGGAACAAGATCATTTTGCGGAGACAGTGGCGGTGTAGGTAGTGCAGGTGATACAGGTATATTGACAGGTGTAGTAGGAATTGGGTTGGAAAGGGAACCAATTGGTGTAGTGTTGATAATAGTGGAAATGAGATTGGAAGAATCGTCCAAAAAATCATATGAGGGTGTGGGCTTGGAAGGATGGGATTGAAACGGAAAAACCGTTTCATCAAAGGTAACATGTCGAGAGATGATAATTTTGTTGGTGTTGAGATCAAGGACAACGATAGCCAAAATGATTGGCGACGTGTCCCAGAAAGATTGCAGGTGTGGCACGGGGTCCCAGTTTATGATTGGTATCGATATGTAGGTAACAAAGGCATCCAAAAACACGAAGGACACTGTAATCAGGTGTTGCACCAAAAAGTCAAGTAAAGGGTATTTCATTATTAATGGCTCGAGAAGGTAAGATATTCAATAAATGAACATCCATATTAAGAGCCTCGGTCCAATAGTTGGGTGGTAGGTGTGCTTGAAACAATAAAGTACGAATAAGATTATTTATGGTACGAATCATGCATTCAGATTTCCCATTTTGTTGAGAGGTGCAAGGGCAAGAAAATCTAAACTGGATGCCATGGGTTGAAAATAATTTATGAAAGGCAATATTATCAAATTTACCACCATGATCACACTGAAATGATTTAATTTCACACTTAAACTGAGTACGAACATAACTACGAAACAACTGAAATTTAGACAAAACATCAGATTTATTCATTAACGGATAAACCCAAACATACTGAGAATAATGATCCAGAAACAAAACATAATACTTGAAACCAGAAAGACTCGGAATTGGAGATGTCTACAAATCCGAGTGAACAATGTCAAAACAAGAAGTAACTGAACTAGACGAACTAACAAACGGAAGCTTCACAAGTTTACCAAACTGACAAGCATGGCAAAGAATGGGAAGCTTCTCTTTACAAGAAATAGAATCACTAGACACAAGACGCCGCAACACTTCACTCCTTGGATGTCCAAGTCGTTGATGCCACATATACTGACTGGTAAGATACGCTTGAGGAATGAGAGAAGGCTTTGTAACAGGGTAGAGATCGCCCGTGCTATCACAACGGAGGAGTACCCGGCGAGTTAGGAAGTCCTTCACAGAAAAACCAAAAGGATCAAATTCAACAGTGCAATAATTATCACGAACAAATTGACGCACATAAATTAAATTTTTGACAATATGTGGAATGATCAAAACATTGTTTAAACGTAAAGGACGGAAATCAATAGACAAAAAACTATGACCAGAGTTAGTGACGGGAATGAAACGCCCATCACCAACCGCGATAGAGGGATAAATGCACTCATTAAGAATATCACTAAGACACTGTACAGAATCATTAAGGTGAGAACTCGCACCTGTATCCATGTTCCAATTTCTAGCAGCCGGTTCCTGAAGAGTAGGAGTAGCAAAAGCATTGGATAAAATAGTTGGCTGACCCGAACCCGGTTGACCTGACACAAGAAGTTGAGCCGAATTAAAACCAGAGCCACAAACCGGACCCGTGATGCTGAATCGATACTATGAACCCCTGCTGTTGAACCGGTACTGTGAACCCCTGCTGTTGAACCGGTATTGTGAACCCCTGTTGTGATTGTGAACCTGTCATAACTTGAACCCCCTGTGGAAGTATAGAAAATGGATTGTTCCCCCAAGGGGAAAGCGGTGATGGACTTTGAGGCAAGTGAGCCGGCTGAGAATAGGGGTACAAGGAGTGGGCCATTGTATGGTAAGCAACTGGACTAGGAGGAGTAGCAATAGTCGTGGTAGGATAAGTATCAGGAGAGGTGGTAGAGGTAAATCCCAATTTAGCCAACAAGTGTTGCAATGTTTGCAAGTCCGAAGAATAAGAACTCGACACAGTAGATGACGAACCAGAACCACGAGGTAGTAAAGTAGACTCGCCATGAACCCCATTGTGAAGATACTGACACGCCTCACCAAAACGACAATGTCCCTTAGCAAACAAAAAACAAGGTTTGTTTACCTTTTCCAAAGGATTAGACGGGCGCCGAGCATTATTGTTATTCGCCAACAAGACCATAGGAGAAGCAGATGTGGCATCCACAAGCGTATCTTGAACCTTGGATTTCATACGCATCTCTTGCGTGGTTAACGAAGAACGAACCATCTTGAGATCGGGAAAGGGTTCCCGACTAGCAATAACTGTAGAAATCACATCATACGTGGTTGGCAAACCTTCAAGTGTAAATGTAACAATATCATCATTGCTAAGAGGAGAAACAAGACCAGCTAAAACCAAAACAATTGACTCAATTTTCTGAAAGTATGCATCAATTGTTAAATCCCAAAGCTTCAGATTCCGTAACTCCGCCTTCAAAGCCATAGCTCTTGGGCGTTTATTATCTTGAAAAATATTCTCAAGATATACCCACGCCTCCTTGGCAGTTGTGGGATTAAGAACAACCAAACGTTTCTGAAGATTTTAGGAAAGCATGGGACCTAATAATGAAGTCAACCTTGAGCCATTATGCATCCTTAGTCGGTAGTGGAGGAGGTGTAGTAGATGAGGATGCAGGTGGATCAATGATGTGTGGGAATTGCAACAGGCTTTACCTCTCGAGGGATCTCGAGAAGCTTACAACCCCCACCAGGCAGTGTACCTGATCGTTGTAGTATAGTATAGTGACAAGTACCGGGGGATTGATCGTTCAGCTTAGGAATAGTGTCGCTAGGATTAGAAAGCCTAAATACTAGTTCTAAAGGTGAGGGATGATTATTTTTATGTTTTTATATTTTTAAGAAAGCAACTAAAAATCTCGGGTTTGAAGGATTTGGGCGGAATTAGTTGCTATTCAACTAACCCAATACTAAGATGCAATCAAAATAAAATACTAGAAATGAAAATAAACTAAATTATACTAAAGTTGTGAGCAGTAATTGGAGAAAATGTGTTTACTTAGATTTCACTACTCCCTAGATATCTTTTACACGTTAATTACTTGTTATAATTGCATGGATGACGGATCGTATTCCTTAATACCATTCATGGGGTGGCACACATAACTCCCCAATTCTATGAGCTCTTATCTCCTCATACACCATGCCCAGCACAACTATAGGGATTGTAAACAGTGGCTCATGCATTAAATACAACCAATAAAGACCTAGTGCGCGTTGGTTCATGTTTCTTAAGACGTTCAAGCATGTTACCAATTGGAGATCTGCCAGTTTTCTTAAGCCTAACATATAAATCATTCATCCAAAACAAGTATAAACAAGTAATCAACACATAATCAACATCTAGGTTTCATTAGATCTAAGCAAACACAAGATAGATCTAGCCTAGCATGATGGAATTAAGACAAGAACAAGATATAGACAACCAACACATAGACATATTGATTGAATTAAAGGAACACTTATCTTGATTAAACATGCAAGGTATCAAGGGTTTGGAACCCTTGAAAAACCTGTAAAGTTACACCAAAATCGTACTTAGGGTTTCTCCCAAAACTTCTCTCAAAAACTTCTCTTTTTAAATGTGAAAAATTAGAAAACTATATATAGGAAAAGGGGTCTGACGGCGTCAAGACAAACATTGTGACGCCGTCACCTCGCCGCCAAAACCATTCTCGGACTGCCTTGATCTACATTTGACGCCGTCAAGACAAACTCATTTCCAGGCCGTCATGACTTTTACTCTTGACGCCCTACCCTCGTGACGCCGTCAAATCTGTACTGGGTCGTCATGGACTTTTGCTCTTGACGCCGTCAGGAAATTACTTTTGACGCCGTCACCTACTGTTCCCAGCATGGAAAATTAAGACTTTGGCGTTTTCTTCACTTTTATGCTCCAAAAACGTCCGAATTGCTTCCTTTTCCAGATTTCACTCCCAAAGTACCTAAAATCACAAAAGGAACGATTTAGGGCAATATTTGATCAAATAAAGTTGAATTCGGGCTTAAATGACCCCCTAAAAATGGATCATTTTTCGTCTCATCAATCAACAAGATGGCCCAATATTCCATAGCCATGGCATAGATGAGAAAAGTAATACACCCATGAGGAGTAATTCATCTCATCGACATCAAGTTTGATGGGAACAAAAATGGTTAAGTGATTCATGGCCATAAGTTTATCCGATAAGGTGAGAACTGGTGCGGGGGGAGTCGTATCAGTAGTCATGGTGATGGCTTAAGGTTTGTAGTAAAAAACAGCAAGTGGTCGACAGGTATAATAAAATAATAGCAACTGGTAACTCACAACTTGTAGAATACGACAAACAGTGTCTTTAATTTATTTAATCCTAAACCTTGTATCTTCCATGTGCAATATTAATAAAGTAGAAGACCACCGTTTAATATAAGACACCAATTAGTACGAGGTGTCAATACCAACTTTACTAGATACCAACTTTAATAAAGTACCAACTTTACGAGGTTAATCTTCTTTGAACAGCCAATCAGATACCAACTTTACGAATGTTTAATACGATAAATAGAAAAGTTAATATTTTACCGTATGGAAGATAGACTTCAATCCAAGAATAAAAAGGCTGGTATGTTTTAGGGTAATCTTGAAACAAACAGGTAAACGATGATACGAGTCGACAATCCTTGAAACAGTAAACTGGAAACAGGTTGACAACACTTTGGTCAACAAACAAACTTAAGAACCCGTTGACAACTCTCTTGGTCGACAAAGAGTAAACACTAATCGATGAAACAAAGGAAAAAAACGAGAAGTTATGGTTTTAGTTTTGCGGAAACAGAATGGTGTTGGGATCGTTGGTTAGGTATGATACCATGTAAGAGTTTCTGTGAAACGTTTATTCATGCCCTCAATTGTTTGGTATACATGAGATTATATAGTAAACACAATATGGGCTAAATACCAATCGGCCCTAATCCTAATCTAATTGTAATACTTATCATCTAACACACAGCTTCCAACCTTGACTTACTCATCCAGAAGATTGCTCAAAGTCAGAGTACTCAATGGATAGATGCTAATCTGAATGATACAAGGTCTTCAGTGCCAATTCAGAAGCTATTGCATAAGTCTCAACAACAACAACTCCAGTGCAACAACTCACAAACTCTATAGTAATAACAACGATAGTTGAAGCTCTGTCACCAATAAATCCCGAAGAGTAACTCACATTTATACAATCACCACCACTATAATGTCAAATAACACCATCACTACCACAATAACAACCATGTTCTCAACATCAAAGAATCAGACATTTACACCACTTCATAACACAACAGAAGTGCAGACGCACAATCTACAAAATACTTGAATCACTGTGCATTACTGAATAGCGGATGGTAGGTATTGTAGAAGGAATAGGTTCAACATAAAATGAAGAAATTCATGGTATCCTTGACAGGAAAGTGGATAAGAAGCTGGCAGAAATTCTCGATCAGAAGCTTGATAACAGATTTCAGAACTTCATGAACAACAACACACTCACATTTTCACCAACTAGACCATATCAGAATATCACGTTGAAGAGAAGAAACAATTTCTCTCTCAATACATGCTTAATGACTCAGAACTAATGGCTGAAGACGAAGATCTACTCAGAACTCAACAAAAAAGCATTGAACGAGCTCAGCTGAGGCAACAGACTTGTCGGGGTGATGACCTTCACAAGAGACCCCATGATGACCATCGGGATGATGCTAATATTGAGGGGAGAAGGCAAAGTGTCAAAAGCTAACCGGTGATTCATCTACACCCTCTATAAGCAAAATAAGTCAACCACAGCAGCAAAGTACTCATGCTAGAGCTAAAGAACAAGAGCCTACATCATCATATACGTTAACTGGTGAGCTTTATGATTTTGGAGTCAGAGGGGTTGAAAGTGGTGAAGTGATACGCTAAGTATCTAAGCTGCTGAAGAGAATGACAAGGTTGTTACTGCTACCGTAATTGATCTGAATGATGATACTGACTGGGTTTATGATGCAAATTATAATAACGAGCTAGAGTAGGAGGAAGAAGAATTGATTGTTGGACAGCTTGACAACAGAAGTTCAATCACGGTGCAACAAAACTCGATACGGGAACAAGAAATGATTGAGAAGGTAAGAGTGAAGTTTATGGATGAATACTTCAAATCTAGACCAGGTGTAGAAAGAGATTTCTTGGAGAAGTGTCTTAATAATGCATGTAGGGATGACACCTGTGGCCTATGGGCATGGGTACCTCTAACCCATCACCCGCCCACGTAGTTTTTCTCTCACCCACAACCCGCCCATCACCCGCCAATGGGTACAATTTTCTACCCATGCCCACGCTCGCGGGTATTTGTTGCCCATGGGTTAGTGAAATGCAATAAAAGCATAAAATTATGATATTAAAACTAACTATGAAAGTGTGTAACAAGACACCATATAGTTAACAAGAAATGAAAGTAACAACAATGTGCCTGATAAAGTGATTTTAGAGGTGAGTGAAACTTCGAGCGAGAAGCCGAGAAGGAATATTTGTGTATGGAATATCACAACTGAGATGTATCATGTATATATCCTTGATGTTTTGATCTTTCATATTCCTCTTGTGGTCGCGAAACTCAAAGAAACTGTTAGTTTATTGTGTTTTCTAAAGAGTTGGGTATTATTAAATATATACCAATAACCATACAAATATTTAAGTATTATAATAAATTTTAGTTTAACACATATGGGTTCACGAGTATACCCATAGGTATTTTGACGGGTACACTTATGGGTATTTTAAATGGGTGTTATGGGTTTACCCGTGATGGGTATACATTACCTGTCACCCACCGATGGGTACAAAATTTCACCCACAACCCACCTGTGGGTGAAAATTGAGGGGGTTAACCACCAATTTACGTGCGGGTACCCGTGGGTTATTGGTTTTTTCTCTCCCGTTGCCATCCCTAGATGCATGGAATGCATGAAACACTTTATGTGGAAACCAAGCACGAGAGAATTTCAATCTGGAAATCTGCCTCAACACTCTGTTTCCATACACACAAAGAGAAGAGCTTCCTGTATACGGTCCTAAAAACTGTCCAAGTGATCAAGCTATCTTGTTCAACAACTTCAATCTCTTCTTCCTCAGAAAGGAAGAAAAGCCCAACCCGATCTCAAACCATCTCTGGAAAGGAAGCTAAAGGCTATTGATTTTGATGAAGATGATTTAGAAGAGCATCCTACGTTCATAACTAAGTACCGAGCCACATAAATACGCAAGTTCTTTCACATGGCGTACTACAACGTGGAAGATTAGCCTGAACAAAGAAGAGGATGTATCTGCTGAATCAGCTCACTGGATGTTCTAAGAAAGTTGTCTACCCAAAACTAGGCATCAAATAGATCTTTGACATCGAAACTAAAGACCAATACGGGTGGAAGTATGTGATGAAGATAACAGTTCTGAAGGGTGACGATCATGCCTATGAGTATTGTGAAGCTAACTTTCAAAATATGGACATGAATGATCTTGAAGACGTGTACGTCAAGAGACACCAACTCCACTATGAGTGGACGCATCACTTCAGAGAAGAGATCATTTAGTCACTTGCAAAGATCATGAGATTCAAGGTAATTGAAGAAAGGGTTAACGACTTTTAGCTCAGTATTGAAAGTTATCAGTATCGTCTCAACCATATGAAGCCTTTGATGGAGATCCCAAATATGGGAGACAAAGAACCTTACACGCTCATCACCAAACCGAAATTAGGAGTTGTTTAACTCAACAAAAATGGTTAGAAACATTTCATTGCTGCTGACGAGGTTCACAAGTTCTGCAAAAGTACTCTTAAGTGTGTATACAAAGGGATTAAGGCGATAATGGTTGAGAACAAGCATCATCAGATTAAGCCGAATTAGGAAAGATCAAGAATGTTGTTGAAAAGAGAATTCGATTCCGTAAGTAGATAGAAGATTTTTTGATGGAAAAGAGATAAGATGTGGTGCCAGAGTGACAAATCGCCGGCCAGATGATGAAGTGTAAGATCACCCCTGAGGGGGAGATTGTTAGCCTTAGAAGTCGCGATCTTAGTTTTGTAGTTGGGCTAGATGTGTAAACTAATCAGTAACTAGTAAATAGCCCATGGGTGTGGCCCATTAGACAAAGCCCACGAGGCCTTAGACATATAAGACATCTCTCCAAGCTATGCAGAGGGTGTGGTTCTCATTCTTGTGTGTGTAAATCTAATATACACTCCTTTAATTCTACCTTCTCTCTTAACTCTTTCTCTCTCTAGTTCTTGATAAAATCTTCTACATGTGTGCTTGATCGATAAGATTGTAGGATTGGCAACAATGACAACAATAATGATCCATATGATAATAATGGTAACTTTTTTGATTGATTTGTTGATCTTTATTTTTGTTGTCGATGTAACTGTTTGTAGTTCTAATACTATTCTTGTTTATGATACTCAATTTTAGTACTTGATTTGCTGATCTTTGTTTTATGTTGCTGAGGTAACTGTTTGTAATTCTGATGCTATTTTTGTTTCTCATACTCAATTTTAGCACTTAAATGTTATTGATGCTTAACAGTTGTATACTTAGTTTTTTTTTTACTAAAACTACTATAAAAACATATATAAACCATTTATAAATAACCACAAATATAATCACCATGTAATAAGATAAACATAAACATCATATATTAACATAAACGTAAATATGATTAAAACACATAAATTAACAAAACATAAATTAACATATAAAGATAACAACTCCATTAACATCTTATACCGGTAATAACAAAACAAAAATTAGCAAAAACATTTTTCAAACTAATTTTTTTTGCAAGTTTTATTTTATTTTATTTTTTATTCTTTTTTGGACCAATAACATATTGCTCAAATAGATGAGTATTATACTTATGATCTTCTTGTATATCTTCACATAAATTTTAAATCATTCAAATTCTCTTCAACATAATATTCGTCTTTAATTTGTTGTTCCTTAAACAAGAATCTTCATCTGATTCAGATGAAGATGACAAAAGAAATAATGATTTATTTTTCTTCAATTTCTTTCTCGGTTTTTGATGTCGACATTTTTTGGCGTATGTTTTTTGTGTGTTTTTCTATGAAAGAGTCGTTTTTATAATGTATCTAGGGTTACAATTTTTTTAAAAAGCCTAGTCAAATGATATATTTAAAAAGCACTAGTATCTTTAAATATTGTATTGACACATGACAAAGTTATTTGCATCATTAATTGTTCAATACTGTGCTTTATTAGTATAGAGATACATATAGATATATGACACAAATATTACAATTATATAGATATATGAGACAAATATTACAATTATTTGATGTTAATATCACAAGGGAATTTTGAAATACAAGTTCTTTTAACTATCTCACAATATACAAACGACATACTATCTCACATGTTTTAAGCAAGACTTGAACCTGCAACTATTCTGATTTTGGAACTTCTCACACAACAAGGGGTATTATTGGTACACAAGCACTTTCGGAAATACAAGTTTATGAAATTAGATGACAACAACTTGATATGTGGAGATTTATTTTCTTGACTTTTTTCAGCTAGTGGTACCAACATAATCATCTTCATGGTCCATCAATAACCATGACCCATTGGGGTGTAGAACCATACCCTTGTTCTTCTCGACCCACCAATTTGCAGGCACATGATATTCATCCTTTAAACTATCTGAATACTTGTTTACTAGAGCAATATCACGTTTAGCCTCTATACTGAATCCTCCTTTACTACCTTGCGTACCCGCAACACCATGTAAATAATTCTCCATATCATGCCATCTTTGTATGTCCCCGGGACTCTTTAAATAAGGTGACTTGCTTGTATCAATCGCTAACTCCTCCCCGATGTGCGTATACCCTACCGCTATTGGGTAGTGTGGAACCACATCATGTGCATTTTGAACTCTTAGGATAGAGATATCTTTGTGTGAAGAGAAGAGCTTTTCGAAATCCGAGTCCCCCACACGAGGACTAGCAAAAACAAAAGCAGTTACCAGGAAGGCCTTTTTGCTAGGAATACCAATCGGTTTGTTAATTCCATTAGTGACTATATCAACTGCGTTGAGTGTTGCGAGTGCTGCTCCCATGCTATGCCCAACTACTGTTATACTAACTTCTTCGTTCTTGTACAGTTCAATTAGCCGGAGTACTTCTTCAAGGACCTACACAGAACATTATCTTTGTGTTTTATTTTCAAACCATAGAGATTAATTTCAATAAACACCTGGCCTTTTTATTTGAGAGATCAATCAAATATACAAAAGCTTGTAGCAAAAAAAATTCAATGTTCAAGGAAACGTAGTTAGACAATTCATCCAAATTTGGTACAATGTTCATTGTAATCAATGTTTGCTACATTGAAAAATGAATAATCACATAACAAATATTCATAATTTCGAATCAAGATATTGTAGTTGACTAGAAAGGTGTCCGCGCGATGCGGGGCCGGATTATTGGGGTGAAGAGGAGGGAGGTGGGGTGGTGGAAAGTGGTTGTTGGGGTGATTGTTGAGGTGGTTATAAATTGTTGGGGGTGGTTGTTGAGGTGGTTATAAATTGTTGGGGGTGATTGTTTCTATAATTAGTAAGTAAAAGTCTGAATTTTTAAGTCTTTCTAATTATAGAAAAGTCACAAATACATTATATAGTAGTATAGATAGATAAAGCCACTCATATTAATTCTCTTAGTTGGTATAGTAATGCTTCGATTCACAATCACTCAAATTTAAGATTATGAGTTCATATATATGAGTATCTTTACTATCTATAAAGAAAAAAAGGTTAAAGGTGAAAGTGAAAAAGTCAATAAAAGTGAAAAGTTGAAATGTTGAAAATGTATATAAGAAAATATTGAAATGCATTTAATACTCTTATTGAAACACCCTATTTCTTAAAAGTACAATAATTTATTCACATTGTACAACTAATTAAAAACATATCTATAAATTAAATATAACTAATTAAAACACAAACCGGGTTGACCCGGGACGCTTCAAACACGGCGGGTTGACCCGGTTTAATTTGACCCATTTTCGACCCAACCTAGCAAGTTGACCCGGTTTAAATCGACAAATTTTTTTACCGGAACGGTTCAACTGGTTGAACCACCCGGGTCGAACCGGGTTTCAAAACATTATCCATTACTTAAAAGTACAATGATTTACTCACATTGTACAACTAATTAAAAACATATCTATCAAATTAAGTACAACCAATTAAAACAAAAACCGGGTTGACCCGGAACGCTTCAAACCCGGACGGGTTAACCCAGTTTAATTTGCCCCGTTTTCCACCCAACCTAGCAAGTTGACCCGATTTAAATCGACCAATTTTTCGACCGGAACGGTTCAACCGGTTGAACCACCCTGGTCGAACCGGGTTTCAAAACATTATGTTAAATTCCCAAATCTTCGAACTTTTATTATTTTTCGTTTATAACTTATAAACTTTTTTTATCAATAAACTATCTGTCGCTATAAAATCTCGTTACTATGCACGAGTACTCGTCTAGTGTATATCTATATATGTATTATATATTATAACAAAACAAGTCTGAATTACCACGATAACAATCAATTTGCTTATCAAACTAATTAATTAATACGTATGCCGCATGCCGCATGCATGCAATTCAATGATGTCATCCTTGAATAGATTTTTCGAATTTTGATCTTTTACGGCAATGTTTAAATTGTATGAACGAGCCTTCGTTATTTGCAATGAATTGAATTCATTTCTAAATCTTTTAAAGCTACAATTTATATACATAAGTTGTATGATACATGTATCAACAAAATTGAATATGTAATCAAGTTAATTATGGTCACTATGTGTATTATGTCCATAAGTTCATTACACCGTGAGAAGCTTAGATCTTGTTTGCGTGTGTGTAGACAGTAGAAACACAGAATTTCAGTCTATCAACATATATGACGACGGCTGGCTTTAAACTTGTTACTATTATAGCTATTCAACCTTGAATCTTATGGCCTTATGGTACAAGGGTTTTTATATGTAACCACCCAAAATATACGCTCCGAAACTATGATTGTTCTACACATGATATTGAAAGTCAATGATCACTTAGTAATAAAATCCTTATATGAAGTACTATATATTGTAGCTTACCCTTATATATCTAAATAAAAAGATTTATATAGGAATACACATACCTGGTCTCTTGCACTTGATTTGTTAAAAGGTGATCGGGGATCGCCAGTAGTGTAGATTGAATGCCATCCATGCTGAATTTTGATATCATGATTTCCTCTAAATATTTCTGGAGCAGAAACTGAGTCGAATTTGAGATCGTTAATCCATTCCATGGTTTGAACTGTCCCTCTCCAAGAAATGACAATATCTCGCCTTCCTAAAGCCACCTTCCCTTCATCCGTAGCAACCGCCACATACCCTATCCAGTTTGATTCCTTACTCCAAGCCTCCCTTGACAACGACTTCACAAGGAAAGATGGAAGGGGGATTGACGATGTTCCATAGAAGTATTTTGTCACTTCATATTTATAAGGGTTCCCTTGTTCTATTCCCACTTTGGAAAGAAGGTTTCTTTGATTGTATAAGCTGCTTCCAGCATACTTTGATGCCTTCTCAGTATTAAAAGCGTCTCGTACTGCCTGAGCCATCTCACCATAGTGAATGATGTATCGCCGGAGATCGATGTCCAAAGGATCTAACAGTCCTTTCCATTTGTTTTCTCCGCTCAGTGTTTTCCATTTCTCGGAAATGCTAGCCATTATTTTTCTGTGTTTAAGGTCTCAGAGTTATATTGATTTTTTTGGTGTCTAACATTTTGCTGGCTAATTCTTTATATAATGTCTTAGTTAGTGTTTTAATATTCTCCACGTTTACCAACTGAATGAGCATATTGCATCACGATATCGATCAAAATTAGATTAAATATATATTTTCATGATTCAGTCAGAATTTAAATCCTATAAGCTTTCCCTATCTAAGAAAGAGTGTTTTAAAAAAATTTGCTCCCTCCCTCCCATATTAAATGTCATGTTTTACTTTTCAAAGTCTTTCTTTCTCAACTTTTATTTTAAATATTTGTGTTTGTGTAATATAATACTTTATACAAAATATATTAATGAATTAAGTTTTAAATGTATTCTCATTGCGTATAATTTTTATCAAATACTATACAACACAAGTAAAAATATTTAAAGTCAAAGTTGATAAAGAAATACTTAAAAGTTAAAAATAAACATTTAATACGGGACGGAGCGAGTATGAAATATATTTAATTAATTGGGTCAATTCAAGAAAAACATACAACACGTAAACAAAAATTTAGATACGTACGTAATTGATCGAGTCTCATAAACCCATTAAAGTAGGGTCATCTACAATGTGGTTTTTGCAGTGACTTTTGTTAAGGTAAAAAGTGTTCCATCTCTAGTCTTAACACCTATTAAGATAGAGTAGATGACCCTTTTCCTGATCAGCGATTTTACTTTCCATATGTCTTTGAAAGAATCCTTAGGCTCACCACAGTGGTTCGGTCAAGTAGCATGGTCGACCTCGGTCTTCCATCGGTCGCCCCACTGTTGGTATAAGGTCGTGATCGGTCGTGGATCAAAAAACACACGAACTAGTTCGTCCAAACGACCGACTTTTATACACAAAACCATTTAAAAAAAAAAAGTATTTTTTTAAACAAAAAAAATTTACCACTTTTACAGCTTTATAAATACCAACCTCAACACATTTCTAAACACACAATTTCAAACATAATTCAAATTCAAATTTAAAATTTTCCCTATATATTTACCCACACTCAGCTTTGTTTATTACACACACAACTTCTTATCAAATTCTCTTAAACAATGTCTCAACAAGACTTCTCCCAACAGTTTCCCAACGTAAACAACTTCTCCCAACAGTTTCTTGAAAACACGGAATATGAACAGGTTAACACTCCACCAACAGATATCTTTTCGGTTTTCTCAACGGAAGATGAACCGGTTGAGGAACAACAAGACAATCCGTTCCACTTAACTAAGGAACAACAACGACTACTTGCTCAGGATGAAGAAGTTTTGAGAGAAATGGAATAAAACGAAGCACGAGAAGCTGCTCCACGAGCAGGAAACAAGGGAAACCGGATACTGCAAGAACAACTTGTTTGACATCTTGTACAACGAGTGGGAAGAGAGCAAGATTGCAGAGGGTTTTGAAACATTATATGACGAGGGTTATAACTCAGAATTTTCATTGTACTTTGTATTTTTCATTTTCATTTTCGTGTCGTAGTTTGTATTAATATGTAATTCGAATTTGACTATGTAATATTTTTATTTTTAATGAAGTTTAAATTTATTGTTTAAAATATTTGAATTAAAAAAAATTAACTTGGTCTCTACTGTGGCAACTTTGTCGTCGTCAGATCGTCAGAGAGAGAAAACTAATGTGGCATGGTCGTCCGTGGTCACTGGGTAGCCTTATCCTTTTTAAATTGACATGTCTTTCAATATCCTTTTTATGCATATGTTTTAAGCACAAGAATCATTATCTTGTCAATTTGATTTGTTAAGGGTTTTATTTTCTTTGTCATTCATCTTTTCAAGCAAACAACCCATATTGTTAGTTTAATGGTGGGTTCTTTGTCATTCATATTTTCAAGCAAACAACCCATATTGTTTAGTTTAATGGTGGGTTCTTTTTTCCGACAAAGATGTTGTGAAAACTAGACCCATTTGATGGAAAAGTACACCATACTTTGGTTAAGATTGGCAAACAACATAACGAAATGTCACTTAGCTAATCTTTATTTAATCTTGAAATTTTGTTTTTTTTGTCAAGAACCTCATCACTGAAGTCTGTTTTCGTTTGAAACTCGGCAAACAATTATACTTGATAAATCGTAATTTTGGTTTATTGATGCAAAACTTACGGGTTTAGTTTGTAGGCAATGCGAAAAAAGTCAATTTGTAATCATTGTAAAAAAAATAAAAAAAAAATAAAAAAATAAAAAATAAAATAAAATTGGTATATCTACTACTTATTAAAACACCATATTACTTAAAAGTATAATGATTTATTCAAATTTACATTGTACAACCAATTAAAAACATATCTATCAAATTAAATACAACCAATTAAACACTACTTATTAAAAAGTACAATAAAATTTTCATAATGTACAATTTAAATAAGCTACAACATAATAAATATGAAATAATTAAACACACTAATTAATGTTATTTTTAAACACCCTAAAATGAAAAGAACATGTTATTACACACATTATTCAAATTAATAAAGCACACAAAGCTTCATACAACCTAACAAGTTGATGGTACATATAGTTTTGAAAACTGGACGGGACCAACGGGTTCAACCGGGAACTGGTGTCACCACCGATTTGGCTAACCAATAAAAACCATCCAAAAATGAACCTGAGATGACCCGTTGAAACCGATACAAACTGGTGCCTCATCGAGATTTATTTATCTGGTTAATCGTCACAGGGTACCCGAAGGAAAAACTGAAAAGTGAAAAGTTAAAACTAAAAAAGGAAATATTGAAAACATATATCTCAAAAGAAAACTATTAATACAAATCACAAACCGGGTTGACCCGGGACGCTTCAAACCCGGCGGGTTGACCCGGTTTAATTTGGCCCGTTTTTTACCCAACCTACCAAGTTGACCCGGTTTAAATCGACCCATTTTTCGACCGGAACGGTTCAACCCGTTGAACCACCCGGGTCGAACAGGATTTCAAAATATTATGTTTAATTCCCAAATCTTTAAACTTTTATTATTTTTCGTTTATAATATATAAACTTTTTTTATCAATAAACTATCTGTCGCTATAAAACCTTGTTGCTATGCACGGGTACTCGTCTAGTGTTGTTAAATCAAGGATATAATAGTCCATTAATATTACTTAGTTTAAATTATTTTAATTTTTAAAAATGAAGTAGAGATACTTCGAGATTGTCCAGTGATGAACATCAAATTTAATAATACAATGCTTGTAAAAAGGAAAAATTAAGCATTATATACATATTTCATGTAATGATCTGGCAAGCTTTTAGGCCAACTCTTTACGCTAACACATAAAACGAGTGCCATTTATTATAGAGAAATTTTGCTTCCAACAGCTAATTGAGTAATTAACAATTAGGATTATCCTCAAGTCAATGGTAGAAATTAGCGGTTGATCATGGCTCCCATACGGCCATACTCTTTCACGATGTGTATTCCATTTACTTATTTAATAATTTTAATTAGGAAGGTGTATTAACTATTAAGTATTAACTATTACAGTAACACGGAATAAACTATACATTTAAGCCCTTCCACATTTGCCATTTTCCATTTCACGTGCTTCTAGCTTTCAAGTTTTTACCATTTGCCATTTTCTTATTTTAACATACAGGTCCCTTGTTTTTCACGTGCTTCTACCAAAGTGTTCCCTCGTTATGAACCTAATTGAGAGTGGAATGAAAATTTAAAGGTGAATAACTTCAAATTTCGCAACTGGGATTTCGAACGAACATATGTATAAAGATTTCATATATTTGAATCTATCTGAAAGACGATGGGTTGGGAATGTGATCTTTTCGCTACTAGGTTGTTTGATAGTTACATATCTTCTTTAACCATTTTTTTCCCAATTCTCTTTATTATTTTTTTGACGTGAAGATATCAAATAAAAAAACAAATATTTGTGACAAGTGTAAAAAGTCTTCAAATATTCAAAGATGGAAGATATTTGTACAATTTTTTTTTTTAAGAAAGTCTTTTTAATTTAGTGTTTTTATACGTCATTTTAACGCATAAAACAAAATTTTAATGCAAAAAATGATGCACAAAATTTTTCTCTTGTATTTTTTATGCAAAATAAAATTTTGATCCATATGCTAAAATAAAGTTGGATACAAAAACAAACTTTTGATGTACAAAATGTCTATTCATAAATTTTTAATACACAAACATTTTTTTTTTCATAATTTATGAGCCATGAAAATTATACACTTTTAAAAAAACTTCCTTCCCAACTTTTTTATCCACAAACGTCCCTTATCTTTTTAAGATTTTTTTGAGAGATGTTTAAGAACCATTTTTTTAATCCTTTTTACGCTTCTAACGAATACTTGTTTGTTTATTTAGTTATTTATTTATTTTGACCCTACCATTTATTTAAGAACTATTTTTTTATACTTTTCAACACATTTTTCCTCAAGTTTGGTAAATTTGTCATTGTTGTATTTAGTTATCATCTAGCTTTGACATTCCTTATATTTTTAGAACTAGCTTATAGACATGTGGAATCACGGGGTTTTTAAAGAAATTGTGCATCAAAAAATTAAATGTGCGAATAAAAGTAAGAAAGAATAATGAAAGTTGCCACTTTGAATTATTTTTTGAAATGAATAATAAATAATAAATCAATGTTACTACAAACAATTATGTTTGTAACTATTAATATAATAACGTCCAGGCATCATGTCCTCCAATTTTGATAGTCTTAATTAAAGAAATGATTCATTAATGAGTTATGTTAGTGAATAAATTAGTAACAAACAATAACTAACTTAAATAGATTCTATTATTTTTTAAAAGAATAATAAGTATATGTTAATGATATGATAAATAAACCACATAAGGGTGGCCTCGGCCAAAAGGTCAGAAATCATGATTTAAAAAAATGGTTTGTATCTATTAAGAAAATAAATGTGCATGTATAGTCTTCTCCAACTCATAGATAATCTTGAAGAGCAAAGATATGCATTCAACGTCAAATACTTGAGTAACTTTAAAAGATTAGTTTTACAACATAAATATGAACAAACAGAAACAACAGATCATCTGGTTATCTACCTACTGTTTTTAAATATACAAAAATTAGGTAAAAGAGAAAAAATTTAGCAATTTCAGAAACATTACTAAAACTCAAAATAGACTATGGACACATAACATATACCATAGTCAACATGGTATTTTATATGGAACATAACATGACCAAAAAAGCCACTTTTTGGTTAAAGGATTAAAATTGTAACCTGTAATCGTCATTCTGGTTAAGGGATTGGAATTGTAACCTATAATCATCATTCATGCAACTACTAGTATAAGCCTCGATCAACTTTTGGCCTATCCTCCACAACCTATGGTCTGCAATCTTTTATTCGTTTAGTGAGAGTAGTTATATCTTCATCACATAAATTTGCTTTCGCTATAGCCTTCTTCCAATACCATCCATCAGTATCATAAACTTTTATATTATATCGTGATATAAACGAATAGTAGGCAAGCAAAATAGGTCGAGTTGCTCAAAAACTTACATCTTAGCATAAAGCTATTTCAAGAGGGCTTTAGCATAAAGCCCGCAGATAAAAAATTATAGTAACATTATGATATGTACATAGAAATCGTCATAGAAAGGGACTTAAGTAACTCAACATTTCAAAAACCAATACATCCATCATCATAATACGGAAATAAGGATTAAAATGAATAAAACATTAAGCAACACTTACTTTGATATATACTTGCTGAATTAAGAAACATAGCATCTACGAAGTATGTTCTAATCTACATCAAAACAGAAACTTACATATAATTAATACTTTGGTGTTTTTACATTAAAGCTTATTTAAAGTTTGTTAGAAAGTACAGTTTGTTATTAACATTAAAGCTTAATAAAAGTTTGGCATACATGTGTGGCTGTTTCTATCACTCTACGAAAGAATTAGTTGAAGCAACTGCTGCTGTGATAATGTCTTTGTTGGTACAACCTTGTCGTTGGATTTCATAGCATTCCCACCATCTCAAAGAACGCTGTTTTGACAGCTTAGATGCTACAATGTTAAGGGAAAAAAGAACGTACATATCGTGATTAGTAAACATTTTGACATTCACTAAACCATGGAAACTAATTAGAAAACAACAATAATCTAAAGCATAACAATTAATAGAAGAAATCACCTGGTGTTTTGAGAGCAACACTAGCTTTCAGAAACATACCCGAGAATAGCTGGGACATACATAATTTCCATGATTGCTTATTCCTTATCGAAAAAACCCTTACCCTAAATGGAAAATTCAAATTCAGCTTTAGAAGCTTACGCATAAAATCATATTTTTACCTTAAAAATAATATAAGCTCATGGAAATAAGCTTATCGAAATGCACACAAAGTGCTTGAAAGCTTTTTGAAAACACACAAAGTTATTAAGCCCCTCGTAGACCCAAACGCCGCCTAAAGGTCGTCAAAACCCTATTAACTAAATAATTTAACAACCGACTTTTAACATTTGAAACCTTTTCGAATAAACAATATCTATATATATACAGATAAAAATGAAAGCACCAAGACCAATTATATCAAGTGCTAAATTTAAGAATTCTGCTTCAAGTTCCTACTCAATCTCATGTCCTCATTTCAAGTTTTTGGCCACTAGCAGCTTCTCAAGTTTCGGTATTGATCTTTCAAAGCAGTTTGCAAACATTCGCACCATAGCTTCCAAATATAAGGTATGAAACCTGGTAGCTATAATTGTATAAAAAGCATACAAAAATATTAGACACACTTACAGAGTACTTAATAGGTTTTACAATGGTCATCAAAAATTTTCAATTGTGGAGGAAATATTATGGATCGAATCTTCAAGACATGCTACCTCTTCTCCTTTGCCTCCAAGTGTAGTCGGGGTAGTCGTCAGGAATTAGCCCCTTCCCCATAATTGGTTCCAAAATGTCAGCAAGAACTTCCTACACAACCCATGTTAAAAAATAAAAACCTCAGGAATAGTTAATGATGTAACTTTAAACTACAGGGCAAAACAAACGAATCAGTTTGGATGTAACCTACAAATAACCGTTTTGTCCATTTTATAAATCCTATAGATACTTACTAACATACTATAGTGAATACGCTTACAGAACTTATACTCTCAAAATAATAACCTTACGAATTTAGAAAGTTGTCATTTAAATACATTTTGAGAGACCCTTGACCCATTGGACCAGTTTAATGATCCTCTAATCTCTATATGTCAAAATTACCCATTTGACCCGTTGGATATGCAAGTACAAACAAACAATAGATTGTGCCTAGCCGAAATGTCAACAGGACAACAGGGTAGGAGTAAAAGGATGTTAAGTACTAAAAAGCACACCTTATCATACGGAAATGCATTTTCACAAAGAATATATCTGGCAACAATAGGATCTGATACAACTAATACCCTTTGAAGAAGCTTGAATGTCCACTTCACCGGTATACCATAAAAATGAGCATTAAAAAGTAATAATAAACTATAATTAAAGCTTTGAAATATTTTCCGTACATGTTTATTACTAACAGTGCTGCTATTAGGCTACCAAATAGTTCATGTGATATGGTGATTTGCAGTATGCATTACATAGATATTGTTAGGAATATAAATATTCACGTGAAAGACTCGGTCACCCCGAGTGTAGATTAGCATTACATAGCTCGTAGTCTTATTAATATTTAGTTAGTACATAGATTAGTTTAAGTAACACTGTGGAGGAAGGACAGGTCTTTACCCACTGTACACCCGATCCACAGCCCGCAGGAGGGCGTTTTGTTTGTAACTATAAATACCCCTCTCCACATGTGGAGAAGGTTGGTGATGAGGCGAAAAATGAACCGTTTTTAGGGGGTCATTTAAGCCCGGAATTGAATTTATTTGATCAAATATTGCCCTAAATCGTTCCTTTTGTGATTTTAGGTACTTTGGGAGTGAATTCTGGAAAAGGAAGCATTTTGGACGTTTTTGGAGCATAAAAGTGAAGAAAACGGCAAAGACTTAATTTTCCATGCTGAGAACAGTACCTGACAGCGTCAAGAAGGAAATTGTGACGGCGTCAGGAGTAAAATCCATGACGACCTAGAGAAAACCTGAAGGCATCAAGAGAAGGGCGTCAAGAGTAATTTTGGTGATGGCCTGCAAAAAGAATACACGTGACGGCGTCAAATGCAGATCTAGGCAGTCCGAGAATTTATTTGGCGGCGAGATGACGGCGTCAGACATTTATTCTTGACGCCATCACCTCACAAAATCAATATTTACTTTTCTATTTTTCATTCATTAAGGGAGGAACTTGTGTGGAGAATACTAGGGTCGAACCTAATAAACCCTAGGTCGTTTGTAACAGTATTTTCAAGGGTTTTCACCCCTTGAAACCTTTCATGTTCAATTAAGATAAGTCCTCATTCAATTCATTCAATATGTCTATGTGTTGTTTGAATATATCTTATGCTTGTCTTGATTTTAACATGCTAGGCTAGATCTTTCATGTGTTTGCTTAGATGTAATGAAACCTAGATGTTAATTATAGGTTGATTGCTTGTTTATAGTTGTATTGGATGAATGATTTCAATGTTAGGCTTAAGAAAACTGGCAGATCTCCATTGTGTAACTTGCTTGAACGTCTTAAGAAACATGAACCGATGTGTACTAGGTTTTTATGATTGTATTTAATGCATGAGCGAATTCTAGTGATCCCATGTTAGGAGCTTCTTAGCCGGCTCGACATAGGAGTGAAGTAGGAGCTTATAGGATTGGGGAAGTAAGTACGCCACCCCAAGAATGGTATTAAGGAATACAATCCGTCATCCACGCAACTGTAACAAGTAATTAACCTGTAAAAGATATCTAGGGAGTAGTGAAACCTAAGTAAACACAATTCTCCCATATATTGCTCACACCACTAATATAATTTAGTTTATTTTCATTTTTAGTATTTTATTTTGATTGCATCTTAGTCATTGGGTTAGTTGACTAGCAACTAATTCCGCCCAACTCCTTCAAAACCGAGATTTTTATTTGCTTTTATAAAAAGCTAAAAATACAAAAAGAATCATCCCTCATCTCTAGACCTAGTCTTTAGGTTTTCTAATCCTAGCGATACTATTCCCAAGCTGAACGATCAATCCCCCGGTACTTGTCACTATACTATACTACAACGATCAGGTACACTGCCTGGTGGGGGTTGTAAGCTTCTCGAGATCCCTCGAGAGGTAAAGCCTGGTGCAATCCCTACGCATCAAGTTTTTGGCGCCGTTGCCGGGGAATAGTTATTGTCTAGGTTAGGATTTCTTTTTATTAGGTCTACTTGCTGGATTCCTTTCTAGTAAGATTTTATTTTTATTTTTAGGTTCTCTTTAGTCTATCTTATTTCTTCGTGTTTCTGTTCGTAACTCTTCGCCATCCGACATCATGGACGATGGTAACATCTTTGAACCCATCATCCCACCACAACAAGACCACCCACAAAACCCACCACTAGCTAACCAACCTCTTAGGCCCCGAACCCTAGGAGAGTATTCCCGACCTAGCCACCAAGGCTATCGAAACACCATTGAGCTCACCCAAGGAGCCAATGTGTCTCCCTTGCGATCCGAAACCATCCGGTTGGTGCAAAGCGGATGTGCATTCCAGGGACTTCGTTCCGAAGATCCAAATCAACATCTCAAGGACTTCCTTAAAATCGTAGATTCTGTAGACCTTGATGCTACAACTAGAGAGTCAACCCGATTACGCCTATTCCAATTCTCTCTACGTGATCAAGCTAGTCAATGGATTGAACGTTTACCCGCGGGATCCATCACCTCATGGGATGATCTCACCACTCGCTTCCTTGCCCAATTCTTCCCACCGAGGAAGACTGCGATGCTCAGAAATGACATTTTGATGTTTGAACAACATCAGGGTGAAACTTTCTACGAAGCATGGGCTCGTTTCAAGGATCTCCTCCACAAAGTCCCTCATCATGGTATAAATCTTTGGTTATTAGTTCAGATTTTCTATGATCATGTCGACTATCACACTAAACGTACAATCGATAGGGCCGTGGGAGGTAGATTGCGTGATAAGGACGCCGAGGAGTCCTGGGCAATTATTGAAGAGCTTGCCGCTGATAATCAAGAGTTATGGGAGTTTAATCATACTATAAAAGCGGCCATCAACGCAATCTCGACACCTGAAGGGACTAACCAAATCTCTGATGAACTCCTATGCAAACTTGAGGCAAAAGTTGACTATTTTGAGGAAAGGCAAAGGAGACCCCTGAGTCCTAGACGGGCTACTGTCAATTCTGTCTCAAAAATGACTTCAACGTCGTTATCAGAGTCACCCTCTAGAAAGAATGTTGAGACTTTTCAAAACTATGCCCCACCTTATTCCCCTCCCGAGAAACTTAGCCCGGAATTTGAAGCCAGAATGAGAGAATACATGACAACTCATTCAGATCGGCTTGCTAGATTCGAGGAAGCAGTTTATAAACAAAAAGAGGAGATGCAAGAGAAAATGAATGAGATGATGAGCCTGATGGAAGAGTATGCCAACCAGAGAACACCCGAAAGGATGTTACTAAGGAAAGAAAGTGTCATCCCCACTACTCGATTTGTTAATTCCATCACAATTGTCCACACGGATAATGAGAAGGTAGAAACCCCTACTGAACAAACCGTAGAAGAGCCGCCAAAATCCCAATCCTTAAGTTACTACCTGAAACATGATATAAACGAAAATACTATAAAAAATTGGATAAAGGGTGACGGGCGTAACCAATCTTCCAAACAGGGTTCGGAGAAGGAGGAAGAGGGAAAAGATGAGTATGATACATTACCTGGGGGGCCTATATTCGAGAAACTATTGGTACAAAAAGTGGCTACTAAGTAGATGGCGTGTGGGAACTTTGAGATACCGGCCAGCATCGGGAATTTGAAATATCTAAGTGCTTTCGCCGACCAAGGATCGGAAGTAAATCTTATGCCCCTAACTATCTACACCCAACTAACGTCAAAAATGCCAGTCCCCACTCGTGTGAGGCTGTCATTCGCTGGACATTCTTACGTGTACCCCCTGGGAATCGCAGAAGATGTGTTAGTCAATGTCGCAGGATTCATGTATCCCGTTGATTTTATGATCATCGATGATAAGGGAGATGGGTGCATGCCAATAATCCTTGGGGCACCATTCCTCACCACCGCTAGAGCTGTCATTAAGTATGAAGGTAGGAAAATTAAGCTTAAATCAGGAAAAAGAAAGATTAGCTTCCCCATGACCCCGCAATATGGGCAATAGAGTTTGAGGGGGAGAAAGCTCAAAAACAACATTGACACGTCACCTATTCATGTTCAGGAGAAAATACTTGCATGGGAGGCAAGAATCAAAAGCTACAAGGAGGCTAAACATGAAAGAAGCAAAAGCAATGAAGTTCATGTCGAGTTCGAACACAGTCGACCAACGAGGAGCCATGTACCATTCGAGGAAGGGAACTTAGTACTCTTAAGACACTTGGAGATGACGATACCTCCCGATAAACCGAGTCCCTGGTGGTATGGGCCTTTCACAATTGAAAGCATAAGCCAAGATGGGATGGCTAACTTGAGAAGTAAAGTAGGAGGAGAGGTGATTGCAAGAATCGACAGATTGAGACACCACCACCATGATAGTAATGACCGCAACTACATGGGGTACATCATCTCAAACGATGAAGTCACGTAGTAACCCATGACCCTGAGTCTAGCTACAAGACTCGTAAATAAAGAAAAGCGCTACTTGGGAGGCAACCCATGTTTTGTGTGATTTTCATTTTGTTTGATTGTTATTTGTTTCCGTATGCATGCTTTATTTTTGTTGTTGGTAGATCATGTTTCAAAACTAAAATGATGAAAATACTTTATTTTGTTGTTTGGCTTAGTCTTAACTTCATCCAAAGGTATTTCACAAAAGATAAGTGTAAGGGGAAACCCCAAATATGTTTTTAAGAAACAAAACCGATCATGATTCTCCACAATATTAAATGAACATGTATATTCATATTTGTTAGAGTCAAATGCTTGTATCGAGTCATAATGATGTTTTGCAGGATTTTCCAGGAAGTAGGACGAAGTTTTTCCAGAAATTTTCAGGAAACTTAACATAAGAATTTCTGCAGGTCACTTCTGACGGCGTCACGAGTTTACTCTTGACGGCGTCATGTGTAAAATTCTGGAAATTTTACCAGTTTTGTTTTTCTAACGGAGTCTTCAAGTTTTTGTCGAATCTTTAGTTTTATAATCTCCAGGAAATCTGCAAACATCATTCCACAAGCATTATATCTTATTTTGTTTTCTAGGATTTGTTGGCATATATAGATTGCCGCCGATTTTACGCGAGGTTGCCTTGTCTATTTTCTCAGATTTAACAGGTTATGTATGACAAGAAGATGATTTATATTCTGGAATGGAAGCTTTGATTGTTCATTTTCTTGGAGGAAGATCTAACCAGCTGGCCACCTTATTATCCATACTGAGCGAATCAGGGGAGTATTTGATTTCATTCGTTTTACTTATTTCACTTTTACATTCTTTACTTGAACATTGGGGACAATGTTCATCCTAAGTGTAAGGGGAGGGTAAAATGATGATACCTTACAGATACACTTTCGCTTGAGTTTGTTTGTTTGATAGTAGATGTGTAATAAAACTATGAGAAATACTTGTTAGTGTAATTTTAGCGCCAAATTTAAAATTTTTTACAACATTTAGGAGTGAAACTTTAGCCATAGCAAGCGTCTCATGGATAGGAGATTGTATGACTAGCACAAAACCGTACTATTCAGAAAAATTTTCCACCCAAATATGTGAGGTTCGCCTTTAGATTTGATAGGAAAAGCATTTACTATTAGTGCTTATGAGTGTACAAGTAGCATTTAGATTCTAGAACTTGCGTTAGTGATGCATCCCGAGACCGCTAGTGAGACTACATTCGTGTAGTAGGATTTACTACATGATAAGAGGCATTAGGATCACCCTTGTGTTAAACCCGTATTATAATTACTTGACCATTTAAGTCATATTACTTGGCTAGTTAAGTCAATTAATTTTTCCCACACCCTTAGCGTTGTACTCATTTTTAGTACACGATACCCCTAGTACACCCCTCCGAGCCTTTCTTTTCGTTTCTAACTTTAAGCATCTTACTTAAAGGAAGAATTTGTTACACCCCACTTAAATGTACACCCAAATCATCTTAGCCTTCCGTGTATGCACTCATCTTTAGTGCATTATTGTTATTTGTTAAACCCTTAGTTAATTATCTAATTGATTACATGGTTGCTAAGTCGAGTCATATCCTTGTACATATTGTTTTGGGACGATTGGGACTCATGGGTAAAATACTTATTTATGGAGTGATTGGCTCCAAACGGTCAACCTAAATTGACCAGGTGATGGTCAACAAGGTCAAACTGCCTAGAGTCAATCTCCGTGGAAGTATAGGGTTTCCCCGGGTCGTTATGTCCCGATGAGGTGTTATGGTAATTAAAACAGGTTTTGTGATCGGGTGAATCTGAACAGGACAGGGGTTATAAGGGTTTTGAATGATTACGCTAAGGAAATACGAATGAGAACGATTTAAACAAACTATATTAACAATAACGTGAAACCTAGTTAACCTAAAACGTAATCTAAAAATTTAAAATCAGAGTTTGCTTATAAATAAGCAGAAAAATAAGCCAAAAGGACTTAAATAGAAGCTGTCACTTTTTTTTATATTTTTTGTTTTTCTTTATTTTACAAACTACTTTTACTAATGTAACCTAAATTTAGAACGTAAAAGTTATTTAAATAAAACGCGAGTGCGCAAAATAAAAAGTGAATTTTATGCTACGCTAACCCTACGGACATGAAAATTATATTTTTACGATCCTAATGATAAAAGAAAATTTTAGAAAAAAGAAAATTATTTTTTTGACTATTTAATTAATTATTATTAATTAATTACTAATTATTAACTAATTATACTAATCTAAATTATTAAAAATACTAAATGAAAAGTAAAAATTCTAAAACTTTTTATAAAATTTCTAAATACTGAATAGAAGCTGGGAAAAATTTAGAAGTGGAGAAAAACTTATTTAATTAGCAGAAAATAAGCTAAAAAGCTTAATAAGCTAAATTGGAACTAGACTACTAAATAAATAAGAGTGAAGAGGAATAACACTAAGGATGCACTAGCCCAGTTCATGCATGTTGTTGGTTTGGTGTTGACCAGTCAACCCAAGAGGTCCAGGGTTCAAACCCCACCTGTGGCACTTTTCTTTTTTTATTTTTCTTTTTGCTTTTTCTTGCTACAAAACTATTAACCAACTATAATTAAGCACTTTTTACAAAAGCAACTTTTCAAATAACTCCAAATAAGCTCTGTGGAGAGCTTATTGCTTAACAGTACAACAAATGAGCTAATAGTGATTTAGAAGCTTGGAAAAGCTGTTAAGTGGCTAAACAATTGAACAAAGGGACCAAATAAGCTTAACATAAGTGACATAAGCAAAAGATGAACACAAGTACCCAAAGGAACTTACTGAATAGCTAAAATAAGCAAGAAATGAGCAAATCCAAATCTGAAAGCTACACATGCTTTAAGGCTCAATTGCAGGCCACTAATAGCTTAACAAATAAGCTTGGAAATGGAATTTGAGCACATGAGCTTATAGCCTGGACTAAGGGCTTTTCAGAAAAGCCAAAAGCTAAGTGTGGAGCTCAATATTGGACATGATGCAAGCATAGGGAAGTGAGCTTATGGGGTACTGATTGGTGCATGGCAGACAAGTTGCCAAAATGGGGCTCAAAATAAGCTATTAAGCAAATAAGCTGGAACAAATGTGCAAATAAGCAAAACACAACTTCAAACACATGCAAACAACAATATCATAACAATTAAAAAGCTAAAGTGAAGCAACCATGCAGAGATCAAACAAGCTCAAGTGAACTGAGACCTTAGCAGGAATAGTGGTAATGGGTGATTTTGAGGGTAAAAATAAGCTAAGTTTAAGTGATGTGAGACCCTAAATAAGCACTGAACTAACAAGATACCCTGATAAGCTTTCCAAAAAGCTAATGGGTGGGTCCTGGGTCCCACAAATGAGGTCAGGGTGAGTCCTAGAAGGCTAGTAAAAACTTTGGTGCAGGGGAGGTGGTCTCCCTGCAAGTCCAAAGAAGCCCATCCATAAGCTACAAGAAAATTCTTAAAATTAAGCAAACATGGTACTTCACAAGTTAAGCTGGTAGAGCTTAACTTATGAAAAGCTCAGACCTTGATTCCAAACACACAAATCAGGAAAAATCACTCTATATTTGGAAAAACTGAGAATCAAGCATTTTGACTTTTTTAGGTTATGAACCAAGATTGACTTTGGTGAATTTATAAAGATCCTAACTGATTTAATAAGTTAAAAGAAGCTATTATGCAACTAAATTAATCTATTTAAAGTGATTATGCAACTAATGGAATGATAATTCAAACTAAGAGCCTAACAGTTAAACTAAAATGGAAATTGAAAGGGTATTTTGACTTTTGTACAAAAATACCAAATGCTTTTATGCTTAAAATGACTACTGAGACCTCATGTGTACTAAATAAACCAAAATTAACAACTGAAACACAAGCAACAGTGGTGAACTATACTAATCCAAACACCCTTATTGCAACAGGATTGGACAATTAAGGAAGCAATTGACAAATTTAATACATGAAACTGAAAGTTATCATTACACTTAATCAAATATAAACATAAATGAACAGAATTACACAACATTTACCCACAATTACTAAATATTACAGATTAGGCTAAAAATATAGGAAAGTTCTTACACAATGATCCAAGGCACAGAACAAAAGTACACAAGAACCAAGAGCTATCCTAACACCTCACCTGAGGTTCTAACACCCTGCTCCATCCATTTCTGATCAAGATCTTTGCATCAACAGGATTCTCTAATGAATTTTTATTTATTGACTATTTTTATTGATATTTTTGATATGTTTTGAATTATTGAAATAACTGATTAGAATTCAAAAGAAAGCTTATAGAAGCTATTCAGTAGCCTTTGTGAGCTTGAAGAACCAGAAAACAATAACATTTACACCATAAAAGCTAAATTGAGATTTCAAATGGAAAAATTACCAAAATGGAAATTTAACTAAAGTTACTTGGAATTGATATTAAAGATCACTTATAATACCCTGAAAACACTGATTAAAATGTCTGTTAACTAAGGATTACAATTGAAATTGGAAATTACATTAAAAAGACTTAACCTATATTAAGCTAAAACTAATTGTATACTACTCACTACTAACTGATCCTGGTCTTCTTTTTCTTCCTTTATACACTTCAATAAAGGTCCATAATGCTTTCCGACTTTTATTTAGAACCATAGGATGACAGGAATTCATCTTGGCCGTTGGTGAAGTTTGGGCGCCAAAATGGATTTTTGGCGTTTTATCCTTCTGATTGCTTGTGCCAGTATGTATCTCTTGGACTGGGGTGATTTGGAGTGGGGTGGCAGTGTGTATGGGTGATGATGAGAGGGGGGGGGGAAGCTTGGCAGGTCACGTGTGGGTGGTATTGGTGGTGGTTTTGCAAAAAAGGTGGGAAATTGGTATTGGATGGGTGGTCAAAGGTCAGTTTGACCGGGTTATAATATTAAGGGTGGTGGTGGGCTGGAGTATGGTTTGGGCCAAGGTAAATGGTGGGCTTGGGATTTGTTTATTTTTTGAAATGGATTTGGATTAAAGGTATTAAAGGGTCTGGTTGGTTTGAAGTTATAAATCATAAGGACCAATATTGTAGATTGTTGAAACTTGAGGGGCTGCAAATGTAAATTCCCAAAAGTTAACATGAGGACCAAACCTGTCAAGTTAGATAAACCAAAGGACCACAAATACAATTTTCCAAATCTGAAACACCAGGGACCAAAATTGCCAATTTGCCAAAGTTGAGGAGCCAAATGTGTAATTTTCTCAAACTTTTCACCCAAAGTCTTATTTTGACAACTTTTGAATTCCAAAGGACTTGGGTTGACTTTTCTTTCATTTTAAACCTTCAGGGACTAGTTTTGTCAATTTATGAAACTTGAGGGACTGAAACTGCCAATTATGCAAACCTTGTTCGTTTTTCATTTGTTTTTAAACATTTTGCATCTAAAACATATAAAACACAATATTTGAATATTTTCAGTATTTTGATGCATTTCTGAGTGTTTTTAAATGTTTTTGCAGTTCAGATTAACTAAAAATGATGAGTATTTACACACTCATCAATCCCCCACACTAAACTATTGCTAGTCCCTAGCAATCTTTTTGAGAAAAATTAATGGATTTGAATCTCTTTACCAAAAGCCATCACTTCTGGAGTAGCCAAATGTATCAGTTCAAGTAAGAACTATGGTCCACTTGATAACCATGTGATTTTCAGCAAACCACCAGCTGTCAACGGATTTGATTTGTCTTTACCAAAAGCCGTTTGCTTCTGGACTAGCCAACTCTTGATGGAATAGTCAACATCTTGGTGAGCTGATTACCAATTATGGTTTTTCCACTGCCTTTACCACAAGCCATAATCTTGCGGGCTAGCCAACTCATTCACTTTTTTGGATATGGCGAGTTGATTTACCATACAATTTTGGGCAAATTGCAAGCCATCAACGAATTTGATATATCTTTACCAAGAGCCGTTTGCTCCTAGATTAGCCAATCCTTTTGTCGGTTAGACATGGCGGACTCCAAGTGTTTTGATTATCTTAATTCGAGTCATTAGATTAGTTTGTTGTAAAGTATGTAAAAATTCAAGTGTAAGGGGAATGTTCATTCCCTATGATGTATTATTTTGGATGGTAGGGTAAGAGTGTATACAAAAAAAAAAAAAAAAAAAAAAAAAAAAAAAAAAAAAAAAAAAAAAAAAACGGACTACCATCCCTTTTCATTCTATGTTCATTTTATGTTTTTGTTATTTTTCATTTATTAGCTTAAGTCGAGTCTAGTCTTGGCTTAGCAACGCCACATTGTACATGTAATTAACCAAGATTGTTAACTCGCCACCAGTAAAAACTGCCTATATCCAACAAAACCGTGTATTCCATATCCCTACACCTAACGTTACAACCCTTTGAAAGACCTCTTTGATAGTTTATCCTAGGTGCTTATGCCATGTGGTGGAGGTTTGATTCTTTCCCAAGCCTATGGTAATCTATTTTGCTATGACAGGTAGTGAGAGATGTCTTCCATTTTCATATTGTGATATATACTTTATTACACCCGAGAGATGTGAGTATCTAAACACTATTTGTGAGGTGCTAGTGTATGACCTCCGTGCTTGTCTTTGGTCTTTAGTGGAACGATTATTTGTTGTAATTACTTTTATATTAGTTGATGCGTGGGGATTGCACCAAGCTTTACCTCTCGAGGGATCTCGAGAAGCTTACAACCCCCACCAGGCAGTGTACCTGATCGATGTAGTATAGTATAATGACAAGTACCGGGGGATTGATCTTTCAGCTAGGAATAGTGTCGCTAGGATTAGAAAACCTAAAGACTAGGTCTAGAGATGAGGGATGATTCTTTTTGTATTTTTATATTTTTATGAAAGCAAGTAAAATTCTCGGGTATGAAGGAGTTGGGCGGAATTAGTTGCTAGTTAACTAACCCAATTACTAAGATGCAATCAAAATAGAATACTAAAAATAAAATTAAACTAAATTATACTAGAGTTGTGAGCAATATGTGGGAGAATTGTGTTTACTTAGATTTCACTACTCCTTAGATATCTTTTACACGTTAATTACTTGTTATAGTTGCGTGGATGGCGGATTGTATTCCTTAATACCATTCATGGGGTGGCGTACTTACTTCCCCAATCCTATGAGCGCCTACTTCACTCCTATGTCGAGCCGGCTAAGAATTTGCTCATGCATTAAATACAACCAATAAAACCTAGTACACATCGGTTCATGTTTCCTAAGACGTTCAAGCATGTTACACAATGGAGATCTGCCAGTTTTCTTAAGCCTAACATTGAAATCATTCATCCAATACAACCATAAACAAGTAATTAACACATAATTAACATCAAGGTTTCATTAGATCTAAGCAAACACAAGATAGATCTAGCCTAGCATGTTGAAATCAAGACAAGTAAAAGATATAATCAACAAACACATAGACATATTGATTGAATTAAGAGAAGACTTATCTCAATAGAACATGAAAGGATTCAAGGGGTGAAAACCCTTGAAAACACTATAAAATATGACCTAGGGTTTACAAAGTTCGGCCCTAGTTTTCTCCACACAAGTTCCTCCTTTAATGAATGAAAAATAGAAAACTATATATAGAGTTTGATAGGTGACGGCGTCAAGAACAAATGTCTGACGCCGTCATCTCGCCGCCAAATAGTTCCTCGGACTGCCTAGATCTGGGTCTGACGCCGTCATGTATTCACCTTATGCAGGTCATCACCAATTTAACTCTTGACGCCCTTGTTGTGACGCCGTCAGGTTTGCACTGGGTCGTCATGGTTTTAACTCTTGACGCCGTCAGGATCTTCCTCTTGACGCCGTCAGGTACTGTTCTCAGCATGGAAAATTAAGTCTTTTCCGTTTTCTTCACTTTTATGCTCCAAAAACGTCCGAATTGCTTCCTTTTCCAGAATTCACTCCCAAAGTACCTAAAATCACAAAAGGAACGATTTAGGGCAATATTTGATCAAATAAATTCAATTCCGGGCTTAAATGACCCCCTAAAAGTGGTTCATTTTTCGCCTCATCATATACCCTTAAACTTGAGATTTGCTTGTCCTCAAGCAAATGCGCTTTTATTCTAGTCAAAATACAAGTTAGGGGTCATTTAACACTAACATAAAAGTAATTACAACAAATAATCGTTCCACTAAAGACCAAAGACAAGCACGGAGGTCATACACTAGCACCTCACAAATAGTGTTTAGATACTCTCATCTCTCGGGTGTAATAAAGTAATATCACAATATGGAAATGGAAAACATCTCTCACTACCTGTCATAGCAAAATAGATTACCATAGGCTTGGGAAAGGATCAAACCTCCACCACATGGCGTAAGCACCTAGGATAAACTATCAAAGAGGTCTTTTAAAGGGTTGTAACGTTAGGTGTAGGGATATGGAATACACGGTCTTTTAAAGGGTTGTAACGTTAGGTGTAGTTAACAATCTTGGTTAATTACATGTACAATATGGCGTTGCTAAGCCAAGACTAGACTCGACTTAAGCTAATAAATGAAAAATAACAAAAACATAAAATGAACATAGAATGAAAAGGGATGGTAGTCCGTATGTTTTTTTCTCCTTTCTTTTTCTATATATATATATATATATATATATATTTGCATACACTCTTACCCTACCATCCAAAATAATACATCATAGGGAATGAAAATTCCCCTTACACTTGAATTTTTATATACTTTACAATAAACTAATCTAATGACTCGAATTAAGAAAATCAAAACACTTGGAGTACTTTTGAGATTAACGCACATACGGGGGTAATAATATTATGTTCTTACCCATTACTCCATAAATAAGTACTTTACCCATGAGTCCCAATCGTCCCAAAACAATATGTACAAGGATATGACTCGACTTAGCAACCATGTAATCAATTAGATAATTAACTTAGGGTTTAACAAATAACAATAATGCACTAAAGATGAGTGCATACACGGAAGGCTAAGGAGATTTAGGTGTACATTTAAGTGGGGTGTAACAAATTCTTCCTTTAAGTAAAATGCTTAAAGTTAGAAATGAAAAGATAGGCTCGGAGGGGTGTACTAGGGGTTTCGTGTACTAAAAATGAGTACAACGCTAATGGTGTGGGAAAAATTAATTGACTTAACTAGCCAAGTAATATGACTTAAATGGTCAAGTAATTATAATACGGGTTTAACACAAGGGTGATCCTAGTGCCTCTTATCATGTAGTAAATCCTACTACACGAATGTAGTCTCACTAGCGGTCTCGGGATGCATCACTAAGGCAAGTTCTAAAATCTAAATGCTACTGGTACACTCATAAGCACTAATAGTAAATCCTTTTCCTATCAAATCTAAAGGCGAACCTCACATATTTGGGTGGAAAATTTTTCTGAATGGTACGGTTTTGTGCTAGTCATACAATCTCCTATCCATGAGACGCTTGCTATGGCTAAAGTTTCACTCCTAAATGTTGTAAAAAATTTTAAATTTGGCGCTAAAATTGCACTAACAAGTATTTCTCATAGTTTTATTACACATCTACTATTAAACAAACAAACTCAAGCGAAAGTGTATCTGTAAGGTATCATCATTTTACCCTCCCCTTACACTTAGGATGAACATTGTCCCCAATGTTCAAGTAAAGAATGTAAAAGTGAAATAAGTAAAACAAATGAAATCAAATACTCCCCTGATTCGCTCGGTATGGATAATAAGGTGGTCAGGTTAGATCTTCCTCCAAGAAAATGAACAATCAAAGCTTCCCTTCCAGAATAATAAATCATCTTCTTGTCATACATAACCTGTAAAACCTGAGAAAACAGACAAGGCAACCTTGCATAATATCGGCGGCAATCTACATATGCTAATAAATTCTAGAAAACAAAATAAGATATAATGCTTGTAGAATGATGTTTGCAGATTTCCTGGAGATTATAAAACTAATAATTCAACAAAAACTTTAAGACTCTGTTAGAAAAACAAAACTGGTAAAATTTCCAGATTTTTACACGTGACGCCGTCAAGAGTAAAATCATGACGCCGTCAGAAGTGACCTGCAGAAATTCTTATGTTAAGTTTCCGGAAAATTTCTGGAAAAACTTCGTCCTACTTCCTGGAAAATCCTGCAAAACTTCATTATGACTCGATACAAGCATTTGACTCTAACAAATACGAATATACATGTTCATTTAATATTGTGGAGAATCATGATCGGTTTTGTTTCTTAAAAACATATTTGGGGTTTCCCCTTACACTTATCTTTTGCAAAAATACCTTTGGATGAAGTTAAGACTAGGCTAAACAACAAAGTAAAGTATTTTCACCATTTCAGTTTTGAAACATGATCTACCAACAATAAAAATAAAGCATACATACGGAAGCAAATAACAAACAAACAAAATAAAAATCACACAAAACATGGGTTGCCTCCCAAGAAGCGCTTTTCTTTATTTACGAGTCTTGTAGCTAGACTCAAGGTCATGGGTTACTACGTTTTCCTATCCCGCAAAATGAATGCGGTTTCAAACATCTTAACCAATTTCTCATCCTTCCTATACTCGGGGCCTAAAGCTAAACATTTCGAGTAATAGATCTCTTTCTTTTTGTAACCTCCAATGTTTCTCTCTTCCTAACTCTTAACCGTAATCACGGGGATCTTGTCAACATCGAGATCCTCAACTTCTCTAAACCTCTCTTCTTTATGGGGCATCCTATATCTAATGTTTTTCTCTTTGGTTGCGAATGTGATAGTGCCCTCATCATGGTTGTAAGTCATTTTAGAGGTTTTGACAAAAGGTTCTCCTAAAATAATCTGACACAAAGATTGATCAATAATTCCCCTAACATCTTCTAAGATCATGAAGTCGCACCTATAAACAAAATCCCCAACGAAAACATGTAACCCTCTAACCCGCTCAACAAAATTACTCATGCGATTAGGGTTGTAAGGGTCCCGCCTAGGTTTCAACTTTTCGTTCATGATCCAATTATAATAAAGCCTAGACATGATGTTCATCGGTGCCTTTAAATCGATATAAGTGTGTTCTCTAAACATATGACCAATCATGCATAGGACCTTAAGATTCATAGAATTATGTTTCCTAATCCATGGGCATTTTCGGTACTTTGCGGGGCAAGGGCATTTTAGAAGGAACTTATGGTACCTCAATTCCTCAAGGGTTGGTGTGGAGCTCCTAAATATTCTATAATCATCCCATGCCCCTTTCCTACAAGTGTTACTCCCTAGCTCGGTTTCACCTATATTCATCTCATCGACCATTCTTACTTTATCATTTTCTGTTTTAATTTGGTTATGTCGCAAAATAACTTCCTTGGGCAAGGTGAATCTAGTTAAGAAATAGGAAGCAAGATCGTCCCAAGAGGAGACGGATCTTTCAGGGAGTTGGCATAACCATTGAAGAGCCCGACCATGTAAAGAGAATTGAAAAAGGACTAAGAGTTCCCCTTCTTGAGTATCAACACCTAATCCTACATAATTGGTAATTTTTAGGTAGTTCTCGAGGTGTTGGGTCGGGTTTTCGAAAAAGAGTCCATAGAATGCACACCCGAGTTGCACCAATCGAATGGTGCTGGATTGCAAGCGGATGGACCTTATAGGTGGGTGGATTGGTTGTGGTAGGTTGATGGGTTCAAGGATGTTACCACCTTCCATGATGTCGGATGGTAAAGAGTTACAAACAAAAACACGAAGAAATAAGATAGACTAAAGAGAACCTAGAAAATAAAAATAAAATCTTACTAGAAAGGAATCTAGCAAGTAGACCTAATAAAAAGAGATTCTAACCTAGACAATAACTATTCCCTGGGCTGCGGCGCCAAAAACTTGATGCGTGGGGATTGCACCAAGCTTTACCTCTCGAGGGATCTCGAGAAGCTTACAACCCCCACCAGGCAGTGTACCTGATCGATGTAGTATACTATAATGACAAGTACCGGGGGATTGATCGTTCAGCTAGGAATAGTGTCGCTAGGATTAGAAAACCTAAAGACTAGGTCTAGAGATGAGGGATGATTCTTTTTGTATTTTTATATTTTTATGAAAGCAAGTAAAATTCTCAGGTATGAAGGAGTTGGGCGGAATTAATTGCTAGTCAACTAACCCAATTACTAAGATGCAATTAAAATAGAATACTAAAAATGAGATTAAACTAAATTATACTAGAGTTGTGAGCAATATGTGAGAGAATTGTGTTTACTTAGATTTCACTACTCCCTAGATATCTTTTACACGTTAATTACTTGTTATAGTTGCGTGGATGACGGATTGTATTCCTCAATACCATTCATGGGGTGGCGTACTTACTTCCCCAATCCTATGAGCGCCTACTTCACTTCTATGTCGAGCCGGCTAAGAAGCTCCTAACATGGGATCACTAGAATTTGCTCATGCATTAAATACAACCAATAAAACCTAGTACACATCGGTTCATGTTTCCTAAGACGTTCAAGCATGTTACACAATGGAGATCTGCCAGTTTTCTTAAGCCTAACATTGAAATCATTCATCCAATACAACC
The DNA here is from genome assembly GCA_030686995.1 of Artemisia argyi. NCBI lineage: Eukaryota > Viridiplantae > Streptophyta > Magnoliopsida > Asterales > Asteraceae > Artemisia > Artemisia argyi. The sequence continues at coordinate 94,685,771 of CM060684.1, forward strand.
ATAAACAAGTAATCAACACATAATTAACATCTAGGTTTCATTAGATCTAAGCAAACACAATATAGATCTAGCCTAGCATGTTGAAATCAAGACAAGTAAAAGATATAATCAACCAACACATAGACATATTGATTGAATTAAGAGAAGACTTATCTTAATAGAACATGAAAGGATTCAAGGGGTGAAAACCCTTGAAAACATTGTAAAATATGACCTAGGGTTTACAAAGTTCGGCCCTAGTTTTCTCCACACAAGTTCCTCCTTTAATGAATGAAAAATAGAAAACTATATATAGAGTTTAATAGGTGACGACTTCAAGAACAAATGTCTGACACCGTCATCTCGCCGCCAAATAGTTCCTCGGACTGCCTAGATCTGGGTCTGACGCCGTCATGTATTCACCTTATGCAGGCCGTCACCAATTTAACTCTTGACGCCCTTGCTGTGACGCCGTCAGGTTTGCACTGGGTCGTCATGGTTTTAACTCTTGACGCCGTCAGGATCTTCCTCTTGACGCCGTCAGGTACTGTTCTCAGCATGGAAAATTAAGTCTTTGCCGTTTTCTACACTTTTATGCTCCAAAAACGTCCGAATTGCTTCCTTTTCCAGAATTCACTCCCAAAGTACCTAAAATCACAAAAGGAACGATTTAGGGCAATATTTGATCAAATAAATTCAATTTCGGGCTTAAATGTCCCCCTAAAAGTGGGTCATTTTTCACCTCATCATATACCCTTACACTTGAGATTACTCTTGACGCCCTTCTCTTGACGCCTTCAGGTTTTCTCTGGGTCGTCATGGATTTTACTCTTGACGCCGTCACAATTTCCTTCTTGACGCCATCAGGTACTGTTCTCAGCATGGAAAATTAAGTCTTTGCCGTTTTCTTCACTTTTATGCTCTTGACGCACTTTTATTTTTCATTCATTAAGGGAGGAACTTGTGTGGAGAATACTAGGGTCGAACCTAATAAACCCTAGGTCGTTTGTAACAGTATTTTCAAGGGTTTTCACCCCTTGAAACCTTTCATGTTCATTTAAGATAAGTCCTCTTTCAATTCATTCAATATGTCTATGTGTTGTTTGAATATATCTTATGCTTGTCTTGATTTTAACATGCTAGACTAGATCTTTCATGTGTTTGCTTAGATGTAATGAAACCTAGATGTTAATTATAGGTTGATTGCTTGTTTATAGTTGTATTGGATGAATGATTTCAATGTTAGGCTTAAGAAAACTGGCAGATCTCCATTGTGTAACTTGCTTGAACGTCTTAAGAAACATGAACCGATGTGTACTAGGTTTTTATGATTGTATTTAATGCATGAGCGAATTCTAGTGATCCCATGTTAGGAGTGATGAGTGTGTAAATACTCATCATTTTTATCGTATCTGAACTGCCAAAACATCCAAAAACACTCAAAAATGCATCAAAATAGTGAAAATATCCCAGGATTGTGTTTTATATGTTTTAGATGCAAAATGTTTAAAAACAAATGAAAAACGAACAAAGTTTGCATAATTGGCAGTTTCAGTCCCTCAAGTTTCATAAATTGACAAAACTAGTCCCTGAAGTTTTAAAACGAAAGAAAAGTCAACCCAAGGTATTTAAAAGTCAAAATTTATCAAATATGATCCTTGGGTGAAAACTTTGGGAAAATTACACATTTGGTCCCTATACTTTGGCAAATTGGCAATTTTGGTCCCTGGGTTTTCAAAATTGGAAAATTACTTTCATAACCCATGTACTCTTCACAGATGGCAAGTTTGGTCCTTGTATTATATTTGGAAAGATTGCCACTTCAGTCCCTAAGTTTTGGGTAAATTGCAAAATTGGTCCTTGTGTTTTATAAATTACAAACCAAACGGATACCCTTAATATTAAACTAAACCCAAACAAAATCCAAAACTAATCCACCCCTTTTAACTCCCAAGCCCACTCACTCCTGGCCCATCTCCTCCCACAGCCCACACCCCATTCCATTTTAATAATAAAGCCGGTCAAACCCCACCTTTGACCACCTTCCCCAACACAAACCCATGACCACCCCCTGCTACCCTGCATCTTCCATCATCACTAACCCACTTCCCCCTCCTCCATCATTACCCCTACACAAACCAAACACCTCACGCCAAAAATACCACCTCTGGCACCAATTATCAGAAGAACAAGCCAAATCCAAATTTGGCGCCAAAACCCAAGAGTGGTCAAGATTGAATCCTATTGATCCTATGGTCAAGGAAGAAGCTGGGAAAGGACAAAGGGATTCTCAGAAACCCTAAAAGCTGGATATAAAAGGAATGAGAAGCCTGGGAGAAAAGGAGTTAGCTAATTTTTATTTTCTTCATGTACTGTAATGTAGCATTAGTCTAAATTAATGTTCCAAGTAATAACTTTAGCTTTAAAAGTGTATTCTTAGTTGTTTTAAGAGTATTTTCAAAGTTTAGCGAATCAAAATTCTAGTTCTCTTATTTAAATTCGAAATTGGGTAATTTACTCAATTTTTCATTAGAACTCCATTGTTACTGAGATGTATGTTTTACTGTCACATTAAGCTCATTTTAAGTTACTAGTAAGTTATTATGAGTTGAATTCTGGTTTATAACCTTTCTTAATTAAAAACTCAAAAATCCAAAATAAAAAAAAATAGTGAAAAAAATAAAAATAAAAATAAATATTCAGAAGAGAAGAAGAAGATGGATGGCTTGGTTTAGACCTCCATGGGGAGTGAATAGGATTTGGTGGTGAGTTGTTTTGGATACCATTGGCTGAGCATAGGACCTTTGTAAGGCTTTCTTGCCTAAATTTTAGCAGTCACTATAACTGAGCTTTATTTCTACTTCTTTGTGTTTATTTAATATATTTATCTGCTTACTTTTGCTCATTAAAGCTTATTAGAGTGGTCTTAGTTTATTTGTTGTGGTATTGCTAAGATTTCCCATTTAACTGTCCTCACTAGCTCACCATTGCATATAGGTGTTAGCTTAGTATTCTGCTTATCATTTCCCCATTTAGCTTGTAGATCTTCCACATAGTGTATATAGGTAGCTTGAATCAGTAAGACACCTTAGGTCATGCATTTGTTTTTGAAAACCTCCAATTCAGTTGTCAAAGGGAGTGTTTGGATTAGTGGTTTTTACCACTGTATCCTGTATTCCAGTGGTAACTTTTGGTTTAATTACATCACATTAGGTCCCCATAGGATATTAGAGTGTTAAAAACCATAGTCTTTTCAGCAAAAAGTCAAAGTCTTGTTCAATCTCTTGTTGTTGACTCACTGTTTGGAATCTGTGTTTATTATCTCATCATTGCATTGCATAACTAGTCATTATAGCTTATTTCAGTATCATTCTAGCTTATAAACTCAATCTCATTCAGTAGAATAGGATCAAACCACACACAAGTCAAATTGTGTGATTTTCTCAAAAGTCAACATTTTCCAAGTTAGTTAGATTTTTCTAATCTTAGGGTAATTTTCATGATTTCTGTGTTACATGTTAGCTTTTGAGCTTTGTGGATTCTTAAAATTTGGAAGCTCAGCTTTTTCATGCATAGTTTAGTTTATTTTTGCAAATTTTTCTTATTGTTTAATCATGTGCTTCAATCGGCCTGTTTTTCAAGAGATTGCCCTGCTTAGGGGGTGTGGTCTTAAGCTGTTTTCATAAGCTTCTCACAAGCTCACCTGTGGGTCCCACAGTGTGAGCTTGGGTTTTTTGGAAAGCCAATAAGGCCAAATTTAAGTTTCTTAGCTTATTTTCAATTTTGTAGCTTATTTAGGAGGGCTGCTAGTCCCTTTCATTCTGTCCAATTTCACACATTGATACTGAGTACTCAGTTTTGTGCAAAGTCCCAAGTCTTCCCAGTTGTTCAATATTAAGCCTTAAGCTCAGCTTATTAGCTTATTTTGAGGTTGACCAAGCCATCTTTGAAAGTCAACTCTGACTTTGGCCCTTGGTTCACCCCTGTGGGTCCCACAATGGGCTGAGTTTAGACCATTTGTCCTGTTTGGCCTGTTTGGACAGGTGGTAATTGGATGTGCTTATTGTCTTACAGCTTATTGCAGGTGGCTTATTCATGTAACTTTAGCTTAATTTGGTTGCCATCAATGTGTTTTAGCTTTTTGTTTCCCAATTGTTCATGTTATAGCTTATTTATCAGTTTGCAAGTTTCAAGTTCCTTTTTTAGCTAACTAAGCTTAACTGTTGTGGAGGATAAGCTCCACAGAGCTTATTTGTAGTTTTCAAAAAAGTTTTGTTTTATAAAAGTTAGTTATAATCAGTTGTTAGATGTTTTTGTAAAGATAAAATTAAAAAGAAAAATAGTTTGTAAAGTTGCCACTAGCAGGGATTGAGCCCTGGACCTCTTGGGTTGACCTGGTCAACACCAGACCAACATCATGCACCAACTGGGCTAGGGTATTGTTAGTGCAATTGTTTTCAATTCCTTTATTTATAGTGCACAAGTTTCTCTTTGGCTTATTAATAACAATAAGCTGATTTTTCAGCTTATATATAAGCTCTCCACTTTTTTTATATTTTTCCTAGCTTTATTATTCTAATAAGTATTTTTATAAAAAGTTTTGCAATTTTCACTGTTCATTAAGTATTTTTAGTAATTTAAATTAGTTTTATTAGTTAATATTTAGTAATTAATTAATAATAAATAATTAAAAAGTCAAAAAAAATAATTTTCTTTTTTCTAAAATTTTCTTTTATCATTAGGTTCGTAAAAATATAATTTTCATGTCCGTAGGGTTAGCGTAGCTCAAAATTCACGTTTTATTTTGCGCACTCGCGTTTTATTTAAATAACTTTTACGTTTTTAAATTTAGGTTACGTTAGTAAAAGTCGTTTGTAAAATAAAGAAAAACCAAAAATAAAAAAAAATAAAATTGATAGCTTCTATTTAAGCCATTTTGGCTTATTTTTCTGCTTATTTATAAGCAAACTCTGATTTAAAATTTTTAGATTACGTTTTAGGTTAACTAGGTTTCACGTTATTGTTAATATAGTTTGTTTAAATCGTTCTCATTCGTATTTCCTTAGTGTAATCATTTAAACCCTTATATACCCTTTTCCGTTCAAATTCACCCGATCACAAACCCGTTTCGATTACCATCACACCTCGTCGAGACATAATGAACCGGGGAAACCCTATACTTCCACGGAGATTGACTCTTAAGCTGTTTGACCTGGTTGACCATCCTTTGGTCAATTTAGGTTGATCGTTTGGAGCCAATCAAATTTTGGCGTCGTTGCCGGGGAGGCTGTGCGCGTTATTCTAAACGGTTTTGCAGATTAGTGAATCTGGATATACACTCATTGTATATTTACCATCATTTGTTCATATTTTCTTATTATAAAAACAAAACAGTTCCCGAAAACTTTTTAAAATTAGTTTTCAACGAACACAAAAACACAAAAAGATTTTCTTTCTTATTAAATGTTTATCAAAAATCCTAAAAATATCCATCTTTACCCTCCTACCTTTTTTATTCTTCATCCCTTTACCCTCTACCCTTTTGATTCTAACTTCTTCCACTTCTCCTGTAATTGATTCTAATGACATCTCTCGATGACGATTTCTTTGAACAATGGGCCTTTGAGAGCAAAATTGAAAAACTTATGGCCTTGTCAAAAATGTCGAGATGTCGTGTTGATTATGATGGACCTTCGATTCCTATTCCCTCTCCGGTGAGGGAAATGGAACAAGAAACCGGGGTGACAAAGGACCCGGTACTTTCCTCTGACAATGAAAGTGCTAAATACGTCCAACCTATGGTTGTCCAAAAATCTAAGCTCACAATTGCTCCTAAACCGTCAAGAATTGATCCTAACCTTTCACGGTTTACGGTTAAAAGTTTGTCAAGCAAACGTACAGAGCTTAGGGCAGTAACTGAAAAGAACGACTTACCCAATCTTCACATTTATCAAGAACAAAAACCCGAGACCATAACAGAAGTGGTGGAAATTCCTAGCTCTAAGAGCACACCACTTGTCCCACCTCCGGATTTTATTCCTTGTGTTGGTTGTGGTGATCCGCTTTTTGGTTTACCATGTCGTTGGTGTACATGTGAACAATACGGTAATGATATTCGAGACGGAAGTTGTTTGTTTTGTGGTTTGAGGAATTCATTTGCTTATGATCCTAATCAGAACTCATTCAATGACTCTTCAAATTTTTCCAATTACCCATCACATTCATACGAGCAAGAATCATATTATCCAAATCACAATGGTGCTTCGTATCAAAATACACCAAACTTTTCGTGTGAATATTGTGGAGGCCCTCACCAAGGTTTTGACTGTCTAAATAATCAAAATTTTGGTTATGACCAACATCCACACAATTCACCAAACCAGACTCAACAGTTTTACTGTTGTGAGTACTGTGGTAGCCCACACTACAGTTCTGATTGTCAATCAGGCAACACGCTTGTCTATGAGCAGTTTCCTGATAACAATTATGACTCTAGCACATACGACTCACAACCACATCAGTTTTACTGTTGTGAATACTGTGGAGGTCCTCACTGCAGTTCTGATTGTCAAACAAGGAATCCATTTCCTTGTAACAATTATGACTATTCATCTCAAGACCAACCTCCACAGTACCAATAGACCCAAGCAACTCCTCAATACCCGCAAGACCTTTGTCATGAGGTTCTTGAAGCATTTAAAAAATTTAAGGAGGGGTTGGCTACTACATCATTTCAAAATTCTCGTGAGAAATCAATGGCATAATTACTTGTTGAAGAACGAGATGCTAGAAACGAAATGAGCATGGAAGAATTACTTGCTAAGCAAAGAGCAGCTAAAATACGTGCCAATCTTCGCTATGCTGCTCTATATGATGACGATGATGACAGTGATGATGATGAAGATAACATTGTTATCATTCAAAAAGATTCATCAGATTCATCAATTGTGATTCCTTCCATGGATAATCAGGGAGAAAATAATGTGACAGAGTCACTAGCCGTTGATCAAATGGAACTTGAAAATTCCATAATTGCTAGTACTTCTAAACTCCCTCAGTCTGTTGATATCACACCCGAAGTTCACACTCACTCTCTGAATATGGGGGATGAGCATCTTAGCACTATTCCTGAAAAGGAATCGGACGAATTCATAAAGTCTAGTGTTGAGATCCTTGTCCCAATCCCAGGAGAGTCACAGGGAACTTTGGATCATATGTGTGATTTACTTTCCCCTCTTGAGTGTTCAAACGATCATTTTAAGACTTTCTCAGATTTTAATGATGATTGTACATCTCATGGAGACATTGAGTATATTGAGGCATTACTCCCACAGTCTGATGCTGATCCTCTTCTTGAGGAGTTCGCCGATGAACTTACTCACATCAATCCACTTTCATTGGGAAGTGATGATGGTCTCTGATGAAGCGAAAAATGAACCACTTTTAGGGGGTCATTTAAGCCCGGAATTGAATTTATTTGATCAAATATTGCACTAAATCGTTCCTTTTGTGATTTTAGGTACTTTGGGAGAGAAATCTGGAAAAGGAAGCAATTCGGACGTTTTTGGAGCATAAAAGTGAAGAAAACGCCAAAGTCTTAATTTTCCTTGCTGAGAACAGTAGGTGACGGCGTCAAGAAGAACATCCTGACGGCGTCAAGAGTAATTTGCATGACGGCCCAGTACAAACGTGAAGGCGTCACAAGTAGAGCGTCAAGAGTAAAAGACGTGACGGCCTGGAAAACCTTAACACGTGACGGCGTCAGATGAAGATTAAGGCAGTCCGAGAAGTATTTTGGCGGCGAGATGACGGCGTCACCAATTTAGTCTTGACGCCGTCAGCCTCAATTTCCTATATATAGTTTTCTAATTTTCATTCATAAAAAAAGAGAAGTTTTGGAGAAACCCTAAGGCCGAACTTAGTACGAATTTTACAGGTTTTTCAAGGGTTCTCAGCCCTTGAACCCTTTCATGTGTAATTGAGATAAGTATTCTTTTAATTCAATCAATATGTCTATGTGTTGGTTGTCTATATCTTGTTCTTGTCTTAATTCCATCATGCTAGGCTAGATCTATCTTGTGTTTGCTTAGATCTAATGAAACCTAGATGTTAATTATGTGTTGATTACTTGTTTATGGTTGTATTGGGTGAATGATTTCGATGTTAGGCTTAAGAAAACTGGCAGATCTCCAATTGGTAACATGCTTGAACGTCTTAGGAAACATGAACTAACGTGCACTAGGTTTTACTGGTTGTATTTAATGCATGAGTAAATTCTAATGATCCCATGTTAGGAGCTTCTTAGCCGGCTCGACATAGGAGTGAAGTAGGCACTCATAGGATTGGGGAATTAAGTGCGCCACCCCATGAATGGTATTAAGGAATACAATCCGTCATCCACGCAACTATAACAAGTAATTAACGTGTAAAAGATATCTAGGGAGTAGTGAAATCTAAGTAAACACAATTTCTCCACTTATTGCTCACAACCTTAGTTAATTTAGTTTATTTTCATTTCTAGTATTTTATTTTGATTGCATCTTTAGTATTGGGTTAGTTGACTAGCAACTAATTCCGCCCAAATCCTTAAAACATGTGATTTTTACTTGCTTTCTAAAAAATATAAAAATACAAAAATAATCATCCCTCATCTCTAGAACTAGTATTTAGGTTTTCTAATCCTAGCGACACTATTCCTAGCTGAACGATCAATCCCCCGGTACTTGTCACTATACTATACTACAACGATCAGGTACACTGCCTGGTGGGGGTTGTAAGCTTCTCAAGATCCCTTGAGAGGTAAAGCCTGGTGCGATTCCCACGTATCAGTCTCCTTGATTTTGAAGCCGATCTGGGAGAAATTGAAAGTCTTCTATATCATGATCCACCACTCACTTCTGATCCTAACAGTCCAATAGAGAATGTTAATCTCTTTGTTCCTGAAACTTTCAAAACTACTCTCACCAATCCTCTATTTGAATTCGAATCTGAATTCACTCTGATTTCTGATTATCCAATCTTTGGTATTCGGAATGAGGATTGTGATGAGTCTATTCCGGAACATGAGTTCACATATTCAAATCTTGTGAATGATTCTCTTCATGAGGAGTTCTCCGGTGAACTCACTCATCATATCATGACTCCTCCGGAGTTTGATGGCCCGGAGGGAGATGCACTCAATCATGAGAATTTGGAAATTCCCACCCACCCTCCCGGGATATTTACGAGCTTAACCCTTTAAATCCAAATTCAGGCTAATGAGCCTGCTCTCGAGGAAGAAGATCTTATCATGATTTTCATCATGGTTTTCTTCCTTTTCTTCACCTATAGGGTGACTTCTCCTGTTCTTCACTCCTTCGGGAATGAAGACATTATCTTTGACTCCGGCATTTTCATGTATCATTATCTTGAGCCGGATACTTATCTCATCGGTGTGGAACTTTTACGTGCTTCAAATGTTTGTCCAAACATCTTGAATGAAAGTCCGCTGGAGATTGTTTCTTCCACATCATGCTTCCCCAAGGACAAATGAATTTGGGGTCGAGTCAAGCTAGCGACTCGGTAAACAAAAATAGTAGCATGTACTTAGGGTTTTCACCCTAAGTGTGGGGGAGTTACCCCTGCTATGGTTACAAATAAAGTGAAAAAAAATAGTGTTTCCACATTTAGCTTGTCATGTTGTCTTTTTACGTTCTAAGAGTCGGCATAATAGCCGGGACTTTGAATATTGAGGACAATATTCATTCTAAGTGTGTGTGTGGGGGGGGGGGGGGGGGTATTTCGCTATTCTAGCAAATTTTATCACATTTTACTATCTAGTACCCCTGTTTTTACCAAAAATTTTAAAAAAATTTCACTTGTGTTTCAAAATTTTTGTGGTTATCAGTCCACCATGTCTAAACGACAAAAGGATTGGCTAATCCAGGAGCAAACGGCTCTTGGTAAAGATACATCAAATCCGTTGATGGCTTGCAATTTGCCCAAAATTGTATGGTATATCAACTCGCCATATCCACAAAAGTGAATGAGTTGGCTAGCCCGCAAGATTATGGCTTGTGGTAAAGGCAGTGGAAAAACCATAATTGGTAATCAGCTCACCAAGATGTTGACTATTCCATCAAGAGTTGGCTAGTCCAGAAGCAAACGGCTTTTGGTAAAGACAAATCAAATCCGTTGATAGCTGGTGGTTTGCTCAAAATCACATGGTTATCAAGTGGACCATAGTTCTTACTTGAACTGATACATTTGGCTACTCCAGAAGTGATGGTTTTTGGTAAAGAGTTTCCATTAAGTTTTTCTCAAAAGATTGCTAGGGACTAGCAATAGCTTAGTGTGGGGGATTGATGAGTGTGTAAATACTCATCATTTTTATCGTATCTGAACTGCCAAAACATCCAAAAAAACTCAAAAATGCATCAAAATAGTGAAAATATCCCAGGATTGTGTTTTATATGTTTTAGATGCAAAATGTTTAAAAACAAATGAAAAACGAACAAAGTTTGCATAATTGGCAGTTTCAGTCCCTCAAGTTTCATAAATTGACAAAACTAGTCTTTGAAGATTTAAAACGAAAGAAAAGTCAACCCAATGCATTTAAAAGTCAAAATTTATCAAATATGATCCTTGGGTGAAAACTTTGGGAAAATTACACATTTGGGTGAAAGCTTCTATTTAAGCCATTTTGGCTTATTTTTCTGCTTATTTATAAGCAAACTCTAATTTTAAATTTTTAGATTACGTTTTAGGTTAACTAGGTTTCACGTTATTGTTAATATAGTTTGTTTAAATCGTTCTCATTCGTATTTCCTTAGTGTAATCATTTAAACCCTTATATACCCTTTCCCGTTCAAATCACCCGATCACAAACCCGTTTCGATTACCATCACACCTCGTCGGGACATAACGACCCGGGGAAACCCTATACTTCCACGGAGATTGACTCTTAAGCTGTTTGACCTGGTTGACCATCCTTTGGTCAATTTAGGTTGACCGTTTGGAGCCAATCAAGGAGCTTCTTAGCCGGCTCGACATAGGAGTGAAGTAGGAGCTTATAGGATTGGGGAAGTAAGTACGCCACCCCATGAATGGTATTAAGGAATACAATCCGTCATCCACGCAACTGTAACAAGTAATTAACCTGTAAAAGATATCTAGGGAGTAGTAAAACCTAAGTAAACACAATTCTCCCATATATTGCTCACACCACTAGTATAATTTAGTTTATTTTCATTTTTAGTATTTTATTTTGATTGCATCTTGGTCATTGGGTTAGTTGACTAGCAACTAATTCCGCCCAACTCCTTCAAAACTGAGATTTTTATTTGCTTTTATAAAAACCTAAAAATACAAAAAGAATCATCCCTCATCTCTAGACCTAGTCTTTAGGTTTTCTAATCCTAGCGACACTATTCCCAAGCTGAACGATCAATCCCTCGGTACTTGTCACTATACTATACTACAACGATCCAGTACACTGCCTGGTGGGGGTTGTAAGCTTCTCGAGATCCCTCGAGAGGTAAAGCCTGGTGCAATCCCTACGCATCAGTTGGATCTTCCATTTCACTAATCTAATATTTCATTTTCTCTCATCTCTTTCTCTCTCTAGGAATCCTCCCAACTTCTTTCTCTCTCTAAACTTTCTTCCATTAATTCAATCACAACAACAAGAACCTTACAAGCTAAGATTATGAATATCCTACAATTGGTGTCAAGAGCCATGGTTTCATCTTAGGGACTAGATATTCTCGAATTTTTAGTTGGTTCTTGTTTTATTTTGGTTCGATTTGTTTTCACATGAATACACTCGTGGTTGATTTTGTTTGTTGATAGATTTATATTATTGGTGTATTTTCATTACTAGAATTGTTATAAGATCCTAGTTAAGTGGTTGGTTATCGTACTTTTCTGGTAATAGGTGATTCGTGAGTTTTTGTTTTTTTTATACGTGAGTTTCTTACTAGCGTTTACATATTTTTCGGGTAGCGGTTACGTTTTCTTTTTAGCAATTAGTACATATTCCTTGTTGGTAAAAATTTGTGTGGACCTGGAAAGTGACTCATTTGTCTGTTATTGCACATGGTCTGTCTGCACTTGTCCTTTTCTGTGGATATAGTGATTAGTTCTCTGTCCAAAAGTAGCGATTATCCCAATTTTGTGAGTTGTCCAAAGTAGCAATTAGTTAAATATGTTGTAGTGTTTACCTTTCTTCCTGGGGTTAGATCATAGTTAGCGGTTAGCTCAAGTTAGTGATTAATTAAGGGTTAGCGATTAGTCAAGAGTTAGCGTTTAACTAAGAGTTAACAATTTCTGGTTAGCGATTAGTGAAACATAACCAACACAAAGACAACAACATCAATCTAACTCTTCAGCTCACACCATCCCCTCACAATCAAACAAATATCAAAGTCAACTATCTCTACTTCTCCTAACTAATACAAGACTCGATTGCTATTTATAAAAGACCTCAATTTTATTTCGTGTTTGACATGGTATTTCAAGACCTTCAAAAGATCTAACACACGAAACAATTACATCACAGATCTTAAAATTGAAACAACTAAAGAAAAACAATTAAAGATCTCAGATTTGTGTAACTCATACATAGACCTTTAAAGATCATAGGAGTTATACAAGCGATTCATCATTGATTTATTTTGAATACTAAACTTCTTTTTTAATGTTAGAAAGCTAAAGAAAGAACAAAACATTAACAGTCTTTTTCCCTCTTTCTTTTCGGGTTAAACAAACAAAGAACATCAAAAGTATAACATGCTTAACGATCTCTGATTTGTTCACCTTGAATACCAATCTTTAAAGATTTGAAGTTTGTGAACACAACTCATCACTGATCAATTTAAGAAGATTGGATTCTTATTAATGTTCGAATCTTAAAGAAAGCACAAAACCACAAGGTTTCATACCTTCTCTCATTCGGATTTAAGAAAAACGTGTCATCAATACATATTTACTTGTGTTTAAATCGTTTCCTAATTGCTCCTTTGGTAACAAAAGTAAGAAATCACAATTGTGTGATTTGTTGTTCGGATCTTCATACTAAAGTAACAAGGAATGGGACGATTTTTGTTGGTGGCTACTGCCAAAGATAAGTGACTGCGTGTTTTCTTTTGTAAAAAGTGAATAGGGTTGCTAAGTGAGGGTTAGTGTGTGTTTAATACCGTGAAGTTAGGGTTGTGATTAAGTTGGTGGACTTGGGCCGAGTTTGATTATCTCTTCTCGTTGGGCTACAAGTGTTATATTGGACTTCAGATTTTGAACTGGTACGTGATTGGGATTGTAACTTCAACATGGACGATTTGTGTTGTTTTGGGCTGGACGAATGGTTAGTTGGGCTTGCGGTGATTTTTTGTTTGTGTTGTTGGGCTGTTAGTTTGAGGGACGAGCTGTGTATTTCTACAAGGGACAATTTATGAGATTGAACGTATTTCTCTTTGCTTTGTGAGAACCAAGATACGAAATTTTGTTTACCATTATTTTTCGGGTGTAAGTATTACTCTTGGTGCTAAATTGTTGAGTATAATTTTGGACTACGGTTTTGTGTGAGCTTCAATGTACGAGATTGAGCAATATCTTGGGTTGTGATATTTTCGGGCTTATTGGATAAATCTACAGAGTTTTCTTCAGATTTTGACACACGAACGTTGTCTGATATTCACTGTGACTTGTCTACCTCACCACACTAACTCACTTCAACCAAACCAGATCAATTCTTCGGTGTCTCATGGTTTATTCTTGATTTTGTAAAATCCCGCGAAAGAATCTATTTCTCAGTTTAAATCATAGAATTGTAAAATCCCGTGCACGTTCATATCATGTCAAATTCTTCGGATTCCGTCATATCTGAGATACTCAAATTGTACGACATGAACGATGATCATAAGATTTCCAACCCTGTACAACATGTAAACGTGTTTGATTCTGATAACACTGAAATGGAGTCATCGTGCTCAAATTCTCATGAGAAAGACTTTCTTCAGCCACTTAGATTGTTCGATAGTGCAAAGGACAGTTGCATTGAATGTTTTCGACTACTTCATTCACACACAGTACTTTTAGAGGGAACTGGATTCAAGATGGGATTCGAACGTGCATTTGCAACACTCTTTGGTCAAGATGTTCAAACGTTCACAAACACAATGGCTGCCTTTGCAACACTCTTTAGATCAATTACAACAACAACTTGACCAAGAAGAATCTTCCAATATTGGATCCATGGCTGCCTTTGTGTGATCAACAAACAACTCCAAGTGTTCATCGATTCGAAATTCACTATAGATTATGACTACGACAGTCAGATGACAATAAAGTGTTTTGCTGATCACACGGGAATCGAGGTTGACACGTACAGAGATACACTACTCATTCTCATGGGTAATGTCAAGGAGTTCATTAATGACAGGGAGCTGAGCCAACGATGCAGTGATACTACAGTTGATAAGCATGATACAAACGACAGCTCTTGGACCTTTACTACTCATGGCATTGACATTATTCACAGATCTGAAAATGTCCAAGTTCCATCTGCTGAGGTACATGTCACTGACCAACATGATGTGCTTTCTAATGAACGACAACATACTGATCAAATTAAACCCACTTATGACACATATTTGTTGGAAAAGACTGATAGCAATATCATTTCTGATTCAACAAATATGAATCATAAAGGGGGAGAAAGTGATCAGTATGCTGAACGTGATGATGTGTCAAGTTCGTTGTTTACGGCTGAGATGTTTAAATCAAATGATATGGTTGATAAAGAAGTTTTTAATGAACTTTCAAACAGATTTTTACAAATGGAGAAACATTGTATTTCACTTGAAATCGCAATGCAACAAAAGGAAGAAACTTTTCAAACTAACCAACCATGTAAAAATCCGGAACTTCCTGATTTCCGTGAATTCTTTGTGATTAATGATTTGATAGCCCAACTAGAAGCCAAAAACTTGACAATCAACAATCTGAAAAACTGTATTACGGAAATGAGTGATATGTGTAATGAAGTTAATGAGTCTTTGAAAAGGCATCAAAAGGATCTAGGTGACTCAATCAAAGAAATCAGGACTAAGAATGTAGAACAAACAATATCTTTGATGGCCAAAAATAATGAATTCAAAGCTCAACTTCAGGATAAGGGTTTCACTATTGCAGCACTAAAGAACGAGCTAAGAAAAGCAACAGGGAATAGTGTGATCACTAAGTTTGCAAAACCATCAATCTTGGGGAAACCATTTTTACAATCGAATAGAAACCAATCAGTTGTTAGACAACCGAATGCGTTTAGATCTGAACGACCAAAATTTTCAAAAACACGGTTTGCCTCCCAAGTTGATGCGGAACAAGTTTTGACAAAATGAGTCACTCCACATTATTTGCCTAAGTTAACTGTTTCTAGTTCTGTTAAACCTCAAGAAGTAGCTACTCCAACTCCCAGCACCTCTAGGATTAGTTCAAAAACTGTGTCTAAACCAAGCATTAAGATTCAAAATTCTTATGACATAAATGATTTGCACAAGAACTATGACCTAGTAAAGGCTAGGAAAAGGGCACTACTTCATAAGGATGGTATCTTAGGTTCACAACTTCGCCTGATGCCTCCTGGTTTATTGAGGAACACTGCTAAGGTTCAACCTGTTAAATCTAGGACTTACAATATGTCAACCACAATGCATAAGAAGCAATACAAACCTAAAACTTCTCCTAGGTGGATAAAAACTGTTAAATCTTTGGAGACTAGGAATATCGATAAGCCTTCCGCTATGCATAAGAAGCTTTGTAATCCTAGACCTTTCCATAAGTGGATTCCAACTGGTAGAACTTTTAAGTATGTTGGACTTAAGTGGATACCTACCGGAAAGGTGCTTACTGATGGCAATGTCATGGTTGACCGTGAAACTCCCAAGGGTTTGGATACTAATGTCACTAACCCATATATATGCAATCAAGTTTGTAATGTTAGTGCAGGTAGTCCTTACTCAGTTGCAGGTACATCAATCATTCACTACATGAGAAGACTCAAAGTCTGGAGGCCTAAAGCAAGCATATCTCTTGCTTCAGGAGGTGTAGATAGCCAATGTTGATGTATGTGTGCATAATGACGTTTGAACAAATCAGTTCAAGCCTCGGTCCTCAACTTCATCATTATGGCGTCTGCTGACAACACTTCAGGCCCCGTTCATCAAAGAAAAGAAAGGTGTACGATTCAGTGCGCCTTATCTTTGGAAGAAGAGGAATCTTCTTAGTTTTGACCATTCTCAACAACATGCTTCATGTTTTCTCCATGTTCGTTCTGTCATCAAGTGGATCTGCTCATCATTGCTTGAATTTGTATTCACTTGATCAATCAAAAATGGCATCCTCGTATGCAATTTTTGAGGGGGAGAAGGGTAAATAAACTACATGATTGATTGTATTCTTATTCACATACTCAATCAAAAATGGCAAACCTTGTATGCAATTTTTGAGGGGGAGAAGTGTGAATAAACTACATGATTGAGTGTATTCTTATTCACTTGCTACTCAATCAAAAATGGCAAACCTCATATGCAATTTTGAGGGGGAGAAGTGTGAATATACTACATGATGATTGATGATTGAATAATGGTCATACGACTCTCCTCCGACACCTAATGTTCCATTTACTAAGGATGACTAGGATTTATGTTTGATGAATACTTCTAACCTCCAACGAATGTTGATCATCAAGTTCCTGAAGCTCCTGCTCCGGTTCCTGCTGACTCTACTACTCAACTGGTTCACCTTCATCAATCACCATTGATCAAGATTGATACGTGGGAATTGCATCAGGCTTTACCTCTCGAGAGATCTCGAGAAGCTTACAACCCCTACCAGGCAGTGTACCTGATCGTTGTAGTATAGTATAGTGACAAGTACCGGGGATTGATCGTTCAACTCAGGAATAGTGTCGCTAGGATTAGAAAGCCTAAGAACTAGGTCTAGAGGTGAGGGATGATTCTTTTTGTATTTTTATGTTTTATGAAAAGCAATTAAAAATCTTGGTTTTTGGAAGAAGGGGCGGAATTAGTTGCTAGTCAACTAACCCAATAACTAAGATGCAATCAAAATAAAATAATAGAAATGTAAATTAAACTAATTACTAATATAGTATGAACAATAGATGGGAGAATTGTCTTTACTTAGATTTCACTACTCCCTAGATATCTTTTACAGGTTAATTGTTTGTTACAGTTGCGTGGATGATGGATTATATTCCTTAATACCAATCATGGGGTGGCGTACGTACTTCCCCAACTCTATAAGCTCATACTTCACTCCTATGTCGAGCCTGCAAGAAGCTCCTAACATGGGATCACTAGAATTCGCTCATGCATTAAATACAACCATAAAAACCTTAGTACGCATTGGTTCATGTTTCTTAAGACGTTCAAGCATGTTACACAATGGAAGTTTGCCAGTTTTCTTAAGCCTAACATCGAAATTATTCATCCATTACAACTATAAACAAGCAATCAACCTATAATCAACATCTAGGTTTCATTACATCTAAGCAAACACACAAGAGATCTAGCCTAGCATGTTAAAATCAAGACAAGCGTAAGATATATTCAAACAACACATAGACATATTGAATGAATTGAAAGGGTACTTATCTCAATTGAACATGAAGGGTTTCAAGGGGTGAAAACCCTTGAAAATACTGTAAAAGTCGTGTTAGGGTTTATTAAGTTCGACCCTAAAATTCTCCTCCTTTAGAATGAAAATTACAAAGACTATATATAGATTTCCTAAGGTGACGGCGTCAAGAAGAAAGTTCTGACGCCGTCAACCCGCCGCCAAAAATATAATCGGATTGCATAGATCTAGATCTGACGCTGTCATGTGTATTGCTGCTCTGGGCCGTCACCACTTTTACTCTTGACGGCCTTGATTTGACGCCATCACGTTTTCACTGGGCCGTCACCAAAATTGCTCTTGACGCCGTCATCAAATTGCTCTTGACGCCGTCAGGTACTGTTCCCAGCAAGGAAAATTAAGACTTTGCCGTTTTCTTCACTTTTATGCTCCAAAAACGTCCAAAATACTTCCTTTTCCAGAATTCACTCCCAAAGTACCTAAAATCACAAAAGGAACGATTTAGGGCAATATTTGATCAAATAAATTCAAATTCCGGCTTAAATGACCCCCTAAAAACGGATCATTTTTCGCCTCATCAAAGATGCACAGTCTAGAAGTATAACTCAGACTACTCAAGTAACCCAATCTCCAGTTATTCCTCAAGGTGTTGATGATAACCATCATGATTGTGAAGTTGCACACATGAATGATGATCTGTCCCTTTTTTCTATTTCATCACATATTGTTGTTCCTCCAAATGTGCACTTTATAAATCAACCACACGAACATAATGGAAAATGTCGATTATATCGTCAAAACGGCTAAGAATTTGGACATGGAATGTCAAGTAATCACGGAGTTTATTTGGTATCCCTTATTTGAGATTGAATTTGACTTTCACAAAGGCGTGATCTTATTTTACCTTGAATTCGGGGTTGGTTGGATGAAGATTCTTCGAGATCCTTGCTTGAGCTTTTACCTTTACAATGACGAAGACTTGGATATCTAGTTATTTTGGTGATTCTTCATTTTATTACCACAAAATAACTATCACTTTAAGGAGTGTCACAACTCACACGAAGTTGTCGGTAGTCAAGAGGTGATGTACATCTTATACTTGATGGTTGGTTGGTAGAAGAGTATAGAGTACTTAGGGGTTCGATGTTGCACGAAATCTCTACACCGCTCTTTGTCACACACTAGTGCAAGCTTAAGTCACAAGAATGGGGAATTTTACTTCAGTTTTAGGTTTAGTATATTGGGTTTACTTCATCAGTGGTCACTTCAAATAGCCTACATAAGGGGTGGTAAAGATAGTCAGAGAGAGCTGTTTGTAGCACTTGATTCTCACATAATACATCTGAGCCAATATTGTTCTTCTCACATGATTTCAAGTGTAATGTGTTGCTGATTCTGAAGTATCAAAACCAGCAAGGGGGAAGGAGACATACATCTGAATGCTCAACGAGTACACGTGATGAGCTTTATACTTCTTAACTGAAGATATTCCGGGAAGACAAATGTTACAACCGCATAGACAATCAGTGTCTTTACTCGTTTTCTGGTGTATTATTCCATCTTCTTGGAGGAAGTGGTCTCATGATACTTGTGGTACGTATAACATCAGCTTTCAGTGGGATGAAATATGAGAAGAATAGTTGGAGTGTGAGATGATATTGCTTATCAACATCTTCTTACGAGCTGATATGATTTATGGTAAAGTACTTCCAGTTAAGGTTTCATGTACACAATGTTATGATGATTCCGAGTGATCGGAACCATTAGGGAGGAGAAATGTGTACATCAGGGACGCACAACAGGTTCGTGTGATCGGGCTTAATCATTTATTCCTGTGTTGATAACTACGGAGATGATCAGTGCTTCAACCTGTTACTTTGGTGTCATCGTTTCGACTTTTGTTGGGAACATGTGTACACTATGGGCTTATTTACTATGTGAAAGATAACTGGAATGCATTTGGTGAAATAAAGATGTTGATTTATTATTCCCCTGAATAGACAACTGCTCAAAACCGCAGAGTAATGTGTACATCAGGGACGTACAACAGGGTCATGTGATCGGGCTTCATTATACATTCCGGGATTGATTACCACAGAGATGATACGTGGTTCACCTTGTTACTTCGGTGCTATATACGATGAGACTGTTTGCATCACTTCAACTACTTGGGAAGTGGTCTCATGAAGATGATTGTCAGTTTGGGGGAAGCTACCAAAGCATCACATTGAGAAGGCACAAGTTCATATGATTATTCGTGAGCCTCGAATGCTTTGGTAGTGAAAGTTTAAGAGATGTTGACTACTGACTCCTACACGTGCAGAATGATATCCTCACTTTGGTATTCACATCATCATCTTCTTAAATTGAATAATATTTCTTGCACATATCTTAAACCATAATTTTTCTGTAAATATCTTTTTCAAAACAAAAATAAAATAAAACATATACAAAATTTTCAAAAAATTACAAAAAAAAAAATAATAAATAAAGAAATAAAAAAAAATGAATCTTCTTTCTCCATGTGCAAACTTCTTACCTTCAAAACTATGTTCCTCCATTAAAACTAATATTGCTCTGCACTGTCAAAATGAAACATGTTTTGAGGGGGAGAAAATTTTCACATCATCATGAAGTTGGCACACCTTATCATAATTCTTCACGAAAAAACTTCAACAATATAGACTAATGATTTTTTTTATCCTCGATTATTTCCCACGATTATGGGTTTCTAATTGGTTGTTGATTAATTGTTCCAAAAATGTTTTAAATGAGTTCAACGGTCAAAAAGGCATAATCAGAGACTAAGGTTTATGTAATTATCGATTGGAGCATCTCTCTTTGATGTGTTTTAATCTAATTAATTAGTTTATATTTCCTTAGAGAACACTAATGAATGCTTGTTTAAGTGCTTGCTCGATTAGAAACATAGGTTGAAATCGTGTGATTTAGGGCTTAAGATGTCGATGTTCTTTGCTACCATTACTAGGTCGTTTTGCTGAACATTATCCATGCATTATGATGCTTGCATGCGTGCAAAGTCACAATATCATAATCCTAAACCATGATAAGAGTCGGAAAATTTTGAGTGAAAGAATGAATTAATCTGTGATCTTGTGTGTTTATTTGTGAATTCTGTGCACTTTTGTAGTTTTTGAATAAGGTTTTGATTCATATGTATGCTTGTTTGTGCATGACGCATTTTTCCGTGAGCATGTAGATGTTATTTGAAGTCAAGATATGTTTCGTCAAAAGTTCAACTATTGCCAAAATGTTTAGTATAAAACATGTTTTGAGGAGGTGAAAAATGTTCAATTGTTTCAAAACTTTTTGTTCATGTAGTTGCATAGTTTCGTTTGATCTCTGCTGCACCAATCTCTTGTAAGAATTTTTGAATAGTATAAAATTAACTAGATATTATCATGAGAAGGATGAGTGAGGTCAAAGGGCTAAATGTGTCAAAAGGTCAAAACTTGAAACAGGATTCAAATGATGTGAAACAAGTATTTTCAAACCCAACACTGCCGGCTTACACCGGTAAAACAAGTGTGGAGACCAAATCTAAGTCGTTCAAAACCTTTCAAATATTCAATATCTAAATTGCTTTCGCTGCGACACAAGAATGACTCGGCTTTGAACATTCCAAATACCGGAAGATTTCCATTTATCACAATAACGAATCTTCAAAAAGAACCCATGTGGTTCAACTTTAGAGGGAAATCTTCTTCTTCAGACTTTAAAACTCCGAGAGAAACACCGGGTTTCTCAATCAACTTTTCAACGGAAAAAGAGTTTTAAATATCCATGGATTCCACGAGTGTTATTTCAAAATGGAACACCGGTTTTCAGTCCTCGTTGGAATTCAAGGAAAGGAAAGTGCATCGCTAAACCATTCTTTAAAACCAAATGTGCACTCCATTTTTTTGTACAAGTTTTTTCTTTCAAAAACTGTAAATAGGAAAATATAAAATCTTCAAAAAATCATAAAAAATCAGAAAAATAGAAAATACCAAAAATAGTTTTTCAAGGCATGTCTTATGGCATCAATAACATTTATGGACCTAGGAATGTCATTCAATAATGACACGGGTCTTTAAATGAAGTTCGAACAGAAGTTCAAAAGGTTTTTCAAAACATGCCTAAATGGCTTGCAGTCATTTCAGACTGTAACCCGAACTTTATATTATGGCTTGCTATTACTTCAGATAGCAACCCGTGTTTTTAAAATGAGGAAAACACGTCGCCAAAAAGACGGTTGTTCCTAACAACAGGTGCAGTTCACCTGGGCATGGATTACTTTACATCCTTGCACCCTCGATCTGATGTACGTTTTAGTGCATCATTTCTTGTTTAAGAAGAGAAGTCTTCTTTACATCACGAATACTTTTCCTTCAATGATTCTTCGGGAAAGTATTTGTTCTAAACTTGGTGGTACCATGATTTTTCAAAATCAATCAAACTTGCAATTTTGTATAAAATTTACCTCTCAATCGATGCTAAATGATTAATCTTTTGAAGTAAAGTGACAATTTGAAAATGGGTCATCGATTGAGGGGGAGAATGATTTCAAAAATTCTATATCATCAAAACTAGATCTTTGTTCATCAACATGAGGTGGATTTAATGTGATTGGTATGTGTCAGAAATTGAATTTTTCATGATTTTCTCGTTAAACTTTAAATCATTTATAAACTCATCATTTCTGACACATATCAGGCTCCCTCAAGGATTGAGGGGGAGCAAAGTATCATCTCATAATCAGTTTATCTTAAATTCAACGACATTTTTTTCTCCCAAAATCTTTGAACTTATTTAAATCACTTGGGATCACAAATCTCAAATGGTTTGAAATTTTTGATTAGGGGAGAAAATGTGATTTAAATATGAAATCTAATTTTTTTTTTTTTAAAAATGTGATTGTTTTGGACTTAAACAAATGCTCTCCCATATGTGCTAAACTCTTTTGTATATCAATGCACATATTGAGGGGGAGCAAATGGTTTATGGTATAAGGATCTTAGCATCTCATATGAGCGAGACTCAGGCTTAACTAATGAATTGACAAAACAAAAACTGCCACTAATCGAAAGGACTTGTCCTGGCCGGGTAATAATTTCAAGCTGGTTTAACCAGTGATGTAAGCGTGTCTCGAAGAGGACGTGTCTGACTAGAGTGTACCATTTCGATAAATCTTTTGTGGACTTGACCAGGCCGGGTAATAATTTCAAGCTAGTTTATCTAGTGATGTAAGCATGTCTCGAATCGGTCATGTGCACTTAAGGTGGATCAATTCAAAAAGTGTAACTCACCCCGACATGTGCAAATTTCTATCAAAAACCTATGAGCACATGTTAAGGGGGAGAATTTGAAAAATATAAAACTCTCAACGTGTTAACAAAATGTGTCTCTTAATCATGAACACGTTGAGAAAATTTTCAATGATTTGATTTATGGCAACATAGGATAGTCATGAAGTTATAAGGTGGCTAAGGTTAGAAAAACCGTCCTATGATCCGCCAGAGCCGGAGGGATCTACCCAAGGACAATATCCTATAGTTAGAGTAGAAGTCCTTAGGAATGATTTAAAAAAGGAGTAATATGAGAATGGAGAAAGAAGGGGTTGAAGAATTAAAAAGAAATGAAATGAGAAAGGGTGAAAAGAAATAGCCCTCCATTTATTCAACCTTAGGGCAGAAACCGGGTTCAATTCATATGCTACTGGTGGAACTAAGGTAACACCGGTATTGAAGACAAGACGTCATGGACCCAGTGACGCACTGCACTAAACCTTCTAGCCACTCAAGTTCTCTGATGAGGCGAAAAATGAACCGTTTTTAGGGGGTCATTTAAGCCCGGAATTGAATTTATCTGATCAAATATTGCCCTAAATCGTTCCTTTTGTGATTTTAGGTACTTTGGGAGTGAATTCTGGAAAAGGAAGCATTTTGGACGTTTTTGGAGCATAAAAGTGAAGAAAACGGCAAAGACTTAATTTTTCATGCTGAGAACAGTACCTGACGGCGTCAAGAGGGAAATTGTGACGGCGTCAGGAGTAAAATCCATGACGACCCAGAGAAAACCTGAAGGCGTCAAGAGAAGGGCGTCAAGAGTAATTTTGGTGACGGCCTACAAAAGGAATACACGTGACGGCGTCAAACCCAGATCTAGGCAGTCCGAGTATTTATTTGGCGGCGAGATGACGGCGTCAGACATTTACTCTTGACGCCGTCACCTCACAAAATCTATCTATACTTTTCTATTTTTCATTCATTGAAAGAGGAACTTGTGTGGAGAATACTAGGGTCGAACCTAATAAACCCTAGGTCATTTGTAACAGTATTTTCAAGGGTTTTCACCCCTTGAAACCTTTCATGTTCAATTAAGATAAGTCCTCTTTCAATTCATTCAATATGTCTATGTGTTGTTTGAATATATCTTATGCTTGTCTTGATTTTAACATGTTAGGCTAGATCTTTCATGTGTTTGCTTAGATGTAATGAAACCTAGATGTTGATTATAGGTTGATTGCTTGTTTATAGTTGTATTGGATGAATGATTTCAATGTTAGGCTTAAGAAAACTGGCAGATCTCCATTGTGTAACATGATTGAACGTCTTAAGAAACATGAACCGATGTGTACTAGGTTTTTATGATTGTATTTAATGCATGAGCGAATTCTAGTGATCCCATGTTAGGAGCTTCTTAGCCGGCTCGACATAGGAGTGAAGTAGGAGCTTATAGGATTGGGGAAGTAAGTACGCCACCCCATGAATGGTATTAAGGAATACAATCCGTCATCCACGCAACTGCAACAAGTAATTAACCTGTAAAAGATATCTAGGGAGTAGTGAAACCTAAGTAAACACAATTCTCCCATATATTGCTCACACCACTATCTTAATTTAGTTTATTTTCATTTCTAGTATTTTATTTTGATTGCATCTAAGTTATTGGGTTAGTTGAATAGCAACTAATTCCGCCCACTCCTCTAAAAACCGAGATTTTTAATTGTTTTCATAAAACCTAAAAAATACAAAAAAGAATCATCCCTCATCTCTAGACCTAGTCTTTAGGTTTTCTAATCCTAGCGACACTATTCCTAAGCTGAACGATCAATCCCCCGGTACTTGTCACTATACTATACTACAACGATCAGGTACACTGCCTGGTGGGGGTTGTAAGCTTCTCGAGATCCCTCGAGAGGTAAAGCCTGGTGCAATCCCTACGCATCATTCTCTTAAAAGGACTTGTTTCATTCTCACGGGGAACCGGTGTAAACTATCAACTTATCTCTTAGAAATGATTGATATTGAAGCAGGAGACCTCTCCCTAGTCTCCGCATAGGAAAACCAAATCTTGCACTTATCGAGTCTAGAGCCTCGAGATGCATCAAAAGATCTCAATAGGAACACTAGATACTTTTGCACTGGTGACTCATTATCAAGGGCACCAGTTGCACATTTGAGAGTCCTACGTAGATCTTAGCAATCTACCAGAACATTCATGAGAGAAATTACTAATGTAATTATCAGTGATTGAATGAAAATTTCTGCCAGGGTCAACATCAAACAGCCCTGAAAGCAGCTCACTTAGGTAATTCCCTATGGATTACGCTTAGTGGTCACAGTGGTTACAAATGGTCTACAGTCGTGGAGTGACCTCCAGCGACTCACCCAATTGTTGATCTACTTAGGTAGATCTAGCTTGTAAATCCTCTCGGGGCTTGCCAATTGGGAACGGTCTTGGTAAGGGTTAGAAGGAGTCTTCACACTATGCTGTAGATGATCTCTAATTCCAAACCTATAAGTACTGAATGATTTGTTGCTAACTGTTTGCTTGCAGGAATTTCTGACGGTTGCAGTAGATTGCTGAAAAGATGCTGATCCATCACCCCATGCTCACACATCGACATCTTAATCAAGAAATTATGATCATTGAATGGGCTTCATCTATGCTTCCACAACTCTGATGCTGAAGATCATGATCCTGAAAAGTGTGAGCATGTCGATACTAAAATGTCCACGTCACATGGAGATGTTACTACACAAAGATGGCTTGGAGACATTCATTTGGATGATGCACTCAAAGCAAAGTCAAAGATCATCCAACACATAAAACAAGTCATCTAATATCCACTGCCGGAAGCACAAAGATTAATGACTATGAAGAATCACTGACTACGAGCTGCGAAGATTCAATTCGAAGAATAGAATGCTAGAATTCAATTTGTATTTTCTGGGGTGACCTCCCTTAGGGGGGAGATTGTTAGGAATATAAATATTCACGTGAAAGACTCGGTCACCCCGAGTGTAGATTAGCATTACATAGCTCGTAGTCTTATTAATATTTAGTTAGTATGTAGATTAATTTAAGAAACACCGTGGAGGACGGACGGGTCTTTACTCACTGTACACCCGATCCACAGCCCGCAGGAGGGCGTTTTGTGTGTAACTATAAATACCCCTCTCCACATGTGGAGAGGGTTGGAGCTTCCATTTCAATAATCTAATATTTCATTTTCTCTCATCTCTTTCTCTCTCTAGGAATCCTCCCAACTTCTTTCTCTCTCTAAACTTTCTTCCATTAATTCAATCACAATAACAAGAACCTTACAAGCTAAGATTATGAATATCCTACAGATATCCACACCTACTTACCACATAATCGTCATTGAGGTCAGTTTTGAACACGTAGAACAATGTGGCCAAATTTCCATTCATTTTTGCACATTTCTTATTCTCGGGTTCAGCTTTGCAAATATGATCATTATATTTTCAAAGATCCTTGATTGCCTTTTGCATAAGCATAGTCGCCCAGACTTTGAAAAATCTTTTGATACGACGCTTACCCGCTATTTGTATTTGTTACATATATCACTCAGACTTTGAAAAATCTTTTGTTCAACTATTTATTTTTAAACATATGAATTTCACTCAACCTTTGTGTTGACTTTTTAGCATTTTTTATCTCAGGTATTTGAAGTATTGCTTTACTGGCTTTTAGAGTGGCATGAAGACTTATGATGGCTATCCATATTTTTCACCTACTTTTACTATCTTTCTTTTATTAACTATCATTCGAAAAACCTTTTAAATTGTTTGTGTGCCTTGCACTGCTGGGAACCTTTTAACTTTGGTATTTTGATATGTTTGAATGATTTAGCATTTAAAACAACTCGCTTGAGTTCGTTTCTATTGTTGTGATTGTCTTGCTATGAAGTAACCCCCAACTTTTATTCCGCTGCAAAATATATTTTATTCTGCTGCAAAAACCTATTTTTCTCGGGGTGTTACACAACATTGTCTCATGGAGTGCAAAGAAACAACCAACTGGATCGCGTTCAAGTTGTGAATCCGAATACCGGGCATTGGCCAACACCGCTTCTGAGATAGTTTGGATCACTCATTTGCTATGAGAACTTCACGTTTTACCTGCTGGTCATCCCACACTTTTATGTAACAATCGTAGAGCTTTATTTTTAAGTCAAAACCAGAGCTCGCCTAAGCGGGCGAAGCATATTGACATCGACTACCATTTTGTTCGTGAGTTAGGTCTTTTAGGGAAACTGTACACTAAGTATGTCTCTACTCATTTATAGCTAGCCAACATTTTCACGAAGAGTCTAGCACGTCCACTTTTTTGAATTAGGGAAACTGTAAACTAAGTATGTCTCTACTCATTTACAGCTAGCTGACATTTTCACGAAGAGTTAACACGTCCACTTCCTGAAGACCAAGCTTTGTGTTGGTTCTCCCCCGTCTTCGCTTGTTGGAGGGTAAGGAAATAATTCTATCCGATCCTAGTTTATAGAATGAGATTGTTATATCCTTTATTAAAGGAAGTTTGTTATATATTGTATATTATAGATATTGTAGACTATACGTCTATACATCTCATCATTTTAAGGTGATTATTAAAAACATAATAGAATTAAACAACATGTGTTGCTTACATTGTTCTAATTTGCTACACGTACAGTTGAAAGTAGTTTTAAAGCTCGTCCAAAACAAACTACTATAAAAATGTTAAATTCAGAATATGGTAAAGTAGTTATTGGGTGGGGAATAAGTGTATTTCATTATTCCATACACCCTTTTTTATTTGCTATTAAATTGACAATTCACAGGAACAACGATTCAGATAACATGGATTAACGATTTAGTTTCATAATATTAGTTTCATTTACTCGCACCGAAAACTCTCTCGCCTCGTTAGGTAATTAAATACAATTGCTCAAACAAATGTTTACTCACCCAATTAATAAATCAAACGCCCAACTAAACAATACAAAAAGATCAGATAAGACATGGTAGCCTGGTAGGCATATGGTACCAAAAGATAAGCGGTAAGTACACACTAAAAGTCAAACATATGGACTTTATTAACAATGTTCTATATTTCATTCTTAGAGTCACATTGATTATTGCATATAGCAATAGCCTAACAAAAGAGTATCTACTATAAAAAGTCAAAGTCAATAAAGTTGACCATAATATATTTGTAGTAAATTAAAACGCCCAAATAAAAAATGCATCGCCCAAATTAAATTGAAACGCCCCACCAAGCATTTTGACCATCGCCCAGGAAACATACATCGCTCAGGTTAAATTGAAATGCCCCACATTTATAAACCCATCGCCCAAGAAAAAGCCCACGCCTCATCACTCGCCTAACACTTGCCTAGGTCTCTCCCAACATTCGCCTCATCATTTAAACTCCCCCAGGTTTTGCCCAACACTCGCCCGAAAATAATACATAAAAAACAATACAAATCTTGCATTTAACCGATTAGTTTAGAGACACGTGTATGGTGAAAATTATCTACTAACCTATCTAAAGGATAATATTTGAAAGTTCGTTTTGGAAAAAAGTTAAGGCGAAGTCGATATTCGTAAACCAGTATTAGAAATGGTTCATTTAAAAAAATTTCTTAAAAAAATAAGAAAAGTATATCCATAACAAACATCCCCCGTATCCGTTATGTCATTTTCTAATGCCCTAAAACCCAATTTTACTCGATTTCTTCACCAGGTGATAACTTTTTTTATATCCTAATAAGTTTCATTTTCATCATTTGCATGTATATTTGCATTGTCTGATCCACTGTTCCTATACAATTAAGCGATCCTGATACTGATTATTATTGTTTATGATTACAAGGTAACATATAGGAATCTGGGTGGGTTTTATTAGATACTATATAGCTGTAAAATTGATTAATAATTCGCGTGTAGAGGATCTCATTTAATAAATTTGTGTTATAGCATTTCACTACTTGTTTGAAACATAGCGCGGTATCAACGTATGTCAAGGGACTAATTTGCTAGACTAAATTGATAGCTAATTATGCATAGAAATGATGCACGATAAAATAGGGATGCAGGATACCAATTTATACTACTAATTACTAATTAGCTATAAACCAAGATTCTATGTCTTTGGACCAATGATCATACAGTAGATAACGTGCGTGCGTGGAAGTTCATTCTTGTAATAAGGTTGATGCCATGGTACAAAGTTTGTGCTAGTAAATTAGTTTTGATAGCTAACATCATTTCCGGTTTTTATTTGTGGGTCCATTTGCATTATGCGATGGTAATGGAGATGGGATATCTTTTAATTGATGTCTAACATGAGAAAATAATGAGTGAAACATAATGTTTCTTGCTGTTTTATCTTAGTTTGTTGTTAATCACATGCTGCTAAATTTTGTTAATAAGAGCTTTTTTTTTCCTCAGCTATCGTTCCACAGGTTAAGTTCTTCACTTGCTGTTTATCGTAAAAGAGACAGTGCATCTACCGAGGGATTAGGTGGCTACTTAGTTATGGACTCTGCAGCAAAAGTAGATGCAATAGGAAGTCGCTTACCAACAGAGGCAACAAAGATACTACAGTCATTGGCTTCTAGCTGGGATGATGTTGTTGATGTAGATGCTTTACAAGTAATACGACTCAAGGGTGCTATGACAAATGAAGTCTACCAAATCAAGTGGCCAACCAACAGCGAACACTCACGAAAGGTTTTAGTGAGGATATATGGCGAGGGTGTGGGTGTGTTCTTTGACCGTGAATTGGAGATTAAGACATTTGAGTTCCTGTCCAAACAAGGCCAAGGACCTCGTCTACTAGGGCGTTTCTCAAATGGGCGGATTGAAGAATTCATCCGTGCACGGGTATGTGTCGCTTTTTCATGTTTATTAAATGTTTTCCTTGTGGTGGCGCGTGAATTTGGCTCTATTTATTTATGTAAAAGATGTGTTAAAATGCATAATAGGACATAAGGCATAAGCACATAAAGAAGTCTGTATTTTGTAGATTAGCATATGTTAGTAGAATTAGTCCACATCCCAATCCTGACACGTGACCCAAGACTATATATATAATTTAAATAGTAAATAAAAGTTTAATATAGGGCTGCAAAGGAGTTTAAGTTTTTTTTTTTTTTTTTTTTTTTTTTTTTTTTTTTTTTTTTTTTTTTTGAAGTATTTGAGCTCAGAACTCTGCTTTTGCCATGGCCCTGGACAAATGTGAATAATATGTTATCTATCTTGTGGGTATAAGTGATGAGGTGACATATAATGTTCTTGACCTCTATATAGCTAAAGATGTTTGACAGCGAAGCTAAGGAGACTCTCGATAAGCGAAGTATAGACAAGATATTGCTCATGTTCCTTTTGTTGTAGTCTTTCTAATTTCCTATTCGCATGCATATCGTTTGGATATGTTTTCCTTACTTTAAGAGCTATTTGGAGGCCGAGTGGAAGACAACCAAACCGTCACTAACATCAATATCAACATACCAAACCGTCATTAACGTACCATGTAATTGTTTGTTGGTAAAATAAATTTGTAACGCTATGCACCACTCTACCTTGCAACTGGTATGGGCAAATTTGATATCAATTTTTTCCTGCAACATAACCAACAGCATACCCTACACCATAGGTCATAACGTATCTGATTACAGAACCCACAACCTAATCATAGCCTAGATAATAGCCCATAACATAACCTACACCACAACCAATAAGGCAATAACATAGCCTAGATCATTGTTGGGAACATTATCGGAATTACAGGTGAAAACATAGATGACAAGATGTTCAGCTACATGTCAAATGGCATGTCTGAAAACATAGACGAGGATGTGTTCATAAGTTCATAACAAAGTCAAGAGTATAGCCGATGGGGTATTTAATAAGATAGTCAATGTTACTGTTAAAATATTCTGAACGATAACAATGTAGGCGCAACATATCCTATGAGGAAAATCTATTGTAACTTAAAAATTTGGTATCTAATCTTGGGTCGAGAACACTACACTATGCTTTAGAGGTTAGCAGCACCAAGGATGCAAGGAGGTTGGTGGAGCAAGACCCAAAATTAGTTATCAACAAGGAAAACTAATTGCTTTTTTTTACCGGAGCATAACCTCTATTGGATTTTTGATTAGTACCCCTAAACAGCATCTTCAGCAATTGGTCAATTAACTATTTGAAGTTTAATGTCCTTAGTAGTCAAAAGATTGTGAATAATATCTGTCACACTCTAATATTAATATGAATATTATTTTTAATTAGCACAAGCTACACTTGACCCACACAATAACCACCTGTTTTTACCCGTCACTTAACCCACTCATTTTACCATTAATAGTCAATAACAGTTAAGTGCTTTATAATCTTTTTTGTTCTAGTCGAAGTTTGTGCAAGTTATGGCTGATAGACTTTGAAGCCTTAGGAGAATAAGTTTCATTAACTAATTATATTTTACCTTTTCTTTGTGGGATTCAGACACTCTCAGCTTGTGATTTGCGGGATCCTGATATATCTGCACTTATAGCATCAAAGCTAAAGGAGTTTCATGACCTTAATATGCCTGGTCCAAAGAAGCCCTTGGTCTGGGATAGATTGCGGTATATCTCTCTCTTAATCCTTACGAGTTGAAGTCTCACCATGTTCACCTACAAAGGATTGAGGTTGCATGGCTAGTTAGCTTACTTTGTACTACATATCCACATTAAGCTATATTTTTATATTGTAGATTAATATTTCTGTCATTCACTTTTTTGCTTCAGTAATTGGCTTAGTGCAGCTAAAAGCATGTGCTCTGCAGAAGAAATGCAGTCCCTCCGTTTGGATGCCATGGAGGAAGAGATAGAAACTTTGCACAATTGTCTTGCAGCAGATCAGCTTGCATTTTGTCACAATGATTTACAATATGGGAACATAATGATTGATGAAGATACAAGATCCATAACCATAATTGTGAGCATCTACTTGCCATGTTAGCTTCATGAATATTCCTTTCAGTGTTCTATAGTTTTGTTAGCAAATTTTAAATTTTTAACTAGTATTCATGTTAAATTTGGGATATAGCTTGTGGTGCAGTTTATGGATTGTGGACCACATATGGCGTTTGATATGCTTTTGAGCTTTCTATTGTTGCTGAGTGTGATGTGAACAAACTTTAGAATTTTATTAAGAAAAATATTCACGGAGTATTGACTTTTCTATGTTAATCTTCCTACAATATAGGATAAGGTTGGGGGTGTAGTTTTTTGACTTTGAACCACATGCCTGATTTGGTGTTATCAACTTTTAATGTTTAGGTATCTACAAAGTCATCCACAGATAACCCATATTGTTTAGTTTGGTTTTTTAGGTATCTACAAAGTCATCCACATGCCTTTTAATGTCATCCATATTGTTTAGTTTGGTTTTTTAGGTATCTACAATGTTTAGGTGTTATCAACTTTTAGTTTGGTTTGGTTTGGTTTGGTTTTTTTGGTTTTTTAGTTTGGTTTGGTTTTTTAGGTATCCATACAAAGTCATCCATATTGTTTAGTTTGGTTTTTTAGGTATCTACAATGTTTAGGTGTTATCAACTTTTAATGTTTAGGTATCTACAAAGTCATCCACATGCCTGACTTGTGTATCTGCTATTATATTTGGTTTTTTTATGGCTGATTATTGGATATTGTGTCTGCATGTGAGTTAAATGTGTAATGGCCTGATTGGATAGGAACCCAATGTTTTAATAACTAAGGCAAACATGCTAGAATACCCACTTAAATCAACATAATATTAGGAAGCTAATTTTGTTTAACCACTTTAATATTACTCTGAAGTAAAGGCCACATAGTCTATATATGATTTACTCATATTTCGTTTACATTCCAAGTCAAACGAGCTAATGAATCGTGGAAGTTTCAAGTTTTGGATTGATTAAAATATCATCATACCAAGCAGGATCCATAGATCAACATACAGAAATACCACTTATATCAATGATTCTGTCTCATCAACTGGGAAACATGACTTTGCAACAATCTGTAGTTTCTAAATGTTATGATTATTAGACCTTCAATATCGTTTATTTACTTAAAAAGGCTCCTGTTAGTTAGCTTCTCCATGCGCTCTTTTTACCTCACAATTACACGAGCATTGAGCTTTGGCTATCTCTATTTCTAATAGTACCATTTTTACAGGACTATGAATATGCTTGTTACAACCCTTTAATGTTTGATATTGCAAATCACTTTTGTGAGATGGCTGCTGATTATCATACAGAAACGCCTCATCTGTTGGATTATAGTAAATACCCTAGTAGGTCATCATGCTTAGTTATTTATCTTCTGGTTAAATTCTTCTTAAATACTATAATGCTTCAGCTAAGTATGGATTGCAACTTAAACAGGTCTCGAAGAGCGTAGGAGATTTCTGCATGTATATCTGAGCTCTTCAGGTACTAAACAACAATAACATGTTTACAGTGTTCTTATGCGTTGGACAGGTATACTTTTTGATAGATAATGATAAACAAATATGTTTTGTTGTCTTGACGAATATAAACATCATCGTATAAATATTATGTTTTCATAATCATGTCAGGTTTCATAAAAAAAAATCGAATTTTAATAAACAAATCGTTAAGCTTTTAAAATAGATTTTCTATATTGTGTAAAATGAATAGTTCCTCACCTTCACTCGATCCTTAAGTATTTGAATTGCAGACAACTTAAAAGACTATTTTATCAAAATCAACCGGCTGTGAAATGTGCCTTCACAGGCCCGTCATAATTTCCTTCTTTTCATCTAAGTGCTGAAAATATGTGTTTAAAATGGTTGTTACATAATGAAAAGCATTACAACGCTATAAATAATCATGCTGAGCAGGAAGTTAGTAATTTTTAACAAAGTTTGCTTTAAGTTGGAATAGTGTTACATACATTAGAAATTTAGAAATGCTTAGCAGCCAGCCAAATCACTCTTTGATTCACTTACTAGAAGTCTCAATATCATAGTATCTTATTCCCTTCATTGATATGTTTTTGGTCTCCTCATTCCCGAATTCTGTGATTATTTTTAAACCACTATCCAAATAGGGTTAAAACCGAATATCTGATGCACCTAATATTTCTCCACATAATGCAGATTGTTTGTATCGCTTGTATACTTTTAGCTTGGATTCTATGATTTGTAGCTAAGTTTCTCTAACATAATGAGTTTCATACATGAAATTGCTCAAGACACTAACAGGCTTGGGGAATAAAGTCCCGAAGCATCTTTGGGAACAGTTATAGAAAGGGGCAATCACATATATAGCCAACGAAAGTTGGATAAGCATTTTACAATATGCATTAAAAACTTATATTTTCAGGAAATATGCAAATATTCAAGTTTCATCGGTATATATGCAATTTCCCCTTTTAGAAATACTGACCAGCCCTAGATACATTAGGTTGGTTAGACACTTGAATGTGCTTGCGCAATTGACACAACCCACATCTAAGACTGGGGGTCTAATGGGAATGATGGGCCAAACAACATGCTGGAAACAGCGGATTCCCTCACACGTCATAGATGATGGAACATCATACACCGAAGAGGCTACACACAGACACTATCGTAAGCATAAAAACCTCTAGAATTGCCAAGGGTGCCAGACTATTTGAAAGGTAAATATGCTTAGGTGTTTATAAAGATTTAGTTTGGTTTGTCGTACTGAAGCAATAGGCCCCTTTTAATGGAATCAAGATGCAGAAGGCATGCTTGTCATATATGATCAAGAAAATAA
Organism: Artemisia argyi; assembly: GCA_030686995.1. Classification (NCBI taxonomy): domain Eukaryota; kingdom Viridiplantae; phylum Streptophyta; class Magnoliopsida; order Asterales; family Asteraceae; genus Artemisia; species Artemisia argyi. Next base: position 94,720,460 of record CM060684.1, read on the forward strand.
TCCAAGATATAGCAGGCACACTAGATTAGGTGGTAAGAGTATTAGTATCTGCAATAGTGGTATGAAAACAAATCAGTCTTAAATTATATAACATATTAACATTAATAAGTCACACACACACACACACGCCGAAATCACGTTTTAAATGGTCTAACCTGTAACTCCTCGCTATATCACTTTCTCTGACTTTGTCCTGCTTATCTAATCAATCCTTTTGCATTTCACGACATTCTATCCTCATATAGCAGTCAGAGTCTTGTGTGTTGCCAAGTTGCTGTCTGTACTCTGTATTGTGTGTCTTCGTTTCCATGAACCTCTGCCTTTACGTCTCCCATGTGCTATAAGCATAGGATTCTTGTACAATTTTGGATATATTAGCTTTCAGAACATTTCTCACAACCGGACGTTGGATTGCCTACTATCAGCAATGCCTGTGTTTCTAGATGTGTAGGATTTTTCAATCTACTTTTTACTATGTTACTACATATTATACAATATGGTATGTGATGAGCATAAAGTTATTCCTTATCCGTTAACTATGTATTCTTGGATCAGGAAAGTTTTGATTTTGACCTTTTGTATTGGGATAATGACTGGGTAATATGCAATATATTGCCAGGTGAGACCTTGGTTGCCTTTTGACTAGCATGATGTTAATAATATGGGGTTGGCATAGTCTCCTGGATTTTTTTGTGCTGAACTACTCCTACTTGAAGGTTTTTGCTGCCAATCTAGATTATAAAATTATGGAACTGTAGTGTATGAAACTCAAGAGACAATTTAAACGGACAGCCTTCTTCAACTGTTTCGTGTAATCTCAGCTACTAACAAGATACTTAACAAAACCAGAGAGTGAACTATAACTTTGGACAAACCGGATACAAAATCAAGTAGCAACCAACTAACAAATGTCCAGATAAAGTAATAAGGCTTATATTTGAAGCTAATAACAAATATACATAAAATTTAGTTTTTTTATCAAGTCTAACTCTTCAGTATGTGGTTCAGGTAATCAACCCAGCGACTTAGAAGTTGACAAGATGCTTGAAGAAGTTGAAAAGTATAGTCTTGCAAGTCATCTATTTTGGGGCTTATGGGGAGTAATATCGGTATGAAGTCATATTTTTCCTTTTCTTTTTTAAGAATCTTCTGCAAATGTTTAGTTCTTGGAACACATTCTTATGAGAAAAGGGACTTCCATAAATGGTCAATAATCTTATAAAGTGTTTGCCTGTAATAGCTTTCTCATATTCGATAGGGGGGAAATTAGTTGCTAATGTTCATCTTTTATTGTAGGAACATGTTAATGAAATTGATTTCGACTACATGGAGTATGCAAGGCAAAGGTTTCAAGAGTACTGGTTACAGAAACCTAAAACATTGGGTTCCTAGGGTCGATATTACTTTTATGACGAGTGGTAATGACTGCTCGCTAGAAGGCTCTTTGGTTTTATCTCAAATTTCTTTCATAGTATCGTGGAAATGTTGCTTTTGGCAACCAGACTATTGCACAGAATTTTATCACAAATCTTGGAACATTTGTGCCAACAGTTTAGGCGTTTAGCATTTCACTTTGTTTCTTGTCATGAATTGCCTGGATTCCCAAGAGTCGAAGCACGGTAATGAAACTGGTGAATGTGAAGAGGGAGCAAGGTTTTGGTTTCATGGAGCGTACTGAACCGCGATAATTGTCTGATATGCTAAGAAGCTGAAGGATGATTAATGAAGACAAACATTTGTTACAACTACATCAAATAATAAAAGTTGGCGCTTATATTGGTGTTATTTTTTTATTATTTTTATTATTTTTTTTTAGTTTGTAATACAAGACAAATCAAAATAATTGCTTTGAGTAAATGCTAGAGAAGATTTGGGATGCCAAAAAGTTGGGTTTTTTTTTTTACTTATCTTTTAAATACAGTTTTTTTAGGTGACAATTTCATCCCACTAGAATACAGATTTGGTTTGTTGCGTTGTGTGGTGTCAATGGGTCACATTTGGATCGAATGATGACCAATCACCAATGTATGATCCAACTAAATGGATCATGATCCGATTCATGACCCAAGACAATGGATCGTAATCTGACCCATGATCCACCTAAATTAAATGGGTAGCTTATGATCCAAATCGACCCATTTAAAGTACAGTTAAAAAAAGTTTGCAGCTTCAAGCTCGATGTCAAGACACGTGGTTTTTTTCTTTCAAGTTTTATAATTGATATTTAAGGCTAGACACAATAAGGAGAGAGTTAATCCCCTTATTTTCTCTGTCACGTCAGCTTTCTCTCTTTAGCGTTCTTTTTTTTCAACTTTTTCAACTAAAAAAATTAAATTTTATTACATGTTTTTTTTCCCTTCTTTTATAAAAGAACAAATTACAAATAATATTTTAAAACATTACAAAAATATTTTTTGTAAAAAGGTCCAATTATACATTAGCAAAAAAAAATTAAAAAAATAAAAAATAAAAAATCCACTACAGATTAGCGCAAAAAAAAAAAAAAAAAAAAAAAAAAAAAAAAAAAAAAAAAAATCAACTTCTTTCATCTTCACTAAAAAAAACACACTAACACACATTCAAAACACACACAAGAGGGTAATATGGATCAAAAAGAAAAAAAAAAATAAAACAAAAAAAAAATGGTACTCGGTCGAGATCACAACCTTCAATCGTTTTTTTCCTCCCTCATTTCGGTCGCGACCGAGTCTCAGCACGGTCGACTCCATTACTGTCGCCAGCCTAATACAAGTACAGTAGTTTTTCCAATCAATGATTACTCGTATGTGTATCCTGTGTCATTTAATACTCACTTAAGTCATTGTTAAACATATTGATATAGGCACAAGAGTACTCATCCATGTCTACTAAACAAGTTCATTAGTAATTTAGAGAAGTGTACATTATAAATTGCACGTCATTCTGTAATAATTTACCCAATAAAAGTCAACAAATTAAGTTAAACATACGTTGTTACATGGTCGACCATGGACAAAGAATTGGTTTACAAAATAGTAAAAAAATAATAATAATAATAATAAAATAAATAAATAAATAAAATTTCTAACTTTCGCCTTTTTAATAGGTCGACTCGGGCGGTTCATGGATCTACCCAAATAATGATCCACATAAATGAATTGACCCATTGGGTCTCTAATTTGTTTATTGGGTCATTTTTTTTACCCATTGGATCATACAATGAGGCACGTTCGAATCGGATTTAGATCGCGATCTAACCCATTGACAGGTAGTTATACGCCAAAGTATATTGTTTGGTTTGGCCGAATAGACGTGGAATACCAGTCAAACAATAACCTTTGACATTTTCCAATTCAAGCTGGTGAAGCTAATGTTTATTTTTGCTAAATTGTTAGAAGTAGTGATGTGTTAAATCTTGTTTTAAATTTATAATACCCTACTTAACCTAATAGACTAACACTTACGGGCAGTGTACTCATTCAATTCTAGCTAGTATGGTAAGTACGAGTCGTTTACAAGGAGTAGATGAACTTTATAGCTATAGTCGACTTTGAAAAGGCTTTCGATTCTATAAGATAGGATTACTTAAATGATGTCTTAAAGATGTTTGGGTTTGGTGACAAATGGTGTGGTTGGATTAATCGTTGTTAAGTGCAGGTCATTTAGTTTGTAATAGGTCGTTAGTTAAACGGGCTTATATGTTTAAGCTTAAGGGTCCGCCCATGTAGCAAGCCCATGGGCAGCCCATACATAGTTTGTAAATACAATAAATACCCCTTCCCACCAAGAGAAGGGTGTTGGTTCTAGTAATATCATTTTCATTCCTTGCATAAATTAGTTCATCCCTCTCTCTCTACTCTGTTTCTCTCTCTAAAACTATCAAGTATACTTGTTTAAAGATGAAAGAATATCTGACCTAACATGTGGTATCATCGCTGGAAGATGATTTAGGTTGTGCTTTTAGTGTTAATGTCCAAAACTTTTAAGTTTTAGACTTTCAAATTTTTTCGAGTTTTCTCTCGTAAAAATTCAAAATTTTATCTCAAAAACCTAAAAAGCTTGCATTTTTAAATTAGTATTAGAGATAATAAGTGGTTTTTAGCTAAAGTTATGGTTAAAAATGTTTAGATAAGTGTTTTTTAATCGATTTTGAAAGGTTAGTAAAATTGTATTTCTCCGGACTTCGAAACCCGTAATCTCCGAATTTATCCTCCGGATTTTGACATTGTCTTCCTCCGGATTTTGACACTGTCTTCCTCTGGATTTTGGTAACTAATAAGGATTTAGAACGTGCGTTTTTAGGGGGTCATTAAGTATCTAAACTAGTATATTTGATCAATTATTACCCTAAATTGTTTCTTTTCGAGTTTAATGTACTTTGAAAGCGAATGTCGGAAAAGAGCGAGTTTTTGGCTTATTTTGACAAGAAAGCAAAGAAAACGACTAAGTCACGAAACATCGGGAAAAGGAGGCCTGACGGCGTCACAATCCCAACGTAACGCTATCACTTGCAATTCGACATAATGATTCAATGATAATTTTATAAGTGAAGGTTCATATAACTGTGACGGTCTAGAGCTAATGGCGTCACTACCAGAGCAACAGTGTATGACGGCGTCACGACCTATAAGGTGACGCCATCACAACGGTGACACAGCTAAGGACGAAACCTTAATGACGGCGAGCTGACGCGTCACAACCATAACGTGAGGCCGTCACCAATATAAATCTATATATATTTTTCGTGTTTTTCTCATTCATTGTAACATCTTGTAGAGGTAACTTGGTGCATGATTTTCATAGATCTTATAAGGGTTTGTAGCCCCTAAACTCCATGTTTTATTGAAGTTAAGTAATTTCTCTTTAATCATTCAATATGTTTATGTGTTGTTTGATCTTCTCTTCTCTTTAACATGCTCGACTAAATTAATTAGTGTTTGCTTAGGATTTAATGAAACCTAGTTATTGATTATTGATTGTCATCTCTTGTTTAATTAGTGTATCGCGTTAGAAGTAGGAAAACTGGCTTTATCATTAGTATATTAGCTTGTACATCCAACTTAGCGCTTCTTCATTAGAGTGCGCTAGTTGTTTTCATTCGTTGTATTTATTGCGTGAATTGCGGATTGTTGACATTAGGAAGTCTTAATTAGACGGCATAATTGATGATCGATGACATTAGGATTTCTTAAAAGAGACCAATATATTCATAGAGTTAAGGAATTCAGCACCACCCTACAACCAATATTAAGGAATACAACGCGCTAATTAAAACAAGGACGTGACAAATTCGACTAATCAGTAGGAGATTGAAATGTATATGTTTTGTTAAAAGGTATAAAGTTTATTTACTAAAAATAAAACTTAAACATTTAATTAATATAATTCTTGGGAAAATGATTAAAATGTATATGTTTTGTTAAAAGTTATTTTATAAAACTAATAATAGTTTTGACATGTTTTTATAATAAAAGATAAGTAAATATGAAAATGTAATATAACTTGAAAGTTTATCGGCTCGGTTAGTTGAGCCGTGACTCAAGGCGAGTCACGACAATAGTATTTGAATTCGTCGTTGTTTATTTCGTTTGTTTGTTTGTTACTTATTTAAATTGTCTCGATATGGAGTTTCGGTAATATTTGACGAAATGGGAAAAACAATAATAAAAGATAACTATAGTTAAGGGATAATGTTGCAACAGTTGGATTCGGATTGGATATCGTGATCTTATATATTGTGGACAAAGGATTGGACGTATTGGATTACGGTATTGGTTATTTGGACGTTATGGACCCTTTGATACCAAGACGGAAGGATATGATAGACTTTGATTAGTTTGACATATCTGGACCCGAACAATACAAAATGGTCGATAAAATTAAACAACTAATATAAACGCGAATAATATGTTCAATTATATAATATAACTTGTGACATTTAACGATAACTTAATTATTCAAAGAGTCGTTTGACTCGGGAAACGTTCAATAAACAGGAAGGTCATGCCGAAATTTCGTGAAATCTTTTATAAACTAAAATCATTTGAGATTTACTAAATATCCTAAAATCTTTTCAACATTTATGTTTTTCCAATGTTATTTTGGGAAAATGGTAAATACCGAAACTACTTATTGATGTTTTATTCTTATTTGTTTGATTGTTTCTTTTTTTTTTCAGGTCATTATCATTTCTGTCTTGATTCTGTTTGTTTTCTTTAATCTTTTTCTTCTCGTTTATTCTTCTTTACCCTTCGTCCGCGTTCGCCGACTTTATTTATTTCTTAAATCGCCACATGAGACTTAAACATATTTTCTTTCAAACGCCATTGGAACTAAAACCCTTTCTTCAAGTATTGTTTATTGAATCATTCAAGTATTATTTTTGAGTATGCCATTTAACTGATTAGGTTGTGCTAAGGTTCATCTACTGTGACGCGTTATTTGATTACTAGTGATATCTCTTTCTCTGCTGCTAAGGTGTGATTCATAGCCCCATTTTACTTTTTAATTGGTTATAAACCTTTGGGGTGAGATACATGCTTCTAAATGTTTGCTAAGCACAATAGTTTATTTGTATGCTATTCTTGACTAGTATGCTTTCCTGATTGGTATGCTTTTCCAGACCGATGTGCTAAGTAGTTGTACCTTGCCACAAGCAAGTCCCTCAGATCATGAACCATTAATCACCTGCGGGCGAGCGCGAATATAGGGATATAGGCTTATAGGAATTGACCCTCCAGCCATGGTGGGCTAAGTCCGGTCCACATGTAATGTACTATATTCGATTTCCCTAGGTATCTGGCATGTACCTAGCTTTGGGGGCATTTATTATATTATGAAATTCCGCGGTTATTATCGACTTACTCTTGTATTACTAGTGTTGGTTAACGTTTTGCATGTCATGAGCTTAGCATTATCACATTATCACTTATTATTATTATTATTATTATTATTATTATTATTATTATATATATATATATATATATATATATATATATATATATATATATATATATATATATATATATATATATACACACACAGGGATGTATATTTACTTTTGCTTACCCGGTATTTGCATTTGTTGCTCATATCATCCAGACTTAAAAATCTTGTGCTTAAACTTTATTTACTAAACCTATGAATTACACTCAACATTTGTGTTGACTTTTTAAGCATGTTTTATCTCAGGTAACTAGCTATTGAAGTATGCTTTTGGGCAAAGGAGTGGCTAGGACTTTTGGAGGTTATCTACCTGTGGCTATTCTTTCTAACTTATTATCTTTTCTACAAAACCTTTTAAAAATATGTCTTAAATTTCCGCTGCAAACTTGTTATTTCCGCTGCAAAACTTTGTTTATGTTTCTGCTGCAACTATGTTTATTTTCCGCTGCTACTTTGTTTAAGAGTCTTTGAACTCTAATGGTTTTATGTAATCAAATGTTGTGTTTTATTTAAAAATGTCCCGTCATGAGGTCGTTTTCTATGGATGTGACTGTTTTACCCCTCGAGTAATACCCCTGGCTATGTTCCGCTGCCATACCCGAGTTGGGGGTGTTACAATTGTCAGTCAGAATCATCATCCATACACAGTAAGATATTTACCTTTCTCATGGTGATTGATGTTGTCGTTTTAGTATAGTGTTTATTTTCTGAAGAAATGCTTAGGAAAATATTTCCCCGGGTCGTGTCCCAACGAAGGTGTGAATGGAATTTTGAATTCTCGATTTGTGAAACGTGTCGTGAAAGTGGTAAAAAGTGATTTTGATGAGATTATACTAAGAAATATGAAAATGAAACACAAATAACCAACTAAGCACGTAAATCAAATAAACAAACTAAAAACGTAACGTAAAATCGAAATCGAAAGCTTAAACGTAAAATAAACGTCAACGTACGAAATAAAAAAGTGAATTTTGAGCTACACTACTACTACGGACTTGAAAATAATTTTGAAACATTAAAAATGATAAAAGAAAATTTTGAGAAAAAGAAAATTATTTTTTTGACTTTTTATTTATTTTTTATGAATTAAAAACTAATTATACTAATTAAAAAATAAAAGAAAATGCAAATAAGGTGAGAAAAATGAAATTAAATTTTGAAAATTATAAAATAACTAAAAACTAATTTGAAAACTAAAAACTAATTTTTTTGGCTTTTGGTGAAATTTTTGGGAATTAAAAACTATTAAATCTAATTAAAAATTCAAATTAAATTCAAAATAAATGGGAAAAATGTAAAATAAATTTCTAAAATTCTAAAATAAATGAAAATAAATTTTAAAAATATTTTTCGATTTTTCTTGGCTTTTTCTGATTTTTTTGGAAATTTTGGTAATTAAAAAGTAATAAAAATTGATTAAAATTGAAAATTAAATAAGAAAAATAGCAAATAAGGTCAGAAAAATATGAAAAATTCAGATAAATTCTAAAATAATATTTCAAACTAAAGAAAAATTTGAAAAGTGAAAAATAAACACTGTAGCTATTACTTGCTTTGAAAACAGCTTATAATCAAGTGCTTATCAATAAGCACAGTTGACCAGAGTTGACCAAAACTTAAACAAATGATTTTGGGACTAAAATAAGCTGAAGAGAACAGGAATAAGATCAAATAGCACTCAGAAATACAGATGAGAGCACAAACAGGTCCAATAAGCAATGATTAATAAGCAACAAGCCAAAACAGAATAAGCTAATGGCAAAGGCTTAACTGAGAACAACAATTTAAGGCCAAATGAACCTAAATGAACAACCAATATGAGAAAAGAACCAATAATTCTTACTTGCAGCCCTCTAAATGCAACAGAAACATAGGTCTCAACACTCCTTATTGCAGCTTATTTCTAGGCAACTTTATAAGCTATAAAGTGAGATCTAATGGGGGAGAAAGTAAGTCTATACTACTGGCTACTTAGAAAAACAAGAAGCTTAAAATTCTAAGCTATATTGGACCACTGAATGGACTTGGGATCAGGTGCTCATGAACCTGCAGGCCTATGGGAGTTTGACTATTGGCTCACAAATGAAGTTTGACTAAGTTGAGATTCTTTTGATCCTAGCTTATACTAAATGTATTATTAAGCTTGTTTGTGACTAAAATTACCTAAGTTCTATCTAACTCTATTGAGATGCCAAGGTAACAGATTAAACTTAAACTAATAATGAACACATAAATGACTATTGAATTGAATTCTGACTTAGTGCATTTAACCTACTGAATTGATGCTAGAACTAGTTAGCTACACCTAATGCAACTATTTAAGCAGAGATATGAGTGAGAAAAACCACAAGAGCAAACAGAAACCTATTAATCCAAACACCCCTATAGATGGCAGATAACACTACAACTGTGGATACTGAATTTGTTCCTACTGTTTATATAATCCTAACAGATCCCTTAGACTTAATTAAAGCAAAATGAACAATAAGATGCAATAAAGAACACTAGCAATAGAGAAATGCAGGAAATACCAAATTGATGCAGTAGAAACTTAAGATAAAACTAGGACTGTGGATACTCAATCTTAAGCATACAATACTATATCAAACTTCAACTGAACAAAATAGAAAGGAAATTGTTAACTAAGAAATGCAGAAAAGTTGAAAGGTAAGATATAAACTCACAATAAGCATAGAATGGCTTATTTGGTTAGTATTTGGTGTATTTGGTCTGATTTATGGCTAAAAAGGATGTGTGAAAAAGCACACATCAAAATCCCCCAGACTAAGGTATTGCCGTGTCCTCACGCAATGTCATCACCTCACGCTTAAGAGACAAATAATTTCAAAACCTCTTTTTATTGACGTTGTAAAGTAGCAATGATGTTCAAAAGAGATATCAAAATCATTTATTCTAAAAAACGCTCCGTTTTCCGATTTTCATGAACAACAACTACTACTACTCTTTTTGTACTTTTTCATTTATATATGTGACGGTTTGCCTTGTCTTTCGTTATCAATTCTTATCTATTGATAACTTTCAGGGTCAACGAGTAGAAACACTTCTCACAGAGAAGAGACCATACGGATAAAAATCGTCATCCTTGATTTTTCACAAGCTCCCAAAACTAAGCGTAAAATCGAGATCATTGTTTATCTATAAGTTAGGTGCTAACACTACCCACAAAAGTTAATTGTGTCATTACCTCTTGTTCCCAGGTCCTAAGTTTTGTATCTCAAGATTTTAATTTGTGAGAAATGAATTGCTTCATATTTTCTCGTTTTGATATTTGTTAGTCCGATAAGAGCACAAAATTTGAACGCTAAGTAGTTTCCAAACTTTCCCTCGAAAACCCCTGCATACAAAAATCGGTCCACATGAAGGTCTCTGATTTAACACGATTTGTGGAGGTCCCCCTTTTTATTTACGACCGAGACATCCCATGTTTGAGACCCGAAACGGAAGCTTTTTATTAGGGAAACCCCCGGAGTCGAAGCTTGGCATTTTTGCATAATTATAAGCACTTTAATAATACTTGGTCCTTAGCCCTTTATTTCTTTTACAACAACGGTTTATGAGCCGCCAGGATGTAAGAGCTTTATTATGACCTTGGATTTATATCCGCTGCTTTTTATAGCTTTGGATTCCTCTGCCTTTTTATTTGGCTTTGGACTATTATTATTGATATTCATAATCATATGCCAAACCCCGAGTCCTACGGCCTTTACTAAGATCACAACATCGGCTGCGAACCGGCAAGATGCAATAGTCTATTTCACCGTAACACTGGCAGTACCCCTATGTGTACCAAACCCCCATATGCAGAGATTTTATTTTGGAACGAGAAAAAACTAAGTATTGCCCAAACCCTATACACTTAATTAATCCTAGAGATCTATTTTTATTGGTGTGCAAGCTTGTGGGAACAAGGAGGCCACAAGTACCTTCCGTGGGCTTTAAAGAGATCCAACTACTCCATGTTTAGCACGAAACTTCTAAATAAACTCTATCATTCCTTGATCTCCGCAAATTTAAAATCCCAAGTAATGAGATACGCGGATTCTTAGCCATAATCTTTTGATTATATTGGTTAAGGGAGACGAGCTAGGGCTCAACACGCCCGGTCAAGTCGAAACATTCATTTCTACTCTCGCCGGTAGGAAAGTCAAAACAAGGTGTCAAAACTTATTATTATATCATCATTCATTTTTTTTTTATTTTTTTTAAATAGGTGACAAATTTAAAATTTTTTGTGGAAAACGGAGTTGCGTAAGTTAACAGCTCAGATGAAGGTAACAGGTCAAATCGAATCGAAGATTCACCCCCCCCCCCCCCAGACTAAAGTGAAACATTGTCCTCAATGTTTTAAAGGTGCGTGTAATCCTACGTAATATCTAAGGCTGTTTTTTAAGTATGCCAAGAGATAAATGTTAGTCGATAAGATTATGGATATGATGAATTTCCGAAAGAGCATCGAAGGATGAGACTCGAGTGGAGAGAACGACAAACCACGAGCACGAGAGTCTTCAAACTTCGGGGAAATTCCTGGACATAAACAACAACAACCACAAAACACGAGATATGGAAGAGGTCGCCCTCCTCACGTCATGCTTATTAGAAATAAGAAAATAAAGAAGATGAAAAGGATAAGCATGGGGTGCCTCCCACGAAGCGCTTGTTTTTGTTCACCGAGTCACATGAGCTTGGGGGTCAAAAACGGTATCCTCACTCCCGGTGGAGTGGAAAAGTGAAGAAATTATGGGATAAGCAAAGAACGGATAAAACACCCAGATGATAAAAGCAAAGTCAATTTCTGAAACGCGGGTGGGTTGGGTGGGTAATGATGCGTGGGGATTGCACCAGGCTTTACCTCTCGAGGGATCTCAAGAAGCTTACAACCCCCACCAGGCAGTGTACCTGATCGTTGTAGTATAGTATAGTGACAAGTACCGGGGGATTGATCGTTCAGCTAGGAATAGTGTCGCTAGGATTAGAAAACCTAAATACTAGTTCTAAAGATGAAGGATGATTATTTTTGTATTTTTATATTTTTTTAGAAAGCAAGTAAAAATCTCGGGTTTGAAGGATTTGGGCGGAATGAGTTGCTAGTCAACTAACCCAATACTAAAAATGCAATCAAAATAAAATACTAAAAATAAAAATAAAACTAAATTAAACTAAGGTTGTGAGCAATAAGTGGAGAAATTGTGTTTACTTAGATTTCACTACTCCCTAGATATCTTTTACACATTAATTACTTGTTATAGTTGCGTGGATGACGGATTGTATTCCTTAATACCATTCATGGGGTGGCGCACTTAACTCCCCAATCCTATGAGTGCCTACTTCACTCCTATGTCGAGCCGGCTAAGAAGCTCCTAACATGGGATCATTAGAATTTACTCATGCATTAAATGCAACCAATAAAACCTAGTGCACATCAGTTTATGTTTCTTAAGACGTTCAAGCATGTTACCATTTGGAGATCTGCCAGTTTTCTTAAGCCTAACATCGAAATCATTCATCCAATACAACCATAAACAAGTAATCAACACATAATCAACATCTAGGTTTCATTAGATCTAAGCAAACACAAGATAAATCTAGCCTAGCATGATGGAATTAAGACAAGCACAAGATATAGACAACCAACACATAGACATATTGATTGAATTAGAAGAACACTTATCTCAATTACACATGTAAGGGTTTAAGGGCTGAAATTTGAAAAACCTGTAAAATTCGTAATAGGTTCGGCCTTAGGGTTTCTCCAAACTTCTCCTTTTTAATGAATGAAAATTAGAAAACTATATATATAGGAAATTGAGGCTGACGGCGTCAAGACCAAATAGGTAACGCCGTCATCTCGCCGCCAAAATAATTCTCGGACTGCCTTGATCTACATCTGACGTCGTCATGTATTAGGTTCTTCCAGGCCGTCACGTGTTAACTCTTGACGCTCTTCCTTGTGACACCTTCATGTTTGCACTGGGCCGTCATGCAATTTACTCTTGACGCCGTCACGATGGTACTCTTGACGCGTCACCTACTGTTCCCAGCAAGGAAAATTAAGACTTTGGCGTTTTCTTCACTTTTATGCTCCAAAAACGTCCGAATTGCTTCCTTTTCCAGATTTCACTCCCAAAGTACCTAAAATCACAAAAGGAATGATTTAGGGCAATATTTGATCAAATAAATTCAATTCCGGGCTTAAATGACCCCCTAAAAGTGGTTCATTTTTCGCCTCATCATATACCCTTACACTTGAAATTTGCTTGTTGATGCGTGGGAATTGCACCAGGCTTTACCTCTCGAGGGATCTCGAGAAGCTTACAACCCCCACCAGGCAGTGTACCTGATCGTTGTAGTATAGTATAGTGACAAGTACCGGGGGATTGATCGTTCAGCTAGGAATAGTGTCGTTAGGATTGAAATTAATCTAACTAGGTCTAAAGGTGAAGGATGATTCTTTTTATATTTTTATATTTTATGAAAAGCAAGTAAAAATCTCGGGTATTGGGATAGTGGGCGGAATTAGTTGCTAATCAACTAACCCAAAAGCTACTATTAATCTAATAAACAAGAAAATAAACTAAGGTTCTACAAGATAAGTGAAGCATGTCTACCCATGATATGTTACTCCTTGCTAGCTATCTAATCCTACCTATTGAATTGTAACCTTGTTTTAATTGACGGGTTGTATTCCTTAATACCATTCATGGGGTATCGCACATAACTCCCCAGTTCTATGAGCTCTTATCTCCTCCTATACCATGCCCAGCACAACCATAGGGATTATAAACAGTGGCTCATGCATTAAATACAACCAATAAAGACCTTAGTGCAATAGGTTCATGTTTCCTAAGATGTTCAAGCATGTTACCATTTGGAGATCTGCCAGTTTTCTTAAGCCTAACATATAAATCATTCAATCAAAACAAGAATCAATAGGAAACAAGGATTATAAACTAAACCAACTAGATCTATTGAAGTTGTCACGCCTTAATTGATGGAGATAGACACAACATCAACAAGAAATCAATGAGATCTAATCAATTATATACAAGTTTCACATAATCATAAGTAGACACAAGGTGAATTAGCAAATCATCATCAAAGAAGAGCAAACAACAATGATAATGGAAAACATAATTAAGATAGAATCATCAACCCAATACATGATGTTTATGGAGTGATTGAAACCCTCTAAGTTGCTGGAAAAACACCCACCTAAACCCAGGAATCGACCTTAGGGTTTAGGGCTTACAAAAAGTGAAGTTGTGATGTTATATTTATAGGCATGTTTTCTGTCGGCAAGGCTTGACGGCGTCAGCTCGTTCTCTTGACGCCGTCACGACCATTTTTTCACCAAATTGTAGATCTCTTCGTCCTCTTCGCGTGGGCTTTTGAATCACCTAAATCCGAGTTCGTATGCAAAAGTTATGACCAAAACAATATCAGCTACTCCGCGAGCAAGTTTTGACAAGTTAACATGTGACGGCCTTGGGTGACGCCTTCACATTCTCTCTGGGCCGTCACCACTTTTACTCTTGACGCCGTCACCAAAATGCTCTTGACGCCGTCAGGTACTGTTCTCAGCATGGAAAATTAAGTCTTTGGCGTTTTCTTCACTTTTATGCTCCAAAAACGCCCAAAATGCTTCCTTTTCCAGAATTCACTCCCAAAGGACCTAAAATCACAAAAGGAACGATTTAGGGCAATGTTTGATCAAATAAATTCGAATTCGGGCTTAAATGACCCCCTTAAAATGGATCATTTTTCGCCTCATCACTTGTCCTCAAGCAAATGCGCTTTTATTCTACTCAAAATACAAGCTAGGGATCATTTAACACTAATATAAAAGTAATTACAACAAATAATCGTTCCACTAAAGACCAAAGACAAGCACGGAGGTCATACACAAGCACCTCACAAAGAGTGTTTAGATACTCACATCTCTCGGGTGTAATAAAGTATAAATTACAATATGGAAACGGAAGATATCTCTCACTACCTGTCATAGCAAAATAGATTACCATAGGCTTGGGAAATGATCAAACCTCCACCACATGGCGTAAGCACCTAGGATAAACTATCAAAGAGGTCTTTTAAAGGGTTGTAACGTTAGGTGTAGGGATATGAAATACACGGTTTTGTTGGATATAGGCAGTCTTTACTGGTGACGAGTTAACAATCTTGGTTAATTACATGTACAATATGGCGTTGCTAAGCCAAGACTAGACTCGACTTAAGCTAATAAATGAAAAATAACAAAAACATAAAATGAACATAGAATGGGGTGTAACAAATTCTTCCTTTAAGTAAAATGCTTAAAGTTAGAAACGAAAAGATAGGCTCGGAGGGGTGTACTAGGGGTTTCGTGTACTAAAAATGAGTACAACGCTAAGGGTGTGGGAAAAATTAGTTGACTTAACTAGCCAAGTAATATGACTTAAATGGTCAAGTAATTATGATACGGGTTTAACACAAGGGTGATCCTAATGCCTCTTATCATGTAGTAAATCCTACTACACGAATGTAGTCTCACTAGCGGTCTTGGGATGCATCACTAACGCAAGTTCTAGAATCTAAATGCTACCGGTACACTCATAAGCACTAATAGTAAATGCTTTTCCTATCAAATCTAAAGGAGAACCTCACATATTTGGGTGGAAAATTTTTCTGAATATACGGTTTTGTGCTAGTCATACAATCTCCTATCCATGAGACGCTTGCTATGGCTAAAGTTTCACTCCTAAATGTTGTAAAAAAATTTAAATTTGGCGCTGAAATTACACTAACAAGTATTTCTCATAGTTTTATTACCCATCTACCATCAAACAAACAAACTCAAGCGAAAGTGTATATGTAAGGTGGTGTGTATTAATACACACACCTTTATTTCGACCAAAACCGGACCTAAACGACCAAAAACCCGACTATGAATGCCAAATTTGTATTGTTTTTGTGTTTGTGATGTGCAGGTAAGGATATTGTGAAAATGGACAAAACCAAGCCAAAAACAACAAACACGAGCACGGGAAATGGAAAGGAATTTAAAGCCGAGGTCGGGAAAGCTAATTTTCAAGTCTGGATCGGATTTATGCTCATTATACTTCGAAGTATCATCACTTGGCAGGAAAAGTTCTTGGAATAAATTTCAGAATTGGTCCTTGAAATTTACACTTTGGCAAAATTAGTCCTTTTCAAATTAAAGCCTAAAAACTATTTTACACTAAATCTGCCAACACAAAAAAAAAAAAAAAAAAAAAAACAATGTCCAATCCATAAACTTAATAGCCCAAGCCCAATCCTAAAATTACACAACCCGGTCCACACCCTATTACCCAACCCGGTCAACCTAATAAATTCCAGTCAAACCATAAGTAATAACAAGACCAGCGCTCTTTTTTGTCCCCAATTTACCCAGAGTTACTATTCATTCTAGAACCCTAAATCACCCCGCTACGAAATTACCACAATTAAGGGTAATTCCGTACAATCACGCACTCCTAGAAGGGTCTGGCATAAGGGAATGATACATGGCATATTACTATTGGTTCAAACGCGTCATCAAGTGACTTGGAAGGCTGTGATTGGATAGCTTGTGTCATTTGGGATCAAGTGAAGGATATTCAAGGGATATTCCATTCGAGATGCTTCTTAGACCTAAGCTCTTGAGCTATATAAAGCACTCCTCACCTCACATTGAAGGCTGTTAGATTTTTAGGATTAGGAGTAGGGATAGCTTAGGGTAGTTTAGTGTAGCAGTAGCTTATTTCAGTTTGATTTAGCTTATTCTGTCATTTTCTTTTTAATTTTGTAATTCAAACTTTTAATATCAATGCAATCTCAATTTTCTTTTTAATTTTACTTGTCTAAATTTACTCAAGTTTTCAATAATTGTTTCTTCATTGTTGTTTTTAAGCTTTCAAATTCTGTTTCATAAGTTCACATAAGCTCATCCAAAGCTTATTGTGAGTTTATACATTGATTACTACTATCTTATATGCTGAATTTCAATAATAGTAAGAAGTCCACGAAAGTCAAAGGGGGAATTTATGATGATGATTATGGGTTTTCTGTTGTTAGCACCATGTTTTCTGGTGTATTTTAAGCCTATCCAAAGATAGGCTTGGATCAAATGTACCCTCTGTTCAGCTGAGGGATTGAATTGTAAGTTTACTCTTTACATTTTGATTCTGAATTGCTCCTTATGCTTATGTAGTTTTATACATTAATAACTTACTTGATTATTGTTATAATTTGCTTAGTTTTGTTATTCTATTGCTAGTTTGATCTATTTTGGTTTGTCATCAGCTTAGTTCAAGTATTTGTCTCAATAACAGCCTTGTTAATGTTTGAGCTGCACTTTTTGGTTCCTGATGTTTAGAGATGAATTTTATTGTTGCTTTAACTTCTAGAATTGTTATTACATCTGATTTGATCATAGGTTTAGTGATTAATGGTTAGAATCTGTTTTTGATAGTGTAATCTAAAATTAAGGGGTGTTTGGAATAATAGCATATTTGAGGATTGAACTAGTGTAGGTCATTATCTGAATTTCAGTTGGATCTAGTGTTCGAATTAGGTTTTACAATCTATTAGTAGTCTAGGATTTGTGATCTTAAGCTTGTTTTGCAATTTCTAATTCAGTTGTTAGCTTTAAATGGGTCTTCATTAAGCCTCACTAGGCTGCAACTCACCTGCACCATTGTTTCTTGCTCATCAGCCCTGCATCTCAGTTCCTGTTCTTAACCAATTTTTTTTGCGTAAGCCATAGCAGCTTATCTACTTGAGCTATCTGTGAGAAATTTGGTGCTACTAAGAGCTTGTATTATAGATTTGCTGCTTTTGTTCTTATAGTGCACTGTAGAGCTTATTTGGGTAGAGCTGCATATATCCATCAAGATTTTATGATGCACTTTTAATAACTGTTCTAAGTAGCCATATGTTTAGTTTCTTATATGAAAATTTAGATGTGTTCATGGGCTAATTGTTGGTTCTAGTGAATGATTGTTGTACTAGCTTTCATCTCTTTGTAATTTGTGCATTTTGAATCTCTTTTGATTGCTCAGTCTATAGCTACTAGTAGGATAGATAGGCCTGTTTGGTACAAGCTCTTGTAAGCTTGATTTGATGATTTTCCTTTTATGCATTTCTGTGTTTGTGTTTGTGTCTTGTTTCTTGCTAGATTTTACTACTTTCGATTAGCCTAAACCTATTTGCACTTAGTTCCAGTTTATTAGTTCCTTAGCGAGCTTATTGGCCTTTGGCTTTAGCTTCTCTATTTCATTTTTCCTCTTCCATTTCTGTCCCATCTGTCCCAACAAGCCCATTTCAACAGCCCCTCATAAGCTCATATAAGCTCACAATTGTGTGATTTTGGCTCGTTGGATAGCTTTTACAGCTAGCTTCTTGATTTTGTGCTTAACTTGATGTTTAGAGCTTATTAGGATAGCTTAATCAGGCCTGCAAGATAGGAGCTTATCACTTGTTTGCTATAGTAACATAGGACACGCGGCTGAGCTTTCTGGCTTACGGGCAAGGCTTATTTAAGATTTTTGAGCTGCATTAAGTTTGTTTAGGTCCATTACACATTCCCTAAGCTTTTGGTGCGATTTTATGTAGAAGTGCTTATTCAAACTGCTTATTGTGTCCAAACTGCTTATTAGTGGGTTTATTTAAACTTTCTTATTTTTCCTAGTATTAGAATAATATTTTAGATTTTCCAGAATTTTTTCAAATTTTTCCAAGTTGATTTAGTATTTTTCTTAATTTTCCTTTATTAATAATCATTTTTTAATCCTTTTTAATATTCAAAAATCAATAAAAAAAATCAGAAAAAGCTTTTAAAAATACAAAAATATTTTAGATAATTCTTTTATAATATTTTAGAATTTTTAGAATTAAATTTTTATTTTTCCACTTTATTTTTCTATTTTTTTCTTATTTTTAAATCACTTTTTAGTTCCAAAAATAGAAAATAAATAAAAACTCAAAAAAATATTTTTCTTTTACTTAAAATTCTTTTTATTAGTTTAAGATTTTTAGAAAATTGTTTCACATTTGTAGGATCGTTTTTCGAATAAAAGTCGCGTTTTATTTCGTACGTTACGTTTAAATATCGCGTGTGCATTTTCGTTTTCACGTTTTTAACATCTGTGCATATATAGCTTGTACATTCTTCTTATTTCATTATTTCTTATCTTAATTTGAATTCTAAAATCATATTTTTTCACTTTACCACTTTTCAATTCACGATTTCGCGATTCGAAATTTCACGACTCTATTCTACCTTCGTTGGGAAAACGACCCAGGAAATACTTTCACCGGTATTTCTTCGGAATAATTATATACTACAAAAAAGACTTTATCAAAATAGCGCCGCTGCCGGGGAAGGTCGAAGTGAGTTTTTGAATATCGTTTTGAAAAATCGTGTTTTGTTAAGCCTTCCTCTACTTTGTATATATATCTCTATAAAACTTGAAAAATTCAAACACTTTCCTAAAGTGTTTACAAAATACCAAAAAAATAATAAAAGTTACAGCCTCGACTCGACCGAAAGGAAGGGCGTTGTAAATCAAATAAGCCTTACAACATAAGAAAAACGTGAAATTAGTTGTTTATCGGATTACTTCAATTCAACAACCAATTAGCGGGAAAATTCGTTTCTCTCGTTTCGTCGCGCGTAGTTTTGAAAGAAACGGTTTCAATTAACGTAACGTTTTACAAAAAAAAGAAAATAAAAGTTTTTGTGATTTGTTTTTCAATAAATATTAAAACCAAAAATAATCTTCTTATCCTCTAAAATTTGATTCTTTTTATCAAACCCTCTTACGTTTAATTCTTATGGATACGTTTTGTGATAATTGTGGAGAACCTTTTTTCGGAGGGTTGTGTGTGTGGTGTACGTGCGACGAATGTGGAGATAATATTCGTGATGGCGTTTGTTTGAATTGTAATTCTCACACGTGTGATCAAAATTCGTTCAACAATCCGTCAAACGTTCCCGATTACTATACACCACCACCACCTTCGTTTTATTGCTATAATTGTGGAAACCCTTCCGAAGAAGGAATGCCGATGTATGTGGATACACCGATTGTATGTGCTATGCCCCGAGTGCTGACACGTCTTACGCTTACGATCCGAGCCTTGATTGTTATCCTCAAAATGATTTTTATGAGCAAAATTCGTATTACAATGGTAATTCATTTCAAAATACATCGAATTTTAAAAATTGTGGGGGATCGTTTGAAAATTCTTATCATGAACCTAATTCTTGTTACGATTCTAATGGTTTTTACCAACCCCCACAAACTTCCGAATTTAATAATCAAATTTTTGAAATCAAATCAATGATCGATAAGTTGAAAGAAATGGTGGTTAATCATATGACATCTACTCTCGAGCCTAATGAGAAATCGATGGAAGAACCTCTTGTTGAAGAAAGAAAGTTCCAATTTTGTGAGTGTTGTTTGTATGATGATAGTTCCACGATTACGATCAATCGAAATCCTCAAAATGATTCTATCTCTTCTCCCATAGAACCCGAGGACTCTCTAATAATGGGGGACAGGCCTCTTGACACTATTCCGGCAACGGAATCTGACGAATTCAATACGTCAAGTGTTGAGAACCTCGTTCCAATCCAAAGTGAGTCCGGGGAAAATTCTAACGGTGATTCTTCTTTCCATCCTTCTTTCACACCGGTTGAAGGGAGTGATGCCGTTTTAGATGAGATCGAGGCATTTCTTGCTAGTGATGCCATTCCGACAATGGTTGACGATGCTAATTTTGATCCGGAGGAAGATATTCGTGTACTTGAAGAGCTATTGAATGACGAACCGTTAACTTCTCTTCCTCCGATGAACAATGAAGATTATGATGAAGTCAAAAGTTATTCCGATTCTCACAATGAGTATACTACGAGTGATGAAGACTCTTGTATAGATATCGATGATTATGGTGAAGATGATGATGTGGAAATACAAGATAAAGCTCTTCGTGAAACATTGTTGAATGTCAATCTTCTTATCTCCCGTATTGAAGCATTGAATGATCCTCTTACTTCTTCTCCTATCCCCGATATGGATAGTGATTCTTTACCCGAGCTTGAAATTTTTCAATTTGAAGAGACGAGTAGTGGCAATTCCACTATTCATGCTGATATCTCTCTTCCGGATTATGAGTGCTTTAATTTTGATATCGACTCTGTGCTTATTTCCGATAATCCGTTACGTGACCCTCTTATAGAGAATGTCGATCTATTTCTTGCTGCGGATGACTCGATACCACCGGGTATTGAGAATGATGAGAATGACATTTTTTCTTATTTGCTTTCTTTTCGTCCACCTGCGAAACCACCCGATGAAGTTTTTTCCGGTACGAATGAAGATATTTTTAGAATGGTGGACGAGGTTTCTGAACTTGAATTTGCTTTTACCATCCGGGTGTTTCAACCATTTTATACTTATACCATCATTTCTTCTTTCTACTCCACCGGGAGTGAGGACACCATATTTGACCCTGGCATCTCTATCTTTTGTGCCATGTGTCCGTTTCATTTGCTCTCCCCAAGGATGACTTAATTCGGGGATCGAGTCAAGCTCATGTGACTCGGTGAACAAAAACAAGCGCTTCGTGGGAGGCACCCCATGCTTATCATTCATCTTCTTAAATTTCTTATTTCTTAATAACGTGACGTGAGGAGGGGGTGCCTCTTCTACTCTTGTTTGTGATGTTTGTTCAGGATTGTCCGTGATTTATGATGACTCTCGTGCTCGTTATCTCTTCACTTAGAGTCTCATTCATCGGTGCTTTTGGAAATCCTATATCCGTAAATCTTATCGACTAACGTTTTCTTTGGCATAATTAATAAACGGCCTTAGATTTGTTAGGATACCCTTGCCTTTTAAACATTGAGGACAATGTTTCGTTTTAGTCTGGGGGGTGATCGTTCGATCTGATTTTTGCCTTGCACTTTGTTGTGAACTCTCGCAACTCTGTTTTTCCTAAAAAATTGAAAAAATTTGAAAAATTTTAAAAATTTTGAAATAAAAAAAAATGAGAGAAAAAAAAGTCATGGAAAAGCACCAAAAAAATGAGAAAAGTTGAAAAAGTTGTGCAAAAATATAATAAAATTTGAATAAGTGTTTTAACACCTTGTTGACTTTCTTGCTGGCGAGAGTAGGAATAAATATTTTGACTTGACCGGGCGTGTTGAGCCCTAGCTTGTTCCCTTAACCAATGATAATCACATAAGCTTGTGCTAGTTTTGTACACCAGGAGCTATAAAATGCGAATTCTTTCTTAAGAATCTGCAAGTTCCCGTACTTGACTTTATACATGCGCAACTTAAAAGCTTTCGCTAGTCTTTTACATTAGGAGCTAGAAAACGCGAATTCTTCTTCTAGAATTTGCAAGTTTCCGTATCTGACTTTATATATGCGTGGCTGATTATCGGCTAAGTATTCGCGGGTTTCATTATTTGGAATCTTAAATTGCGAAGAGCGAGAAATGATAGAGTTTATTTAGAAGTTAGATGCTAAACGTGGAGTAGTGGTTCTCTTTAGAGCTCATGAGAGGTACTTGTGGCTTTTTACTCCCATCAGAAACGTCACCCATATATAATAGATGTTCTAGGTTAATTAGTGGTATTTCGGTTTGAATAATATTTAGTTCTTTGTTTTCTTAAGAGAATTTTTGCTTTAGAAGTTGGGTACATATCAAGGAACATCAAAAATAAGAGCAAAAAGTGAAAAATCAAAAGTCAAAAATTGATTATCTATGTGGTTTTTGGAGCTACCCGATAAGCTTCCATTGATGTATGAAAAAAAGTGAAGTAAAAAAAATGATGAAAAGTATGAAAAAAGTGAAATGAAGAAAAGTGAAAGTTGAAAGTTGTATCGAATAAGAGCTTATGTACGTAAATAAGTTGTTGGCGCGTGAGGTGCATGTGATAAGTGATTAGTAATCAGTCACATGAGGTGCACGTGATCGTACTCCGCAACTTATATCCTAGATATTGTATGTACCCCAAATTCCTTGATGTGGACCGAATTTCTATTGCAGTAGTTCTTAAGAGAAAATGAATAACTACTTATCGTTTAAACTTAGGTATCACTATCGGACTAAAAATTATTGAAACGAGAAAATATGAAGCAATTCATTTCTCAACAAAATAAAATATTGAGATACAAAACCTAGGATATGGGAGTAAGGAGTTTCCACAAGTAACTGTTATGAGTAGTGTTAGCATCTAATTTGTAGATAAGTTGTGATCTCGTTTGTACGCTTAGTTTGGGGACTCGTGAAAAATCAAAGAGAACGATTTTTATCTGTATGGTCGCTTCTTAAATAGAAGTGTTTCTACTCGTTGACCCTACTAATTATTGCAAAATAATGAAAGTTCAACAAACCGTCACAAGTATGAAGTGAGAAAAGTACAAAAATAGGAAGTGTAAGTGGAATAAAGGAATAAAGAAAATTTTTGGAAAACGGAGCGTTTACGGGAATAAATGATTTTATTACTTCTTTCGAACCTCCTTGCTACTTTTCAAAGTTAGTAGGAAGAGTTTTGAAATTATTTATCCCAAAAGCGTGAATTGATCACATAGCGTGAGGACACGACAATACTTTAGTCGGGGGGATTTTTGTGTGTATTAATACACACACCTTTATTTCAACCAAAACCGGACCTAAACGACCAAAAACCCGACTATGAATGCCAAATTTGTATTGTTTTTGTGTTTGTGATGTGCAGGTATGTAACACCCCGAAAATTGATTAAGCAGCGGAAGTCTAATCGGGGTCATTACAGTTTAGTACACAGTCATACTCATAGAAAACAATTCAAAAGATTGTCAATATCATTCCATGAAAACTCAAATATTCAGAGTTACAAACATTTTTCCAAGATGTTAATTGTTCAACAAAAGTGGTGATGAGTTTGTAAAGAATGATATAATTATTGGAATCAAAAGGGAGGTCCTGCCCTTTGCCAGCTCCGTGCCGCCATGCTTGCTAATTTCCTGAGATAAACATGCTTAAAAAGTCAACACAAAGGTTGAGTGAATCCATAGTAGTTTAAATAGTAATAGTGTGAACACAAGTCAAGTATTTGAAATAAACAAGCCAAGATAGACAGGTCTTGACTAAATCGGGTGTAATATTGCTCCTAAGCCTCATGAAACGTAAGCCTTAACATTGTTTTGACATATCATAAAGATAATAACAATCACCTACACCACAGAAAGGGGCCCTCGGTGACAGGAAATGTGCCAAATTTCCATAATACCTCGAATATAGCACACCTCATGCCAAGTGATCACCTTGACAGAGGTGGGCTGCCATCCAATAGATCTATCAACTATATTCGCGCTCACTCGCAAGTGATTAAGGTTCGTGATATGAGGGACTTGTAGCACAGGTGTCAACTTAGGCAATATCAGGTGATAACAGCATACAGAAAAATACTTGTGTTCGATTTATAGCATGTATCTCCCCACGGGGTTTAAAAACAATTAAAAATGTGGGACCATGAACTCACCTGAAAGGTGCGTAATCACAAGGTGCTCAAAAGTGATGGTGTATTGCTATGGCTAGCAATGAAATTCCTCCGACTTGCGACCTAAATAATACATTGTAACCGGTGTTTTAGATTCGTGTTATAAATGACATGTGATACGTCACGTGTGCGGTGATATCCATTTCGGGTGTCTTAGATATACTTCAAATAACTTTACGTAGTTATTTGTTTGCGTGAATCGGTGTTTGATAAATATCAATTTATTCCGTGATATATAAATGTCGTTAATAAAAATATTTACACGTAAATATTTTTAGTAAAGTACGTATTTATTTTAAAGTTTACGAAATACCATATAAATCTTTAGTATTTATAATATTTATTGTAAAAGTAAATATATTTGTAAGAATATAATTATCATCAAAAGTTACCCTTAACTTTAACAAAGTTACACTTTTTACCCTTTGGTCAAAAATAATTTCCTTTTAGTCCTTTTTGTTCTTTTTGACAATTTATTCCCCAAACTTAGGCCAAATGACAGTTTTTACCCTCAATTTCAAAAAAAAGAGTTCGGTAGTATATAATTAGTCTGAAAGTTTGTGTTTTTGACGGCTTTAGTCCTTTAATGTGAAACTTTTGCAAAATTGGTCCTTGACCTAGTTTTTCGAAAACCAAACTTTTTGTTTCATCATAAGTAGCATTTTAAAACTTGTAAAGATACTTAAACTCGGTTTTTATGCTCCTCGTTAAATCTCAACTTTTGAAACCGAAAATCTCATTAGAATTAGGAGTTGGGCTCGATAGCCCGTTCTAGGCCCAAGTGGGGGTTTTAGTTGAAAATGAAATATATATAGGAGTGCTTCGACATGGGTTTAGTTTAGGTCGTGTTAATGTGTTATAAGGTCGGGTGAGTTTTGCATGTTAAGCTTGTTTGATAAAGGGTGAGTCGTAGATATGGATGGTCGAAAAATATAGATGTGTCGTACGTATAAAAACTAAATGGTGAGGCCACATATAAGGGTGTCGAGGCATTTCATAACACAACATACAAGTGCATTGTGAGTAAAAGAAAGGTGTGTCGCGTGTATGCGTGTTCGTGATATGCATGAGATTAACATACGAAATGAAAAGAGTGAATAACACTTACAACACCAAGAATTGGTGGTGATGAGGTCGTGTGTACATGCAACGAGAACAAACCAAAGTGATACCCTCCTCGTGAAGTGATCTTGTACCAAAACTTAGTTACCCAACTCGTTCTTAACCCAACCCTTGCTTGTGTACGCCTAGTATGCTTCGACAGCAACCAAGAAGAAAAGAACAAGCTTTGTGCTTTGAGAGCTTAATGAAGTTTGAGAGTGTGTGAATACTAGCATTAAATGAGGTTTATATAGGGTGTTCATGGGTGGTTCGTGGTTCCTAAGGACACAACACACCTCAAAATGTCATGTCTTACTCGACATCTTTGTCTAGTTACCATGGTGTTGTCAATTCGAGTTGTAATGGAAGGAAACAACAAGGTATCTTTTGCATAGGTTAGGCCATTTAGGTGTTTAAACTAAGTGGAATTAGGCTCATGGGTGTAAGTGTGTTGGGGAAAATGAGACATACAATCCGGAGGTTAATAACTCGGAGGTGGATATGGCGTTTGTCCATAGGGTCGACGGCTCCATGGTGGCTTCTTGTCTCTTGATACCAAGTCAAAGTGAGATGGGATGGTGGTGTTGAGTTGTGGGAAAACCAAGTTAAGAAAACAAAGGTGTGGTTTGGTTTCGTGTAGCATGTCTTCGCAAAAGAAAAAAAAAAGAACAAACCGAATGGGCTTGGCAAGTCTTCGGCCCAAAGTGAAACAAAAGCAAAGAAAATATAACTCGTGTGGGCTTGTGGTGGTGATCCAGCCCAAGTGAAAAGAAATAGAGTGGGCTAGTGAGGTGATTCGGCCCAAAATAACGGAGTGTCGGTGTTCCGTAAAATTGTGAAATAAATCTCGGTGTCGGTGTCGGTTTGTGAAAACCTCATATATTTAAATGGTGTCGTCATTCATATATATACTTATATGTATATAGTAATAACAAATTTCGTAAAAGTTAATATATATATATATATATATATATATATATATATATATATATATATATATATATATATATATATAAAATAAAATCTCGGTGTTCAATTAGGGTGTCGGGTCGCAAGTGGGAGTTACCGGTGTTAATCCTCATTGGGTGATATCCAAGAGTGGCATTCGGGTGATATCAGGTGACAAAACAAAATCGGGTGTCAAACATACGGTGATTAAAACATTCGGGTGCTCAAACAAACAGTGTTTCATGTAAAAATTTCAAATTAGCCCGCAAAAATGGCTTAGTTTAGAATAATGTCGATAATTAGCATTAATAAATGACCTGGGATTTTACAGTGTATTACAGTACCCCACCCGTTAGATTGGATTCGTCCCGGAATCCAAAGTTGAATCGGTGCTCGGGGTTGTCTCATCAAACAGTTGTGGGTATTTGGCACGCATTTGATCCTCGCGCTTCCATGTGAACTCGGGTCCTCTCTTAGAGTTCCATCTGACCTTAACAATGGGAATGCGACTATGCTTAAGTCGTTTGACCTCCCTATCCATTATCTCTACGGGTTCCTCAATAAAGTTCAACTTATCATCGATTCTGATCTCTTTCAAGGGAATCACAAGTGTTTCATCCGATAAACACTTTTTCAAATTTGACACGTGGAAGGTGTTGTGTACTCTACTGAGTTCCTCAGGTAGTTCCAGTTTGTATGCCACGGGACCGATCCTTTCAATGATCTCGAAGGGTCCAACGTATCTTGGGATTAGCTTTCCACGTTTTCCAAACCTAATCATTCCTTTCCAAGGTGATACCTTAAGCATGACCTTGTGTCCAACTTGAAACTCTATTGGTTTCCTTCGCACATCGGCATAACTCTTTTGCCGATCCCTAGCGGCTTGTAATCGTTGCCTAATCTTCACTATTTTCTCAGTGGTTTCAAGAATCAACTCGGGACCTGAGAGTTGTACATCTCCAATCTCTGCCCAACAAACTGGTGATCTACACTTTCTTCCATAAAGTGCTTCAAACGGTGCAGCCTGAATGTTAGTGTGATAACTGTTGTTATATGAAAATTCTGCTAACGGTAGGTGTTTATCCCAGCCTTTTCCAAAATCAATCACACATGCCCTAAGCATGTCTTCCAGGGTTTGTATAGTCCTTTCACTTTGATCATCAGTCTGTGGATGGTAAGCTGTACTCATATCTAACTTAGTTCCCAAGGCTTTCTGTAAAGATCGCCAAAAGTTAGACGTGAAACGGCTGTCTCGATCGGAGATAATAGAAATCGGCACTCCATTCCGGGAAACTATCTCCTTAAGGTACAAACGTGCAAGAACGTCCATATCATCAGTCTCTTTGATTGGTAAGAAGTGCGCTGACTTCGTGAGACGATCAACAATAACCCATATAGTGTCCAACCCGCTCGATGTCTTGGGTAATTTCGTAATGAAGTCCATTGTAATCCTTTCCCATTTCCACATTGGTAGCTCGGGTTGAATCAAAAGACCGGATGGTTTTTGATGTTCAGCCTTTACTCTTGAGCAGGTCAAACACTTACCGACATACTCTGCAATGTCAGCTTTCATGTTTGGCCACCAATACAACTTCTTTAGATCGTGATACATCTTGTCCGAACCGGGATGAATGGAGTATTTAGACTTATGAGACTCGTGCATGATGAGATCTCGTATTCCTCCATACAATGGAATCCAACTTCTGTCCTTGAAACACAGCCTTCCATATGGTTTCTTGACAAATCCATTCATGCTCTCTGGCATACCGTGAATCTTCTCGTGCGGTCTATTCTCTTCCTTAAGGGCCTCAGCTTGAACTTCAAGAATTTGAGACGGAAGTGGTGATCTAATTGTCATACCCAATGACCTAACTCTGAGGGGTCTAAGTCGTTCCTTTCGACTCAAGGCATCTGCTACAACGTTTGCCTTCCCCGGGTGATAACGGATCTCACAATCATAGTCACTTAGCAACTTTAGCCATCGACGTTGCCTCATGTTCAACTCCTTTTGATCTAAAATGTGCTGAAGACTCTTGTGATCGGTGAAAACCGTACACTTGGTTCCATATAGGTAGTGTCTCCAGATCTTAAGAGCGAATACCACCGCTCCTAATTCTAGATCATGAGTAGTGTAGTTCTCCTCGTGGGGTTTAAGTTGTCTAGAAGCGTAAGCGATTACTTTAAGTCTCTGCATCAACACGGCACCCAAACCTTGGATTGATGCGTCACAATATACCACGAAGTCCTCACTTCCTTCGGGCAGTGCTAGTATCGGTGCTTCACAAAGCTTCTGCTTC
Source organism: Artemisia argyi (assembly GCA_030686995.1). Classification (NCBI taxonomy): domain Eukaryota; kingdom Viridiplantae; phylum Streptophyta; class Magnoliopsida; order Asterales; family Asteraceae; genus Artemisia; species Artemisia argyi. The sequence continues at coordinate 94,749,302 of CM060684.1, forward strand.
AAAAACTGAAATGCCGATTCTTGCTCATCTCCCCATTCAAACTTCTTCTTCTTCTTCTGTGTTAACTCAGTCAAAGGTTTAACAATCCTTGAGAAACCTTCAATAAATCTCCGATAGTATCCGGCAAGACCTAAAAATTGGCGTATCTCGGTAGGACTCGTAGGTGACGCCCAATTTTTAACAGCTTCGATCTTGGCGGGATCAACATGAATACCTTTACTGTCGATAACATGCCCGAGGAATTGTACTTTCTCAATCCAAAAATCACACTTGGAAAATTTGGCGTATAATTTCTCTTCTCTGAGCAGTGTTAGTATAGCCTTCAAGTGTTCTGCGTGCTCTTCCTTACTACGTGAATAAATAAGGATATCATCGATGAGTACAATCACAAACTTATCCAAATAGGGTTTGCACACTCGGTTCATTAAGTCCATAAATACAGCGGGTGCATTTGTTAGACCGAATGGCATTACTTGGAATTCGTAGTGACCATATCTTGTCCTGAAAGCCATCTTAGGGATGTCTTCTTCCCTAACTCTCAGTTGGTGATAACCCGATCTCAAATCAATCTTCGAGTAGACACTCGATCCTTGCAGTTGATCAAACAAATCGTCAATCCTTGGCAATGGATATCGATTCTTAACCGTAAGTTTGTTCAACTCACGATAATCGATACACATCCTGAAGGTTCCATCCTTCTTCTTTACAAACAACACCGGGGCTCCCCACGGTGATGAACTAGGGCGAATAAATCCTTTATCCGACAATTCCTCCAATTGTCTAGATAACTCCTTCATTTATGACGGTGCAAGCCTATAGGGTGCTCGTGCTACGGGTGCTGCTCCTGGCATCAAGTCGATTTGGAATTCCACTTGACGAGTCGGCGGAAGGCCAGGCAAGTCCTCAGGGAAAACTTCTGGAAAGTTCCTGACTATTGGCACATCCTCGAGTCGCTTCTCTTCCGACTTTTTCTTGGTGACTTGAGCTAAGAATACTTGACATCCTCGTTCGATGTACTTCACGACCTTGACGCAAGAAATGACGCTCAAATGTGTCTTAATTCGCTCTCCGCGAACAACCAGGGTTTCGTTATTCAGAGGTATGTGAACGACCTTTTCGTCACAAATGATCTTAGCGCGGTTCTCGGATAACCAATCCATTCCTACAACGACGTCAAAACTACCGAGTCTAATAGGCATAAGGTCAATGGCAAATGGGGTGTCTAATAGCCGTAGGGTGCAACCTCTGAGTATAGTGTTAGTGCTCACTAGCTTTCCATCGGCTAGTTCAATCTCATACGTGGTGTCTAGTTGGGTGGGTGTAATATTAAGCAGGGGTGCAAGTGAAACAGACACGAAACTTTGATCGGCTCCGGAATCAAATAAAACTTTAACGAGGCGGTTGTTTAGAAAGAACGTACCAGTGACTACGTTCGGATCTTGTTGGACATTTCCATCCCCCAACACATAAGCTCTCCCACGTGCATTGTTATTCTTGTTAGGGCACTGACGCCTGTAGTGTCCTTTCTCTCCACAAGCATGGCATACTACAACCACGGGTTGCAAGTTTGCTCCTGTCGCCTTGCAATCTTGTGTCTTATGTCCAACCCTTGAACATTTCCCGCACTTAGCATAACAGGGTCCATTGTGATGCATCTTACACTTGTCACAGAATGGAAGAGGTCCAGCATACCTAGCATCCTTGACTGGTGCGGCGACATAAGCTCTGACAGCTTCCTGTCGTCGGTTTTGTTGGTTGTGGTGGGTGTTTCTGTCATGGTGATAGTTACGGTTGGGGTTACGGTTGTTGTTGTTGTTGTTGTTGTTGTTGTTGTTGTTGTTGTTGTTGTTGTTATTGTTGTTGTTGTTTGTCCTTCAATCATCAAACTTCCTTTTGTGATCGTTGTTTCCCTGAGCAGAGTTACGCTTAATCTCCCGGTCTAGCAGTCTTTGGGCAATGGACATTGTTTCATCCAAAGATTGAGGCTTAGACGAGGTGACGTTTCCCTCAATGCTCCTGGGTAATCCTTCAATGTACCTTTCCAACAACTTTTCCAAATCGGGAACCTTTGAAGGGCAAAGTGTGGCAAGTTCCTGAAATCTCCTATCATAAGCCCTGAGATCATTTCCTTTCACAACCAACGTGTGAAACTCATCTTCTAACTTCTTGATCTCGCCTCTCGGGCAGAACTTCTTCAACATTTTCTCCTTAAAATCAGCCTAGGTAATCTGATAGGCCTCCTCCACACCTATCTTCTGAGCAGTTGCATTCCACCAAGACAACGCGTCTTCCAACAATGTTCCAGTAGCAAACGAGACTCGGCTTTCCGCGGCACAACCGCTCCTCACAACCACAGTCTCAGTTCGCTCAAACCATCGAGCAAGCTCTGTTACTCGTTCAGTTCCTTTGAAGTGAGATGGTTTACAAGCAATGAAGTCCTTATAGGTGCACTTCCGAGTCGCAGCGGACTCGCTCTCAGCAGTGGCTCGATTATTGCTACTAGTTCGTGCCATTGTAGCAGCCTACTCTTCTAAAGCTGCAGCAACACTATCGGCAACCAACTTTCTTATAGCAGCCTGGGTCATAGCGGGTGACGAGGTAGCAGTAGCGGTTTTCCTTGGGGCCATAACTCTATAAAATCGCAAGTGCATAAGTACAAATCCCAAACATTAATAACAAGAGAAATAGTGTAACCAACTCATAATAGTAGAGATCATCACAAAGTACATATCACAACCACACCATAAATACATACATCAACATAACCCTACCATTCATAAATAAACATCACGACATGTAACAACACACATGGAAATTATAATGAATCTCAATATGGGAGCATAATAAAAGATCAAACAACTAGAACATCATAAATCAATATCAATACGTTACAATCGTAACCAACATAAAGTTTTAATAATTTTTGAATTCATTGTTACAAAACAATAAGATACAACAATTATTAATGCCACAGGCGGCAAGTTAAGATGTATCTGTAAGTAATGACATGTCATAGATCTATGAAGGTCCAGGTGCGCCACCTGATCTCCTCTCCAGCTCTCTGATGATCCTGATCATCCCCAACATTTCCATATCTCTGGATCTCTCACGGGCCTGAATCTTCTCAATAGTAGCTGAAAGTGTGTGGATGGTAGAACTAGATGCAGCTAGCTCCTGTGCCTGATGCTCCATCATCTCCTGTGTAATGGCCGCAATCGCTCTCAAATCATCAATCTCGTGCCTCTGAACATCCAGTCGATGACCAAACTCAGTGATGGTAGCCTGTGCCTCCTCAATCTCTGTCCCCATCATCTCAAATACCATCTCTAAAGCTGTCCTATATACCACGAGGTTCGTGACCTCCTCCTGCATACACTCAATCCTCTCCAAGGATATATCCTCAATAACGCTCAACAGCTCATCAAGACGATCCTCATGTCTCACTAACCTAGCAGCCAAAAGAGGGATAGTATGGTGTATCAGTTCCCCAGTGACCAGTAACACTGCTGAAGAGCCATCTCCAAGCTCAGCAGCCCTAGGCGATCCCTCAACCAATCTCCATCTACGTATGTAGTCTAACAAAAACGACCGTCGACGAGCATCGACCAATCTATGAATGCCAGGTGAGGTGGGTGTCTCGGTGGGAGCAGGTGATGGTACAAGTAATGTAGCAGGTGGTGGTATCGGTACAGTAGTAGTCTGTGAGTAGAAAATTGTTGGTGGTGGCATGGGTGGTAAAGCCTCAGAGGTGTGGGGCGCGGTGTAAGTAGGCAACATGTAAGGGTGTGGCTCAGGTGGGGGTGATGCAGCCTGCAGGTGATGGTGGGGGTGCTGGTGATGTCACAGGGGTGAGCTCTGGCATAGAAATAGGTGGTAGTACAGATATGGGTGATGATACAGGTGTAGGTACAGGTGGTGTAACAGTAGAATCAGGCAAAATACAGACTCGTTTCCGAGCCGTGCATTTGCGGGTATAGTCTCCCTCATGATATCGAAACAACTCACCGAAAGACTCAGGCTCATAGGGCTCAAGAATCCTCACTCGATTGCGCCGACGAATCGGTGCAGGCGGGGATGGTGGTGGAATAGAAGCAGCAGTGTCAGAAGTATCGGAGTCAGAAGACTCGTCATCAGCATCTGAACCGGAGTGGTGACTAGCAGGTGGTGTAGGACGATCATCAGCCACAAGAAACTGCTGAGATGTCAGGTACTGATCATAAAGGTACTGTCCCTGTGTCATGGGTCCACAGACAGGACGAAAGAGATGCTGAATAGCAAAAGAATCAATGGGTGTAGAAGCAACCTCACCCTCCTCAAAGGGCTCAGTATCAGCAGAGGGGTCTCCAGATGGAACAGGAGATGGTATAGCAGGTGATACAGGTTGGGTGTCATGGTCAGAATCATGGGTGTCTTGGGTGTCATGGGTGTCATAATCAGATAAGTCAATAGTAGGGTGAGTGGATGATGCTGGTACGACGTCGTCACTGTCGGACAAAATAATAACCGGGGGCGACATGGTACTGTAATATCCCAAAAATAGTAGTGATATAAGTCATTTAGTCTACATAATGCTATATGCACAGTGATCATAGTGTCATAGTGAGCTAAATGCAATGGGTGCTAAAATCAAACATTAAAACATGACGTTGGCAAGCGCTGGCACGGAGGGCACTTTGGTGATAAATAGTTTGTTTAAAATCTGGTGAGGTTATAGTCCAATGTTTTGAAAAATCATTTGGTTCTCTATAACCATGGCTCTGATGCCAATGTGTAACACCCCGAAAATTGATTAAGCAGCGGAAGTCTAATCGGGGTCATTACAGTTTAGTACACAGTCATACTCATAGAAAACAATTCAAAAGATTGTCAATATCATTCCATGAAAACTCAAATATTCAGAGTTACAAACATTTTTCCAAGATGTTAATTGTTCAACAAAAGTGGTGATAAGTTTGTAAAGAATGATATAATTATTGGAATCAAAAGGGAGGTCCTGTGCCCTTTGCCAGCTTCGTGCCGCCATGCTTGCTAATTTCCTGAGATAAACATGCTTAAAAAGTCAACACAAAGGTTGAGTGAATCCGTAGTAGTTTAAATAGTAATAGTGTGAACACAAGTCAAGTATTTGAAATAAACAAGCCAAGATAGACAGGTCTTGACTAAATCGGGTGTAATATTGCTCCTAAGCCTCACGAAACGCAAGCCTTAACATTGATTTGACATATCATAAAGATAATAACAATCACCTACACCACAGAGGATGTAAATGACAAGGGGACCTCGGTGACAGGAAATGTGCCAAATTTCCATAATACCTCGAATATAGCACACCTCCTGCCAAGTGATCACCTTGACAGAGGTGGGCTGCCATCCAATAGATCTATCAACTATATTCGCGCTCACTCGCAAGTGATTAAGGTTCGTGATATGAGGGACTTGTAGCACAGGTGTCAACTTAGGCAATATCAGGTGATAACAGCATACAGAAAAATACTTGTGTTCGATTTATAGCATGTATCTCCCCACGGGGTTTAAAAACAATTAAAAATGTGAGACCATGAACTCACCTGAAAGGTGCGTAATCACAAGGTGCTCAAAAGTGATGGTGTATTGCTATGGCTAGCAATGAAATTCCTCCGACTTGTGACCTAAATAATACATTGTAACCGGTGTTTTAGATTCGTGTTATAAATGACATGTGATACGTCACGTGTGCGGTGATATCCATTTCGGGTGTCTTAGATATACTTCAAATAACTTTACGTAGTTATTTGTTTGCGTGGATACGAATCGGTGTTTGATAAATATCAATTTATTCCGTGATATATAAATGTCGTTAATAAAAATATTTATACGTAAATATTTTTAGTAAAGTACGTATTTATTTTAAAGTTTACGAAATACCATATAAATCTTTAGTATTTATAATATTTATTGTAAAAGTAAATATATTTGTAAGAATATAATTATCATCAAAAGTTACCCTTAACTTTAACAAAGTTACACTTTTTACCCTTTGGTCAAAAATAATTTCCTTTTAGTCCTTTTTGTTCTTTTTGACAATTTATTCCCCAAACTTAGGCCAAATGACAGTTTTTACCCTCAATTTCAAAAAAAAGAGTTCGGTAGTATATAATTAGTCCGAAAGTTTGTGTTTTTGACGGCTTTAGTCCTTTAATGTGAAACTTTTGCAAAATTGGTCCTTGACCTAGTTTTTCGAAAACCAAGCTTTTTGTTTCATCATAAGTAGCATTTTAAAACTTGTAAAGATACTTAAACTCGGTTTTTATGCTCCTCGTTAAATCTCAACTTTTGAAACCGAAAATCTCATTAGAATTAGGAGTTGGGCTCGATAGCCCATTCTAGGCCCAAGTGGGGGTTTTAGTTGAAAACGAAATATATATATAGGAGTGCTTCGACATGGGTTTAGTTTAGGTCGTGTTAATGTGTTATAAGGTCGGGTGAGTTTTGCATGTTAAGCTTGTTTGATAAAGGGTGAGTCGTAGATATGGATGGTCGAAAAATATAGATGTGTCGTACGTATAAAAACTAAATGGTGAGGCCACATATAAGGGTGTCGAGGCGTTTCATAACACAACATACAAGTGCATTGTGAGTAAAAGAAAGGTGTGTCGCGTGTATGCGTGTTCGTGATATGCATGAGATTAACATACGAAATGAAAAGAGTGAATAACACTTACAACACCAAGAATTGGTGGTGATGAGGTCGTGTGTACATGCAACGAGAACAAACCAAAGTGATACCCTCCTCGTGAAGTGATCTTGTACCAAAACTTAGTTACCCAACTCGTTCTTAACCCAACCCTTGCTTGTGTACGCCTAGTATGCTTCGACAGCAACCAAGAAGAAAAGAACAAGCTTTGTGCTTTGAGAGCTTAATGAAGTTTGAGAGTGTGTGAATACTAGCATTAAATGAGGTTTATATAGGGTGTTCATGGGTGGTTCGTGGTTCCTAAGGACACAACACACCTCAAAATGTCATGTCTTACTCGACATCTTTGTCTAGTTACCATGGTGTTGTCAAATCGAGTTGTAATGGAAGGAAACAACAAGGTATCTTTTGCATAGGTTAGGCCATTTAGGTGTTTAAACTAAGTGGAATTAGGCTCATGGGTGTAAGTGTGTTGGGGAAAATGAGACATACAATCCGGAGGTTAATAACTCGGAGGTGGATATGGCGTTTGTCCATAGGGTCGACGGCTCCATGGTGGCTTCTTGTCTCTTGATACCAAGTCAAAGTGAGATGGGATGGTGGTGTTGAGTTGTGGGAAAACCAAGTTAAGAAAACAAAGGTGTGGTTTGGTTTCGTGTAGCATGTCTTCGCAAAAGAAAAAAAAAGAACAAGCCGAATGGGCTTGGCAAGTCTTCGGCCCAAAGTGAAACAAAAGCAAAGAAAATATAACTCGTGTGGGCTTGTGGTGGTGATCCAGCCCAAGTGAAAAGAAATAGAGTGGGCTAGTGAGGTGATTCGGCCCAAAATAACGGAGTGTCGGTGTTCCGTAAAATTGTGAAATAAATCTCGGTGTCGGTGTCGGTTTGTGAAAACCTCATATATTTAAATGGTGTCGTCATTCATATATATATATACTTATATGTATATAGTAATAACAAATTTCGTAAAAGTTAATATATATATATATATATATATATATATATATATATATATATATATATATATATATATATATATATATATATATATATATATAAAATAAAATCTCGGTGTTCAATTAGGGTGTCGGGTCGCAAGTGGGAGTTACCGGTGTTAATCCTCATTGGGTGATATCCAAGAGTGGCATTCGGGTGATATCAGGTGACAAAACAAAATCGGGTGTCAAACATACGGTGATTAAAACATTCGGGTGCTCAAACAAACAGTGTTTCATGTAAAAATTTCAAATTAGCCCGCAAAAATGGCTTAGTTTAGAATAATGTCGATAATTAGCATTAATAAAGGACCTGGGATTTTACGGTGTATTACAAGGTAAGGATATTTTGAAAATGGACAAAACCGAGCCAAAAACAACAAACACGAGCACGGGAAATGGAAAGGAATTTAAAGCCGAGGTCGGGAAAGCCAATTTTCAAGTCTGGATCGGATTTATGCTCATTATACTTCGAAGTATCATCATTTGGCAGGAAAAGTCCTTAGAATAAATTTCAGAATTGGTCCTTGAAATTTACCCTTTGGCAAAATTAGTCCTTTTCAAAATAAAGCCTAAAAACTATTTTACACTAAATCTGCCAACACACAAAAAAAAAAAAAAAAAAAAAAAAAAAAAAAAAAAAAAAAGAACAATGTCCAATCCATAAACTTAATAGCCCAAGCCCAATCCTAAAATTACACAACCCGGTCCACACCCTATTACCCAACCCGGTCAACCTAATAAATTCCAGTCAAACCATAAGTAATAACAAGACCAGCGCTCTTTTTTGTCCCCAATTTTCCCAGAGTTACTATTCATTCTAGAACCCTAAATCACCCCGCTATGAAATTACCACAATTAAGGGTAATTCCGTACAATCACGCACTCCTATAAGGGTCTGGCATAAGGGAATGATACATGGCAGATTACTATTGGTTCAAACGCGTCATCAAGTGACTTGGAAGGCTGTGATTGGATAGCTTGTGTCATTTGGGATCAAGTGAAGGATATTCAAGGGATATTCCATTCGAGATGCTTCTTAGACCTGAGCTCTTGAGCTATATAAAGCACTCCTCACCTCACATTGAAGGCTGTTAGATTTTTAGGATTAGGAGTAGGGATAGCTTAGGGTAGTTTAGTGTAGCAGTAGCTTATTTCAGCTTGATTTAGCTTATTCTGTCATTTTCTTTTTAATTTTGTAATTCAAACTTTTAATATCAATGCAATCTCAATTTTCTTTTTAATTTTACTTGTCTAAATTTACTCAAGTTTTCAATAATTGTTTCTTCATTGTTGTTTTCAAGCTTTCAAATTCTGTTTCATAAGTTCACATAAGCTCATCCAAAGCTTATTGTGAGTTTATACATTGATTACTACTATCTTATATGCTGAATTTCAATAATAGTAAGAAGTCAACGAAAGTCAAAGGGGGAATTTATGATGATGATTCTGGGTTTTCTGTTGTTAGCATCATGTTTTCTGGTGTATTTTAAGCCTATCCAAAGATAGGCTTGGGTCAAATGTACCCTCTGTTCAGCTGAGGGATTGAATTGTAAGTTTACTCTTTACATTTTGATTCTGAATTGCTCCTTATGCTTATGTAGTTTTATACATTAATAGCTTACTTGATTATTGTTATAATTTGCTTAGTTTTGTTATTCTATAGCTAGTTTGATCTATTTTGGTTTGTCATCAGCTTAGTTCAAGTATTTGTCTCAATAACTGCCTTGTTAATGTTTGAGCTGCACTTTTGGGTTCCTGATGTTTAGAGATGAATTTTATTGTTGCTTTAACTTCTAGAATTGTTATTACATCTGATTTGATCATAGGTTTAGTAATTAATGGTTAGAATCTGTTTTTGATAGTGTAATCTAAAATTAAGGGGTGTTTGGAATAATAGCATATTTGAGGATTGAACTAGTGTAGGTCATTATCTGAATTTCAGTTGGATCTAGTGTTCGAATTAGGTTTTACAATCTATTAGTAGTCTAGGATTTGTGATCTTAAGCTTGTTTTGCAATTTCTAATTCAGTTGTTAGCTTTAAATGGGTCTTCATTAAGCCTCACTAGGTTGCAACTCACCTGCACCATTGTTTCTTGCTCATCAGCCCTGCATCTCAGTTCCTGTTCTTAACCAATTTTTTTTGCGTAAGCCATAGCAGTTTATCTACTTGAGCTATCTGTGAGAAATTTGGTGCTACTAAGAGCTTGTATTATAGATTTGCTGCTTTTGTTCTTATAGTGCACTGTAGAGCTTATTTGGGTAGAGCTGCATATATCCATCAAGATTTTATGATGCCCTTTTAATAACTGTTCTAAGTAGCCATATGTTTAGTTTCTTATATGAAAATTTAGATGTGTTCATGGGCTAATTGTTGGTTCTAGTGAATGATTGTTGTACTAGCTTTCATCTCTTTGTAATTTGTGCATTTTGAATCTCTTTTGATTGCTCAGTCTATAGCTACTAGTAGGATAGATAGGCCTGTTTGGTACAAGCTCTTGTAAGCTTGATTTGATGATTTTCCTTTTATGCATTTCTGTGTTTGTGTTTGTGTCTTGTTTCTTGCTAGATTTTACTACTTTTGATTAGCCTAAACCTATTTGCACTTAGTTCCAGTTTATTAGTTCCTTAGCGAGCTTATTGGCCTTTGGCTTTAGCTTCTCTATTTCATTTTTCCTCTTCCATTTCTGTCCCATCTGTCCCAACAAGCCCATTTCAACAGCCACTCATAAGCTCATATAAGCTCACAATTGTGTGATTTTTGGCTCGTTGGATAGATTTTACAGCTAGCTTCTTGATTTTGTGCTTAACTTGATGTTTAGAGCTTATTAGGATAGCTTAATCAGGCCTGCAAGATAGGAGCTTATCACTTGTTTGCTATAGTAACATAGGACACGCGGCTGAGCTTTCTGGCTTACGGGCAAGGCTTATTTGAGATTTTTGAGCTGCATTAAGTTTGTTTAGGTCCATTACACATTCCCTAAGCTTTTGGTGCGATTTTATGTAGAAGTGCTTATTCTAAGTGCTTATTCAAACTGCTTATTATGTCCAAACTGCTTATTAGTGGGCTTATTTAAACTTTCTTATTTTTCCTAGTATTAGAATAATATTTTAGATTTTCCAGAATTTTTTCAAATTTTTCCAAGTTGATTTAGTATTTTTCTTACTTTTCCTTTATTAATAATCATTTTTTAATCCTTTTTAATATTCAAAAATCAATAAAAAAAATCAGAAAAAGCTTTTAAAAATACAAAAATATTTTAGATAATTCTTTATAATATTTTAGAATTTTTAGAATTAAATTTTTATTTTTCCACTTTATTTTTATACTTTTTTCTTATTTGTAAATCACTTTTTAATTCCAAAAATAGAAAATAAATTCTAGAAAATAAATAAAAACTCAAAAAAATATTTTTCTTTTTCTTAAAATTCTTTTTATTAGTTTAAGATTTTTAGAAAATTGTTTCACATTTGTAGGATCGTTTTTCGAATAAAAGTCGCGTTTTATTTCGTACGTTACGTTTAAATATCGCGTGTGCATTTCCGTTTTCACGTTTTTAACATCTGTGCATATATAGCTTGTACATTCTTCTTATTTCATTATTTCTTATCTTAATTTGAATTTTAAAATCATATTTTTTCACTTTACCACTTTTCAATTCACGATTTCGCGATTCGAAATTTCACGACTCCATTCTACCTTCGTTGGGAAAACGACCCGGGAAATACTTTCACCGGTATTTCTTCGGAATAATTATATACTACAAAAAAGACTTTATCATAAGCTATCATCGTTTTACCCTCCCCTTACACTTAAGACGAACATTGTCCCAAATGTTCAAGTAAAGAATGTAAAAGTGAAAAAGTAAAAAGAATCAAATCAAATACTCCCCTGATTCGCTCGGTATGGATAATTAGGTGGCCAGGTTAGATCTTCCTCCAAGAAAATGAACAATCAAAGCTTCCCTTCCAGAAAAATAAATCATCTTCTTGTCATTCATAACCTGTAAATCCTGAGAAAACAAACAAAGCAACCTCGCATAAAATCGACGACAATCTATATAAGTTACTAAATCCTAGAAAACAAGTAAGATATAATGCTTGTGGAATGAAGTTTGCAGATTCCTGGAGATTATAATACATAATAATTCAACAAAAACCTTAAGACTCCGTTAGAAAAACAAAACTGGTAAAATTTCCAGATTTTTACACGTGACGCCGTAAGAAGTGATCTGCAGAAATTCTTATGTTAAGTTTCCGGAAAATTTCTAGAAAAACTTGGTTCTACTTCCTGGAAAATCCTGCAAAACTTCATTATGACTCAATACAAGCATTTGACTCTAACAAATACGAATATACATGTTCACTTAATATTGTGGAGAATCATGATCGGTTTGTTTCTTAAAAACATATTTGGGGTTTCCCCTTACACTTATCTTTTGCAAAAATACCTTTAGGTGGAGTTAAGACTAGGCCAAAACAACAAAGTAAAGTATTTCCACTTTTTAGTTAGAAACATGATCTACCAACAATAAAAATAAAGCATGCATACGGAAGCAAATAACAAACAAACAAAATAAAATCACACAACGCATGGGTTGCCTCCCAAGAAGCGCTTTTCTTTATTTACGAGTCTTGTAGCTAGACTCAAGGTCATGGGTTACTACGTAACCTCATCGTTGGTTCCACTTTCTAGGTCGTCTTCTAAACCAGTTTTGTATTCCGGACCTAGTTGCAAGCATTCTTTGTAAAAACCAAGCATCCTATTCTTCACATACTCTACTCCTCTACGTCTATCCTCATCATTCCTATAATAAGCTGCTTGCTTGTGTTCCTTTTCTATATTAGAGAGAAGGCGGTATTGCTCAATTTTGTAAGGCATTTGGTAGGCAATCTCATCATTCTCTTCCTTGAATCTAACTATCCCTAAAGTCGGATCATAACTCATCCTAGTGGCCTCAACAAATGGTTTTCCGAATACTATTTGGCTTAGGCAATCATCTATCACCGGACGAGTGTCTTCTACTATCATAAAATCGATCTCATAAGTGAGATTGCCTATAATCACATGCAATCCCTTCACTCTTCCTGCAAAATTACTTATCAGATTCTTATTAGGCATCATCCTAAAATCAAGTTGTTTCTTCATCACCCAATTGTAATAAGTCCTAGTCATGATGTTAACAGGAGATCTAGGATCGATGTAAGCTTTCCATATATGCATATGCCCGATGTTGCATGGTATGTTAATGTTAGAGGGGTCTCCCATTTTGATAAGGGGTGTGCCAAGGATATATGGTCTCTCGGGACTATCGAGTAAATCCTTATGGTATTCCCGTTCTTCCTTGGTGGGCAACTTATCAAAGTACTTCTCTATAGTTTCTACTTCCTCTAACCCTTTTTCCTTATTAATCTCAACTTCCCTACTTTCATCCCAAGTTTCGGTTTCTACTCCAACTTCATCTTTGTCACTTTCTTCTATCTCCTCATCTATTGGCTTAATGGTGACAACATTGACAAAGTGGACGTGTTTAGATGACGAGGGGTCCTTAATTTGGATTCCGTTATTGGTGTCCCTAGTGTCCTTCCTAGGTGTAGTTAACGCTTGGTTGTTGAGGGCTTTCAACAAGTTGTCTATCTTGTTGGTCATCTCCGTTTGTTGTTGGTTGAATTCGGTTTCAAACCTAGCTATGCGAGCTTCTTGAGATGCCATGAACTTAGACATCAATCCTTCAAGATTGTTGGTACTACCATAGTTGTTAGAAGGATTGTTGTTGAAAGTACGGTTGGAGGGTGGACCGTTTGGTTGGTAACGATTAGGCGGATTAGAAGAATTGGGTTGATTTTGTTTCCACCTAAGGTTTGGGTGATTTTTCCAAGAGGGGTTGTATGAATCACCGTAAAGGTTTGGCTCGGGTTTGAAAGTGTACCACTTATCTCCCGCTTCGTCGGTACGCGAGGATGCGTACTCCGCAAAAGCTGTTCCGGGGAGTTCCACACAATCACGAGTGTCATGGGGACCACTACATAATTCGCATGAAGAAGTGATTTTATTCACTTGGCTTGAAGGCTTAGGAGCTTCGTAAGATTTCATGAGAAACTTGACTTGGTCCTCAAGTTCCATGATCCTACGGTCGGGAGTGCTAGAGTTATTCGAAGGCAAAGATATTGCCTTGACCGTTTTGTTCAAGTCACGGGGATCATTCCAACTTTCGTTGTCATAGAGAGCAAGATCTTCTATGAGTTCCCATGATTGTTCCGCACTTAGATCACGTAGCTTACCACCGGCCGATTGGTCAATGGCTCACCTCGTGGAGAGATCGATATGGTCATAAAAGATTTAGACTTGGAGCCAATGATCTATGCCATGATGAGGGAGTTTTTGAAGTAAGTCCTTGAAACGAGTCCATGCTTCATAAAGAGATTCATTTTGACGTTGTTGGAACATCAAGATGTCATTTCTAAGCTTAGTAGTTCTCCCCGGTGGGAAAAATTGAGCAAGGAAACGAGTGGTGAGATCATCCCATGTGGTGATGGATCCCGCGGGTAAACGCTCAAGCCATTGACTAGCTTGATCCCGTAGAGAGAATTGGAATAGACGTAATCGGGTTGTCTCTCTAGTTTCAACACCTAGGTCTATGGAATCTACGATTTTAAGGAAGTCCTTAAGATGTTGATTTGGATCTTCGGAACGAAATCCATGGAATGCACATCCGCTTTGCACCAACCGGATTGTGTCGGATCGCAAGGGAATTACATTGGCTCCGGTGAGCTAAATGGTGTTTCGGTAGCCTTAGTGGCTAGGTCGGGAATACTCTCCTAAGGTTCGGGGCCTAGGAGGTTCTAGTGGTGGGTTTTGCTGTGGTGGGATGACGGGTTCAAGGATGTTCCCATCGTCCATGATGTCGGGTGGTAAAGAGTTACGAACAAAAACACAAAGAATTAAGATAGACTAAAGAAAATCTAAAAATAAAAATAAAATCTTACTAGAAAGGAATCTAGCAAGTAGACCTAATAAAAAGAAATTCTAACCTAGACAATAACTATTCCCCGGCAGCGGCGCCAAAAACTTGATGCGTGGGGATTGCACCAGACTTTACCTCTCGAGGGATCTCGAGAAGCTTGCAACCCCCACCAGGCAGTGTACCTGATCGTTGTAGTATAGTATAGTGACAAGTACCGGGGGATTGATCGTTCAGCTAGGAATAGTGTCGCTAGGATTAGAAAACCTAAATACTAGTTCTAAAGATGAAGGATGATTATTTTTGTATTTTTATATTTTTTTAGAAAGCAAGTAAAAATCTCGGGTTTGAAGGATTTGGGCGGAATGAGTTGCTAGTCAACTAACCCAATACTAAAAATGCAATCAAAATAAAATACTAAAAATGAAAATAAAGCTAAATTAAACTAAGGTTGTGAGCAATAAGTGGAGAAATTGTGTTTACTTAGATTTCACTACTCCCTAGATATCTTTTACACGTTAATTACTTGTTATAGTTGCGTGGATGACGGATTGTATTCCTTAATACCATTCATGGGGTGGCGCACTTAACTCCCCAATCCTATGAGTGCCTACTTCACTCCTATGTCGAGCCAGCTAAGAAGCTCCTAACATGGGATCATTAGAATTTACTCATGCATTAAATACAACCAATAAAACCTAGTGCACATCAGTTCATGTTTCTTAAGACGTTCAAGCATGTTACCATTTGGAGATCTGCCAGTTTTCTTAAGCCTAACATCGAAATCATTCATCCAATACAATCATAAACAAGTAATCAACACATAATCAACATCTAGGTTTCATTAGATCTAAGCAAACACAAGATAAATCTAGCCTAGCATGATGGAATTAAGACAAGCACAAGATATAGACAACCAACACATAGACATATTGATTGAATTAGAAGAACACTTATCTCAATTACACATGTAAGGGTTCAAGGGCTGAAAACCCTTGAAAAACCTGTAAAATTCGTAATAGGTTCGGCCTTAGGGTCTCTCCAAACTTCTCCTTTTTAATGAATGAAAATTAGAAAACTACATATATAAGAAATTGAGGCTGACGGCGTCAAGACCAAATAGGTGACGCCGTCATCTCGCCGCCAAAATAATTCTCGGACTGCCTTGATCTACATCTGACGCCGTCATGTATTAGGTTCTTCCAGGCCATCACGTGTTAACTCTTGACGCTCTTCCTTGTGACGCCTTCATGTTTGCACTGGGCCGTCATGCAATTTACTCTTGACGCCGTCAGGATGGTACTTTTGACGCCGTCACCTACTGTTCCCAGCAAGGAAAATTAAGACTTTGGCGTTTTCTTCACTTTTATGCTCCAAAAACGTCCGAATTGCTTCCTTTTCCAGATTTCACTCCCAAAGTACCTAAAATCACAAAAGGAACGATTTAGGGCAATATTTGATCAAATAAATTCAATTCCGGGCTTAAATGACCCCCAAAAAGTGGTTCATTTTTCCCTCATCAGGTAAAATATCAAGCACAGGAACATCTTGTTCGGAAATCTCGTCCACCACTCCAAAAATGTCTTCATTCGTATCTGATTCAAAATCTATATCGGGTGGTTTCGCCGGTGGACGAGAAGAAGGTAAATCGAAGAGAGATAGATCAGCATCGGCAGGTACAACATTATCACGTATTTCATCAAGAATATTACTTCGAAGGCCATTATCGTCATTCTCAATACCCGGTGGTATCAAGTCATCCGCAGCAAAAAATGGATCGACACCCTCTAAAATAGGGTCACGTGATGGATTATCGGAAATAAGCTCAAAATCAATTTCAAAATCAAAATACTCATAATCCGGAAGAGAGGTATCAGCATGAATAGTGGGATTGCCACTACTTGTCTCTTCAAATCGAAAAATTTCAAGCTCGGGTAAGAAATCAATAAAAGAAGTCGGAGGATCATTCAACGCCTCGATCTTAGAAATGAGAAGATTGATGTTCAATAATTTTTCACGAAGAGCTTCATCTTGAATTTCCGTGTCAACTTCTTCATCATTCTCTTCTTCTAAGCTGACGAGCTCATAAGGTAATTCGTCCACATAGTCTATGTCTCCACAAGATATAGAATCGTCATTGTCAGAATCGGAGAAAATCTCATCAGGATCAATCGAATTTTCAATCGGAGATGACTCACATTCTTCAGCCGTATCAAAAACATATTTCTCAAAATCGGGTAAAGAATCCTTGAGCTCGGGCTCCAAAGGATCTGACGGCTTAACAATCTCAGTCGAAATAGAATCGTTGTTATCAAGAAAAGTATCGATTTTTTCCAAAACAGGATCACTTCCCTCAACCGGTGTGAGAGAAGGATGAGAAGAGTCGGGAGTAATTGATTCAAGTCTCGAAAAACATCTTGAAGAATCCGGAGGTGGGATAAGTGGTTTGCTCTGAGAGCTAGGAATTTCCACCACTTCCGTTATGGTCTCCGGTTCTTGTTCGTGAAGATTAGGCAACTCATTTGTTCTAAACACCGTTTTAAGCTCAGCACGTTTGCTTGACGAACTCTTAACCGTAAATCGAGAAAGGTTAGAATCAAATTTTGACGGATTAAGAACAGTTGAAGGCTTAGACTCTTGGACAACCGTAGGTTGGACGTATTTAGCACTTCCATTGTTAGTGGAAAGTACTGAGTCCTTTGTCACCTCGGTTTCTCGTTCCATTTCCCTCACCGGATAGGGAGTAGGAATCGATGGCCCATCATAATTAACACGAATTTTCGAAATTTTTGACAAGGCGTAAAGTTGTTCCATTTTTATTTTAAGAGCCTTACGTTTAAAGAAATCGTCGTCGAGAGATGTCATAGAACAATCTTCAACATTTAAAGGTTCACAAGACTGAGTGGGATTAATCGTAGAATTATCTTCTTTATAAAGCTCATTTTCGTCACTCTTAACGGTGTTAACTTGTTCTCTTTTACGAATTTCCTCTTTAAAAAGGTTTATTGCAATTAGACACTGCTCATTAAAGTCATTTTGAGCAGTCATCATTTTAATGATTTCACTCTGAACCGTTAGAATCGTGTTATATTGTGGAGGTTGGTCGTGATAATTATTGCCATAAGGAAACGGTTTCCTTGTTTGACAATCGGTGCTAAAGTGTGGACCTCCACAATTCTCACAACCGTTTTGTAGTTGTGAGGTCGGTGCATTTCGAAACGATTCATTATTGAAGTACGGAACTTACTCATATGAATTGAAATCATTGTGATAATAATTGGAAAAGTTCGGATCATAATCGGAGGTGAATGTGGGTTTAGCTTTCGAAGCATAACACATACAAAATCCACGAGTAAACCCACATTCTTTGCAAAAACACCATTCACAAAGTACTCCTTCTTCGGAGGGATTTCCACAATTAAAACAAGTTGACGGAGGCGGCGGTGGTGTTGGAGGATAATCGGGCTGAGGTGGGTAGTCGGGAAAATTTGGAAAGTTGTTGTACGTATTTGAAATGCAAAACAAACAACTTCCGTCTCGAATATCATTACCACACCATTTGCATGTACACCAAACACAAGAACCTTCAAAGAACGGTTCTCCACATTTAAAACAAGTCGGATCCATAAGAATTATCGGTTTAGAGGGTTAAAGAAGAAGAATCAAATTATAAGAGGAGAAGAAGAATATTTTTGGTTCAAAGTAGAAAAGGAAATTCTTTTTGTATTTTTATTTTTTGGAAAACAAAATTTAAAACTTTTATTCTCTTTTATTTTTTCAAACGTTACGTTAATCGTAAACCATTTCCTTTAAATCTACTCGCGACGGAACGGGAGAGAAGAATGGATCACTCTTTAGCTTGCAATTTAATGTCAACGCTTCCGTATTTTCCGCTTATTCGGTCGTAGAATCCAAAATAATCCGATTAACAACTAATTTCACGCGTTGTTATATCGAGAAGCTTATTTGGTTTACAACGCCCACCCTTCAACAGGAGAGTCGAGGCTGTAACTTTATTATTTTTTTTTTTTGGTATTTTTGAAAACACTTTAGGAAAAGTGTTTTTGATTTTTCAATTTTTTGGTTTTTATAGAAAATATATACAAGGAAGGTTTTCAAAACACAATTTCGAAAAACGAAAACGAAAAATTCACTTTAACCTTCCCCGGCAGCGGCGCCAAAATTTTGATGTGGTCGTTTTAGTATAGTGTTTATTTTCCGAAGAAATGCTTAGGAAAATATTTCCTCGGGTCGTGTCCCAACGAAGGTGTGAATGGAATTTTGAATTCTCGATTTGTGAAATGTGTCGTGAAAGTGGTAAAAAGTGATTTTGATGAGATTATACTAAGAAATATGAAAATGAAACACAAATAACCAACTAAGCACGTAAATCAAATGAACAAACTTAAAACGCAACGTAAAATCGAAATCGAAAGCTTAAACGTAAAATAAACGTCAACGTACGAAATAAAAAAGTGAATTTTGAGCTACACTACTACTACGGATTTGAAAATAATTTTGAAACGTTAAAAATGATAAAAGAAAATTTTGAGAAAAAGAAAATTATTTTTTTGACTTTTTATTTATTTATTATGAATTAAAAACTAATTATACTAATTAAAAATTAAAAGAAAATGCAAATAAGGTGAGAAATATGAAAATTAAATTTTGAAAATTATAAAATAACTAAAAACTAATTTTAAAACTGAAAACTAATTTTTTTGGCTTTTTGTGAAATTTTTGGGAATTAAAAACTATTAAATCTAATTAAAAATTCAAAATAAATGGGAAAAATGTAAAATAAATTTCTAAAATTCTAAAATAAATGAAAATAAATTTTAAAAATATTTTTGGATTTTTCTTGGCTTTTTCTGATTTTTTTGGAATTTTTGGTAATTAAAAAGTAATAAAAATTGATTAAAATTGAAAATTAAATAAGAAAAATAGCAAATAAGGTCAGAAAAATATGAAAAATTCAGAGAAATTCTAAAATAGTATTTTAAACTTAAGAAAAATTTGAAAAGTGAAAAATAAACACTGTAGCTATTACTTGCTTTGTAAACAGCTTATAATCAAGTGTTTATCAATAAGCACAGTTGACCAGAGTTGACCAAAGCTTAAACAAATGATTTTGGGACTAAAATAACCTGAAGAGAACAGGAATAAGATCAAATAGCACTCAGAAATACAGATGAGAGCACAAACAGGTCCAATAAGCAATGATTAATAAGCAACAAGCCAAAACAGAATAAGCTAATGGCAAAGGCTTAACTGAGAACAACAATTTAATGCCAAATGAACCTAAATGAACAACCAATATGAGAAAAGAACCAATAATTCTTACTTGCAGCCCTCTAAATGCAACAGAAACATAGGTCTCAACACTCCTTATTGCAGCTTATTTCTAGGCAACTTTATAAGCTATAAAGTGAGATCTAATGGGGGCGAAAGTAAGTCTATACTACTGGCTACTTAGAAAAACAAGAAGCTTAAAATTCTAAGCTATATTGGACCACTGAATGGACTTGGGATCAGGTGCTCATGAACCTGCAGGCCTATGGGAGTTTGACTATTGGCTCACAAATGAAGTTTGACTAAGTTGAGATTCTTTTGATCCTAGCTTATACTAAATGTATTATTAAGCTTGTTTGTGACTAAAATTACCTAAGTTCTATCTAACTCTATTGAGATGCCAAGGTAACAGATTAAACTTAAACTAATAATGAACACATAAATGACTATTGAATTGAATTCTGACTTAGTGCATTTAACCTACTGAATTGATGCTAGAACTAGTTAGCTACACCTAATGCAACTGTTTAAGCAGAGATATGAGTGAGAAAAACCACAAGAGCAAACAAAAACCTATTAATCCAAACACCCCTATAGATGACAGATAACACTACAACTGTGGATACTGAATTTGTTCCTACTGTTTATATAATCCTAACAGACCCCTTAGACTTAATTAAAGCAAAATGAACAATAAGATGCAATAAAGAACACTAGCAATAGAGAAATGCAGGAAATACCAAATTGATGCAGTAGAAACTTAAGATAAAACTAGGACTGTGGATACTCAATCTTAAGCATACAATACTATATCAAACTTCACTAAACAAAATAGAAAGGAAATTGTTAACTAAGAAATGCAGAAAAGTTGAAAGGTAACTTACTTGATACAAGGCTAAATGGAATTGACAACTGAATAGTAATATATAAACTCACAATAAGCATAGAATGGCTTATTTGAGCTTATAGCAAGGACTATGTCAGCTTGATAAGCCAATTTATCCTTATATATATGCAAAACTAAATTAAGCAGAGTGACAGCTTATGATTGTAAAAGCTTAAACTAATTTGAAACAACTAAAATCTGAAAACTTAAGTGAATTAGAAAACTTATGATAGATGAAAAACTAAAACGGATTTAAGTAAAGCAATAAAGAAACATGAAATTTCATTAAACTATAATGAAGATTACATTTAGAAAACGTAAAGAAATTACATGAAATTGAGAATTTAACCCTAATTATGCTACTGCTACTACTAAACTACACTAAGCTATACCCTACTCCTAATGCCTTCATCCGTGAGTGAGGAGGGGGATTATATAGGCTGAGGAGATGAGGTTTTGTGAAGGTTCCAGAAATCCAGGTCATCAATCCACGCCTTACTTGTGCTTCTTTGAGTGCATTACAATCCGTTGATCATCCTTTGCTCACCATTCTAATAATCACAGCCCTTGGATCAATTGTGATGAAGTTGTGAATCCCGCGTGTGTTATTTCATTGGTCCACGTGTCTCTGCCATCCCTGACACCTTCTAGAATATCCCAATGATTGGTAATTTATTATGTTCGAGGTTAATTGGGGTTAATTTTTAAGAGTGGTGATTTAGGGTTCTCCAAAAAGTGATTTCCCTGGGTAAAATAATGAGTTTGGGGGGCGGGGTTTTGTTTTTATTAATTGGGTGAGTATTGACCGGGTGTGGGTATAGTTTGACCAAGGTTAAAGGTTTGGATCGGGTTGTAGGGATAAGGGGTGATGGGCTTGACATATGTTTTGGGCTAGCAGGGATATGGACTAGGATTATTAGTAGTATTGGATCAGGTTATGATTTAGTATAGGAGTAGTATTACTTCTGTAAGGACCAATGTTGTAATTATAAGAATCATAAGGACCATTTCTGTAAATCTCCCAATGTTTCTTCCAAGGATATTTCTTGACATTCTTTGATTCATAAGGGACCACTTTAGACTTTTCTTCAAATAATTCTTCAAAGGACCATAATTGTCAATATTTGAAACATGAAGGACTGAAATTGCCAAATTCTTCAAATCTTTCACCAGGGACCATTTATGCAACTTTGTGAATCTCTGAGGACTTCTAATGACATTTTGAGTGTTCTTTAATCATTTTGCTTCCCCGGCTCCGGCTTTTGACCTTTTTCCGTTCTCGTGCTCGTTTTTGTTGGTTTCGGCTTTGTTTTTGTTCGTTTTTCACATATCTGTACCTGCACATACACAAATACAAAAACACATATTCTCTTGGCATATTTGGTTAGTATTTGGTGTATTTGGTCTGATTTAAGGCTAAAAAGGATGTGTGAAAAAGCACACATCAGTGATGTTGACCCATTCTCCATTCCTGGTATGACTTTTTCTAATTGCCAGCTTATCATATTCTGAAAGTGCCATCAGTGCATTGACATGAAGTTTTTCATAATCAGAGGATACAACTTCTTCATCCCAATCAAATGTTTCAGCAACAAGCCCTTTGTTTTTAGCATGAGAAGGTTTAGGGTTGGCTGAGAATTTGAGGGGACTGCCTCAAGAAGTGCAAGTTTGGCTTTAGCCTTTCTATTTCAAAATCCTTTTGTGGATATTTTTCAATTTTGTTTTGAAAAAACTGAGTAGACTAAAGCATTTTTGGTTGAAACTTGCTAGTTTCTAAAGAAGAACTGCTTCCAAAAAATTTGTATGAGGATTCTGAGGTAGTTTTAGAGAAACAATCTTTTGCAAAAAAACCCTTTTTACCACATTTAAAACACTCGGTGTTTTCATTTGCTTTAACACTTTGAAAAGTTTTTTTTTTTCTTTTAATAAAATGTTTTGAGTTAGCAAGGAGTTCCCTTTCTTGAAATTATATTTATAAATTATTAAGGTACTCCTCACTGGTTCTCTCATCAGCCTCATCATCAAAATCTTCTTAAAAATCTTGCACAACACCATTAGAATAGAAGGCAGTGGATATGGGTGCAATACTCAAGACCTTTTTAGTCTCCTGAGTCCTTTTTGAATCAGATTATCTCCTAGAGATTAAGTTGTCTTCATAGACAAACTTCCCATAGATTTCAGGGAGCTCAAGATTTTGAATGTGGTTAGCATTTCTAAGACCCTAAAAGAAGTTTAACCACTTCTCAGGAAGACTGTTGACAAAGCCAACATTGATTTCATGCTTAGACAGGGTGACTCCATCATTGGTCAGTTCATTTAGAAGGGTTTTGTATCTAGTGTAAGTCTGAGAGAGACTTTCAGAGTCTTTAGCCCTGAAAGTGTTATACTCGAGTTTCAGATCCATGATCTTTTTTTCCTTGGTATTTGAGGGACCCTCAAAGTTGTGAACCAAGCCAGACTAAGTCTGTTTGGCAATTGGATAGTTAATGACTGATTCCATTATATCGTCAGTAAGACATGATATAATGATGCTTTTCAGGCGTTGGTCTTGATTGACCACCCTTCTCTCATCAGAAGTCCATTTGGGTAAACGTTTAGCAATTTTAGGGACAACGGGACCTTCATTAATGCACTTAATGTAGTAAGGTTCCATTCTTGTTAAGTAGCAAAGCATGCGCTTTTTCCACTTATTAATTTTTCCAACTTCAAGTCGGGGATCAGTAGCAGTATAGGTTCCTCCCTTTTTGTCGACTAGTTAGGGTATATCACTTTCAGCCATGGTAGGATCTTGATTTTAAAAACGTTTTGAACGGTTTATAAAACTTGTTTTATAAATCAAACCGCTCTGATACCACTCGTTGTTCCCTTTACATAATTAAAGTTAACTACAAAGTTAATCTAACTTTGTTCCATGGTTAAGTAATGTGTTAGTATTCTTTGACACTTATAAGAAAACGTAAAAGTAAATAGACAAGATTTTTTAACGTTAATTCTGATTAGAAATCAATCAAAGAATTATACCCGAGTGTTAGCACAATAACACTTGGGATTGAAATGACAAGTATGGTATGACTCCTCGCTAAACTTAAGCTAAGCTTAAGTAGCAACTATACTGAACCAACTGAGCTATCTCAGGGACTATATATTTGGAGGAGTAAAAGTTGTTTGTGAATGTCAAAGCATTTAGTACATAAACTTGTCAAACTTTTACTCCACCTTATGATTCCTATCTATACACTAGTATTTTATAACTGTTGTGATAAAGACAAAAGGTGACCTAAGCTAGTTAGGACAAAATACTTACGTATTTTGTCACTGTTACAAGAAACTATTTTGGGTATAAGATAATACTGCTTTCTGAGGAACAATGATGACACTGTCCTGACATTTGCCTTTCAAGGAAAGTTTGACTTCAGCCTGATAAGGACTTCTCATTATCCCTTCAAACCTTTTCCGCCTTGTCCCACCTATTCTTCAGTCTTCAGTCTTAATTCTTCAGTCATCATAGCTGTTGAGGAGTCTTGGGGTTCAATGAGTTATTGTCATCACTCACTGAACCAATCACCTTCTTCTTTGGCTTAGGTTCCACTCACTAAGTTCCGCCTCACTGAATGGAGAGGCTTTATTCTTACACTCGTCCTAAGCTTCGTGAAGGCGAATCACTGAGTAACTGTTCACTCAGTGACTTGAATGTTGTTTAA
Organism: Artemisia argyi; assembly: GCA_030686995.1. Lineage (NCBI taxonomy): Eukaryota > Viridiplantae > Streptophyta > Magnoliopsida > Asterales > Asteraceae > Artemisia > Artemisia argyi. Next base: position 94,773,811 of record CM060684.1, read on the forward strand.
GATTTTCTAACACTTAGGTTATTTTCTATTCAAATCCTTGTTTAAAGGACCTTGGGTACTGAATAGACCCAACAGAAGCACACATAACAGATTGTGAGCATTTACCCAGGACCATTCTCCAAAGAAAATAACATCATCCACATAAATAAGGTGTAAAATACTCATGTTTTCACGACCAAAAGAAGCACCTTTGTACAAACATAGCTCCTCAGCCTTGCACGTGAACGCATGCAAGCCTTCCATAGCCTAAATAAATAGAAAAGGAGATATGGGATCTCCTTCTTAAGCCCTTAAAAATCTCGAACTCAGCTGCAGGGGACCCATTAACCAAAACAGAAGAACAAGCAGACCTAAGGCATCCAAAAATCCAAGAGCGCCACTTAAGACCAAACCCGAGCTTTTCCATAACCAAATCCAAAAAATCCCATCTCAAAGAATCAAACGCTTTCTCAAAATCGACGTTAAAGACCATGAGCTTTTTCTCGCGTTTACGATACCATGCCATGACTTCATTTATGATGAGAGGCCCATCAAGAATATTTATACTCTTAACGAAAGCCGATTGCTTTGAACTGATACAACTTCCAATCACCGTGCTAACCCTACATATTTTTATTTTTTTTAATAGGCAATTTATTTTATCGTTAACTATTTGTATTATGATAATACACCGGCAAAAAAATATAATTAGAAATTATACTAAAAGTAAAGACAAAATAAATTATAAGAGGTATTAATTATAAAACAAAAAAAAAGAAAAAAAGAAAAAAAGAAAAAAAGAAATTAAAAGTAAAAGCTAAAAAAGAGAGAAAAGGGGAAAAAAAACTTAAAAAAAAAAAGAAAAAATACAAAAGAAAAAAAAAAAATTAGTTAAAAGATTTACTTGTAGAAATACGGATACTAATAACGAACCTTTATTTATAATATCTTTTTTCAATTTAGTTATACTATTTTCTCTTATCTCTTTTACATCAAATTCAAATTCAAATTCAAATCATAATCTAGATTCAAATCAAAATTTAAATCAAAATCCTAAACCCAGCTATATACCAAACGAGCCCTAATATCGTATTAGTGACGGTAAACCAAAACGCAAGCTGAAATACGTGTGTGCTATTGGTCAACTTTAAGAAAAGAAAAAGAAAAAAGAGGTTAACTATAAGGACCAAACATAAAGAAAGCAAAGTAAAGTAAAGTAAAGTAAAGGTAAAGCACTTGTTGTGTTTGTGTTTTTTGAGTCAACTCTTAGATACATACGGAAGAAGTATCATTTCCGATCCCGTTTTCACCCCTCTTTTTTCTCTGTCTTCTTTTTACACTAATTAATTAATTAATTTAATTCTGAACCAGCTATGAAGAAAAAGCTCGATACCCGTTTTCCTGCTGTAAGTTATTATTTCATTTTTTTTTTAAATTTCCTTCTTGCTGATACTAATTTGTTGCTATTGCGTTTCTGATCTATAATACTTCAATTAGCTTAATTTTATTCATACCCTAATCACAAAATTTACTTTTTATAAAGTAAAAATAATAAATAAAAAAATAGTTATTGTTAGAGATAAAAAGTTAAAAGCTTTTTTTCTTAGTAATAGATTTTTGAGAAAATTTTTGTTTGAATTTGGGGTTTGAAAAGTACTAGTGGGTTTGATGTCAAATATGCTAAAGTGTTTGATTGAACACTACTATTTTATATGGTTCTTTTTAGGGTTTAAGCCGAAAAATAGACGTGAATGTTCCGGTACGGTCATATACCCAAAAAATTACTCGTTGCTTAGGACTTGTTGTTGTGTAGTAATATGCACCTAAAAACTTTTTTTACTGACAATTTTTTTTGTGCCAATAGGGTATGTGGTTGCTGGGATGAAAGAATATATAATAAGATCTTAACTTTTCTTATGATTTGATGTATATGTGGAGTATCTGCACAAACCGAATCAGTACTTGTAGAAGTAGATTTTCGAGACGTAAAGAAGTGTATCACTTAATATTAGACACTAGGATTGGAAATAAAAGTAGAATGATTCTGTATGCTCTACTTATAAACAACACATTTACCACATGCTTAACAAGTTTGACCATTGCCCTTCATAGTTTATGGTTAAGAGCATATGTATGTTGCCACATGCTTAGCATGTGTAGTTACTCGTTGACTACCCTAGATCAGTGTTGTAAAAAGCGGGCTAGGCGGGCATACACCGCCTCGGTTTAGGGCAAATCGGCCAAACTAGGCGGAAAAGTCAAAAGGCGGTCAAACATCCGCCTAGGCGGAGCTACGCGGCCAAGGAGGTCAACAAAAAGTCAACACTTTTTAACTTAAAATTAGGGGTTTTCTTTTCAATATACCCCACCCATATTTATTTTATCATAACATCTCAACTCAAAAGAAAAACCAGGGATTGTAAACATAAAGTCATGGGGTTTTCATATGCAATTCGAACCTTATTGTCACTGATTTGAACAATATGGACAAGATGAGAATCAAGCATCAATCTAATATTTATGTTTGAAGTATTTGAAGTAATATGTTAACGTTTGAAGTTTTAAGTACTTGAAATTAGTATGTTTATTTGTCTATTTTGCTATTTCAAACTATGTGAACTTTGAACTATTTGAAATTAGAAGTATTTTGTTATGTTATACATATTATTTATAATATTTATATATATAAAGCCGTTGAAGTACTACTAGTATAACTTTAATAGCTGCATTTCTTCCAAAACATTCGTTGCTAAAGGCGATCTTGCATGTTGGTCTTCATGTACCGCATTTATCAGCCGTGTTTAGTAAAATTACGGAAGTTTCTAAAATTTGACACACTTACTCGAAGCATTGGTTTCTTAATTTATATGAGTAATCTGCTTATGTTCTAAATACATGGATTGTTATGAGATTCCGGGTTGCTTTCACTGTTGTACGTTTACTTTGATTTTAGCACACTTGTAATAGAATGGTTTAATATGCTAAGAGGAAGAAATAAGGTACTAATATGTCGTCATTCAAGCTGTTTTATGCTATTAGTAAACATATTCGGATAGTATTTGTAGGATTCTAAGATAGGCTTTTATAGAAAATGTCAAGCAACAGTTTTTCAAAGGCAACTTAAATGTTGTCTTGGAATTCTTTGTTGGAAAATATCTCATAAGGTGGTCACTACACCATGATGAAAGAGTTAAAATTTCCAATTTGGCTCTATAGATGTGTCCGTGTACTTTTTTAGTACACGAGTGATGTTTTTATTTGCTTTATCAAATACTCAAACATTGCAAGGAAGGAAAGCATAACATTTTCCCTATAAACATGGAAAAGAATTTGAATTGGAATGAATTAAAGAATTTTGTACATGTATGTCTACACCAGTATCTCACAGAGAAATATTTGCAGGCTCGGATCAAAAAGATAATGCAAGCTGATGAGGATGTTGGAAAGATTGCAATGGCTGTTCCAGTTTTAGTTTGTGAGTTGTTAGCCTTTTAGGTAGAAGTGGCAATTTCTACCCATTCAGTTATAATTGGTCGATTTGGGTTGTGTATAGTCTCAAACAGGTCTAATCAAAACATCTAGCTAGAAGGCCAAGAGTCAAATCGGTTTCATACGACCGCCTAATTTTTTATTTTAAAGAGTCATTATTTGTAATTTTATTGTTTTGTAATCATAATTGTTGCGTTGATTATCTATAAGAAAAATATTCAGTACGGATAAAAAAAGGGGGTCAGTTCCCCGGACCTATTTTGACCCGTTGCACAACCCACACGACCCTTTCATATTGCCCTCTACTTTTTATGTATTGGTCTTCAGTACGAGTCTTTGTTTATTATCCTTGTCAAATATATATGCAGCCAAAGCACTGGAATTATTCTTGCAAGATCTATGTGATCGTACATATGATATCACTCTTCGTAGGGGAGCGAAGACTGTAAACTCACTGCATTTGTAAGTGAGAATATAATAATATATTACTTTTATTTTTCCGACTAGACTGCAGTATAGTGTTTACCTAAAGTACTTTCGCAATTCAACCTTTACATTGTGTCATTCATAGAATATTTTTTTCTTAACTGATGAATGGTAAGTGTACTTTACAGCTTAATCTTATTGAATTATTCTAATCAATCTATGTTTTTTTCCCTCAGAAAACACTGTGTTCAAAGCTACAATGTGTTTGATTTTCTGAGAGAAGTTGTCAGCAAGGTCCCTGACTATGGTCATTCGGAAGCTGGTGGTGATGATCGTACCGTCACAAAGAGAAAGTATAACATCTCGCATCCTCTTAAATTGTTACATTATTTGGGAATTAAATATTGATATATGACATTATTAACAAACGCAATCGCAATTGATTGTGCTCTTATAGGAAAGCTGCTGCTGATGAAATGAATGACAGTGATGAAGAATCAAAGAGGAATAGGATGGTAATATCATTATTTTTATAATACGAAGTTTTTTAATATAAGTTAAAACTATTTTCCATCATTCTTACCCTGTCCTGGACATCAATTATAAATTATTCTCTAATATAAGCTTTAACAGCCTTACAAGTTATTGTAGGACTCTCTATTATTTCCTTTGCATTATTTCTTGCTACCCACCTATATGTAACTAATAAACCCAAATTTAAGTTCGTTGAACTCTTGTTATTGGAGCAAGTGTTTTGATTTGCCTAAAGGTGCAATCATAACTGCCTTCCTCTTTGGATTTCCTGTTCTTCTTTCCTTTCTTTTCTGCCTTTACTTTAGCTTTGGAAGTGCTCGATATCCTTACATATGCTTTTTGGAGCATATGGAAGCACCAGAATGAGATGGCTTTGTAGACGCCCATTCTGACTATGTTAGTACACTTCCGTTTTTGAGGATTTCAAATAGGTGCAAGAAGTTTTTGTTAGATTGTTACGTTGGATGACCCTTGTCCTACTTATCTATTCCTTGCTAGCTTAATGAAATTTCCATCTCTTCAGTTAGAATTTAATTCAACAATTTGATACACCTTTGTGGCTTGAACATTGATGTTTATGTAAGAATTATTTATATTAGAGGAATGTAACTGTGGTTCAGAATAGATGATTTTATGAGAACAAGGTGTTACTTATAAAAAAAGACTAGAGATGATGCAACTTTGTGGGAATTTTGTAGATGGAAAAGTGGAAATCAAAAAGATATTGGCAGGAAGTTTCAGATTCTTTTTTTCTTGTTCCCGTAAGACAATGGTACGACTACAAATAAATGAACTTATAGTAGGAAACATCATGGTACGTGAGACCACTAACAGCATGTATGTGTACCTTCTCGTTCTAGATGGTCTTGGCGGTAATGTCATTTTTCATATCATTATGGGAGAATATGCTTTTAACGTGGCTAGAGATTAAGACCAGTAATCTCTAATATATTGTTCATCTACCACTATACTAAGTACTAACTATCAAGTATTTTTGCATATATAGCATATTTCTAGCATTTTACAGAGCACAAAATATTTTCTTGTGAAGTTCCTAGATTACAAGTGTGAGCATATTCCCCCCTACCATAATGAGGTGAAAAACCATCACCAAATGGCCTAGTGGTAAGGCACCTAACATTTTAACAAGAGGTATTGGGTTCAAACCTCACTAGGTACGCATTTCGAGGTGGCTAGGGGAAGGGTCGGAAATGGTCATGAGGATACCCTGGTTATGCCGCGTACATCTGAGTCACTTGCCTTCCTTGGGTTATGTGAAGATGAAAAACCTCTTCCATTTACCGCTTACCTTGATGAGCCATGAGGTGAAACCTTACAATTATATGGCTTATTGCTTTGAAGCTAATGTTTACTTCAGGAACTAATAGATTTTTATTTGAGCAACGTTACAAAAATTCCTTGCAAGAGTCGTACATTAATTAATTGTTTGCTCTTGGTTATGTAATTTCAGCTTTAGGAAGGAATTAATTATAAAGTAATAAATAATGATTAGTGCTCCGCCAAGTAGAAAAGAAATTGTAGGAAGAACAAGAACGAACTACTCACAGATGAGAAGTAAAGAAAGAAGAATGCGCAGAAAGGTGGTTCTATTGCTTAACTAATGAGAGGAGTCACGTCAATGATAAGTGTTGATATTGGCTGCATACCTTCTAAATGCATATATCTTTTTTATTTATATCAACTGATGTGTTCTCTAGTGCACATTCTACAAGGACATTGCTACACATCAAGGCAATAGGACGTCATCTAGATTGTCACGTTGTCAAGGTGATCCAGTGACTGAAATCCATCTTTGACATCCACTTGCTTGACATTCGACAAGCAAGACAAATATCCATTGAAGATAAAAGATAGAGGAACTTTCATGCCGAGCACTCTGTCTTTGGCCTAATTTTTCACATTCGAGGTTATCTTGGAAGTAGCTTTGCTACCAAGTTTCACAGACAAATTTTTACTCTGAAGCTTAATCAGCAATAGCTGGATGCTTTTTTTTTGAATGATGGTGAGGGGGAACGAGGAGACATGATGTTCCGTAAAAGAAAGTTGATGGTAAGAAGAATAGAGGCATAATGGATAGAAAAAACTAAACGGATCTATTTATTTGAGGAGCATAGCTTGATCTCGATACTCGATATAAGAATTTGAGACATTTTTAAGTAGGAAAAGAAGTCCATCTTCCATCTGATTAATTTGTTAGGAAGGGGGACCATTGAGTCACTGAGATACATAAATCCTGCATGTGTCTACATGCTATGAATTGTATCCATGTGTAGAAATGGATAAGGTGACATGGGCTCAACAAATTCCCATAACTAGGGGCTTTTCTCAGATAGGGACGTTATCATATGTTTACCTTGTATGGACATCGTCGTTAGTTGTTCCTTTTACTGCCCTTCTGTAGATGATAGAGACAGGATAGTATCACAGTAGTTAAAGGTCCTCCGAGGTCTCAAACTCTCTGTTAATATCATAGTGTTAATCACATTGTAAGACACCAAGACTCTTTCTCAATATACATAGAAGAAATCTCATTTAGGTAAAACTTCTGTTCAGAATCTACGGCCTCTTCGTAAACTGGTTCATGGGTCATAGTCTCATAGAACTTGCTGTTCACTATAGAGAACTAAGACCAAACAAAATTTTTAGGCATGTGAGTGGCATTAAGTACTGTCATTTTGGTAGACAGTTCTTCACATCAAGCATTTTGCAAGTGAATTCATATTGAAAGGTTGGGTTTCCAATTATTTCATTTGCTCTGTATATCTAGGTGGTCAATTGCACAATATCTTATGCAGGTTTTTATTTATTTATTTTTTATTTTATATTTTTTTATGAGCAGCAGCACCATCACCATTAGAGCTTGTAGAAAATAAATTGATAGTTATAAGATTATGATAAATAATTTTTGATATTTATGTAGATTGAGTAGATAGATGGAGTACCATATGGTGGAATATGATGAAATAAGAACCATTGCATACAGCCACAATGCTCCCTCCTAAGTCTTATTAAGAGCCAGTATTTTACAACTGATTTTCAAATGTGCTTTTTTAGAAGTTAGAGTTGCAAAAAGTTGTTCTGGCTGTAGGGGAAGAACTGGTAGCTGTATTGAATCAGAAACAACTTCTTCAGTACGAAACCTGAAAAGAAAGTTTACTTTACATATTAATTCTGCACCCGTAATTAAAATATAGCTGTGTACACCATATATGCTTTCATTCAAGTATGCAACGCATATGGTCAATTCTGAATGTTTACGTAGGAAGAAAGATTGCATTGTTTGTAGGATGCAAGGAATATATTATGCAGAATAGATGAGCCAAATTTTAGATTCAAACTCTCAAGTTTAAACTGCAAAAGTACTAGGATTTAAGTTCCACATTTAAAGGCTGACCTACATATATATTTTAAATACACTCAGTCGCTAAGATCAGGCTTGTTAAGAAAATTTTACAATAAGCGAGTGGGTCCCTTTTTTATTTATTTATTTATTTATTTTTTATTTTTTATTATCCATCATTAGTATAGTATATATCAGTATTTATTCAGCACTATTTTGGTATCTCTATATTTAAGATATGATATGCATTGGTCTCGCAGTTGCATTTCTTGACTTGAATAAATCTGAGTTGTCACTGAAATTTCCATACTGTTTTGTTTGATTCAGAATGAAGCAGGCCACACAAGCGGCAGTGGCAGAGGTAGGGGTCGTGGTAGAGGAAGAGGCAGAGGCCGACCGAGAGCATCTATAGAACATCGAGAGTCTCTCCAAATTGAACCCGAATCAGAGTCTTTCACATTATCCTTTCAACAGGGCACCAACCAAAACCCGAGTCCAAAGGGGCCAATCGACAGCCATTTGGAATCAATCAAAACTGAAACTGCAGTCAACATTGATCCAAATGCAGGTAGTCGAGACTTTGATCTGAATGCTGGCGTTGATGAGAATACCGAAAAAGTGGCTGCCACCACAGATGCTGGTGCTGCTCCGCTGCCGCCACCACCACCACCGCAAGAACCACAGCAAACAGTAGCGGCTCCTGGTGGCTCGTCGTCAGCAGAACCTAGTGAGGCTGAAAAAAGTGAGTATCCCGGTTGGTCAGCTTCAGAAATCGACAGGATGGCAATTGACCCTCATCTTGCACAAATTAGTTCAAGGTTGGATGAGGATGATGATGACTATGATGAAGAATAGTGCTTCTACATCACAATAATGGCTTCTTGTTAGGCGCATAGTTGCCTGCCTATTGTTATTACAGTTAATTTAGTTTACTTTTGTCATGTATTTGTATGCTTGTTTCCTTGTAGTGTTGTAATGATAAAGCTTCTTTTGTATTTGTGATGCATGCAACAAAATGTTGAACAACTATATTCAACTTGTATGATTTAGACTTAAATATGACCATTTTAGTGTAGAGATGCATCTGACATAGTTTGCGGCTTTCTGTAAAGTTTCGACTCATCGATCATTGATCTAGTTTGGGATGGTTGATACACACTTTGAACTGAACCAACCAACTACTATATGCTTATAGAGGTAAACATTCACAACAAAGCTGATACCCAATCCCAACAGATGCTTTTACCCGTCCATTAGTGATTCCTTTTAATCACTACCAAAGCATGAATCCTGCCGACACAATTTTCATTTCATATGTTTTCAGATTTCATCTCTTAATCGGATACTAGCTAGGCTGTGTTTTCTGAGAATTTATATGAATATTGTTATAGTAGATTCTGAATTTAGAGTTTCACATAAAATTTAGGATTCTATCGAGAGTCTGATCCATGAAAGAAATATAGAACTATGCGAGAAAAGAAGATGGTATATCAGACAACTTTGTCCATATAGGTTAACATTATGCAAAAGGATTAACAAAAACATAAAACTGAATCTATTTAGTGAAAAAGTAACTATACATAACCCTATATCTTAACAAATAAAGTAGCTAGTATTATTACAAGCTGTGAGTAAATAATTATCACATGGTGCAATTTGTAGCTCTTGTTGAGTTTGAAGCCTAGCAATGACAAAATGTAAGTACGTTTTACCTCAAATACTCGAGGATACTGAGTGCATAAATATGCCTTTTCTCAATTGTCACAACTTTACGAGCACGTCCCTTTAGAAGTATCAACTTTCCACCTTTAGTTTCCAAGATTGGAAAGTCTGAATCGTGTTAAGATACATATCGTTGTTTTTATCCTATGAGAAGATGTCAGAGACTATTGGTTCTGCAGGCGCTTCAGCAGTGAATTTGTTTATTGCTTCTCCACCAAGTACAATGTCCTGTAAATACTGTGTGTTTGCAGCCCCTGTACTTTGGACCATCTTCATGAATGCTCCTTCACGTGATATTAGTCTTTCTGGAGTATCATATTCCAGAATCTGAAACGAGTAGATGAATATGAAGCATAATGTCATGTCATTTCTAGGAGTTTAAATAAAGGAAAATTTTGTTAAGATGTATCATGTACTATACAGGTTCCAGTTTCAACCCATTTGGTCATGACTGTCTCGATTTGGGTTGTGTTTCATCTTTAACGGGTCAAACTGGTAAATGTATAAAAATCAGCTTAAAAGTAACCGGGTGAAATGGGTCAAATTGACTCACAATGTATTACTTTTTGACTTTAAACCTCCAAAATTGTTTTAAATAAAAATTATTTCATCACCATGCAATGATATAACTTTTGTAATTAAATCTGACACACTAAATATTTACATAAAAGTCAGTCAACCCGCATAAAAAGTCAACTGTTTTGACCCGTTACACAACCCTGTTCCACCCTCTTTGTGATATATATATATGAATGCAATTTAATGTTTTTATAATTGAGACATACTTGACCATTCTCAAGCACAAGAATTCGATTGCAGTCAATGATAGTGTTGAGTCGATGAGCAATAATGAGCATTGTGCATGATTTAAATTCTTTTCTTATTGTTTTCTGTATCAGATCATCAGTTCTGACATCAACAGCTGCAGTCGCTTCATCAAGAACAAGAATCTTTGATTTCCTTAGCAATGCCCTTGCAAGACTCAGTAGTTGTCTTTGTCCAACACTAAAATTCTCCCCTCCCTCGGACACCTACATCATAATCAAACCGTCATTTCACTCATGAACCATTAAGAAACAAAGTATATATGCAATGTGTCAGTCACAAGGTGGATATTTCGATTTATCTAATTATTAATGGATCAAGTCGGGTTATTTTTAAATTTAATGGGTCAAAATGGTAACTTATAAAAAGTTAGCTGAAACTGAAACGGGTCAAATGGGCTGTGAATAACTAGATTGGGTTAAAGTCGCCCAAGTGTATCTCATACCTCTTAAATAATTTTACTGTGAAAACTGGATTATTACTGAAATAATATATATATTTTTAATCATCATTGACACACTATTTACATATTCTTTAGATAAAAAATCTAGCGGGTCAACCCAACATGTACAGAAATCCACATTTTGACCCGCACCGACCCGTTACCCGGACTTGTCCATGTTGTCACCTCTACAGTAAACTAAAGGGACCCAAAAATAAATGAAAATACCAAAGTTATATCAGCATCAAACAGTCAAATATAAATCCATACCTCCGCATACAAACCCATGGGATTTCTAGCAATCACACTCTTTAAATATGATCGTTCAAGAGCCTCCCAAATATCATAATCACTATGCTCACTGAAAGGATCAAGATTAAAACGCACCGTACCTAGAAAACAAGGAAATATCATCAACTTGAGATATTTTATGACTCGTCAAGTCTAACAGTATTCCTTAATAACCAAATAAATACGTGAAACTTCTCGGAGTTGCATATAAAAATGTTGTACATTGATTTATGTGTGTACCATCTAGTCATGAAATCTGAATAACTCTATATTTGGTGATAGTTATCTCACAATTTAAGTGCTAGTGAAGTAGGTATATCTAAAATACTTGGTATTAATCTTAGACTTGAGAGGTGTGGACAGAAACTAATACTTTGGTATAAATGGGCAACAATGGCCCTCATCGTGTTTAATAGAATTACAAAAGCTACACTAATGAAATAATACCTAACCCAACTGTCCGTTTCAAGATGTCAGGTTTTGGCCCGAACTTGTTTAAACTAGTAACCAACCCAAACTACCCATTTTGCTGCCTTTTTTGATGATATAAATCATACCTGAAAAGAGCACCGGTGATTGTGGTATAATACCAAGAACTTTACGCAAATCCGTCAATCCAAAGCTCGAAATATCATAATTATCAATCAATATTCGTCCTTTTTCTAGCTCAACCAATCGAAACAAAGCATTGATCATGGTAGATTTTCCTGCGCCTGTCCGACCAACTATTCCAACTTTTTCTGTTGGTGAAATGCTAAAAGACAAGTTATGCAAAACCGGAGGAAGACCTGGTCTATACCTAAATGCTACATTTTCAAATTCTACTAAACCCGATGAGGGCCATCCAGGTGGGGGACGATTATTCTCAACTACAGATGGAGCTTCAGATGGCAAATCTATATACATGCCCACCCGCTCAACTGCGTTAAAACTATTTTCTGCTCTACTTGCTTGTCTCAAAGCATTACTCATAAGAGTCGTGATATTTAAAGAATAACTGAGGAGCAATCCAATTGTGGATGCAAAAGCTACTTGATCATTTGTTCTTGAAAACTGCATGACAGCAAAGGTGGCGGTTAACCATATCATTACACCTCCTAATGTTTCCAGTCTTATGGTTAGCCAACGGTTAGAGCTGAAGTTTAAAAGGGTGAATCGAATATTGTTATCCATTGATTTCCCGTTTATTGTGGCCATACGATCGTATGCTTTGTATGCACGGATACTTGATAAACCATTCAATGCTTCACCAAACTGTGCATATACAGGAGATCTGGTGATGGCGTCCAAACGTTTGACTTCCCGTGATGTGCTCTGTAAATGAAACGAAATGTTACTTAGGTGGCCTGTTTGTCAGTTTTGATATATACATGGTTGGCTTTTGTAATATTCCTATACTTGAGTAGCCTATATGTATACGTAAATCTAAAACTAAAAAACAACCATTATTACAGGTTTCTGGTATTGAAAAATCGGTAGTAATCATCAATAGATGATCAAGTAAATATTAATAAGAAATAGGTGGAATACATAAACAGAAACAGTAAGGAAAAGGATACTAACCTGATAATAAAGGTATGCTGTGTAGAACAGAATAAGGAGAGGCATTATGGCCCACAAAGATATCGTGCTCACAATTCCAATAAGCACAAAAGTCGAAAGTAATTGCCAAACTTGAGTCATGACATTATTGACAAGACTAGCAACATTACGATCAATATCACCAAGATCATTTGAAAACCTATTCATCATCCGCCCAAGTGGATTCGTTTGAAAAAAAGTTGTGGGAGCTCTAAGAACTGAATGCAGCATTGTATCATGAAGTGTTTTCGCTCCATGGATACTTGATGAAATTAACCAAAACGAATTAAAAAATGTCACAATTACCTGCATGCATTAGTTGGTGGCGTAAGCATACATGTTATCTGGTTGCAGTTATAATATTATGAAAATAATATCAGTAGTTGGTGGCGTAGCACATCTTAACCAGTAACTCAACCCGCATAACCCACCCATTTTCCCACCTCTACATAATATGATTAGAAATTATGAAGAAAACATACCTGTCCAACGGACAAGAGAGCATAGATCAGAATGAAGAAAGCAGGTCCCTGAGTTGTTGTACTGGTTTGTCCTGTCCAGTAACTTAACCAAGTGCTACTTAAAATTCGAAGGACTTCGGTTGAAATATAGCACATAAATAAGATCAGGACAACCCATAGACCTCCTAAAGCATCCGCATACCTGTAATAGAAACAATTATACGAGGTGATTTTGACCATTTTTTAAATTAATGGGTTATTTTATTCTCCAACGGGTCATCTGGCTAAACTTAGAAAACATAGCTAAGTGTAAACGGGTCAAATGGGTCATACGAGTCGATAGCCTTCCCAGAATGTATAAAACATCATACATTGTGCTATTACATTTAATTACAATATTATTATAATGACATAGTTTTTTATATAGTTTTCGGGTACACACGATCCATTAGTTTCTACCCGTACTAAACTATCTGATCTGTACCCGACCCACCATACCCAATTTATTACGATCCATACCCAAAGATTACCCATTTTGTTCCATTACCCAACCTGCTCAACTCATCCATTGTGCCACCTCAACTTTTTTTACCAACATTATCTTTTTTGTAATCGACAATTTACGTTCAATGACCACTAGAACATGTTGTGATTGATTTTACAGCACATGATATGTTGGGCTAATGTCTGACCGAGCTAATGGGAAGACAAACCGATTCCAAGCATGTGGACGGTTGTAATTCTAGTCTAATTAGGACTCTTTATTTTTAGTTCAAGATAAGGATTATCTAATTAGAATTGTAGTAGGATTAGAAAGCATGTTCTAACACCTATATAAACACATCAACCGAGCTGTGGTTATGTATGTGAAACCGATCAGTTTTGAGCTTATTTTCTGTTAATTGGAAAGCGTGTTCCAGTTATACTCGTGTGATTGTTTGTGTTTTCTGTTCAGTTTTCTGTTCTTGTTTCTGCCGATCAGATAGATTCTGTGGTCTTTATTTGGTATCAAGAGCTTGGTTTAATAGGGCTGATCGACATTGGTTCACAAAGGGCTGGAAAGCATATTCCAGTTACTGCTGCACGTCTAGGTTCGAAGGTAAACTAAGTTCGAAGGTAAACTAGGCTCGACTGGTTTGGTTTCGACATTCAAGGGTTTACTGTGTTCGGTTGTGGACACAAGGAAGGTGCAACAAGATAATCGATCAGGTTTACTAGGGCAGGAAAGGACTGCTGTCGACACAAGTTAACTAGGGCAGGAAGGTTAACATTCGACACAAGTTTACTAGGGCTGGAAGTCGAACAAACTACACCAAAAACTTACAGCAGAAGGCGTACAAGAAGGATGGTGCAAGGTGAATCCAGTCAACCACCTCCTGCTGTCGCAGATTCTAAAACGGCTCTTCAATGTCCGATGTTAACAGCCACAAATTATAACATCTGAGCAATAAGAGTTAAAGCGGTATTCCGAGTCCATGGAATACTCGATGCACTGGAACCAAAGGAAGGAACACTAGTCGTTGATAAGCAAGATCACATGGCAGTGGCGTTACTTTTCCAGGCGATTCCAGAAGAACTTGTTTTTCAAGTTTCACAATTCAACACAGCCAAAGAAATCTGGGAAGCTTTAAAGACCAGGTATGTGGGTGTTGATCGGGTTCGTGAAGCAAGGTTGCAAACCTTGGAGACGGAATTCGAAGCCTTAAAGATGAAGGTCAACGAATTAGTCGATGACTTCGCAGCTAGGATGGGCAAAATTGTAACTGAAGTAAACAGCTTGGGAACAGTTTATGAAGACAAGAAACTTGTTAAGAAGCTGCTTGCATCCGTTCCGGATAAGTTTGTTGCAATTGTTGCCTCAATAGAACAATTTGCTGACTTGAATACTATGTCTTTTCAAGAAGCCATTGGAAGGTTGAAAGCTTTTGAAGGAAGAATGAAGGGTGTTGACACCACTTCTGAAGATCAAGGCAAGTTGATGTTCGGAAGGGCTGAAAGATATGATAAGAACAAGGCTGAGAAAGGTCGAGGAAGGAACTTCTCTGGTGGCAACGGAAAAGGTCAAAACAAATCTCGTGGTAGTGGTCAAGCCAATAACCACAATCGAGGAAACCAAAACAACACCGGGAGCAATACGGATCAAAAGAAGAACAAAAGCCGAGACCTTTCAAAGATTCAATGCTTCAGATGTGATGAATATGGTCACTTTGCTTCTAATTGTCCCGAACGCCGTGAACAAAAGAAAAAGCATGAAGCAAACCTTTTGAAAACGGAGGATGATGATGACCCGACACTTTTTATGATGAAGAGCGTTCAAGAAGTAGTTTTCTTGAATGAAGAAAAGATTATCCCAAACCAATTGAATACTAAGCCAAACGAGGAAGACACTTGGTATTTGGATAATGGAGCAAGTAATCACATGACGGGGATCCGAGAATATTTTTCGGAGTTAAATGAGAATATCTCCGGCAGAGTGAAGTTTGGTGATAACTCCTACATCGAGATAAAAGGGAAGGGTTCGATAATCATTGAAGGGAAAACGGGTGAGCAACGATTGATCACTGGAGTCTATTACCTACCCGAGCTAAAAAGCAACATAATTAGTCTTGGGCAAGCTACCGAAGGCGGATGTGACATTCGTATGAAAGGTAATCTTCTCACCATGCGTGACTCGGATGGCAAGCTTCTGATGAAGGTTCCTAGAACGAGTAATAGACTCTACAAAATAAAGCTCCAAGTTGGAAGTCCGGTGTGTCTAAAAGCAAAGATGGAAGATGATGCTTAGTTATGGCATGCTAGGATGGGTCACACTAATTTCGAGACAATGGAATTAATGGCAAGGAAGGGCATGGTTGAAAATTTGCCAATAATTCATCAAGAGAACAAGTTGTGTGAATCTTGGTTGGTAGGAAAACAAACCAAGAAGGCGTTTCCTAAAGCAGCAAAATTTAGGGCAACACATTCTCTTCAACTAATACATGCCGACCTATGTGGACCGATTTCTCCACCATCCATAGCAGGAAACAGGTACATATTTGTCTTAATTGATGACTTCTCACGGTTTATGTGGACTTTTACCTTGAAGGAAAAAGGAGAGGCATTTGAATACTTCAAAAAGTTCAAAGCTTTAGTCGAGAAGAAGTCGGGAAAGAAGATTATAACCCTAAGGACCGATAGAGGAGATGAATTCACTTCAAGAGAATTTACCAACTTCTGTGAAAACGAGGGTATAACAAGACATCTAACCACTCCCTACACACCGCAACAAAATGGAGTCGTGGAAAGGCGAAACCGTACTCTTATGGGAATGACTAGAAGCATCTTGAAAGCACGAGACGTACCAAACTATATGTGGGCTGAAGGAGTTAGACACGCCACATTCTTGATTAATAGAGTTTCAACTCGAGCTCTAGTTAATCAAACTCCATACGAGGCTTTCAAAGGAAAAAAGCCTAACTTGGAGGGTTTGCGGGTATTTGGATGTGTGGCTTATGCAACGGGAACAAGGCCATATTTACAAAAGTTAGACGACAGGTCAACACGACTCATTTATATCGGAAACGAGCCAGGAACAAAAGGTTTTCGATTGTTCAATCCAAGACTAAAGAAGATAGTGGTATGTCGTGATGCAGAGTTCAATGAGGAACTTGGCTAGAAGTATGTTGCTGGAAGCGAAACACACGAGCTAAACCCAGGTATGTTTGTCATAGAATGGCACGGTTCTATTGATACGGGTTGTGGATTTGTTAACCCAGGTGTGACCGATGAAGTAGAGGCTGAAGATCAAGAGGCTGAAAATCAGCATGATGCTGATGAAAATCAACCGGCCAATACCGAACAAGAAGACCAAATCGAGGCGGGTAATGACCCTGATCCTGTTCCTGTGACAGAAACTCAATCAGTTGTGAGGCGTTCTTTGAGGGTTTCAACTAAGCCAACTAGATTTAAAGACTTTATTATGGGGTCTAGTTCAAGGACCTCAGTTGTTAATGAAGATCAAAATCTGCTTTTGATTGAAGATGATGAACCAAGAACGTTCCAAGAAGCAAAAGTTTCAAGCAAGTGGATGTTTTCTATGAATCAAGAGATTGAGTCTATCAAGAAGAATGATTCATGGGAATTAGTTGAAGCTCCGGTTAATGTCAATCCCATTGGATTAAAGTGGGTGTTCAAAATTTAGAGAAATCCGGATGGTTCAATTAATAAGTTTAAAGCTCGGTTAGTAGCAAAGGGTTATGCTCAAAAAGAAGGAATTGACTATGACGAGGTATTTGCGCCCGTAGCACGGATTGAAACGGTGCGTTTATTGATCTCATTGGCCGCAAAAGAAGCATGGGAATTACATCATCTGGATGTAAAGTCAGCCTTTTTACATGGAGAACTAAAAGAGCAAGTGTTTGTTACACAACCGGAGGGGTTCGTGAAGAAAGGAGAAGAAAGAAAAATCTACAAGTTGAAAAAGGCGCTTTATGGACTTAAACAAGCCCCGAGGGCGTGGAATACAAAACTTGATAGAGAACTTAAGCAAATGTCGTTCAAACGATGCCAACACGAACAAGCGGTGTATGTGAAGAAGACAAACAAGTCAATCTTGATTATTGCGGTCTATGTAGATGATCTCTTAGTAACCGGTTCGAAGCTTGTCGAAATTGGTGAATTTAAGAAACAAATGCAAGAAAGGTTCGATATGAGTGATTTGGGAAAATTGAGCTATTATCTTGGCATTGAAGTAAAGCAAGAGGATTCGAGTATCTCAATAAGTCAAGAAAGCTATGCAAAGAAGATCTTAAAAGATGCTGGAATGCATGAAGCGAATCCTACTCAATGTCCATTAGAACCTGGAATGAAGTTAAGCTTGGATAAGGAAGGAAAACCAGTTGATGCAACTCTGTATAGACGACGAATTGGTTGTCTAAGGTATTTACTACACACACGACCTGATTTATCTTATTCGGTTGGTTTGGTTAGTCGTTACATGCAAGAACCAAAAGAATCACATATGGCAGCTGTGAAACAAATACTACGGTATATCCAAGGTAGTTTGAATTTTGGAATACGATACAACCAAGAGAAAACCAAGGAGTTAGTGGGGTTTAGTGATAGTAGTTATGCTATGGACCAAGATGATGGTCGAAGCACAACTGGGCACGTATTTTATCTAGGGAAATCACCTATCACTTGGTGCTCACAAAAGCAAAACACGGTGGCTCTTTCGTCTTGTGAAGCCGAGTTCATGGCTGCAACTTCAGCCGCGTGTCAAGGGATATGGTTACGTGGATTGTTGAGTGAAATAACCGGAATGGAAGAAAGAGTGGTGGTCTTATTTGTTGACAACAAATCGGCTATTGCACTTATGAAAAATCCAGTCTTTCACGGGAGAAGCAAGCATATAAACACACGTTATCATTTTATCCGAGAGTGTGTTGAAAGAGGCCAAGTACAAGTTGAATTTGTAAGAGGTGATTTGCAGCGTGCTGATATTCTGACGAAAGCTCTCGCAAGGATTAAGTTCAAGGAGATGCAAGAGCTACTCGGAGTTGAAGATCTCCCTATCTCGAGTCAGAAATTAGGGGGGTGAATGTTGGGCTAATGTCTGACCGAGCTAATGGGAAGACAAACCGATTCCAAGCATGTGGACGGTTGTAATTCTAGTCTAATTAGGACTCTTTATTTTTAGTTCAAGATAAGGATTATCTAATTAGAATTGTAGTAGGATTAGAAAGCATGTTCTAACACCTATATAAACACATCAACCGAGCTGTGGTTATGTATGTGAAACCGATCAGTTTTGAGCTTATTTTCTGTTAATTGGAAAGCGTGTTCCAGTTATACTCGTGTGATTGTTTGTGTTTTCTGTTCAGTTTTCTGTTCTTGTTTCTGCCGATCAGATAGATTCTGTGGTCTTTATGATATCTTCTAGAAAAATAGTACAAAAAAAGAGGAAATATACATCTTCAAAATCATACCTTGCTAAAACATTCCAGCTAACAATGCCAGTTTGCCTATCTTCTTTATTGACAAGAATTGATTTACGGTTCTTTTTTGTAGTCATGTTTAGATCATTAATTGACTCACCCGCCACTTCATCAGTATACTGCTGTGAGGATCCACTATCCGTATTGGTGGCACATTCATTTTCATCCACGTGTTCATCCATACCACCCACCTTTTCCATAAACTTCTTAAATAAAAATCCATTTTCTGAGAGCTCCTCAAAGGTTCCTTCCTCTTTGATCATACCTTCCGAGACCAAAATAATTTTATCCACCTGAGGAAGAAAATGTAGCTGATTTGTAACGAGCACCCTCGTTTTCCCTCTCAACTCTTCCTTGATGCATTTTTCAAAAACCTGGAGATGTAAGGTGCTACAGGTCAGAAAATAGTAAGGTTTATTATAAAAGCCTAAATATGCATTGATTATTGTGACACTCATCACAGAAAAATGCAGTGATATGCTCAACATAGACTTGTCTTAAGACGAGGCCCAGTTGACCCATTTTTACAGGTCTAGAAGCTAATATAAGTTTACCTCTCGACCAACATGAGTATCTAGAGCACTTAACGGGTCGTCAAATATGTACACATCCGAGTTGGAGTACACTGCTCTAGCCATCGAGACTCGTTGCTTTTGGCCACCACTAATATTCACCCCTCTTTCACCGATCTCAGTGAGATCACGACCCTATGAAGAAGCAGGAGAAAAGAACAAATAGTTAAGCTCAACCCATTCCCAAAAGATCCATGCAGAATATATTGATTAAAGAACTTAGATGCTCTATAGTTTTAGGACACTTAACTGGCAGAATATCAAGGTCGTGCTCCAATGCAGTCACATCTACGGTTTTCCAATATCTTGAAGCTTCAAATTTTGATCCAAATAATATGTTTTCACGTACCTGAATACATAAATTTTGATCATAAGTTATACTTAAATAGCACATTATTTATTTATTTCAAGAGTCAGCTTTATGGGACACCTCAAAGACACAGACAAAAGAATAGCAGGCAAAAACTTACTGTAGCATTGAATATCCATGAAACTTGAGGGACATATGCAGCGGTTCCTCTGATGATAGCACTGGAATTTTCCAAAGGAGGAAGCTCACCAAGCATTGCTGAAATAAGAGATGTTTTTCCTTCTCCTGTACCACCTACGATAGCAACTAAGCTGCCGACTGGTATGTCTATGTTTATATCTGCTAATGTTGGTTTTGGGGAATTTGGATCCCATGAAAAGTTGCCATTTTTTATCGAGATTGCAGGAAGCCCTGGTTCAAGAGGTGGATTGGGTAATAGAGTTCTCTCTTCTGCTAAAAGTAGTTCTTCCAAACGCTGCAAGGACACATACGCATTGACCGCCTACAAAGAAAATATTCAGAAACATTAAGATATTGTGGCCGAATAAAAAAGATTCTGCAATTCTGCAAAGAACAGTAACAAATGAAGCAACAAAGTAAACAACTACAATATAAGGAGTATTATTTTTATTGACAAAGCAGCAATAACAAAAAGGCAAGCATAAAAACCCATGGGGTGACCCAGTGGTTTGGATTTGGTCTCCTAAGTGGTTAAAGTCCCTGGAGGTCCCAGGTTCAAACCTTGGGGAGAAAATTAATCCCCATGTGGCCATGAAGGTTCACCTGCGATAACTCCGGGCTATCCAAAAGGGTAGTTGCCCTGGGATTAGTCGGCTCGCACTGTCGAGTCGGAACCCAGGTAAAAAAATAAATAATAAAAAAAGTAAAAAATAAAAAAAAAGAAAGAAGGAAAGCATAAGTAATATAGATGAATATTTTAATCTATTTACATGTATATTGATTTGTGTTTTATCTCTACGGGTCATAGAGGAAATGGGTCACTGTGGTAGAACAGGTTCCCAAAGTATAATAGTTATACATAAAATCTGCTATTCTTTTAATTAATATAGAATATTATTCGAATAATATAAAGTTAGTAACAATATAGGACACACAAAGTATATAGAAAAATAATAAGTTTTGGACCCTAAGAGTTTGCCACCTCTAGAGACTAGCTTTCTAAAGACATGCAGATAATTCAATTGAAATGGTAATAAAAGATAACCTGAGTTATTATATTAGGAAGCGTGTTTAAAGGAGTTCGAAGCACTGTAAATAAAGAAAGCGATGTGAAAGCCCTTGAAGGTGTCAAATCTCCACCAAGTAATGTGAAGAAACCAAATGAAATCACCGCCACAAGAACTGGAAGACTGTTGAGAATGAAATTGTTGCACTGCATGTAGAGAAAGAAAATGTAAAACAATTTGGACAGTTATAACAACAGGCATGTGAAGCATATAAGATTAACCTTCTTTTATAAAGCCCATAACCTGGCTTATATATTCATCACAATGTTTTTGGAAGTAAAAAATTTGAATTCATAAGCTAAACATTAGAACTTAAATAAAATTTGATGTATAAGTTATTTGGTTGCTCACCGCTCCCAAAAACTGTGCTTTCCATAACCATAGAAGCTCATCTTTCCTAATAGTTTGAATTTTAGATTGGAAACTTTGCTCCCATGCATAGCATCTGAAAATTGCTTAGTGTCAGGAAACAATATCAGTTTTACCAGAGGATTCAGAAGCAATTACAGTAAGGAGTTACATACTTTACAGTCTCTATTGCTGCCAAAATTTCACCCATCAGTCCTACTCTTTTGTCAGTGTAGTGTAAGCCTTCCTTAGATAATTTCCGCATTTTGCTTACAATCATCGTCTGTTATGAGCACAAAAGTACAAAATAGTAAGAAAACACTATCCAGTGCAAATATGCCAAACACGTAGAACACCTATATAGACTATTCTTAATGCGTACAATCTCATAGATCGTTTTATTGACAGATTTAGATTCTTATGGCAATTGGAGTAATATAGTGTAATAAAAATTAACACATTAAATAAATAAATAAAATTTAAAAAGTGGACAAAAAGTGTCTGGAAGTTGACCCAACGAAGCTCATTTGACCAGTACTAAAATATGACCCTTTTCAACACAAATCTGTTACCCAACCCGCCCAATCTTCCCACCTTAACCCTGTCTAGTATGTACATTATACTATATCCTATAAAGATTATTAAGAACTGAAATTACCTGCACTGGGAACATGAGAATCAAAATAAGAGAACCCACAAGTGAAGCAACCCCTAACTGCTGGTAAAGAAGAATCATGGAAAGCGTAATTCTGAATGGTGCTGACCATAAGCCATGAAGTTGATTGCATACTTGCTGTACAAAGAAAAGGTCTATTCATTAACTAGCTCTCATTTCTCATATTTTCATAATAGGGAGAATAATAATATAGTATCCCACAAACATTGTTTTTGTAAGATATGCATACCTGCATTGCATTAGCATCTGTTGTTATCATATTTGTTATTCTCCCAGACGGAACATTCTTTCGGGCTTCATGGGTTAGCCTCAAGGATTTTCTAAATACAGCAGCCACCTATTAAAACGTACAATATCAGATATTATATGTATATCATGTATTCATGTTGACTAAAATCTAGT
Source organism: Artemisia argyi (assembly GCA_030686995.1). NCBI lineage: Eukaryota > Viridiplantae > Streptophyta > Magnoliopsida > Asterales > Asteraceae > Artemisia > Artemisia argyi. The sequence goes on from CM060684.1 coordinate 94,796,452, forward strand.
GGGGAGAAACACAGCTCATAAGCAATAAATAACTTACCAAAATTGATCTTATTCTGAACCCGACCCTAGCTACATTCTGAAAGTATTGAGCTTCACATAGAACTCCTAATGACTGGATGTTGTGCAAATAAAAGTTGACTATTTGTTAGCAAAAAGATCAATAATCTGAGACAGCACCTTTCCTTCAGCAACTACTTTGTTGTTTTTCTATTTGTTTTGCGTTAGTTTTTCTAGAATAAAGATAATCATATCAAATAACAGTTTACAACATACCACACCAACAAAAATTGAAAAGGCATAGACATAGCCAATCCATGAAGGATCACCTCGTTGTAATGACTGCAAAAAGTTTAATCATATCAATTACACGTACGAAGAAAGATATTAGGAAAAAAAAAAAAAAAACTGCAGCTACGTACAAGAATAACCACACAATAGATGCATCGTTTAGCTAATAACGGATTAGAAATATGGAACTTGCCTGTAGGAGATAACTTAATATAACAGGCCCGACGAATTGGGAAAGGTCATTGCCTATCTACAAGTGATGAGAATATATCTTGTGTTACTTGACTGCTTCAAGGAATTTGAAATTTGAAGTCTAACTGATATATTAGGACTAGGTGTGGTCATTTCAACCCATTTACGTATCAAAGGGTGCATCCAGATTATGTTTATAATCTATCGGGTCAAATGGGTAGAGTCATAAAAGTTTGCATAAAAGTACACTCGTCAAAAGTTCAAATAGATTGAAAGTTGCCCAAAGTGTATTTTTAATGTATAAAATCTCCTAAATCATGCTGTTCAAAATGTAAGATTATTACGGAAATAACATAACTTTTGTAATCATATACTGATAAATTTTGAGAAAAAGTGTTTGGTGTCAACCCAATCCGAATTAACCCGTTTGACCCATTACCCAGCCCATTTTGCCACGTCTAGTTAAGGGAATGAACTCATTACTTTGAAAAGGCCTCCAAACCAGAATCTGCAGAGAATAACCAATAGCGGATTGTTAAATAACAATGCGGGTATGTATTTGTAATATCTCAAAATGGTCAAAGTGGTGAATATTCACCTTCCTCCAACTGTATTATTTAGACATCGTAAAAGAAATGGATTTGACTTCTGAGATTCTTTAACCCAACATTCTTGGAATCTACAAGTGGTAACAACTAGTATCTCAGCTATCATCTAGCGATCGGGAAAACGAAATATGTTAATTCGTATATAAAATTACAGAGCTATGTACTTTTTACTCAGCGTCTCAGTCCGGTCCCATGTATCTAACATCCAGACATCTTTTTCTGTTATAGGTTTTCGGTAGCCCTGCTCCATAAGGGGCGTCATCCATCCAAAATATATTCCTACCATAACAATGATGCACGATATTATGAGTATTCAGTTTAAGCACATTTCTACAGGAGGTGGACATTCTGAACTGTTATCTATGACTGCGCTGATTTAAGTTTGTTTTGTTTCAAATACAACAAAAGTAGCTAAATTGGGAATGGGTCAAATGGTTATAAGGTGCCCATAGTCTAATTCAAATAATTGTAGCATGTTATATTGTTTTATTCATATGATAATTATCATTGTAGCAGTAATAATAATAGTTTTCTAATTATAACTAACACATTTTCATATTTATCAAATCATTTTAAAATACACAAAACAATGTATTTGCAGGTCAACCGTTATATAGTAAAAGATGAACCGTTATATAAACCAGCCAAAACGCTAACTCCAGTTTTATCCATTTATATTCTTACTTGAAATTATGTTGGCATGTCTCTCGGGACAAATATGCTCTGATCCACGAAGCACCTCATACTTGATGTCATCAACAGACTCGGTTTGAAGTGGGATATGACCCAGGTAAGTATCCAAATTTGGTATGTAAGCAAGAAGAAATATTCCAAACAAAGCCTGCATCAAAAATTGTATCATTTATTAACACGCAATTTTTTGTTAAGTACCAAAATTTTGCTTTTACTGTCACTAGTTGCCCGCACTAATCTTGGGGATTCAAATAAATTATGAACAGAAAGGAAACACGATCAATTGTCCCTATATTATCATGAATAAGATAATGTGTGTTCTGAATCAAACAATTTCAAACATATAAAACAAGAGACGTAAACTTAACCTGGCAGAACAATGAACTGATGTAGACGTAGAGTACATATCTGCAGAAGAAAATACAATTGTGATTATGCTTTCCATACATGTTACCACTTCCTTCAATATATCAGAGACATGATTTAACTGAAAGGAAGTAAATTGATTTGCCACAATAAAAAACCTAAAGATATCAACTTAGAACAGAAAATATACTTGATACAATAAAAAGGAAGGGATACCGACCTTGCGTATAAATCTTTTACTGAAAGAATGACACTAAGTTTCACAATGTCCGCAACCAAGACATAAAGTACACCAAACCGGACATACCAGCGAAACTCTCTAACATACACTTTGGTTTCAAGAAGAGTCATGATCACCAATGAGCTCCAAACAAGGGTCTCAAGTGTAAGTGAAACCACCTGCATTGAGGTATAGTACAAAACGTCAGAAACCTCTCTTGCTACATAGTTTCATCTTATTCTTTATATTTTCATTGAAAAAAAAAAAAAAAAAAAGACGTTAATGCACAAGTGTCACAAGCAGAAGAATGATGAAATATATACCTCAAATGGAGCAAGGCTAGTTTGTGCATCAAAGTCAAACATCGAAACACCAAAAAGTAACCTATACATGGACTCTGCAGCAGAATAGCCAGCAAAAAAGGCCAACATATAATTATAATACTTCGACCGTAAGCAAAACCTCTTGACCCTAACGTCTTTTATGGTCAACCATAATCTGTATAAGCACAAGCCCATCAAAGCCAAATATGATAGACAACCCACAACAGATTCAATACCACACGGTGTATAAGCACCAAGAGCACTAGCTGTTATTTTTGCCCAAACGCCATTCTCATCTGGCCGGCAAAACCAAACCAGTGGCTCAAATCCCATGATTTTTATTCCTCACTCTACAGAATATTACAATGACAGTTCAGATTTGAATTGTGGCCAAGTTCCCTGAAACAAAGATACGAGAAATATCAGTTTTACACTCTATTTACTTAAAAAGTGCTTGGATGAGCCTTTAAAAGGTGATAATTTGATAAGTCCGCCTTCTGTTAATAATTAGTTGAATATTTAGTTTTGAATAATCAACTGACATTAGCAGTAATAAAGAGGTGCTACAGCCTACAGATTTCTTATTGAAACTGCTTATCACTTTTTGAAATAGGTTATCCTGAATAAGCAAGTATGCTTATCAAGAAAAACTCAAATGACTAAAATAATCAGGCAAACAGTCCCGATAAGCAATCACAAACACCCTCAAAACTCCTTGTGTTGAATATTAATAAACTTTTTGTATCTGTTATCCAGCACACCATCTAAAATATTCAGTACAACATCAAAGAGGCAGAGCAGAAGCACGTCCAAGCACTCGCTTTATGTTAATCGTACTGCTAATCAGGTTTTTAAATCAGTTTCAAAACGTACATGAAACATTCCGTAAAACTTAAAATGCAGATACATCTAGAACATAAATGCACAAGTAACAAAATATAACAAAACGACTCGAAACAAGTTCACTTACAGAACAAATATTAAAAAAATCACGTGAACCTTTGCATGGGAACCAATGAGTGATCCTAGTTCCAACAGTTGATCAGTAAGTGAGTTTAAGTACTAGACTAAACATATTAAAAGTGGGCCATAGTGATATTTTGAAAGCATGATTATTGGTGTGGTCGTCATTGCTTACGAACAATCCGAAAGAAGGCATCATAGTACGACAAATATGTTGGGCCTAACCATTTTTGGCTGCTGGTTACACATTTTTATCTTGTGGTCAGCAATATTTCTTGTGACACATAAGTCAAAACCCTTTTTTCCTCTTTTACATACTAGCTAGTATTTTTTTTCCGGATGTCGTTCTATGCTGATTTTCTTCTTTTATTAATCATTGTTGTCAGATGACAAGATGGGTTCAGAAGTATACATTTGGACATGTCACATGTATATTTTATTAACTTAATAATCAAATGATTGATGTTTGCGAAAGAAAACCAGATGAGCTAAACGGATGATTTCATTCCTATTCATGTAATTTGGAAGTGACAAGTCTATAAAGCGAGTCTTTAACTCATATACACGCGATCTAACCAACCCTTTCCTTAGCCACCTTCAAATGTGTACCTTGTGATATTTAAATATGTGACCTCTTGTGAGGAGGTCAATGTCTTACCCCTAAGGCACTAACTCATTTGATAGATGGTTTATGCGAAAGAAATAACAATAAATATGTAAATTTTGCATAATTAACATGGAGACGATGTACAAGATTTATACAAGACTATAATGTTTTTTTTGCATGTTTATCTTCTTTATCTATACTATCTATAAAGAGAAATGATCAAAAAGTCAAGAAGCGGAAAGTGAAAAAACTGAAATTACTCTTTGTTAATCTATCTTTGTCAATTTAGAAACTATCTTAAAAAACTAAAATATCTTTGGAAACAATATTCAAATATTACTAAACAAATGAAAAATATTTTTCAAATGTTTGCTCATCTTTTGTATTCTTGTTGTTGACTATGTTTTGTGGTAATTTCCTGAGTGACTAAATGGTACTAGTCGATAAAATAAAAAAACATCTAGGTATAAGCCGGGACAGAACAATAAGTGATACTTTACTTAATATTTTTCTTTTGAAAAATATTACTATTTTCCTCAGATGATAGTTGATCATGTCGAGGAAACACTATCAAGATCTCGTAATGTTTTAATGATGACAAATAAACCTTCGAAACACATAAAATAACAAACGGTAGCCAAAATTTCCCGAACCACATACCTGTTCCTGACGCGTCACCCACGCGTCAACGCGTGGCTAACGCGCCAGGCTTCTGTATGGTTCGGGACAAATTTTGAAAGTCGGCTTTCCCCTTACCCGACAAATGTGAATCTTTCAATACAGGTATGAATACGCTATGTGCTTAATTGAGAACACTCGAAACGAGTTTTGGGATTAGACAGATCCAACTTTTGAAACACCCGCTAACGGGAAAACACCAACTCATATTTTCTAACTCTTGCCTCTAGCCAAGGCTTTTCTAAACTTAGGGAGCTAGTATATTTCACGTAACAACACGTGAAAGCATCCATATGCTTATACCCCGTGCTTACGTCTTCTCTAATCACGTAACGGGTTTACTCCCTTATTGGTCAAACTAAGTTAAAGGTCTCTTTGCGTAAACGCGTCCTTTCCCGCTTGGGTTATGCGTTACATAATGGCAAAGCACTTGGCTTGTTTGTACCAAGGTGTTAGTTGAGAACGTCGAGTCGTGGAAAGTCACGAGTTATGAAACTATTGATTCTCGACGTTATGGTACTTGGAATAATAAGTAACCTATGATTTTCTCAACTCAGAATCTTAATTGTCTAAACCTTTTCTTCTTAATAACAATTAGATTATCTCTTAATCTCTTATTAATCACCTTCTTAATCACAAGAGACAAAACCTCCAAACAACTCAACATCTTCTAAATATTCCCTTAAACCTCTTACACATTCATACCTTTTTGGCTCACACACTCTCCCACACAATATTCCCTCTTACACTATTCCCTCACTTTAAACATTTCCCATACATCTTTCTTATACATACATACATACATACATACAGTTCCCTGTACACACACTACTACACACTTACACTCCCAATACCTTTATATTCAAAATACACACACTTCACTCACATACTGATTGGCTCCAAACAGTAAACCTAATTTGACCAGGTGATGGTCAACAAGGTCAAACTGCCTAAGAGTCAATCTCCGTGGAATACAGGGTTTCCCCGGGTCGTTATGTCCCGACGAGGTGTGATGGTAATCAAAAACGGGTTTGTGATCGGGTGAATTTGGACAGAAATAAGGGTTTGAGTGAGTGATTGATTTAAACTAATGGAATGTAAAAGAAAATAGCTTAAATAAGCTATGAAAATGATTACGTGAAAACTAGATACCTAAAAACGTTTAAAAACCTAAAACGCGTATGTTTAATTAAAACTACTTTAACGTACAAAACAAAACGCGAATTCTGTCCAATATAATTCCCACGGATGTGAAAATTATATTTTTGGAATCCAAATGATAAAAGAAAATTAATAGAAAAAGAAAATATTTTTTTTAGAATTTTTATTTAATTATTTATTAATTAAAAACTATTTAAACTCAATTAAACTATTTAAATTAATTTAATTATAATAAATACTAAACTAATTTATAAAATTATAAAACTTTTTATAAATTTACTTAACCATCACAGGAATTTATAAAAAATATAAAAAGTTTATAAAAATTACAAACAAGCTAATTTAAAAATTAACTACTTATTATTATTTAAAAGTTAATTAAACTATTTTAATTATTATAAATACTAAACTAATTTATAAAATTATGAAATTTTTTCTATAACTACTTTATGCTAACAGAGAACTATGAAAAATATAAAAGATCCTAATTTCTTATTAATAAGCAGTATATAAGCTGACTAGCCAAAATAAGCCTAAACACTCCACACTACTATAAAAATAAAATGTATAATATAAAACCTGAAAAAGACCCTAGGGCAGTTGGTTGTGTGTGGTTGTGTTGTGCATGTATGCTATCTGATTGACCTAGGTTCGAGCCTTTCTCACCACATTTTTGCCAATTATTTTTATTTTTGATTTTTTTCTTTACAAAAACATTTAACAACAAAATGAGACAACTTTAAAAAAGACAAACTTTTTAAATAAGCAGAATAAGCACTGTAAGAGCTTATGGGCTCAACAGTTAACAAAATAAGCTACAAGTGAGATTTTGAAAGTGCAAAAGCTAATGTCAAGCTATTTAAACTGAACCAAAGGTTAAATAGGATATAAGTAAGTTGATTAAACTGGGAATAAGCTATAACAAAAAGAAAAAGGTACTGAATAAGCCATAAATTAGAAATAAGCAAAATCAAACCACACAGAAAAACACAATGGGCTGCAGGGCTCTTTAGGGCTAAAATAAGCTTATCAAATAAGCTAATAAGCCAAGAAATAGCTTTGCACCAACAAGCTCAGTGGGTGAGCTTTCCAAAAAGCCAAGGCTCTCAGGTTGGGGCCCACTATTATGCTAGATAAGAGCTTATGAAACTGCTTATGTACACTGATGAGCCAGTGTACATACTCAGTTGTAAACATCTTGAAGACCAAAAATAAGTAACCAAATAAGCTCACAGATGAAAATTAAGAATATGAACATGTAGCTAGTCATAAGGGCTCCCCAAAAAGCTAGAAAGACCACAGTGGGTCCCACTTATAAGGCTTGGGGAGGGGATGGAAATTGGGGTGTTGGACTGAGGTCTGGGAGCAGGGCACATACCTTGCCCTGCAGGATACTTTAGGCCACCCAAATAAGCACAAAGAAAATTCTCAAAATTAAGAAAATGCTGGGATTCAAAAGTTTAACTAATAGGCTACCATAAAAAAAAGGTTTCAAACCCTAACTATAAGTACAAAATTCCTGAAAATTTCTCCAAGAATTGGATTTTCTGCCTAGAATGCCATTTTGACCTTTTTATGAAAACATTATTTTGACTTTTATGGACTTTAGTTGCTTCTCATTAACTGAAAACATGTTATTATAAACTAAATGATGAAGAAATTAAGCTAATTCACTACTTCTAAGCCTAAAATAATCATTAAACCCTCTAAGTTTCAACAGTTAGTCCAATGAGGGGGGTTAACACTGGTTTTGACTTTTTTGCTGAGAGAACCTGGAATTTTATGACTAAGTCACTTCATTTAAATCTAATGAGTATTTCCTAAACTAGGTGTAACAAAGAAAAACAGCTTGAACACACAGAACACACCTATACCAAACACTCCTTTATTATAACTAATTAGCATGTAAAAACTAATTTTAAGCATAAACCTATGAGCCTAAGTGATAATGATCCTAATTAAGCTATATCTAAACTCATAAGACAGAAATAAACACAAACATAAGCAATTTAAACAGAGAATAAGCTAGTACAGAAAATTAAACTAAAATTCGAATTTAAGTGAGATTTAAATGATCTTACCTCCAAACAGTGGAATAAAGCTCAGTTGAGCTTATCAGCCAACTACTAAACCCAAAATAATCACATTAAACCCCTTTGGAAATCATCCTATCATCTATTTGAGCCCGATTGACTTTTCCTTTGACTTTTATGGAGGGTTGCTTGAAACAGAAATTTAACTACTAAAACTCACCATAAGCTATGATTTAGCTTAAATGAGCTTCTGAAATGATTTGGAATGCAAAGTGAGTCTAACAAAGAGAAATGCCAAAAATTTACTTAAACACTAAAATTGATTAAAACTTAAACTGAACTTAAATTGATTTTCAGAATTCAAATTACAATTGAAATGTGAACATACTTAAGGAAAAATTACAAGGAAAAGGATTACATAATTTTTACTACTAATTTCTACTACTAATTAACTAAAAAAACTAACTCCCTATGCTTCCTCTTTTTCATCTTTTATATTGTCCCTTTAGGGTTTCTGAGACCCACAAAGTTCTTTTCCACTTCAATCTTGGACCCTTAAATTAGCAGAATGATTCTTGGCCGTTTGATTCAATTGGGCGGGAAAAGGGGTCTTGCAAGTTTTGGCTTTTTGCTCTTGGCAGGGGGTGGGTTTTGTTGTTTAATGGAGGAAAGTAAGTGTAGGGTGGAGGTGGAGTGTAGGGGGTGTTGATGGTGATGGCAGTGGTAGCAGGGAGTCAGGGTTCACGTGAGGGTGTGAGGTGGGAGATGGTAACCAGGGTGTTTGTTTGACCCATGGTTGACCTGGGTTTAATATCAAAAAGGGGGTGGGCTTTTGATGGATTGGGATTTGGGTGGACTGGGATTGGGTTAGGGGTTAGTAGGTAGTGTTGTAGTCGATTAAATAAAGGGTCCACTTGGTTTAGCTTAATAAAATCACAAGGACCATTTTTGTAATTAACGAAAATTGAAGGGTGTATTCTGCCAATATTCCAAAATTATCAAAAGGATTAAACTTGCCACAAATTAATTTCCCAAGGGTCCTTTGCTGTTGATTTTCCCACTTTAAATTTCCCGGGGACCAAAATTGCCAATTTTGAAAATTCAAGGACCAAACATGTAAATTCCTAAAACTTTCACCCAAAGTCCATTTTTGATAACTTTTGATTTGTAAAGGACTTGGGTTGACTTTTCTTTCAAAATAAACGCTCAGGGACTAATTTTGACAAGTTTTGAAACTTGGGGGACTGAAACTGCCAATTTTGCAAACTTTGATCATTTTTCATTTGCTTTTGCTAATTTTGCATTTAAAACATATAAAACACAATTTTGAAATATTTTTAGTATTTTGATGCATTATTGAGTGTTTTTGTATGTTTTTGCAGTTCAGATTGACCAAAAATGATGAGTGTTTGAGCACTCATCAATCCCCCACACTAAACTATTGCTAGTCCCTAGCAATCTTTTTGAGAAAAATTAATGGATTTGAATCTCTTTACCAAAAGCCATCACTTCTGGAGTAGCCAAATATTTCAGTTCAAGTAAGAACTATGGTCCACCTGATAACCATGTGATTTTGAGCAAACCACCAGCTTTCAACGGATTTGATTTGTCTTTACCAGAAGCCGTTTGCTTCTGGACTAGCCAACTCTTGATGGAATAGTCAACATCTTGGTGAGCTGATTACCAATTATGGTTTTCCACTGCCTTTACCACAAGCCATAATCTTGCGGGCTACCCAACTCTTTCACTTTTTAGGATATGACGAGTTGAGATACCATACAATTTTGGGCAAATTGCAAGCTGTAAACGGATTTGATATATCTTTACCAAGAGCCGTTTGCTCCTGGATTAGCCAATCCTTTTGTCGGTTAGACATGGCGGACTGATAACCACAAAATTTTGAAGCACAAGTGAATTTTTTTTAAAATTTTTTGCCAAAAACGGGGGTACTAGATGGTAAAATGTGATAAAATTTGCTAGAATACCCCCACACTTAGAATGAATATTGTCCTCAATATTCAAAGTCCCGGCTATTATGCTGACTCTTTGAATGTAAAAGGGTAACATTACAATCTAAATGTGGAAACACCATATTTTTTTTTTCACTTTATTGGTAACCACAGCAGGGGTAACTCCCCCCCACACTTAGGGTGAAAACCCTATAAGCATGCTACTGTTTTTGTTTACCGAGTCGCTAGCTTGACTCGACCCCGAATTCATTGGTTCTTGGGGAAGCATGATGTGGAAGAAACAATCTCCATCGGACTTTCATTCAAGATGTTTGGACAAACATTTGAAGCACGTGAAAGTTCCACACCGATGAGATATAATCCCGGCTCAAGAGAATGGTAAATGAAAATGCCGGGATCAAAGATGGTATCTTCATTCCCGAAGGAGTGAAGAACAGAAGAAGTCACCTTATAGGTGAAGAAAAGGAAGAAAACCATGATGAAAATCATGATTTGATCTTCTTCCTCGAGATCAGGCTCATTAGCCTGAATTTGGATTTCAAGGGTTAAGCTCAAAAACATCCCGGGAGGGAGGGTGGGAATTTCCAAATCCTCATGATTGAGTGCATCTCCCCCCGGGCTATCATACTCCGGAGGAGTCATGATATGATGAGTGAGTTCACCGGAGAACTCACCATGAAGAGAATTATTTCCAAGATGTGAATCTGTGAATTCATGTTCCGATATAAACTCATCACTATCCTCGTTCTGAGCACCAAAGATTGGGTTATCAGAAATCAAAGTTAATTCATAGTCGAATTCAAATAGAGGATTGGTGAGAGTAGTTTTGAATGCTTCGGGAACAAAGTGATTAATATTCTCTATTGGACTGTTAGGATGAGAACTGAGTGACGGATTGATGAGTGTGTAAATACTCATCATTTTTATCGTATCTGAACTGCCTAAATATCCAAAAACACTCAGACATGCATCAAAATACATAAATTATCCCAAAAGTGTGTTTTATATGTTTTAGATGCAAAATGTTTAAAAACAAATGAAAAACGAACAAAGTTTGCTTAATTGGCAGTTTCAGTCCCTCAAGTTTCAAAAATTGACAAAACTAGTCCCTGAAGGTTTAAACGAAAGAAAAGTCAACCCAAGGCATTTAAAAGTCAAAAGTTATCAAATTTGATCCTTGGGTAAAAAGTTTGAGAAAATTACATGTTTGGTCCCTGTACTTTCTAAATTGGCAAAATTAGTCCCTGGGTATTTTCAAAATTGGAAAATTACTTTCATAACCCATGTACTATTCACAAATGGCAAGTTTAGCCCTTGTAACTATTTTGGAAAAATTACACATCAGGTCCCTGGATTTCAGAATAATTACATAAATGGTCCTTGTTATTTCTACAAAACCAAACCGGACCCAATGATACTACTACTCCCTAATCCAAATTCATCACCACCCCAATCCATTACCCTTTCCAAAGCCCACTCCTTATTACCCCTACCCAAGCCCATCACCCCAAAAAGCCCACCCCCGTTTTTATATCAACAAGCCAGGGTCAAACCAAGCAGTCAAACCCACCTCCCTCAAAACCACTTCCCTGGTTTCCCCCCTGCAATACCACTGCCAAACCTTCATCATCACCATTCCTGCAACACTCAACCCCCCCCCCTTGCATCTCCAAACAAACATAAACCTCCAAAATTACACCTCTGGCTTCAATAATCAAGGGAAAAGACCAAATTCAATTTGGGCGCCAAAACCAATCAAACGGCCAAGATGAATTCTAGTGATCCAACAACTCCAAATCAAATTGGGAAAGCTCAAGTGGGCCACATAAACCCTAATGAGGAGCTATAAAAGAAAAAAGAGAAGCTGTGGTTAGGAGTTAGTTTTTTAGTAGTTAGTAGTTGTAATTTTAGTCATTAGTGTATTTTTAACCATGTAATCCTTAATGCTTTAATCTTAGTGGACTCAGTTTTAATTTGTAATATGTTCTTTCTAAATTAATTCAAGTTTAAGTTATTTCCAATCTTTCTCAGTTTCATAATTAAGCTTAGGTAACAACCTTGTTCATGATACTTATCTGTTTTTATGAGCTCACATAATCTAAATAATAGCTTATTGAGAATTCCATGAGTTTAGGCTTCTGTTTAAATCAAAACTCCCATGGTCAACAAAAGTCAACTACAACAGTTGGAGCAGCTATGGTATGATTCAGAGGTGAATCATGGTTGTTTTGGAGAGGTTTAGAGCTCAGGGGAGCACTTAGGGTGTTCATGTGATCTTGGCTCTCAGCAGTCTCACAACTTGGATGACAAGTAGGTTTTTGCCAAGTTTTAATCATAATATGAAGTAGTAATTGTTTACATTCTTTAGTTGTTGATTTCTGCTGATTTGATTTAGTTTAGTTATTTTAGAGTTAAATTAGTTATACTTGCTCAAAAATTTAGTGATTAGCTTTGCAATCTTTGAAAACAGTTGGTTTATAGGGTGTTTGGCATAAGCCTTTTGACTGAGTTGGTAATTTCATTTTGACCTCAGCTTGTTTGTTCATTATGTTTAATACCACATTAGTCCAAATCGACAATTTGGTGGTCTGTTTTGAAGGAAAAGTCAAAAACCACAGCTTCATCATCACAATAGCTTAACTGTTGTGATTTAGCTTTTTAACACTCTCAATTTGCTTCAAATCTAGTTAACTTTGCTGGAAGTAGTTCTCATTAGGGTTAATAAACATAAATCAATCATTTAAGTTCAATTTAAATTCATTTTTTGTCAACTTTGTTTAAAAACTCAAAAAGTCAAACCAGCCCTTAGGTAGAAAAGTCAAGTATTGCAAGAATTTTCATGAATTTAGGGGGTAGCATTAGGCTCTGAAATTTCTTGTGCAAGTAGTCTCCCAGCTTATCTTTAGATCCCCAAGGTTGTTTTATTTTTGTAAATTTTGTTGTGGGCCCCACTTAAGTCCAAAGTGACCTGCAGGGATGGTCATTGCCCTGCACCACAAAGATCAGTGTTCATAAGCCATTTTCTCAAGACCTTTGCTAGCTAATCATTTAACTTCATGTTTTGATCTTTGGTTTCCTGAGTAGCTTGATGTACCATCTTGAGTCCCCTGTGCCTATTTTCCATGATGATGCTTATGTACATTGCTTATTGAGCCCTCCAAGTTCTCTTCATAGGACCACATATACTGATTCATCAGTATATGTACACAAGTTTATAAGCTCTTGTAGAGCTTATTGTTGGAGCTTAATCTTAGTATCTGGGTTCTTTGAGAAGCTCATATACCTGAGTTTATAGTTCCAGGCTTCTTTTGGGATTTCTAGCTTATTTTGATAAGCCAAATAAGGCCTGCTACTTGTCCCTTGGGACTGTTTAGTTTTCAGTGGTCCTTGGAATTGCTTATTGTGTTTTTTTAGCTTAATCTAGTTGCTTCTCTCTTTTCTTTGGCTTTTTCCAAGCTTATCTAACTTTGTTCAGCTTATTCTAGCCTTGGTCTTAGTAGTTAGTTTAGTGCATAACTTGTTCTAGTCCAATAATCCCATTCTAGCTTATTTTGTGAACTGTGGTGGAAATAGGCTGCCACAGAGCTTGTTTGATTGTGTTAGAAAATTTGTTTTTACAAAAAGTTCTTAAGTTTATGTATATAATTAGTTTGTAAAAAGAAAATTGAAAAAAAAAAATAGTTTGCAAAAAGGGAGAGGCAGGGGTCGAACCTGAGACCTCCCCCTTTGAGAGTGATATAGGGGTACCTGTATTCCATGCGCCCTTGGGACTTTTTTTCAGAAACACCATGCAAAATCAAATATTAAACCTTTTGTTGTTTGGTTAGCTTAAATAAGCCTTTACAGCTTATATCTGCTTATTGTTTGCTTATTTTGCATTGCACCTAGCTTTCATATATTTTTCTTAGGCCCTTATTAATGTGTAGTATTTATGTTAAAAATTTTATAATTTTAGGAATTAGTTTAATATTTATTATAATTAAAATAGTTTAAATTAGGTTTTAAGTAATAATAACTAATTAATTATAGAACCAGCTTATTTATTAGAACTTAGGATTTTTTTATATTTTTGTTAAGTTTCTGTCACTTTAAAGTATTTTTAGAAAAAGTTTTATAATTTTATAAATTAGTTTAGTATTTATTGTAATTAAATTAGTTTAATTAAGTTTAAACAATTTTTAATTAATAATAAATAATTAAAAAGTCAAAAAAATAATTTTCTTTTTTCTAAAATTTTCTTTTATCATTAGGTTTGTAAAAATATAATTTTTACATCCGTAGGGTTAGCGTAGTTCTAATTTCACTTTTTATTTTGCGCACTCGCGTTTTATTTAAATAACTTTTACGTTTTTAAAATTTAGGTTACGTTAGTAAAAGTAGTTTGTAAAATAAAGAAAAACCAAAAACATAAATAAAGTGATAGCTTCTATTTAAGCCGTTTGGCTTATTTTTCTGCTTATCTTTAAGTAAATTCTGATTTTAAGTTTTTAGATTACGTTTTAGGTTAACTAGGTTTCACGTTATTGTTAATATAGTTTGTTTAAATCGTTTTCATTCATATTTCCTTAGCGTAATCATTCAAACCTTTATTACCCCTTTTCTGTCCAAATTCGCCCGATCACAAACCCGTTTTGATTACCATCACACCTCGCTGGGACATAACGACCCGGGGAAACCACTATATTCCGCGGAGATTTGGTCTGAGACGTTTGACTTAGTTGACCATTCCTTTGGTCAATTTAGGTTGACCGTTCTGAGGCAATCAAATTTTGGCGCCGCTGCCGGGGAGGTCGTGCGCGTATTCTAAACGGTTTTACAGATTAGTGAATCTGGATATACACTCATTGTATATTTACCATCCTTTGTTCATATTTTCTTATCATAAAAAACAAATCTGTTCCCGAAAAAATTTTAAATCAGTTTTCAACGAACACAAAAAACACAAAAAGATTTTCTTTCTTATAAAATGTTTATCAAAAATCCCAAAAATATCCTTCCTTACCCTCCTACCTTTTTGATTCTCCATTTCTTACCCTCCAAAACCCTTTGATTCTTTCTATGTCTCATCCTCACCTTCTTTGTCGATGGTGTGGTAGTCCTTATAATGGTGGTAATTGCCCTAGTTGTGGCATGATAGAGTCAGGAAACGGGTCTGTCTATAACCAGAATCCCTATTCCTACCATGACACGACTAGTTCATTCCATCAGCTTCCACGCCATGAGACCCAACAGTTTTGCTGTTGTGAGTATTGTGGAGGCCCTCACTACAGCTCTGATTGTCAAATTAGGAATCAGTTTGTCTATGAACAGGTTCCTTGTAACAATCATGAATTTGGTTTTAACCAGCCCTCACAGTACACAAACCCTCAACCACCGCCTCAGGACGAGTTAGCTAGAGCTGAATTGATTACTAAAATGATTATGAATCAAAATCAAGTCAACAAGACCATTCAAGATTGTATAAACTGTCTTAAGGATTTGATTCTTAGAAAACAAAAGCCTCATGTTAACTCATTTTATCTTGAGGATGAAAGTGATGAGGATGAACCATTTGAAGAGGAAAACCCTAAGGAAACTTCAGATATCTTGCCAATGGGGGACAAAGAAGTCAAAATCAATCCTCTTGAGGAATTTGATGACCTTGTTCCAATCCCAAAGGTATCTGAGAAATCTTTTGATTCAACTTCAGTTGAAACTGCTTCAGTAGAAATACAGGGAGAAAAGAATATGACTGAATCATTAGCAGTAGAAATAATGGAACTTGTAGAATCCATGACTGCTAGTCCTTCTCAATTCCTTGAGTCTGCTGTTATCACACCCGAGGTTCCCACTCACTCTTTGAGCATGGGGGACGAGCATCTTGACACTGTTCCTGAAAGGGAATCGGACGAATTCATAAAGTCTAGTGTTGAGAACCTTGTTCCAATCCCAAGAGAGTCACAGGAAATTCTTGATCATGTGTGTGATATCCCTCCTCCTCTTGTCTTCCCAATTGACAATGTTGAGATGTTCTCCGATTATGATAATGATGATTCTTTATCTTGTGGGGACATCATTTATGCGGAAGAATTACCTTCTGAGCTAGTTAGCTTAGAAGAAGAGAATGATGAGATTGACACTGAAATCCAAGATGAAGCACTTCGTACAACATTATGGAATGTCAATCTCCTCATTTCTAAAATCGAGGCTTTCAAAGAGAAACCTATTTCATCTCCTATCCCCATTAAGGATAGTGACATTTTCTCCGATGATCCTATTCCAGAGTTTGAAGCCTTTACTTTTGATCCTATGGGAGAGAAGATTAGTGGCAGTACCACTTCTCATTCTCATAATTCTCTCCCCGATTATGAATCATTTACCTTCGATGAGTTCTCCTGTGAACTCACGCACATCAATCCCGAATATGATTCATTCACCTTTGAGGAGTTCTCCGGTGAACTCACTTATATCATGACTCCTTCGGAGTATGATAGCCCGGGGGGAGATGCACTCAATCATGAGAATTTACAAATTCCCACCCTCCGGCCGGGATGTTTTTAAACCAAACGAGCTTAACCCTTGAAATCCAAAATCAGGCTAATGAGCCTGCTTTCGAGGAAGAAGATCTTACCATGATTTTCATCATGGTTTTCTTCCTTTTCTTCACCTACATGGTGACTTCTCCTGTTCTTCACTCCTTCGGGAATGAAGACATTCTCTTTGACCCCGGCATCACCGCTTATAGTTTATACTATTTACTGCCGGGTACTTATCTCATCGGTGTGGAACTTTCACGTGCTTCAAATGTTTATCCAAACATCTTGAATGAAAGTCCGATGGAGATTGTCTCTTCCACATCATGCTTCCCCAAGGACAAATGAATTCAGGGTCGAGTCAAGCTAGCGACTCGTAAACAAAAATAGTAGCATGTACTTAGGGTTTTCACCCTAAGTGTGGGGGAGTTACCCCTACCGTGGTTACAAATATAGTGAAAAACAAAATGGTGTTTCCACATTTAGATTGTAATGTTGCCCTTTTACGTTCAAAGAGTCGGCATAATCACCGGGACTTTGAATATTGAGGACAATATTCATTCTAAGTGTGGGGGGGTATTTCGCTATTCTAGCGAATTTTATCACATTTTACTATATAGTACCCCCGTTTTGGCGAAAATTTCAAAAATTATTATTTTTTTCACTTGAGTTTCAAAATTTTTTGTGGTTATCAGTCCGCCATGTCTAAACGACAAAAGGATTGGCTAATCCAGGAGCAAACGGCTCTTGGTAAAGATATCTCAAATCCGTTTATGGCTTGCAATTTGCCCAAAATTGTATGGTAAATCAACTCGCCATATCCCAAAAAGTGAATGAGTTGGCTAGCCCGCAAGATTATGGCTTGTGGTAAAGGCAGTGGAAAAACCATAATTGGTAATCAGCTCACCAAGATGTTGACTTAGTCCATCAAGAGTTGGCTAGTCCAGAAGCAAACGGCTTTTGGTAAAGACTAATCAAATCCGTTGACAGCTGGTGGTTTGCTCAAAATCACATGGTTATCAGGTGGACCATAGTTCTTACTTGAATCGATACATCTGGCTACTCCAGAAGTGATGGCTTTTGGTAAAGAGTTTCAAATCCATTAAGTTTTTCTCAAAAGATTGCTAGGGACTAGCAATAGTTTAGTGTGGGGGATTGATGAGTGTGTAAATACTCATCATTTTTATCGTATCTGAACTGCCAAAACATCTAAAAACACTCAGAAATGCATCAAAATACAGAAATTATCCCAAAAGTGTGTTTTATATGTTTTAGATGCAAAATTTTTAAAAACAAATGAAAAACGAACAAAGTTTGCATAATTGGCAGTTTCAGTCCCTCAAGTTTCAAAAATTGACAAAACTAGTCCCTGAAGGTTTAAAACGAAAGAAAAGTCAACCCAAGGCATTTAAAAGTCAAAAGTTATCAAATTTGATCCTTGGGTAAAAAGTTTGAGAAAATTACATGTTTGGTCCGTGTACTTTCTAAATTGGCAAAATTAGTTCCGGGGTATTTTCAAAATTGGAAAATTACTTTCATAACCCATGTACTATTCACAAATGGCAAGTTTGGCCCTTGTAACTATTTTGGAAAAATTACACATCAGGTCCCTGGATTTCAGAATAATTACATAAATGGTCCTTGTTATTTCTACAAAACCAAACCGGACCCAATGATACTACTACTCCCTAATCCAAATTCATCACCACCCCAATCCATTACCCTTTCCAAAGCCCACTCCTTATTACCCCTACCCAAGCCCATCACCCCAAAAAGCCCACCCCCATTTTTATATCAACAAGCCAGGGTCAAACCAAGCAGTCAAACCCACCTCCTTCAAAACCACTTCCCTGGTTTCCCTCCCCCTGCAATACCACTGCCAAACGTTCATCATCACCATTCCTGCTACACTCAACCCCCCCCCCCTTGCATCTCCAAACAAACATAAACCTCCAAAATTACACCTCTGGCTTCAATAATCAAGGGAAAAGGCCAAATTCAATTTGGCCGCCAAAACCAATCAAACGGCCAAGATGAATTCTAGTGATCCAACAGCTCCAAATCAAATTGGGAAAGCTCAAGTGGGCCACATAAACCCTAATGAGGAGCTATAAAAGAAAAAAGAGAAGCTGTGGTTAGGAGTTAGTTTTTTAGTTGTTAGTAGTTGTAATTTTAGTCATTAGTGTATTTTAACCATGTAATCCTTAATGCTTTAATCTTAGTGGACTCAGTTTTAATTTGTAATCTGTTCTTTCTAAATTAATTCAAGTTTAAGTTATTTCCAATCTTTCTCAGTTTCATAATTAAGCTTAGGTAACAACCTTGTTCATGCTACTTATCTGTTTTTATGAGCTCACATAATCTAAATAATAGCATATTGAGAATTCCATGAGTTTAGGCTTCTGTTTAAATCAAAACTCCCATGGTCAACAAAAGTCAACTGCAACAGTTAGAGCAGCTATGGTATGATTGAGAGGTGAATCATGGTTGTTTTGGAGAGGTTTACAGTTCAGGGGAGCACTTAGGGTGTTCATGTGATCTTGGCTCTCAGCAGTCTCACAACTTGGATGACAAGTAGGTTTTTGCCAAGTTTTAATCATAATATGAAGTAGTAATTGTTTACATTCTTTAGTTGTTGATTTCTGCTGATTTGATTTAGTTTAGTTATTTTAGAGTTAAATTAGTTATACTTGCTCAAAAATTTAGTGATTAGCTTTGCAATCTTTGAAAACAGTTGGTTTATAGGGTGTTTGGCATAAGCCTTTTGACTGAGTTGGTAATGTCATTTTGACCTCAGCTTGTTTGTTCATTGTGTTTAATACCACATTAGTCCAAATCGACCATTTGGTGGTCTGTTTTGATGGAAAAGTCAAAAACCACAGCTTCATCATCACAACAGCTTAACTGTTGTGATTTAGCTTGTCAACACTCTCAATTTGCTTCAAATCTAGTTAACTTTGCTGGAAGTAGTTCTCATTAGGGTTAATAAACATAAATCAATCATTTAAGTTCAATTTAAATTCATTTTTTGTCAACTTTGTTTAAAAACTCAAAAAGTCAAACCAGCCCTTAGGTAGAAAAGTCAAGTATTGCAAGAATTTTCATGAATTTAGGGGGTAGCATTAGGCTCTGAAATTTCTTGTGCAAGTAGTCTCCCAGCTTATCTTTAGATCCCCAAGGTTGTTTTATTTTTGTAAATTTTGTTGTGGGCCCCACTTAAGTCCAAAGTGACCTGCAGGGATGGTCATTGCCCTGCACCGCAAAGATCAGTGTTCATAAGCCATTTTCTCAAGACCTTTGCTAGCTAATCATTTAACTTCATGTTTTGATCTTTGGTTTCCTGAGTAGCTTGATGTACCATCTTGAGTCCCCTGTGCCTATTTTCCATGATGATGCTTATGTACATTGCTTATTGAGCCCTCCAAGTTCTCTTCATAGGACCACATATACTGATTCATCAGTATATGTACACAAGTTTATAAGCTCTTGTAGAGCTTATTGTTGGAGCTTAATCTTAGTATCTGGGTTCTTTGAGAAGCTCATATACCTGAGTTTATAGTTCCAGGCTTCTTTTGGGATTTCTAGCTTATTTTGATAAGCCAAATAAGGCCTGCTACTTGTCCCTTGGGACTGTTTGGTTTTCAGTGGTCCTTGGAATAGCTTATTGTGTTTTTTTAGCTTAATCTAGTTGTTTCTCTCTTTTCTTTGGCTTTTTCCAAGCTTATCTAACTTTGTTCAGCTTATTCTAGCCTTGGTCTTAGTAGTTAGTTTAGTGCATAACTTGTTCTAGTCCAATAATCCCATTCTAGCTTATTTTGTGAACTGTGGTGGAAATAGGCTGCCACAGAGCTTGTTTGATTGTGTTAGAAAATTTGTTTTTACAAAAAGTTCTTAAGTTTATGTATATAATTAGTTTGTAAAAAGAAAATTGAAAAAAAAAAAATAGTTTGCAAAAAGGGAGAGGCAGGGGTCGAACCTGAGACCTCCCCCTTTGAGAGTGATATAGGGGTACCTGTATTCCATGCGCCCTTGGGACTTTTTTTCAGTAACACCATGCAAAATCAAATATTAAACCTTTTGTTGTTTGGTTAGCTTAAATAAGCCTTTACAGCTTATATCTGCTTATTGTTTGCTTATTTTGCATTGCACCTAGCTTTCATATATTTTTCTTAGGCCCTTATTAATGTGTAGTATTTATGTTAAAAATTTTATAATTTTAGGAATTAGTTTAATATTTATTATAATTAAAATAGTTTAAATTAGGTTTTAAGTAATAATAACTAATTAATTATAGAACCAGCTTATTTATTAGAACTTAGGATTTTTTTTATATTTTTGTTAAGTTTCTGTCACTTTAAAGTATTTTTAGAAAAAGTTTTATAATTTTATAAATTAGTTTAGTATTTATTATAATTAAATTAGTTTAAATAGTTTAATTAAGTTTAAATAGTTTTTAATTAATAATAAATAATTAAAAAGTCAAAAAAATAATTTTCTTTTTTCTAAAATTTTCTTTTATCATTAGGTTCGTAAAAATATAATTTTTACATCCGTAGGGTTAGCGTAGTTCTAATTTCACTTTTTATTTCTCGCACTCGCGTTTTATTTAAATAACTTTTACGTTTTTAAAATTTAGGTTACGTTAGTAAAAGTAGTTTGTAAAATAAAGAAAAACCAAAAACATAAATAAAGTGATAGCTTCTATTTAAGCCGTTTGGCTTATTTTTCTGCTTATCTTTAAGCAAATTCTGATTTTAAGTTTTTAGATTACGTTTTAGGTTAACTAGGTTTCACGTTATTGTTAATATAGTTTGTTTAAATCGTTTTCATTCGTATTTCCTTAGTGTAATCATTCAAACCTTTATTACCCCTTTTCTGTCCAAATTCGCCCGATCACAAACCCGTTTTGATTACCATCACACCTCGCTGGGATATAACGACCCGGGGAAACCACTATATTCCGCGGAGATTTGGTCTGAGACGTTTGACTCAGTTGACCATTCCTTTGGTCAATTTAGGTTGACCGTTCTGAGGCAATCACGGATCATGATAAAGGAGACTTTCAATTTCTCCAAGATCGGCTTCAAAGTTAACGAGATCGTCGTCACTTCCCGTTGGAAGTGGATTGATGTGAGTGAGTTCATCGGCGAACTCCTCAAGAAGATGATCAGCATCAGAATGTGGAACTGATGCCTCAACATACTTGATGTCTCCATAAGATGTACAATCTTCGCTACAATCGGAGAAAGTCTCAAATTGATCTTTTGGACACTCAAGAAGGGAAGGTAAATCACACACATGATCAAAAGTTCCCTGTGACTCTCTTGGGATTGGATAAGGTTGACAGCACTAGACTTTATGAATTCGTCCGATTCCTTTTCAGGAACAATGCTAAGATGCTCGTCCCCCATATTCAGAGAGTGAGTGTGAACTTCGGGTGTGATAGTGGTAGACTGAGGGAGTTGAGAAAGACTAGCAGACATGGGTTTTATAAATTTCATTTGTTCTTCTGCTAGTAATTCTATCATAGTCTTTTCTCCCTGATTTTCCGAGAAAGGAATCACAACTGATGAACTGGATGAACCCTTACAAAATTGAGAAATATCAAGGGTAACTTCATCATCATCATCGAGAAGAGCAGCATGGCGAAATATGGCACATGTTTTAGCTGCTTGTTCTAAGACTAGCAATTCTTCCTTGCTCAATTCGTTTCTAGCATCTCGTTCTTCAACAAGTAATTCTGCCATGGATTTCTCACGAGAATTTGGAAACGATGTAGTAGCCAACTCCTCCTTAAGTTCTTTCAATATATCAAGAGCCTCTAGCAAAAGGTCTTGCTCAGTATCATGAGGAGTTGCTTGGATCATTTGGTACTGTAGAGGTGGGTCATGATATGGATAGTCGTAATTGTTACAAGGAAATGGATTCCCTGTTTGACAATCCGAGCTATAGTGAGGACCTCCACAGTACTCACAACAATATGATTGTTGTGACTGGTTTGGTGAGTAACATGGATATTGGTCATTTCCAAAATTCTGAGTGTTATCAGGAAACTGTTCATAGATAAACGTGTTTCCGGATTGACACTCAAATCCTTGGTAAGGACCTCCACAATAATCACACGAATATGTCAGTATCTCATGGTATGGTGGCTGGTAGAATAAATCAGTCGTGTCATGGTGAGAATAGGGATCTTGGTTATAGACAGACCCGTATCCTGACTCTACCATGCCACAGCCGAGGCAATTACCATTGTTATGAGGGCCACCACACCATTGGCAACCCAAATGGTGTGGATACGACATAGGAAAGAATCAAAGGTTTATAGAGGGGTGGGGATGAAGAATCAAAGGTGTGAGAGGGTAAAGGTGAATATTTTTGGTATTTTTGATAAACATTTTGTACAAATAAGAAAGAAAATCTTTTTGGGTTTTTGTGTTCGTTGAAAACTGATTTTAAAATGTTTTCGTGAACCGTTTTGATTTTATATAAAAATAAGAAGATAATACGAACAAGGGTGGTAAATATACAATGGATGTATATCCAGGTTCACCAATACGCAAAACCGTTTAGAATAACGCGCACAACCTCCCCGGTAGCGGAGCCAAATTTTGATTGGCTCCAAATGGTCAACCTAATTTGACCAGGTGATGGTCAACAAGGTCAAACTGCCTAAGAGTCAATCTCCGTGGAATACAGGGTTTCCCCGGGTCGTTATGTCTCGACGAGGTGTGATAGTAATCAAAAACGGGGTTGTGATTGGGTGAATTTGGACAGAAATAAGGGTTTGCGTGAGTGATTGATTTAAACTAATGGAATGTAAAAGAAAATATCTTAAATAAGCTATGAAAATGATTACGTGAAAACTAGATACCTAAAAACGTTTAAAAACCTAAAACGCGTACGTTTAATTAAAACTACTTTAACGTACAAAATAAAACGTGAATTTTGTCCAATATAATTCCCACGGATGTGAAAATTATATTTTTGGAATCCAAATGATAAAAGAAAATTAATAGAAAAAGAAAATATTTTTTTAGACTTTTTATTTAATTATTTATTAATTAAAAACTATTTAAACTCAATTAAACTATTTAAACTAATTTAATTATAATAAATACTAAACAAATTTATAAAATTATAAAACTTTTTATAAATTTACTTAACCATCACAGGAATCTATAAAAAATATAAAAAGTTTATAAAATTACAAACAAGCTAATTTAAAAATTAACTACTTATTATTATTTAAAAGTTAATTAAACTATTTTAATTATTATAAATACTAAACTAATTTATAAAATTATGAAATTTTTTCTATAACTACTTTATGCTAACAGAGAACTATGAAAAATATAAAAGATACTAATTTCTTATTAATAAGCAGTATATAAGCTGACTAGCCAAAATAAGCCTAAACACTCCACACTACTATAAAAATAAAATGTATAAGATAAAACCTGAAAAAGACCCTAGGGCAGTTGGTTGTGTGTGGTTGTGTTGTGCATGTATGCTATCTGATTGACCCAGGTTCGAGCCTTGCTCACCACATTTTTGTCAATTATTTTTATTTTTGATTTTTTTTCTTTACAAAAACATTTTAACAACAAAATGAGACAACTTTAAAAAAGACAAAATTTTTAAATAAGCAGAATAAGCACTGTAAGAGCTTATGGGCTCAACAGTTAACAAAATAAGCTACAAGTGAGATTTTGAAAGTGAAAAAGCTAATGTCAAGCTATCTAGACTGAACAAAAGGTTAAATAGGATATAAGCAAGTTGATTAAACTGGGAATAAGCTATAACAAAAAGAAAAAGGTACTGAATAAGCCACAAATTAGAAATAAGCAAAATCAAACCACACAGAAAAACACAGTGGGCTGCAGGGCTCTTTAGGGCTAAAATAAGCTTATCAAATAAGCTAATAAGCCAAGAAATAGCTTTGCACCAACAAGCTCAGTGGGTGAGCTTTCCAAAAAGCCAAGGCTCTCAGGTTAGGGCCCACTATTATGCTAGATAAGAGCTTATAAAACTGCTTATGTACACTGATGAGTCAGTGTACATACCCAGTTGTAAACATCTTAAAGACCAAAAATAAGCAACCAAATAAGCTCACAGTTGAAAATTAAGAATATGAACATGTAGCTAGTCATAAGGGCTCCCCAAAAAGCTAGAAAGACCACATTGTTTCCCACTTATAAGGCCTAGGGAGGGGATGGAAATTGGGGTGTTGGACTGAGGTCTGGGAGCAGGGCACATACCTTGCCCTGCAGGATACTTTAGGCCACCTAAATAAGCACCAAGAAAATTCTCAAAATTAAGAAAATGCTGGGATTCAACAGTTTAACTGATAGGCTACCATAAAAAAAGGTTTCAAACCCTAACTATAAGTACAAAATTCCTGAAAATTTCTCCAAGAATTGGATTTTCTGCCTAGAATGCCATTTTGAATTTTTTATGTAAACATTATTTTGACTTTTATGGACTTTAGTTGCTTCTCATTGACTGAAAACATGTTA
Source organism: Artemisia argyi (assembly GCA_030686995.1). Classification (NCBI taxonomy): domain Eukaryota; kingdom Viridiplantae; phylum Streptophyta; class Magnoliopsida; order Asterales; family Asteraceae; genus Artemisia; species Artemisia argyi. Next base: position 94,821,585 of record CM060684.1, read on the forward strand.
TTATAAACTAAATGATGAAGAAATTATGCTAATTCACTACTTTTAAGCCTAAAATAATCATTAAACCCTCTAAGTTTCAACAGTTAGTCCAATGAAGGGGGTTAACACTGGTTTTGACTTTTTTGCTGAGAGAACCTGGAATTTTATGACTAAGTCACTTCATTTAGATCTAATGAGTATTTCCTAAACTAGGTGCAACAAAGAAAAACAGCTTGAACACACAGAACACACCTATACCAAACACTCCTTTATTATAACTAATTAGCATGTAAAAACTAATTTTAAGCATAAACCTATGAGCCTAAGAGATAATGATCCTAATTAAGCTATATCTAAACTCATAAGACAGAAATAAACACTAACATAAGCAATTTAAACAGAGAATAAGCTAGTGCAGAAAATTAAACTAAAATTCGAATTTAAGTGAGATTTAAATGATCTTACCTCTAAACAGTGGAATAAAGCTCAGTTGAGCTTATCAGCCAACTACTAAACCCAAAATAATCACATTAAACCCCTTTGGAAATCATCCTATCATATATTTGAGCTCGATTGACTTTTCCTTTGACTTTTATGGAGGGTTGCTTGAAATAGAAATTTAACTACTAAAACTCACCATAAGCTATGATTTAGCTTAAATGAGCTTCTGAAATGATTTAGAATGCAAAGTGAGTCTAGCAAAGAGAAATGCCAAAAATTTACTTAAACACTGAAATTGATTAAAACTTAAACTGAACTTAAATTGATTTTCAGAATTCAAATTACAATTGAAATGTGAACATACTTAAGGAAAAATTACAAGGAAAAGGATTACATAATTTTTAGTACTAATTTCTTCTACTAATTAACTAAAAAAACTAACTCCCTCTGCTTCCTCTTTTTCATCTTTTATATTCTCCCTTTAGGGTTTCTGAGACCCACAAAGTGCTTTTCCACTTCAATCTTGGACTCTTAGATTAGCAGAATGATTCTTGGCCGTTTGATTCAATTGGGGGGAAAAGGGGTCTTGCAAGTTTTGGCCTTTTGCTCTTGGCAGGGGGGTGGGTTTTGTTGTTTAATGGAGGAAAGTAAATGTAGGGTGGAGGTGGAGTGTAGGGGGTGTTGATGGTGATGGCAGTGGTAGCAGGGAGTCAGGGTTCACGTGAGGGTGTGAGGTGGGAGATGGTAACCAGGGTGTTTGTTTGACCCATGGTTGACCTGGGTTTAATATAAAAAAGGGGGTGGGCTTTTGATGGATTGGGCTTTGGGTGGATTGGGATTGGGTTAGGGGTTAGTAGGTAGTGTTGTAGTGGATTAAATAAAGGGTCCACTTGGTTTAGCTTAATAAAATCACAAGGACCATTTTTGTAATTAACGAAAATTGAAGGGTGTATTCTGCCAATATTCCAAAATTATCAAAAGGATTAAACTTGCCACAAATTAATTTCCCAAGGGTCCTTTGCTGTTGATTTTCCCACTTTAAATTTCCCGGGGACCAAAATTGCCAATTTTGAAAATTCAAGGACCAAACATGTAAATTCCTAAAACTTTCACCCAAAGTCCATTTTTGATAACTTTTGATTTGTAAAGGACTTGGGTTGACTTTTCTTTCAAAATAAATTCCCAGGGACTAATTTTGACAAGTTTTGAAACTTGGGGGACTGAAACTGCCAGTTTTGCAAACTTTGATCATTTTTCATTTATTTTTGCTAATTTTGCATTTAAAACATATAAAACATAATTTTGAAATATTTTTAGTATTTTGATGCATTATTGAGTGTTTTTGTATTTTTTTGCAGTTCAGATTGACCAAAATGATGAGTGTTTGAGCACTCATCACATACCTCTTTCACACACACAAGGCTCCCCATCATATCACCCTTACATATTCCTTACACCTTACACCTTACACACATCATATCCAATCAAACTCATTCCATCACAACCCCATCAACTTTACATTCAAATTTACACACACTACTCACAACCATCTCACTCTCTACACACACTAGGCTCCCCATCACATCCAACTCTTACATACTCTTACACCTCCAACATCTTTATTTTCAAAATACACACACTACTCACAACCATCTCATTCTCTACACACACTAGGCTCCCTATCACATCCAACTTTCTACATATTCCCTTAGACACATCTCTTCACTCTTACACAATCCAACTCAAACCTCATATTCCTTACACACTCTTCATCTCAACCATTCATTCCCTTACAACACATCTCAACCATCCATTTCTCCTTCCTCCCCAAGAAATGGAATATCTCTTGGAATATTCTCTTCTTAACCGAACCATGGTTTACTTCTAACCAGACTATGATTAGTTCCCAACTTACCCCATTATCACCCAACCACGGTTAACTCTTAACCACACCAAGGATGGAACATTCCCTTGGATACACCCTTTAACCTAACCATGGTTTATTCTTTATACACTTCTTTCTAAACCTAACCATGGTTACTTCTTAACCTAACCTCTCACACTCTTCCCTATAGAGGAATATCCCATGGCATATTCTCTTCTGTCTTTTATGCCATGTGAGGAATACCCATTCTACCCCTACCTAATTATCTCTTCTATTCTTTCTATCTTTGATAATTGATTTCTTATAAACACTTCACAGAAACATTTTCTAAATTGGCTATTTGAGTTGGTAAACCTTAGATTGATTAATGTTAAGGTTTATTGTGAAGTACAATTGGGGGTTTAGCAAGGTTAGGTATTTAAAAGACCAAAACCCAAGTTTTGGGAAAATTGTTACAGAGTCCCTGGCGCGTCACCCACGCGTTGACGCGTGGGCATCGCGCCGGGCTCGGTAAAATTTTCCCAAGTTGGGTTTTTGCCTATAAATACCCGACTTTAGCTGCTTGTATTCCTCACCCCTTGCCATTATTCTTTCTCTCTACATTCTTTCTCTCTAATCCTCTAATTCTATCTCTTGTGTTCTTAGTTAAACACACTAACATCTTTGAAAGAACACATCTCCTTGCAAGGGAAGAATCTCAAGAACTTAATCCACTCTTGTGATTGTGTTGAGGGTCTTCTATCTATACCCTTTCTACTAGAATCGAGTCACTAGGTTAGGTTAGGACTTGGTTGAACAAACACTTATTCTATCATTCAATTTTTTTAAGGGAAGTCTTGTGACCAAGCCTAGATCATTGGGGATCTAGTTGGGGGTTTGATACTTCTGGGTGGAAGTTTTGGTTGTGGTCTAGGTGACCAAGTGTAAGTCGAATCACGAGATTTGATTGGCCTCAAACAGTCAGAAAATATTAACCAAGTAATGGTCAACAAGTCAAACAGTCTAAACCAATACTCCGTGGAGTGTAGTGTTTCCCCGGATCGTTAAATCCCAACGAGGCGTGAAATCTGAAATAAAATGACTTTCGAGATCAGGTGAATTGAACAGGAAAAGGGTTCAAGTGACTGTACTACTGAAATATAAGTTAGAATAGCTTTGATAAGCTATATCAACTAATACGTGAAATCAGATAAGTACAAATGAAAAGGAACTGGAAAACGCGTACGTTTAATATTTTAAACGTAAACAAAAACAATTTTAACTATAGTAGGAGTTTGCATGCCTTAGGGGCTTAAATGCAAATTAAATAAACTTAAAATATTTATCTTATAATTACGAATTTATTTAAAAGTTAATAAAACCTAAAAATGTAAAAAGATACAAAATGTACGTTTAAATTTAAATAAACGTAAACGTACGAAACTAAACGTGAATTCTGTAAAACAAAAACTCCCACAAATATGAAAATTATATTTTTGGAATCCTAAAATTATAATAAAATTATTAGAAAATGAAAATTATTTTTATAACTATTTAATTAATTATTATTATTTAATAACTATTTTTAATTTATTTAATAATTCACTAATAAACAAGAAAATGTAAAATAAGTCTAGAAATATAAAATTAAAATTTCTAAAAGTCTAAAATATTATAAAACTTATTTTAAAACCAAAATTATATTTTTCACACTATTTATCTAATTATTATTAATTAATTATTATTTAATTATTAATTAACTAATTATATTGATTTAAATTCTTAAAAATACTAAAAAGACTTAGATAATTAAGAAGATTTTTATAAATCTAATTAACCATCACAGGAATCCTAAAAAATTATAAAAAGTTTGTTTTATGTATTTTTAAACTAATTTACTAATTATTATTCTATTTATTAATTAATTACCAATTAAACTAATTATATTATAAAAAATAGAAAATGAACAGTAGAAATTCTAGAAAAATTCCTAAAAATGTTATTACTTATATAAAATCTAGGAAAATTATTAAAACTAGATGTTACTTAATAAAATCTAATTTTGCTATTTAATCTATTAATATTAATTAATAATTAATTAAACTAATATTAATTCTAAAAACCACTAAATGACAAAAGAAAAATCTGGAAAAATTTATAAAAGTACTTTAATATAAAAGAGATTTAATAAAAATATAAAAAATGCAGAAGTGCTTATAAATAAGCTAAAAAGAAAATTTAAAAAATAATTTCTATTAAATAGAAGCTATCACTATAATTAAGTTTGACTTTTTCTGTTTTTTCTTTTATAGAACTATTAAAATACTTAAAATATGAAACTTTTACAAAGACAACTAATTTGGAAACCAAAAAAAGCACTGTGAGTGCTTATTAGCCTTGATTGTTGACGAAGTTTGACCAAACTAAGAAATAAGCTCAAATGAGCTTATGTGGGGTCCACATGGTAGATTCTGGTACAAATGAGTTATGTGGACATGTTTAAGCAAGAATCACTCAAATAAGTTAGCTGAATAAGCCAAGAGACCAAAATAAGCACTTGCTTTATTTGGAGTCTGAGTCAGAAATGGGACAGAGTTTTGAGGTTGATTCAGGTGGGGTCCACAAGGGTTGAGGTCAAACTAATGATCAGTATTTTAAGATGACTAGGAGGGGGGCTGGGAGAACCAAGATTGGGGCCTGTGGGACCACTGTGGTGGCCACAATCAACCACCAAAGTGGTGGGTGTGGTGATGGTGGTCTGTGTAGCAGGGGAGCTTCTTCCCCTGCAAGTATGTTTGAGCCTGTGTGGCTTTCACAAGAAAAATCACAAAAATACAACAATAATGGGAATCTCAAGTTCTACTGACAGACTAAACTCCCAAGAAGTTTCAAATCCTAAAACCAAATACAAAAATCAGGAAAATTCATGCCATTTTTGAGTTTTCTGACCAAAGCTCTTTTTGACTTTTGAATGAAAATTACCTACTTTGACTTTTATGAGATTAGATTGCTTCTAATTGATTGAAATCATGATATTAAGCTATAATAAGGTTGATTTAAGTTAAAACACTACTTTATGCTAGATTATGAAAGATCTTTGGACTCCAAATCCCACACAGTTAACTGTGTGGGTAACTTATTTATGATTTTGACTTTTTTGTATATGAGACCAAGATTTTAGGACTGGAATGAACTAGATAAACCTAATATGACATGTTGAAAGCAGAAACAACAACAAAAGATACCCTGAACACCTACAAGCAGCATGAACCAAACACCCCTATTGATGACTGATTTGCAAGTTTTTCAAAGCAAATGAATGATTTCAACCAATCTACCAACACAGAAACATGTATCATGATTATATAAACCTATTTAAACCAAAATATCTCAACAATAACAACAGCAACTTGAAAATCAAGGACAAGCTATAAATGACTAAAACATGCAATACTAAGCAACTATTAAATCTGATGAACAATTATTATATTTTAGGTTATATTATCACTAAAAGATTTTAAATAAACACAGAAAAACAGAATCAAGCAAATACAACATTGAATATAGGAAATAAGCTTGAAAATGGGTAAATGGCTTACAATTTAATGACTGCTAGCATCAAAAACCAAGGACCAAAAACCCTAACTCCTCCCTGAGGATCTAAACCCAAAATCCAAAGCTACTTTGCTTCCAAATCAACTCTGAATCCCAGAAATCAAATCCACACTCCACAGTTGACTTTTGTTGACCAATTTTGTTATTTGTGAATTTTTTAGCTACACTGAATTGTAATGTTTCTAAAAGCTTTTGCAAGCTATATAGAAGCTTATATGTTAAATTTGAGTCCACAGTAACATCAACTAAGAACAACATTAAGTAAATTGAGATTTTTGAAATTGAGAATTGCATAAACTTAATTCATACACAAAACCTTGAAAATTGATTACTAAAAAGAGTTCACAATACACTTATAACACTGAAAATTTAACTTGAAAGCTTAACATAAACTGGAACAGTAGAACATAAGTAGTCGACACACATTTTATAAAATTGTTAGCATTAAAAATATGTATTGAGAAGTGATGGTCATTCTTATATTGTAACTTTGTGTCGTTTGTTAAGATTAGTAATAGTTTAGTCATTGGGCCTTGGACTTGGCAAGCTAATATGTAATGTGCTATGTTTCATAAGCCTAGTTATCCAATCATGTAACCAAGCCCAAGCCCAAGCCCATTGAAAGCCTATGTATGGAACTATAAAAGGCACCTTACCTCTCATTTGTAAGGTGTGCTTGTGTGTGTATTGTGTGTGTTTTTAATAAAATGTTCTCTTCATCTATTACTCTCTTTTAGATACTAACGCCTTACATACATATATTCAAGTCACCATCTTTCCTTCTTCTAGTGCTTATATTTGTGATAAAGTTGATATATCTAAGGTCCTACAAGTGGTATCAATCGCCTAACAATGATTTAGGAGTGTGTGGTAATCGTATTTTTCAAGTTTTTTCTTAAAAAGTTGCATTTTTTCTTGTAAAAGTGCACTTTTTCTTTAAAAAGTCTTGATCTTTAAGTGTTTTAGTGTTAAAGTTGTTGTTTTTCTTGAAGCTTTAGTGATTCTAAGTGTTTTGGGAAAGATTTAATCAAAAGAATCAAGTGGAAAAAGTGTTTTTGGTTGAAAAAATCGGATTTTTTGGCTGTTTGGGTCACTCTACGCGTAAGATTTTGAGTATAGTACATGTTACAGCTGTCTACAGTACTTTCTACGAGTAAGTTGAGGTCAAAACCCCTTTTCTACGCACAACATTGGTCAAAACCCTCTTCTTACGCACAAGATCAGATCCTACGCATAAGATTCTACGCCTAAGTTGAGTTTCTACGCCTAAGATTGGAGTTTACGCATAAGATCTTACGCATAAGTTCTTACGCATAAGATTTACGCAGAAGTTCCTACACATAAGTTGTTACTCACTACTTTCCTAGCTTGGACAAGTTAGTGAAATACTTCGACACGGTATATCTTTCAAGCTTGGACAAGTTTGAGAGATCAGTTTGGTTGAACAAACCTTACGCGTAACATTCTTACGCATAAACTTAAAGTTTACGCGTAAAAATCAAAGCTTACGCATAAACATTCTGTTTACGCATAACCTTAATTTTTACGCATAACCTAAAAGTTTACGCATAACTTTTCTTACGCGTAAGATTCTAAGTTAACCGTAAGAATCACTGTTTACGCATAAGTTCAGGGTTTATGCATAAGAATTTGACTTTTTGACAACCAAACTTCAAACGGCCATAACTTTTGAACTGTAACTCCGTTTTCGACGAATCAGCTGTCAAAACGACCGTGAGACAGAGGAGAACGACACGCTAAATGATTTATCGATTTAGGCGAAGTTTCGAGGCCTAAAAACGCTCCGGGAAGAAGTTATTGAGGTTTTAAGGTTTCAGATCAAATTTTTCACCATAATAACTTGCATCAACTTACACTAAACACAACTCCTACTTCGTTGGAACGATCCAAGAATCAACTTTATCAATCTACACTTCATCAATGGCTACTCAGCAAGATATTCATGCAGCTGGTGCGGAAAACCGACCTCCAATGCTTGAAAAAGGTGGATATCTCCCATGGACAAGCCGCATGCTTCGTTACATCAAAACAAAGCCTGATGGTAAATTAATGATCAACTCCATTACAAATGGTCCATTCAAGCCAAGACAAGTTCAAATTGAAGGCAATCCAAATACAACACCTCCTACTCAACCATTCGTGCATGAACAAACAGAAGCAGATTACACAGAGGAAGACAAGAAGCAGATCGCCGCTGATGATATGGCAATGCATCAAAGTGCAAAACCTTGTGTAGTAGGATTCAATCTGTTCACCTTTAGTGGATGTGAAATTCTCCCATTCAGTAAGAAGCTTGTTCTCAACGTCTTGTTGTCCAATCTCTGTTCCATGACATATCCTTCTAACACGTTCCCACATAGCATAAGCACCTGGCCTTTTTAGGATTAGTCCCACTAGTGCGTCTGCCTCAACATCTAAGACAAATGACAAGTGCATAAAGGCTAATTCTAAAGAATCTAGGGATGCTAAAAAGGACAACAATATAAATCCTAATGTGTGTGCCTTACCTTCTACAGGATTAGAAAGCACCTCTAGGAGCAGCAGACTAAAGCCTAGGAGCAATACAAGGAACAATAGAGTCTCGCCTGTTTCTAAGAGTAGTTGCAAGAATAAAGCTGAAGAAGTAGAAGAACACCCTAGGAATTTATCGCTTTGTAATAAGAGACATGTTTCATCTGAATGTAATGTCGAAAGTACTGTTTCTATTGCATGTAATGACTCTGTTTGCTTAATATGCAAGAAATGTTTAATTAATGATGTTCATGATGAATGTGTTTCTAAGAATGTGAATGTTACGCCTGAACAGAAGAATGTTCCAAAAAGACCTGTGCTAGATCCAGATCTATAGAAAGATTAGTTGCACGATTTAGGACTACCACTATTAGTCGAATGCCTAGGAACTATCTTAAGTATTGTATGTGGATTCCGACGGGTAGAGAGTTTACTCTTAAGGATGGCAAATTGGAAGTTGTTCAAAATAAAAATGTTGCAATCTTTGATGAGTGTGATTCTGCTTTTACTCCTAACCCCATGGAACCAAATTCAAAACGGTTTCCAAATACAAACTCTTCTGTTCTTGGCAGGTTATCGAAATATGTCTTTGGATCGTCGACTCGGGTTGCTCCAAGCACATGACCGGGAATTTAAAGCTGCTGATCAATTTTGTCTGGAAATTCATGGGAACTGTACGATTTGGAAATGATCATGTAGCAGCTATTCAGGGTTATGGAGATCTTCAGTTTGGGAATTTTTTAATCACTCGAGTTTACTACGTCGAAGGGTTGGGACACAATTTGTTTTCAGTCGGGCAGTTTTGTGATGCTGATTTAGAAGTTGCATTCAGAAGAAACACGGTTTTTATAAGAAATTTGGTTGGTGATGATCTCTTAGCTGCTAATCATGGTACAAACTTGTATTCTATCGACATCAACCAAATGGCTTCTACATCACCAATTTGTCTTATAACAAGGGCAACCGAAACTAAGTCCTGGCTGTGGCATAGACGTTTATCCCATCTCAATTTCGACACGATCAACAAGTTAGCCAAAGACAACATCGTCACCGGACTTCCTAAGTTCAAATACACCAAGGAATACCTTTGTCCATCATGCGAACAAGGAAAAAGTAAAAGAGCATCATATAAACCCAAAACCGTACCTAGTTCGGAAACAAGGTTACATATGTTGCACATGGACTTATGTGGCCCTATGAGAGTTGAAAGCATTAATGGGAAGAAGTATATTCTCGTTATTGTTGATGATTATTCAAGATACACTTGGGTAAAGTTTTTGAGATCAAAAGACGAAGCACCAGGCATCATCATCACCTTTCTGAAGCGTATTCAAGTTCTACTTCAAGCTCCAGTAAGGATTATAAGAACAGATAATGGCACAGAATTCACAAATCAGGAGTTAAGAACTTACCTCGAAGATGTTGGAATTACACATCAAACATCAGTTGTTAGAACTCCACAGCAGAATGGGGTAGTTGAAAGAAGAAACCGAACTCTTGTGGAAGCTGCTCGCACAATGCTGATTTTCTCTGGTGCACCTCTATTCTTATGGGCTGATGTTGTAGCCACTGCTTGTTTTACTCAAAACCGATCCCTAGTACATCCAAGATTCAATAAAACCCCATATGAGCTAGTGAACAACCGTAAACCTGACATCTCTTACCTTCACGTGTTTGGCGCTTTGTGCTTTCCGACGAATGACAGAGAAGATCTAGGGAAGTTAAAAGCTAAGGGTGATATTGGAATCTTCATTGGATATTCAGAAAACTCGAGGGCATTCAGGGTGTATAATAGAAGAACAAAAAGGATAATGGAGATGATGAATGTGAAGTTTGACGAGATTTCACAAATGGCTTCTGAGAGATACGCTCTAGAACCCGCGCTTAATCCGATGGCTTCTAATCAAAACGGATTAGGACCCGCACCAAACCAGCAGACTTCTGGACACATCAGTTCAGGACTCGTGCCTCAAGGAGCTCAGTCAACAAACATGGACAAACCTTCAGAACAAGAACTGGAAAATTTCTTTGAGTTAATGTTTGATGAATATTATGGTGGAACTTCGACAAATGCATCTCCACAACATTCCACTGCACCCGTTCAGAACCATCAACCACCACCACCATCACAAGATGCATCTACTACAATCGAAGCTGAAGCACCAATTCCCTCAGCATCATCAACATCTACTCCAGCAACGCCAGTTATTGAAACTAATCTACCAAGAGTTGATGAGCAAAACCAAAACACAAATTTTCAAGAAGAACCAGCAAATAATTCAAACGATGTTGCGTTAGAAGAAGAAGTATTTGAAAACCCGTTTGCAACAGACTCTGCTGAATCTTCTTCAAGGTTACAAGAACCATCTAACACACATTCGTTACACCCAAGGTACCCTTCTACGTTTCAATGGACAAAAGACCATCCAATAGAACATGTTATTGGTGAACCTTCAAAGCCAGTTCAGACAAGGAGACAACTTGCCACCGATCTCGAATTGTGCATTTACATTTGCTCAATCAGCCTCAAAGAACCAAAGAACATTCGGGAAGCAATGGCAGAATACCCTTGGATAGAAGCGATGCAGGATGAAATTCTTCAATACGATTTACATGACAGTTGGGAACTTGTTGAACGACCACTTGATAAACGTGTTCTTGATCTCAAGTGGTTGTGGAAGAACAAACTGGATGAGGAAATGACTATTATTCGCAACAAAGCTCGTCTCGTGGCTAAAGGTTATCCACAAGAAGAAGGGATAGATTTCGAGGAATCATTCGCGCCTGTAGCTAGACTTGAAGCAGTCCGGATTTTCTTAGCCTATGCAGCTCACAAAAACATCACAGTCTATCAGATGGATATTAAAACTGCCTTCTTAAATGGAACTCTGAAAGAAGAAGTGTATGTGAGTCAGCCAGAGGGATTCATCGACAAAGATCATCCAGACTACGTCTACAAGCTTAAGAAAGCAATTTATGGTTTAAAACAAGCTCCAAGAGCGTGGTATGACGAACTATCATCTTTCTTACTTAAAAACAATTTCACAAAAGGAACGGTTGATGACACCTTGTTTATCAAAAAATTCAAAGATGACATTTTGATCGTTCAAATTTACGAGGACGACATTATTTTTGGATCAACCAATCCTAACCATTCAAAACATTTTGAAAATATTATGAAAAGTAAATTTGAAATGTCCATGATGGGGGAACTAAAATTCTTTCTTGGTTTACAAATACATCAATCCCCTCGTGGCATTTTTATCAATCAAGCTAAATATACAATAGAGATTTTGAAAAAACATGGAATGGAAAATTGTGATTCTGTTGGTACACCAATGGTCACTTCACCAAAAATAGGTGCTGATTTGTTTGGGAAACCCATTGATCCGAAGAAATATCGGAGTATGATCGGTTCTCTCTTGTACCTAACTGCTAGCCGACCCGATATTCAATTTGCTATTTGTTTGTTAGCACGGTTTCAGGCAAAGCCTACCGAACTTCACCTCAAAGAGGTTAAAAGGATCTTTCGGTACCTACGAAGAACCATTAACATGGGACTTTGGTATCCGAAGGATTCGGGGTTTAATCTAACAGCATTCTCAGATGCAGACCATGCTGGTGATCAAGTTACAGCAAAGAGTACATCAGGTGGAGCACAATTTTTGGGTGAAAAGCTAGTAAGCTGGTCGTCAAAGAAACAGGATTGTACTGCGCTATCAACCGCCGAAGCCGAGTATGTGTCTCTATCTGCGTGTTGTGCCCAAGTTCTTTGGATGCGGACACAGCTCACAGATTATGGCTTTACTTTTGACAGAATACCTATGTATTGTGACTCAAAAAGTGCCATAGCCATCTCGTGCAATCCCGTACATCACTCTAAGACGAAACATATCAAAGTCCGCTACCATTTCATCAAAGAACACGTGGAAGAGGGTACTGTTGAATTATTTTTCGTTAAGACTGATTACCAACTCGCCGATCTATTTACTAAAGCCCTTCCAAAAGAAAGGTTTGACTATTTAGTTTGACGAATTGGCATGCGAAGCCTAACTCCTGAGGAGCTAGAACGTCTTCTCGAATCTTCTTGAAAAATGTTTTCAAAATCGCTTCGCTGTAAATATTTTTGAAAAATACAAAATAGAAAATTTGAAAAACCAACAAAAACAAAATACAAAAATATAAAATTTTCAAAAAATACAAAAACAATATAAAATCAAAAAAAAATCCAAAAATATTCTTCTCACGACATGTCTCTCGTATAAATCAATATTCTGTACATTTTTAGAAATATCATTCAACAATGATACAGACATGTACAGATGCTTGAGCGGGAGTTCTTTAATGTGTTTTTCTAAAACATGTCGTTTCTCAAAATTTTCTTTACTATGGCTTTCGTATACTTCAGTACGAAACCCGTACTTAAACGATGACTTCTGATTATTTTCAAATCAAGGACTCGTACGTTCATTGACGAAATCTTTTTCAAAAAGTTCGAGTCTAAACAAACGAAAAAGATTTCAAGCATAAACTCGTTTTCATAATATAATCTTGAGCACTTTTTCAAGATTGTTCAAAAGATTTCTCAAAATCTTTCAAATGAGTGCTCAAGATAACTCCCTCAAAACCCTTAATTGATTTTAAAATGTGCTATCATTAAAGGGGGAGTACAAAAACAAAAATGTTCCGAAATCATGCAAAAACAAATCTGTCTTTCTCTCCAAAAGCTTTTTCTTAATCAGTTGATATCAAAAATATCACGATATGCTATTTTTGAGGGGGAGAAGACATGATTAAAATGTGATCAAAATGTGTAAAGATTGTGGCTGAATCTCAAAAGAGCTCGACTCAGAAAGTACCAATGAATTGACGAAGCTTAAAATTTCAGTAATCGAAAAGACTTGTCCTGGACGGGTAATAATTTCAAGCTAGTCTAACTAGTGATGTAAGCGTGTCTCGAATAGGACTTGTCTGAGTAGAATGTACCGTATCGAGAGACTTTCTTTGGACTTGACCAGGACGGGTAATAATTTCAAGCTAGTCTAACTAGTGATGTAAGCGTGTCTCGAATCGGTCATGTTCACTGAAAGTGGATCAATTCAAAAAGTGCAAACTCCTCTAGCATGTGCAAATTTCTTAAAATTCATGAGCACATGTGAAGGGGGAGTCCTTCATAAGATACAAAAACTCTCAAAGTGTCAACAAAAATGTGTTTATATTCATAAACACTTTGAGAGATTTTCAATAAAATGGTTTCTTGGCAATTATAGGATAGTCATGGAGTTATAAGGTGACTAAGGTTAAGAAAAACCATCCTATGATCCGCCAGAGCCGGAGGGATCTACCCAAGGACAATTCGAATAGATTAGAATTAGAAGTCCTTAGGTATGATTGAAAAAAGGAGAAAATGAGAAAGGAGAAAGAAGGGGTTGAAGAATTAAAAAGAAAAGTTATGAAAAAAGGTGAAAAGAAATAGCCCTCCATATGTTCAACCTTAGGGTAGACACCGGGTTCAACTCATATGCTACTGGTTGTTACTAAGGTGACACTGGTATTGAAGACAAAGACGTCATGGACCCAGTGACGCACTGCACTAAACCTTCTTAACCACTCAAGTTCTCTTAAAAGAGCTTGTTTCATTCTCACGGGGAACCGGTGTAATCTATCGACCTATCTCTTAGAGATGGTTGATATTGAAGCAGGAGACCTCTCCCTAATCTCCGCATAGGAAACCATATGTGCACTTATCGAGTCTAGAGCCCCGAGATTCATCAAAAGATCTCATAGGAACACATGATATTTCCACACTGGTTGTTCATCATTAAGGACGCCAGATGTAAACTTTAGAGTCCTACGCAGATCTTAGCAATCTGCCAGAACATTTATGAGAGGATTCACATTTGTGATTCTCAATGATTGAATGGAAATTCCTGACAGGGTCAACATCAAGCTGCCCTGACAGCAGGTCACTTCGGTAATTCTTTATGGGTTACGCTTAGTGTTCGCGGTGGTTTCAAACGGTCTACAGTCATGGAGTGATCCCCAGCGACTCACCCAGTCATTGAGCTACTAAGTAGGTCTTGTAAGCTCTCTCGAGAGTATCTGACATGGGAACGGCCTTGGTAAGGGTTAGAAGGAGTCTTCACACTATGCTGTTGACGATCTCTAATTCTTATCTGTAAGTACCGGATGTTTTATTGCTAACTGTTTATATGCAGGGACACTTCATCTCCATGGCGATAGATTCCACGTGCTCATACATACATCTGGAAGTTAAAGAAAGCTCCCTCAAAGATCTATACAACACAAAGTTCAAAGAAAGATTGAAGAATCTACAAAGTATAAAGACTAAAGATCAAAGTGAAAGAAAAGGAACTACGTGCATATGAATATCAAAGTCCAACGATGTACGAGCATGTTGGAATGGCAAACAACCACCACAGACGTAGAAGTGACTAAAGGCAGATAACTCCACATCACAAAGGAACTAAGAACGATGAAAAGTCAGTCATCAAAGATCATAAAGCATGAAGGAACAAAGACTAAAGACTATTCTACAACGACACATAAAGTTCAAGACAAAGAACACGGAAGACCTAATCACGTGGAGCATCATTCGAATGACCACCCCTTAGGGGGAGATTGTTAGCATTAAAAAGTATGTATTGAGAAGTGATGGTCATTCTCATATTAGGAACTTTGTAATGTGTCTTAGTTTATGGAATAGGATAGTCATTGGGCCTTGGTCTTGGTAAGCTAATATGCTATTAGTTATGTTTCATAAGCCTTCATATCTTGTCATGTATCCAAGTCCAAGCCCAAGCCCATGGAAAGCCTCTTAAGGCATCATGTTAAGAACTATATACACACCTCAAAGGCTCATTTGAGGTGTGTGCTTGTGTGTGTATTGTGTGTGTTTTTAATAAAATGTTCTCTTCATCTATTACTCTCTTTTAGATACTAACGCCACACATACATATTACCAAGTCACCATCTTTCCTTCTTCTAGTGCTTATATTTGTGTTAAAGTTGATAGATCTAAGGTCCTATAAAAATTAAACTAGATAGGTATCCACATTGCTTCTTTCTTGATATATATTGACCTTTAGGGTTTCCTGTAGCCTTCTGAGACTTTCCCACTTCATATGAGCCATTGGATCTTTGTAATTGATCCCATCCGTTTAAACTTGCTTTTTGGCGCCAAATTGATACACGTGGATTTGTAGCGGTTTGAGACTAATTAAAGAACTTTGGGGTGTTGTGGAGGTGGAAGGGGACAAGGAAAATAAGTTTGGAGCAAGTTGGGGTGGATAGGTTGAAAACAGAGGAGTAGGCATGGTTTGGAGTGAAAAAATGGTGGGGAAGCATTAATTGTGGCTGTGGGTTGGTATGATGATGTTTGGAGGGTAAGGTGGAGGTGGACAGGTGGTGGTGAGGTTGTGAAACCACCCTGGTATTGGTGAAGCAGTGGTGGAGGTGGGAGATGTACAGTGGTTATGGTTTGGCGGTTTTGGGGGAGTCAAACGGGGTCAAACCCCCGTTTTAATATATTAAGGGTGTGGGCCGGTTGTGTTTTGGGCCAGGGGTAACGAATGGGTGGGCTTGGGTGTTATGTTTGGTTCTAATAATAATAAGAGGTCCGGTTTGGTTTATGGTTACACAAGGACCAAAATTGCAATTTATTCAAAGTTGAGGGACCTTTTCTGTAAACTTTCCAAAATAGTTATAAGGACCAATATTGCCAAGTATGAATAACCCAAGGACCAAAGATGTGATTTTTCCATTTAAAATACCCAGGGACCTTTTCTGCCAAATCCTCAAACACTAGGGACCAAACATGTAATTTTATGAAAGTTGAAGGGTTGATCCTGTAATTTCTCCATAGTTATCATAAGGACCAATTATGCCATTTAAGAATAGTGCAAGGTTTACTTTTAATATTTTTCCATTTTCAAAACCTTAAGGACTATATTTGACATTTTTGAAACTTGAGGGACTAAAGTTGTTATTTTGCAATTTTTTAACTTTAAAGGACTAAACTTGACAACTTATGAATCTCAAAGGACCTTTGATGATATTTTTCATGTTTTGATTTACCAAGGACTATTTTTGCCAATTTGTAAAAGTTCAGGGACTGAAACTGTAAATTATGTGAAATATGTTGTTTTTCATCAGTTTTCAATCCTTTTGCATAAAAACATAATCCAGAGATATTTTATGTATTTTAAGGCATTCCTGTGTGTTTTCAGATGTTTTTGCAGTTTAAATGTGACAAAAATGATGAGTATTTACACACTTATCAATCCCCCACACTAAACTATTGCTAGTCCCTAGCAATCTTTTTGAGAAAATTTTAATGGATTTTATCTCTTTACCAAAAGCCATCACTTCTAGAGTAGCCAGATGTGTCGATTTAAGTAAGAACTATGGTCCACCTGATAACCATGTGATTTTGAGCAAACCACCAGCTGTCAACGGATTTGTTTTGTCTTTACCAAAAGCTGTTTGCTTCTGGACTAGCCAACTCTTGATGGACAAAGTCAACATCTTGGTGAGCTGATTACCAATTATGGTTTTTCCACTGCCTTTACCACAAGCCATAATCTTGCGGGCTAGCCAACTCATTCGCTTTTTAGGATATGGCGAGTTGAGGTACCATACAATTTTGGGAAAATTGCAAGCCATCAACGGTTTTGAGATATCTTTACCAAGAGCCGTTTGTTCTTGGATTAGCCAATCCTTATGTGGGTTAGACATGGCGGACTGATAACCATTTATTTCATTTCTAAGTGTGAAAACACTTTAAATTTTGATCAAATGAGGGTGCTTGATGGAACATGTGTTTGAATTCGTGATAATCCCCCCCCCCCCCCCCCCACACTTAGAAATGAATATTGCCCTCAATATTCAAAACACATGGTGTTAAACCGACACTTAGAACATAAGAAGGTAATATTAATAACCTTTATTTTAGGCTATTTACATCTTTTTTTTTTTTTTTTTTTTTTTTATTTTTTATTTTTTTTTTTTTTTGAAACTATATACATATATACAACATGTGGGGTGATGAGGCGAAAAATGATCCATTTTTAGGGGGTCATTTAAGCCCGGAATTGAATTTATTTGATCAAATATTGCCCTAAATCGTTCCTTTTGTGATTTTAGGTACTTTGGGAGAGAAATCTGGAAAAGGAAGCAATTCGGACGTTTTTGGAGCATAAAAGTGAGGAAAACGCCAAAGTCTTAAATTTCCATGCTGGGAACAGTAGGTGACGGCGTCAAGAGTAACTCCCTGACGGCGTCAAGAGCAAAATTCCATGACGATCCAGTAAAGATTTGACGGCGTCACGAAGTAGGGCGTCAAGAGTAAAAGTCATGACGGCCTGGAAATGATTATCACTTGACGGCGTCGAATGTAGATCAAGGCAGTCCGAGAAGAGTTTTGGCGACGAGGTGACGGCGTCACAAACTTGGTCTTGACGCCGTCAGACCCCTTTTCCTATATATAGTTTTCTAATTTTCACATTAAAAAAAGAGAGAAGTTTTGGAGAAACCCTAAGTACGAACTTGGTGCGAATTTTACAGGTTTTTCAAGGGTTCCAAGCCCTTGATACCTTTCATGTTTAATTGAGATAAGTGTTCTTTTAATTCAATCAATATGTCTATGTGTTGGTTGTCTATATCTTGTTCTTGTCTTAATTCCATCATGCTAGGCTAGATCTATCTTGTGTTTGCTTGGATCTAATGAAACCTAGATGTTAATTATGTGTTGATTATTTGTTTATAATTGTCTTGGATGAATGATTTATATGTTAGGCTTAAGAAACTGGCAGATCTCCAATTGGTAACATGCTTGAACGTCTTAAGAAACATGAACCGACGCGCACTAGGTCTTTATTGGTTGTATTTAATGCATGAGCCACTGTTTACAATCCCTATAGTTGTACTGGGCATGGTATAGGAGGAGATAAGAGCTCATAGAATTGGGGAGTTAAGTGTGCCACCCCATGAATGGTATTAAGGAATACGATCCGTCATCCATGCAATTATAACAAGTAATTAACATGTAAAAGATGTCTAGGGAGTAGTGAAATCTAAGTAAACACATTTTCTCCACTTATTGCTCACAACTTTGGTATAATTTAGCTTATTTTCATTTCTAGTATTTTATTTTGATTGCATCTTTAGTATTGGGTTAGTTGATTTGCAACTAATTCCGCCCAAATCCTTCAAACCCGAGATTTTTAATTGCTTTCTAAAAAAATATAAAATACAAAAATAATCATCCCTCACCTTTAGAACTAGTATTTAGATTTTCTAATCCTAGCGACACTATTCCTAAGCTGAACGATCAATCCCCCGGTACTTGTCACTATACTATACTACAACGATCAGGTACACTGCCTGGTGGGGGTTGTAAGCTTCTCGAGATCCCTCGAGAGGTAAAGCCTGGTGCAATTCCCACGCATCAAGTTTTTGGCGCCGCAATCCGGGGAATAGTTATTGTCTAGGTTAGAATTTCTTTTTATTAGGTCTACTTGCTAGATTCCTTTCTAGTAAGATTTTATTTTTATTTTTAGGTTCTCTTTAGTCTATCTTATTTCTTTGTGCCTTTGTTCGTAACCACCCGACATCATGGACAACGGGAACATCTTGGAAACCGTCATCCCACCACAACAAAACCCACCATTAGAACCCCTTAGGCCCCGAACCTTAGGAGAGTATTCCCGACCTAGCCACCAAGGCTACCGAAACACCATTGAGCTCACCGGAGCCAATGTGACCCCCTTGCGTTCCGACACCATCCGGTTGGTGCAAAGCGGATGTGCATTCCATGGACTTCGTTCCGAAGATCCAAACCAACATCTTAAGGACTTCCTCAAAATCGTAGATTCCATAGACCTAGATGTTGCAACTAGAGAGACAACCCGATTACGCCTATTCCAATTCTCTCTACGGGATCAAGCTAGTCAATGGCTTGAGCGTTTACCCGCGGGATCCATCACCACATGGGATGATCTCGCCACTCGTTTCCTTGCTCAATTTTTCCCACCGGGGAGAACTACTAAGCTTAGAAATGACATCTTGATGTTCCAACAACGTCAAAATGAATCTCTTTATGAAGCATGGACTCGTTTCAAGGACTTACTCCAAAAAGTCCCTCATTATGGCATAGATCTTTGGCTCCAAGTCCAAATCTTTTATGACCATATCGACATCTCCACGAGACGAGCCATTGACCAATCGGCCGGTGGTAAGCTACGTGATCTAAGTGCGGAACAATCATGGGAACTCATAGAAGATCTTGCTCTCTATGACAACGAAAGTTGGAATGATCCCCGTGATTTGAACAAAACGGTCAAGGCAATATCTTTGCCTTCGAACAATTCTAGCACTCCCGATCGTAGGATCCTGGAACTTGAGGACCAAGTCAAGTTTCTCATGAAATCTTACGAAGCTCCTAAGCCTTCAAGCCAAGTGAACAAAATCACTTCTTCATGCGAATTATGTAGTGGTCCCCACGACACTCGTGATTGTGTGGAACTCCCCGGAACAGCTTTTGCGGACTACGCATCCACGCGTACCGACGAAGCGGGAGATAAGTGGTACACTTTCAAGCCCGAGCCAAACACTTACGGTGATTCATACAACCCCTCGTGGAAAAATCACCCGAACCTTAGGTGGAAACAAAATCAACCCAATTCTTCCAATCCGCCTAATCGTTACCAACCAAACGGTCCACCCTCCAACCGTACTTTCAACAACACTCCTTCTAACAACTTTGGTAGTACTAACAATCTTGAAGGATTGATGTCTAAGTTCATGGCATCTCAAGAAGCTCGCATATCTAAGTTTGAAGCCAATCTCAAACAAAAGCAAAGCGAGATGACCACTAGAATTGACGCATTGTTGAAGATTCTCAATGACCGAGAAATGGGAGCACTTCCAAGCGACACGATCAAAAATCCGAAACTAAACGTTAATTCCATATCTTCAGTTTCGTCACCCACTTCGTGCCCACAATACTACTCGGTTAAATCCACGAGCACGTGTTTCAAACAAAACCAAGTTCTCCAAAAGGACCAATCAAATAAAACACCCAATATAGAGCCAGTCAAAAGCATAGTTGAAACACCTCTTACGCAAGACCTTGACGATGAATTTAAAGAACTTCACCTTGAACGCCCCGTCATTGATGTCTTAGCGCGTGCTCCTTACTATAGTGCCCTCCTAGAAAAATATGAGAAGTATAAGCTAGGTAAAAATGGGACCGCCTTCGTTCAAAACAAGTTGCCTAAAAAGCTTGATGATCCGGGTATATTTGTTTTGCCTTGTAAGATAGGAAGATCCGAAGCCTTCGACACACTAGCCGATTTAGGGTCAAGCCTCAACTTGATTCCTTTATCCTTATTCACCGCTCTTAAGCTAGGAAAGTTAGAGGAAACAGAGGTATTGATAGGGCTAGCGGATGGGAGTATTGCCCACCCGGTTGGAATGATTAAGGATGTAGTTGTTCACGTAGGAAAGTTAACTATATTAGCGGATTTTCACGTCCTAGACATGGTTAGTGACACTACATGCCCATTATTGGTAGGGAGAGGATTTTTAGCAACCGCTAGCGCCATGATAGATTGTAAGGAGTCTAAGATAGCGGTAGGTGAAGGCGATACTTGGTCGGTGTACGATGTAAAGAAGCATAGTTATGATTGTGATGATGAACCGACACCGCATTGGGTAGAGATGAATAGGAGACCATCTAGATATGGACCTTGGATAGAAAGGAATTTTATAGGACCTCAATGCCCATTTTATCTAGAAAAAGACTTCATCGAAAAGACACATTCGGTAGAACAACTCATAGCTAGAGATGAAGAGCTAGACCCCTTTGAGGACCCCTTAGTCTTTAGGAAGATGATTGAGTTCTTAAGCGTAATGCCCATCAACATAGAAAGGAATAAATGGAAAAGAGAGGGAGACAAGTGTAAATGGAGGTGGGACAAGCCACCTAAAGAAGGTGACGGATCATGGCATATGAGGATGACTTTGTATGATCCGGATGGAGAAAAGTTTGAAAGGTCATACCATACTAAGGAAACCGATAGGAAGTTGAAACCTAAGTTTGATCCCAAAGATGTCCTCAATGAGGAACTCACCCGTGTCACGTAGTAACCCATGACCTTGAGTCTAGCTACAAGACTCGTAAATAAAGAAAAGCGCTTCTTGGGAGGCAACCCATGTTTTGTGTGATTTTGTTTGTTTGTTTGTTATTTGCTTCCGTATGCATGCTTAATTTTTATTGTTGGTAGATCATGTTTCTAAACTAAATAGTGGAAATACTTTACTTTGTTGTTTTGGCCTAGTCTTACCTCCACCTAAAGGTATTTTTACAAAAGATAAGTGTAAGGGGAAACCCCAAATATGTTTTCAAGAAACAAACCGATCATGATTCTCCACAATATTAAGTGAACATGTATATTCGTATTTGTTAGAGTCAAATGCTTGTATTGAGTCATAATGAAGTTTTGCAGGATTTTCCAGGAAGTAGGACCAAGTTTTTCCAGAAATTTTCCGGAAACTTAACATAGGAATTTCTGCAGGTCACTTCTGACGGCGTCAAGAGTTTACTCTTGACGGCGTCAAGTGTAAAAATCTGGAAATTTTACCAGTTTTGTTTTTCTAACGGAGTCTTATGGTTTTTGTTAATTATTAAGTTTTATAATCTCCAGGAGATCTGCAAACTTCATTCCACAAGCATTATATCTTATCTTGTTTTCTAGGATTTAGTAACTTATATAGGATGCCGCCGATTTTACGCGAGGTTGTCTTGTCTATTTTATCAGGTTTTACAGGTTATGTATGATAAGAAGATGATTTATATTCGGGAAGGGAAGCTTTGATTGTTCATTTTCTTGGAGGAAGATTTAACCTGGCCACCTTATTATCCATACCGAGCGAATCAGGGGAGTATTTGATTTCATTCTTTTTAACTTTTTCACTTTTACATTCTTTACTTGAACATTGGGGACAATGTTCATCTTAAGTGTAAGGGGAGGGTAAAAAGATGATACCTTACATATGCACTTTCGCTTGAGTTTGTTTTGTTTAATGGTAGATGTGTAATAAAACTATGAGAAATACTTGTTAGTGCAATTTTAGCGCCAAATTTAAATTTTTTTACAACATTTAGGAGTAAAACTTTAGCCATAGCAAGCGTCTCATTGATAGGAGATTGTATGACTAGCACATAACCGTATATTCAAAAAAATTTCCACCCAAATATGTGAGGTTCGCCTTTAGATTTGATAGGAAAAGCATTTATTATTAGTGCTTATGAGTGTACCGATAGCATTTAGATTCTAGAACTTGCGTTAGTGATGCATCCCGAGACCGCTAGTGAGACTACATTCGTGTGGTAGGATTTACTACATGATAAGAGGCATTAGGATCACCCTTGTGTTAAACCCGTATCATAATTACTTGACCATTTAAGTCATATTGCTTGGCTAGTTAAGTCAACTAATTTTTCCCACACCCTTAGCGTTGTACTCATTTTTAGTACACGAAACCCCTAGTACACCCCTCCGAGCTTATCTTTTCGTTTCTAACTTTAAGCATTTTACTTAAAGGAAGAATTTGTTACACCCCACCTAAATGTACAACCAAATCGCCTTAGCCTTCCGTGTATGCGCTCATCTTTAGTGCATTATTGTTATTTGTTTAAACCCTAAATTAACTTTCTAATTGATTACATGGTTGCTAAGTCGAGTCATATCCTTGTACATATTGTTTTGGGACGATTGGGACTCATGGGTAAGTACTTATTTTATGGAGTAATGGGGAAGAACATCATTTTATTACCCCCATATGTACGTTAATCTTAAAAGTGCTCCAAGTGTTTTGATTTTCTTAATTCGAGTCATTAGATTAGTTAATTGTAAAGTATGTAAAAATTCAAGTGTAAGGGGAATATTCATTCCCTATGATGTATTATTTTGGACGGTAGGGTAAGAGTGTATGCAAAAAAAAAAAAAATCAAAAAAAAAAAAATAATAATAATCAAAAAAAAAAAAAAAAAAAAAAAAAAATAGGAAAAGGAAAAAGAGAAATAACATATGGACTACCATCCCTTTTCATTCTATGTTCATTTTATGTTTTTGTTATTTTTCATTTATTAGTTTAAGTCGAGTCTAGTCTTGGCTTAGCAACGCCATCTTGTACATGTAATTAACCAAGATTGTTAACTCGCCACCAGCAAAACTTCCTTTATCCAACAAAACCGTGTATTTCATATCCCTATACCTAACGTTACAACCCTTTAAAAGACGTCTTTGATAGTTTATCCTAGGTGCTTACGCCATGTGGTGGAGGTTTGATCCTTTCCCAAGCCTATGGTAATCTATTTTGCTATGACAGGTAGTGAGAGATATCTTCCGTTTCCATATTGTAATTTACACTTTATTACACCCGAGAGATGTGAGTATCTAAACACTATTTGTGAGGTGCTAGTGTATGACCTCCGTGCTTGTCTATTGGTCTTTAGTGGAACGATTATTTGTTGTAATTACTTTTATATTAGTGTTAAATGACCCCTAACTTGTATTTTGATTAGAATAAAAGCGCATTTGCTTGAGGACAAGCAAATCTCAAGTGTAAGGGTATATGATGAGGCGAAAAATGATCCATTTTTAGGGGGTCATTTAAGCCCGGAATTGAATTTATTTGATCAAATATTGCCCTAAATCGTTCCTTTTGTGATTTTAGGTACTTCGGAAGAGAAATCTGGAAAAGGAAGCAATTCGGACGTTTTTGGAGCATAAAAGTGAAGAAAACGCCAAAGTCTTAATTTTCCATGCTGGGAACAGTAGGTGACGGCGTCAAGAGTAACTCCCTGACGGCATCAAGAGCAAAATTCCATGACGATCCAGTAAAGATTTGACGGCGTCATGAAGTAGGGTGTCAAGAGTAAAAGTCATGACGGTCTGGAAATGATTATCACTTGACGGCGTCAAATGTAGATCAAGGCAGTCCGAGAAGAGTTTTGGCGGCGAGGTGACGGCGTCACAAGCTTGGTCTTGACGACGTCAGACCCCTTTTCCTATATATAGTTTTCTAATTTTCACATTAAAAAAAGAAAGAAGTTTTGGAGAAACCCTAAGTACGAACTTGGTGCGAATTTTACAGGTTATTCAAGGGTTCCAAGCCCTTGATACCTTTCATGTGTAATTGAGATAAGTGTTCTTTTAATTCAATCAATATGTCTATGTGTTGGTTGTCTATATCTTGTTCTTGTCTTAATTCCATCTGTAACACCCCCAAAATCGGTACAGCGGAAGCATTCGGGTCATGGGGTGCTACAAAATTGAAGATCACAACACAAGATAATAAAGAACGGAATACATACTCCGTTACAAATACATTTCATTTAAATTCATTCAAGTTTACATCAAGTTTTAAAATAAATAGATAAGCCCAACGTCGAATGGTCCCATAAAAACAAGTCATAATGTTGTGTAAAAACACTTAGGTAAATAGGTTATGACCATCTCCTTGCCATGCCTTGACGAAAATAAGCAGCTCAAACACCTGAGTAAACATGATAAAAGTCAGCAAAAAGCTGGTGAGTCTATAGGTTTATCAGTAAAATAATGTGGACCATTAGTTCTGTGTACAAACATTACAACGCATATAATGTCATACAAAAATAGCCTATCGCGCTAGCACTAAGTTCATGCAACCGAAGCTAAACAGTATAGTATGCCACAATGTAGCACATATAATAATAGTGAGGGCCCATAGCGAGTGTTTAACCCAATACACTCGTAATCCGACTTGGTATACGTTTGCATTGACCCGTCTGGCCAACCGAACGGGGGAGTTACCCCCAATAGATCTATTTATATCAATCGCGCTTCCTAACAGGAATTAACGGTTCATGAAAGTGGGCATAACAGTGGGTTCAGGGCTTAGACTAACTACGCAATAGTGTTGAGAAATAATAGCATGGTCCAGAAAATGTTTTGCATGTTTCTCACCCCATAGTTTTGTAAACGAGTATAAGTAAAGTGGGGCTATAAACTCACCTTAGTGATTAGTAGTCGCGATAGCGAAAAGTCAAATAGTGATAGTGAGCGGCACCGACACGCAACCTAGAATAGTACGGCAATTTAGTTAGCAATACCAATTAAGACTCAATAAGGCTTAACTAAGTTTAAAAGTTTTAAAGTGTTTGTGTCGTTGTTGCTTGTGTGGCATCATTTAAGTTTGAAAACAATTTTCCAGGTGTGTGTAAGTATTGGCTCATGGAAGTGTAGTAGTATATACATATTTTAACTTATCGTAGGCATACAATATTTGTTACTATTATAAATATCATGTTTGTTACTAAGTGCTTTTATAATATGTAATTAAGTGATGATTTTTATTGAGGTTTTCATATTTAAACACGCTAATATATATTTCCGAAAGTGTAAGTTTGTTTAAAATGGTATACATAGTTTGTTTGTTAAATAGTTTTGTCAAAAATAAATCATGAGTATGATTTCAAAGTAAGTTGCAACTTATTTTTCCTTTAGCTTAACTTATACGTTAGTTCAATGGTGTAAGGGTACCGTTGATTATAAGTTTTTTTAAAACAAGTTGCGTTTAAGTCTAAATACAAATCGAATGTATAAAAAAAAAAGTATAAGTTGACACCTAAATTTAGTATAGTCTTAAATAGAATTGTGCTTATAGTTTTTATATTTGGTTTCCATATAATGACTATGGTTAAATGCGAGTGAGTTGATTGAGTCGCGGAATAACAATAATAAGTTGAAGAAGTTATCGGATTGAATATACGAAAGTGGAGTGAGTCGGGTACAAAACAGTAACCAAAGTACCAGTTATGTATTTGTCGAGTGGGCTGTGGCCCAACTGCATACAACCCAACTCATCACTGGGCTCGTTATCATGGGCACAGCAAGCCACATTTTTCATTCCTTGTAAAAATTACAAATTCAGTTGGCAACTTTTGTGTTTCAAAGTTTTAACATATGTAATAAGCAAGGACACATTTTAATACCACCATGACCACTGGTTGCACTAAGACTCAATATCAGTACTAGTAATAAATTATTTAACAGTTTGGGTGTCTTGCTACATAAATAAAGTGAGACCCGTACACTCGAGACATGACTCTACTATGGTGGCTTCGTTGGACTCGTGTGTAGGCTGTTGGTTGGGTTAATACTTCTTGGTCATACGAAACAACACAACAATCATAAAAAAAATGTAAACATCTACTGTTTTGGACTAAACCCAAATCGACTCCAAAAATATTAACACAAACAATATTTTCTTGAATACAAGAAAATCAAATCGCTAGTATAGAACCTTATGACCTATTATTTGCTAACCACAACAATTGCAACAATACTAACACAATTCAAATCTTTTATAAAAGAAACCCGTAACCATTCAAAAAAAGAAAGAACAATTTTCATAAGTCGAACAAGATTTTATTAACTGTAATTTCGAAATAAAGAATCAATTAATAATTTACTAGTTTCAAATTAACATTAACTTTTATCAAGATTTCATATAACACAAAATTTTATGTCAAACCATAATATATCAATTTCATCAATCCTAAAAATGTATAAAATTTTTCGATCCAAGATTAAATCAAAACATGTTCATTCTTAAGTTTTCCTTCAATTAAAACATGCCCAAAACACTTAATTTATCCTTAATCACAAAAGCCCTAACAATTTAACACCTAATAATCAATTTTAAAAATTAGGGTTTTTTTCTCAAATTCAAAACTGATATAATAACTCTTTATTAGAATAACCATACATGCATATAATCGAATCTTAGAAACAAAAGTTTGAGATTATCTTACAAGTCTTTGAAGAAATTACAAGAAGAAGATCCAATCCGAGCCCCAAGCAAGCAATCCACACCAAGGGAGTTGTGGTGCCATTATGGGTCGGGTGGAATAAAAAGAAGGAAAATTAGTAACCCTAATACCAACCTTTTGTATATCGAAAATCGTTTATAACCAAAAATGGACTAAAAACAAAACTTGGCTTCTTCATATGTTAACTCGTGACTCTTCTTGGCTGGATAAGAGGTTGAAAGAAGAAAGTATTCTCCTTGGCGTGCAAGGGTTACTCATGGAGAGGAACTCGAGGCTACAATGGATTTTTAACCGCATGTTTTCTTGATTTTCTTCTTTTTTTTTGACATCTGCTTCTTGGGAAGAGAAGGAGAGAAAGCAGATCTGATTTTCTTGAAGGAGTTGAATACGCGTTTTGTGGGGAAGAGGGAAAAGAGTACGCGTATATCCCTTTTATTTTTGAGACGTGTGGGATTATTTTTCTTTAACGTTTCATTTTTTTTATAAACGTATATATTAAATGGTGGAGTAGAAATGGTATTTAACATTTATGCTCACTTTAAAGTGAGTGGGTCTTGTATACCTCGTGTTTTGCTGAGTTTCGCTGTAACGCAATATTTTTGGTCTGACGCGAATGTGATAGAAATATATACCTGCGGTAAACGTCTTAATAATGGTATTATAAGAACGTATTTAGTACCATTTTTTTTTATTATTGTATGGTTGCCGTAATTAAAGTACTGTCGGTACGCGTGTCGTGCTGTGCTCGAGATAAAATCTCGGTTTGGTAAATAAATACCAGTATAGGTCAGAAAATAATGTTTTCACATTTTCTGATAAGTATGGTCGTTGTTATGAGTTGTCGTAAGTCATAGTATGTGGGTTTGCTTCCCGAATAGTTATGTAAGCTTATGAATACTTAACTCAAATAGTTGGGCACTAATAAATTAATATTTACTATTTAATAAAGGTGAAAAATTACCATTTGTCACATCCTTCCCGCCTTGGAAAGAAACCGTCCTCGGTTTCACTTACAATTACTCACGGGTGTTGAGAAAAGATGAGGATATTTACGCTTGATTTCGTCTTCACGCTCCCACGTGAATTCGGGACCTCTACGAGAGTTCCAACGGACCTTGATAATAGGAATGCGGCTTTGCTTAAGCCGTTTGACCTCTCGGTCAACAATTTCAACCGGTTCCTCAATAAAGTTCAACCTTTCATCGATTTGGATTTCTTCCAAGGGAATAGCAAGAGTTTCGTTTGAGAGACATTTCTTCAAGTTGCACACATGAAACACGTTGTGCACGGAGCTGAGTTCTTGTGGTAGTTCGAGTCGGTAGGCTACCGGCCCGATTCTGGCTAGAATTTTGAAAGGTCCAATGTAACGGGGATTTAGTTTCCCACGTTTCCCAAAACGGATCACTCCTTTCCAAGGTGAAACTTTTAACATGACTCTATCTCCAACTTGAAACTCAAGTGGTTTTCGTCTTTTGTCCGCGTAGCTCTTTTGGCGATCTCGTGCAGCTTGTAACCGGTTCTTAATTTGTACAATCTTTTCAGTAGTTTCTTGTACCAAGTCAGGACCAGTAATCTGACTTTCTCCGACTTCAGCCCAGCAAATTGGTGATCTACACTTCCTTCCGTAAAGTGCTTCATATGGTGCAGCTTTGATGCTAGTGTGATAGCTGTTATTGTAAGAAAACTCGGCTAGTGGCAAATGCCTATACCATTTCTAAAGTCTATCACGCACGCTCGCAGCATGTCCTCCAAAGTTTGGATGGTCCTCTCACTTTGACCATCTGTTTGAGGATGATATGCAGTGCTCATGTCAAGATTACTTCCCAAAGCATCTTGAAGTGATCTCCAGAATTTTGACGTGAAACGGCTATCTCTATCAGAGATGATAGAAATTGGGACACCATGTCGTGCCACAATTTCTTTTATGTATAGCCGTGCAAGTTTATCCATGCTTTCGTTTTCCTTGATTGGTAGGAAGTGGGCAGACTTGGTAAGATGATCAACGATTACGCAGATAGTGTCGTAACCGCTGGATATCCTTGGTAACTTGGTGATAAAGTCCATAGTTATGCATTCCCACTTCTATTCGGGAATCTCTGGTTGGACCAGTAATCCTGATGGGCGTTGATGTTCAGCCTTGACTTTGGAACAAGTCAAGCATTGACTGACATACATTGCAATGTCGGCCTTCATGTTGGGCCACCAGTATAATTTCTTTAGGTCAAGGTACATTTTGTCGGCTCCTGGGTGTATAGAGTATCTAGACTTGTGGGACTCGTGCATGATGAGGTCACGCATCCCTCCGTAAAGTGGAACCCAACTTCTGTCCTTGAAGCACAGCGTCCCATCAGACCTCTTTACAAAACCATTTTCATTCTCCGGCATACCATAGATTTTCTCGTTGGGTCTATTCTCTTCCTTGAGTGCCTCAGTCTGAGCCTCAAGGATTTTTGATGGGAGAGGTGAAACGATTGTCATACCCAATGATCGCACCCTCAGGGGTTTTGGTCTATCTTTTCGACTAAGAGCATCCGCTACCACGTTTGCTTTGCCAGGATGGTACCGGATCTCGCAATCATAGTCGCTGAGCAATTCTAGCCAACGACGTTGCCTCATGTTGAGCTCCTTTTGATCAAGGATATATTGCAAGCTCTTGTGGTCTGTATACACAACACACTTGGTACCATAAAGGTAGTGTCTCCAGATTCTGAGTGCGAATACCACTGCTCCCAGTTCTAAGTCGTGTGTTGTGTAATTCTTCTCGTGTTTCTTCAGTTGGCGTGAGGCATATGCTATCACCTTCTCTCGTTGCATAAGTACAGCTCCTAAGCCGCTGTGCGAAGCGTCGCAGTAAACCACAAAATCTTCACTGCCCTCAGGTAGGGCCAATATAGGCGCACTGCACAATTTATGCTTAAGGAGTTGAAAAGCTTCTTCTGCTTTATCACACCATTCGAACTTTTCACTCTTCTGGGTTAGCTTAGTTAAAAGTTTTGCTACTTTGGAGAAACCTTCGATGATCCTACGGTAATAACCAGCAAGTCCTAGGAATTGGCGTATTTCGGTGGGTGTGGTAGGTGTCGCCCAATCCTTTATTGCTTCGATCTTGGCAGGATCCACATGAATGCCCTGACTATCAATCACGTGACCCAAAAATTGCACCTTTGGTATCCAAAAATCACACTTCGAAAATTTTGCATACAACTCCTCCTTTCTTAGCAACTCTAAAATTTGTCTAAGGTGTTCCTCATGCTCCTTTTTGCTTTTGGAGTAAATCAGGATGTCGTCGATAAAGACAATCACAAATTTGTCCAAGTACGGCTTGCATACCCGATTCATGAGGTCCATGAATACTGCAGGGGCATTGGTCAAACCGAATGGCATAACTTGGAATTCATAATGACCGTATCGAGTTCTGAATGCGGTTTTTGGGATATCTTCTTCCCGAACTCTAAGTTGGTGGTATCCTGATCTCAAGTCGATTTTAGAGTAGACGCATGAACCTTGAAGTTGGTCAAATAGGTCGTCAATTCTCGGGAGTGGGTATCGGTTTTTAATGGTTAGTTTGTTTAGTTCCCTGTAGTCAATACACATCCTGAAAGACCCATCCTTCTTTTTCACAAACAGGACTGGAGCTCCCCAAGGTGAGGAACTTGGCCTGATGAACCCTTTTTCTGAAAGTTCCGACAACTGGTCTGAGAGTTCTTGTAGTTCCGTTGGGGCTAATCGATAGGGCGCTTGTGCCACAGGTGCAGCACCAGGCACTAAGTCAATACGAAATTCGATCTGTCGAGTTGGCGGGAGTCCAGGTAAGTCTTCAGGAAAGACTTCTGGGAAGTCTCTCACGATTGGTACATCTTCCAAACATTTTTCCTCTGACTCCTTTCCTTCCTTCTCGGTAACTTGCGCTAGAAAGAGATGACATCCTTTTTCGATGTACTTTTAGGCCTTGGTGCAAGAGATGATGTTTAGTCTTGACGCATTTCTTCTATCTCTCCTGTCACCTTCTACGATTAGGACTTCGTCCCCATACGGTAGGCGAACGATCTTTTCGTCGCAAATGATGGAGGCATGGTACTTCGATAACCAATCCATGCCGACAATTACGTCAAAACTACCTAGTTCAACGGGCATGAGGTCGATGTTGAATGGGTGGTTTAATAGGTTTAAGGTACAACCTCTAATAATAGTGTCTACTCTTTCTATGTTTCCATTAGCTAACTCCACATTGTATATGATGTCTAAAGTGGTCGGGGCAATACCAAGAAGTGGACTAAATGCAGTTGAAACAAAACTTCTATCTGCCCCAGTATCAAACAATATGGATGCATAACGGTTATTTAAAAGGAACATACCCGTCACAACGTTCGGGTCCTCTTGGGCTTCTACCTTGCCCACAGCGTAGACCCTCCCACGGGCTCCTCCTCCATTGCCTTGATTTCCTTGATGCCCAGCAGCTCCATTATTCCCACCGTTCCCTTGGTTCCTCTGATTACCCTGATTACCATGGTTACCTTGGTTACCTCGGTTACCACCATTTCCTTGATTCCTGGGCTTTTGGCATTCATTCCGGTAATGCCCTTTTTCACCACATCCAAAACATGTTATTTCAGCCTTCGGGTTGTTAGTTGGTGTAACTTGTGCATTAGCGAGGGGCCTTGCCTTGCAATCCCGGGTCATGTGTCCTATCTTTTGGCACTTGTGACACTTGACCGTGCACCGACCATTGTGGTGCAACTTGCAGCGGTTACACAATGGTAATTTGCCTTCATACGCTTTCTTTTCTGTTGGTCCAGCAGCGTAAAATTTAGCAACTTCTTGCCTTTTGTTTGAGTGGTGGTTAGTGTGGTTGTTTCGGGAGTGGTCATCCCATTTTCTTTTGTTTGTCACCACTGCTCCGACTGAGTCTTCAATCATTTGGTCCGTCAGTTTGTTGGCCAACTCCATAGTCTCATGGAGATCAGCAGCCTTGGAGGTAGTGACATTCCCCTTGACATATGGGTGTAGCCCTCCAATGTACCTTTCCAGCAAGTGAGCTTCAGTCGGTACCATTTCCGGACACAATAAGACTAACT
Organism: Artemisia argyi; assembly: GCA_030686995.1. Lineage (NCBI taxonomy): Eukaryota > Viridiplantae > Streptophyta > Magnoliopsida > Asterales > Asteraceae > Artemisia > Artemisia argyi. The sequence goes on from CM060684.1 coordinate 94,853,992, forward strand.
CTTGAAAACACTGGTTATATGTGGCCATGTCGGTGCCTTGCACCTTGAGATTCCAAAATTCAGCCTCCAACTTCATGACCTCGTTGCGAGGGCAATACTTTTTGAGCATCATTTCCTTGAAATTTTCCCATGGCATTGCATAGGCGGCATCATGGCCAGCCGACTTCAGATAGTTGTTCCACCAGGTCAAAGCAGCATTCTTGAAGGTAAATGATGCAAATTTAACCCTGTCTTCATCCGTACATCTGCAGATTCGGAATACAGTTTCCAACCTTTTCAACCACCTGACCAAGACAACAGCTCCTTCGTTTCCCTCAAAATAATTTGTCATGAGCTTTTTGAATTCCTAATAGTTACAGCCACGGTTATTGTTGTTTGCCGGTCTAGAGGTTCCGACATCAGTAGTTGAATTGTTCACATTTGCTGCAGCCAGTGCTGCTGCCACTCGCTCTTCAACTAGTTGGTCGAGCATGGCTTGATTTACAACAGGTGGAGTTGTGGTAGTAGTTCTGGCAGAAACTGGGTTAGCACGAGTAGATCTAGTTGCTTTCCGTTTGGGAGCCATATTGCTACGTAAAAAAAAATAGAGAGAATAAATAAGATTTCATAACAAGAGTTTGTCATCATGCAAGAGTATAGTCACCACAAGTAGTATATACTGATAAAATCAATTATAGAGAGAATGGCACAATAGAATAACCAACCAAGCTTGTTATAGATTAAAATCGATATGCGTTCACAAAATTACAAGCTCATGGTGTAACGAAAGAAAAGTACAAGTCTCGAATACATAAACGGAAATATAAGTCTCGAATAAAAGAGAAAAGTACAACAAATACTAAGCTTGCACCATCTAATACAACAACACTACTCAACGCGAAGTCGCTCCATGCCTAACACCAGCTCTGCCTGTGTGTTCTCCAACTGCTCCAACCGCCTACTAGAGTCTTGGATAATCGTCAGGTGTGCTCCGAGCCTAGTCTCCAATGATGCGATCCTCTGCTCCTGCGCATGTACTAAGTCTTTGGTAAACTCCAAATCTGAGATACGTCTCCTCGCTGCTAGAATCTCATACCGGTCCTCCTGTCCAGCTCTAGTCAACCTAGCAATCTGAGACTCCATATCATGCATCTGGTGCCACTGACGCCACGCAGTATCCCAGACTGATGTCAACTCACTCCGCATCATCCCCACACAATGGCGCATACCCTCAAGCTCACCACCTAACATACCAGTACTGTCATCCAATCTCCCTAACCTATCCAACTGCTCAGTATGCTCCTCAAGTAAGCTCTCATGTGACCCCAGTAAAACAAAGATCTGCTCCAAACCAGTCACCTCTCCATCCTCCACTGGTGAAGCAACCAGAGGTGTGGAAACTGGAACAGATGGTGATGGTGGCACAAAAGAAGGCGAAGAAGGTGTATAATCCGGACTCACAGCACGAGGTGCGGCACTAAACACACACTCAACATCCCTCCATATCTCACCATTAATCTCCTCCTCATAAACTCTCCTCGATCCCTGCCCAATCTCAAAAGTGGAAGGAACAACCCCTAAACCCTTCTCCAAAGTATGGAGTGTAACAGCTCCCTGACCTAAACCTGATGGTATATCATCATCTGTATCACCTCCCTGAATCTGTGCATCCCTCGAACTCTGTCCCGTCTCGCAGGTGATCGGCACATCCTCAAGGATAATCTCCAGTGGTCTCATACTCCCATCTGTACCTGTATGCTCAGTAGTGTGCTCAATCGGTGCAGTCTCATCAGGTGTAACCTCAGCTGGTAGAGGTTCCTCTTCGGGATCTTCTTCCGAATCAGTCTCAATAGCTCTCCTCAATCTCTGATGTGGAGGGGAGTGAGGTAATGGTGAAGTAGGAGTATGCTCATATGATGATCGAGTCCTCCTACAGGGCACTGATGATAAAGCAGATGTTAGGTGTATGTTACGCCCTCGAACCCTCCTGTAAGAAGCCCGACGTCTGATAGTAGGGTTCTGAGTATGTGAGGAAACATGAGTGGACTGAGTGGTAGTGATGTCAGTAGTGGATGTGAGTGTAGGCTGAGTAGATGCATGATCAGTAATAGTAGTAGATGTAGGCTGAGTAGGAAATGATGGAGCAGGTACAGACTCAGTGATGTCAGGATCTGAAGCATTAAAGTCCTGGAGTATGATGTACGGATCCTCTGAGTCGGGTGTGATCTGGAACGGTGGAGTGTCAACGGAAGGCATAGTCTGTGACACATACGGTATAAGTGTGTAAGTATATGTAGAATACTCATAGTAAATAATATAAGTTTAGTGCGTATAAGAATACTTATAGTGCATATAGTCAAGTAAGATCATCAACTAGTAAAGCATGATTAAGGCAAGTAAAGTGGCAAGTAAGGCAGGCAGGCAAGTGGTGGTCATAGGGACTTGTTTTTGTAAAAAGCGGTTATAGTTTAGGATTTATATGTACCTAGTTCTCTATAACCTGGCTCTGATGCCAATCTGTAACACCCCCAAAATCGGTACAGCGGAAGCATTCAGGTCATGGGGTGCTACAAAATTGAAGATCACAACACAAGATAATAAAGAACGGAATACATACTCCGTTACAAATACATTTCATTTAAATTCATTCAAGTTTACATCAAGTTTTAAAATAAATAGATAAGCCCAACGTCGAATGGTCCCATAAAAACAAGTCATAATGTTGTGTAAAAACACTTAGGTAAATAGGTTATGACCATCGCCTTGCCATGCCTTGACGAAAATAAGCAGCTCAAACACCTGAGTAAACATGCTAAAAGTCAGTAAAAAGCTGGTGAGTCTATAGGTTTATCAGTAAAATAATGTGGACCATTAGTTCTGTGTACAAACATTACAACGCATATAATGTCATACAAAAATAGCCTATCGCGCTAGCACTAAGTTCATGCAACCGAAGCTAAATAGTATAGTATGCCACAATGTAGCACATATAATAATAGTGAGGGCCCATAGCGAGTGTTTAACCCAATACACTCGTAATCCGACTTGGTATACGTTCGCATTGACCCGTCTGGCCAACCGAACGGGGGAGTTACCCCCAATAGATCTATTTATATCAATCGCGCTTCCTAACAGGAATTAACGGTTCATGAAAGTGGGCATAACAGTGGGTTCAGGGCTTAGACTAACTATAGTGTTGAGAAATAATAGCATGGTCCAAAAAATGTTTTGCATGTTTCTCACCCCATAGTTTTGTAAACGAGTATAAGTAAAGTGGGGCTATAAACTCACCTTAGTGATTAGTAGTCGCGATAGCGAAAAGTCAAATAGTGATAGTGAGCGGCACCGACACGCAACCTAGAATAGTACGGCAATTTAGTTAGCAATACCAATTAAGACTCAATAAGGCTTAACTAAGTTTAAAAGTTTTAAAGTGTTTGCGTTGTTGTTGCTTGTGTGGCATCATTTAAGTTTGAAAACAATTTTCTAGGTGTGTGTAAGTATTGGCTCATGGAAGTGTAGTAGTATATACATATTTTAACTTATCGTAGGCATACAATATTTGTTACTATTATAAATATCATGTTTGTTACTAAGTGCTTTTATAATATGTAATTAAGTGATGATTTTTATTGAGGTTTTCATATTCAAACACGCTAATATATATTTCCGAAAGTGTAAGTTTGTTTAAAATGGTATACATAGTTTGTCTGTTAAATAGTTTTGTCAAAAATAAATCATGAGTATGATTTCAAAGTAAGTTGCAACTTATTTTTCCATTAGCTTAACTTATACGTTAGTTCAATGGTGTAAGGGTACCGTTGATTATAAGTTTTTTTAAAACAAGTTGCGTTTAAGTCTAAATACAAATCGAATGTATAAAAAAAAATATAAGTTGACACCTAAATTTAGTATAGTCTTAAATAGAATTGTGCTTATAGTTTTTATATTTGGTTTCTATATAATGACTATGCTTAAATGCGAGTGAGTTGATTGAGTCGCGGAATAACAATAATAAGTTGAAGAAGTTATCGGATTGAATATACGAAAGTGGAGTGAGTCGGGTACAAAACAGTAACCAAAGTACCAGTTATGTATTTGTCGAGTGGGCTGTGGCCCAACTGCATACAACCCAACTCATCACTGGGCTCGTTATCATGGGCACAGCAAGCCACATTTTTCATTCCTTGTAAAAATTACAAATTCAGTTGGCAACTTTTGTGTTTCAAAGTTTTAACATATGTAATAAGCAAGGACACATTTTAATACCACCATGACCACTGGTTGCACTAAGACTCAAGAAGAAGATCCAATCCGAGCCCCAAGCAAGCAATCCACACCAAGGGAGTTGTGGTGCCATTATGGGTCGGGTGGAATAAAAAGAAGGAAAATTAGTAACCCTAATACCAACCTTTTGTATATCGAAAATCGTTTATAACCAAAAATGGACTAAAAACAAAACTTGGCTTCTTCATATGTTATCTCATGACTCTTCTTGGCTGGATAAGAGGTTGAAAGAAGAAAGTATTCTCCTTGGCGTGCAAGGGTTACTCATGGAGAGGAACTCGAGGCTACAATGGATTTTTAACCGCATGTTTTCTTGATTTTCTTCTTTTTTTTTGACATCTGCTTCTTGGGAAGAGAAGGAGAGAAAGCAGATCTGATTTTCTTGAAGGAGTTGAATACGCGTTTTGTGGGGAAGAGGGAAAAGAGTACGTGTATATCCCTTTTATTTTTGAGACGTGTGGGATTATTTTTCTTTAACGTTTCATTTTTTTTTATAAACGTATATATTAAATGGTGGAGTAGAAATGGTATTTAACATTTATGCTCACTTTAAAGTGAGTGGGTCTTGTATACCTCGTGTTTTGCTGAGTTTCGCTGTAACGCAATATTTTTGGTCTGACGCGAATGTGATAGAAATATATACCTGCGGTAAACGTCTTAATAATGGTATTATAAGAACGTATTTAGTACCATTTTTTTTATTATTGTATGGTTGCCGTAATTAAAGTACTGTCGGTACGCATGTCGTGCTGTGCTCGAGATAAAATCTCGGTTTGGTAAATAAATACCAGTATAGGTCAGAAAATAATGTTTTCACATTTTCTGATAAGTATGGTCGTTGTTATGAGTTGTCGTAAGTCATAGTATGTGGGTTTGCTTCCCGAATAGTTATGTAAGCTTATGAATGCTTAACTCAAATAGTTGGGCACTAATAAATTAATATTTACTATTTAATAAAGGTGAAAAATTACCGTTTGTCACACCATCATGCTAGGCTAGATCTATCTTGTGTTTGCTTGGATCTAATGAAACCTAGATGTTAATTATGTGTTGATTATTTGTTTATAATTGTCTTGGATGAATGATTTATATGTTAGGCTTAAGAAAACTGGCAGATCTCCAATTGGTAACATGCTTGAACGTCTTAAGAAACATGAACCGACGTGCACTAGGTCTTTATTGGTTGTATTTAATGCATGAGCCACTGTTTACAATCCTTATAGTTGTGCTGGGCATGGTATAGGAGGAGATAAGAGCTCATAGAATTGGGGAGTTAAGTGTGCCACCCCATGAATGGTATTAAGGAATACGATCCGTCATCCATGCAATTATAACAAGTAATTAACGTGTAAAAGATGTCTAGGGAGTAGTGAAATCTAAGTAAACACATTTTCTCCACTTATTGCTCACAACTTTAGTATAATTTAGCTTATTTTCATTTCTAGTATTTTATTTTGATTGCATCTTTAGTATTGGGTTAGTTGATTAGCAACTAATTCCGCCCAAATCCTTCAAACCCGAGATTTTTAATTGCTTTCTAAAAAAATATAAAATACAAAAATAATCATCCCTCACCTTTAGAACTAGTATTTAGGTTTTCTAATCCTAGCGACACTATTCCTAAGCTGAACGATCAATCCCCCGGTACTTGTCACTATACTATACTACAACGATCAGGTACACTGCCTGGTGGGGGTTGTAAGCTTCTCGAGATCCCTCGAGAGGTAAAGCCTGGTGCAATTCCCACGCATCATGGGGCATCTCCCCCACACTAGGGTGGTAGAAAAGAGAAAGAAGACATAAATATGAGTGAAAACCCATATTGCTACTGTTTTTGATTACCGAGTCGCTAGCTTGACTCGACCTCGAATTAAATTGTCCATGAGGAAGCTACTATTTTTGATTACCGAGTCGCTAGCTTGACTCGACCCCGAATTTAATTGTCCTTGGGGAAAGTTTGGAGATCTGGGACAACCATGGTTGGTATGTCCTCTCCAAAGTAGTGTTTCATACGATGGCCATTCACTTTAAAACATGGACCGTCATTTTGAAATAACTCAACGGTACCATATGGATAAACCTTAATGATAGTGAATGGGCCAGTCCAACGGGTTTTTAGTTTACCCGAGAAGATCTTCAATCTAGAATTAAAGAGAAGTACTCGATCACCAACATTAAAAACGCGGTTCTTTATTTTTGAGTCATGAATTCTCTTTGTTTTTTCTTTATAGATTAAAGAGTTCTCGTAAGCCTGATCACGTAGTTCATTTAATTCATTCATTTGAACTTTTCTGTGATCACCCGCAGTTTTGAGGTCAAAGTTGGCATGTTTTAATGCCCAGTAGGCTTTGTGCTCAAGTTCCATCGGTAGATGACATGTCTTTCCGTACACAAGCTTGTAAGGTGTACACCCAATGGGTGTTTTATAAGCTGTACGAAAGGCCCATAGTGCGTCATCTAATTTATCTGACCAGGCAGCACGGTTTTCACCAACAGTCCTCTCAAGTATCCTTTTGATACCACAGTTTGAAACCTCCACTTGCCCACTTGTTTGTGGGTGATACGCGGTAGAAAGACGGTGAGTTACACCATACTTTTGCATGACTTTGTCAAATTTGTCATTGCAAAAATGCGTACCACGATCACTTATGATAGCACGTGGAGTTCCAAAACGGGCAAAAAGAGATTTTAGGAATTTCACTACAACTCGGGCATCATTAGTGGGTAAAGCTTTCGCTTCAACCCATTTTGATAAGTAATCAACAGCCACAAGTATGTATTTGTTTCCTCTAGATGATGGGAATCGCCCCATAAAGTCAATGCCCCAGATATCAAATATCTCACAGACTTGAATAGCATTTTGTGGCATCTCATTTCTTTGTAAAATGTTCCCATGACGTTGAGAAGCATCACAGGTTCTAATGAGATCCTGGGCATCTTTATAAATTATGGGCCAGAAGAATCCGGAATCAAACACCTTTTTGGCGGTGTAATTGGGACTATGATGTCCCCCAGTGGGTCCAGCATGGCAAGCCTTGAGAATTTCAGTGGCTTCCTGTCCATATACACATCGTCGGATGACTTGATCCTCACAGATTTTGAATAAGTAGGAGTCATCCCAGAAGTAATGTTTGACATCTTTAAAGAATTTATTCTTCTGTTGGGTTGACATCCCTTCCACAACAAAGTTACTCGCATGGTAGTTTACGAAGTCGGCAAACCATGGGGTAGTAGAATCTCCGCGAAAAGCAACCGCATTGAGTGTTTCGAGAGGAAATGTTTCATTTATTTCCTTTTTCTCATACACATCTTGATGAGGGTTCTCTAATCGGGACAGATGATCAGCAGCCAGGTTCTCAGCTCCCTTTTTATCACGAATAATGATATCAAATTCCTGAAGGAGGAGAACCCAACGGAGCAATCTCGGCTTTGCATCTTGTTTTGCAAATAGATATTTTAGAGCCTAGTGATCCGTATACACTACGCATTTGGTCAAGATTAGGTATGTCCGAAACTTTTCAAAAGTATACACCACGGCTAATAATTCTTTTTCCGTAGTGGTGTAATGAGTTTGAGCTTCGTTCATAGTTTTGCTTGCGTAGTGGATAGGCTGAAAGTGTTTCGTTTTGCGTTGCCCCAAGACTGCACCGATAGCAAAATCACTTACATCGCACATGAGCTTAAAGGGTAAATCCCAGTCGGGGGCAACAAGAATGGGTGCCTCAGTAAGCTTTTTCTTCAATGTTTCAAAAGCTTCGATGCACTCTGGTGAGAAGATAAAAGGAGCATCCTTCTCGAGGAGATGAGTCATAGGCCGTGAGATTTTAGAAAAATCTTGTATGAATCGATGATAGAAACCGGCATGACCCAAGAAACTCCTAATACCTTTGACGGTAGTAGGGTGAGGCAATTTAGCAATGACATCAACCTTAGCTCTGTCAACCTCAATCCCATTCATGGAAATCTTATGGCCGAGGACAATGCCCTCTTTGACCATAAAATGACTCTTTTCCCAATTTAGACATAGATTGGTGTCTTCAGACCTTTTCAACATTTTTTCTAAATTGGTGAGACATGTTTGGAATGAATCCCCAATGACCGAGAAGTCATCCATAAAGACCTCCATGGTTTTACCGATCATGTCGGTAAATATGGCCATCATGCACCTCTGGAACGTACCTGGAGCATTACATAAGCCAAAAGGCATACGTTTATAAGCAAAGGTCCCATAAGGGCATGTAAAGGTAGTCTTTTCTTGATCCGATGGATCAATGGGGATTTGAAAGTATCCTGAGAAACCATCAAGGAAACAATAGTACTCGTTTCCTGCTAATCTCTCAAGCATCTTATCCATAAAGGGCAGCAGAAAGTGGTCTTTGCGGGTGGCGTCATTTAACTTACGATAGTCAATGCAAACACGCCACCCGGTAACCAGCCGAGTTGGAATTAACTCATTTTCCTCATTAGTGACAACAGTAATGCCACCCTTTTTTGGGACGCAATGGATGGGACTAACCCATGGACTGTCAGAGATGGGGTAAATCAATCCTGCATCAAGTAGTTTGAGAACCTCTTGTTTAATCAGATCATGGATTTTTGGATTCACCCTTCTTTGATGTTGCACTGCTGGCTTGAAGTCATCCTCCATTAAGATTTTGTGTGTACAAAAATCTGGGTTAATGCCCTTAATATCGGAGAGCTTCCAAGCAATTGCTTGCTTGTGTGACTTCAAGACCTTTCTGAGAGCAACCTTTTCCTCATCACTTAAACCTTTAGCAATAATGACGGGTAATTTATCATCACCCTCCAAAAATGCGTATTCAAGATGAGGAGGTAAGTCCTTGAGCTCGACCTCAGGAAATTCATCGTTTTTATCAACCGATTTAATTTCTTCATTATGAAGTTGTACGGGAGGGAGTGGAGGAGAATTGTCTTGATTTAGCAATTTCTCAAGGAGAAGAATATCTCCCTCCAGATTAATCTCAGTGTTATCAATTCCCAATGGAACTGAATCACTTTTGAGAAAAGCCTCGACCTCTTCCAAAAGAAAGTCACTTCCCTCAAACAGAGTGAGAGAAGGGGAAGAGTCAGAAATGATAGGTTCAGATGATGGAGTGGAATCTCCACTCACAGAATTATGAGAATAACCAAGAAATTCTTGAGAGTACTCCTCTGAAGCAATGTCTATGATATCTATTTGATTAACTGCTTCAGAATCATAATTTGAGGAGTACCTCGAGGTTTGATCGAGGTTAAAGGTAACAGCTTCATTACCCACACGCAAGGTGATTTCTTGCTCAAATACATCGATAAGAGCACGGCCCATTCTAAGGAAACCCCTCCCAACAATGAGAGGGGCCCTTTGATCAGCATCGAAATCAACCACTACAAAGTCAGTGGGGAGATGGAACTTTCCTACTTTCACAAACACGTCCTCGGCAATGCCTAGAGGACGAGATATCGATCGGTCTGCAAGCTCTAAAGTCATGCAGGTAGGAGTAAGATCAGGAAGAGAAAGTTTCTTCCAAACTAAATATGGTATTAGGTTGATGCTTGCACCAAGATCGGCCAAGGCATAGCAATCAACCATTTCTGGAAATACACAAGGTATTAGAAATTTTCCAGGATCTCCCAGCTTCTCGGGAAGCTTCTTTAAAAGAACTGCTGAGCAGTTCTCATTCAAGGGAGTTTTTGCCATTTCAAACAGTTTCTCCTTGTTGCTTAACAAGTGTTTGATTGTTGATGCAAATTTGGGCATCAAAATAATAGCATCCGCAAAGCTAATGTCAAAATGCAAATCTTGGAAGATTTGAAAGAATTTATCCATCTGGTGACTAGCCTTTTCGCGGAGCTTTTGCTCATTCAAACGTGAGGGGTAAGGAATAGAGGAGGTAGAAGGTTTGGACTTAGATGTTTCAACTGGGATATCCTTGGGTTCAAAAACAACTCTAGGTTTTGGTTTGGGTTTCGGGACAACATGAGGTGGGATGTCTTGGGTACCCCCATATGAGTAGGAAGTACTTCGTCCTTATTTTCCTCGGTTTTATTTTCCACTACCTTGGGAGAAGAAGAAGAAGGAGTAGTGGGAACAGTGGGTCGGTCATATGAAACTCCGCTCCTGGTCATGATCGCCTTTGCATCGCCCCTCGGGTTTGCGATCGTGTTGCTCGGAAGTTTTCCAGAGCCCGAGGGTTGTTCATTTAAAGATTTCTTGATTTCAGAAATCTGGCTGACCAACAACCTGTTTGTCTCTTCTTGAGTTTTCATGAACTGCTTCAACAACTCATCAGATGATGATTGTGGAGCTGGGAGAATAGCTTGTGTTTGGTTGGGGAAATTTTGGACCCGGTTATTTTGATTATAACCTTGTTGTGGTTGAAAATTTCCCTGATTTGGATTACCATTTCCCTGATAATGATTTCCCGGGTTGAAATTGTTTCTGTTAAAGTTTCCTTGGTTGTGGAAACCTTGATTCTGTCCAGGATTGAAATTCCCTTGGTTTTGATAACCTTGGTTCATTCGAGGTTGGTTCTGGTTTCGATTTTGCAAATTTGGGTTTTGGTTAAACCCGGGTGGTCCCATATGTGTGTTAGCACGGTAACTTGGTTCCATTTGAGGATGGTATTGATTACCTCCCTGATTTGTAGTACCAGCTAAGGCATTGGCTTCAAAAGGACTACCATCGGTGGCAGAACAGTTGTAGTAAGCTTGTGGACCACCACAAGTGACACAAACTTCCACCTTTTTTACTTCAGCATGTGAAGGGTTTTGTGTGAAAGTGACTTTCTTTTGGTTTGAGAGAACCAAAGCTTGAATAGCGTCCGTGAGTTTGTCTATCTTAGCATCGGTGCTAGAAGTACTCACGGGTGATGAAGTAGAAGGACCAGCACTCACTTGGGAGTTATATGGCTTTGTGCGTGTAGTGCGAACCTTGGACTTATTTTCAATGATTTCTAAAGCTTCTTTAGTGGTTTTGCTCAAAAAATTACCTCCCGCGGAGGCATTGAGAGAGTCTTGGTCAGATTGACTCACACCATTATAGAAAGTGTAAGTTTGCATTAATTCAGTGAAACCATGATGAGGACATCGACGAAGCAATTCTTTGAAACGATCCCATGCGTCACCAAACCTTTGAGTAAATTTGATGATTTCATTTTTAAGACATGTCGTTCTGGACGGGGGAAAAAATTCGTTACAAATTTGGTAACTAAATCCTCCCATGATGTTATTGAACGAGGAGGTTGTTTTTCCAGCCAAATCCGGGCTGCCCCCTCAAGAGAAAATGGGAATAGAAGAAGTTTGACTGCTTCGGAAGGGACGTTCTTGTATTTGATGGTAGATGTAACCTTGTTAAACCATCGAATATGAGAATGAGGATCATCCCTCTCAAAACCATAAAATTGGCTTGAGGTTACTAGATTTAGTAACCCGGTTTTGAGCTCAAAGTATTCAGCCACAATGGCTGGGACAACAATAGCGTCTCCGTAACCCTCAATGGGTGCTTGGAGAAGCTCATTCATCGGACGGTCTTCCGCCATGATAACTTTTTTATTGGTAACAACACGTATCTCAGATACGGCTATTGGGGTAGAACGTCTACGGCGTCTTCGAGGAATTCTGACAAGCTCACGGAAAGGGCTTGTTGACCTAGAAGAACGAGTGCGCATGCACTAGAGACGAATCTAAGAAATCTTAGAGTGACGGGAAATTAAAGATAGATAAGAAAATTCTTTTTGGATTTTTGTTTTTTTTAAGATAATATAGAAATATGGACAAAAAGATGATATATAACAATGAGTGAATTATTCAAACTCGCAGATGCTTCAAAAAGTCGTAATACGCAGCACACCTCCCCGGCAGCGGCGCCAAATTTTGATTGGCCTCAAACAGTCAGAAAATATTAACCAAGTAATGGTCAACAAGTCAAACAGTCTAAACCAATACTCCGTGGAGTGTTTCCCCGGATCGTTAAATCCCAACAAGGCGTGAGATCTGAAATAAAATGACTTTCGAGATCAGGTGAATTGAACAGGAAACGGGTTCAAGTGACTGTACAACTGAAATATAAGTTAGAATAGCTTTGATAAGCTATATCAACTAATACATGAAATCAGATAAGTACAAATGAAAAGGAACTGGAAAACGCGTACGTTTAATATTTTAAACGTAAACAAAAACAATTTTAACTATAGTAGGAGTTTGCATGCCTTAGGGGCTTAAATACAAATTAAATAAACTTAAAATATTTATCTTATAATTACTAATTTATTTAAAAGTTAATAAAACCTAAAAATGTAAAAAGATACAAAATGTACGTTTAAATTTAATTAAACGTAAACGTACGAAACTAAACGTGAATTCTGTAAAAAAAAAAAAAAAACTCCCACAAATATGAAAATTATATTTTTGGAATCCTAAACTTATAAGAAAATTATTAGAAAATGAAAATTATTTTTATAACTATTTAATTAATTATTATGATTTAATAACTATTTTTAATTTATTTAATAATTCACTAATAAACAAGAAAATGTAAAATAAATCTAGAAATATAAAATTAAAATTTCTAAAAGTCTAAAATATTATAAAACTTATTTTAAAACCAAAATTATATTTTTCACACTATTTATCTAATTATTAATTAATTATTATTTAATTATTAATTAACTAATTATATTGATTTAAATTCTTAAAAATACTAAAAAGACTTAGATAATTAAGAAGATTTTTATAAATGTAATTAACCATCACAGGAATCCTAAAAAATTATAAAAAGTTTGTTTTATGTATTTTTAAACTAATTTACTAATTATTATTCTATTTATTAATTAATTACCAATTAAACTAATTATATTATAAAAAACAGAAAATGAATAGTAGAAATTCTAGAAAAATTCCTAAAAATGTTATTACTTATATAAAATCTAGGAAATTTATAAAAACTAGATGTTACTTAATAAAATCTAATTTTGCTATTTAATCTATTAATATTAATTAATAATTAATTAAACTAATATTAATTCTAAAAACCACTAAATGATAAAAGAAAAATCTGGAAAAATTTATAAAAGTACTTTAATATAAAAGAGATTTAATAAAAATATAAAAATGCAGAAGTGCTTATAAATAAGCTAAAAGGAAAATTAAAAAGATAATTTCTATTAAATAGAAGGTATCACTATAATTAAATTCGGCTTTTTCTGTTTTTTTCTTTTATAGAACTATTAAAATACTTAAAATATAAATTTTTTACAAAGACAACTAATTTGGAAACCAAAAATAAGCACTGTGAGTGCTTATTAGCCTTGACAGTTGACCAAGTTTGACCAAACTAAGAAATAAGCTCAAATGAGCTTATGTGGGGTCCACAAGGTAGATTCTGGTACAAATGAGTTATGTGGACATGTTTAAGCAAGAATCACTCAAATAAGTTAGCTGAATAAGCCAAGAGACCAAAATAAGCACTTGCTTTATTTGGAGTCTGAGTCAGAAATGGGACAGAGTTTTGAGGTTGATTCAGGTGGGGTCCACAAGGGTTGAGGTCAAACTAATGATCAGTATTTTAAGATGACCAGGAGGGGGGTTGGGAGAACCAAGATTGGGGCCTGTGAGACCACTGTGGTGGCCACAATCAACCACCAAAGTGGTGGGTGTGGTGATGGTGGTCTGTGTAGCAGGGGAGCTTCTTCCCCTGCAAGTATGTTTGAGCCTGTGTGGCTTTCACAAGAAAAATCACAAAAATACAACAATAATGGGAATCTCAAGTTCTACTGATAGACTAAACTCCCAAGAAGTTTCAAATCCTAAAACCAAATACAAAAATCAGGAAAATTCATGCCATTTTTGAGTTTTCTGACCAACGCTCTTTTTGACTTCTGAATGAAAATTACCTACTTTGACTTTTATGAGATTAGATTGCTTCTAATTGATTGAAATCATGATATTAAGCTATAATAAGGTTGATTTAAGTTAAAACACTACTTTATGCTAGATTATGAAAGATCTTTGGACTCCAAATCCCACACAGTTAACTGTGTGGCTAACTTATTTATGATTTTGACTCTTTTGTATATGAGACCAAGATTTTAGGACTGGAATGAACTAGATAAACCTAATATGACATGTTGAAAGCAGAAACAACAACAAAAGATACCCTGAACACCTACAAGCAACATGAACCAAACACCCCTATTGATGACTGATTTGCAAGTTTTTCAAAGCAAATGAATGATTTCAACCAATCTACCAACACAGAAGCATGTATCATGATTATATAAACCTATTTAAACCAAAATATCTCAACAATAACAACAACAACTTGAAAATCAAGGACAAGCTATAAATGACTAAAACATGCAATACTTAGCAACTATTAAATCTGATGAACAATTATTATATTTTAGGTTATATTATCACTAAAAGATTTTAAATAAACACAGAAAAACAGAATCAAGCAAATAGAACAATGAATATAGGAAATAAGCTTGAAAATGGGTAAATGGCTTACAATTTAATGACTGCTAGCATCAAAAACCAAGGACCAAGAACCCTAACTCCATCCAGAGGATCTAAACCCAAAATCCAAGGCTACTTTGCTTCCAAATCAACTCTGAATCCCAGAAATCAAATCCACACTCCATAGTTGACTTTTGTTGACCAATTTTGTTATTTGTGAATTTTTTAGCTACACTGAATTGTAATGTTTCTAAAAGCTTTTACAAGCTTTATAGAAGCTTATATGTTCAATTTGAGTCCACAGTAACATCAACTAAGAACAACATTAAGTAAATTGAGATTTTTGAAATTGAGAATTGCATAAACTGAATTCATACACAAAACCTTGAAAATTGATTACTAAAAAGAGTTCACAATACACTTATAACACTGGAAATTTAACTTGAAAGCTTAACATAAACTGGAACAGTAGAACTTAAGTAGTCGACATACATTTTATAAAATTAAACTAGATAGGTATCCACATTGCTTCTTTCTTGATATATATTGACCTTTAGGGTTTCCTGTAGCCTTCTGAGACTTTCCCACTTCATATGAGCCATTGGATCTCTGTAATTGATCCCATCCGTTTAAACTTCCTTTTTCGCGCGAAATTGATACACGTGGATTTGTGGCGGTTTGAGACTAATTAAAGAACTTTGGGGTGTTGTGGAGGTGGAAGGGGACAAGGAAAAGAAGTTTGGAGCAAGTTGGGGTGGATAGGTTGAAAACAGAGGAGTAGGCATGGTTTGGAGTGAAAAAATGGTGGGGAAGCATTAATTGTGGCTGTGGGTTGGTATGATGATGTTTGGAGGGTGAGGTGGAGGTGGACAGGTGGTGGTGAGGTTGTGAAACCACCCTGGTATTGGTGAAGCAGTGGTGAAGGTGGAAGATGTATAGTGGTTATGGTTTGGCGGTTTTGGGGGAGTCAAACGGGGTCAAACCCCCGTTTTAATATATTAAGGGTGTGGGCCGGTTGTGTTTTGGGCCAGGGGTAACGAATGGGTGGGCTTGGGTGTTATGTTTGGATTGGATTATGTTTTGTTCTAATAATAATAAGAGGTCCGGTTTGGTTTATGGTTACACAAGGACCAAAATTGCAATTTATTCAAAGTTGAGGGACCTTTTCTGTAAAATTTCCAAAATAGTTATAAGGACCAATATTGCCAAGTATGAATAACCCAAGGACCAAAGATGTAATTTTTCCATTTAAAATACCCAGGGACCTTTTCTGCCAAATCCTCAAACACCAGGGACCAAACATGTAATTTTATGAAAGTTGAAGGGTTGATCCTGTAATTTCTCCATAGTTATCATAAGGACCAATTATGCCATTTAAGAATAGTGCAAGGTTTACTTTTAATATTTTTCCATTTTCAAAACCTTAAGGACTATATTTGACATTTTTGAAACTTGAGGGACTAAAGTTGTTATTTTGCAATTGTTTAACTTTAAAGGACTAAACTTGACAACTTATGAATCCCAAAGGACCTTTGATGATATTTTTCATGTTTTGATTTACCAGGGACTATTTTTGCGAATTTGTAAAAGTTCAGGGACTGAAACAGTAAATTATGTGAAATATGTTGTTTTTCATGAGTTTTCAATCCTTTTGCATAAAAACACAATCCAGGGATATTTTATGTATTTTAAGGCATTTCTGTGTGTTTTCAGATGTTTTTGCAGTTTGAATGTGACAAAAATGATGAGTATTTACACACTCATCAAGATTCTTTAGGGTGGTTTCCGAGGGCGGAATACCGTGGGAGTGACTCATTCTTTGTGAGCATCGATATTGGTGAATATCAGTGGAGTGAATTGTAATAGTTTGTAGTCCGCCGAAGTATTATACTAGTGGAATAGTATCGTGTCATGGATTCGCAATTAGACGTACGGATGGTATAAACCCCCCATCCCGAACCAGTATATATCGTGGTGTCTCTTTACTCGCTTTATATACTTGTGTTTGTGTTAGTGTTGTCTTGCTTAAACCACTTGGTGCTCTTCTTGGCTTAAAGTTTTTAAACATCTAAAAAGCTTAAGAAACCGTATTCACCCCCCTCTACGATTCTACAATTGGTATCAGAGCGGAATACTCAAGTTTTTTGAGCTTTAAAACCTTCTCGAGAAGTCGTTTTAAGTCAAAAACTTCTTTTCTAAAAATCTAAAATCCTAACTAAAATTTTTGGTAAAATTTAAGTATAGATCCATGGCTCAAGAGAACTATGTTGAGGGGTGCTCTATGCAAAGACCACCTTTGCTAGAGACCGATGGGTTTTGTTTTTGGAAAACCCGATTTGAGACCTATGTTAGGTCCAAGGATCTTGATTTGTGGGAGATCATTCAAAATGGAGACTTTGTTTTCATGATGCTTGATCTGGAAATCAAGTTGATGCTTGAGAAGCCATACTCGGAACTTAAAGAAGATGAGAAGATGAAGCTTGTCAAAAATCAAGAGGCTAAGATGATGATCTACAATGCTCTACCTCAAAGGGAGTTCGAGAGAGTCCATGTGTGCAAAACCGCCAAGGAGATTTGGCACTCTCTCATCATCACCCATCAAGGGAACTCACAAGTCAAAGATTGCAAGATCGACTTGCTCATACAACAATATGAGAATTTTTCAATCTCCGACGATGAAACCATTGACGATGGTTACACACGGTTCAATGCTATAATCACAAGACTCATGGCTCTAGATCCTAGCTTTTACAACAAGAACCGTGAGAGAAAGTTTCTCCGAGCTCTTCCGGTAAAGTGGCGGCCCAAGGTGACGGCCATTGAAGAAGCCAAGAATTTGGCAGAACTTCCTCTTGACTACTTCATCGGCAACCTCAAGGTCTATGAAATGATTCTTGAGAATGACAAGGTTGTTACCAAAGACAAGAAGGAGAAAATAAAGTCTTTGGCCCTAAAAGCTAAAGTCACTAGTAGCCAAGCTAGTGATGATAGTGATAATAAAGATGGCAGTGATGAAGAGGACGATGTTGATGACGAAGAGTACAACCTTATGGCTAAGAACTTTTGGAGGTTCTTTAGGAAAGGTGGTAACTTTAGAAGAGGTAATAGGTTTGGAAACCGAGGCAATGGTGTAAGAAACAACTTTAATGGAAATAGGGGAGTTGACAACAAGGTTGGTGAAAGTTCAAGACGCACTCAAGCATGCTACAATTGCAGTGAGAAATGCCACTTCATGAATGAGTGTCCTAAGCCTAAGGTGAACAAGGCATTTGTCGGCGGAGATGGAGTGATAGCGAGGAGGAAGATCAACCGACAAATCAAGCTACTTGCCTCATGGCTCAAGAAAAACTTGAGGTACCTCTAAACCCTTACTCTTCTAATAATCTAAATATTATCAATTTACAAAAGGAGAATGAGAAACTAGTCAAGTTTAATGATGACTTTAGAAAGAATTTTGAAATAGTTATTAAAGAAAAACAACTTCTTGAACAAGAACGTGTTAAATTCAATGAAAGAGTCTATGAACTAGAAAGGGAAGTAAAGATACTAAAGCATTGCAAAGAGGTGGTTGAACCATGTAAAAGATGTGAGGAACTCACACTTGAGGTTAACTCTTTGAATGACAAAGTATCTAAACTGCAAAAGGAGTCCTTGAGTTTTTCAAAATATAAAAAGAGTACTAATGATTTAGAAGAAATAATAAGTCGTCAAAGAGTATTCCAAGATAAAGGAGGTCTTGGATTTTCAAAACAAGGTAAAACTACTTCTGAGAGTCTAACAAAATCAATAGTGTTTGTCAAATCTAGTCAAAACGAAAATCCACAAGTTTCTGAGACTGACGCGCTGAAGGACGCGTCAACGCGCCAGGTCTTTGAGAAAAGATGGATCTTCGTCAATTAATTTTGTTAAACCAACTACTTCTCAAGCTCCTTTTGGAAATACTCAAGGTAACCAAGATCCCATTGCAAGAAAAGAAAACCCAAAACAAAGTTATAAGTCGGGTTCCCGTAATGGTCTTGGATATACACAACCTCGAATGTATAATAGATCACTCTTGCCTACACTCAATATGAGACCCATTACTTCATATAACCAAAGACATTCGTTTCAAAGTAATCAAAGAAGAAATTTTTATAATTATAATCAAAGGTCGTCTCAATACCAACATAACAACTATCAAAGGAGAGACAACTCCTACTCAAACCAAAGTTTCTTTAGACCGCAAAAATATCATAGTTATAGACCAAGCTTTCAAAATCAAAATAATTTTCAAAACAATCCTTGGTCCGCTTTCTCTAGATTCGGTATTGAGAAACTATGTGTCTTACTTCAAGACCCAAGAATGTTCAACTTGGGCATCTTAAATGCTAACCAAAATGGACCCAAGAAGCAATGGGTACCAAAAGCACGAATTGTATCTTTGTTGTAGGTTTGTCTCAAAAGTGATCTACAACCGGATGAGTGGATAGTGGATAGCGGTTGCACTAAACACATGACCAGAAATAGAAGATTGTTCACTTCATATGTGGCGTATGACGGTAATCAAGTCATTTTTCGAAGCAAGCTTAACGAAAAAATTGTCGGCAAAGGTAATGTCCTTCATGACTCCATAGAAATTACCAATTTTGAGCATGTTAGGGGTTTAAGTTTTAATTTGAGTAGTGTAAGTCAATTAAGTGATGATGATTGTGAGGTTAAGTTTACTAAAGTAGATTCTACTATTAGTAAAAATGGTGTTGTGTTAGCTAAAGGTCATAGGAGAAATAACTTGTATACATGCAAGTTGGGAGATAACTCCAAGCAACACCTATGTCTTACATCCATGGTGGATAACTCAACGCTTTGGCATAGGAGGCTAGGTCACGCCAATATGAGGTTAGTTCAAAACCTAGCTTCCAACGAGTTAGTAAGGAATTTATCTAAGTTGAGCTTTGAGAAACATTATTGTGATACGTGTCTAGGGAGTCAAGGACAAGCAAATAATAGGAGTAAAAGTGAATTGGTAACTAAGAGGGTTTTAGAGTTGTTGCACTTAGATTTGTATGGTCCATCTCCAATCCAAAGTTACGAAGGAAACTTCTACACTTTGATGATTATAGATGATTATTCAAATTACACTTGGGTGCTATTTTTAGAAAATAATGAAGGAGTCTTAAATAAATTTGATATTTTAAGATAGAAACTTGAAAACCAACTTGATTGTTCAATTGTTTCAATTAAAACAAATCATAGTAGTGAATTTGATAAATTGCAATTTGGAAGCTTTTGTGAACAACATGGAATATCTTATAATTTATTGGGCCCGTTCACTTCTCAATCGCTTGAGATTGTTGAAAGAACACATCGTAAGTTAAGAAAAATGAGTCGTGCAGTGCTTGACGAGCAATCCATTCCACAAAAGTTTTGGTGTCATGCCCTAGATACCGCATGCTATATTTTTAATAGAGTCCACATAAGAAAGGTCATAAATAAAACACCATATGAGATACTTAGAAATAGGAAGCCTTCCCTAGAATACTTTAGAGTGTTTGGTTGCAAAGTATTTATACTTATCACCAAAGAGTATCTCACCAAATTCGACCCAAAGTCGTATGAAGGTGTATTCCTAGGATACTCTTTTTTTGGGTAAAAGGGTTAAAACACCCCGGTAAAATGCATTACACCAAAAAACGTTGAAGTACATAGGATGAGGGTGATATCCCTCACCTCAGTCCCTTAGGACACTTACAGACTCGAATATAAGAATGACACACCATTCTTATAACTTACAATAAAATGAACCTACCAAGAATGAAAAAAGTACATAAAAATAGACAATACTACTCAAGAAAAACACTTGAGCCTTCTATATCACTTTGGCGGTCCACCTTAACTTCCATGAAGAATCTGCGTAGAAACATCCAAGCGATCTTCAACATATAATCTGTTTGTAGTAGCAACAAACACCACAAACAAAACCAACACAAGCGCCATACACATGATACACCATTACGAACCAAACTTGTGTAATCATCTGACTTGTAACATGCAATAGGGTTTCACCCCTAACTTCCAGAAATAGCGAACCTATGCACTTCCATAGTAGCAGCATCTAAGCGTCACAAACAAACACACCACAATGAAATTAGCATGTGTATACAGTAATAGCAAAGACGACCAGCAGTAGTGCAACTTCAAATGTACCACGTGAAGATTAAAAACCGATCAAACCCAAGTTAGATAAGTAACAAATCGTTCCATCAAGGGTTTACCATCGACACTTCAATCAACAGGTACAACCTCCAATTAACCACCTATAGCAGACTTACAACTCTCTCCAAACCCACGTACATAATACCAATCATCTGATGTAGAAAATACAACCAAAAAACAAACCCTAATACGAGTTACATATAGCGTCATGAGCAGGTCACAAATCCGAGAAAACCCTAATCGGGTTTACTTACAGAATGCAGTAGAAACGAAACCCTAAGTAAATAGGAATTCGTCAATCGTTAAGAACAGCAGCTCCATCCCAAATAAAGAAATTCGAAACCCTAATAAAGGTTTCATAAGCATGAACGAGCAGTAATAACCAATAGATCGACCAAGAATAAGAACCCTACGAACATGTCAATCCATTCATCCTTACCAGATCGTGCGACAATGATTGACCCATATATCTCCATACGATCAGGCCAAAACCAAGAAGAGAAAAAACCTAAAAACGATTAGTTGAAATCGTTTAGGATTAATAAGAACCGAAAAAATAAACCCTAAATAAAGGATCGGTTTGAAGGAACCGACTATAAAAACGTTTAGGATTTATTTTAGAAAAGAAACCATAAAATCGAAACCCTAATAACCAACAGCGATCAAGGATGATCGCAATAAGGATAGGGAGTCGATTAGTGATAAACATGGAGAATTCATATTAATATAACAAGAAAAGCATACAGCCGCCATCTCCCTTGAAGAAAAAACCAACCCCAACAAACGTATTGCATACCCTAAGCACGAAAAGGAATCGTACTAGTGTAGAGAGGATGTGTGAGGGTGGTTCTATAGCCGGAAAAGTGAAGGGATATGGTGGCCGGAATTCTCCATGGGGAGAGAGAACTTTAGGGTTTTTTTTATTCCTAGGATACTCTCAAACTAGTAAAGCATACATAGTGCTTAACAAGGAAGCAATGAGAATTGAGGAATCTCTCAATGTTACCTTTGATGAGAGCATGCTCGAGCCTAAGTCATCTCCTTCGGTGGAAGATGATGTGGTCAATTAACAAATAGTTTATGATCAAGAAAGGTCGTCATCATTACAAGTTATTGTTTCGAATGAAGGCAATCCTAAGGAATTTAGAGAAGCGAGGGGTCATCCCATAGAACAAGTCATTGGTGACTTGAATAAAAGGACTCTTAGGTCACAAAATAAACAAGTTTAAGTTTTGGCATGACATTTTCGAATAAGTCTAAATTGTTTTGGGATAAGTCTAGATGATAGTGGTTGACATGCATCTTAGGAGAACAATCTTTTAAGATGAATTCTAGATGTCTAGGTGATGTTTGCTTTGTCCTACTTAAGTGCTCTTAGAGATTATGTGTTTATGTATCTAGGCCTTATGTGGAGGCATGGTAGGAAATGCAATTAAATGTTTTTCGAGAGGAAAGATATATATTAATTCATTATTCAAACGATGATTGATAACATTCAATATTCTACATGTCTATACTATATGCAATGAACAAGAAAAGTTAACACAAAAATATCTTATTAAAGCTTAATAAGATTGAAAGTCGTTTGTGTCAAACTACCAAGATTGGATAAAAACTTCGGATTACGAATCACAATCGTATTGAAGGATTGATATCTAAATCTACTTGTTCAATTTAAGTGAAAATTTCATGCTTTGTGTTTAGGAAAGAAGAGAAATAAAAAGATTTTGTGCAAACATACAAACTACTTACATAGTTGAAGATAATTCATGTGGATCGAATTCGGTATGGACGTATGGTATTGCATAGCAAACTAAAATACCCAATGAATAGACTAAATAAGCTAAGTTCTTCATCCGAGATTTTAAGAACTTATGTTGTTAATGCAAGTAACACATAAGGATAAT
Source organism: Artemisia argyi (assembly GCA_030686995.1). NCBI lineage: Eukaryota > Viridiplantae > Streptophyta > Magnoliopsida > Asterales > Asteraceae > Artemisia > Artemisia argyi. The sequence continues at coordinate 94,876,812 of CM060684.1, forward strand.
TAAAGTCGACACACTACACAACGAACTATGAACCGGAGATATCATGTATTGTGTATTGACTTTCTATATAATGTGTGATGGTTCCTAGGTTCTAGTTTGTGTACTTAAATTGAAAATACACTTACACATACAAATACACTCTTGGAATATCCTACATGAAATACTTGCACTTGGTTCATGTATGGTGGAATGTAGGTTATATATTATGTGGTCTAAGGAATCTAGTTACTATATAAGCAATTTGGTCATTCAATCTAACTAAGTTTAATCATCTTTTGTCACTAAATCACTTCAACCCATAAGGCATAATTTCCTTTCATACACATAATGAAAAATCTTAGTACATATTGCCTTAATATCCGTTGGATAATAAGAATCATTACTCATATCCATACCCCATTTCACTACTATTTAAGAATTAGAGATCTTTACTAAAGAATGCACCTAAAATTCCAATCAATGATGAATAGCCATCGATCTTCTCCAAACAATGTTCTTGACAATGGCATTCTCTTGATTAGTGACACTAGCTCCTTGAATACCAACAATGGTAGTCAAGTTGAGGGTGACAATATTGTTGTTCCCCAATCTCCAATTTCGGGCATTGGGATCGGAAAAGGATGGTTTATGAATAATAATCATCATCAAGAACAACCTAGGACTAAGGTTGAAGAGATAATGAAAGATGATGTGTTGTGTAATCTTAATAATGCTTTAGCCACAACTTCTCCATTTAGAGGAATTGGCGAAGAAAGTTTGGAAAAAGATAAGGAAGCCCTTAAGCCTAAAACTTCGTGAGGGAAACCACGCAATTTGTTGTGAAAACACAATTGACATGCTCAATGCAATTAAATATTATAGAGAAGAAAATCGTGAATTGCTCAAATCCCTTCATGACGGAGTTAAAATGCTACAAGCATTGGCTTCAAACATGACATGCATTGTGCATAATGATAGGGGTGATGACACTTGTGAGGACAATCTTATTGATCACAAGATCTAGTTTCTTTAATAATGTGTTGGCTAGGTGTGTTTTGAGAGTGCTTTGTATGTATTTTGTTTTCCTATGTTATCATGGTATCATGACATGGTTGTACTTCTAGCTTTCATGGTTTATGATAATAATAAATGCACTTTCTTTTATCATGCTCAACAAATGGTTCTTGGAGTTATACTGGACAAATAACGTTATTATTATGGTTTAACCCATGTTGTAAGTATCCAAGTGGTAACCTAACCCATTTTGGACTTTCACATGTGAGGTTTTCTTGTTTGTTGCGTGTATGGTTTAATGTAGCTACGTCACCGTAAAGGTGAGGCTCTTGACCCATGGATCCCCACCGTGGAACAAGGGAGAGCAATAATCTAGGGGGAGCTATGTTCAAGGGGGAGCATGCTCGGGTGCAATTGAACAAGCTACTTTCCCATTCAATTGGAAGTCCTGCCTTTTTTATTCGACAAAAGGGGGAGAAAGAAAGCAAGAGTGTGAAGACCTATTCAAGTTAAAGAAACAAAGGCTTCACCAAATTACAAGGCAAGGTCAAGACGCAAGCTACACTATACCAAAGGCGCGCTTTGTCTTCGCTACGTTTTGTAATTTTATTTGCTTTCGGTTTTTATTTGTCATCATCAGAAAGGGGGAGATTGTTGAGGCAACACTATCAAGATCTCCTAATATTTTAATGATGATGAATAAACCTTCGAAACACATAAAATAACAAACGGTAGCCAAAATTCCCCGAACCACATACCTGTTCCTGGCGCGTCACCCACCCATCAACACGTGGCTGACGCGCCAGGCTTTCGTATGGTTCGGGACGAATTTTGAAAGTCGGCTTTCCCCTTACCAGAAAAATGTGGATCTTTCAATACAGGTATGAATATGCTATGTGCTTAATTGAGAACACTCGAAACAGGTTTTGGGGTTAGAGAGATCCAACTTTTGAAACACCCACTTACTGGAAAACACCAACTCATGTTTTCTAACTCTTGCATCTAGCCAAGGCTTTTCTACACTTAGGGAGCTTGTATATTTCACGCAACAACACGTGAAAGCATCCATATGCTCATACACTATGCTTACGCCATTTACTCCCTTATTGATCAAACTAAGTCAAAGGTATCTTTGCGTAAACGCATCCTTTCCCGCTTGGGTTATGCTTTACATCATGGTAAAGCACTTGGCTTGTTTGTACCATGGTGTTAGTTGAGAACGTCGAGTCATGGAAAGTCACGAGTTATGAAACTATGGATTCTCGATGTTATGGTACTTGGAATAATAAGTAACCTATGATTTTCTCAACTCAGAATCTTAATTGTCTAAACCTTTTCTTCTTAATGACAATTAGATTATCTCTTAATCTCTTTGATTTGTTTAGAAAGCTTTAAGTTTATAAGACTAATTTTACCATTTCCTTAATTCATAAAACACATGGGTAAAGTATAACCCCCGTTTATAGTAAAGGTTTGAGGTAAGACCAGGTCGTCCCAAAAGAGGTGATTGTTCTTATAGTTAGCTAATAACAAAATTAGATTCCAATGATTGTCACTTATCACTAAAACTGTTTTTGTTGGATTTAAGATTTTTGAAATGTTTTCCCCATTGATATTAAAAGTATGTTTGTTAAAGGCAGAGCATATAAAATGAATGAGCATGTGTATCATAGAAAATACTTGGACAAAGCGTAAAAGCAAAACATGACTGGTGATCATGTAAACTAATATATCTCCTTGATGTAAAAGAATCTCCTTTCGGCCTATGATCCTAGATACATAAAGTGCATAAAGTATGGTCCGAACATGAAGTATCAAGTATGCATTTCTCCTAACCAAGTCGCTAGACGTGAAGCCAGGCCTTAAGAATGTTATGGTTGGGGTTATCATATGCTTTACTATCCAATTCTCACAAGTATAGAAATGACTCGTTATAGACGGACGATTCATAATATAATCAATATAATTGCATCTTTCGACCTGTAAACAATTATAATGACCAATCAAGACATATGATAGGAGTCTAAACCATAATATATCAAATAAATTAAAGATAGATTCATTATTCATAATACATATACGGCTCAAATCATGGCAAAGATATCTCTAACAAACATAAGAGTACTACTCCATATTCATGTAAAAGTAAACTAAGTAAATAAGTGATGTTGTCATTATACCGAGTTTTCCAAATGTGTTCATGTTCCAACTGCGTTCTCCAAGTGTTTCTCCGGCTTTAGCTAGTGGTTTTGGTGCAAACCACTACTAAACATCTTCCAATGATCAAGTGTGTTTCTTTGTTGAGGTGTGTCTTAGAGTCACGACTTGTGCCTCTATTTATAGTGTAAATGGACCCTAGCGTTAATACAAGCAAATGATTGGTCTCATCATTGAAGTGGCTTATTAATGTAGAAGATATAACTGGCATGTGAAGTACGCCGAGCATTTGGTGTAAAACCGGCGAGCTTTGTTTCGCGTAACCGGCGCTTTTATAATATATAATTGGCGCTCTTCATGTTTGAATCTTGTATATATAGTTAACCAAGGACACCCGTAAGCGGCGCTCTTTCTCCTTATAAGCGGCGTGCTTTTGTCCAAACTATGTCTTTTTCCTTATATGTCCATAAAGTTTTACTTTTCGTGCGTTTCTTGTACTTTCCTCCAAACTATTGTCCTGCACATATATTTTCATATTAAGTACCAAAAGTCTTAATAACATGGTCATTTATCATATATTTCACATAATATCGGGGGTAAAAATATGTATAATACGAGACTCATCAAATTCCCCCATACTTAAACCAATGCTTGCCCTCAAGCATATAAAAATTGTTTTTTTAAAATCAAGTCTCGTATAAGTTTCAAATATATTTATGTATATCCCAGACAACCAAGAATAACAAGACATGCTCCTCACGAAAGTGTATATATATTTTTTAATTCACTCAAGCGCTCAATGAATTTTTTTTTTTGGTGTGTGATTCACTCTTATAGCTCAGTCATAACTTATAAATTTACCATATACTTGTAAAAAGAAACAAAACTGCACCGACATGGCGTAAGCACCAAGTATCAGTATCAAAGATGATTTTTATTTGGGTTATAATGTTAGGTTTAACGGTTATCAAGGTATGGATTAGACATGGGAAATATTTGGTGTAAAACTTAAGTCGGGAAATCATAATTCTCTTTATTCTTTCCTTTTTTTTTTTTTTTTTTTTTTTTACTCTTTTTTTTTCATAATTTTTTTCAACCACATTATAACAAACATAAAGCGTGCACTCTTCATACTCATCGTAATTGGTATTCAACCATACTTTTCCTTTCATATATTCAAATTTTCATATTCCCGACTAAGCAACATATTTTCGTTGTTTTCTTGATGGATAAATAGAAATGAAAAGTTTAAGGCTCAGAAGGTGTATCTAATGGATAATAGCACTAAAGGTGAGTGCTAAACGGTTAAATTTTGTTTAGAAAACGGATGGCTTATTTTTTTGGTATATTTCCTAATTTTTGCCTCTTATCATTTAAAAAATACTTATATCACACGAATGTGATCTCACTGCGGTCTCATAATGATTTCTAATACAAGTTCTAGAATCACATAAATTATCGGCACACTCATAAACAAAGAAATCAAGCATAAAAGGTATATTCCGATATAGGCTCGAATTCCTCACATTTATAGTGGTAATGGTCATGAAATGCTCAAATAATGTCATTAATCCTGATTCAGACTTCTTATGATTGTCTCAGATACGTTTTCTTTAAAATCTTTAAGTTATTTTCAATTTTATTATACCCCCGTAATTGGCGTACATTACTAGAATGTGCGTCGGTCTTTTCTTATAACCACGACGTTCTTTTGCCGAAAGCGGCACTTTTTATGCAATTTGTTGTAACAGTTTAAAATTTTTCATGTTTTAGCATAAGTTTTAATTTATTTTTCAAGTTATCTTTCCCCCATACTTAAGTTAAGCATTGTCCCTAATGCTTTGGAATTAAAAATAAAGTATAACGGGAAAAATAAATAAAGGATAACAGTACTTCCCGGGTATGTTTTGTTTTTGCCCGAGGAATCTCCAAGTTTTTGTCCACCTTTTGGATCATTCTTTCATATCTTGTATTCATACATCATTCAACAAACAAATTTCCACAAAATTTGTAATGTGTCACAACACATTATGTTAGTCTTTAATAATCATAGATAATAATGAGTTTAATCAAATAGTTTCAAGTTTTGGCAACCATTAGTATATATTCAAACACAGACATCCAATGTGCAATAAATTAAGCAAGTTTCAAGTAAACGGTGTTCAATTATTTCCAGAAAAACGGCGGTTTTAAGAATAAAACCGGCGATTACGTGACAAAATTTTCAAAATTATGAAAATGTTTTGCGGTTTTTAATAAAGGATCCACGATCTTGGCCTACAAGACCGGCGATTTTTATGCTTCGCACTTAAGTCCTCTGTTCTATATCCAAGAACCATCTCATCTTATTAAAAAATAAAAATTCTATCCTCATATGGTCTTTATCATCTCAAAAGTAGTCTCAAGTATCAAATTATTCATGTAAGAATAACAGTTAAGCATCTTAGACTCAGAAATTAATGCATTCATGATCAAAATATCTTTCTAAATGTTTATATCACTTCCTTAATCATGTATTCTCTCCCTAGGCTCATAAGCAAAGGCTTAAATCAATCACATTATCCTCCTAGCATGGCAATTGTTCACATTAGGGCACATAAAATACCTAAATATGAAAATGATCATAATTCTATAACTAACCAAGGGGCAAACTTAAAAATCATGTAAAGCAACCTAAAGTTAAGCATAAAACATCTAAAATTCAAAACATCAAACCCTAAGTTAATTAAAAACCCTAACAAAATTTCTCAAAAGATGAAGACAAGTGTAAACTTACCCTCATTGTCATGATATTGATTTTTGACTTTGAAAATTTTCTCAGTTTGTTCAGGAAGATCGTCGGTTTTATTTCGTGTGTGTGAGTTTTGGTGTTTTTCTCTTTTAGGGCGTAAGGTCAAAATGTTTAGTTTTTGAGTTATAAAGACTTCCCTCGTTAAAAATTCGGCGATCTTAATTAAAAGAGCAGCGATTAATTTCTGCAATATTTTTTTTTACAGCATGCTTTGATCTTACAGAGATAGATAAGTAATAAACTAACAAACAAAAGCAAATAAATAAACACAAAGGTTGTGCATTCATCTCTTTATCAGAGGCATACTCATCAAACATAAGCTTGAGATACAACTTATTCAAAATTTGAAAAATAACATAGAAATAAAAGTTTAAGAACGGAGCATTGTTTCAACTCCATTTTTGGTGTTACTTTGGTGTTTCAAGCAGTAAAATACTCTGGTGACATGATGTCACCCAGCTTGTAGGAACCAGATGGATTCCTTTTGGTGTGCTTAGTCTCAAAACCTCTTTCAAATCCATTGCCAAAGGGATCAACAATTTTAATATTGAAATGCCATTTTCTATCCCCTTCTCCTTTGGTAATACCTCCAGAATTGTTTGGAGTCCAATCCGTATTCTTGATAGATAATGGTAGTGCTCCAAGCAAAACAGTAATATTTTTCCATACACAAACATTTCTAAATGGGTTTAGATAATTTTTTTTCAGCCAATGCTCTTTCCATGGGGTTCTCATAATCATAAAACTTAGGACGAATTGGTCCATAGATTGGTTTACCATTCTCATCCCTTTTTGGTGTAAATTCCTCTTCATCTTCACTATCACTATCATCTTCTTTAGTCCTTTTAATCTTTGCAGTTTCAAAATGGTGGTGAACTACTCCATCAAAAGTTGTTAACCTCTTCTTTCTTGTATCAAGTGTTGAACCCAAAGTATGCATGAAACTTCTTCCAACAATAAGTGGCATATTCTTGTCAATAGGAATATCAAGTAGCATAAAGTTGGCTAGGATAGTGTGGGTACTAACTTGACATAGAACATCTAGCAATCTCCCCATTGTCTCAGCCTGAGACATATCAAGCATCCTAATTTTATCAATCTTTGGTCTAACTTTCCCTCTTTTCAGCAACTCATAAATTTTGTAGGGCTTCATATTTATGTTTAATCCAGTGTCAGCTAAAGCATAACAGGTTAGGTCACTTTCCAAACGTATTGGAAACATAAAACATCCTGGGTCATCAAGTTCCCTAAGTACTTTATACCCTCTAACTACATGTGCTGCAGCTTCTTCTTTACTTTCATCTTCTACTTCCCCATCCATCTTAAGTTTATCCATGAGAATACTATCCAAATTTTTTTGTGTTTGTCTACATGTTTCAAGGTTTCTATGATTGGTCTTTTCTCATTCAGTAACATTATCCTAGCATACACATCAGCTTCCATTTCTTCTTTAGTTAGTTCATCCCTAGTTATGGGACGGTTTATGGTTAATGAAGGTCCTTCATCTCCATACTTCATTTTGTAAATTGGTTGGGGTTTGTTTTTCACTCTCTTACTTTTTCCCATCTTGCATTCAAACTTAGGTGCTTCTAAAGTGAATGTATTGTCTAGAAGTGGAGGCAAATCATCCTCACAAATTCCAGCAAATAACTCATCTAGATTCTGTAAATCATTATCAATTATAGTTGCATCAGGACATATGGTTAATAAACCATTAGCAAAGTCCACAATACTTCTATCCAATCTTAGGAAAGGTACCCCAAGTAATACATTAGGTTCCCATTCGTTTTCATCAGGGTTAACATAGAATTATACCAGGAACAACTCATTATTCAAACTTACTAATAGTTCCTTGGTAACAACCATACTTCCATCTTCTCTTTTATCACATTGTACTCCCAACCTTTTAAAGAATTCCTTGTGTAGCAAATTTTTATTGTAATCAAGGTCTACAACAACATCTGAGGCATATAATTCCTCTACATAGCATGGTGTAAGAAACTTCAAACAACAATCTGGGGTGTCCATTCTTCCAAAAGTGTGTACCCTCTGATCAATTTTTATCCCACTATCAACTGTTTCTGATTCTAAAAAGTTTTTTTCTCCAACACTTTCTGACTCATCTAGCCATCCACAACTATTCTCCAATTCTAACCTCTTTCCTAGCCTATTGTTGTGATCCATGGCTAACATAGCTAAAATGTGCAAAAACATCAAATGAAACATTAGCAGGTTAGTCAAATAAGTTATAAGCACATAATCATACTCTAGTAACCTCATATAACTGATATATGTCAAGATATGCATCTGTTTACTCATCATGGAAAAGAAATAAGTCTTTTGTAAAGATTTTTGCAGAAAAGTTAGGCGAGTTTTAATAAAAGTACGGCGGTTACGTGACTTTGTAGCCGTTTTATTTGAAATTCTCCAGAAGTTCGGCGAGTTTAGGTATAAAACCGGCATGTTTCTGGGTTTTAACAGTTCTTTATAAGATATATTATCTTTCATAAATTCAGATAATAATTGAAAACATATTGCAATTATCATTTCATTCAATAAAGTAATTCAGTAAAACATTTGCAAGAAAATAATTAAAAAGTAAAAACAAAATATTTTTGTATTTTTTATTTTAATGTGCATTATATACTCATGTATTAATTCAGACTGTAAAAACACAAGTAACATGAGTCCTATGTGCTCACATTCTGTAAAAAGCATTATACAAGATTGTTTTTGGGGTTTTATGAAATCAAATCCAATTGTTCTTTACTGTATCATTTGATCGGCAGTTTTATCTGTAAAACCGGTGCTCTTTGTGTCTCAGAAGCGAAATTTTTCAAAACTTTAACAAGAATTAAGTAATTTTTTCCTTTGCAAAATGCATAAAACTAACAACATGATCAAATCTAACCTCCCCGGCAGCGGCGCCAAAAACTTTGATGTGTTTAGAAAGCTTTAAATTTATAAGACTAATTTTACTATTTCCTTAATTCATAAAACACATGGGTAAAGTATAACCCCCGTTTATAGTAAAGGTTTGAGGTAAGACCAGGTCGTCCCAAGAGAGGTGATTGTTCTTATAGTTAGCTAATAACAAAATTAGATTCCAATGATTGTCACTTATCACTAAAACCGTTTTTGTTGGATTTAAGATTTTTGAAATATTTTCCCAATTGATGTTAAAAGTACATTTGATAAAGGCAGAGCACATAAAATGAATGAGCATGTGTATCATAGAAAATGCTTGGATAAAGCATAAAAGCAAAACATGACTGGTGATCATGTAAACTAATATATCTCCTTGATGTAAAAGAATCTCCTTTCGGCCTATGATCCTAGATACATAAAGTGCATAAAGTATGGTCCAAGCATGAAGTATCAAGTATGCATTTCTCCTAACCAAGTCGGTAGACGTGAGGCCAGGCCTTAAACATGTTATGGTTGAGGTTATCAACTTATCATATGCTTTACTATCCAATTCTCACAAGTTTAACAATGAGTCTTTATAGACAGACGATTAATAATATAATCAATATAATTGCATCTTTCGACCTGTAAACAATTATAATGACCAATCAAGACATATGATAGGAGTCTAAACCATAATATATCAAATACATAAAAGATAGATTCAATAGTCATAATACTTATACGGTTCAAATCATGGCAAAGATGCCTCTAACAAACATAAGAGTGCTACTCCATATTCATGTAAAAGTAAACTAAGTAAACAAGTGATGTCGTCAACTTGTCATTATACCGAGTTTTCCAAATGTGTTCACGTTCCAATTGCGTTCTCCAAGTGTTTCTCCGGCTTTAGCTAGTAGTTTTTGTGGAAAACTAAAAGGGGGGTTGAATAGTTTACTGTTTAAAATCTTTTTAACTTGTTTAGTTATCTTTTGAAACTTTCCGTTTTGATCAAAGATATATACACAAACACAATATATAACATGCAAGTATAAAGAAAGAAACGATCAAACCATAACACGAGTATTTATCGTGGTTCGGCTACAAGGACTCTTTTTCCTTGCCCTACGTCCACGCCCCGAGTATCCAACTCGAGAGTTTCTTTCACTAGTCAACAAGCTCCTTTCACCGACGGAGAAAACCTTACACGTCGCTTATACACGTTTACCGACACTAAGCTAGATGTCAAGTTCTTTTACAAGGGTACAACCACTCCCGTTAGTTCTTTTACAAGGGTACAACAACTCCCGTCACACTTTGTATTTTGAGGACTAAAATACTAACCGATCACTACTGAAAATACACAATCAAATGAAGTGTAAACTACACAAGTCTACACAATGCTAAGCTAACAAGTCTTGCAACATTGTATTGAATACTTGTAACTTTTTATGAACTCGTGAACTTCTTTGCTACAAAAAGAAACTTCACATATAAGAGGTTAAAGGGTTAGACGAAAGAATGAATGAATGTGTGTGAAAATATGATGTAGAGTGATAAGCCAAAAATCAAACTTGTTGCTTAGTATTTATAGCAAAACCTTCTGCAGGTCTGGCGGATACGGCGGAACCCTCAGATGGGTTCCGCCCGTGTACCCCCAGGGTTCCGCCGGGCTTGCAGTTGGTTTTGCAATAAATCATGCAAACCAAACAATGTCACATCTCATAACACCTAGTCAAACACAAAACTTGTGCAAGCAAACTTATGGTTAGTCAAACACACTTTCTTTCCATAAATGTATATAGACAAAAGTTACCATAAATGTGATGTGACATTTCTATTTTAAGAAATAAAAAGTGTTGTGTTTTATGAAATGTAAAATGTAGCAAATGGCTAGTTATGCAAGTCTTAAAACTAAGATTATGATTTACTTGGAAACTAAAGTTTACATTTTGTCTTTAACAAAACTTAGCAAAGATCGTAAAATAGAAATAACGTTTTTAGGCAATATTTGTATTAACAATCTCCCCCTTTTTGTTGATGACAAAACATAAACTTTGTTTTTAAGTAACTCACAAAATTTTAGTGTTTGATACGTGGGAATCGCACCAGGCTTTACCTCTCAAGGGATCTTGAGAAGCTTACAACCCCCACCAGGCAGTGTACCTGATCGTTGTAGTATCGTATAGTGACAAGTACCGGGGGATTGATCGTTTAGCTAGGAATAGTGTCGCTAGGATTAGAAAACCTAAATACTAGTTCTAAAGATGAGGGATGATTATTTTTGTATTTTTATATTTTTTAGAAAGCAAGTAAAAATCTCGGGTTTGAAGGATTTGGGTGGAATTAGTTGCTAGTCAACTAACCCAATACTAAAGATGCAATCAAAATAAAATACTAGAAATGAAAATAAACTAAATTAACTAAAGTTGTGAGCAATAAGTGGAGAAGTTGTGTTTACTTAGATTTCACTACTCCCTAGATATCTTTTACACGTTAATTACTTGTTATAGTTGCGTGGATGACGGATTGTATTCCTTAATACCATTCATGGGGTGGCGCACTTAATTCCCCAATCCTATGAGTGCCTACTTCACTCCTATGTCGAGCCGGCTAAGAAGCTCCTAACATGGGATCATTAGAATTTACTCATGCATTAAATACAACCAATAAAACCTAGTGCACGTCAGTTCATGTTTCCTAAGACGTTCAAGCATGTTACCAATTGGAGATCTGCCAGTTTTCTTAAGCCTAACATCGAAATCATTCATCCAATACAACCATAAACAAGTAATCAACACATAATTAACATCTAGGTTTCATTAGATCTAAGCAAACACAAGATAGATCTAGCCTATCATGATGGAATTAAGACAAGAACAAGATGTAGACAACCAACACATAGACATATTGATTGAATTAAAAGAATACTTATCTCAATTACACATGAAAGGGTTCAAGGGCTGAGAACCCTTGAAAAACCTGTAAAGTTCGTACTAAGTTCGGCCTTAGGGTTTCTCCAAAACTTCTCCCTTTTTTTTGAATGAAAATTAGAAAACTATATATAGGAAATTGAGGCTGACGGCGTCAAAACCAAATTGGTGACGCCGTCATCTCGCCGCCAAAATACTTCTCGGACTGCCTTGATCTACTTCTGACGCCGTCACGTTATAACTTTTTCCAGGCCGTCACGTATTTTACTCTTGATGCTCTTCCTTGTGACGCCTTCATTTCTGTACTGGGTCGTCATGAAAATTACTCTTGACGCCATCAGGATTTTACTCTTGACGCCGTCACCTACTGTTAACAGCAAGAAAAATTAAGTCTTTGGCGTTTTCTTCACTTTTATGCTCCAAAAACGTCCGAATTGCTTCCTTTTCCAGATTTCACTCCCAAAGTACCTAAAATCACAAAAGGAATGCTTTAGGGCAATATTTGATCAAATAAATTCAATTCCGGGCTTAAATGACCCCCTAAAAGTGGTTCATTTTTCGCTTCATCATATACCCTTACACTTGAGATTTGCTTGTCCTCAAGCAAATGCGCTTTTATTCTACTCAAAATACAAGTTAGGGGTCATTTAACACTAATATAAAAGTAATTACAACAAATAATCGTTCCACTAAAGACCAATAGACAAGCACGGAGGTCATACACTAGCACCTCACAAATAGTGTTTGGATACTCACATCTCTAGGGTGTAATAAAGTATAAATTACAATATGGAAACGGAAGATATCTCTCACTACCTGTCATAGCAAAATAGATTACCATAGGCTTGGGAAAGGATCAAACATCCACCACATGGCATAAGCACCTAGGATAAACTATCAAATAGGTCTTTTAAAGGGTTGTAACGTTAGGTATAGGGATATGAAATACACGGTTTTGTTGGATAAAGGAAGTTTTTACTGATGGCGAGCTAACAATCTTGGTTAATTACATGTACAATATGGCGTTGCTAAGTCAAGACTAGACTCGACTTAAGCTAATAAATGAAAAATAACAAAAACATAAAAATGAACATAGAATAAAAAGGGATGGTAGTCCGTATGTTTTTTTCTCTTTTCTCTTTTCTTTTTCTAATTTTTTTTCTTTTTCTTTTTTTTTCGATTTTTTTTTTTTTTTTTTTTTTTTTTTTTTTTTTTTTTTTTTTTTTGCATACACTCTTACCCTACTATCCAAAATAATACATCATAGGGAATGAACATTTCCCTTACACTTGAATTTTTACATACTTTACAATAAACTATTCTAATGACTCGAATTAAGAAAATCAAAACACTTGGAGTACTTTTAAGATTAACGCACATATGGGGGTAATAAATTATGTTCTTCCCCATTACTCCATAAAATAAGTACTTTACCCATGTGTCCCAATCGTCCCAAAACAATATGTACAAAGATATGACTCGACTTAGCAACCATGTAATCAATTAGATAATTAACTTAGGGTTTAAACAAGTAACAATAATGCACTAAAGATGAGTGCATACACGGAAGGCTAAGGCGATTTGGGTGTACATTTAAGTGGGGTGTAACAAATTCTTCCTTTAAGTAAGATGCTTAAAGTAAGAAACGAAAAGATAGGCTCGGAGGGGTGTACTAGGGGTTTCGTGTACTAAAAATGAGTACAACGCTAAGGGTGTGGGAAAAATTAGTTGACTTAACTAGCCAAGTAATATGACTTAAATGGTCAAGTAATTTTGATACGGGTTTAACACAAGGGTGATCCTAATGCCTCTTATCATGTAGTAAATCCTATTACATGAATGTAGTCTCACTAGCGGTCTCGGGATGCATCACTAACGCAAGTTCTAGAATCTAAATGCTACCGGTACACTCATAAGTACTAATAGTAAATGCTTTTCCTATCAAATCTAAAGGCGAACCTCACATATTTGGGTGGAAAATTTTTCTGAATATACGGTTATGTGTTAGTCATACAATCTCCTATCCATGAGACGCTTGCTATGGCTAAAGTTTCACTCCTAAATGTTGTAAAAAATTTTAAATTTGGCGCTAAAATTGCACTAACAAGTATTTCTCATAGTTTTATTACACATCTACCATTAAACAAAACAAACTCAAGCGAAAGTGTACATGTAAGGTATCATCATTTTACCCTCCCCTTACACTTAAGATGAACATTGTCCCCAATGTTCAAGTAAAGAATGTAAAACTGAAAAAATAAAAAGAATGAAATCAAATACTCCCTAGATTCGCTCGGTATGGATAATTAGGTGGCTAGGTTAAATCTTCCTCCAAGAAAATGAGCAATCAAAGCTTCCCTTCCAGAATATAAATCATCTTCTTGTCATACATAACCTGTGAATCCTGAGAAAATAGACAAGACAACCTCGTATAAAATCGGCGGCAACCTACATAAGTTACTAAATCCTAGAAAACAAAATAAGATATAATGCTTGTGGAATGAAGTTTGCAGATTTCCTGGAGATTATAAAACTTAATAATTCACAAAAACCATAAGACTCCGTTAGAAAAACAAAACCGGTAAAATTTCCAGATTTTTACACGTGACGCCGTCAAGAGCAAGCTCATGACGTCGTCAGAAGTGACCTGCAGAAATTCTTGTGTTAAGTTTCCGAAAAATTTCTGGAAAAACTTGGTTCTACTTCCTGGAAAATCCTGCAAAACTTCATTATGACTCAATACAAGCATTTGACTCTAACAAATACGAATATACATGTTCATTTAATATTGTGGAGAATCATGATCGGTTTGTTTCTTAAAAACATATTTGGGGTTTCCCTTTACACTTATCTTTTGCAAAAATACTTTTAGGTGGAGTTAAGACTAGGCCAAAACAACAAAGTAAAGTATTTCCACTATTTAATTGAGAAACGTGATCTACTAACAATAAAAATAAAGCATGCATACGGAAGCAAATAACAAACAAACAAAATAAAATCACACAAAACATGGGTTGCCTCCCAAGAAGTGCTTTTCTTTATTTACGAGTCTTGTAGCTAGACTCAAGGTCATGGGTTACTACGTCACCTCATCATCAAACGTCACATCCTCCTCACTAATCATTTCATTGTTATTTTCTTGATAATGTTTTACACGTTGTACGTTAACAGTAAATTCCCTACCTTCATCATCTAACAACACCACGGCTCCAGTTTTAGAGGAATTCTTCACCGTAAACGGTCCATACCATCTAGACTTAAGTTTTCCCAGAAATAATCTCAACCGAGAATTGTACAATAGGACTTTGTCTCCCTCTGAAAATTCTTTGGGTTTCTTAATTCTCTGGTCATGCCATCTTTTTGCTCTCTCTTTATATGTGATGGAAGATTCGTAGGCTTCTAACCTAAGCTCATCAAGCTCGTGTAATTGCAAGAACCTATTAGTTCCAGCAATTGAGTAATCTAAGTTACATGTCTTAAGCGCCCAATAAGCCTTATGTTCTAATTCCACTGGTAAGTGACATGCCTTACCATACACCATGCGAAACGGGGTCGTTCCAATAGGTGTTTTGTAGGTGGTTCGGAATGCCCACAAGGCTTCGTTGAGTTTAAATGACCAGTCTTTTCTATTTTGACTAACCGTCTTTTCAAGTATTCTTTTAATAGCCCTATTGGTGTTTTCGACCTGGCCATTGGTTTGTGGATGATAGGCGGTGGAGAACCGATGGGATACTCCATACCTCTTCATGACCTTTTCCATTTGTGCATTGCAAAAGTGGGTCCCCCTATCACTGATGAGAGCTTTAGGAATCCCGAATCTAGCGAAAAGCTTTTTCAGGAAATGAATAACTACTCTGGCATCATTGGTCCTAAGGGCTTGTGCCTCAACCCATTTTTAAACATAATCGATGGCAACTAAAATGTATTCGTTCCCCCCTGAAGATGGAAAGGGTCCCATGAAGTCAATTCCCCAAACATCGAAGACCTCACATACTTGTATAAAATTCTGAGGTGCTTCATCCCTATGTGATATGTTCCCGGCCCGTTGACATGCATCACATGCCTGCACCATCTCTTTGACATCACGAAAAATTGTGGGCCAATAGAATCCCGCATCGAAAATCTTTCGGGCGGTGGTGTTTATCCCATGATGCCCGCCAAAGGGACCAGAGTGACATTCCCTCATAATCTTTACTGCCTCACTTTCCGAAACACAGCGTCTTATAATTTGGTCTGGACACCTTCGGAATAAAAATGGTTCATCCCAAAAGTAGTATTTTAATTGAGAAAAGAACCTTTTTCTTTCGTATCTAGTCAGGTGTTCAGGAACAAGTCTACTTGCGAGATAATTAGCAAAATCGGCGTACCAAGGCTCCGAATCAATCATTAACATGAGTTGTTCGTCAGGAAATGAATCCCTAATCTCACTTCTTTCGTGCTTATCCAAGGGGTTTTCAAGACGAGATAGATGATCTGCGGCCAGATTTTCTACCCCCCGCTTATCGCGAATCTCAACATCGAAGTCTTGTAGCAACAAGATCCACCGAATTAGTCGTGGCTTAGCATCCTGCTTCGCAAAAAGATATCGAAGAGCCGAGTGATTAGTGAAAACGACTGTTTTTGAAAGGACAAGATATTGCCGAAATTTGTCGAATGCGAACACTACGGCTAACAATTCTTTTTCGGTGGTGGAGTAATTCTCTTGAGCGGGATTCATGGTTTTGCTAGCGTAGTAAATACGTTGAAAAAGCTTGTCACGCCGTTGGCCCAATACAGCCCCGACAGCGAAATCGCTAGCGTCACACATGATTTCAAACGGTAACTCCCAGTTGGGTGTGATCATGATTGGAGCTTGTGTGAGCTCCTTTTTTAAGAGATCGAATGCATCCTTGCATTCTTGGGAAAAATCGAACGGAGCATCCTTCACAAGCAATTGAGTCATTGGCCGAGCTATTTTGGAGAAGTCTTTGATGAATCTCCGATAAAACCCGGCGTGCCCCAAGAAGCTGCGTATTGCTTTAACAGTCGTGGGTTATGGTAACTTAGATATAGCTTCAACTTTAGCTTGGTCCACCTCTATTCCGTTCCCTGAGATCTTATGCCCTAACACAATCCCTTCTTTTACCATGAAATGACACTTTTCCCAGTTTAACTCCAAGTTGGTTTCCTCACAACGTTTAAGCATCTTTTCTAGATTAGCAAGACAGTGGTCGAAGGAGTTCCCGAAGACCAAAAAGTCATCCATGAACACTTCCATGCTGTCTTCCATGAGTTCGTGAAAGATTGCGGTCATGCATCACTGGAAAGTGACGGGGGCATTACATAGCCCAAAAGGCATCCTTTTGTAGGCAAATGTTCCATAAGGGCAAGTAAACATGGTCTTTTCTTGGTCCTCAGGTGCTATGGGAATTTGAAAATACCCAGAGAATCCATCCAAGAAGCAATAGTACTCGTGTCCAGACAATCTCTCTAACATTTGATCAATGAATGGTAAGGGAAAGTGATCTTTGCTCGTGGCATCATTGAGCTTTCGATAGTCAATGCATACCCGCCATCCAGTGACCATTCTCTGGGGCACCATCTCACCCTTGTCATTCTTAACTACAGTCATTCCACTCTTCTTAGGTAAAACCTGTACAGGACTGACCCATGGGCTATCCGAGATTGGGTAAATCAATCCTGCATCCAGAAGTTTGATAACTTCTTTCTTTACTACTTCCTTAATGTTAGAGTTCACCCGCCTCTGGGGTTGCACGGTAGGTTTATAATCTTCTTCCATGAGAATCTTATGCGTACAAAAAGTTGAGTCAATCCCCTTAATGTCGGCTACACTCCATGCGAGCACTCCCTTATATTTCTTTAGGACCTCTAAGAGTTTACCTTTTTGTTCATGTTCCAAGGAAGACTTTATGATTACCGGCAGTTGGTCCTCTCCCTGAAGGAAGGCATACTCTAAATGGTTAGGAAGCTCTTTAAGATCTAACTCAGGAGGTTCGATAATAGAAGGTTTAAGCTAGTTTTCGGGCTTTCGGAGCTCGAAATGCTCCGTTGCCTCTTGTCTGGGGTAGAAGGAGACTGCACCAACATCCTCCATCTTTTCCACCTCTAGCAGAGGCAGAAAACTCTCGTCCCATAGCCAGCCTTCCTCGATTTGTTCATCGACACAACTATCAATGACATCTGTGAGTTCATCGACCTCCCCAATGAAATAGAGCCGGTTAGCTGCTTCGAGAGAGAGATCCATAGAATCCTTAATGTCGAAGGTTGTGCTGTCGGTTCCCACTCACAGGGTTAATTTGCCGTCATAAACATCAATGAGTGCACGAGCGGTAGCAAGAAATGGTCTCCCTAAGATGATGGGTACCAAGTCATCCTCCTCCATATCCAGGATTACGAAATCGACCGGGAATTTGAATTTCCCAACTTTGACTAGCACATTCTCGCATATCCCTACGGGGTACTTGACTGATCTATCGGCTAGTTGGATGTTCATGCGGGTAGGCTTTAATCCAGAGTATCCTAATTTAAGGAACATAGAGTGAGGCATGAGATTGATACTCGCTCCCAGATCGGCATGAGCATTCTTTATTGATAGAGATCCTATGGAGCAAGGCAGGGTGAAGCTGCCTGGATCATCTACCTTTTTTGGTAGCCCTCGATGGGTCACCACTGAGCATTCTTCCCCCAGGGTCACAAGATGCTCGAGTTTCTTCCGGTTAGCAAGTAGTTTTTTAAAGTATGCGCTATACTTTGGCATGTGATAGCAAGCATCAAGGAGGGGTATGGTGACAACCGAGTCTTTTAGGTATGACAAGAATCTTTTATTATCATTCTCAGTTTTCTGGTTCCTTAATCGAGATGGGAACGGGATTCTCACAGGTTGGTTAGGTAGGGTTGATGGGGAAGGGGTCGTCAAGGGAGGTTGGTCGGGGGTCTTGCTACCTACATCCTCCTCCTCCTCGCCAGATTTGTTTGGATCGGGAGCGATGGGGGACGAGCTTGGGTAAGGTGGGTCCTTGGTTGTTGTTCCAGCTCGAGTGGTTATCGCGAGCATGGGGTCTTTTTTGCTTACTGATGGCATTTCAAGGTTATCTAGGGCTGAGTTAAGCTTGTTGAAAAATTCTCCAATGTCATCCTGCTGCTCGTCGACAAGTTCATTAAGACCTTTCAATTGCAAGCCTTTTTCTTGAGTGAAGTGACCAAGGTCATCTTCAAAAGTGCTCTTGATTTCGAATTCAGGGCCTTCCTCCCCTTCTTTTCTCTTTACCAGATTTCCCTAGAGGGTGTAATCGTCATTTTGGTAAAAAGGCAAAAGGGAGGGATCAGCATAGATGTCCCCTCCTGACAAACATGCATGTTTAGTTGTGGCTGCTCCTCCGCATTCTTCTACCTCATGCGGGCCCCCACAGTAATCGCAGATTAAGTAAGGATTCGAAAGTTGTTTAGGTAACTGCGACCCAGCTAGGTATTCCACTCTTTTGTGAATTTTTCTCAACCGATCTGAAGTGATTTCAGAAATGCTGACAGCCGACTCAGGTTCATCCCAAGTGTCATCCTGGTCTTGAGCATATTCTTTAATCCTATCCCATCCTTCTTCGGCACTAAGATTGGCCAATCTCCCTTTTCTAGATTGGTTGATTCCGTTTTGATCATTAGAGGAGACATTGTTGTAGAAGATTTGGACCAAGAGCCAAAGCTCAATGCCATGATGGGGAACTTGTCTTATTAAATCTTTGAATCTAATCCACGATTTATGGAAGGGTTCGTCCTTCCCTTTTCGGAAACGGAGGATCCTATCTCCAAATGCTGAGGTTTTTTCAGGTGGAAAGAACTTCTCATAGAACTTGGATATGAGTTGCTCCCATGTGAAAATAGATTCAGAAGGAAGTTTATCATACCACTCTTGGGCTTTTTCATATAGGGTGAAAGGAAAGAATCGCAATCGGGACGTGTCTCTAGTAGCCCCATCCGTATGGAGGGTGTCTACTATTTTCAAGAAGTCTTTACTGTGTTGAATTGGATCTTCCTCATCTAATCCACAAAACTTACACACACTTTGGATAAGCCAAACATCGTTTGCATGCAAGACCTCGTTGGTGTGTTCGCTTGGGTAGACAATGGCGTTTGAGAAGCCACGAGGGGTTGGGGAGGAGTAGTCCTTAAGGCGCTTAGGAATGGGAGTTGCGGGGGTACTCATCTCGTTGTTGGGTTGGGAGCTAGGGGTTGTAACATGATTTTCTGAATTTTCTTCAGAAAGGGGTGCATCAAAATCGATGGAAACGCTAGATGGTTCAGAAGTTGAGTGATATTGTCTTAATCTACGCATTTCTCTTTCGGGTTCTGCATAAGGCAAGACAAGGTTTCTAGTAGAACTACGACTCCTAGTGATCCTAAGGTTAGAGGATTCGTCGGTTGCCATGATGGCAGGTGGTGAAGAGTTACGAACAAAAACACAAAGAAATAAGATAGACCAAAGAAAACCTAAAAATAAAAATAAAATCTTACTAGAAAGGAATCTAGCAAGTAGACCTAATAAAAAGAGATTCTAACCTAGACAGTAACTATTCCCCAGGCTGCGGCGCCAAAAACTTGATACGTGGGAATCGCACCAGGCTTTACCTCTCAAGGGATCTTGAGAAGCTTACAACCCCCACCAGGCAGTGTACCTGATCGTTGTAGTATAGTATAGTGACAAGTACCGGGGGATTGATCGTTCAGCTAGGAATAGTGTCTCTAGGATTAGAAAACCTAAATACTAGTTCTAAAGATGAGGGATGATTATTTTTGTATTTTTATATTTTTTAGAAAGCAAGTAAAAATCTCGGGTTTGAAGGATTTGGGCGGAATTAGTTGCTAGTCAACTAACCCAATACTAAAGATGCAATCAAAATAAAATACTAGAAATGAAAATAAACTAAATTAACTAAAGTTGTGAGCAATAAGTGGAGAAGTTGTGTTTACTTAGATTTCACTACTCCCTAGATATCTTTTACACGTTAATTACTTGTTATAGTTGCGTGGATGACGGATTGTATTCCTTAATACCATTCATGGGGTGGCGCACTTAATTCCTCAATCCTATGTGTAACAACTCGCATTTTCGGATTACTATTCATTTTTACTATTCACTTTCACTATTCACTCCCGAAAATTTTATTTCATATTGTCGTTAGTTAAACTATTTTAATGATAATCCGAGAATTTGACACTCGCTGGATCATTTCTGCAAAAATCACGAAACCGTGTCCGAGATTTACTTTTAGGTTTAAACGTCATTCCAGCATCCCGATATGTCCATAATACATTATAAACAATAGAAATATGATTTTCTCTCATTTTAGGACAATTCCAAAAGTTTTGGAATTTTACGTTTTCCAGTTCAGCGTTTTACGCGAATTACGCGTTTTAGACCCGCGTTTCCAGTTTTAGCAGCGTTTAAGCAACCCGATAGAACTTGTCACTCATTAAATAGGCTAAGATAGGTTATATTAATAAGTTCTAACATATTTATAAATTTCATATTTTTAGGATACCCGATTTTAAGTTTTATGACATAACGACTTACTGTTAGCGATTACCGGGACCAAAACTCACTCCGTAACTTAGATAAGACCATGACTACTCATCTAGTCACCCCTTATCCCATATGAACGTTTAAACCAAAATTTTGGCGCACTTGAATCTCTTGTTTCTGGACTGAAAATGGGACAGATTAGTGAGGCCAATTCAGGTGGGGTCCACTGAGATTGAGGTCAAACTTAGTCAACTGTCACCCTTTTTAAGTTGTATTTTGCTTATTTTTAAGTTCTAAAAAAAGTTGTTTTTACAAAAAGTGTTTGTTATTAAGTATTAAATAGGTTTGTAAAAGAAAATTCCAGAAAAATCAAATTTAAAAAAAGTGATAGTTTCTATTTAATATTTTTTAATTTTAATTTTCCTTTTTAATATTTTGTTAAGTGATTACCTGTTTTTATATTTTTCTAAATTACTTTGTTATATTTTATAGTTGTAGTAATTTTCCTAGAATTTTCTGTGCTTATCTTGTATTTATTAGATTTAATTATAGTTTATTTAGTATTTAATTAAATCTGTTAAATAATTTGTAACTATTTAAAATTGTACTACAGTAGTGTGTTTTTATATTTTTCCTAGATTCCTTATTTGATTTTAAGTTTGTAATAATTTTTCTAGAATTTTTACTGTAGTCTTTATAATTTTTACATTTAATTTTATTTAAATTACTTAAAACATAAAAACCAAATAAAAATTAGAATAGTTGTTTAGATTTTATATAATTTTCATTTTTATAATTTTCCTAAGTTTATAAACTTTATTAGAACCTGTAAAAAATAGTTTTATAATTTTCCCTTTCCATTTTCTATTTTTCCACCTTTATTTAGTTTAATTAGATTTAATTTAATAATATAGTTTTTAATTAATAAAAAAATCATAAAAAGAAAAAAATATTTATTTTTAATTTTTATAAATCTTTTAAGTTATTTTAGATTTTTAGAAATTATTTTTATAATTTTCCAAGTTAAATTTATAGTATAATACATTTTAGATTTAGTTAATTAGATTTTAAATAAGTTTTAAATAGTTTTTATTAATTTATTAATCTTAAATTAATATAATAATAATATAATATTTTCTTTTTAGATTTTAATTTTCTTTTAAGTTAAAAAGTTTTTAATTTTCATTTTACACCCTTGTAGTTATAAACTTGTCATAATTAGTCTTTATACTTTTCATACTTACGTTTTTAATACTTTGTGTTACGCGTTTTGTAAATCTGATTGTTGTATGCTTAATTACTGTTTCCAAATAATTTCTCATTCAATCAGTAGTAATACAAACCATTCTCAAACCCTTTCTGTTCATAAACACCCGTTCCCGAATTCGTTTTATTACAGATTTCACGCCTCGTTGGGAAATACGACCCGAGGATACATTGTACTCCACGGAGCATTAGTCTAAGCTGTTTTTGACTTATTAACCTTGGTTAATAATAATCTGACGGTTTACCACTGATCAAATTTTGGCGCCGTTGCCGGGGACCATAAGTAGGGTAACACAACAATTATTTTATTTTTCTGTATTTACAATTTTTCATTTCATTTTCAAAATATATACAACATGTGGGGCACACCCCCACACTTAGGTGGTACACACGGGTGAAAACCCATGTTTATGCTACTGTTTTTGATTACCAAGTCGCTAGCTTGACTTAACCCCGAATTAATTGGTTCATGGGGAAGTGGAGTGGGATTGCCACTCACAGATTGGATGAGAAATTGGAGTGGGGTCCACTCACAGAATTATGAATAGTAATGTAAGGAGAATCTTTTTGATTTTTATCTTTTATAAATGTTTTTGTATTTTTAGATTTGTATATATATGTACAAAAGAAAGAAAATTCCTAACAACCACCCCTCGAAAGGGAATCTGGGTCTAACAGAGCTCAGTAACTGTAAACAGCCAACAACCAAAATGTTGTAACTGAGGGACTAATCAAACTGGGCAAGTTGTGTGCAAAGGAAAAAATGTTTTTGTATTTTATATTGTTTATGAAATGAAATATGAATATAGTATATGTAATCACTACCTCCCAGGCTTGTGTCAGGTTTACCACGCTAGTTAATCACTTGTGAATGATTAACTGTAATAAATATGCCCTGACAGCCTCAGAGTTGAATGATAAAGTATATATAATATTCATACAAGGATAGATATTTCAACAAAATACAAAATACAAGTCATAGTAGGCAGCACACCTCCCCGGCAGCGGCGCCAAAATTTGATTCCTCCCAAACTACCTAACTTTATTTCTCAACCACTTGTGAATGGTCAATACTAAAAGTCAAACAGCCCGGGAGGAAATGCAATGTTAATCCGTGGGAGTATAGAATATTCCCCGGCAACGGCGCCAAAATTTGATTCCTCCCGAACCGTCACTTATTTATCACACAAGCCAACCGCTTGTGAACGGTCAACCGTAATATCTAAATGGAGCCCGGGAGGAACTAGCAAAGTTAATCCGTGGGTCTTAAGTACAGAAAAGTACGTGAGTACAGAAAAGTACATCCCCGGGTCGTTATGTCCCAACGAGGTGTGCGTGATAGTACTATTACTTGTAATGTGTTGAAATAATATGTATATAATAAAATGGGAATCTGAATGACTAACACTGGAATGTGAATAGTAATAGCTCTATCACAGCTATAAGTTTAAGAAACGTGCAATCAGAAACCCTAAAATAATAAAGGATATTTACAATCGTACGTTTAAGTTTAAATAAACGTAAACGTAACGTATAAAACAAAACATTCCCAAAGAGGGAATTTGCATGCCTTAACGGCTTAAATGCAAATTAAAAGAAAATAAAATAACTAACTATATTTACAGTATTATTATTATAAGAAAACCTAGAAACCTAAAACGCTTACGATTACGTAACACTTACGTAACCGTAAAAAATGAATACCGTCAAATATAACTCCCACAAATGTAAAAATTATATTTTTGGAATCCTAAAAGAATAAGAAAATTATTAGAAAATTTAAAATATTTATTATACACTTATATTAATTATTATTAATTAAAACCTATTATTTACTATTTATAATTACCTAAAAATAAGAAAAATATAAAAAATGCTTAGAAAAATAAAATTAAAACTTAGAAAAGTTAAAAATATTATAAAATGAATTTTAAAACTAAAAATATATTTATTACACAATTATTGTATTTATTATTAATTATTTACTATTTAATAATTAACTAAATATAAAGAATATCTAAAATAAACCTAAATAAATGAAATAAAAATTTTGAAAAGTTTAAAATAATATAAAAGAATTTCTGAAACAAAAATTATATTTATTATACATATATTCTATTTATTATAATTAATTTACTATTATTTATTTATTAATACTAATATTAATTCTAATAATTACGGATGAACAGTAAAAAATGTGAAAAAATTACAGAAAGTATAAAATGTTATGAAGAAGCTAGGAAAAATAAGTTTGGATCATCAACTTATTCCAATAAGCTGTTATAAGCTTAACAGTCCAAATAAGCCAAAGGGCCAAAACTACCTTAAGTATATTAAAGGTATAGAGATAATCGGAACTGGTGCCCCAGAGCAAGTGGAAGGGGTGTGGGTACTTATGCATGATACTAGCGAGAGGTCCCAAGTTCGAATCCACCCACACCCATTTTTGCCATTTTATTTTATTTTTGGTTTTTTCTTTTTGCAAAACTTTATATTAAGATAAAATATATAACTTTAACAAAGACAACTTTTCCAAAACATGGAAATAAGCTGTGTGAAAGCTTATTTCCATGACAGTTGGCTTTTAAGCCTTAAGCTTCTTAAATAGAAGCTATCACTAGTGTTAAAGCTTGGTTTTTTTTGGCTTTTCTGTTTTCTGGACTATTAGTATACTTATATTATACATGTATGAAGAAAATGGAAAGCTTATGAACAAAGAAATAAGCAGTTTAGGAGCTTATGAGCTTATTCAGTTAAGCAAAAAGCTCACAGTGGCTCATAAGCTCTAAACTAGCTTGAAAAATGAAAAGAAAGAAAAAGAAAGGTGAAAATATGTTTAATGGACAATATGTACAAGGATTGATGCACTGGACTTGACAAATAAGCTCAGATAAGCAAATAAGCAAATACAGTTAATCACAAATCCAAACAACCCTGCATGCTATTTAAATGGCAAAATAAGCTCAGAGAATAAGCTGAATAAGCAAAATAAAAAGTTGGAGTAGCAAGGTGTGCTGGTTGGGTTTCCAAAAAGCTCAAGCTCAAGCTGTGGGGTCCACAGCTGAGCTTTTGAGGAGCTTGTTAAAAAGGCACCATTTCACTGAGTATGCTGATTTCTCAGCATACTTAGAAACATGGGACAATATCTAAGCTAGGATCAAGCTCATCAAATAAGCTTGAAATTGAAAATAAGAAGCTGGGCCTTGTATTTTGGTGGATTGGCTTCTCAAAAAGCCAATTCACAATGATTGGGGCCCACTGAGTAGCTTATTGCAAGCTTATGAAGTATGGTGAGTTGACTGGGTTCCAGCAACTAAGAAAAGTGGACAAGTCTAAAAGCCACTTGCAGCCCTAGCAGATGGGCTGCAAGGTGAGATTTGAGCACAGGAACAAAGAGTATGGTAGTTAAGCTTCATAAGAAGCTAATTTACCAAAGCTCTTGATCACTATTGAGCTTAATATGAGCTTATGAAAATGGCTCAACTTCACTGTGTACTCAGTGAAGTGAGAAATTGATGCAAACAATAAGCTCAATTTAAACTTATCAAATAAGCTTCTAAGAGCTCAACAAACATGAAAACATTGAGTATGGTGGGTCAACTTCACAGGAAGTCAATCCACACAAGCTCAAGCTTCATGAAGAGACTATTTAAGAGCTTATAGAAACTCTCAACCATCACTGTTTGCTCAGTGAAGGGAGTAGATGTAACAAAAAGTTTTGAGTTTGATTATTACTCTAAATAAGCATTAGAAAGGAAAATAAGCTAACACATAACAAACATGCCCTAAGGACTTCTAATAACAATAAGTATCATAGCCACAAGTCCAAAAGACAACAAGCTGTAGGCTTGTGAAATTGGGCTTGTGGCCAGGATACAGGGCAAAAACACATAGAAATAAGCACAAAATTAAGCAATTAAACATGCAAATTAAAAATTAACAAAAATAGATTAAGACAGATTAGCAACAACCCTAAAACATGTTAAGAACACAAAGCATGAATCTAAACAACAAAGCTACAGGAAATTAATCTATTTATTCAAAAACCTGAAAAATGAAAATTTGACTTTTATATAAGAACTTAAAAAGTTGACTAATCTGAATTTAGAATCTAATCTATGGACATATTAAGTTATAATAAGCTATAACAACATAAAATAATCAAAAATTAGCAACTTATAAACACAATATGCAAGAATGAGGATCTAATAATCTTGTAGCAAGCTTAGACATAAAATCAACTGTCACATTGACTATTCTATATGCTATACTGTTTAATTGAGATTACACTGAGTCAACTAAGCATGCCAGAGTCCAAATCAAACAAGAACAACACTCTTGACAACCCTAAACTCAGTTTCATCCATAAATCCAAACACTCCTTAAATGAACTCAACATGAGATTTTCCAAACCATTTAACTGTATAAACACATCCAACCCAATCCAGTGATCCAAAATGTCAAGAAGGATCTTTTTCAGCTTAAACAAATGGTCAAATTAGTTCAAACCTATGATTGTCAAGACTAAGCAAATTGACAGTCAAATGGGAATTCAAACCAAAACTCAAATTCAAAACATAAACACCAAATTTTAAACTAGAAAAACAATAAATAACAACAAAGAAACATGATCAAACAGTAAAACAACAATAATAACAACAAGAACACTGAAATCACTAGTATGGCATTTTCATAGTGAAAAATGAAATATTAAGCAACTTAATAAACTAACACATAACTATGCAATTTTAAACTTTAACATCACTTAATAACAACATTAGAACATGGAAACATCAAAATTAAAGTATTTAAGACTTTGAACAGTAAAATGCAAAAATTAAAGAAAATTGCTTACAAGATGAGAAATGGGCTGAGAACATGGAGACCAAGAACAAGGTTACACCTAATAGCTTACCATTAAGCTCCTAATACCCTTTGCATTCCAATTCCAACCCTGCTTCATCACCTTCTTTATTAACTTGCTATTTTTGATTTTTTTCATTGTTTTTCTCTATTTCTTTTTGTATTTTTGTTTATAATGATAAAAGCTAGTTTAATGAATCTAAAAGCTTGCAAAAGCTTACTAAGAGCTATGTAGTGTTATATAGAATCCAATAAACAACTAGTTATCATTTGGACGTGGAAATTTAAATTGACAATTTAAGTAAATGACATGAAAATTAAAGATTATGAAACTACGACTGTAAATGATGTCTATTACACTTTGTCAAGGTCTAATACACATTGAAAGCATTTAAATGACAGGGTAATTAAAATAAAGCTGTAAATGACATTAAATTAAACTAAGTGACAATGGCTTAAGGCCAAGGTGATCTTCTCTCTTGCTCCATTTCTTGTATTTATAGACCCATTGAAGTCCACTTGAGCTCTCAGTCAATTCCCACTCCTATTCTTGACCATTGATGCAGTTAATTTGATCCTAGCCGTTTAAATGGATTTTGGCGCCAAAATCGTCACACGTGGCTAGGGGCAGTTACAGAGCAATTAATGTACCTTGGTGTGTTGTGGAGAGTTGGGGGGACAAGTTAGAGTAGTTTGGTGGCAAATGAGGAGAGTTGGCAGCAAAAACAGAGAAAGGTGAGGTGAGGTGAAGTGTTGAAGGTGGGAATGCATTAATGGATTGTGGACTGAGGTGTAGGTGTAAGGAGGTGGTGGAGATAGTAGGTGGGTGAGGTGTAAAGGTGGAGGGTGCAAGTGGTGGTGTTACAGGTAGAGATGGAGAGGTGGAAGGAGGTGAACAGTAGGGCGGTTTGGGGTGTTTATTTGACTGCAGGGTTGACCCAGGGTTTTATTTATTTAAAGTTTGGGCTGGGGTGGTTTGGGCCTAGGGGTGTTGGACTGGATTTGGATTTTTGGGATTTATTAATAAATCCGTTTGGTTTGTATAAGGTATAAGGCCCAAGGACCATTGTTGTAAATTCTGAAACTTAGAGGGACCTGAATTGCCTTTTTTCAAACTTTATTCAAGGACTAAACCTGCCAAGTTAGATAAACCAAAGGATATATTTTGTATTTATTACAATTTTAAACACCCCGGGGACCATTTATGTAATTTTACAAAGTTTAGGGGGTTAAATTGTAATTTCCTCAAAGTTATCAAAAGGGTTTCAAATTGTCATTCATGCATAGTACAAAGGTATATTTTGTAAAATTTCCATTTTTGAATACCCAGGGACTAAGTTTGCCAATTTTGAAACTTGAGGGGTAAAAATTGCCAGTTTGTGTAAACTTTTATCCAGGGATCATTTGTGAATATTTTTGGTTTCCCAAGGACTAAAGTTGACTTTTTACTCATTTAAAACCTTCAGGGACTAGTTTTGCCAAATTGTGAAACTTGAGGGACTGAAACTGCCAATTATGCAAACTTTGTACGTTTTTCATCTGTTTTTGCATATTTTGCATTTGAAACATATAAAACACACTTCTAAGATATTTTAAGTATTTTGATGCATATTTGAGTGTTTTTGGATGTTTTGGCAGTTCAGATTAGTATAAAATGATGAGTATTTAGACACTCATCACCCCTTATCCCATATGAACGTGTATCACAAGCCTTGTTGGCTTGTGATAAGTCTTGAGGACTTTAGGTAGCAAACATGTGCAAAAACTTCCTAAGTAAGCCTCCTAAATATCCTAAAAACTAACCTCCTTAAGGCACCTTCCTAGGCACCTTCCTTGCACCTCCTCTTCATGCTATAAATACAAGGCCCATTTCCTTCCTTTCTTCATAATAAAAATGCCACATATAAATCCCTAGCACCATGATCCTTTGATCTTCAAACTACAAGTTACACACAAAGTTCAAGGTCTTAGTATTCTCTACCTAGTTCTTAAGTTTGTTTGGTGATTCCATGGTTGAATTAGGAGCTACACAAGGTGATTAGGGGCTGAAGTTAAATGGTTTTCACAAGGTATATATCAAGGCTAGAAAGGGTTTCAAGAGTTATGGTGAAGGGTTTACAAGCATAGGTTTAGTGTCCTAGTTTCATACTTGACTTCCTTTCTTTAGAAAGCCAAAAGTTGTAAGCAAACCCTATTACACTTTCTTGCTCAATATCATTTTCATGCTTATTATGTTTCTTTCATGCTATATATGGTCTTTGTATTATGTTCATGATGTATAAAAATTAGTAAAACAAGTTATGGTATATATATGTTAACTTATATTATTTAAACAAGTAAACTAGTGACTTTTATGGAGAACCACGACCAAAATAGTATAACTATGAAATTTGAAACTTACTTACTGTTAAAGAGGACTTAACAAGGAAAACATAGCAATTTGAATCACCCAAAACGAGTACACGAGTCAAAAGTTATGGCCATAAGAAGTTAGCGAAACCAAAACGGCAAAACTGCCTATACCCTACTGTTTTGCATTCTGCCATTTTGAAAGTCACCCTTCTGGTCCGATTCATCAAAAAGTTAAAACACGAAAGTTGTCCGGAACGACGTTTTCGTTCAGGATCGAAGAAGCTCGAGCCCTGAAAACGCTTTCTGAGTGATAATTTTCTTCAAATTCTTAACAGCCCATTTTAGACCAAAGTCACTATATAATAGTTATGATTTAGTGAGACCAAGAGGTCTAATGACCTAAAGCCAAGACCACAACCATGGCTAAAGCCAAGGTTGAGTCTCAAGACCATGGTAACAATGACCAAGGTCACGGCAAAGCCACGGCTAAAGACCATGTAACTTTTAAAGATCAAAACTTATATATATGTTATCAAATACTACAATAGTAGGGAGCCTCATGTGAGGAGTTCATTAAGTAAGTCGTCGATATGAGTTGTGGATTTACGAATTAAAGTGTCCTGGCTCCTCGAACGTTTACTCCATGACTTCTGAATTATGTCGGCCTGAACGGTAGTAAGAGATATACAACCTATACATGTTTCATAAGCCATTTATATTCAAAGACTTACATTATATACTAAGTACTACATCATGAACATTATGCAAGACATATATAGGCAATTCTTCGTATTCTTTGACGTTACTCCAAACCTAAGTCGCAACGTTCTATTATAGGCTGCTCTTAGAGACTTTCGAGATTCGACTACCACTTTCATTTCTCATTACATAGACTTAAGGTGAGTCATAGCCCCTACTCTTTTCATACTTGTTTTAAACTCTTTTGGGGAGATACATGCTTAAACTACTTGCTTTCTCTTTTACTAAAGACAATTTTACTCATATGCTACGCTATACTTTTATACTCTTAAACATGACGTGTAGTTTTATTACGATATGTGCCTTAATGTGTTAAACCTATTCTATGCGCTATATTCTTTAACTACTGTTTAACTCCTGGATGGAGCCGATGGAGAGGTATTGATAGTACTATCGGGCTGACGCCCCTACCATTGCCATATATTCCTGACCTTGGGTGAATATAATCTAACTTTGAAGCATTTGTGCTTATTCTTTGAAGCATTTGTGCTTATTCTTGTCATGAGGTTTAGTAGGCAGTGATACTTTACATTAAGCGTGCATATATCGTATACACATATATCGAAATCATACTATATGTTAGCAGTGGGTTGTGAACACACAGGTTGCAAGTCTCTTATGGCGGGAATTGCAACTGAGTGGATTCACGATGCCTTTGCTGTGTGAATATTCTTTAAAGACTTTTCAACTGTTTTAAGACAAACTCTATGAACTCACCAACCATTGTGTTGACACTTTAGCATGTTTATCTCAGGTTAGTAAGGCGATAGCTAGTGCGTGGAACTTAGAGTCAAGCTGCATATTCTGAAGACTTACGCTTTTATCATTTACCATTCAAAACATTTTGTATACATTTATGTATCATACTTTGGAATCTCATGTTTGTAACTTTGAATTCATTAATCGAATGGTAACTTTTCAAAACATCTCATTTAGAGTTCGTTTTCTATAACTTGTACTTTGTATTATGAAGTAGCACCCCAGTGACACAGTCTTCCGCTGCGGTATTTTGGGGGTGTTACAGATTGGTACCAGAGCCTTGGTTATAGAGAACTAGGTTGCATTTAGTGCCTAGACTATAACTGCTATATACGTTAAGACTCTCCTCTTTATTTGCCTTACACACACTACATACGCATACGCTTCTTGGCAGTTGTTGGTTTAGTTCCACGCTGTTAAATGATGTGACTTTAGTATTATAAGGAGCCCCAGAGATTAGTCGAGTCATTAAAAACATGGAGCTCAGTAATAACTAATTATTTAACTTGATCTTGTGACAGTTCTTGTTTGATGAGACACAAGATTTGAGTTAAATAATATTATTTCTTAGCTTTAGGGATTTGATGACTTGATTATCTTACTATCGGCCTCAAAAGGCGGATTTTGTGTCGAAAATTCTTAAGTAGGATGATTTAGAATCTCCTTATTTAAATGGATTGGGACGCCTCTTCATTTAAATAAAGAAATTGTAAATCACCGAACCATGAGTTTATGATCCCTTACTTACATAAATTTGGACGCTTCTTTATGTAAGTAATGAGTTATAAATAAGTGGGCTTATTCACATCCGATACAACTCCTTAACCAGAACCTTAGACGAATCAGAGTAAACACCACTATATTAGAGATCCCGAATTCTCTTAGACACACCGTAAGTAGTTAACATCAACTGAACTTCGGGACGAAGTTCTCCTTAAGGGGTAGAGACTGTAATAACTCGCATTTTAAGATTACTATTCATTTTTACTATTCACTTCACTATTCACTCCCGAAAATTTTATTTCATATTCTCTTAAGTTAAACTATTTTAATGATAATCCGAGAATTTGACACTCGCTGGATCTCTGCAAAAATCACGAAACCATGTCCGAGATTTACTTTTAGGTTTAAACGTCATTCCAGCATCCCGATATGTCCATAAAACATTATAAACAATAGAAATATGATTTTCTCTCATTTTAGGACAATTCCAAAAGTTTTGGAATTTTACGTTTTCCAGTTCAGCGTTTTATGCGAATTACGCGTTTTAGACCCGCGTTTCCAGTTTTAGCAGCGTTTAAGCAACCCGATAGAACTTGTCACTCATTAAATAGGCTACGATAGGTTATATTAATAAGTTCTAACATATTTATAAATTTCATATTTTTAGGATACCCGATTTTAAGTTTCATGACTTAACGACTTACTGTTAGCGATTACCGGGACCAAAACTCACTCCGTAACTTAGATAAGACCATGACTACTCATCTAGTCACCCCTTATCCCATATGAACGTGTATCACAAGCCTTGTTGGCTTGTGATAAGTCTTGAGGACTTTAGGTAGCAAACATGTGCAAAAACTTCCTAAGTAAGCCTCCTAAATATCCTAAAAACTAACCTCCTTAAGGCACCTTCCTAGGCACCTTCCTTGCACCTCCTCTTCATGCTATAAATACAAGGCTTATTTCCTTCCTTTCTTCATAATAAAAACGCCACATATAAATCCCTAGCACCATGATCCTTTGATCTTCAAACTACAAGTTACACTACAAAGTTCAAGGTCTTAGTATTCTCTACCTAGTTCTTAAGTTTGTTTGGTGATTCCATGGTTGAATTAGGAGCTACACAAGGTGATTAGGGGCTGAAGTTAAATGGTTTTCACAAGGTATATATCAAGGCTAGCAAGGGTTTCAAGAGTTATGGTGAAGGGTTTACAAGCATAGGTTTAGTGTCCTAGTTTCAGACTTGACTTCCTTTCTTTAGAAAGCCAAAAGTTGTAAGCAAACCCTATTACACTTTCTTACTCAATATCATTTTCATGCTTATTATGTTTCTTTCATGCTATATATGGTCTTTGTATTATGTTCATGATGTATAAAAACTAGTAAAACAAGTTATGGTATATATATGTTAACTTATGTTATTTAAACAAGTAAACTAGTGACTTTTATGGAGAACCATGACCAAAATAGTATAACTATGAAATTTGAAACTTAATTACTGTTAAAGAGGACTTAACAAGGAAAACATA
This sequence comes from Artemisia argyi, assembly GCA_030686995.1. Classification (NCBI taxonomy): domain Eukaryota; kingdom Viridiplantae; phylum Streptophyta; class Magnoliopsida; order Asterales; family Asteraceae; genus Artemisia; species Artemisia argyi. Next base: position 94,910,358 of record CM060684.1, read on the forward strand.
GCAATTTGAATCACCCAAAACGGGTACACGAGTCAAAAGTTATGGCCATAAGAAGTTAGCGAAACCAAAACAGCAAAACTGCCTATACCCTACTGTTTTGCATTCTGCCATTTTGAAAGTCACCCTTCTGGTCCGATTCATCAAAAAGTTAAAACACGAAAGTTGTCCGGAACGATGTTTTCGTTCAGGAATAAAGAAGCTCGAGCCCTGAAAACGCTTTCCGAGTGATAATTTTCTTCAAATTCTTAACAGCCCATTTTAGACCAAAGTCGCTATATAATAGTTATGATTTAGTGAGACCAAGAGGTCTAATGACCTAAAGCCAAGACCACAACCATGGCTAAAGCCAAGGTTGAGTCTCAAGACCATGGTAACAATGACCAAGGTCACGGCAAAGCCACGGCTAAAGACCATGTAACTTTTAAAGATCAAAACTTATATATATGTTATCAAATACTACAATAGTAGGGAGCCTCATGTGAGGAGTTCATTAAGTAAGCCGTCGAGATGAGTTGTGGATTTACGAATTAAAGTGTCCTGGCTCCTCGAACGTTTACTCCATGACTTCTGAATTATGTCGGCCTGAACGGTAGTAAGAGATATACAACCTATACATGTTTCATAAGCCATTTATATTCAAAGACTTACATTATATACTAAGTACTACATCATGAACATTATGCAAGACATATATAGGTAATTCTTCGTATTCTTAGACGTTACTCCAAACCTAAGTTGCAACGTTCTATTATAGGCTGCTCTTAGAGACTTTCGAGATTCGACTACCACTTTCATTTCTCATTACATAGACTTAAGGTGAGTCATAGCCCCTACTCTTTTCATACTTGTTTTAAACTCTTTTGGGGAGATACATGCTTAAACTACTTGCTTTCTCTTTTACTAAAGACAATTTTACTCATATGCTACGCTATACTTTTATACTCTTAAACATGACGTGTAGTTTTATTACGATATGTGCCTTAATGTGTTAAACCTATTCTATGCGCTATATTCTTTAACTACTGTTTAACTCCTGGATGGAGCCGATGGAGAGGTATTGATAGTACTATCGGGCTGACGCCCCCACTATTGCCATATATTCCTGGCCTTGGGTGAATATAATCCAACTTTGAAGCATTTGTGCTTATTCTTTGAAGCATTTGTGTTTATTCTTGTCATGAGGTTCAGTAGGCAGTGATACTTTGCATTAAGCGTGCATATATCGTATACACATATATCGAAATCATACTATATGTTAGCAGTGGGTTGTGAACACACAGGTTGCAAGTCTCTTATGGCGGGAATCGCAACTGAGTGGATTCACGATGCCTTTGCTGTGCGAATATTCTTTAAAGACTTTTCAACTGTTTTAAGACAAACTCTATGAACTCACCAACCATTGTGTTGACACTTTAGCATGTTTATCTCAGGTTAGTAAGGCGATAGCTAGTGCATGGAACTTAGAGTCAAGCTGCATATTCTGAAGACTTACGCTTTTATCATTTACCATTCAAAACATTTTGTATACATTTATGTATCATACTTTGGAATCTCATGTTTGTAACTTTGAATTCATTAATCGAATGGTAACTTTTCAAAACGTCTCATTTAGAGTTCGTTTTCTATAACTTGTACTTTGTATTATGAAGTAGCACCCCAGTGACACAGTCTTCCGCTGCGGTATTTTGGGGGTGTTACACTATGAGTGCCTACTTCACTCCTATGTCGAGCTGGCTAAGAAGCTCCTAACATGGGATCATTAGAATTTACTCATGCATTAAATACAACCAATAAAATCTAGTGCACGTCAGTTCATGTTTCCTAAGACGTTCAAGCATGTTACCAATTGGAGATCTGCCAGTTTTCTTAAGCCTAACATCGAAATCATTCATCCAATACAACCATAAACAAGTAATCAACACATAATTAACATCTAGGTTTCATTAGATTTAAGCGAACACAAGATAGATCTAGCCTATCATGATGGAATTAAGACAAGAACAAGATGTAGACAACCAACACATAGACATATTGATTGAATTAAAAGAATACTTATCTCAATTACACATGAAAGGGTTCAAGGGCTGAGAACCCTTGAAAAACCTGTAAAGTTCGTTCTAAGTTCGGCCTTAGGGTTTCTCCAAAACTTCTCTCTTTTTTTTTGAATGAAAATTAGAAAACTATATATAGGAAATTGAGGCTGACGGCGTCAAGACCAAATTGGTGACGCCATCATCTCGCCGCCAAAATACTTCTCGGACTGCCTTGATCTACTTCTGACGCCGTCACGTTATAACTTTTTCCAGGCCGTCACGTATTTTACTCTTGACGCTCTTCCTTGTGACGCCTTCATTTCTGCACTGGGTCGTCATGAAAATTACTCTTGACGCCGTCAGGATTTTACTCTTGACGCCGTCACCTACTGTTCCCAGCAAGGAAAATTAAGTCTTTGGCGTTTTCTTCACTTTTATGCTCCAAAAACGTCCGAATTGCTTCCTTTTCCAGATTTCACTCCCAAAGTACCTAAAATCACAAAAGGAACGATTTAGGGCAATATTTGATCAAATAAATTCAATTCCGGGCTTAAATGACCCCCTAAAAGTGGTTCATTTTTCGCCTCATCAGTGTTTAAGACTTAAAAAAAATTATATTAAACTTGTTTTACTTAAGTGATGAAAATCATAAACTTGGTCGTACAAAAGGAGTGCCAAGATGGGAAACATGGATTTTGATCCTACAAAAAAATGGTTAGTTGGTGATATATATAATCAAGCTTGTAGTTACCACACATAATGCAACCACAATAACAACTCAAAAATGATCAACCAACAATGCAAGTAAGTAAGTAGAAAAAGATGTCATTTCAATTAAAATTTGACTTTTAAAAGTCAAAGACAAGAAATGAAAAAGATCCTCCTACTTCTAAAAACAAAATGAAAAATAACCAAGAAATAAAAAAAATCAAATCCTACTTTCCTAAATAGGGCAAAAGGCCTCCAAATGTTGTCTAGGATTTATTTGGGTGGGAAAGAGCATCCAAACGTTCTATGACGTGTTGGAATGCAAAACGGGTTTCGTCTAGGAATTGGTGAAGCAACAATTTGATGCTTTCACCCATTTTCAACATTTGCTCACAATGTGAGCAAACATGGGGATGAGTGGGTGGAAATGGGTTGGTGTTGGTTTCTTGGTTTGAGGATGGGTTGGTTTTTGGTTCTTGGGTGGAGGATGGATTTGGTATAGAGTCAAGCAAGGTGGTTTGAAATTCCATTGCTTGATGGAGGTGATTCTCGACCATGCTTTGAATTTCCTCATAGGAAGGAAAGAAAGCTCAAAGGTTTGGGCTTGAGAATGTGGTGGAGTTGGGTGATCATGGTTTTTAAAGTTTGGTTCTCCATAAAGAGGACCATGGATGTCATGGTAGATAGGGTGAAACAACAATGGTTTGGGTTGGTGGTACTCTTGTTGTGGTGGTTGGTTGTGGTTAAAATTCTCATTTTGGTCAAGAAATGACCTTGGTATTTCATTTGCAAAAGGTGGTGGTTGAGTTGGTCTTGGTGGAAGATCATTGAGATCTTGGACAAAAGGATGTGGTGATGTTGGAGGAGACCCAAATAATTCCATAGGTTCAAGTTTTGATAATGGTGATGGTGATGGAGTTTTGGATGGTTAGGTTGGAGCACTTGGTGGAGTTGGGTCAATGGGTGATTTTGTTGGTGGTGGAGTGAGCTCATTGGGTTCATTGGGTGATGGAGATAGAGATGCAAGGTTTAGAAAATGTTCATTTTTTATTGGTGAGGTGAATTCATCCGAGGATGATGAGCTTAGGTTGATGGATTGGTTAGACCAAAGTGGTTTGACACTTATCCGGGCAGTTTTCCGAACGGGTCTTGATGGTTGAGAGGTGATAGTTGACTTAGTCATTGTTAAAATTGTTTAAAGATCAGAGATTGTGATGGGGAAGGTGTGATTTGATAGTGTTTAGGATGGTTTAATTTATAGTGATGAAGAAGTGTGGGAAGGAGTGTTTGGATTTGATGTTAGGCCATACAAAAATGGAGATTCCTAATGATTTGGAAGACTAATGTGGGTTGTCAAATCATGGAAGTCAATCCAATGAAAATGGTGAAGTAGGAAGACAAAGATTTGCACTAAATGCTTAGTGGTTTTGGCAAATTTGTTGAAGGTATATGTCTCAGGGATTTCAAGGAACCTTTGGAAGGGTTCCTTCCTTTATGTGTGAAGGTTCCTTGAGGTAGTTATGGGTATTTTTGAAATTTGGCGGGAAATGGTTTTCTTTGAGTTATAAGGAATGAGAACTACCCTATTGTTCCTAACAAATTGCAAGAAATTGGTTTCTATCTAAAAGGATGGTATTTTGTTGATTGGATGTTGAAATGTTGAAAGCTAAAAGAAAATTTTGCAGGAAATCTGGCAGAACCCTCAGATTACACAGGCGGAACCCGTGTGAGGGTTCCATTGGATCCGTTGGGCCATTTCTGGGTTGCCCAAAAATTACACTGGCGGAACCCATTCTAGGGTGCCGCTAGATCCGCCAGACCTGAAAAATTAGACTGTCCGCGATTTTGACTCACGAGACGATTTTCAAATTTTTCGAAAACTCCTAAAATCAAAAATATAATGCATATCTGGTTAGGAAATGCAAAAAATGGACATGTAAACACGCATACCATTGGACTTTGACCGGCGGCTAGCGAATTTCACTATACTTAGTGAAAATTTCATAAACATGAAAATTTGACAACATGCCAAATGTTGTCTACCTGCATCATAATTAGTTAAGACATGTTCCAAATAGTATCACAAATTGTACCGATACACAAATACATAACAACCATTGTTTAAACGACTAAATTGTTCAAATAGCACCTAGTGCCAAACACTCCTGCACACCCGCACTCATTGATGGTCAATCTTCTTCTTGAGCTTTCCAAGGAATCTTCCAAGATTCTTAAACATCCCCTTTGTTTGCTTGAACTCTGCTGACTCATTTGGAATATCCGGAAGTTGGGAAAGGTATTCTAGAGGTGGGAGCCTAGAGTTGGGCAGAGGAAGATGATGAGGAGGTAGGAGGATGAGGACGTTTTCCTTGGGCTTTGTACACTCTCTTATCACTTAGTAGGACAAAGGTGTGTGGAATGAGAGAGTAGTCAAGGCGAAGACCGTTAGGAGTTGGTGGAATGGGAGAGATGAACCTAAAGAGACGGGTCAAGAGCATTCCATACGGCATAGCCATTGTGCCATGCACGGGAATGTCGGCCATTCTCTTGGCCATGTAGTAGGAAAGGTTGAAGGGTTGCCTAATGGACAAGGAGTAGAGCATGTAGCAAAGGCAAAGATTTATATGATCTCGGTTTCCTATGGTTCTAATGACATTGGCTCTAAGGACTTCCTCCCATTTCTTGAATTGGGGCTTGAGTTCATTAAGTTCCATTGCATATGGGTCCTTATCAACCTCATTTCCCGAACGGGTTCTCCTAGTGTTGGTTGTCCTAACGAAGAGGTGGTTACGAAGTTCATCTTTGGACACAAGAGGGGTGTCATAGGGATGGATGCGGTCAAAGAGTGTGTCAAGAGTTGAGAGGGAGTGCAAGTCGGAGTAGATGCAAGTACCACGGTTTGGGACACCTAGGATTTGAGCAAAATCCTCAAGAGTGAAGGAGTATTGATGACTAGTAGCCCTAAAGTTGATAGACATGCGACCATACTCATCCGTGGAGAGAGTGACGGATGCATAGAATTCTAGAATGAACCTAGGACAAATAGGCTCGTCGATTTCTAAGAGACACTCAAAGTTGATTGTAGCAAATTCCGTGTAGAGGTTTGTGCCTTCTAGGAAGGACGGGTCAATGGTTCTAACCTCATGGACATAATGTTTTTCTAAGGCTTTGAAGACATCGACTTGAGTTGGGGTAAGGCCTTTGGTTTTTTGTTGTTTGGGTAGGTACTTAATGGTGTCCTTGTAGTCGTAGTGGGTTAGAGGAGGCATGATGATTCCTATAAAAACAAAATTTCACATTTTAGTCTAAGTAAACGACTATAGTAATGTGGGTGTTCTAGTGTGTGCCTATATGAAAACAATGTGGAGGTGCGGTTATCTTGACTCATTTTAATGCTTCAAAAACGTTTTTAAAATGCAAGTTTTGTTATAAAACAAAAGATAACCCAAGCGCTCCTAGTTCAATGTAGCTTAGTTTGAATGTACCCGAAAATACATATTGGTTATGTATTCCCTTTAGCATTCAAGAGACATTATGCAAGTGATGTTTTAAACATAACGTTTTGATTTTGTATTCTCAATGTGAGACGAAAAAATATTTGTCCTATTTGTGAGAAATTTTTGGAAGAATTTGACATGGGGCGTTTTAGTAAACATGTTTACACTTAGTAAGAATGCAATTCCTAATTATGGAAAACATGATTAGTTTTGTTAAACACCTAATTTCATGCATGAATTTCTCAAGTTAATGCATAACCCCAAGTTTTTGTTTTTGTGCAAAAATAGAATTCCTAGACTCAGATAAGGATTGTAATCAAGTTTAGAATACTTACAATGATGATTGTTTTGCAATGTGAGTGAAAGGAATACCAAGAAATCGCAGGTATGGATGGATGGTAAAGTGAATAGTAGCAGTTTGGAAATGGTGGTATGGGATAATGGGTGTTTGGTTTAATATAAACAAAGAAAATGTTTCTGTAGGTCGGTGGATACGGCGGAACCAAAACTTGGGTTCCGTCCGTTGTGGCTGAGGGTTCCGCCGACCCTGCTGAGAAAAAGAGTTATGGATTTGTTTTGATTTTTGTGATTTTTGTCTAATATCTAGAACTACAACATAGGTTCCATGAGTCCTAAGCCTAGCCTAAGAAGATTAAAAGGTTCTCGTTTAAGGGGTTTCGTGAGAATGTCGGCTATGTTGTCTTCGGAAGAAACTTTCTCAATTAAGATATTTCCTTTTTTAATGTTGTCACGAAGGAAATGATGACAGATTTCAATATGTTTGGTACGAGCATGTTGAACCGGGTTTTTGCTAAGATCAATGGCACCTTTGTTGTCACAAAGAATTATGATGTCATTAAGTTGAATTCTGTAGTCGACAAGAGCTTGCTTCATCCAAAGAGCTTGTTGACATGCCTTTTTCGCCGAAACGTACTCGGCTTCCATTGTTGAGATAGCAAGAGCCGTTTGCTTCTTAGAGAACCATGAGGTGAGACAATGTCTAACAAAAGTACAAATACCACTTGTGCTTTTTCTATCAACATAGTCACCGGCATGATACGAGTCGGCATACACTATGGTGTCTATTCCCGTTCCTTTGGGATACCATAAACCTAAATGTGTAGTGCCCTTAAATACCTAAAAATCCTTTTAACGGCTTCGAGATGAGTAGTCTTAGGATCTTCTTGAAAACGAGCACATAGACAAACACTAAACATAATTTCGGGTCTACTAGCCGTTAGGTAAAGTAGACTACCAATCATACCTCTATATTTAGTGCTATCTACGGATTCACTTTCCTCATCCTTGGTGAGTTTAGTTTCCGTGGACATGGGTGTTTTGATTGGTTTCGAATCTTCTAATCCAAATTTCTTAAGCATGTCCTTAATATATTTAGATTGGTTAAAGAAGATACCATCTTCTAGTTGTTTAATTTGGAGTCCTAAGAAAAAGTTGAGTTCTCCCATCATACTCATTTCAAACTCGTCATGCATGATTTTTGAGAAATCCACACATAATTCTTGACAAGTTGATCCGAATATAATGTCATCAACATAGATTTGGACTATGTTAATATGTGAATCTTTCTTCTTAGTGAAGAGAGTATTATCAACTAAGCCCGTGGTATACTTATGGTCAACTAGGAAGGTTTTAAGTCGATCATACCATGCTTTTGGAGCTTGCTTAAGCCCGTAAATAGCCTTTTTTAAGTTTGTAAACATGATTTGGTTTTTCAAAATCGATGAAGCCCGGTGGTTTAGCAACATACACTTCTTCATTAATGACTCCGTTTAGAAATGCACTTTTGAGGTCCATTTGAAAGAGTTTAAAATTGTGTGCACATGCATATGCAAGTAAGATTCTAATTGACTCGAGCCTAGCAACCGGAGCAAAAGTTTCATCGTAGTCAATGCCTTTTTGTTGATTATATCCTTGAGCAACTAGCCTAGCTTTGTTTCTAGACACAATTCCATTTTCATCCATTTTATTACGAAAGACCCATTTTGTTCCAATTATCGTTTGACTCTTTGGTTGAGGAACTAATGTCCATACATCATTCCTAACAAATTGGTTTAACTCTTCTTGCATTGAAATTACCCAAGACTCATCCTTAATGGCTTCATTAATGTTTTTCGGTTCAATGGTTGACACGAAACAAAAGTAGTTGTTTTCATTTTGAACTTTTGATCTTAGTGTTCTTTCGTTAATATTGCCTATGACACTATCTAATAGATGACTTTTAGATTCTTTGACATTGACAAGTTCTTTGTTTAATAGTTCATCTTCCTTGTCATTACCTAAGATCTCTTGACTTTCTATTGCTTGGCTTTCAACTAAGTCATCATCTACCAAAGGTGATGTCTTAGAGGGAGGTGGACTCTCGTCAAATGTTACGTTCAACGATTCCTCGACTCTTAAGGTTTCTTTTTTCAAAACAATGTAAGCTTTACTATTTTGTGAATATCCAAGACACTTTCATAATACTTTGGGTCAAATTTGGTGAGATAATCCTTGGTGTTAAGAATGAAGCATTTACTCCCAAACAGTCTAAAGTATCCTAATGTAGGCTTTTTACCTTTATATAGTTCGTAAGGAGTTTTCTTCAAAAATGGTCTAATTAAGACTCGATTTAAAATGTACGTTGATGTGTCAACGACATTACACCAAAACTTTTGTGGAATGTTTTGTTCATTAAGCATTGTTCTACTCATCTCTTGCAACGTCCGGTTTTTACGTTCTACTACACCATTAGATTGAGGGGTACGTGGTGCTGAAAAGTTATGAGTAATACCATTAATATCACAAAAGTTTCCAAATTGAAATTCATTATCAAATTCACGACCTGATCTGTTCTAATTGACACAATATTAGACCCTACTTGATTTTGAATTTTCTTACTTAGAATCTCAAATTTATCAAAAGCTTCATTTTTACTTTTCAAAAATTTTGTCCAAGTATATCTTGAGTAATCATCGACTATGACCAAAGTGTAGAAGTTACCTCCATAACTTTGTATAGCGGATGGACCAAATAATTCCATATGCAAAAGTTCTAGACACCTAGATGTAGAAACCAAGTTTTTAGCCGTATGGTTACTATGGACTTGTTTACCGACTTTGCAAGCATCACAAAAGTGTTGGTCATATTTTAACTTAGGTAGGTTTTGAACTAAGTCTTTGGAGGAGAGGTTTTGAATTAGTCTCATGTTAGCGTGTCCGAAACGTCTATGCCATAAAGTTGAAGATTCATCTAATGAAGTAAGACAAAGTTTGTCTCTAGATGTTGGATCCATCTTCATGACGTATACGTTGTTCTTAAGAACACCTTTGGCTATGGTTATACGATCTTTAAGTATTTTACTTCCGTTTTCACTAAAAAGGGCATTATACTTATTACGACAAAGTTGACTAATACTAAGGAGATTAAAACCTAAGTTATCAACATGAGCTACATCATCTATAAAAAGGGAGTCATGAGAGATTGTACCTTTTCCGATGATTTTGCTCTTAGCTTTACTACCAAACGTAACATTACCTCCATCACATTTGTGATAAGTAGTGAAGAGGCTTTTGTTACCCGTCATGTGCCTTGAACAACCGCTATCTTTAATCCATTCATCCGGTTCCAAACAAACTTTGAGGCACACCTCATTTGAGTAGTGAGCCATGAGAGCAATATCATCATTCTTTGGCTCATAGTCATCTCCTTCATAGCCACTCCAAGCACCACCCATAAAAGCTTGTTGAGGCTTGCTCTTGGGTGGTTTTGGACATTCTCCTACTAGATGACTTGTGTCTCCACACCTATAGCATTTCCTTTCAACCTTTCCTTTCCTATCATCACGATCTTTTCAGAAAGTTTTTTTGTCATCTTTAGGTTGCCTTACAAACTTCCCTCTTCTACGAAAGAACTTCTTTAAGTCTCTAACGGCCATAGCATATTCCTCATCATCACTATCCGAAGTAGATTCTTCATCATCACTTGATTGGACTCTAGCTTTCAAGGCAATGGACTTAACTTTTTCTTTCTTGCCTCTAACTAATTCTGAATCTTTTTCCATTACCATTTCATGAACTTTGAGGTTTCCAATTAGCTCGTCAAGTGACATGCTTGAAAGATCCTTGGATTCTTCAATTGCCGTCACTTTTGCTCTCCACTTCGGATGGAGTGCTCTAAGGAATTTCCTGACAAAATTCTTACTACAAAAAGATTCATCGAGTGCTTTAAGTGAAGTAATAATAGTGTTAAACCTAGCAAATGCATTATCAATAATCTCATCTTCAGGAATAACAAATTGTTCATATTGTTGAACAAGGAGATCAATTTTGTTATCCTTAAATTGTGAGTTTCCTTGATGATGACTATTAAAGATTGCCAAATATCTTTGGCGGTTTTACCCATAAAGACTCTTTCATATTCTTTCTTAGGCAAAGCATTGTAAAGCATCATTTTAGCTTCATTATTTTTAGCAATCAATTTCTTTTGATCATCATCTTTAGTATTAGAAGCTATATTATCACCATCAATGATTATATACCATAAATCTATATCTTTAGATTTCACGTAAGTTTCAAAACGGTTTTTCCAATATATAAAACCATTTGCTTCAAAAAGTGGTGGTCTTTGCATAGATTTTCCTTCTTTGTAATTTTCAAAATCCATGGATCGTTTCAAGTTTTAAAACACAATATATTTTAAAAGCTTGAGTAACGTACCTCTTGATGCCAATTGTGGAAAACTAGAAGGGGGTTGAATAGTTTACCATTTAAAATCTTGTTAACTTGTTTAGTTATCTTTTGAAACTTTCCATTTTGATCAAAGATATATACACAAACACAATATATAACATGCAAGTATAAAGAAAGAAACGATCAAACCACAAAACGAGTATTTATCGTGGTTCGGCTACAAGGACTCTTTTTCCTTGCCCTACATCCACGCCCCGAGTATCCAACTCGAGAGTTTCTTTCACTAGTCAACAAGCTCCTTTCACCGGCGGAGAAAACATTACACGTCGCTTATACACGTTTACCGACACTAAGCTAGATGTTGAGTTCTTTTACAAGGGTACAACCACTCCCGTTAGTTCTTTTACAAGGGTACAACAACTCCCGTCACACTTTGTATTTTGAGGACTAAAATACTAACCGATCACTACTGAAAATACACAATCAAATGAAGTGTAAACTACACAAGTCTACACAATGCTAAGCTAACAAGTCTTGCAACGTTGTGTTAAATACTTGTAACTTTTTATGAACTCGTGAACTTCTTTGCTACAAAAAGAAACTTCACATATGAGAGGTTAAAGGGTTAGATGAAAGAATGAATGAATGTGTGTGAAAATATGATGTAGAGTGATAAGCCAAAAATCAAACTTGTGGCTTAGTATTTATAGCAAAACCTTCTGCAGGTCTGGCGGATACGGCGAAACCCTCAGATGGGTTCCGCCCGGGTACCCCCAGGGTTTCGCCGGGCTTGCAGTTGGTTTTGCAATAAATCATGCAAACCAAACAATGTCACATCTCATAACACCTAGTCAAACACAAAACTTGTGCAAGCAACTTATGGTTAGTCAAACACACTTTCTTTAAATAAATGTATATAGACAAAAGTTACCATAAATGTGATGTGACATTTATATTTTAAGAAATAAAAAGTGTTGTGTTTTATGAAATGTAAAATGTAGCAAATGGCTAGTTATGCAAGTCTTAAAACTAAGATTATGATTTACTTGGAAACTAAAGTTTACATTTTGTCGTTAACAAAACTTAGCAAAGATCGTAAAATAGAAATAACGTTTTTAGGGGATATTTGTATTAACAGTTTTGGTGCAAACCACTACTAAACTTCTTCCAATGATCAAGTTTGTTTCTTTGTTGAGGTGTGACTTAGAGTCACGACTTGTGCCTTTATTTATAGTGTAAATGGAACCCTAGCACGGCTCTGATCAGTTAATACAAGCAAATGATCGGTCTCATCATTGAAGTGGCTTATTAATGTAGAAGATATAACTATCATGTGAAGTACGCCGAGCATTTGGTGTAAAACCAGCGAGCTTTGTTTCGTGTAACCGGCGCTTTTATAATATATAATCGGCACTCTTCATGTTTGAATCTTGTATATATAGTTGACCAAGGACACCCGTAAGCGGCGTTCTTTCTCCTTATAAGAGGCGTGCTTTAGTCCAAACTATGTCTTTTTCCTTATATGTCCATAAAGTCATACTTTTCGTGCGTTTCTTGTACTTTCCTCCAAACTATTGTCCTGCACATATATTTTCATATTAAGTACCAAAAGACCTAATAACATGGTCAATTATCATATATTTCACATAATATTGGGGGTAAAAATATGTATAATACGAGACTCATCACTCTTCTTAATCACAAGAGACAAAAACTCCAAACAACTCAACATCTTCTAAATATTCCCTTAAACCTCTTACACATTCATACCTTTTTGACTCACACACTCTCCCACACAATATTCACTCTTACAATATTCCCTCACTTTATACATTTCCCATACATCTTTCTTATACATACATACACTTCCCAATACACACACTACTTCTCTACACACACACTTACACTCCCAATACCTTTACATTCAAGATACACACACTTCACTCACATACCTCTCTTCACACACACAAGGCTCCCCATCATATCACCCTTACATATTCCTTACACCTTACACCCATCATATCCAATCTAACTCATTCCATCACAACCCCAACAACTTTACATTCAAATTTACACACACTACTCACAACCATCTCACTGTCTACACATACTAGGCTCCCCATCACATCCAAATCTTACTTATTCTCTTACACACTCTTACACCTCCAACATCTTTATTTTCAAAATACACACACTACTCACAACCATCTCATTCTCTACACACACTAGGCTCCCCATCACATCCAACTTTCTACATATTCCCTTACACACATCTCTTCACTCTTACTCAATCCAACTCATACCTTATATTCCTTACACACTCTTCATCTTAACCATTCATTCCCTTACAACACATCTCAACCATCCATTTATCCTTCCTCCCCAAGAAATGAAATATCTCTTGGAATATTCTCTTCTTAACCCAACCATGGTTCACTTCTAACCAAACTATGGTTAGTTCCCAACTTACCCCATTCTCACCCAACCATGGTTAGCTCTTAACCGCACCAAGGATGGAACATTCCCTTGGATACACCCTTTAACCTAACCATGGTTCACCTTCTAACCTAACCATGGTTTATTCTCTATACACTTCTTTCTAAACCTAACCATGGTTACTTCTTAACCTAACCTCTCACACTCTTCCCTATAGAGCAATATCCCATGGCATATTCTCTTCTCTCTTTTATTCCATGTGAGGAATACCCATTATACCCCTACCCAATTATCTCTTCTATTCTTTCTATCTTTGATAATTAATTTCTTATAAACACTTCACAAAAAACATTTCCAAATTGGCTATTTGAGTTGGTAAACCTTAGATTGATTAATGTTAAGGTTTATTGTGAAGTACAATTGGAGGTTTATCAAGGTTAGGTATTTAAAAGACCAAAACCCAAGTTTTGGGAAAACTGTTACATAGTCCCTGGCGCGTCACCCACGCGTTGACGCGTGGGCATCGCGCCGGGCTCGATAAAATTTTCCCAAGTTGGGTTTTTGCCTATAAATACGCCACCTTGGCTCCTGTATTCCTCACCCCTTGTCTTCTTTCTCTCTACATTCTTTCTCTCTAACCCTCTAATTCTATCTCTTGTGTTCTTAGTTAAACACACTAACATCTTTGAAAGAATACATCTCCTTGCAAGGGAAGAATCTCAAGAACTTAATCCACTCTTGTGATTGTATCGAGGGTCTTCTATCTATACCCTTTCTATTAGAATCGAGTCACTAGGTTAGGTTAGGACTTGGTTGAACAAACACTTATTCTATCATTCAATTTGTTTGTAAGGGAAGTCTTGTGTCTTGGTGACCAAGCCTAGATCATTGGGGATCTAGTTGGGGTTTGATACTTCCGGGTGGAAGTTTTGGTTGTGGTCTAGGTGACCAAGTGTAAGTCGAATCACGAGATTCTTTAGGGTGGTTTCTGAGGGCGGAATATCGTGAGAGTAACTCCTTCTTTGTGAGCATCGATATTGGTCAATATCGGTGGAGTGAATTGTAACGGTTTGTAGTCCACCGAAAGGATTATACTAGTAGAATAGTATTGTGTCGTGGATTCGCAACTGGACGTACGGATGGTATAAACCCCCCATCCCGAACCAGTATTTATCGTGGTGTCTCTTTACTCGCTTTATATACATGTGTTTGTGTTAGTGGTTACTCTTGCTTAAACCACTTGGTGCTCTTCTTGGCTTAAAGTTTTTAAACATCTAAAAAGCTGAAGAAACCGTATTCACCCCCCCCCCCCCCCCCGGTTCTACAATTATAGATCACTTTACTTTTGATTCACGGACATATCAAAGGGTTATGCACATGTTATATAAAAAGAGGCATATGCATATTGGAGGTTTCGAAAACAACTAGACGAGTACCCATGCATAACAACTAGATTTTTTAGTGACAAACAATTATAGTTACACAAAACATTTAACCAATGCATCATTATAAATCTATGCCGCTATAAATCATGTTGCTATGCACGGGTACTCGTCTAGTTTTATATATTGATGTATGTTTCAATTTTTCTTTCCTTTATGTAACATAGTCAAAAATAGAGTCGCGTTCGAATAGAAAGTCAACAAATTTTACAAAGTCTAAAAAGTCATTTATAATGCGACACGTTTCCCGCCAACCTAATCCTCCTCATTTTTTTTCAAAATTTTCAGTCAAATGGCAGTTTTACCATTTGATGCATTTTTTAATTTAATCCCCAAACTTAAAATTGTCGTAACTTTCAAACGCCAAACTTTTACAAAAAGCCGATTTCATTTTAATTTTCAGAATTTAATTTTCTATAATTTGGTGTGAATTTTGATATATAAGTTGAATTTGTTTTTAGATTTTAAGTAGGTATTGATTTTTTTTGAAATTTTCGGTTTCTTCAGCCCTAACTTGTCTAACTTAAAGGTTGAATTACACAAAACTTAAAACATGAAAGTTGCAGATTTTTTGCCGCGCTTTACCTAGAAATTTGAATTACACAATTCTGATATGATATGAGTGAGATATCGCATTTTGAAAATGACGTTTTAAACATATTTATGCACAAAAGGTGTTTGATAAAATGCCTAAGAGAGATTTTTCTTGTAAATGTACATTTAAATGCACCAATGGTGTACCACAATTATAAAGAAAGTGGCAATCTATAGCGTACACACATTTAATAAAGCTCGGATCAATTGGACATCACTGCAAAATTAATAAGTTACCCGCCTAGCTGCAAATAATCTCAACTTTGGCCAAAAGTCTAAGGCTATGTTTGGCGCGGAGCTTTTTGGGACAATGTGCGGTGAGTAATGAGCTTTTTTATTTTTAGTGTTCGTTTGGCAAAAGAGCGGTGAGCTTTGCTATTTTTTAGGAATGCTCATTTATCCAATACTTCGCCTGTGTTTGGCAAAATTAGCTGTGAGCAATATCAGTGAGTTGTGAGTTGTAGTTGCAGCTCACTGCTCACCGTTCATAGCTTCTTAAAGAAACATTGGAAAAATGAGCTTTCCTAAAAAATAGCAAAGCTCACCACTCTTTTGACAAACGAACATTAAAAATTGAAAACCTCATTGTTCACCGCTCATCGCCTCAAAAAGCTGCAAAAAGCTTTGCGCTAAACATAGCCTTCTTTAAGAAGCAGTGAGTGGTGAGCAGTGAGCAGTGAGCTGTTGATACTGCTCACAACTACTACTCACAACTCACTGCTATTGCTCACAGCTACTTTTAACAAACACACCCTAAAAAACATTTAACTTGTATAATCAAAACCTCTTACATTACACTATGGATAAACTTATATAATAGCAGAGCATCACATTTAGTCAAAAATATGTTTGTGTTTTTTGGGTTTTCTTTTGAAAGTACTGATTGTGTGTTATGCTTTTATGTTTTGATTTGCGTATAGGGTATGTGTGAAAAAACTTTGATTCGAGTTTTTGTAAAATCAATCAATCACAATATAAATGTAATATAACTATACTAAAGTTAAAAAGCAATAATAACTAGGAAATATAAAATGCAAAATCAAAGGTAAGAATTGGAGAGATCAAACCAAGACACCGAAATTTATAGTGGTTCGGTAATGAAGCTCCCCGTCGCCCTACTCCACTCCCCGAGTACCCAACTCGAGAGTTCACTACACGTCAATAAGCTCCCTTCAGGCGGAGAAACTCATACAACGTCGCTTATCACAATTTCCGACACTAAGCTAAATGTTGAGTTCTAATCTTGCTAAAACCAATCTCATACACGATCTACCTGATACGTGGGAATCGCACCAGGCTTTACCTCTCAAGGGATCTTGAGAAGCTTACAACCCCCACCAAGCAGTGTACCTGATCGTTGTAGTATAGTATAGTGACAAGTACCGGGGGATTGATCGTTCAGCTAGGAATAGTGTCGTTAGGATTGAAATTAATCTAACTAGGTCTAAAGGTGAAGGATGATTCTTTTTGTATTTTTATATTTTATGAAAAGCAAGTAAAAATCTCGGGTTTTGGGAGAGTGGGCAGAATTAGTTGCTAATCAACTAACCCAAAAGCTACTAATTAAACTAATTAACAAGAAAAGTAAACTAGGGTTCTACAAGATAAGTGAAGCATGTCTACCCATGATATGTTACTCCTTGCTAGCTATCTAATCCTACCTATTGAATTTTAACCTTGTTTTAATTGACGGGTTGTATTCCTTAATACCATTCATGGGGTGGCGTACTTACTTCCCCAATCCTATAAGCTCCTACTTCACTCCTATGTCGAGCCGGCTAAGAAGCTCCTAACATGAGATCATTAGAATTCGCTCATGCATTAAATACAATCATAAAAACCTAGTACACATCAGTTCATGTTTCTTAAGACGTTCAAGCATGTTACCCTATGGAAGTCTGCCAGTTTTCTTAAGCCTAACATCGAATTCATTCAATCAAAACAAGAATCAATAGGAAACAAGAATTATAAACTAAACCAACTAGATCTATTGAAGTTGTCACGCCTTAATTGATGGAGATAGACACACACATCAACAAGCCCCTCATTGATGGAGATAGACACAACATCAACAAGAAATCAATGAGATCTAATCAATTATATACAAGTTTCACATAATCACAAGTAGACACAAGGTGAATTAGCAAATCATCATCAAAGAAGAGAAAACAACAATGATAATGGAAAACATAATTACGACAGAATCATCAAACCAATACATGATGTTTATGGAGTGATTGAAACCCTCTAAGTTGCTGGAAAAACACCTACCTAAACCCAGGAATCGACCTTATGGTTTAGGGCTTACAAAAAGTGAAGTTATGATGTTATATTTACAGGCATGTTTTCTGTCGGCAAGGCTTAACGCCGTTAGGTCGTTTCTCTTGACGCCGTCAAGACCATTTATTCACCAAATTGTAGATCTTTTCGTCCTCTTCACGTGGGCTTTTGAATCACCTAAATCCGAGTTCGTATGCAAAAGTTATGAACAAAACAATATCAGCTACTCCGCGCGCAGTTTTGACAAGTTCACACGTGACGGCCTTGGGTGATGCCTTCACGTTTCTTCTGGGCCGTCACCACTTTTACTATTGATGCCGTCAAGATTTTCTTCTTGACGCCGTCAGGTATTGTTCCCAGCATGGAAAATTAAGTCTTTGGCATTTTCTTCACTTTTATGCTCCAAAAACGTCCGAATTGCTTCCTTTTCCAGATTTCTCTCCCAAAGTACCTAAAATCACAAAAGGAACGATTTAGGGCAATATTTGATCAAATAAATTCAATTCCGGGCTTAAATGACCCCCTAAAAACGGTTCATTTTTCGCCTCATCATATACCCTTACACTTGAGATTTGCTTGTCCTCAAGCAAATGCGCTTTTATTCTACTCAAAATACAAGTTAGGGGTCATTTAACACTAATATAAAAGTAATTACAACAAATAATCGTTCCACTAAAGACCAATAGACAAGCACGGAGGTCATATACTAGCACCTCACAAATAGTGTTTAGATACTCACATCTCTCGGGTGTAATAAAGTATAGATTACAATATGGAAACGAAAGATATCTCTCACTACCTGTCATAGCAAAATAGATTACCATAGACTTGGGAAAGGATCAAACCTCCAACACATGGCGTAAGCACCTAGGATAAACTATCAAAGAGGTCTTTTAAAAGGGTTGTAACGTTAGGTGTAGGGATATGAAATACACGGTTTTGTTGGATAAAGGAAGTCTTTACTGGTGGCGAGTTAACAATCTTGGTTAATTACATGTACAATATGGCGTTGCTAAGCCAAGACTAGACTCGACTTAAGCTAATAAATGAAAAATAACAAAAACATGAAATGAACATAGAATGAAAAGGGATGGTAGTCCGTATGTTTTTTCTCTTTTTCTTTTTCTATATTTTTTTTTTCTTGATTTTTTTTTTTTTTTTTTTTTTTTTTGCATACACTCTTACCCCACCATCCAAAATAATACATCGTAGGGAATGAACATTTCCCATACACTTGAATCTTTACATACTTTACAATAAACTAAACTAATGACTCGAATTAAGAAAATCAAAACACTTGGAGTACTTTTAAGATTAACGCACATATGGGGGTAATAATAAGATGTTCTTCCCCATTACTCCATAAAATAAGTACTTTACCCATGAGTCCCAATCATCCTAAAACAATATGTACTAGGATATGACTCGACTTAGCAACCATGTAATCAATTAGATAATTAACTTAAGGTTTAACAAATAACAATAATGCACTAAAAATGAGCGCATACACGGAAGGCTAAGGCGATTTGGGTGTACATTGAAGTGGGGTGTAACAAATTCTTCCTTTAAGTAAGATGCTTAAAGTTAGAAACGAAAAGATAGGCTCGGAGGGGTGTACTAGGGGTTTCGTGTACTAAAAATGAGTACAACGCTAAGGTGTGGGAAAAATTAGTTGACTTAACTAGCCAAGTAATATGACTTAAATTGTCAAGTAATTATAATACGGGTTTAACACAAGGGTGATCCTAATTCCTCTTATCATGTCGTAAATCCTACCACACGAATGTAGTCTCACTAGCGGTCTCGGGATGTATCACTAACGCAAGTTCTAGAATCTAAATGCTACCGGTACACTCATAAGCACTAATAGTAAATGCTTTTCCGATCAAATCTAAAGGCGAACCTCACATATTTGGGTGGAAAATTTTTCTGAATAGTACGGTTATGTGCTAGTCATACAATCTCCTATCCATGAGACGCTTGCTATGGCTAAAGTTTCACTCCTAAATGTTGTAAAAATTTTTAAATTTGACGCTAAAATTGCACTAACATGTACTTCTCATAGTTTTATTACACATCTATTATCAAACAAACAAACTCAAACGAAAGTGTATTTGTAAGGTATCATCATTTTACTCTTCCCTTACACTTAGAATGAACATTGTCCCCAATGTTCAAGTAAAGAATGTAAAAGTGAAAAAATAAAAAGAATGAAATCAAATACTCCCCTGATTCGCTCGGTATGGATAATAAGGTGGTCAGGTTAAATCTTCCTCCAAAAAAATGAACAATCAAAGCTTCCCTTCCAGAATAATAATCATCTTCTTGTCAAACATAACCTGTTAAACCTGAGAAAACAAACACAAAAACCCAAAGCATCAATCCGAACAAAGAAAACTCACAACCAGATGTAATTCCAGACTTAGGAATAGAAACAAAACAATTAAAGATATAATGCTTGTGGAATGAATGTTTGCAGATTTCCTGGAGTTTATAAAACTAAAGAATTAACAAAAACTTTAAGACTCCGGTATAAACAAAACTAGCAAAATTTTCAGAATTTTACACATGACGCCGTCAAGAGTAAACTCATGACACCGTCAGAATTGACCTGCAGAAATCTTTATGTTAAGTTTCTGGAAAATTTCTGAAAAAACTTATGTCCTACTTCCTGGAAAATCCTGCAAAACATCATTATGACTCGATACAAGCATTTGACTCTAACAATTACTAATATACATGTTCATTTAATATTGTTATGGATCATGCTTAATTTCGTTCTTATAAACAAATTTGGGTCTCCCTTACACTTATCTTTTGCAAAATACCTTTATATGCAATTAAGACGAAGTTAAAAAAAATAAAGCATTTTCACAATTTACTTTGAAACATGAGTCACAAACAATAAAAATAAAACATGCATACGGAAACAAATAAAATCAAACAAACAAACAAACAAACAAATAAATAAATAAAGCTTGGGTTGCCTCCCAAGAAGCGCTTGTTTTTGTTTGAGTCACGAGCCTGACTCTACCCTTATTTAACGGAAATAGGGGGGTTTTCCCTACACTTTGAATTAAGTGCGGGTGGAAGTAGCGATACACACCCTTAGGGTGGAAATATACCACGTGAGGTGAAGGGGGCGAGTGAATGGCTTCCTTCATCCTAAAACTACCCAGATAATATTGGTTGATGGGTGGGTCGGTTCCTCTTTTGTCTCCTAGAAATATATCTAAGGATGGAAAGGTGTGTAAAGATTGAGGTTCCGGTTCATCAACACTAGGAAATTCCCTAGAACTAGGAGTAAGGTTATCACTACAAGTATTCAAACATATATCCTCAAGTGGTGCATGGTCCAAGGATTCTACCTCCATCGGAATTTCTAAAGTTTCTTCTACTTCTTCTGGGTAAGTCACGGGCGGTGTGTGTGCCTCAAATGATGGTTGAGTATTTTGTAGGCTTATGTTATTTACCTCATCATTCCATGTGTCAAGATCACCTATATCCTCATCATGTGTTTTGGTAGAATCTATCCTAAGCATTCTCCTAAGTATCTCACGTGCTTCTCTAGGCATCTCAACTTCTATGTCCGAATCATAAGGATCATCCTCAATATTCTGACTGCTATATACAAATTGCCCAAGAGATTCATCATCTGTTTCTTGAGATTCATCATCATCGATCATAAAACCTAGGTCTTTTTGATCAATGTGATCATGCTCGGCTAAATCCTCCTCAATTGTTTTCTTAGGTAGTGATAATAGCAAACCTAGTGCTTCATCCAACTTATGGTTTATTGCTATAGCTCTATCCACAATTCCTTGGCAAACTAGGTCGCTTTTCCTATTGGCCTCACTAAAACTAGATCTTAAACATGGAGGTTGTTCAAAAGAATCTATCCTAGGTGAAGGCTCATATGATTCATAGGTGTCTCTAAATGAGGTATTTTGAACTCTTTGGTGTGTTAGCCGCTCAACCTTATCTTGCAATCTTAGAAGTCTAAGTGTAAAGTCCATTTGAAGCAAATTACAAACAAAATCACAAAGAAAACATAGACTACAAGAAAGCTACAAAATAAAAAGAAAAAAATCTCTCTTGATAGGAATCTAATGAGTAGACCTAATAAAAATCAAATTCAACCTAAACAATAACTATTCCCTGGCAACGGTGCCAAAAACTTGATACGTAGGAATCGCACCAGGCTTTACCTCTCAAGGGATCTTGAGAAGCTTACAACCCCCACCAGGCAGTGTACCTGATCGTTGTAGTATAGTATAGTGACAAGTACCGGGGGATTGATCGTTCAGCTAGGAATAGTGTCGTTAGGATTGAAATTAATCTAACTAGGTCTAAAGGTGAAGGATGATTCTTTTTGTATTTTTATATTTTATGAAAAGCAAGTAAAAATCTCGGGTTTTGGGAGAGTGGGTGGAATTAGTTGCTAATCAACTAACCCAAAAGCTACTAATTAAACTAATTAACAAGAAAAGTAAATTAGGGTTCTACAAGATAAGTGAAGCATGTCTACCCATGATATGTTACTCCTTGCTAGCTATCCAATCCTACCTATTGAATTGTAACCTTGTTTTAATTGACGGGTTGTATTCCTTAATACCATTCATGGGGTGGCGTACTTACTTCCCCAATCCTATAAGCTCCTACTTCACTCCTATGTCGAGCCGGCTATGAAGCTCCTAACATGGGATCACTAGAATTCGCTCATGCATTAAATACAACCATAAAAACCTAGTACACATCGGTTCATGTTTCTTAAGACGTTCAAGCATGTTACCCTATGGAAGTCTGCCAGTTTTCTTAAGCCTAACATCGAATTCATTCAATCAAAACAAGAATCAATAGGAAACAAGAATTATAAACTAAACCAACTAGATCTATTGAAGTTGTCACGCCTTAATTGATGGAGATAGACACACACATCAACAAGCCCCTCATTGATGGAGATAGACACAACATCAACAAGAAATCAATGAGATCTAATCAATTATATACAAGTTTCACATAATCACAAGTAGACACAAGGTGAATTAGCAAATCATCATCAAAGAAGAGCAAACAACAATGATAATGGAAAACATAATTAAGATAGAATCATCAAACCAATACATGATGTTTATGGAGTGATTGAAACCCTCTAAGTTGCTGGAAAAACACCTACCTAAACCCAGGAATTGACCTTAGGGTTTAGGGCTTACAAAAAGTGAAGTTATGATGTTATATTTATAGGCATGTTTTCTGTCGGCAAGGCTTGATGTCGTCAGGTCGTTTCTTTTGACGCCGTCAAGACCATTTTTTCACCAAATTGTAGATCTCTTCGTCCTCTTCGCCTGGGCTTTTGAATCACCTAAATCCGAGTTCGTATGCAAAAGTTATGACCAAAACAATATCAGCTACTCCGCGCGTAGTTTTGACAAGTTAACACGTGACGGCCTTGGGTGACGCCTTCACGTTTCTTCTGGGCCGTCACCACTTTTACTCTTGACGCCATCAAGATTTTCTTCTTGACGCCGTCAGGTACTGTTCCCAGCATGGAAAATTAAGTCTTTGGCATTTTCTTCACTTTTATGCTCCAAAAACGTCCGAATTGCTTCCTTTTCCAGATTTCTCTCCCAAAGTACCTAAAATCACAAAAGGCACGGTTTAGGGCAATATTTGAACAAATAAATTCAATTCCGGGCTTAAATGACCCCCTAAAAACGGTTCATTTTTCGCCTCATCACTACCCGAGCTTCACATAACTTGACAAGCTACAAAATCTACCCAATCTACAGACTCTCAACACAAACTACAAAAGAACTTCATGACCTCGACCCGATCAAACCGATCCACACAATCTAACTAAATATGATGACAAACAACTTGATGTGTAACAATATACAACAAGTATGTAACAAGTGTTACGAGTGCACTAAGCTAATACTACAACATTTTGTATCGTCACGATACATTGTGTTCTTCTCTTGCACTAGTAGAGGAATAAAGGTGATCACTTGAATGGATGATTGGATCACTTCTAAACAAAATGAACTAACTAAATGATCAAAGAAAAGAGATTGGATGAGGAAGACTTTGATCAGAAAAGACTATGTGAAAAATTGTTATTTGGAGTGTAAAAAATGATCCACTATTCTAGGGACAGAAATTTTCGACCTTTACAGGCGACAGTTCCATTAAAGGTCCATAATACCATTAAATTTAATGGTATCGTCGGGTTTAATGGTGCCGTGACAGACAGACGGTCCAAATTTCGTCTTTTTGTGATGAAAGTTTATTTGGGGATGTTTGGAGCTGATTTTAAGGGAAAACTAGCTGTTAGAAATTTAAATTAAATTATCAATAAAATATTTCTTAATAATTCAAAAATAATTTGTAAAAACAAATTGTCTTTTTTTTTTTAAATGTTTTATCACATTTATAAAAATTTGAAGTTTTGAACAAAAAATGTATTTATTTGATCATTTGTCAAGTTGTAAATTTGTTTGTTCTTATCTTGAGTGATCTACGTCGAAATGGCATTTTACGACTATAACTTGTTTACATTAATTTTGACGTAAGATGTTTTTATATTTTGTAATTATCAAAACGTATAGATGTCAAAAAATATAAATAACGTTTTTAGACATTATTTGTATAAACAGTAAGTGTAAATAGATCTAAAGTTAGCAATCTTTGTTGATCAGTCATTAAAAAAAAAAAAAAAAAAAAAAAAAAAAAGTGGCAATGTAATGCATATACGCCTTATTTGATAAAGATCAGATCAATTGGACATCACTGCAAAATTAATAAATTACCCCTCCTAGATGCCAATAATCTCACTTTGGCCAAAAGTCTAAAAAACATTTGAAGTCTATTAATTATCACAACCTCTTACATTTCCCTATGAACACAAACTGTATAGAATCAGTAACCATGAAGGAGATGTTCCGAAATTTAAAGTCTATCGTCACAAGATCCCTATCTCTACGTATTTTCTCATGCTGTTAATAAATAAAAACCCTATTTAGGCAATACATGAAAACACCAAACAAATAATCAAAGAGTAAAAGAAATAGATAACTTTATTTCGACATTCGAGTTCATCTTAGAATTTTCACAAAAACGCCTCAAGCTTTTACCCACCTTCACGCAGCTTATAACTAAATCTTTTCAAGTTGTTTTTAATCTTGGAAATAGTATCCTTAATTTCGATACCAGTTTTCATTTCCACTTCTTCACTTTCATTGTGTGGCGCACTTTTTTCTTTCACTTTCCTGAGCAATGTGATAGGTGGTATTTTTATTTTAAGACACTAAAGGAGATGGAACCAATTTATTAGTAATTATCTGGGCAATTGGACACTGATTTTTGGGTAGTTATTTTGGAAATTCACTAGATTTTCTACACAAACAAATAAACACAAAAATTACTCAAATAAATAAATAGAAAATCCCCTATGTTAACTCATGAATTAATGGTAGCATCAAGCAAATAAGATTGTTAACCACCATAAATACCGTTTACCTACTTCTAAATTTAAAGGCACCAACTTTACACACACACATTAGATTAATGAATTGCTTGGGCATAACGTCTGGCATTAATACTAACCTAAAATGAAGTCGCATGGTTATCCGCACAACAAAAGCCATCAAATACAACCACACACTAGCTACTATTTCTGGTCGTCACCAACATATGAATCATCACTTCTTCGTTCTTCCCATCAAACCTGGCCGCCAACATTATACTACTTATTTCAGTTTGTAAGTGTTTGAGAAATTATGCACTTTATATGAATACAAGTAGCCGCAAGTCTGATATATATAATGATGGAGAGAGTAAAGTGAAAATGAAAATTGAAAGGTTGGAGTTGATATATTACCAACACTACTTTTGCTTTTATTTATAGGCATGCAAGACTTAGTACATAAACTTTAATTTGCTTCTAAGTCATCTTAGTAAGCATTTACTTAATAACTAAGACTAGTAGATATTTTAAGGTTACAAAATATCTAATATCTTAAGAGATAAGGATACTTAACCATGAAGTATCCTTCATGATTAAGATAACAAAATATCTTCTAGATATTATTTTAAAATAAAACAATCTTAGATATTTTAATACTCCTCCTTAAGATTGTTGTTGGATGTCATAAGCTGAGCCTTGAAGTAATTTAGCTTATTTCTGGTAATTGACTTTGTAAGCATATCTGCGAGTTGAGTTTCAGATGTACAATATTTGATCTTGACTTCTTCATTCTTCTCAGTTTCTCGAATGGCATGATACTTGACATTGATATGCATTGTTCTTCCATGTTGAACGGGATTATCTGCTATAGCAATAGCATATTTGCTATCACAGAAGATCACAGTTAAACCTTCTTGAGTTAGCAATAGTACAAAAATTTCGAATCCAAATAGCATGATTTACAGCACCCGCATGTGCTATATATTCCGCCTCTGCAGAAGATTGTGTGACAACGCCTTGCTTTTTGTAGTTCCAACAAAATACATCCGAACCAAGAGTAAAAATATAACCAGAACTACGTTTTGAATCATCAAGTCTTTTGGCCCAATCACTATCAACATATCCTTCAAGTTTCACATCTTTGTTTCTTTCGAACATAATTCCAAGATGAAGAGAAGCTTTCACATATCTTAAGACTCTCTTTGTAGCTCCTAAATGAGAACTAGAAGGTTCACTCATAAACCTTGATAGAAAATTGGCTGCAAAGGCTAAATCTGGTCTTGAGATTGTTAAAGATAGTAGGCTCCCAACAATGCTTCTATATCGAGTTGGATTAACAAGCTTCTTTCCATCATCTTTTGGTAATTTGCACTTGTAGACTAGTGGTGAAGCAACTGGTTTGCATAAGAACATCTTGAATTTCCTGAGCATATTACTAGTATACTTTCTTTGAGAAATATGAACACCGTTAGTTAGTTGCTTGATTTCCATGTCAAGAAAATAGGATACTAGTCCCAAATCTGACATATCAAATTCAGATTCCATTTGTTTCTTAACTTGTGCAACAAGATCATCGTTGCTTCCAATCACAAGTAAGTCGTCAACATAAAGAGAGATAATCAGCCTCTCTTGAGAATTAAATTGTTTGACATAAAGAGTTGACTCACTTGAACTCCTCCTGAAGTTATGATTCAGCAAATGAGCATCGATCTTTGCATACCACGCCCTTGGTGCTTGCTTAATACCATAAAGTGCCTTGTAGAGTCGATAAACTTTTTCTTCTTGACCAACTACTTCAAAACCTTCAGGTTGTCTTACAGAAATATCCTCCTCAAGTTCACCATTAAGAAATGCAGATTTGACATCAAGATGGTGAATTTTCCAATTTCGTTGAGCGGCCATAACTAATAATAACTTGATTGTATCATGACGACCAACGGGAGCAAAAGTGTCTCTGAAATCTACACAAGCAACCCAAGAATATCCTTTCACGACCAATCTTGCTTTAAGCTTGTAAATTGATCCATCAAGCTGTAATTTGGTTTTGTAGACAACTTCACACCTATTGCATTTTTCCCTTCTAGCAAGTCAACAAGCTTCCATGTCTTGTTTTTCATGATCATTTCAAGTTCAGCTTTCATTGCATCAATCCATTGAGAATGTTTGGAGGCATCCAAATAGCTTTCAGGTTCAGTAACAGAATTACAAGACTCGTAAACATCAACAAGCGGTTTTGTTCTTAACACATCAGTGTCAGTTGTATCTTCAATATCAAATTCGGGAATATCAACTTCATCATGACGTGTTTGTTCTAAAAACGTATCTACATGCCTTTTAACTTCTTCCGCATTCCAGTCCTAGTAGGCTCCTTCATCAAAAGTCACATCTCTACTGATTGCAGTTTTACTATCAGTGAGACCATAAATTCTGTATCCTTTTGACTCTATTGCATAGCCAACAAGGATCCCTTTTATGGCTTTTGCATCAAGCTTTGATCTTTTGATGTCTGGAATGTGATAATAAGAGATAGAACCAAAGATTTTTAAGTGTTGAATTGACGGTTTCATTCCCGACCAACCTTCAACTAGATTTTTACCACTTATGGCTTTTGTTGCTAATCTGTTCAGCAAATATACAGATGTAGCTACAGCCTCGGCCTAAAATGTCTTTGGTAGTTTCTTCTCAAACAACATTGATCTCGCCATCTACATAACCGTTCTGTTCTTTCTTTCAGAAACACCGTTTTGTTGAGGCGAGTATGGAACTGTAACTTGGTGAATTACTCCTTGTTGTCGAAGGAATTCTTCAAACTCATTTTATGTGTATTCTCCACCATTATTGGTTCTCAGAATACGCAAAGTACTAATGCTTTGTACTTCAACAAGTTTCTTGAATCTTTTAAAGATTGAGAATACCGAAGCTTTGCTATTAAGAAAATAAACCCACCACATTCTGGTATAATCGTCAATGTAAAGAACAAAATATTTATTACCGCTCCAAGATGGTGTAGACATAGGACCACAAATATCATAATGAACAATTTCTAACTTGTGGGTGGCTCTCGTCACACCAGCTTTTGAGAAGGGCAACCTGCGACTTTTCCCCAGTTCACAACCTTCACACTTAGAATCAACTTCGCTAATGGGAGACATATCTTTCACCAACTTCATAGTATACGTATGCTTAAGTGTTCTGTAATTGAAGTGGCCAAATCTCTTGTGCCATTTCATACTATCATCTTCAGTAACATTAAAAGCACTAGTATTTGCAACATCAAGCTTCAAACAATAGCTATTATTTACCATATCAAGGCTAGCTATTTCAGAATCACTAGAATTAGTGATAACGCATCGTGAGTCTTTCTTAAAATTAACACCATAGCCATTCTTTATCATTTATGGCACACTTAACATATTTTGATCAAGTTCATGCACGTATAAGACTCTAGAAATGTATTTGGTACCTTTCTTTGTGTTGATATCTATAGTACCTCTTGCTTTTGCTCGAGCATAATGTCCATCTCCCAACTTTACTCTTGGGTTGTCTATGGTGTTGAGACTAATAAAGAAAGACCTTTCTGGAGTCATATGACTTGTGCATCCACTATCCATAAGCCACGTAAGGCTGTCTGGATGTTTATCAAGATGCGACGCCATGAACAAATGCCCATCATCAACCTGATCTTCTTTGAAAACATTTGCTTTGTGATTTCTTTGTGTGTTGTTTCAAGTTTTCTTTGCTCTACAATACTTCTTGACATGTCCAAACTTGTTGCAAAAGTTGCACTTGAAGTTTGGTTTATCTTTGAACCACAATCAGCTTCTTGATGGTTCGTGTTTTGACAAATATTACGTGGAGGAAAAAAAAACCTTTTTTTGATGTTGAAGAAGAGTTTTGTGAGGTAGAGTCTCTGTTGTTTCCTTTGCTGAAACTTCCTCTTCTGGAAGTGTTCTGTTTGGAATTTCCTGACTTGTTACTTTTAGAAAATACTCTAAAAGCACCTTAAGCTTTCTCCTCTGATCTAACAGAAACTCTTTGCTCTTGTGCTTGGAGTTTCCTAGTTGGTTCAGAAACTGTAAGCGTATTGAGGTCACATGACTCTTCTATGGCAGAAATTTTTGCTTCAAACTTTGAAGGAACACTAATCATCATCTTCTCCACTACCCTCTGGTCTTTCACAACTTCTCCATGAAGTCTCACTTGATTAATCACGTACATCATCCTTGATGAGTAATCTTTCACCAATTCATCATCCTTCATTCTTAATAATTCAAACTCTCTTTTGAGAGTTAATAATCTAACAGCTTTAACTCTATCAGTACCTTCAAAGGTTTCTTGGAGTTTATCCCACACAGCTTTTGGTGTCTCCAAGTCCATTATGGAGGGGAAATTTGATCGGCGATACCTGAATGCAAACAGGTTAGTGCCTTATCCTTCTTTAGCGACTCAGACTCGAAAGTTCTTAACTGAGCACAGTTGGGTTTTCTCCGAGTGCTGGAGGACTTTCATCAGTCTCTACAACCTTCCATAAACCTTGAGATTTCAAATATGTCTTCATTTTTACTGCCCAAATGTGATAATGCACTCCATAAAATATTGGAATTGCAGGAGCAGCGGTTGCACTAGATGCCATGTCTAGGCTGAATTTTGGTTGAATCTCAAAGGTGTTTCACTTAAGTAATAGCACAACCCCTTAAGAAAAGAAGCTCTGATACCACTGTAAGTGTTTGAGAAATTCTGCACTTTATATGAATACAAGTAGCAGCAAGTCTGATATATATAATGATAGAGAGTAAAGTGAAAATGAAAATTGAAAGGTTGAGTTGATATATTACCAACACTACTTTTGCTTGTATTTATAGACATACAAGACTTAGTACATAAACTTTACTTTGCTTCTAAGTAATCTTAGTAAGAATTTACTTAATAACTAAGACTAGTAGATATTTTAAGGTTACAAAATATCTAATATCTTAAGAGATAAGGATACTTAACCGTGAAGTATCCTTCATGATTAAGATAACAAAATATCTTCTAGATATTATTTTAAAACAAAACAATCTTAGACATTTTAACACAGTTCAGTTGAACGCATAAACTTGGGTGGGGGGGGGGGGGCGTGGGCAATAACAGTCACAAAACAATGCAAATGCCCAAATGTAGTTCGAATCCTAGCATCTTACCCATATAACAACAAACTCTCATAACAAATTATTCAGAATACTTTCGATGAGACTTCCGACCAAGTAGTACAAAACAAATTCATATATCAAAGTATTTATAACAATTGCACACTACTGTAAATAAAGAAGATCAATTGGCAGTTAAAGCCAGATTAATAAGTTACCCCGCCAAGATGCACATAATCTAACTCGGGCCGAAAGTCTAAAAAACATTTAAAGTTTATCATCACAACATCTTACATTACCCTATGAGCAAAGACTGAAACGATATCAAAGCACATGTCAAAGTTTAAACAAACAAGAACACATATCCATAGATCCATTAACAGCATACCATAGAAACTATAGTAAGCACAAATTGTAGCACACCATGTAAAATCAAAAACATCATAGAGTCAACACAGTAATTTCAGCTAGGGGTGAGCAAACAAAACCGAAAAAACCGACCGAAACTAAATCGATGGTCCGGTTTTTAATTTTTCAAAAACCGAAAAATACGGTTCGGTTTCGGTTTTCATCCAAAAACCGAACCGTAAAAACTGAACCGAACTGATTTATTATATAATAATATATAAATAATATAATATGAATAAATAACTAAATAAATGAAATTGATAAATTCATATTCATTTTGTGGGTAGATTTATAACATATTTATCTTAAAGTTATGTTTATATGCGTGTTTGACATGTCGTGTGTTTACTTGAGAATATATCAATAAATATATGACGATGATCATACTATGTGTATGTTCACTTGCATGTGTATGTCTCATCTATATGTGTGTAATTCTAGAATTATGCAATAAACATATTATAATTAGATTGATTAAAAAAAAGTAAACAATAATAACCAATTTTCTATGTAATACAAGTTTGTTGGTATAAATTTATTATGCCCAAATATAAACGGTTAGAAACCGAAAAAATCAAACCGAAACCGATAATAACCGAAAAAACCAAACCGCCAAAAACCGAACGGTTTCGGTTTTGGGTTCTATAAACATTATGGTTTGGTTTCGGTTTTAACCAAAAATCGACGCAAACCGAACCGTGCACACCCCTACTTTCAGCCACATATCAGACTTTAAAAGTTGTATAAAATCAACACCTATGAACACACATCAGCTTGCAAATACCATGTTAAACTTTAAAAGCATTAGTAGACCACAAACCAATAGCATACATTAATCAAAATTATCTAAACTAAAATACATCTAAAATTGCAGAAACTCTGTTACCACTCTAGAAAAAACAAAAAACATGAAACCCACTAATTAATTGACAAATATTTTTTACTTAACACTACAATTTCAAAACCCCCCAAATATATTTTTTAGTAATCGACATAAACTTACAATTTCGAGTAAAGATGAACCTCTTGCATGCAATTGAAGCTGTATGTGTAATCTTCCTCTTCTTTGAATCCCTAAAATTAGGCGAGAATATCAAGAACATACGACAAAACACACAATCTCACAAACACTGTCTCACATATCACAATCTCTCTCTCCCTCCCTCTCTCTCTATCTCTCTCTCTCTCTATCTCTCTCTCTCTCTCTCTCTCTCTCTCTCTCTCTCTCTCTCTCACACACACACACACACACACAGTCTCATTTTTGTAGGTGATGATCCGATGGACACGTGTTCTTGAGGAATATGTATCTAAGACACGTGACCATGTATTTAAGACGCGTATAAGGCAAAGTATAAAAAAACGACTTCGTTTTTGTCTAAAGTTATTCCCAAACATGAAATGGCATCGTTCAAAGCCAAGAAAAGAGTAAATAAATAAATAAATAAATAAATAAACACCAAAAAAAACACAAAAAAAAACCAAAAACTGCATCGTTCGATCCTTGCTAAACGGCATCATTTCTTATGGTAAATGTATAATAGAGTAATAGCCGATTAGTAATACCTTTCAAAAAGAGAGAAAAAAATTACTAGTAATATTGTCCAACATTTATATGACATCAGTTTGCCAAAAAAAATGGTATTTGGCCTGAGTTAGGAGAAAGAAGATGAATTTGTGTGAAATGACCAAATTACCCTTGATAAACAATTATGGAGGTGTAGAAATAAGTAGAATGACAATATTTATCATTTGCTAAGCATAATGAGTTAATTTGGTAAGTACATAAATATTTATAGAGTTTACCTTTCTAAAAACTAGCAAGGTCTTGCGTTTTTTCTTAAAAAAATTCGCAAGGTCTTGTGATTTTTAAAATTCGCAAAGTCTTGCTAGTTTCATAGGTAGATTGACTTTTTGAATAAATATTAAATATCTGATAAAATTTGTTTACAAAATCGGTTATTTTTATCATTTTCCCTAATTTGTATTCCCATCTGCCAATTTATATAACAAACAAGGTTTACTTCATAATTCATCTCTTATTATTATTATTATTATTATTATTATTATTATTATTATTATTATTATTATTATTATTATTTTTTGTTAAACAACTTTGAGAGAGAGAGATTTGTTAAAAATTAAGTAAAAGGATATAACTGAACAATATAGAATAGTCTAGGGATCATTTTGACATCAAATAAAAACCAAAAGGAAAGTATTTGTTTTATGGATAGAAGGGAATTAGAGAGGCAGAGAATAGCATGGCAATCATTCATCATCCTTTTACTTCCTATCTCAACTTGACCCATTTCAAACATCACAGACACACGACTATAATAACTAAAGCAAGACACACTACTTTCAAACCTGTAATCACTTGCTCAAGCTTCAGTCACACCAATGTCTTACTTAATGAAGCTGCTAAACACACTGTAATGTCAACATTTTCCTGACTTCTTTTTTTCATTTACTGTACTATTTGATTCTGTTTAGTAAGTATGTATAAGCAAATGTATGCAACTAGACTGTATTAGTATTCCCATTTGTTTTGTGACATACTTATAATTCTTATCAAGTTAACATGATCAGCTATGAAGTAAATTTTCGATATATAGTGTCTAGATATTTTCTTGAGATGCCCAATTGAGTCTTTTCAAGGTTCCTTATGTGAAAGGAATTAGAACTTGTGAATTGGGAGTGATGAATTTCTTTTCATTGATAATGGGACGATGAACGGCCGGCCCTTTGGGAAGTCTCTTAGGTTAGTTGAAGCACATAAAACTGAAACAGACCCTCTAGAGGAAACTCCCTACTTAATATAGCGCGTAATGGAAATCCCTGATTTCTTCTGTTACTTCCTCCTGGAGAAGCAGGGATTACATATCCTATATGTATTTATTATAATTAAGTTGATTATTCTGCATTTTTGTTTCTAATTGACAATTCACAATGGATTATTGAGGTTAATTATTTGCTGTTTTTCTGCCGTTGCATTAGGTGGATACGTATCTACAAAGTGGCATGGTTGTTGGATTGGGGTCTGGTGTGGCCTCATCTTTGGCAATACAGTATCTGGGTCAGAAACTTCAAGTCGGTCTACTAAAAGATGTAGTTGGAATACCCACGTGAGTCTGATCATTCATCACTACTTGCTAAAGATTTACCGTATTTTCAGTATAGCATACCCTGTCCCAGGGCCTAACTGTGTCGTTCTCCATATAACCGAGTGTTTAGTTGTAGTCACTGGAATCATTGATCTGCCTTATTGTATGTGTTTTAATCACACATGCAGCAACACATACTCTTTTGCTTCCTCTCTGATATTCTTCTGAGATTATATCCTAGATATATTATCAAATTGGAATACTCAGATATATACATTTACAAATTTACAAAACCTCCATATAGTAACGCTTAGGTAAAAATATAATTAATTAAGATGCACATTGAGTGTCGTGTTCATACGCCTTTGCACTCCTCGATATTGTTTTCTATGTGAGTAACATGCCACTTATAGTGTTTTCAGTTATTTATTTTTCCTTTCATTGCTGTGTTATTATCTATACACTCGTTCAAATAGCCTTGCGGGTGATTAGTAAATTTGTTATATATATTTTTTTCTTTTTCCCTTTGAGCCCATATTACCATTGATTGCTGCAGATCTGTTGGTAGTGCAAGTGAAGCAGAAAAGGCAGGAATACCTTTACAACAGTACCAAGATAGTTTACAAGTGTGCACCAAATCTGAGTATTCATTTACTACTGGTTGCTTACTAGCTTAGTTTTACATCTCAAACAATATGGAAGAGTTAACCAGCTTAATAGAAAAAAATAACTTTTTTTTTTTTTTTTTTTTTTTTTTTTTTTTGGTACTAATCATAATTTGCAATTCAAGAAATACATTCCCTAATCGGATCGATTACATACTTCATGCAAGATCTTTGGTTACCAGTAATCAGTTTTCCTTAGAAATTAGAGTAAATAATTTGACGTTCTTAGTGATATATATATAATCTACTGACTCATGTTTAGATTGATTTTGCGTTCAATGATGCTGACATTATGGAAGAAGAAAGCCTAACTGCAGTCATTGGGCGCCAGATACGTGAGGGAGATGTGTCTTTATTTGAGGAGAAGGTCAGTAGAAAAGTTTTCAGCTTTTTAAGGTTCATATGTCTCATATTATTCACTTGCATCTATTCACTGATCTGTTAGCTCTGATATCTTTCATATATCATTTGGTTTATTGATGATACTAATACGATAATTGCTTCACTGTACAGAGAATATTGGATGTGACCAAGAATCTGGTTTTAATGCTTGCAGAAAAACACTACAAAAGTCCTGTTGAGGGTTCAATTCCGGTTTTAGTTAAATCTGTAAGTTTCAGTCACTAATAATGATGTAAGCTTTATTGACTTCACATCTGTAGTTGATCAATCATGCTGTAAATTTACATTCTAGGTCAGCTGGATGGACACTGCAGAAGAGATTGATGACCTCTTTATAGGAGATGCTGAGGTACGGTTTTGTAGACATACTGAAATTTGGTCATAATCGGGGAAGGGAAGAAAGTATACGTCTAACTTCTGAATCTGGACTTAAATGCAGTAATATTTTGTAATGTGTTTGCTTTAGTAGTTATATTGTTTGACTGCTGAAGTGGTAACAAAATGAAAAACAAATAGAAAATTCACACTCTCGTTGGAAGAAAATTCACACAAAGATTTTGCATATGAAGGTATGGAGAAGACCATCTATAGGGCACGCAGATCCTACAGGAGGCAATTTTCCATTAGTTACAAGAGAAGGACATAATTTTCTGGATGTCATATTCACATCTCCCATACCAAATCTTGGTAGTGTTTGATTCCATAATAATTTATGTGCATAATGTCATTTTATGTGCTTCAGAAAAAATGAAGGATGTCTCAATTTTGTGCAGCTGAAGTGGCCAAACTTCTTGATGGTATAGAAGGTGTTGCAGCCCACGGGATCATAACTAATACTCCGTTAGTTTCTCTTTCCGTTGATTTCTTCTATTTAGATTGTCAATCTTTACCATGTTGGTGCTAAGCTGCAACTCTTTGGATTTTCTAAGTACTTGTTTGTAGGAGTGCCCGCTACTGTTGTTTTGATTGAGAAGCTAATGATGTTTTAATGTAAAGGAACATATATAGTTATTAGGATATTGGCAAAGGATGTCTTCAATCACTCTGACATTTCTTTTTTTGGCCCATTGACTTTTGTTTTAGTTGGACTGTTGGAGACATTTTGAAATAATTCATGCATACTTTGTCAAAAAGTATGGTCACTTAAATTTTGTTGTTGCTGGTCTAGACCGTTCATGGTTGATATGCGATTTCGAGTGGTGGAAATTTCATTCCATTTACCTAGATATACGATTGGTTCAGATTATATTTTTTAATGGATCGCAAAACATGACCCATACTCTATGTAAATGCGTACACCCTCTTTAATTGCCTTTATTAAAATAAATTTTATTCTTTTGTTAATATAGTTATATTGAATATGTTTATATCTTATAAGGTCATAGAAAATGGGAACAAAAATGTTTGAGTCAATGCGTTTCGACCTATATTAAAATGTTTCCGTTCTGACCCGGAACCGTTATCCAGCCCACATG
Source organism: Artemisia argyi (assembly GCA_030686995.1). Lineage (NCBI taxonomy): Eukaryota > Viridiplantae > Streptophyta > Magnoliopsida > Asterales > Asteraceae > Artemisia > Artemisia argyi. Next base: position 94,946,687 of record CM060684.1, read on the forward strand.
CCCCGCCCGTTCTGCCATCTCTGATAAGCTTTCATTTTCTCCAATACCTTTTTTTTGCTTTTGATTATAAGGCAAATGAAAGATTAAACGTTTTAGAAATTCTCATTTAGGCACCTCTTGATTAAATGATTTACAAAAAATAGTCTTGAGCAGTCATGGATACCATAGGATAAGATTTGTTGCTCCCCTTGTCTTCTTTTCTTTCTTACGTCTGTATTTTGAAAAATAGGATTCACGTATTCTTAACTTTTGTTATTTTTTTAATTGCAGTTGTACAGCAGTGATCGGTACAGAATCAGGGCTTCGCATCATTGAAAATACTGTAAAAGCGACATGAGAAGCCTTTAGTTTCCAGACTTCGACTTTCAATGTTGTATCACATAAGAGAACATGGACACTTGTATATTTGTAGAAGCTAAGGTCTCTAGGTTACTCTCTTTTCCTGCCATGAGAAATTCATCAAGTTCATTTTTGTATCATCTATGTCATCCCATCCTCATTAACTCTGATTTTTGTATGTAATAAACATGTTCAAAGGAAGTTATTTTTTAGTCATAAATCATAAATCACAATAATCTTCGCCCCAAAAACTAAGGTTATTGTCGAATTATAAATCTGGATCCTCTAAAAAGTTTTCAGCTGTGCTACTTTAAGTTTGTTTTAGTGCTATATATGAGATCAACCTTCAATGATGTCGACATCTTCTATCTTTTTTCTACGTTTCCTAACATTTTAATTAGCAGTTTAGTTGATAATATATATGGTGACATTTCAATGTGACAGAAATTTAGGAAGGACCATATTGTGGCGGGTGATAGATTTACAACAAAGTCTACCTAATAACTTTGGTGATCATAATGTACATTGACTTTGTATTAAACTGGTGAAGTGGAATGGTTAGTGTATCATGCACCAAGGTAGGTTTAACTCATAAACATAGGTACATTGTATCCGTGCACGCACGGGGTTTTTTTCTAAATACTATCATGAAACATGTTTTTTTCTAAATACTAGTTATAATATCCGTGCACGCACGGGGTTTTGATATAAAAATTTTATCATGTATTTAATACCGAATATATTGTCTTAAAATGTTTTGAACTTTACATATATTAATTTAGTATAAGTCAAATTTATTTTGCAATAACAATGCCTATTAAAAACAGTAGCAACACCCCTGTATTCGGCTATTTTTACAATTCCAAACACCCCTAAAATTAGCAATTGAAATAGTCTCAGACACCCTTGAATTCAGCTATCAAAGCAGTTTTCAGCACCCATCAATTCAGCTATTAAAAACAGTCCCAAACACCTTGAATTCTACAATTAAAACTGTCATAAAAACCCTTTAATAACTATTAAGACAACCATTAAAACAACCATAATCACCACTGAATCAAACTATTAAAACAGTCCAAAACCCTTTAAAAACTTACTATAATTAGTAGAAAATAACAATCCCAAACTCCAATAATTTAAGCAAGTCCTACTTTAGTAAACCGGCTCATTTTTTCGCAGCAGATTTTCAAGTGAATGAAACACATTAGTTACATCCTGAAAGAAACATCAATCAACTAATACTCAAACTATTGACATAAAACGTATACTTTTTTTCTTCATTTCTCTCGAACTTAATAACGCGCACAATACACTTTCTGTTAAAGTAATAAAAAATATAAGGTGCAGCCTAATAGAGCATATCACTTGTCAAAATGAGTAAATATATAACGTTTTTAACTGACAGACATGCTGAGGTTGATGTTGATGTTATTGTTTAACGTTAACTATTGATATCATGTTGTACAAAATGTGCGAGTTTAATAGCACATAATGAGTGTTAATGAAGTTAAAATATGCTCTGTAAAGTTTCTAAAATGTTTTTATGGATATTCATATATAAATTTTAAATAACAATTTCATGAGTTGTTGTTATAAGTAGAATCACGTATATTTATTTTCATATCAAAGTAACTCATACTTACCATTTGATATTTATATTCCCGTTACTAATAATTTAGCCATATGTAATATTCAAACCCGTGTACGTATAAATTAAACTTTTAAATAGAATAACACGAATCCTTATTTAAAAAAAATGTATATTCTAATGGATGAAAGTCTAAAACTAACGATATTAAAACTAATTCGCATATTTACCAAATTTTGTAATTTTAATGGATGAAAGTCTAAAAATTAAAACTAATACTCATGTAATTTTAAACAAACTTAATATTATAAAGTATAAGGGGTATAAAGTGTAAGGGCTTATTTGTGTTTTTTCTAAAGTTATTAAGGGGATTTTGCATATATATCCTTCCGAAAATGCATAATTGTATATATATCCAAAGCATGCATAAAAACCATTGTATTATGTGTGCATAAAAAATTTGTACAAATGATATATATGCAATTATTCACTTTGAGAGGGATATATATGCATTTTTGCCTTATTAAAAAAACATGAAAACTTAATTTTACACTTATCTCTATATAATTTATTTAAAATTCAACCACTAAAGTTTTATTAATTACTTCCTCTTTTTGTAAGTTTTTGTTTTTATAAATTTGACACCTATATTTTTATGCATTTTTTTTTCTTAACCAAATTTTTCACCAAATTTATTAAGTTTGACCAAAATCAATTTAATTTTGACTTTTTATTAACCAATCATATTGATCGATTTCACCAACATGGCAAAATCGAGCTCTCCTATTGGTCTAATTTTTTTTTTTCAATGAGAAGGGTTTTGCAAAAACACTTCGAAATGATGTAATTCTTTTATTACATAAAAGATCTATACATGCACATAAGCTATTGTCATCGCCTGATATGGTTGGGTTGATTTTCATTTAGCCTACTAAGTTAATGGTTAAGACCCACTTGAAGTCATTCACATACACATCAAGCCAGCAGTGGCCACCCTGTCTGGAAGTCAAAGTGGTTCCTTCATTTAGTCGATGCAAACAAAAATGGACGGGTCGATCTAGATGATAATGTAGTTGAATATTCGCTCAAGCGGAATGTAACGAGTGTAGTTTAGATGTCAATAATGTCGCTCATTTTATGCATGACACGTCTATAGTAACCCAATATATGTTTACAACAAATGACTAATTTTTTATTTATTTATTTTATTTTATTTTTTTATTTTTTTTTTGCGCGCATCAAAAATAGACTTGACTAAGTGAAAGTTTCATACATGTGCAAAAGTTGAGCATTATTACTCTCTCAACTGTAAAGTGTAAAGGGTGTTAAGTGTAAAAGTAAAAAAGGTCAATTTTGTGACCCATTTTGAAATTTGAGGAAAAAGACCGGTTAATGTTAAAAACTTTACACAGGTAAAGTAAAAAAGACACTAATTAAAAGCATAAAATTATAAATTTGACTATGACATCATATATTTTCCATACAAAATTTCAAAAGTTATTATGTAAAAATGTAATAAGAAAACACCAAATTCAATGTAACATATATGCAATTAATTTTTTTTGTCAAACTCAGATTAAATAAAAGATAAAATATACTCAAAAAACATAGGGTGCGTTTAGTTGGAGAAAAAATTCTCCTTTTTTCTATATTTAGTTTTGTAAAAATTTGGAAGGGATTTTTTTTTTTTTTTTTTTTTTTTTTTTTTTTTTTTTTAATATAGAAAACGCGTTTAGTTGATGTTTGTATTTTCTATTTTGAAGAATGGGAAGGAGGGTAATGGGTTACAAAGGAAAACAAGGAAAACAACTAAATTTTGTTTTGTAGTTTTCCTTCTTAAGTTAGGAAATAGGGGATTTTGTGTTTTGCAAAACATTTTGTTGAGAAACGTTGATTTGAATGCGACCTCTGTTTTCCTTGTTTTCCACAAAACATTTTGTAAAAAACAAAGGTGTTTTCCCCCAACTAAATGCATCCTTAAAATTTACCCTGTCTCTTTAAAGAATAAATTTTACATAAACACAAGGATGAAACATCAAACTCGGCTGAATAAATGCTAAAAGATAGTGCTCAAAAAACATTTCAAATGTACCCATTCTCTTCAAACAATAATTTTTGCATAAACATAAGGGTGATACGAGTCGTGTTGTATTTAGCGTCTTGACTTTAAACATGAGATTATTTCTATGGGCTTTCAATCATTGGGCCTTCTTACACCTCTAATTAAAAAATAACTATTTTATTACTTAAGTAGGTTTAGTTTTCGTTTACTTGAAGTGTTCATAATATATATTCATTTTTACCGTTAATAAAGTCTATTTCGACGGTCTAGTTTTTATATCGTCATTTTTAGAAAATAACCTAAGTGTTAAGTTTTTAACAAAATTTCGGCATGACTCGTTCGTAAGTCCAAACTTTACCAAATTTTCCTATACCGTTTCTAACGTTCCGAAAATCATTTCTAAGTTTATAAAAACATAATTTACTTATTAGTGTAGTTTTCTAGTTAAAACTATATTTACCGTTGTAACAAATTGGTGGATGAGAAACGTAGGATAGTTTGAAGTTGTTGGGATGATGAGAAACTTGTAACAATCAGTGGAATGGGACTAAGTATAGATTGTTGGTGTTGATTGCGGTTGAAAAACTAGTTTAGGCGACGAAATAAACACAATAAGAGCCGGTGTCCCTGACTCCTCTCAAACCAACCAGTCAACCGGGTGCAGTTGATAGGCCCACCTGGGAGAGGAGAGTCAAGTGTTTATAATCCGTGGAAGTACAGGGAAATCCCCGGGTCGTTAAGTCCCAACGAGATTGAAATTGTATTTTAAACGTTTGTGGAATAAGTGGCACTGAGGACAGTAACCAAGATGATTGGGGAATGATTATACTACTGATTTCTTGGTATTTGGACAATTATGGAATGATATAAACAATAACAGATATAATCACAAAAAGCACAACTTGGAAAATCAGATAACAGATAGAGAAAAATGGGTTTTAACAAATTACAAACTACAGGGGGTGCAAGTGAAACTTTTTAAAACTTAAAATTAAAAGAAAATTTAAAATGAAAATGAAATTATAAAAATGATTATTTTAATATTTAAATATTACTTAATTAATAAAACTATTTAAAATGTAAATTAAACCTAAATTAAATTAACTAAAAATTACAAGGATTACAAATTAAACTAGAAATTTGCAAAAATAATTTCTAAACCTTAAGAAGAACTTGAAGAAAGTATAAAAATTAAAAATAAATATTTTTGTCTTTTTATGAATTTTCTATTAATTAAAAACTAATTATCTTAATTAAACTAATTAAACTATTTTAAATTACTAATAATACCTAAATGACTTAGAAAATTATGATAAAATTTTTAAAACTAATTAACCATCACAGGAATCCTAAGAAAATATAAAAAGTTACTAAAAATTATATTTAGGCTAATTTACTAATTATTTACCTTTTAATTAGTTTAAATCTAATTTAACTAAATTAAATAGGGAAATTGGAAAATTAACAGTAGAAACTAAAAATATATTTTCTAAAAGTCTTAACTAATTTATAAAACCTAGAAAAATTATAAAAACCTACTGTTGTTAATAAAAATTTAAGAAAACTAATTAATTACTAATATTACTTATTTAATTAATTAAACTATTTTTAAATCTAATAATTTAAACTGTTTAGGAAAAATCTAAGAAAATTATTTTAAATACTTAAAGGTGTAAGAAAATTAAGAAAATTATAAAAATGGAAAAGTGCTTATTAATAAGCTAAAAAGACAATTGAAAAAGATAGAATCTATTAAATAGAAGCTATTACTAATTTCATGTTTGCTTTTTTGGTGTTTTTCTTTTTGATAGCTAATAATAAGATGAAAATAGGAAACTTTTGTGAAACAACTTTTATTTTAGCTTAAAAATAAGATGTATGCACCCCTTTAAGCAAAACAGTTGACTTTCTTTGACCAATTAGGCAAATAAGCTCAAATGACTATATGTGGGGTCCACAATGATGAAACTTGATTCACTTAAGCAAAAGGGACTTAAATAAGCTAGAAACAACAAGCTATAAGCACTGTTAAGCTAAAAAGAATCAAAATAAGCACTTGATGATATGAGCTAAACTCAGAAATGGGACAAACTTAAGCAATGATTCCAGGTGGGGTCCACTGGTTCCTAGGTCAAACAAATGGTCAAACTATGAAGCCTGGTAGGAGGGGGTTGGGAACACCCAAGGTGGATCACTGGGACCCACTGAGGTGGCCTACAACAACCACCAAAGGTGGTGGTGTTGTGGTGGATTGCTGATGCAGGGGAGGTCAGTCCCCCTGCAGGTGTGTTTGGCTAGGTGTGGGGTCCACAATAAAATTCACAAAATTCAAACAAAGGTGGGAATCAAGAGTTGAGCTGAGGGGCTTTAATTAGAAACAAGTTTCAGCCCTTGAATCCAATCACAAAATTTTAATTAATTCTCACCATTTTTGGAAAAATCTGAAAGATGCAATTTGACTTTTTAATGAAAACTTGGTACTTTGACTTTTCTGAGTTTTGATCCTTCCTAATTAACTGATTGTGGTATAATAAGGTGTAATAAGGCTTACTTAAGCTATTCTAACCACTTTTGAATGAATCATGAAGGTTTTGGACTCACAACCTTAAACAGTGAACTGAGCTTATGAATTAAAGATGTATTTGACTTGTTTTACTTAAAACCTACTGTTTTTATGCTTTCAACTTTCAAATATGACCTAAAGTGTGATGTCTAAACCATTGTTAACCTCTGAAACTCACAATAACACAGCTAAGCATGCAAATCCAAACACCCCTATACTACACTGTTGCAATGGTTTTTCAAAGCAATTCAATGATTTAACACTAGAAACAGAATGAAAGCAATCTAATAAGATCTAATACACATTAACAAGCATGAATGAACAGTTAATAAGCTGAAACTATAGAGATTATGAAAAATCAGTAGTATTGCTTACTTCATGCCATCCAAGCCAAGTAGAACTAGAACTAGAACCACCTATAGAGTCTCCATAGACTCACTAATACCCAAATCCATTCCTTGCTTCCTCTGCTTCCATCTTCTTCATCAGAAACCTGTTTTTTTTTTATTTTTTTTGATTTTTTCTTATTTTTGTATATTTTCTATTTGTGATACTAAGCTGCTTTTGATTGTATCTAAAAGCTTTTAGAAGCTTTCTGGGAGCTTACATGTATCTATAAGTCCATAACACAAACATGAATAACAATCAGACCTTGATTTGAAATTTTGAAACAAGAATGAAAATGGCATACACAAATAGAGATACTGAAACTTGATTTCTATTACTTGAAAAAGTTAAGATTACAGCTTAATTGACTAACCAAATGCTTAAAAGCTTGAATGTTACACTAGAATTTAAATTCTTAATTATACGACATACAATTTAACTAATTAAACTACTACTCTTTCCTTGCTCCATCTTTTCCCTTTTATAGAGGTCTTCTAGGGTTTGTGTGAATCTCTGAGCAAATCCCATCAACAATCAGAGCCATTGGATGACTGAATTCCATTTCAACCGTTTATATGCTTTTGGCGGGAAAGTTGTTTTGGACTGATACAGGCAAAGGGGGGTGGCATTTAATGTGAGGTGATTTGAGGTGCAGAGGTGGTGGGATGGCGATGATGACTTTAATGCATGTGGAGGAGGGGAGATAACGTGGTTTTGGTGCGTGGTTTTACAGGGGAGAGGGAAGGAGGGAAAGGGTGGTTTGGGGTTTGACTGGTATTTGACTCAAGGTCAAAGTTTGACCCTGGTTTTATATAAAACGGGGTTGGGCTGTTTGTGGAGTGGGCCAAAAGAGGGATATGGGCTTTGGTATTTTGTGGATTGGATTTGGTATTGGATTAATAGTATTATTAAGGGTCCGGTTTGGTTTTGTAACTTCACAAGGACCATTTTTGCAATTTGCCGAAAGTTTGGGGTATGTTTTGGCAATCTTCCAAATTGTTTCACAAGGCCCATTTTTGCCAAATGATGAATAGTTCAAGGACCTGAGATGATTTTTCCGTTTTAAATTTCCAGGGACTAAAACTGCCAAACTTTGAAACTTCAGGGACCTGTTGTGTAATTTCACCAAACTTTTCCACCAAGGACCAATCCAGCCATATATGAGAAGTACAAGGACAAAATTTGATTTTCTCAAAGTTTTAATATCCCAGGGACCATTTTTGTCATTTTTCAAAGTTCAGGGACTAAACTTGCAATTTTGTGAAACTTTGCACCAAAGGACTAATTATGTAACTTTTTGATTTAAAAGGACCTTTGGTGACTTTTTCAAGTTTTTAGAACAACCAGAGACTAGATTTGACAACTTTTGAAAGTTGAGGGACTGAAACTGCTAATTATGCAAACTTTGTACGTTTTTCATCTGTTTTTGATTATTTTGCATTTGAAACATGTAAAACACATTCCTGGGATATTTTCACTATTTTGATTCAATATTGAGTGTTTTTAGATGTTTTGGCAGCTCAGAAAAGGTAAAAATGATGAGTATTTACACACTCATCAATCCCCCACACTAAAACATTGCTAGTCCCTAGCAATTTTTTGAGAAAAACTATGTGATTTTGAGTAAATCACCGGATTTGATTAGTCTTTACCAAAAGCCGTTTGCTTTTGGACTAGCCAACTCTTGATGGACTAAGTCAACATCTTGGTGAGCTGATTACCAATTATGGATTTTCCACGGCCTTTACCACAAGCCATAATCTTGTGGGCTAGCCAACTCATTCGCTTTATGGGATATGGCGAGTTGATTTATCATACAATTTTTGGCAAATTGCAAGCCATCAACGGGTTTGAGATGTCTTTACCAAGAGCCGTTTGCTCCTGGACTAGCCAATCCATTTGTCATTAGACATGGCGGACTGATTACCACAAAATTTTTGAAACAAAGTGAAAAAATTTGGGCCAAAATGGGGGTACTTAGAAAGTATTTTGTGATAAAATTTGTAAGAATTTTCCCCCCTACACTAAAATTGAATATTGTCCTCAATATTCAAAGTCCCGGCTATTATGCCGACTCTTTGAACATAAAAAGATAATATTATAAGCTAGCAGTGTAAATATCATTTTGATTTTTCACTTTATTCATATTTACATACAATCACACTTTTTTTTTTTTTTGAGATATATACATTTCAAATAGCTGCAGGGGACGGCCACTCCCCCACACTTGGGTGTTAGAAAGTAGAAAGAAGTCAGAGACATGGGTGAAAACCCATGTTGTTGCTACTGTTTTTGTTCATCGAGTCGCTAGCTTGACTCGATCCCCGAATTCATTGGTTCGTGGGGAAAGTTTGGAGATCTGGGACAACCATTTGTGGTACATCCCCTCCAATGTAGTGCTTTAACCGATGGCCATTTACTTTAAAGTTGGAACCGTCAGGTTGAGATAATTCAACAGTTTCGTATGGAAATACTTTTGTGACAGTAAATGGCTCAGTCCAACGGGTTTTAAGCTTTTCTGAGAATATCTTCAATCGTGAATTGAAGAGAAGGACTCTGTCACCGATGTTGAAAACACGGTTGTTAATTTTAGAGTTGTGTATCTTCTTGGTTTTTTCTTTGTAAATCAAAGAATTCTCATAAGCTTGATCACGAAGTTCATCTAATTCATTTAGTTGAACCTTACGGTGATCACCCGCTGTGTGAAGGTCGAAATTTGCATGTTTCAAGGCCCAGTAGGCCTTATGCTCTAATTCGATCGGAAGATGACATGCCTTCCCGTACACTAGCTTATATGGAGTACACCCGATGGGTGTTTTGTAAGCAGTGCGGAAAGCCCATAATGCATCATCCAGCTTATCCAACCAAGAGGCACGGTTTTCTCCAACCGTCCTCTCCAGAATTCTCTTAATACCCCGATTCGAATCCTCCACCTGCCCACTTGTTTGTGGGTGGAATGCAGTTGAAAGACGGTGAGTTACACCATATTTCAACATCACTTTTGCAAATTGTTCATTTCAGAAGTGTGTGCCACGATCACTGATAATGGCAAGAGGAGTTCCGAATCTGGCAAAGAGAGACTTCAGAAATTTAACGACTACTCGGGCATCATTGGTGGGTAAGGCTTTTGCCTCAACCCATTTTGACAGATAGTCGACAACCACGAGTATATACTTATTCCCTCGTGAAGACGGGAACGGCCCCATAAAATCAATGCCCCACATATCAAATATTTCACAGACTTGGATGGCGTTTTGTGGCATCTCATTCTTTTTGGAAATATTCCCGTGACGCTGGCAAGCCTCACAAGTTTTGATAAGTTCATGGGCGTCTTTGTAGATTGTGGGCCAGAAGAATCCCGAATCAAACACCTTTTTGGCGGTGTAGTTTGGGTTATGATGTCCCCCCGTGGGTCCATCATGACAGGCTTTAAGAATTTCCATGGCTTCTTGGCCATGGACACACCGTCGGATGACTTGATCCGCACAGATTTTGAACAAGTAGGGGTCGTCCCAGAAGTAATGTTTTACATCTTTAATGAATTTTCTTTTCTGTTGGGACGACATCCCTTTCACAACGAAATTACCCGCATGGTAATTTGCAAAGTCGGCAAACCATGGGGTAGTAGCATCATCCCGGGTAGAGATTAGATTGAGAGTCTCCAGAGGCAAAGTTTCATTAATGTCTTTTCTCTCAAGAATATCCTGATGAGGATTCTCTAACCGGGACAAGTGATCAACAGCAAGGTTCTCTGCTCCTTTTTTGTCTCGTATGAGTATATCGAATTCCTGAAGGAGCAGGACCCAACGGAGAAGTCTTGGCTTTGCGTCCTGTTTAGTGAACAGGTATTTCAAAGCCGAGTGGTCCGTATACACCACGCATTTGGTTAGGATTAAGTAAGACTTAAATTTCTCAAAGGCATATACCACAGCTAATAATTCTTTTTCTGTGGTGGTATAGAGCGCTTGAGCTTCACTCATGGTCTTACTTGCGTAGTGTATTGGCTGAAAATGTTTTGATTTGCGTTACCCCAGAACTGCACCAATAGCGAAGTCGCTAGCATAGCACATAAGTTCGAAGGGTAAGTCCCAGTCGGGGGCAACAAGGATCGGTGCCTCGGTAAGCCTTTTCTTTAAAGTAGAAAAAGCTTCGATGCACTCGAGGGAAAAGATGAAAGGAGCTTCCTTTTCAAGAAGATGAGTCAATGGTCGGGCTATTTTAGAGAAATCCTGAATGAATCTCCGGTAAAACCCGGCATGGCCAAGGAAACTCCTTATTCCTTTAACAGTGGTGGGATGAGGCAGTTTAGCAATAACATCAATTTTGGCCTTATCGACCTCAATCCCACTTTTTGAAATTTTATGGCTGAGTCGAAAGAATTCCCGATGACTGAGAAGTCATCCATGAATACCTCCATGGTTTTCCCGATCATGTCGTGGAAGATAGCCATCATGCACCTCTGGAAAGTGCTCGGTGCATTGCATAACCCGAAAGGCATGCGACGATAGGCAAACGTCCCGTAAGGGCATGTGAAGGTAGTCTTCTCTTGATCCTTAGGATCAATAGGAATCTGGAAGTAACCCGAGAAGCCGTCAAGGAAGCAATAATACTCATTCCCCGCTAGTCTTTCGAGCATTTGATCCATAAAGGGCAGAGGAAAATGGTCCTTGCGGGTGGCTTCGTTAAGCTTTCTGTAATCGATACATACTCGCCACCCTGTAACCAAACGAGTTGGTATCAACTCGTTATCCTCATTAGTGACAACCGTGATGCCACCCTTTTTTGGAACACAATGTGTTGGGCTAACCCAAGGACTGTCTGATATAGGGTAAATCAATCCCGCATCGAGAAGTTTGATAACTTCGTGGATTTTTTGATTTACCCTTCTTTGATGCTGCACAGCAGGTTTAAAGTCCTCTTCCATTAGGATTTTGTGTGTACAAAAATCCGGGTTAATACCCTTTATGTCTGAGAGCTTCCAAGCAATTGCTTACTTGCGGGACTTTAAAACCTTAAGCAGCGCGGTTTTCTCCTCATCTTTTAAGTCTTTTGCAATAATGACCGGTAACTTATCGTTACCTTCCAAGAATGCATATTCTAGATGAGGAGGCAGGTCCTTAAGTTCGACCTCGGGGAAATCATCATTTTTCTCAACATATTTGACTTCCGCGTTATGAAGTGGTGGAGGTAGAACAGGAATGGGAGAGGGATCTTTGTTCAATAATTTCTCAAGGAGAAATATATCCCTCTCCGGGTCAATCTCTTGGTTATCAATTCCTTCGGGAACTGAATCACTTTTGAGAAAGGCCTCTAATTCCTCAAGGACGAAATCACTTCCCTTAAACGGAGTGAGGGAAGGAGAAGAATTAGCGATTATGGGGTGAGAAGAGGGAGTGGAATTTCCACTCGTAGAACTATCAGCGAATCCAAGGATTTCCTGAGCATACTCCTCGGATGCAATGTCAATGGCATCAATTCGGTTTACCGATTCAGCATCATAGTTCGAGAAGTATCTCGAGGTTTGATCAAGGTTGAACGTTATCGCTTCATTACCAACTCGTAATGTGATTTCCTCATCGAAAACATCGATTAATGCACGACCCGTCCTTAAGAACCCCCTCCGAAGAATGAGAGGAACTCTCGGATCTGCATCGAAATCAACAACGACAAAGTCTGCCGGAAAATTGAACTTTCCCACTCTTACAAATACGTCTTCGGCAATACCGAGGGGACGTGAAATTGAACGGTCTGCAAGCTCGAGAGTCATGCATGTGGGAGTAAGTGCCTGGAGAGAAAGCTTTTTCCAAACTGAGTGGGGCATTAAGTTGATGCTTGCGCCAAGATTGGCCAAGGCAAAGCACTCAACCATCTCCGGGAAAATACATGGTATTAGAAATTTCCCGGGGTCTCCTAGCTTCTCGGGAAGCTGTTTCAATAGAACTGCAGAGCAGTTTTTGTTGAGTGGAGTTCGTGCCATTTCAAAGAGTTTCTCTTTATTTCCCAGTAAGTTTTTGATTGTCGATGCAAATTTGGGCATTAATATGAAAGCATCCGCGAAACTAATATCAAAGTGTAGTTCTTCGAAAATTTGGAAAAATTTTTCCATCTGATGATTAGCTTTTTCACGGAGCTTTTGGTCTTGCAATCGTGAGGGATATGGAATCGTTGGTTTTGGGTTGGCTTTTGGTATTTCAACAGGACCCTTGGGAGTTTCAAACATGACTCTTTTAGGGGGAGTCGGGACCGGGACAACTGGAGGAGGGATGTCAGTGGTACCTCCGTTATTAGCAGGAAGTACCGTATCCGTAGTATCCTCAGTATCACATTCCTCTGCCTGGACAGGAGAAGTGGTAGAAGGAGCCGTGAGTCCTTTATAGGAAACTCCACTTCTTGTGGTGATCGCCTTTGCATCGTCCCTCGGATTAGCGATCGTGTTGCTAGGTAAAATACCTGAGCCCGAGGGTCGATCATTTAAAGACTTCTTCAATTCAGAGATTTGACTAACCAGCACTTTGTTTAATTCACCTTGGGATTTCATAAACAGTTTTAATAACTCATCAGATGATGGTCCAGTTGGAACAATGGCTTGATTTTGATTTGGAAAATTTTGAGCCCGATTGTTCTGGAAATTCCCATGTTGCTGGTTGTTATTACCCTAGAAGTGGTTTTGTTGAAAATTACCCTGATGGTAATTATTCTGACCTTGATTACGGTTATAGTTTCCTTGGTTTTGATTGTTTTGAACTTGGTGTTGACCAGAGTTGAAATTCCCTTGGTTGTTAAAACCTTGGTTCATTCGGTTCTGGTTCTGATTCTGGTTATAGTTCTGGTTTCTGTTTTGACCATTTTGGTTCTGGGGTTGATTAAATCCGGGTGGTCCTGATGAGGCGAAAAATGAACCACTTTTAGGGGGTCATTTAAGCCCGGAATTGAATTTATTTGATCAAATATTGCTCTAAATCGTTCCTTTTGTGATTTTAGGAACTTTAGGAGTGAAATCTGGAAAAGGAAGCAATTCGGACGTTTTTGGAGCATAAAAGTGAAGAAAACGCCAAAGACTTAATTTTCCAAGCTGGGAACAGTAGGTGACAGCGTCAAGAGCAACATTTTGACGGCGTCAAGAGTAATTTTCATGACGGCCCAGTACAGAAATGAAGGCGTCACAAGGAAGAGCGTCAAGAGTAAAATACGTGACGGCCTGGAAAAAAGTTATAACATGACGGCGTCAGAAGTAGATCAAGGAAGTCCGAGAATTCTTTTGGTGGCGAGATGACGGCGTCACCTATTTGGTCTTGACGCCGTCAGCCTCAATTTCCTATATATAGTTTTCTAATTTTCATTCATAAGAGAGAGAAATTTTGGAGAAACCGTAAGGCCGAACTTAGTACGAACTTTACAGGTTTTTCATGGGTTTTCAGCCCTTGAACCCTTTCATGTGTAATTGAGATAAGTGTTCTTCTAATTCAATCAATATGTCTATGTGTTGGTTGTCTATATCTTGTTCTTGTCTTAATTCCATCATGCTAGGCTAAATCTATCTTGTGTTTACTTAGATCTAATGAAACCTAGATGTTAATTATGTGTTGATTACTTGTTTATGGTTGTATTGGATGAATGATTTCGATGTTAGGCTTAAGAAAACTGGCAGATCTCCAAATGGTAACATGCTTGAACGTCTTAGGAAACATGAACTGACGTGCACTTGGTTTTATTGGTTGTATTTAATGCATGAGTAAATTCTAATGATCCCATGTTAGGAGCTTCTTAGCCGGTGTGGAAAACTAGAAGGGGGGGTTGAATAGTTTTACGTTCTTTTTAAAATTTATAAGCACAAGTTTGTTTTTAAAAATTTTCGATTCTTGTTTATGTGAATTCAATACTTGCACTATATGAACAGTTGTATAATAACTAACTAACAAAACTAATATAGTAAAGGTAAATAAATAAGTAATGAGAAGAGTTAGAAAGATCAAACCACAACACAAGGATTCATAGTGGTTCGGCTACAAGGACACCTTCCTTGTTCCTACTCCACTCCCCGAGTCACCTACTCGAGAGTTTTCTTCACTATGTCAACAAACTCCCTTATGGCGGAGAAAACCGTACACACCAATATACACACCAATTTACACACCAATCTTCACACCAATCTACACACCAATCTTCACACCAATCTACACGCCAATCTTCTTCACACCTAGCTTTTGCACACCAATCTTCTACACACCTTCTTCTACACACCAATCTTCACAACTATCCTACTTCACTACTAATCAACTTCTACTATCTACACAACTTCTATATCTTCTAAGCAAATAATAACAAGCACAACACAATATTCACAAATGAATATATATACACTATACACAACAACTCTTCAACACTTCTTGAACTTGGTTGTAGAGAGTTCTTCTTTTGCACTTAGAATGAGAATGGATGATGAGGGATTGAATCACTTGAAACAAGGATTAATATACAAATGATCAAAGGGTTTTTGATGAGTTTTAGATGATTGTAGATCTGAGAATTTCGTGCAAAAGGTGAGGAAAAATTCCAGAATTAAGGTGGTATTTATAGGGGAAGAAATCTGACAGTTTCTGACAGGGGAGCCTGGCCGGTCCCCTTAAAGCATGGCCGGCCCCCTTAAAATTAAGGGGACCGCCCCTTATAATTAAGGGGGCCGCCCAACTGTAACGGCCAGAAAACTTGTCTTTTAGTGAGGAAAGTTTATTTGGTGAAAAACTATCTGATTTTGGTTAAATATTTGAAATCATATATTTAGTATGATTAAAACATTTTTTCTTATTACCAAAAGTGTTTTTCAAAAATATATAATAAGATTATATAATTAAATAAACTTTGTATTAGTTAATTAAATACCCCTTTGATCATGAGATGTATTAAGCACTTGTTTATCCATACCTTAAGTGATTAAGTTGGATATAATGATATAGACTAGCTTAATACTTGTTTACGTAGTAATCAAACGATTGACGAGTTTACATTTTGTGATCGTCAAAATATAGAGATATTGAAACATATAAATAACGTTTTCATACATTATTTATGTCAACAATCTCCCCCTTTTTGATGATTACAAAATTTAAACTCATTAGTCGAAAATTAGTCTATATACAAGTATTAGAGTGAGTTTATATCACTTCTCCCCCTTTTTGTGAGCATCAAAAAGGTTATCCCGTTTTAATGGAAGCTCCCCCTTGATGTAAGCTCCCCCTCGTTTTGAGGCCAAAAGGAATCGAGAAATGGATATCTTGCAAAAATATTTAGTAGCAAGCAACATATATATGTATATAGCATGCAAAAATATAGACTAACCATAACCATATCATAAATCAAGTGAAAATAATACATCAAGCATTACATCAACAAAAGGAACAAGTAATGCTACAACTAACAAAAGCCTTTAAAGGCTTACAATCATCATAGAAGTAATAAACCAAGTCTCAAACATGAGAGTCCTCTCTAGAGCTTGCCATCCAAAAGGGTTTAACACAATTTTATTTGTGAATCACCATACATGTTTAATTGGGAGGAATGGATGGTGAACATGGAGATGGTGATGGAGGAGGAGTGTTTGTTGATGGTGGTGGAGGTGTTGTGTTAGTTGTTGGTGGTTGATGCAACATGTTTTCAATATGAGAAAACATGTATTGGATCTCATCTCTTAATCCGAACACAATTGTTCGGTTGTGAATGCAACAAAGGCATGTGTCTCCATGAGCTTCAAGTAAGCTCCATGGGACGGGGTTATAGGTTGGTGGGTTGATAGGAGATGATGAGAAATGTGCATCAAGAGGTGTTAATGGTGATAATGAGAGAGTGAGTGCAAGGGTGGAGTGTTCATTGGTAGGTTGTGATGGTTGAACCATTGGTGGAGAGGATAAGTGGGTGTTTATGTAGTCATTAATGGATGAAGTGGATGGTATGGAGGAAGTAGAATGTCCATTTGTTGAGGGTGTTTTGGAGGGTGCATTTGGTGCACTAGGAGATGAACATTGAGGTTGTGGTGATGGGGTGGTGTTATCTTCATTTGTAAGATCAATGAAGAGTTGTTTGGGTGGTATAATGACAAGTTTTTGTTTCTTGGCATTGTTTGAATGGGTGGTTCTTGGTGATGACATGATGATGATTTATGAGTGATGAGGATGATGAATGATGAATTAAACATGCATGGGGATTATATAGTGGGAAAACATGTTTAGAAGTGGAATTATTTTGAAATTGTAATGTTATATTCCAAAATCAGTTTGGTTTTTAAGAGTAATGATAGCTGGGACTAGCAAAAGGGATCACATGATGCAAAAGAAAACAGTGTAAAAACTATTTCAGATGGCCGGTCCCCTTAATTTTAAGGGGGCCGCCCTTTATGATTTAAGGGGGCCGCCCATCTGACGACCCAGAAACCAAAAATTTTTAAAAATTTTCTGGAAAGATGTTATGTTCAGGTTTGAATGTGCAGCAAGCTCAATTTGGACACTTCACATTTGTCTTGGTTTATTAGAAAGCATACATGTCATATAGTTATATAACCATTAACTAATCATGCAAACATATATATAGATCAAGAGAGAAACATGCATAAAAATATCAAAGACAATCAAGTTATCATCCTAAACACATATTCAAATAACAAGTATTTCCGAATAAACTTCGGACAAATAGCACACAAGACATAAAAATAAAACATTGTTAAACAAACATAATCCGACCATATCATTTCTTTTTCTTCCCGAAGATACCCTTCAAAGTCTTCCCAATAGATTTGAAGCCACCTCTAACTTCTTCGTGCAACCTCTTTTGTCTTCTAAGCATCTCGGTAGTTCGTTCATGAAGCACTTCTTCAGTTTGATCACTTGGAGATGGAGTAGAATAGTTGGGATAGTCAAGATCCTCTAAATTGTCAACGAACTCAGAAAACGAAGGGGTACTAGCATCGTCGATGTTTTCCTCCTCATCGTCATCATCTTGCCTTGAGGATGATCCATGAAAGCTATGACGACGAGGTTTACCCTTGTCACTTCGAGTTCGTCGAGCTTGTTTTAGAGCGAGAGTACGTAGAGTGGGGTAGATGGACTCATAAATACTATTGTCAAGATCGGGGTAGTACTCGATAACATGACGATAGATACGAGTAAGGAACATTCCATATGGAAGATTGGCTTTGGGAGTTTTTCTAGCACACTCAATCCGTTTGATAAAGAAGTAGGCCAAATTGTACGGCTTTTCGACAGCTATACAATACAACATGTGAGCAAGGCTAGCCGGGAGATGGTCCCGGTGACCTCCAGTACCAAACGCATTCTCACGAATGAGTTCTTCCCAACGCTTCATGTGTGGGCTTAATTCTTTGAGGAGAAGTTGGTATGGAGAAATTTGAACGTTTTTGGATTTTATTTTTCGACTTGTGGTGGCACGATCTATACCAAGGATTTGACGAATTTCGTCGGGATGAGGAATTTCGTCGAAATAAGGACCGAAGGTTGGTCGATAGCGATTAAGAGATTCGAGGTCCCACTCGTTTGTGAAAACGGCTTGACCTCTAAAAGGAATTTGAAGGATATGACCAAATTGTTCGAGAGTGAGGGTGATGAATTCATTTTGAATCATGAAAGAGATGGTGATGAAACCAAGATCATTGGTTTGGACGGTGACTTGGCTATAGAAATCCATTATGAAACGAGGAATGATAGGTTCATTTATTTCATAAAGACAATTGAAGTTGATGCTTGTGAACACGCGATTTATGTAGTCGGATTGAGCAAAAGCAAGATCTACTACACGTCCCTCATGAATATTTCTATCTTCAATTTGACGATAGATAAGTCCAATGGAAGGAGATGTGGTAGGGAGTTGAGAAACTTTGGGAATGTAGTTTTTAGTGTGAGAAAGATCTTCAGTAATTGCTTTGGGCATTTTCACCTAAACACATCAACAATTCAAAAAGACCAAAATAAATATAAAGAAAGATAAAAATATATGTTTATTGTCAAGGCTTATGTTGGAACGTAAACATACTTCGTTACTAATCCTAAGAAGTAGATTACCATGTTCCTTAATATTGTTTTTAACTCGTTCTAGATATACTTTACGATGTTTAATTAGTAGTTATGGACAAATCCAAACGCCCCTTTAAACATCTTAATATATCATGAAATTTACTAGATTTACATTAGATTGTAAAACTAGCTATTTCTTGCGAGTTTCTTATGCATGTAATTTGTTTTTGAAAAAGATGGTTTGTATTTTTACTAAAAGTGTCATTTTTAGTAATAAACCAAACGCTTCCTTAACTAGTGACTTATAACTCAAGTGCGTCAATATACATATGAATTATATATCTTGACGAGTTCGATAAACAATTTTAAGATTTATAATTATAACAAAGTTTTATAAAAATTATAATGACTATGTTTTGATATTATTTGGACATAATCCAAACACCCCTATATTGTGAACCAATATAATTTTTCTTAGTCGAAAAATGTAATTTCAAGTTTTACAAGTTACAAAAATATAATGTGATTAGTTTAAACACGTTTTCAAATCATTATTCAACAATGAGTTTACTAAAAATTTTGAAAAGGAGTGTATGAAATTTTTCAAAAATTTTCGACATGATAGTTTATAATAACTAGTTTCTAGTGTTGATTAATCATCCTAATCCTAGGGGAAGCATTTGGTTATGGAGTTTTAAGGCTTAATTCGAAAGAAATTATGAAATTTGACAAATTTTATAAAACATGCATAATCATGAGTATGATCAAATAAGATGAAATTAGATGAAATGTGTTATGAAAAACTTACAATAAGTAATGGTGATTGTGTTAGATGAATTTGCCCTTTGCGAATTAACCCGAATTATGTGATTTGGAAGTGATTTTGGGTGTTTTTGGGTTTTGAATTTCGTCACAGCAGGAGCAGGGAAAGAGAGGGATGAAAAAGTGGAGTGTTTGGCAAAAGGAAGAAAGGGAAAAACGGGCTTGAGCTCTCAGAGGGCCGGTCCCCTTAAACATTAAGGGGGCTGCCCTTGTATTGGCTGCCGGTCCCCTTAAACATTAAGGGGTCCGCCCTTAAAAATTTGATATTTCAAGTTTTGGTTTCTGGAACAAACAAGAAAATATTTATATATATATATATACTAGATTTATATTTAATCAAAAATACGTTGAAGAGTATACGCACGAGAGGAATTACTTGACATTTTTACTTGACATTTTGTCAATAAAATTTTCTTGATCGTTTCGGATGAAATTCATCAAGTTGTCAAGCACACGAGAAAGTTGTGGAAGGTTTATAAGTATATATATATATATATATATATATATATATATATATATATATATATATATATATATATATATATTATATAGTATGGGCTTATAAGACGAGAACATAGGAGGGAGACGTATGCAACGGAAGCCGGGAGTTTGTTTCATCCATAGATTTTTCGACTCATCTCACTTCATCAGCATGAGTGTTGATTGAACATTAAAGTTCAATAAGGCAAATGGGGAAAAGAAATGTTCGTAAACGAACAATCTCTAGTTCTAGAAAATCAACAAATGAATTTCCTAGGTTATAAGATCCTAAATATAGCTAAGTATATAAATATATATATATATATATATATATGTATATATGTATAATATAGTTTTTAAAAAAAAATAGAGATTAATAAGTCAAGTAAAGCTACATAAATATAACACACTAAACTAAGCATGCATTTCTAGACAAGGAACTTAAAAGGAAATGTGTACCTTTTGTCTTTAATGCGTTAATCTTCAGGGTCTTCAAGAAGTAAATCGGACAAGAGGTGACAATGAAAAGTTCCATGTTTGGATGGCGAATATTATTTACGTTGGTGCCCATTGTTTCATTTGTCCAAAGTCATTTGGTCCGAACATGTTTTGTATTTGACTTGGATGCATATAAGGTGGAAACATTCCCCAAGGATTGAAGTTCCACATTTGTTGATTATAGTTAAAGTTTCGTCTATTATGGTTTGTTCTTGGTTGAGGTGTTTTAGGTCTAGGATAAGAATTATTTGGTTTCCTAGGTGGTGGAGTTTTAGATTTAGATGATCCAACTTCGGTTTTTAAAGATGGTTTATAAAATGGCTTTATTTCTTCATTACTAGCGATAGGTATTGTTTTATTTTTTATGAGTAAATGTTTAGGATTAAGTATTGAAGGTTTTGGTTCATTTTCAAATTTAACGTTTTTAGCTCCACTTGTTGAAGATTCAGTTGAGTTAAATCCTAGTCCGGTTTTATCTCCTGATATTCTTTGAATACTTATTATTTTACTAAGTGAGTTACTACTATTTTCAAATTTATCAAGTTTGCAGATTTCATCCTTAAGTATGTTGTTTTCACTTTTAAGCTCTTGACATGTTTTACATTCTTCAACAATTTCTTTTCCTTTTTCAAGTTGACGTATTTTAATTTTTAGTTCAAGCACTTCATTTTCTAGTTGGTTGTTTATGTATTTTAGTGATTTATTTTTAGCCATAACCAGTTGTCCTATTTTACATAATCTATTGTATTCACTATCTAAATCTTTTTCATCTAATGATAGATTTTCATCACTAAAGTATTCGGATTCGGAACGTACCTCACTTGATGATTTGGCCATGAGACACTTTTCATCCTTTGTTGTTTCATTCTCATCTTCATCACTATCACTCCAAGCACCTCCAACGAATGCTCTTTGATTTTGATCTCTTGTCATCATTGGACATTTTCCAATGAGGTGATTCGGATCACCACACTTGAAACACTTTCTCTCATTCTTGCTATACTTGCCATCATTATTCTTTTGAGATGTTCTTCTTTCATCGTGTGGTTGTCTAACGAATCTTCCTCGCCTTTTGAAGAATTTCTTGAAGTCTCTTACGGCCATGACATATTCTTCGTCATCGCTTTCGGAAGATGAGCTATCTTCATTGTTGGATTCCTTTCTAGCTTTCAAGGCGATTGACTTGCTTTGCTCACGTTTTCCTTTAACCATTTCAGAGTCCTTCTTTATAATTGCTTCGTAGACTTTCAGATTTCCAATTAATTCATCAAGTTGTAGTGTTGACAAATTCTTTGATTCTTCAATAGCCGTCACTTTAGCTCGCCATTTTGGGTGAAGAGCTCTAAGAAATTTCCTAACAAAATTCTTACTAGAGAAATTCTCATCAAGTGCTTTTAAACTTGTGATGATAGTGTTAAATCTAGCAAAAGCATTATCAATTGATTCCTCTTCCGGAATCGTGAATTGCTCATATTGTTGAACAAGTAAATCTATTTTGTTATCTTTGACTTGATTATTACCTTGGTGAGTTATTAATAAAGAGTTCCAAATTTCTTTTGCGGTTTCACACATAAAGATCCTTTCGTACTCTTTACGTGGTAGCGCATTATAAATAACCATTTTTGCTTCATTATTTTTAGCAAGTTTTCTTTTTAAATCATCATTTTGTTTTTCAAAAGGTACGATTTCATCTTTCTTAGTTTCGGGGTTATTTTGAATAGGTAAAAAATCACCATTGGTAATAACATGCCAAAGATCTAGATCTTTTGATTTCACATAAGTTTCGAATCGATTTTTCCAATATAAAAATCCATCACTTTCAAATAGTGGTGGTCTTTGCATAGATTGCCCTTCTAAATATTTTTCAGATTCCATAGATCGTTACAAGTTTTAAAATACAATATATTTTAAAAATCTTGCTAGACGTGGCTCTGATACCAATTGTGGAAAACTAGAAGGGGGGGTTGAATAGTTTTACGTTCTTTTTAAAATTTATAAGCACAAGTTTGTTTTTAAAAATTTTCGATTCTTGTTTATGTGAATTCAATACTTGCACTATATGAACAATTGTATAATAACTAACTAACAAAACTAATATAGTAAAGGTAAATAAATAAGTAATGAGAAGAGTTAGAAAGATCAAACCACAACACAAGGATTTATAGTGGTTCGGCTACAAGGACACCTTCCTTGTTCCTACTCCACTCCCCGAGTCACCTACTCGAGAGTTTTCTTCACTATGTCAACAAACTCCCTTATGGCGGAGAAAACCGTACACACCAATATACACACCAATTTACACACCAATCTACACACCAATCTTCACACCAATCTACACACCAATCTTCACACCAATCTACACGCCAATCTTCTTCACACCTAGCTTTTGCACACCAATCTTCTACACACCTTCTTCTACACACCAATCTTCACAACTATCCTACTTCACTACTAATCAACTTCTACTATCTACACAACTTCTATATCTTCTAAGCAAATAATAACAAGCACAACACAATATTCACAAATGAATATATATACACTATACACAACAACTCTTCAACACTTCTTGAACTTGGTTGTAGAGAGTTCTTCTTTTGCACTTAGAATGAGAATGGATGATGAGGGATTGAATCACTTGAAACAAGGATTAATATACAAATGATCAAAGGGTTTTTGATGAGTTTTAGATGATTGTAGATCTGAGAATTTCGTGCAAAAGGTGAGGAAAAATTCCAGAATTAAGGTGGTATTTATAGGGGAAGAAATCTGACAGTTTCTGACAGGGGAGCCTGGCCGGTCCCCTTAAAGCATGGCCGGCCCCCTTAAAATTAAGGGGACCGCCCCTTATAATTAAGGGGGCCGCCCAACTGTAACGGCCAGAAAACTTGTCTTTTAGTGGGGAAAGTTTATTTGGTGAAAAACTAACTGATTTTGGTTAAATATTTGAAATCATATATTTAGTATGATTAAAACATTTTTTCTTATTACCAAAAGTGTTTTTCAAAAATATATAATAAGATTATATAATTAAATAAACTTTGTATTAGTTAATTAAATACCCCTTTGATCATGAGATGTATTAAGCACTTGTTTATCCATACCTTAAGTGATTAAGTTGGATATAATGATATAGACTAGCTTAATACTTGTTTACGTAGTAATCAAACGATTGACGAGTTTACATTTTGTGATCGTCAAAATATAGAGATATTGAAAAATATAAATAACGTTTTCATACATTATTTATGTCAACAGCCGGCTCGACATAGGAGTGAAGTAGGCACTCATAGGATTGGGGAATTAAGTGCGCCACCTCATGAATGGTATTAAGGAATACAATCCGTCATTCACGCAACTATAACAAGTAATTAATGTGTAAAAGATATCTAGGGAGTAATGAAGTCTAAGTAAACACAATTTCTCCACATATTGCTCACAACCTTAGTTAATTTAGTTTTATTTTCATTTTTAGTATTTTATTTTGATTGCATCTTTAGTATTGGGTTAGTTGACTAGCAACTAATTCCGCCCAAATCCTTCAAACCCGAGATTTTTACTTGCTTTCTAAAAAATATAAAAAATACAAAAATAATCATCCCTCACCTTTAGAACTAGTATTTAGGTTTTCTAATCCTAGCGACACTATTCCTAGCTGAACGATCAATCCCCCGGTACTTGTCACTATACTATACTACAACGATCAGGTACACTGCCTGGTGGGGGTTGTAAGCTTCTCAAGATCCCTTGAGAGGTAAAGCCTGGTGCAATCCCTACGCATCAAGTTGTTGGCGCCGCAGCCAGGGGAATAGTTATTGTCTAGGTTAGAATCTCTTTTTATTAGGTCTACTTGCTAGATTCCTTTCTAGCAAGATTTTATTTTTATTTTTTAGGTTTTCTTTAGTCTATCTTATTTCTTTGTGTTTTGTTCGTAACTCTTCACCACCCGACATCATGGACGATGGGAACATCTTTGAACCCGTCATCTCACCACAACAAAACCCACCACTAGAACCTCTTAGGCCCCGAACCTTAGGAGAGTATTCCCGACCTAGCCACCAAGGCTACCGAAACACCATTGAGCTCACCGGAGCCAATGTGACCCCCTTGCGATCCGACACCATCCGGTTGGTGCAAAGCGTATGTGCATTCCATGGACTTCGTTCCGAAGATCTAAACCAACATCTTAAGGACTTCCTTAAAATCGTAGATTCCATAGACCTAGATGTTGAAACTAGAGAGACAACCTGATTACGCCTATTCCAATTCTCTCTACGGGAACAAGCTAGTCAATGGCTTGAGCGTTTACCCGCGGGATCCATCACCACATTGGATGATCTCACCACTCGTTTCCTTGCTCAATTTTTCCCACCGGGGAGAACTACTAAGCTTAGAAATGACATCTTGATGTTCCAACAACGTCAAAATGAATCTTTTTACGAAGCATGGACTCGATATAAAGACCTGCTCCGAAAAGTCCCTCATCATGGCATCGAACCATGGCTCCAGATTCAAATCTTTTACGATAAAATTAACTATCAAACAAGGAGAGCTATAGATTACGCAGCTAAGGGTAGGCTAAACAGACTTAGCATTGACGAATGCTGGAAAGTTCTTGAGGGGTTGGCACAATACGAAGAAGAAGGTTGGGAGGACCTAATGTTTCCAAGCAAGGGAAAACTTGACTACGCACACGCTACCCAAGAGCAGTTATTAGGAAGTATCGAGAAGCAGGTAAAAGAATTGATGAGGATTGAGAAACCTGCTACTAAAACCGTGTGGAATCCTAATTTACGTAGGAATGCGGTTATCAACCATAATTTTCCTGAACGTTCACGACAAGAGGAATTCGAAGGGATAATGGTAACCTTCATGAATAATCAGGAAAAACAAATCCAACACCTAGAAGCACGCATGGAAAGCACTCGCAATGCTTTTATGGATTTAGCGGACCAATTCATATCAAGGATCAAAGAGAAGATCAAAGAAAATTCCGCACCTAGAAAAATCGAAAAAGTCTTTGAGGTTTCATCTCCTTTGGTGTTTGACCAAGAGGATAACAAGAAATCTTCCCCAAGTGCTTCACCGTCAATCACCCCCCACTTTTGTGAGCATCCTCAGGAAGAGAAGAATTTGTAGTTTCATAACATTTTCGTTGGATGCTTGCAAACCACGCTCCCAAACTTGTGCAAGAGACGTTCTTTTGGTTTTAAGCCAGGTGTGAAGAGGTTGCACCTCAAAAACACCACAGATTTGTAACCCTCTATGGAACAACACCTCTTTGTACACACCGGTGACCCGTGCGAAGGTTACAACTTAACTAAAACATCATCCACTCTTTTCGGCAACCACACCTCTTTCCGTGACAGTAATGAAACGTTCGATCCTGGTGGACTTCACTAATGGAATAGCTACTCATGGTTTTACTTATGTTTACACAAAGTGCAGGGACCAAATGTGGAATTACTCCATTTCTCATCTCATACGGGCATATGACGGCGTCAGATATTAACTCTTGACGCCGTCACCTCGCTCATTCAGCAATAATAACCCAAATTCAATCACTTTCAACCCATACCCCACAATTCTCACCCAAAGTGCTGCTACATCTCCGAATCTCCACCCTCCAATTCGACATCTTCCGCAACTAATCTCCACTTGGTAAGTAGTTTTCCTTCAATCTTTTTCGATCAATTGTCCTTAGGATTAATCAATTTTGAAAACCCCTTTCATTCGAAACCCCATTTTTGACCCATCATTGACAAATCGTAATGCCATCCATTTGGTGATTTGTATTCATGGGGTTACCCTTTGATGATGTTATCTCACTCGAATCATGCGTTAATTTAGGAAAAGCCCTTCATGCCACAGATTTTTTTGACCCCCCACCCATGTTTTCTGATTAAAGGAGCGTTTGGGTAATGGGTTAAGAGTTTGAAAATTGATTTTTCCCTCCTATTTGCATGATTCGGATTCTGCTAGGTCTGACGGCGTCAGGATCTCCTCCTGACGGCATCAGATGTGTCTAACAGCAAAAAAATCTATAAAATTCTCGTTCTAATTGTTTCCGTTCACTCTATCTTTTTCCAGGAAAATGAGCAAGCGATCTCGCCAACATCGTGGCAGTTCCTCTAGGTCCTAAAGGGTCAACTATGGGGAGTTGGTCCACAGTTGGGGTGAATTTGACAATGTTGGCGCCACCACCAAGTATGCAGAACTTTGTAACCACCACATTGATGCTGGGGCTGTGGTTGATTGGGAGTTTCTTAGATCCCAAGGGTTGGAAGCTGCGTTTCTGGGGAGGATCCACAATGATGGGTTTGCGGGTCCTCAATGGGAGAGGTTGTTTAGGATTAGGGAGACGGTGTATAGTGAGTTGGTAAGGGAGTTCTTTGCGACCTTCCATTTTGATCAGGCTGAGGCTAGGACGGACATGGGAGGCACCACTATCTATTTTAGGCTAGGAGGGGAAGTGCGATCATGCTCGGTTACTGAGTTTGGTTGGAGGATAGGGTTGTATACTAGGGAGGAGGCGGTTGATGGAGGCTTTATGCAGAGGTTGTTGAATAGGGAGACTCAGAGGAGTGATATGAGGTGTGTCACTTTTTGGCCGACCATTGGGGACGGGGTTTTCACCTCGACTACTGGGGCAGCATCCATCAGGGACCTCATAGTTAGGTTGGTCCACAGATGCATCACATACAGCCTGTCAGGACGTCATGGCACCACTCACCGTGTCACTGCTTCAGATCTTTTCTACCTGTACACCATCTTTTCAATGGATGTCTACTGCAACATCCCATTTTAGGTAGCTAGTTATTTAAGGACCAGTGTGGGTGAGAGGGATATCGATAAGGTGTATGGGGGGATGTTCGTCAGTTGGCTCGTTCCTATGATCTTCTTACTCCTCCGATCATGGGATACTTGAGCGACTGTGGTGCTTGTAGGGTAGTGAGGGCTAAATCCCTCAGGCAGATGAGCATCGTGATGTTAGGGAGGAATGGGACCTATAACTGGTATGAGACAGGGGGGCCTGATGATGAGGATGATGATGATGATGATGAGGTAGGGCCCCAGCAGCATCAGTTCCAGGGTTATGAGGAGGGGACAGCTGACTACTACCGACACATGAGTCGGGGAGACTGGCAGGCACACTAGGGTGCCTGGATGGGTCAGGTGGATGCATGGCGGACCACTACTGACCAGTGCTTTGATTGGATGTATGATCACACCATCCGCCAGATGCAGCACCTCTCCACCCGTGATCAGCTTGAGCCTTACCTGCAAATTTACCCATTCCCCGGCCGTGAGACTGACTACCCTCCCTACGGGTACACCGGACACCTCCCTCCTGGCTATGACTACCGTTTCGGTCCTCCTCCTCAGTGATCTCTTTTGATGTCTGTTATTTCTGAACAATTCATTGATGGTTGTGTAATTTGAAACAATTGATGCTGTAATAGTTTAGGATGCGGCCTCTGTTGGCCTTGAACAATTTTATTTTCATGTTTACGTTTATTTGAAATAATTGAATGTGCTTGTGGTGATGTTCTTCATTTTGTGTGATTTTATTTTGTTTGTTTGTTATTTGCTTCCACATGGATGCTTTATTTTTATTGTTGGTAGATCATGTTTCTCAATTAGATAGTGGAAATACTTTAATTTGTTGTTTTGGCCTAGTCTTAACTCCACCTAAAAGTATTTTTGCAAAAGATAAGTGTAAGGGGAAACACCAAATATGTTTTTAAGAAACAAACCGATCATGATTCTCCACAATATTAAATGAACATGTATATTCATATTTGTTAGAGTCAAATGCTTGTATTGAGTCATAATGAAGTTTTGCAGGATTTTCCAGGAAGTAGGACCAAGTTTTTCCAGAAATTTTCTGGAAATTTAACATAAGAATTTCTGCAGATCACTTCTGAAGGCGTCACGAGATTACTCTTGACGGCGTCACGTGTAAAAATCTGGAAATTTTACCGGTTTTGTTTTTCTAACGGAGTCTTACGGTTTTTGTGAATTATTAAGTTTTATAATCTCCAGGAAATCTGCAAACTTCATTCCACAAGCATTATATCTTATTTTGTTTTCTAGGATTTAGTAACTTATATAGGTTGCCGCCGATTTTATGCGAGGTTGTCTTGTCTATTTTCTCAGGATTTACAGGTTATGTATGACAAGAAGATGATTTATATTCTAGAAGGGAAGCTTTGATTGTTCATTTTCTTGGAGGAAGATTTAACCTGGCCACCTTATTAACCATACCGAGCGAATCAGGGGAGTATTTGATTTCATTCTTTTTACTTTTTCACTTTTACATTCTTTACTTGAACATTGGGGACAATGTTCATCCTAAGTGTAAGGGGAGGGTAAAATGATGATACCTTACATATGCACTTTCGCTTGAGTTTGTTTTGTTTAATGGTAGATGTGTAATAAAACTATGAGAAATACTTGTTAGTGCAATTTTAGCGCCAAATTTAAATTTTTTTACAACATTTAGTATTGAAACTTTAGCCATAGCAAGCGTCTCATGGATAGGAGATTGTATGACTAGCACAAAACCGTATATCCAGAAAAACTTTCCACCCAAATATGTGAGGTTCGCCTTTAGATTTGATAGGAAAAGCATTCATTATTAGTGCTTATGAGTGTACCGGTAGCATTTAGATTCTAGAACTTGCGTTAGTGATGCATCCCGAGACCGCTAGTGAGACTACATTCGTGTAGTAGGATTTACTACATGATAAGAGGCATTAGGATCACCCTTGTTTTAAACCTGTATTATAATTACTTGACCATTTAAGTCATATTACTTGGCTAGTTAAGTCAACTAATTTTTTCCTACACCCTTAGCGTTGTACTCATTTTTAGTACACGAAACCCCTAGTACACCCCTCCGAGCCTATCTTTTCGTTTCTAACTTTAAGCATTTTACTTAAAGGAAGAATTTGTTACACCCCACTTAAATGTACACCCAAATCGCCTTAGCCTTCCGTATATGCGCTCATTTTTAGTGCATTATTGTTATTTGTTAAACCCTAAGTTAACTATCTAATTGGTTACATGGTTGCTAAGTCGAGTCATATCCTTGTACATATTGTTTTGGGACGATTGGGACTCATGGGTAAAAGTACTTATTTTATGGAGTAATGAGGAAGAACATCATATATTACCCCCATACGTACGTTAATCTTAATAGTACTCCAAGTGTTTTGATTTTCTTAATTCGAGTCATTAGATTAGTTTATTGTAAAGTATGTAAAGATTCAAGTGTAAGGGGAATGTTCATTCCCTATGATGTATTATTTCGGATGGTAGGGTAAAAGTGTATGGAAAAAAAAAAAAAAAAAAAAAAAAAAAAAAAAAAAAGAAAAAAAAAAAAACGAAAAATCAAGAAAAAGAAAAAAAATAGAAAAAGAAAAAGAGAAAAAAAACATACGGACTACCATCCCGTTTCATTCTATGTTTATTTTATGTTTTTGTTATTTTTCATTTATTAGCTTAAGTCGAGTCTAGTCTTGGCTTAGCAACGCCATATTGTACATGTAATTAACCAAGATTGTTAACTCGCCACCAGTAAAACCTTCCTTTATCCAACAAAACCGTGTATTTCATATCCCTACACCTAACGTTACAACCCTTTAAAAGACCTCTTTGATAGTTTATCCTAGGTGCTTACGCCATGTGGTGGAGGTTTGATCCTTTCCCAAACCTATGGTAATCTATTTTGCTATGACAGGTAGTGAGAGATATCTTCCGTTTCCATATTGTAATTTATACTTTATTACACCCGAGAGATGTGAGTATCTAAACACTATTTGTGAGGTGCTAGTATATGACCTCCGTGCTTGTCTTTGGTCTTTAGTGGAACGATTATTTGTTGTAATTACTTTTATATTAGTGTTAAATGACCCCTAACTTGTATTTTGATTAGAATAAAAGCGCATTTGCTTGAGGACAAGCAAATCTCAAGTGTAAGGGTATATGATGAGGCGAAAAATAAACCACTTTTAGGGGGTCATTTAAGCCCGGAATTGAATTTATTTGATCAAATATTGCCCTAAATCGTTCCTTTTGTGATTTTAGGTACTTTGGGAGTGAAATCTGGAAAAAGAAGCAATTCGGACGTTTTTGGAGCATAAAAGTGAAGAAAACGCCAAAGACTTAATTTTCCAAGCTGGGAACAGTAGGTGACGGCGTCAAGAGCAACATTTTGACGGCGTCAAGAGTAATTTTCATGACGGCCCAGTACAGAAATGAAGGCGTCACAAGGAAGAGCGTCAAGAGTAAAATACGTGACGGCCTGGAAAAAGTTATAACGTGACGGCGTCAGAAGTAGATCAAGGCAGTCCGAGAATTCTTTTGGTGGCGAGATGGCGGCGTCACCTATTTGGTCTTGACGCCGTCAGCCTCAATTTCCTATATATATAGTTTTCTAATTTTCATTCATAAGAGAGAGAAGTTTTGGAGAAACCCTAAGGCCGAACTTAGTACGAACTTTACAGGTTTTTCAAGGGTTTTCAGCCCTTGAACCCTTTCATGTGTAATTGAGATAAGTGTTCTTCTAATTCAATCAATATGTTTATGTGTTGGTTGTCTATATCTTGTTCTTGTCTTAATTCCATCATGCTAGGCTAAATCTATCTTGTGTTTGCTTGGATCTAATGAAACCTAGATGTTAATTATGTGTTGACTACTTGTTTATGGTTGTATTGGATGAATGATTTCGATGTTAGGCTTAAGAAAACTGGCAGATCTCCAAATGGTAACATGCTTGAACGTCTTAGGAAACATGAACTGACGTGCACTAGGTTTTATTGGTTGTATTTAATGCATGAGTAAATTCTAATGATCCCATGTTAGGAGCTTCTTAGCCGGCTCGACATAGGAGTGAAGTAGGCACTCATAGGATTGGGGAATTAAGTGCGCCACCCCATGCATGGTATTAAGGAATACAATCCGTCATCCACGCAACTATAACAAGTAATTAATGTGTAAAAGATATCTAGGGAGTAATGAAGTCTAAGTAAACACAATTTCTCCACTTATTGCTCACAACCTTAGTTAATTTAGTTTTATTTTCATTTTTAGTATTTTATTTTGATTGCATCTTTAGTATTGGGTTAGTTGACTAGCAACTAATTCCGCCCAAATCCTTCAAACCCGAGATTTTTACTTGCTTTCTAAAAAATATAAAAAAAATACAAAAATAATCATCTCTCACCTTTAGAACTAGTATTTAGGTTTTCTAATCCTAGCGACACTATTCCTAGCTGAACGATCAATCCCCCGGTACTTGTCACTATACTATACTACAACGATCAAGTACACTGCCTAGTGGGGGTTGTAAGCTTCTCAAGATCCCTTGAGAGGTAAAGCCTGGTGCAATCCCTACGCATCAGGTCCAATGTAGTTATTGGAACGATAGCTCAACAGATTTCGGTCCCCTTGTGGTTGGTAGGAATTACCTCCCGTATTGTAGGAACCTTGGGCTGCGAATACGTTCTCTTGAGTGAAGCCACCAGAGGCTGGGCACTCATGATATGGGTGTGGACCACCACATGTTTCACAACTGATAGGTCTATTCTGCTGATTTTGATTTGTCTGGTGAATTCGGAGAACCGCAGCAGACAAATCATCAAATTTTTTGGTAAGAGCAGCTATTTCATTACTTACCGGAGTGACTGACTTACATGAGTCATTCCTCTCTGCAGAGGAGTCCCAAAAATTATGATGGGCAGTCATGTTTTCGATTAAGCCATAGCACTCTTCAGGGGTCCTTTTCATAAAGGTGCCCCCAGCAGCAGCATTGATGGTGTCACGATGACGAAGTGTCAAACCATTATAGAAGGTATCAATAATGGTGACAAGAAGCATGTTATGATTAGGACACCGATCAATAGCAAGTTTGTAGCGTTCCCATGCCTCAAATAAGGACTCGTCGGGAAGCTGTCTGAAGTAACTAATATCGTTTCTCAGCTTTGTAACCATAGATGGTGGAAAATATTTAGCCAAGAACTTAGTAACCATCTCATCAAAGGTATGGATCGAATTCTTAGGAAGTCGATCGAACCAAGCAGTCGCATGATGAGTGAGAGAATAGGGGAACAGGTATAAACACAGGCCGTCTTCGGTGACGCCATTTTGTTTCATGCTCTGGGTGACGGTTAAAAATTTATCGAGATGCTTGTTAGCATCGTCACCTGGCAAACCGTGGAACTGACACGAATTCTGGACTTGTTGTATCACGTTGTGTTTCAGTCCAAAATCCGTGGCTCCAATTGTGAGTGGTGCAATGGGTCCACCCCTCCCTTGCATGGTAGGTTGACATAGTTCCTCCATAGTTCGGGTGTCAGGAACTACATCCTCCTTGGGAGGGATAGGGGGCTCGTCGTTCATTTTTAGTGAGTGTTCTGCTTCAACAGAACGTAACTTGGGTACGTTTTTCTGTTTTTTATTCTTTGTTTGTGAACGAGTGCGCATGCACTAAAACCAATTTTCAAAACAAGATCGAGGCAAAACCACAGTGAACTTAAATCCAATAATCACAAGTGAATGGCTTCTTTGAAAAAGGTACACCACCCACAGGGATACAATGGCAAGTTTTTATCTTAAGTTTGGGAACTTATTATGTTCACACCCCCAGTTGGTAGGTGTTCTGCCCTGGTTTGCGGTGGTAAACTTTTATGTAATTATATTCACAGTAAAATGTTTTTGGCTTTTCGTGTATGGGTGAAAAAACTTGGACAATATTTTTGGAACTGATTCGTTAACCGAAATCGTTCCTTTAAGATTACTCGCAGGCTGGCGGGAGGAAATAAATGGATTCCTCTTCAGTTCGCAATTTAATGTCAGAACTTACCTTATACCAACTGTTTCAGGTTGTAATCTTAAAGTAAACGAAGTAATTTAACTTCACAGTTTGTTTTGTTGTTTATGATTTTTTTGGTGTTTCTAACACTTCAGGAAAAGTGTTAATGAACTTTTTCAGATATGATTTTGATTTTCTCAAAAATTTACAAAGTGGTGATATTTGTACAGGAGGGGTTTTGAAAACTACTAAACCTAAAACGTTTTGAAATACGCAACAACCTCCCCGGCAGCGGCGCCAAATTTTGACTCCTCCCAAACCAACCAGTCAACCGGGTGCAGTTGATAGGCCCACATGGGAGAGGAGAGTCAAGTGTTTATAATCCGTGGAAGTACAGGGAAATCCCCGGGTCGTTAAGTCCCAACGAGATTGAAATTGTATTTTAAACGTTTGTGGAATAAGTGGCACTAAGGACAGTAACCAAGATGATTGGGGAATGATTATACTACTGATTTCTTGGTATTTGGACAATTATGGAATGATATAAACAATAACAGATATAATCACAAAAAGCACAACTTGGAAAATCAGATAATAGACAGAGAAAAGTGGGTTTTAACAAATTACAAACTACAGGGGGTGCAAGTGAAACTTTTTAAAACTTAGAATTAAAAGAAAATTTAAAATGAAAATGAAATTATAAAAATTATTATTTTAATATTTAAATATTACTTAATTAATAAAACTATTTAAAATGTAAATTAAACCTAAATTAAATTAACTAAAAATTACAAGGATTACAAATTAAACTAGAAACTTGCAAAAATAATTTCTAAACCTTAAGAAGAACTTGAAGAAAGTATAAAAATAAAAAATAAATATTTTTGTCTTTTTATGAATTTTCTATTAATTAAAAACCAATTATCTTAATTAAACTAATTAAAATATTATAAATTACTAATAATACCTAAATGACTTAGAAAATTATGAGAAAATTTTTAAAACTAATTAACCATCACATGAATCCTAAAAAAATATAAAAAGTTACTAAAAATTATATTTAGGCTAATTTACTAATTATTTACCTTTTAATTAGTTTAAATCTAATTTAACTAAATTAAATAGGGAAATTGGAAAATGAACAGTATAAACTAAAAATATATTTTATAAAAGTCTTAACTAATTTATAAAACCTAGGAAAATTATAAAAACCTACTGTTGTTAATAAAAATTTAAGAAAACTAATTAATTACTAATATTACTTATTTAATTAATTAAACTATTTTTAAATCTAATAATTATTAAACTGTTTAGGAAAAATCTAAGAAAATTATTTTAAATACTTAAAGGTGTAAGAAAATTAAGAAAATTATAAAAATGGAAAAGTGCTTATTAATAAGCTAAAAAGAAAATTGAAAAAGATAGAATCTATTAAATAGAAGCTACACTAATTTTATGTTTGCTTTTTTGGTGTTTTTCTTTTTGACAGCTAATAATAAGATGAAAATAGGAAACTTTTGTGAAACAACTTTTATTTTAGCTTAAAAATAAGCCGTGTGAACCCCCTTAAGCAAAACAGTTGACTTTCTTTGACCAATTAGGCAAATAAGCTCAAATGACTATATGTGGGGTCCACAATGATGACACTTGATTCACTTAAGCAAAAGGGACTTAAATAAGCTAGAAACAACAAGCTATAAGCACTGTTAAGCTAAAAAGAATCAAAATAAGCACTTGATGATATGAGCTAAACTCAGAAATGGGACAAACTTAAGCAATGATTCCAGGTGGGGTCCACTGGTTCCTAGGTCAAACAAATGGTCAAACTATGAAGCCTGGTAGGAGGGGGCTTGGGAAAACCCAAGGTAGATCACTGGGACCCACTGAGGTGGCATACAACAACCACCAAAGGTGGTGGTGTTGTGGTGGATTGCTTATGCAGGGGAGGTCAGTCCCCCTGCAGGTGTGTTTGGCTAGGTGTGGGGTCCACAATAAAATTCACAAAATTTAAACAAAGGTGGGAATCAAGAGTTGAGCTGAGGGGCTTTAATTAGAAACAAGTTTCAGCCCTTGAATCCAATCACAAAATTCTAATTAATTCTCACCATTTTTGGAAAAATCTGAAAGATGCAATTTGACTTTTTGATGAAAACTTGGTACTTTGACTTTTCTGAGTTTTGATCCTTCCTAATTAACTGATTGTGGTATAATAAGGTGTAATAAGGCTTACTTAAGCTATTCTAACCACTTTTGAATGAATCATGAAGGTTTTGGACTCACAACCTTAAACAGTGAACTGAGCTTATGAATTAAAGATGTATTTGACTTGTTTTACTTAAAACCTACTGTTTTTATGCTTTCAACTTTCAAATATGACCTAAAGTGTGATGTCTAAACCATTGTTAACCTCTGAAACTCACAATAACACAGCTAAGCATGCAAATCCAAACACCCCTATACTACACTGTTGCAATGGTTTTTCAAAGCAATTCAATGATTTAACACTAGAAACAGAATGAAAGCAATCTAATAAGATCTAATACACATTAACAAGCATGAATGAACAGTTAATAAGCTGAAACTATAGAGATTATGAAAAATCAGTAGTATTGCTTACTTCATGCCATCCAAGCCAAGTAGAACTAGAACTAGAACCACCTATAGAGTCTCCACAGAATCACTAATACCCAAATCCATTCCTTGCTTCCTCTGCTTCCATCTTCTTCATCAGAAACCTGTTTTTTTATTTTCTTTTGATTTTTCTTATTTTTTTTTATATTTTCTATTTGTGATACTAAGCTGCTTTTGATTGTATCTAAAAGCTTTTAGAAGCTTTCTGAGAGCTTACATGTATCTATAAGTCCATAACACAAACATGAATAACAATCTGACCTTGATTTGAAATTTTGAAACATGAATGAAAATGGCATACACAAATAGAGATACTGAAACTTGATTTCTATTACTTGAAAAAGTTAAGATTACAGCTTAATTGACTAACCAAATGCTTAAAAGCTTGAATGTTACACTAGAATTTAAATTCTTAATTATACGACATACAATTTAACTAATTAAACTACTACTACTCTTTCCTTGCTCCATCTTTTCCCTTTTATAGAGGTCTTCTAGGGTTTGTGTGAATCTCTGAGCAAATCCCACCAACAATCAGAGCCATTGGATGACTGAATTCCATCTCAACCGTTTATATGCTTTTGGCGGGAAATTTGTTTTGGACTGATACAGGCAAGGGGGGGTGGTGGCATTTAATGTGAGGTGATTTGAGGTGCAGAGGTGGTGGGATGGTGATGATGACTTTAATGCAAGTGGAGGAGGGGAGATAAGGTGGTTTTGGTGCGTGGTTTTGCAGGGGAGAGGGAAGGAGGGAAAGGGTGGTTTAGGGTTTGACTGGTATTTGACTCAGGGTCAAAGTTTGACCCTGGTTTTATATAAAACGGGGTTGGGCTATTTGTGGAGTGGGCCAAAAGAGGGAGATGGGCTTTGGTATTTTGTGGATTGGATTTGGTATTGGATTAATAGTATTATTAAGGGTCCGGTTTGGTTTTGTAACTTCACAAGGACCATTTTTGCAATTTGCCGAAAGTTTGGGGTGTGTTTTGGCAATCTTCCAAATTGTTTCACAAGGTCTATTTTTGCCAAATGATGAATAGTTCAAGGACCTGAGATGATTTTTCCATTTTAAATTTCCAGGGACTAAAACTGCCAAACTTGGAAACTTCAGGGACCTGTTGTGTAATTTCACCAAACTTTTCCACCAAGGACCAATCCTGCCATATATAAGAAGTACAAGGACAAAATTTGTTTTTCTCAAAGTTTTAATATCCCAGGGACCATTTTTGTCATTTTTCAAAGTTCAGGGACTAAACTTGCAATTTTGTGAAACTTTGCACCAAAGGACTAATTATGTAACTTTTTGATTTAAAAGGACCTTTGGTGACTTTTTCAAGTTTTTGGAACAACCAGGGACTAGATTTGACAACTTTTGAAAGTTGAGGGACTGAAACTGCCAATTATGTAAACTTTGTACGTTTTTCGTCTGTTTTTGATTATTTTGCATTTGAAACATGTAAAACACATTCCTGGGATATTTTCACTATTTTGATTCAATATTGAGTGTTTTTAGATGTTTTGGCAGCTCATAAAAGGTAAAAATGATGAGTATTTACACACTCTTCAGTCCCGAAACAGTAAAAACACCTAAATAAGTTTAATATTTTTGAAATTAGGTTAAAGAAATAGAAACTAGACACAATAAGCTAAACGTGGTCGCTTGAACCACTAAAAACGGACGTAAAAAAAGAAGATACGCTATTTTTAAGTTACGTCATTAGTAGAAGCTGCAAGAACAATGCTATCTTCCGCAAACCTACCATTAAATCTTTGGTTTGTATCAACCGCTTGTTTCACACAAAACCGATCTATCATTAACACAAACGATTCAATAAAACTCCATATCACATCCTTCACAAACGAAAACCCGATGTTAAATACCTTCGCACCTTTTGTTGTCGATGTTACCCTTTAAATGATCGAGAAGATATTGGAAAATTAAAAGAAAAAGGGGATGTTAGAATTTTCCTTGGATATTCCACACAATCAAGTGCACATCGTATTTACAATCGAAGAACAAAGTTGATACAAGAGACAATCCATGTTCATTTCGACGAAGAAGAAGAAGAAGAAGAAATGGCTTATGATTATACAAGTTCAGAATCCGTGCAAACAACTATGACTTCTGAACAACACGATTCATGACTCGTGCCTAATTCAATATCATCAACACCAAAGCTTAATCATATACCAAAGGAAGCATTAGATGGACTGTTTGAAAACTTCTATGATGAATCATGTGGAGGAAACAAGATGAAAGTGTCTACATTATCTGCTGCAACTTCGATTATTGAAGTAAATAATCAAGAAGACATACTATCTCCGGTATCCGGTTCATCAACAACTACTTATGAAGCTGTTGATCCCACACCAGATACACCTCCAATTATTCATATTTAACAAGACTATTCTTCAAACAATGCCATTCCAACCTCACACATAAATGTTGATGATCAAATAATTACCAATGCATCGTCTGAAGAGAAACCATTCATCAATCCATTTGCGACTCCCGAACAAGAAGTCCAAGGAACATCTGAGCCGCAAAACAATGATTCTTCAAACATGCAACAACTTTAGCAACCACATCTGTTCAGAAGAAGATGGACTAACGATCACCCTTTACAACAAATAATTGGAAATCCTTCTCAACCAGTTCAAACAAGAAGATCTTCAGCTGATTTCTGTTTCTACAATTCCTTCCTAAGTAGCATAGAACCTACCAATGTCAAAGCTGCACTTGCAAATCCAGACTGGATTGTTTCGATGCAAGAAGAGATTAACCAATTTACAAGACATGGCGTTTGGCGAAGGGTTCCATGTCCTCTTGGAAAATTCATAATTGCTTTGAAATGGATTCTGAAGAATAAACATGATGAAGATGGTGATGTAATCTGGAACAAGGCTCGTCTTGTCGCCAAAGGTTAAAATCAATAAGAAGGACTCGACTTTGATGAATCATTTGAACCAGTTGCCAGGATCGAAGCAATACACTTATTTTTTGCTTATGCAGCTCATAAATCTTTCACCGTATACCAAATGGATGTGAAAATGGCCTTTTTGTATGGGGAGTTAGAGGAGGAGGTGTATGTAAGTCAACCAGAAGGCTTCGTTGATCCAGATCACTCGGATGATGTTTATGTTCTTGACAAAGCCATCTATGGACTCAAGCAAGCACTTCGTGCATGGTACAAAGTGTTTTCAGAATACCTGGTCAAACACAAATTCATAAAAGGTTCAATCGATCCAACTCTATTTATTAGACGTAAAGGTGATGACATCATGCTTATGTCGATGATATCATTTTTGGATCTACAAATCCTAAATATTGCAAAAAGTTTGAAAATATCATACGACAGAAATTTGAGATGAGCAAGATGGGTGAGTTAAAATTCTTTTTGGGTCTATAAATTAATCAAACTCCTCATGGTATCTTTATTCACCAACACAAATACACGATGGAAATTTTGAAAAAGTTTGGAATAGATAAATCTGACTCAATAAGTACAACAATGACTCATAAGTCTAAACTAGATGAAGATAGAGGAGGTAAACCAATTGATGCTACAAAATACCGTAGTATGATTGATTCACTTATGTATCTTACAGCTAGTCGACCTGATATTCATTTTGCTGTCTGCATGTGTGCCCGTTACCAATCAAGGCCAACGGAAAAGCACCTTACTGCTGTTAAACGGATCTTTCGGTACCTCAAAGGAACCACTCACATGGACCTTGTGTATCCAAAAGATACCGTTTTTGGACTAATTGCCTATTCAGATGCAGATTATGCAGGTTGTCAAATTAATTGCAAAAGTACTTCTGGCTCTGCTCAATTCTTGGGGGAGAAATTAATAAGCTGGTCTTCAAAGAAGCAGAATCACACTGCATTATCAACTGCTGAAGCTGAATACATTTCACTCTCCGGATGCCGTGCACAAGTATTATGGATGAAAACACAATTGATGGACTATGGTTTCTTCTACAACAAAATCTCAATTTATTTTGATTCGCAAAGTGCCTTTGCCATCTCTTCTAACACCGTACAACATTCAAGAACAAAGCACATACTAGTCATATACCACTTCATTAATGAGCATGTAGAAAGATGGACCTTGGAATTGTACTTTGTGAAAATTGACTATCAAATTGCTTACTTCTTCACAAAAGCTCTGCCACCAGAAAGATCCGAATACCTAAGACAACATTTAGGAATGGCAAGCATTCGTGACGAACATGACGAGGAAACTTAGAAGGTCAAAGAAGTCAACAAAATTGCAAACATCACATGTACATCTGGTAAATCAAAACGGTAATTATTCACTCATAATGGTTGTTGATTAAATCACATATCAACACCCGCTTTTTAAATAAAGGACCATGTACGTACGCTTTAGTGCATCAATCCTTCAAAAAAGAAGAGAAATATTCTTATTTATTGTGAGCAAAATTTATACAAGAATTTACAAAAAGTTTTTGGAAAAAGTTTTTCTTCCAAAAACCTTTTAATAAATTTTTTTGCTCACAATAACCAAATCTCGAGCAAGTTTTTATGATTATTTATTTATTCTTTTTTATACTCGAGTAAGAATAAAAAAAACTCAAAAACAATGCTACCCACCCTAAGAATAGATAAAAAAAAAACAGTTTAAAATATTAAGCTATTTTTAAAGGGGGGGGGGGGGGGAATGAAAGTTTGTTTTTGAAAATAATCAATAAGTCGCATTTAAATGTTGCTTTTATGTTGTTGAAATGAAAAATAAATTATAAAATTTTTTGTAAGAAGTTGGGATATCACCATCACTTCGAGGGAGAGTGATAGATTTTATTTTAAAAACAAAAACAATTTTTGATATAACGATGAGGCGAAAAATGAACTACTTTTAGGGGGTCATTTAAGCCCGGAATTGAATTTATTTGATCAAATATTGCCCTAAATCGTTCCTTTTGTGATTTTAGGTACTTTGGGATAAAAATCTGGAAAAGGAAGCAATTCGGACGTCTTTGGAGCATAAAAGTGAAGAAAACGCCAAAGTCTTAATTTTCCTTGCTGGGAACAGTAGGTGACGGCGTCAAGAAGGAAATTCTGACGGCGTCAAGAGTAATTTTCATGACGGCCCAGTACAGAATTGAAGGCGTCACAAGGTAGAGCGTCAAGAGTAAAATACGTGACGGCCTGGAAAATGTTATAACGTGACGGCGTCAAAAGTAGATCAAGGCAGTCTGAGAATTCCTTTGGCGGCGAGATGACGGCGTCACCAATTTGGTCTTGACGCCGTCAGCCTCGATTTCCTATATATAGTTTTCTAATTTTCCTTCATAAAGGAGAGAAGTTTTGGAGAAACCCTAAGGCCGAACTTAGTACGAATTTTACAGGTTTTTCAAGGGTTCTCAGCCCTTGAACCCTTTCATGTGTAATTGAGATAAGTATTCTTTTAATTCAATCAATATGTCTATGTGTTGGTTGTCTATATCTTGTTCTTGTCTTAATTCCATCATGCTAGGCTAGATCTATCTTGTGTTTGCTTGGATCTAATGAAACCTAGATATTAATTATGTGTTGATTACTTGTTTATGTTTGTATTGGATGAATGATTTCGATGTTAGGCTTAAGAAAACTGGTAGATCTCCAATTGGTAACATGCTTGAACGTCTTAGGAAACATGAACTGACGTGCACTAGGTTTTATTGGTTGTATTTAATGCATGAGTAAATTCTAATGATCCCATGTTAGGAGCTTCTTAGCC
Source organism: Artemisia argyi (assembly GCA_030686995.1). Classification (NCBI taxonomy): domain Eukaryota; kingdom Viridiplantae; phylum Streptophyta; class Magnoliopsida; order Asterales; family Asteraceae; genus Artemisia; species Artemisia argyi. Next base: position 94,988,635 of record CM060684.1, read on the forward strand.
GGCTCGACATAGGAGTGAAGTAGGCACTCATAGGATTGGGGAATTAAGTGCGCCACCCCATGAATGGTATTAAGGAATACAATCCGTCATCCACGCAACTATAACAAGTAATTAACGTGTAAAAGATATCTAGGGAGTAGTGAAATCTAAGTAAACACAACTTCTCCACTTATTGCTCACAACCTTAGTGTAATTTAGTTTATTTTTATTTCTAGTATTTTATTTTGATTGCATCTTTAGTATTGGGTTAGTTGACTAGCAACTAATTCCGCCCAAATCCTTCAAACCCCGAGATATTTACTTGCTTTCTAAAAAAAATATAAAAATACAAAAAATAATCATCCCTCATCTTTAGAACTAGTATTTAGGTTTTCTAATCCTAGCGACACTATTCCTAGCTGAACGATCAATCCCCCAGTACTTGTCACTATACTATACTACAACGATCAGGTACAATGCCTGGTGGGGGTTGTAAGCTTCTCGAGATCCCTTGAGAGGTAAAGCCTGGTGCGATTCCCACGTATCAAGTTTTTGGCGCCGCAGCCTGGGGAATAGTTATTCTCTAGGTTATAATCTCTTTTTATTAGGTCTACTTGCTAGATTCCTTTCTAGTAAGATTTTATTTTTATTTTTAGGTTTTCTTTATTCTATCTTATTTCTTTGTGTTTTTGCTCGTAACTCTTTACCACCCGACATCATGGACGATGGGAACATCTTTGAACCCGTCATCCCACCGTAACAAAACCCACCACTAGAACCTCTTAGGCCCCGAACCTTAGGAGAGTATTCCCGACCTAGCCACCAAGGCTACCGAAACACCATTGAGCTCATCGGAGCCAATGTGACCCCCTTGCGATCCGACACCATCCGGTTGGTGCAAAGCGGATGTGCATTTCATGGACTTCGTTCTGAAGATCCAAACCAACATCTTAAGGACTTCCTTAAAATCGTAGATTCCATAGACTTAGATGTTGAAACTAGAGAGACAACCCGATTACGCCTATTCCAATTCTCTCTACGGGATCAAGCTACTCAATGGCTTGAGCGTTTACCCGCGAGATCCATCACCACATGGGATGATCTCACCACTCGTTTCCTTGCTCAATTTTTCCCACCGGGGAGAACTACTAAGCTTATAAATGACATCTTGATGTTCCAACAACGTCAAAATGAATCTCTCTATGAAGCATGGACTCGTTTCAAGGACTTACTCCAAAAAGTCCCTCACCATGGCATAGATCTTTGGCTCCAAGTCCAAATCTTTTATGACCATATCGATCTCTCCACAAGGCAAGCCATTGACCAATCGGCCGGTGGTAAGCTACGTGATCTAAGTGCGGAACAATCATGGGAACTCATAGAAGATCTTGCTCTCTATGACAACGAAAGTTGGAATGATCACCGTGATTTGAACAAAACGGTCAAGGCAATATCTTTGCCTTCGAACAATTCTAGCACTCCCGACCGTAGGATCATGGAACTTGAGGACCAAGTCAAGTTTCTCATGAAATCTTACGAAGCTCCTAAGCCTTCAAGCTAAGTGAACAAAATCACTTCTTCATGCGAATTATGTAGTGGTCCCCACGACACTCGTGATTGTGTGGAACTCCCCGGAACAGCTTTTGCGGACTACGCATCCACGCGTACCGACGAAGCGGGAGATAAGTGGTACACTTTCAAGCCTGAGCCAAACACTTACGGTGATTCATACAATGCCTCTTGGAAAAATCACTCAAACCTTAGGTGGAAACAAAATCAACCCAATTCTTCCAATCCACCTAATCGTTACCAACCAAATGGTCCACCCTCCAACCGTACTTTCAACAACAATCCTTCTAACAATTATGGTAGTACCAACAATCTTGAAGGATTGATGTCTAAGTTCATGGCATCTCAAAAAGCTCGCATAGCTAGGTTTGAAACCGAATTCAACCAACAACAAAAGGAGATGACCAACAAGATTGACAACTTGTTGAAAGCCCTCAACAACCAAGCGTTAACCACACCTAGGAAGGACACTAGGGACACCAATAACGGAATCCAAATTAAGGACCCCTCATCATCCAAACATGCCCACTTTGTCAATGTTGTCACCATTAAGCCAATAGATAAGGAAATAGAAAAAAGTGACAAGGATGGAGTTGGAGTAGAAACCGAGACTAGGGATGAAAGTAGAGAGGTTGAGGTTAATAAGGGAGAAGAATTAGAGGAAGTAGAAACTATGGAGAAATACTTTGATAAGATGCCCACCAAGGAAGAACGGGAATACCATAAGGATTTATTCGATAGTCCCGAGAGACCATATATCCTTGGCACACCCCTTATCAAAATGGGAGACCCCTCTAACATTAACATACCATGCAATATCGGGCACATGTATATATGGAAAGCTTACATCGATCCTAGATCTCCTGTTAACATCATGACTGGGACTTACTACAACTGGGTGATGAAGAAGCAACTTAATTTTAGGATGATGCCCAATAGGAACTTGATAAGTAATTTTATAGGTAATCTCACCTATGAGATCGATTTTATGATAGTGGAAGACACTCGTCCGGTGATTGATGATTGCCTAAGCCAAGTAATCTTTGGAAAACCATTTGTTGAGGCCACTAGGATGAGTTATGACCCGACTCTAGGGATAGTTAGATTCAAGGAAGAAAATGATGAGGTTACCTATCAAATGCCCTACAAAATTGAGCAATACCGCCTCCTCTCTAATATAGAAAAAGAACACAAGCAATCGGCTTAGTATAGGAATGAGGAGGATAGACGTAGAGGAGTAGAGTATTTGAAGAGTAGGATGCTTGGTTTCTACAAAGAATGCTTGCAACTAGGTCCGGAATACAAAACTGGTTTAGAAGACGACCTAGAGAGTGGAACCAACGATGAGGTCACGTAGTAACCCATGACCTTGAGTCTAGCTACAAGACTCGTAAATAAAGAAAAGCGCTTCTTGGGAGGCAACCCATGTTTTGTGTGATTTTATTTTGTTTGTTTGTTATTTGCTTTCGTACGCATGCTTTATTTTTATTGTTGGTAGATCATGTTTCTCAATTAAATAGTGGAAATACTTTACTTTGTTGTTTTCGCCTAGTCTTAACTCCACCTAAAAGTATTTTTGCAAAAGATAAGTGTAAGGGGAAACCCCAAATATGTTTTTAAGAAACAAACTGATCATGATTCTCCACAATATTAAATGAACATGTATATTCGTATTTGTTAGAGTCAAATGCTTGTATTGAGTCATAATGAAGTTTTGCAGGATTTTCCAGGAAGTAGGACCAAGTTTTTCCAGAAATTTTCCGGAAACTTAACATAAGAATTTCTGCAGGTCACTTCTGACGGCGTCACGAGTTAACTCTTGACGGCGTCACGTGTAAAAATCTGGAAATTTTATCGGTTTTGTTTTTCTAACGGAGTCTTATGGTTTTTGTGAATTATTAAGTTTTATAATCTCCAGGAGATCTGCAAACTTCATTCCACAAGCATTATATCTTATGTTGTTTTCTAGGATTTAGTAACTTATGTAGGTTGCCGCCGATTTTATGCGAGGTTGTCTTGTCTATTTTCTCAGGATTCACAGGTTATGTATGACAAGAAGATGATTTACATTCTGGAAGGGAAGCTTTGATTGTTCATTTTCTTGGAGGAAGATTTAACCTGGCCACCTTATTATCCATACCGAGCGAATCAGGGTAGTATTTGATTTCATTCTTTTTACTTTTTCACTTTTACATTCTTTACTTGAACATTGGGGACAATGTTCATCTTAAGTGTAAGGGGAGGGTAAAATGATGATACCTTACATGTACACTTTCTCTTGAGTTTGTTTTGTTTAATAGTAGATGTGTAATAAAACTATGGGAAATACCTGTTAGTGCAATTTTAGCGCCAAATTTAAATTTTTTTACAACATTTAGGAGTGAAACTTTAGCCATAGCAAGCGTCTCATGGATAGGAGATTGTATGACTAGCACATAACCGTATATTCAGAAAAATTTTCCACCCAAATATGTGAGGTTCGCCTTTAGATTTGATAGGAAAGCATTTACTATTAGTGCTTATGAGTGTACCGGAAGCATTTAGATTCTAGAACTTGCGTTAGTGATGCATCCCGAGACCGCTAGTGAGACTACATTCGTGTGGTAGGATTTACTACATGATAAGAGGCAATAGGATCACCCTTGTGTTAAACCCGTATTATAATTACTTGACCATTTAAGTCATATTACTTGGCTAGTTAAGTCAACTAATTTTTCCCATACTTTAGCGTTGTACTCATTTTTTGTACACGAAACCCCTAGTACACCCCTCCGAGCCTATCTTTTCGTTTCTAACTTTAAGCATCTTACTTAAAGGAAGAATTTGTTACACCCCACTTAAATGTACAACCAAATCGCCTTAGCCTTCCGTGTATGCACTCATCTTTAGTGCATTATTGTTATTTGTTAAACCCTAAGTTAACTATCTAATTGATTGCATGGTTGCTAAGTCGAGTCATATCCTTGTACATATTGTTTTGGGACGATTGGGACTCATGGGTAAAGTACTTATTTATGGAGTAATGGGGAAGAACATCATTTATTACCCCCATATGTACGTTAATCTTAAAAGTGCTCCAAGTGTTTTGATTATCTTAATTCGAGTCATTAGAATAGTTGATTGTAAAGTATGTAAAAATTCAAGTGTAAGGGGAATGTTCATTCCCTATGATGTATTATTTTGGATGGTAGGGTAAGAGTGTATGAAAAAAAAAAAAAGAAAAAAAAAAGAAAAAAAGAAAAAGAAAAAAACGAAAAAATCAAGAAAAAGAAAAAAAAAATAGAAAAAGAAAAGAAAAAAAACATACGGACTACCATCTCTTTTTATTCTATGTTCATTTTATGTTTTTGTTATTTTTCATTTATTCGCTTAAGTCGAGTCTAGTCTTGGCTTAGCAACGCCATATTGTACATGTAATTAAACAAGATTGTTTGCTCGCCACCAGTAAAAAATTCATTTATCCAACAAAACCGTGTATTTCATATCCCTACACCTAACGTTATAACCCTTTAAAAGACCTCTTTGATAGTTTATCCTAGGTGCTTACGCCATGTGGTGGAGGTTTGATCTTTTCCCAAGCCTTTGGTAATCTATTTTGCTATGACAAGTAGTGAGAGATATCTTCCATTTCCATATTGTAATTTATACTTTATTACACCCGAGAGATGTGAGTATCTAAATACTATTTGTGAGGTGCTAGTGTATGACCTCCGTGCTTGTCTATTGGTCTTTAGTGGAATGATTATTTGTTGTAATTACTTTTATATTAGTGTTAAATGACCCCTAACTTGTATTTTGAGTAGAATAAAAGCGCATTTGCTTGAGAACAAGCAAATCTCAAGTGTAAGCGTATATGATGAGGCGAAAAATGAACCACTTTTAGGGGGTCATTTAAGCCCAGAATTGAATTTATTTGATCAAATATTACCCTAAATCGTTCCTTTTGTGATTTTAGGTACTTTGGGAGAGAAATCTGGAAAAGGAAGCAATTCAGACATTTTTGGAGCATAAAAGTGAAGAAAACGCCAAAGTCTTAATTTTCCTTGCTGGGAACAGTAGGTGACGGCGTCAAGAAGGAAATTCTGACGGCGTCAAGAGTAATTTTCATGACGGCCCTGTACAGAATTGAAGGCGTCACAAGGTAGAGCATCAAGAATAAAATACGTGACGGCCTGGAAAATGTTATAACGTGACGGCGTCAAAAGTAGATCAAGGTAGTCCGAGAATTCCTTTGGCGGCGAGATGACGGCGTCACCAATTTGGTCTTGACGCCGTCAGCCTCGATTTCCTATATATAGTTTTCTAATTTTCATTCATAAAGGAGAGAAGTTTTGGAGAAACCCTAAGGCCGAACTTAGTACGAATTTTACAGGTTTTTTAAGGGTTCTCAGCCCTTGAACCCTTTCATGTGTAATTGAGATAAGTATTCTTTTAATTCAATCAATATGTGTAACACCCCCAAAATTCTGGTATAGCGGAAGCATTCGGGTCATGGGGTGCTACGTAAATTGGTAATCACAACACAAGATAATAAAGAACGGATTTTCAAAACCCGTTTAAAAACATACATTAATTTAAAGGTTGTAAGTTGACATCATAGTCAAATCTGGAGTACAAGGCCCATAAAGTTTTTAGTTGTCCCAAATACAAAAGTAGTTAAGTGTGGGAAATTTATTCCACTCCAAATGTGCCTATGACCTTGCCAAGCCAAGCCTTCAAAAGATCACTTATAGATAAGTCAAGCACCTGAGAAAAACATGCTAAAAGTCAGCAAAAAGCTGGTGAGTCTATAGGTTTAAAGCAGTAAAATCATAAGTTTGGACCATGAGTTTAGCATATGAGCATTACAACACATATAATGTCATATAAAAACAGTCTATTACGCTAGCACTAAGTTCATGCAACCGAAGCTATAACAGTGTGCATGCTCAAAGAGCATGTAATCAAATATAGGTGCCCGGCAAGTGTTTATCCCAGACACTTGTGTTTCGACATGGTATACGTTCGTTTGCCTATCCGGTCAAACCGAACGGGGGCGTTACTCCCAATAGATCTATTTATAACATTCGCGCTTCCCAGCAGGAATTAACGGTTCATGAGTTGGGCATAATGGGACATAACAGGGCTTAGGCTAATCCACGTAATAGCATAAACAATAGTTTTGGTCCATAAAAGAGTTTTGCATGTTTCTCACCCCAGTTTGTAAAACAAGTATAGAAAGAGCGGGGCTATAAACTCACCTTAGAAATCAACGTACGCTAGTATAATGAAAACGAGTTTCTACGCGTGAAAACTCAACCACGACCTAAAAATATATAAGTCGTCTTAGGATTTGAAATATGTATCATATGCATTTTATGAAATCCATTTATCACCCATATATGTTCGTAAAGTAATTTAGTAATAAAATATATACTTTTGTCAATGAAATAATCATAACGTTCAAATATTTGCTAAGGTTCATGTCCGTTGTGTTTTCTTGACGTTAAACAACATATATACAAAAGCTGTGAATAGTGATTAAAAATATATATATCTTCCCGGTCTCGTGCTTTATCGATAGTTTCATGTTAGGAACGTTTTATAATTCTCCCAACGCTCCCAAGTAATATACACAAGTTACTAGTGGTTCCGAGTATGCCGTTTCGGCTAAAAATGTGCAAAAATAGTCAAAAGTCTCCCTTTTATTTTTCCATCAGCTTTTTACAAAGCTGTTAAAAATATAGTTTTCGTCTAATTCTTCGGAAAATCATAACTTTCTCATTTTAGGTCCGTTTTCTAAGTTTTATATATCCCCGCGAAGGTATTCAAGTATACTCTAGGATTTTTAAGTTCTCGGCTAGTCTAAACATCATTTAACCTCAGTTTTCATAGCAAAAAAAATCGGGACAGTTTCTATATTTTCAGAAAATATAGTTTTCGTCGTTAAATCTTGAAATTAGCATATCTTTTTCGTTATAAGTCCGTTTTAACCCGTTCAAGCGGCTATGTTTTCATTATTAAGTCTATATCCTATATTTTGAACCAAATCTTATGTTTTGAAAACCCATTTTTTTCTGTAGCAACAGTTTCGGGACAGCATAGTATATAAGTTACCAAATCTCATTTTTATTACTTGAAGTCTTTAGATCTAGGTAAATCAACTCCCAAAAATCATCCTTGCACTTACCCAAAACTCTTCCAACAATATCAATAGTTTCAAGGCTATGTTAATAACTTGATATATATGTCAAGTCTCAAAAATAATTAAACTTAGAGTAGGAAAACATATAGATCACATATAGCTCATATAAATCATAACTTGTACAATAAAATTTATCATGTGTTTGGACATGAACCTAGCCATTTTTAGTAAGTAATATTCATGTTAAATATGTTTAAAAATCACTAGGATCATAAACAAACATATATGTAATAAGGGTGATAAATGCTATATATGAGTTTAAATCAACATAATCATAATCTAAGTAAAAAAAATCATCATCAAGATGAGTAAGTAAAATCATAAAGAAAGATTTTTAGACTTACTAGTAGTGTATGTATGTATGTAGGTAGAAAGATGTGATCACAAAGGGTAACCCGAAGCTCCAAAATATATTTATACTACCCGAATATATCTTGAAAATCACTAGATCTTGTCAAGATTTTTCCTTCCCCTTTTGTTCTTGCCCTAGGTCGATTGGTATGTAAGGATGAATGGTGGTGATATATATATTTTTTTTTGTAAGTTTGATGTATGTTGTAGTACATGGACATTAGTTATATTTATATTTGGAAGAGTAGTCAAAGTGGTCAAAACATCCATGATGTTGGTCCTTGTGGCTGCCGAAGTTTAAGGAAAAAAAAAAGGGGCAAAGTCATGGTCAAGCACACAAACATTAATTAGCCTTGTCTTTATAGAAAAAGTAGGTTTTATTAGTGTACAAATTTTGGCCAAGATAAGGGGGGAGGGGCGGCTCAATGTCTCCCCTAGGAGATATTTGTATAATTTTGTATAAAATGTGTATTTTGGATGTATTGGGTAGTAAAAATATGTATTGGGTATTAGTTTAGTAGTTAACGAAAGTTACGCGTATTTGAACGGTTTAAATAAAGAAATTACATTAAGCGTAAGGAAATATTTTCGGCACTTGAGAAATCATTTAGGAAGAAATAAAATGTAAGAAAAATATTTATTAGGAGCATTGGGTACCTCGTGTGATCATTTGTATAGGTAAAATGTTTGTTAAATAAATATACTTAACTAATTAAAGATTTTAATTGTTAGTAATGTCATAAGTTATATAAGTTGTCCTTATGACCAAAATAACTAGTCTGACATGTTTCAATGTGCGGGATGACTTCCCAAAACTTTGTCGAGTGAGCTAAAGCATGCTCAATAACTAAGTGTGTAATAATAAATAAGGATTTATTATTAAAATAAGGTGTGGAAAATTACCGATTGTCACAGTCTCCCAGCCTCATTTGAATGTCGTCCCGACATTCAATTCGAGTTATTAGATGAAGATGCGAAAAGATGAGGGTATTTAGTTTTGATTTCATCTTCACGTTCCCACGTGAATTCGGGTCCTCTTCTTGAGTTCCATCGAACCTTGACAATCGGAATACGACTATGCTTCAACCGTTTGACTTCCCGATCCATGATTTCGATGGGCTCTTCAATAAAGTGTAGTCGTTCATCAAGGTGGATTTCCTCCAAAGGTATGATGACTTCTTCATCGGAAAGGCATTTCTTCAAGTTGCACACATGAAAGACGTTGTGTACAGCGCTGAGTTCTGCAGGTAACTCGAGTCGGTAAGCTACCGGCCCAATCCTGGCAAGGATTTTGAATGGTCCAATGTATCGGGGATTTAGTTTTCCACGCTTACCGAAGCGTATAACGCCCTTCCATGGTGATACCTTTAGCATGACTCGATCTCCTACTTGGAATTCAAGAGGTTTTCGTCTTTTGTCCGCATAGCTCTTTTGACGATCGCGAGCCGCTTGCATTCGGCTTTTGATCAGCACAATTTTCTCTGTCGTCTCATGTATCAGTTCAGGACCAGTAAGTTGGCTATCTCCGACTTCAGCCCAACATACCGGTGATCGGCACTTTCGGCCATAGAGTGCCTCATAGGGTGCAGCTTTGATGCTGGTGTGATAGCTGTTATTGTAAGAGAATTCGGCTAGGGGTAAGTGTCTATCCCAGCCGTTGCCGAAATCAATCACACATGCACGGAGCATGTCCTCTAGAGTCTGAATAGTCCTCTCACTTTGACCATCTGTTTGTGGGTGATATGCGGTACTCATATCGAGATCTGTTCCCAATGCATCCTGGAGTGACCGCCAAAAGTTAGAGGTGAATCGACTGTCACGATCAGAAATGATGGAAATTGGGACACCATGACGTGCAACAATTTCTTTAATATACAATCTTGCAAGTTTGTCCATGCTGTCGTTCTCTTTAATTGGAAGGAAGTGCGCGGACTTAGTGAGACGATCAACGATTACCCAAATCGTGTCGTAACCGCTTGATGTCCTTGGCAGTTTGGTGATAAAGTCCATTGTTATGCGTTCCCACTTCCACTCGGGAATCTCTGGTTGCACAAGCAAACCTGATGGCCGCTGATGTTCAGCTTTGACTTTGGAACAAGTCAAACAGTGATTGACATAATTAGCAATGTCGGCCTTCATGTTTGGCCACCAGTATAGTTTCTTTAGATCAAGGTACATTTTATCGGCTCCCGGGTGAATAGAGTATTTAGACTTGTGAGATTCATGCATGATGAGGTCACGTATCCTTCCGTAGAGTGGAACCCAACTCCTGTCCTTGAAACACAACACTCCATCAGATCTCTTCACAAAACCATTTTCATTTTCAGGCATACCATAGATTTTCTCATTGGGTCTGTTCTCTTCCTTGAGTGCCTCGGTCTGAGCCTCAAGGATTTTTGATGGAAGGGGTGAAATGATTGTCATACCCAACGATCGTACTCTCAGAGGTTTTGGTCGTTCTTTTCGACTAAGTGCATCTGCTACTATGTTTGCTTTACCCGGATGGTATCGAATCTCACAATCATAATCGCTGAGCAATTCTAACCAACGGCGTTGTCTCATGTTAAGATCCTTTTGGTCAAGGATATGTTGCAAACTCTTGTGGTCGGTGTAAACTACACATTTGGTGCCATAGAGGTAGTGTCTCCAAATTCTAAGTGCAAACACTACTGACCCCAATTCTAAGTCATGTGTAGTATAATTCTTCTCGTGCTTTTTCAGTTGTCGAGAGGCATATGCTATCACCTTCTCTCGTTGCATTAAGACGGCTCCTAAACCTTTGTGTGAAGCGTCACAGTAAACTACAAAATCTTCACTGCCATCGAGTAAAGCCAAAATGGGTGCACTACACAACTTATCTTTAAGGAGTTGGAAAGCTTCCTCTGCCTTATCTCCCCATTCAAACTTTATATCCTTCTGAGTTAGTTTGGTTAAAGGCTTAGCTATTTTTGAGAACCCTTCAATAAACCTTGTGTAATAGCCAGCAAGTCCTAAGAATTGGCGTATTTCGGTAGGTGTTGTAGGTGTCGCCCAATCCTTTATTGACTCGATCTTTGCAGGGTCCACGTGAACGCCTTGGCTATCGATCACATGACCCAAAAATTGTACAGTCGGTATCCAGAATTCACACTTAGAAAAATTAGCATACAATTTCTCCTTCTTTAACAGTTCCAGAATTTTTCTGAGGTGTTCCTCATGCTCCTTCTCATTCTTAGAGTAAATGAGAATGTCATCGATAAAGACGATCACAAATTTGTCTAAGTATGGCTTGCACACCCGGTTCATAAGGTCCATGAATACAGCTGGTGCATTGGTTAAACCAAAAGGCATAACTTGGAACTCGTAGTGCCCGTAACGGGTTCTAAATGCCGTTTTTGGAATATCTTGTTCTCGAACTCTCAGTTGGTGATATCCGGATCTCAGATCAATTTTTGAGTAAACGCTTGAACCTTGCAGTTGATCAAAGAGATCGTCGATTCTCGGGAGTGGGTAGCGGTTCTTGATGGTTAGTTTGTTTAGCTCCCGATAATCAATGCACATCCTAAATGTTCCATCCTTCTTCTTAACGAACAAGACAGGGGCTCCCCAAGGTGAAGAACTCGGTCTTATGAATCCCTTCTCTGAAAGTTCCGACAATTGGTTTGATAGCTCTTGGAGCTCTGTCGGAGCTAATCGATAAGGTGCTCGTGCCATAGGCGCGGCACCAGGCACTAAATCGATTTGAAATTCAACTTGTCGGGTCGGCGGGAGTCCAGGTAATTCTTCGGGAAAGACCTCCGGGAAGTCTCTCACGATTGGTACATCTTCCAAACGTTTTCCTTCTGACCCCGTTTCTTCCTTCATGTTTACTTGTGCTAGGAAAAGATGGCATCCCTTCTCGATGTACTTCTGAACCTTCGTACAAGAGATTATGTTTAACCGGGATGCACTTCTCCTATCTCTTCGGTCGCCCTCAACAATTAGGACTTCATCTCCGTAGGGAAGTCGTACGATTTTCTCGTCACAAATGATGGCGGCATGGTACTTCGACAACCAGTCCATTCCAACAATGACGTCGAAACTACCCAATTCTACCGGCATAAGGTCGATGTTGAAAGGATGGTTTAGTAGGTTTAAGGTGCAACCCCTTATGATGGTATCTACCCTTTCTATGTTCCCATTAGCTAGTTCCACATCGTATACATTGCCTAAGGTAGTCGGGGCTATATTTAGTAGTGGGCTAAATGCAGTTGAAACAAAACTTCTATCTGCCCCAGTATCAAACAATATGGATGCATAGCGGTTATTTAGAAGAAACGTACCCGTCACGACGTTTGGGTCCTCCTGGGCTTCCACCCTGCCCACAGCATAGACCCTTCCTCGGGCGCCTTCTTCTTTCACTGGGTAGACCTGATTCCCACCAACCTTCTGATTTCCCTTGTACCCATTGTTGGCTTGATTACCCCCAGTACCCTGGTTCTTCTGTTCACGGCACTCACTCTTGTAGTGCCCTTTCTTTCCACATCCAAAACAAGTCACATTAGCTTTCGGGTTCTGTCCGGGTGCTGTCTGTGCAGTAGCAAGGTTCCTCGACCTACAGTCTCTGGTCATATGCCCCACCTTCTGACAGTTTTTGCACTTCACTGTGCACGGTCCGCTGTGATGGAGCTTGCAATGGTTGCACAGTGGATGTTTTCCAGCATAAGTTTTCTTCTTGGTGGTTCCTGCTGCATATACCTTGGCGCCTTTCTGTTTCTTGTTAGAGAAAGTGGTGTTTGAGTTATTGTTGTTGACAGAAAGGTCATCCCATTTCCTCTTGCCATCAGTCACCTCCATTAGGGTATCCTCAACAATTTGATCCATCAACTGGTTGGCCAGTTCCATTGCCTCATGGAGATTAGCAGCCTTGGAAGTAGTGACACTACCCTTGATGGATTGGGGTAATCCTCTAATGTACCTTTCCAGTAAACGGGTCTCAGTCGGGACCATTTCAGGACACAACAAAGCTAGTTCCTGAAAACGCTGGTTGTAAGCAGCCATGTTGGTACCTTGAACTTTGAGATTCCAAAATTCAACCTCTAGCTTCATGACCTCATTGCGGGGGCAGTACTTTTTAAGCACCATTTCCTTAAAGTTTTCCCATGGCATTGAGTAAGCGGTGTCATACCCGGCAGACTTCAGATAGTTATTCCACCAGGTTAGAGCAGCATCTGTGAAGGTGAATGATGCATACTTCACCCTATCCTCATCTGCACAACTACTTATCCTGAACACAGTTTCCAACTTCTCAATCCATCTAACCAATACCACTGCTCCTTCAGACCCTCCAAAACTCCCAGTCATAATCTTGCGAAAATCTTGGTAGTTGCAGCCTCGGCCATTACCCCGATTTGGTCTGGAAGTGCCAATAGTGGTGGTGGAGGTGGTTACGTTGGCTGCGGCTAAAGCTGCCGCTACTCTCTCATCCACCAGTTGGTCTAACATTGCTTGGTTAACAGTAGGTGGAACAGTGGCGGTAGCCTTAGCTGGGCCTGGGTTGGCTCGTGTGGTTCTGTTTGACTTCTTTCTAGGAGCCATTTTGCTACAAACACAAACAAAAGATGGAGACAAATGAGATTCCATATGGAAGGTTTATTATCATACGTGTACATAGTCACCACAGGTAGAGTACATAAATAAGATCATTCTCAGAATGAATGGCACAATAGAGTAAACAACCAAGCTTGTCATAGATTAAGATCAATATGTGTTCACAAAATTACAAGCTCATGGTGCATCGAAGGAAAGTACGAGCTTCGAATACATAATGGAAATACAAGGTTCGAATGAAAGGAAAGTACAACAACACTAAGCTAGCATCATCTAGTACAACAACACTAAGCTAGCATCATTTAGTACAACAACACTAGTCTCGAGTACGCTCACGGCGTAATCGCTCCACCTCTCCTGTCAATCGCTCCACAGCAAACTCCAATCGTCCTACAGTGGACTCCAATTGTGCAATGCGTCTCCTGGACACTAAGACCTCCCAACGGTCCTCTTGTTCCGCCCTCGTCACCCCAGCAATCACTGACTCCATCTCATGCATCCTATGCCAAGTGGTCCACTCCGCATCCCAAGCTCTATCCTGATCTCTCCCGATATCCATTATCTGGCGACGCACATCTGTAAGCTCTCTGTCATGTCTATCTGTCCGCACATCCAGTCTCCCCAGCCTCTCCAGCTGATCTGTGTGGACATCAAGTAAACTGGCATGATTAGCCAGCTGCATAAAAACCTGCTCAAAACGTGCTGGTTGTAACCCTTCCAGCTGATCAGTATGGTCGTCCAGTACGCTGGCTTGCTGATAAAGACGGGTCCATATCGAATCAAGAGTACTCACATCATAGTCAGGGGGATTAGGTGTGGATACATTGTCTGGAATGTCTGTCATTGGTGAGTCTAGAGTGTTAGGCAGTGGCGAGTCTGGAATGTCAGGCAGTGGTGAGTGTGGCTCAGCTGGTGATGGTGGTATGAATGATGGAGAGGAAGGTACATAGTCCGAGCTGACTGCTCTGGGTGGAATGCTCTGAACACACTCAATATCTTTCCATATCTCCTCATCAGTATCATGTTGCTCTTCCCTAGCTTGTATCATAGCAGCCCTCATCCCTAGCCCCATAGGCACATCTGTATCACCACCCTGAATCTGGGCTGCTCTCGAGCTCTGTCCCGTCTCGAAAATACCCTGAACCTCCTCAATACTTTGTTTGCCTTCTTTCTGTAAGCATGCACCTCCCTGGGCATGCTCAACTGGTGTAGTCTCAACAAGTGCATGCTCTGTTGGTAGGGGCTCCTCTTCGGGATTTTCATCTGGGTCTGACTCCTCTTTTGGATCCGACTCCTCTTCCGGATCCTCATCTGGGTCTGACTCCCCTTTTGGATCCGACTCCTCTTTCGGATCTTCCTCTGATTCCTCTGAATATGACTCGGTGGCCCTTCTGAGCCTCTGACGGAGTGGTGAGTGAGTGGGTGATGAGGCTGGTGATAATGATAATGGAGTGGTGGATGTACCCATGTAAACAGCCCGGGTCCTCTTCGGGGGTGAGGATGGTAAGTTTGAGTATCGCATTCGGCATCCTGGGACACGTATGCGGGCTGTACGGCGAGTAGGGATGGTCTGAGTAGTAGTGGTGTCAGTTATGGGAGTGGATGTAGGTTGTATGGGTAATGATGAGGTAGATACAGGCTCAGTAGTGTCAGGATTCGAGGCGTTGAAAGCCCGAAGTACCCTCATGTAGGGGTCATCTGAGTTTGGTGTGATCTGGCGAGGTGGTGAGGTGCTAGTGTGTAAGATCACTTTGATGACGTCAAAATGGGGCATGGTTTGTGACAAAGACGGTATAAGTGTGTAAGTATATAGAAATACTTATAGTATATATATATATATATATATATATATATATAACGGTAAAGCATAATACATAGCTAAGATAAGTAATCAACATGTAAAGTGACGAACAAGGCTGGCTGGCAAGTGGCTGTCATAGGGACTTGTTTTTGTAAAAAGCGGTTATAGTTTAGGATTTATATGTACCTAGTTCTCTATAACCTATGCTCTGATACCAATCTGTAACACCCCCAAAATTCTGGTATAGCGGAAGCATTCGGGTCATGGGGTGCTACGTAAATTGGTAATCACAACACAAGATAATAAAGAACGGATTTTCAAAACCCGTTTAAAAACATACATTAATTTAAAGGTTGTAAGTTGACATCATAGTCAAATCTGGAGTACAAGGCCCATAAAGTTTTTAGTTGTCCCAAATACAAAAGTAGTTAAGTGTGGGAAATTTATTCCACTCCAAATGTGCCTATGACCTTGCCAAGCCAAGCCTTCAAAAGATCACTTATAGATAAGTCAAGCACCTGAGAAAAACATGCTAAAAGTCAGCAAAAAGCTGGTGAGTCTATAGGTTTAAAGCAGTAAAATCATAAGTTTGGACCATGAGTTTAGCATATGAGCATTACAACACATATAATGTCATATAAAAACAGTCTATTACGCTAGCACTAAGTTCATGCAACCGAAGCTATAACAGTGTGCATGCTCAAAGAGCATGTAATCAAATATAGGTGCCCGGCAAGTGTTTATCCCAGACACTTGTGTTTCGACATGGTATACGTTCGTTTGCCTATCCGGTCAAACCGAACGGGGGCGTTACTCCCAATAGATCTATTTATAACATTCGCGCTTCCCAGCAGGAATTAACGGTTCATGAGTTGGGCATAATGGGACATAACAGGGCTTAGGCTAATCCACGTAATAGCATAAACAATAGTTTTGGTCCATAAAAGAGTTTTGCATGTTTCTCACCCCAGTTTGTAAAACAAGTATAGAAAGAGCGGGGCTATAAACTCACCTTAGAAATCAACGTACGCTAGTATAATGAAAACGAGTTTCTACGCGTGAAAACTCAACCACGACCTAAAAATATATAAGTCGTCTTAGGATTTGAAATATGTATCATATGCATTTTATGAAATCCATTTATCACCCATATATGTTCGTAAAGTAATTTAGTAATAAAATATATACTTTTGTCAATGAAATAATCATAACGTTCAAATATTTGCTAAGGTTCATGTCCGTTGTGTTTTCTTGACGTTAAACAACATATATACAAAAGCTGTGAATAGTGATTAAAAATATATATATCTTCCCGGTCTCGTGCTTTATCGATAGTTTCATGTTAGGAACGTTTTATAATTCTCCCAACGCTCCCAAGTAATATACACAAGTTACTAGTGGTTCCGAGTATGCCGTTTCGGCTAAAAATGTGCAAAAATAGTCAAAAGTCTCCCTTTTATTTTTCCATCAGCTTTTTACAAAGCTGTTAAAAATATAGTTTTCGTCTAATTCTTCGGAAAATCATAACTTTCTCATTTTAGGTCCGTTTTCTAAGTTTTATATATCCCCGCGAAGGTATTCAAGTATACTCTAGGATTTTTAAGTTCTCGGCTAGTCTAAACATCATTTAACCTCAGTTTTCATAGCAAAAAAAATCGGGACAGTTTCTATATTTTCAGAAAATATAGTTTTCGTCGTTAAATCTTGAAATTAGCATATCTTTTTCGTTATAAGTCCGTTTTAACCCGTTCAAGCGGCTATGTTTTCATTATTAAGTCTATATCCTATATTTTGAACCAAATCTTATGTTTTGAAAACCCATTTTTTTCTGTAGCAACAGTTTCGGGACAGCATAGTATATAAGTTACCAAATCTCATTTTTATTACTTGAAGTCTTTAGATCTAGGTAAATCAACTCCCAAAAATCATCCTTGCACTTACCCAAAACTCTTCCAACAATATCAATAGTTTCAAGGCTATGTTAATAACTTGATATATATGTCAAGTCTCAAAAATAATTAAACTTAGAGTAGGAAAACATATAGATCACATATAGCTCATATAAATCATAACTTGTACAATAAAATTTATCATGTGTTTGGACATGAACCTAGCCATTTTTAGTAAGTAATATTCATGTTAAATATGTTTAAAAATCACTAGGATCATAAACAAACATATATGTAATAAGGGTGATAAATGCTATATATGAGTTTAAATCAACATAATCATAATCTAAGTAAAAAAAATCATCATCAAGATGAGTAAGTAAAATCATAAAGAAAGATTTTTAGACTTACTAGTAGTGTATGTATGTATGTAGGTAGAAAGATGTGATCACAAAGGGTAACCCGAAGCTCCAAAATATATTTATACTACCCGAATATATCTTGAAAATCACTAGATCTTGTCAAGATTTTTCCTTCCCCTTTTGTTCTTGCCCTAGGTCGATTGGTATGTAAGGATGAATGGTGGTGATATATATATTTTTTTTTGTAAGTTTGATGTATGTTGTAGTACATGGACATTAGTTATATTTATATTTGGAAGAGTAGTCAAAGTGGTCAAAACATCCATGATGTTGGTCCTTGTGGCTGCCGAAGTTTAAGGAAAAAAAAAAGGGGCAAAGTCATGGTCAAGCACACAAACATTAATTAGCCTTGTCTTTATAGAAAAAGTAGGTTTTATTAGTGTACAAATTTTGGCCAAGATAAGGGGGGAGGGGCGGCTCAATGTCTCCCCTAGGAGATATTTGTATAATTTTGTATAAAATGTGTATTTTGGATGTATTGGGTAGTAAAAATATGTATTGGGTATTAGTTTAGTAGTTAACGAAAGTTACGCGTATTTGAACGGTTTAAATAAAGAAATTACATTAAGCGTAAGGAAATATTTTCGGCACTTGAGAAATCATTTAGGAAGAAATAAAATGTAAGAAAAATATTTATTAGGAGCATTGGGTACCTCGTGTGATCATTTGTATAGGTAAAATGTTTGTTAAATAAATATACTTAACTAATTAAAGATTTTAATTGTTAGTAATGTCATAAGTTATATAAGTTGTCCTTATGACCAAAATAACTAGTCTGACATGTTTCAATGTGCGGGATGACTTCCCAAAACTTTGTCGAGTGAGCTAAAGCATGCTCAATAACTAAGTGTGTAATAATAAATAAGGATTTATTATTAAAATAAGGTGTGGAAAATTACCGATTGTCACAATATGTCTATGTGTTGGTTGTCTATATCTTGTTCTTGTCTTAATTCCATCATGCTAGGCTAGATCTATCTTGTGTTTGCTTGGATCTAATGAAACCTAGATGTTAATTATGTGTTGATTACTTGTTTATGGTTGTATTGGATGAATGATTTCGATGTTAGGCTTAAGAAAACTGGCAGATCTCCAATTGGTAACATGCTTGAACGTTTTAGGAAACATGAACTGACGTGCATTAGGTTTTATTGGTTGTATTTAATGCATGAGTAAATTCTAATGATCACATGTTAGGAGCTTCTTAGCCGGCTCGACATAGGAGTGAAGTAGGCACTCATAGGATTGGGGAATTAAGTGCGCCACCCCATGAATGGTATTAAGGAATACAATCCGTCATCCACGCAACTATAACAAGTAATTAACGTGTAAAAGATATCTAGGGAGTAGTGAAATCTAAGTAAACACAACTTCTCCACTTATTGCTCACAACCTTAGTGTAATTTAGTTTATTTTCATTTCTAGTATTTTATTTTGATTGCATCTTTAGTATTGGGTTAGTTGACTAGCAACTAATTCCGCCCAAATCCTTCAAACCCCGAGATATTTACTTGCTTTCTAAAAAAATATAAAAATACAAAAAATAATCATCCCTCATCTTTAGAACTAGTATTTAGGTTTTCTAATCCTAGCGACACTATTTCTAGCTGAACGATCAATCCTCCAGTACTTGTCACTATACTATACTACAACGATCAGGTACACTGCCTGGTGGGGGTTGTAAGCTTCTCAAGATCCCTTAAGAGGTAAAGCCTGGTGCGATTCCCACGTATCATATAACACTAACGTTCATTTATTTGAACTAACATGTTTTCAAAATGTTGTCAAAAGTTAAAATAAAAACTAAAAGTGTTTGTGTGAAATGGGCTAATGTCAAGGGGGAGTTTTGCTAAAAGGTATTAAAAGTGATTTGAATGCTTCCCCAATCCAAAAACCCTCGCAGACCTGAGTCAAATCAAAGAGGTCAAAAGGTCAAAATAGGATGCGAGAAATACACACACACACACACACACTTGCCTTCTCTCTCTTAAAACCCTAATTCACTTGCATCGCATAACTCTCGTCATTTTAAAGATTTTCTTGCCGATTAAGTCCATTTCGTGCAAAAAGTAAGATTGCAAATCTTTTCATTATATGGTTTTACATCTTTGTCTTCAACATCAATCTTTAATTTAGAGTAATTTAGGCATAATCGAATAATTAAGTTTGCGTTAACAGGTTGACTTTGAACACTATTGAGTTTTCGATTGTGATGTGTCTTGATCCAAAACTTGCAGTTAGATGACTGAGATAGGATGATTAGATAATGCTTTTGAAATAAAATGGGGAATTAAACGGTTTGATTCGGTGCAAATGGGTCAAATTCGGTGAATAAGATGAACAATTAAGGCTGCAACACCATAAGGGGTGCGATACGAGACTTTAGGATTAGAGCCAAAAACGTATTTAATATTATTTAAATTTTCCAAGACTTTTGACTACGATGGTAATTTTACCTCGCATCGCAGTTGAATTCTTTACGATACTAGCTTTCCTAAAAGTCCTACGATAGCTTGCTATCACAGCTCCTCAATACGAGAGTCCTTTTCAAAACTTCTTGCGATAGAATACTCTATCACATCTTTTGGTCTGCGATACCTGTTCCATCTGTATGTGTGATAGTTGACTTTATTTAACCAATGCCTGCGATACCAAATCCGCGATATCTAATATAGCGAAACTTTTTTCACCCACTATTTCTAAATGTTACTCTGCCCAAATTTTTTAAAATCTTTGCAAATTTTTATAAGTCCTATACATATACAAAGTTTAGCAAACATTTTAATAAATTTTGACTAAGTAACAACGTCGATCAAACTTTCTTTTAAAAATAAAGTCATAACTTTTTCAAAATTAATAAAAGTGAGATTTTTTTTTGAAAAGCCAAATTGATTTTGAAAAAATTCAAAGTATTTCTCTAAATAGTTACAAATCAACACAAACTTACAAATCATTAAATGAATGAGATTTTGAACTTTCGAGACATAAATAATTGCGTAAGTTTAGTTTCTAAAAATAATTAGACTAGGATTATATCACTATTTTGCCTTAACATAACACGTGATGCATATGTATAATTAAATCCTATAGACTATTCTATGATTGCATTGCTTATGAATACTTTGTGTATATGTATGAATGGATTTGATGGATAATTTACAAATGTTATTGGTTGCCAAAGTTCTCAATTTTCAAAGCTAAACAATTATTACAACCATATAACAATATTTTTTTTCACTCCAAGATGTTTTGATAAAATGGTTTTTTGACAACTTAATACTATCTTAACTAAGGATATCTCATCTTCATGGTAGTTTGTGGAAAACTAGAAGGGGGTTGAATAGTTTTACGTCTTTTTATTTTTATAAAAACTTTATTTCAAAAATGTTGATTTGAGTTTATGTGAAAATCTACTCTTCTACAATATAAACAAGTATATATAAACTAAATAACAAAGTAAGTAAAGTAGTAAATGAGAGATGGAAAGATCGAACAGCGAGACAAGAGATTTATAGTGGTTCGGCTACAAGGATACCTTCCTTGCCCTACTCCACTTCTCAAGCACCTAACTCGAGAGTTTTCTTTACTATGTCAACAAACTCTCTTATGGCGGAGAAAACCTTACACACCAATTATCACACCACAACTTCGTCACACCTTTTTCACAACTACTTCACAACTTCTTCACACCTATACTAATTTCACACCACTATCTCTTCACAACTTCTCTACCTACACACTTTACTAGCCTAATTCCTTATGCTTACACTTATCTAACTAATATTCAAAACTTATACACAAATTGATGAATAATATACAAATGATGATACACAAACAACTTAGATGTTGAGGTCACACTTAAGTTGTAATACTTCTTGCCTTGATGGATAGAAGTATTCTACTCTTGCACTTGAATGGATGAAGCTTGAATCACTCGGAAACAAAAGTTTATAATTATATGATCAAAGGAGTATGAAAGAATAGAGAGGAGATTTAGATCAGAAAGTTTGGAGTGCAAAAGGTGAGGAAAAAATGCAGGGAATGTCCTTTTTCTGGAATATTTTTGCCATTTTTGGTTGAAAATGGCAATTTAGTGTCAAGCAAGTTCAACTTTTTGAGGCAATTTAGCATGTAATATAATCATAACTAAGCATGCATGCAAAACCAATTAAGTAATAGAGCAAACAAGCAAGTCATTCTACCTAAAGGAAATATCTTAATGCAAGGGCAAAGTCATCTAGTGAGTGAGAAACTAGTGATGGAACAAATGTGACAATGTAATTCTTGACCTTGTCCTAGTGTGTGTCTATATGTAACAAATATGGAGATGTGATTGCTTCGACTCCTAATGCAAAGATGAAGATATCCTAAGAAGCAATCCAAATTCTCCTTGATTCGATTTTGCTCAACCCATGAATGTCAAAGGTATATATTAGATTATATATTTTGACAATTCATGTGAGATTTGTCTTTTAGTGGGTAAGGTTTTTTTGGAATATTTTTGCCATTTTTGGTTGAAAATTTAAATTCATATATTTATGGTTAATTAAACATATTTATTTAATACCAAAAATGATTTTCTAAAAAATATAAAATGTTTGTAACATTTTATAAAAATCTAGTGATTAAGAAAATTGTTCCTTTGATCATAGAATGTAATAAACATTTTGTTTATTCATACCTTAAGTGATTTGGATGTAAAGAGAATATTTGTCACTCAATACTTGTTTACGTCATAATTTTTAGTTCAATGGGTTTACGTTTTGTGATTATCAAAACATAGATATATCGATAAATGTTATTAATGTTTTTAGGCATTATTTATATCAACATAGTTATTAGGGCTAGTTATCACCTAAAAACTGATAATGCATCTCTTTAGCTACGGAACATAATAGAGTATTCAAGTTCTAGATATGTTTAAGGAAATCTCACACTTATGCAGCAAAAGCTCATTTGAGACGTATTATATTTGACTTAACTTAAAACTTCTCATCTTCAAGATAGTTATTAGGAATAGTTATCACCTAAAAGCTGATAATGGACTCCTTTAACTAGCCAACGTAATAGAGAGTTTAAAGCTTTGTCATTTGTTAAGAAATCTCACGCTCATGCAAACAAATTATCTTTGTAAATTTATTTCCAAAAACATGTGTTCTAGTTTAACTAGATTACTTAAGTTTGTAACAAACGATGATACTTTTTCCCAAAACTTCATAATGGTTAGATAAACGTAATTTTTAAAAGCATGAGCAATATAAAACAACGTTATATCTATACCTTAAATATCTTTTGAAAAAGTATCACAATAAAACAAACTTTAGGTGACGAAAATAAAAACAGACAGAGAGAATTAAATCGCATGTGAAAATAAAAGAGCATGCGCTTATGCTATAAAAGCAAGAAAGCATAAGAAAAGAAAAGAAATATGCTTGAAAAGGAAATGCCAGAGCATATAAAATAGACAGAGTGTAAATAGATAAATGTAAATTTTATCCATATGCTTATTCTTTTCATTTCATTTCAGAATCAATCATCAAAAATGGCTCAAGAACAAGTTCATGATCAACCACAAAACATTCAGGAGGATGCTCCAGCTGTACATCTACCGACAAATGAAGAACTTGTACCCACAACCAAATACATCAGAATTAGTGAATGCAACCACCACTTCTGCATCTCCTTATTTGAATGTGATCACCCCATTATCCCTGAAATCCTACAAAATCACCACACTTATCCCATACTATCATTATCCGACTCTATAACTCCAATGATATACTTACAAAAATTATGGCGTCAGGTTGTGTTCCTCAAAGAACAAAACCCAACACAATCCAAAGCATCATTGAAACACAACAAATCACACTGATGTTAGAAGATCTTTGCTTGGCACTCAGTCTTCCTGCTGCAGAACATGGCAACCTTACTGCATATGAGCAACCATCGAATGTGAATCAGCTCAAGGAATTCTTTATTGAGCTAGGCTACGATAAAGATATTGAAGGTCCGTCCACGTTCAAGGTCTTGTTAGCATTCAAGAGAAAATATCTTCTTGGAAGATGGGTTACCCTCTTCTCTATTCTTAATCAGTGTGTTACCGGTAAAGAAACAGGAATTGATAAAGGCACCACATCACTATACCAGATCATGTATGGTATAGTGAAACAGTGTCACTTTGATTATGCGAAGCTGCTATGGACAGATGTTGTGGATCATGTCCGAAGAACTGAGAAGAAGAAGAATGTATGCATTCCTTTTGTCTGATACTTCAAACTGATGATTACTCAATTCGTGAGGCAACATCCAACCATCTCTAGAAGACAAGAAGATCCAACAGCTAGATTGCCATATATGCATAGCACGAGTGGTGATTCTATTGTTACTGCAAATGCACCCATGCCGATACCACAAGGCTTGTTGGAACTAACTAACAAATAATCAAATGCATATAAGGAGTATCTGGAGTTAGTAAACACTCCTATGGAAAGCTCAAAACCGAACGGACCTACACCAGGAGCAGATAAGGTCAAAGTAGAGTCTAGAGCCACGGTAGGAACTTCTAGGACAAGAAGAAAACATACTGCTAGGAAGAGAACTAAACCGGGTAGTAAATTATCGCAGTTAGACGAAGAAGAGGATGATGATGACGAGGATAGGAAAACAAATGAAGGCGAAGAGAAGGCGGGGAAGGATAAGGAGAAAAGTGAAACTTTTAAGGAGAATACGGATAGTGAGGAGTTTAGGTATAGTGATGATCGTCATGATGATGATGATGGAGATGATAAGGGGACGGAGATGACACCCATACACCAGAGATTAGGATGAAGACGAAGATTGACACCAGTAGGTCTAGGTCCACTGAGCAACACCGGCTCACCCCTCCCATCAATTTCGATGTCGAACCTCCATCCCCACCACCAACAACAACAACACCAGTACCACCAACAACAATAACAGCAACAGCAAAAACACATACAACAACCCCAACTCACATTTCACGACAATCAACATCAACATCCCATCTTAAACACATTCCAACAATGTCAAAATCCACATTGTTGCAAAGAATCAGAGCTAATCCAGTACCACTTGTTACAACATCACACTTCAATGAAGTAATGAGAAAGCTTAGAGCTGACATGGAATCAGGGTTCACAGCTCAACGACAAAGTGAATCTCAAGCTAGACCGTCATCATCAACAAGAACCTCATCTCTGGAACTACTCTCAGAACTCATGCTAGATAAGTTCTTAAATGATGGTTCACTAATGGAAGCTCATCCCAACATCTACAACGGTTTACTGGAACCCGAAGCTCAACCATCGGCTCTAACTCAAGCTGAAAATCAAATTCAGAACCTTGAAAAGCAGACGACCAAGATGAACTCTGAGGAAATCAAACTTATACAAAGTTTGTCATCAAAGGTCGGAGAATTAGAAAGTCAATGTCGTCCTTAGTCATGAAGGCGCGATCAGGATGATCCCAATCAAGATGATCCTGAGGGGGAGAAAAGTGCTAAAAGACAAAGAACAACAACCTCTACAACCTTCTCAATACACAAACAAGCTTCATCTCAACAACAACAAAAATCGGATTCGCAACAACAAACCGATGAACATGAAGATGTAAACATCAATAATGTTGCAGTTGAAAATGAGAATCAAAACGAAGGAGTAGATGGTGACATGGACTTCTGGAACGACATGACTTATAGGGAAGGTGATTTACCTCCAGAGCTCGGAGGATTCGATGTTTCTGATGAAGATGATGATGATGTATTCGAAGATGTGCTGAAGGATCCGATACAAATGGATGAATAAATTAGAGATCCTACAGCAGAAAAGCTTGACAGCATGTTCTCAAATCTGCATGAAAGGTTTGGGATTAACATACAAAAAGATGATCCTTTGGAGCAAAGAGTCAAGAGCGTCTATGATTCGGCTATATACAAGTTCAAAAGCGACAGAGATTTCAATACAAGACTTGTCGATCTAGAAGTCTCAAAAGCTCTTTGTGTCTCTACTCCTTCAACAATTAGAAGAAATATCATAGAGAAGAGAAGAAGAGAACGCTCTCCATTATGGAAACAGATTCCCAGAGTTCCCAGATATGACACTGCACCCTTAGTTCCATACTTCAACGATGATCTCAAATACATGCTTTTCGGTCCAAAGGAATACCAACCATCAACAAAGGAAGTTGCAACTTATGAGGAGATTCCCGAACCATTTCTAGAAGAAGAAAGATTCTTGGATATATTTTCTGAAGTAGAAGTTGATTGTGATGATTATGACTTCGATTCATTTATCGGGATAATTAATGTTAATGAAAGATCAAGGGGTTTCTATAGGCTAAAGCAACTCAGATGCAAGCCTCGTGATGAAGTCTTCTCGAAGTACAGAATTCTCAGATATGTTGAAGTCAACTCTGAATATC
Organism: Artemisia argyi; assembly: GCA_030686995.1. Classification (NCBI taxonomy): domain Eukaryota; kingdom Viridiplantae; phylum Streptophyta; class Magnoliopsida; order Asterales; family Asteraceae; genus Artemisia; species Artemisia argyi. Next base: position 95,014,837 of record CM060684.1, read on the forward strand.
AACATTCTCATGGTGATGTTGAATATCACGTTGTTCCTACCGATAATCAACATTACCACTTCACTCAATCCGATTACTTGAATCTTCATCCTCATGATCTTGAAGATATTCTTAAGAGAAGAAGAGACTGCTTCAACAAGAAAGTTATTGATTAAGATGTGATTGAATCAGTTATAATATTCATGAAAGCTTATGTTGTAGTAGCTCACATTGAAGACTTCCAGATGGGGATTGAAAGCTATCAAAGGAAAGTCAACTTGACTCCTCCAATGTTAACTTGCATCGGTATTCAGAAGATCAAGTGTTGGACATGCTTCACAAGACCCGGCCTTGGACTTTGTGTTGTGTATCGATAAGAAGCAGAAAAGATTGTTCAGAGTCGTTGAAGTAGCCAAGTTCTCATCCGGTACCTTGAAGTGGATTCTAAGGAATCTTGAGCTAATTAAAAGGAAAGTGGAGAAGCTGCAGATTGAGATGACTGCAAGCAATCATCGCATGTTGACAAGGGTTGTAAATGTGATCTGAGAAAGGCTGACGCTTCGAGTATCATGGAGAAGAATGGAACAAAGAATCGGATGTCGAAGCTAGCCCAACTGAATGCCCATAAATAGAAGACCCGAATGATCTACCCTTAGGGGAGATTGTTGGAACACAAAAAGTGTAAATCATTAGTCAGGGACTTCTATTTATCTTTTGTAATAGTTTAGGGTATATTGTATAAGTTGTAAGTTGCGACAGCATGTTACTATTGCAAAACTTGTATATCTACGATAGCATGCTTGACTAGACGTTGGGTATAAATACCCCTACCTTATGGGTTATGAGGTGTATGTTCCTCTCATTATCAATGCGAGATTTTATGCTTATTCTCTCCTCTCTCTCTCTCTCTCTCTCTCTCTCTCTCTCTCTCTCTCTCTCTCTCTCTCTCTACTCTAAAGTGCTCACACCCACTTTATATCATACAGATTAGTTTAGGTAGACGTGATATTACGGTCACAGACTTTACCTTTTTCAGCTTTGCTTTAAATTCACATATAACACCCTTTACACTTTGAATATTAGTTATAATTGAGGGAGTAATAATGCTCACATTTTGAACATGTATGGAACTTTCACGTAAGTCACGTCTAAGTTTGCTTAATACTTTGATACAAAAAAAATTTAGTGATTTGTTATAAACATATATTGGGTTACTTAAGACGTTGTCATGCACAAAATAGGCGACATTACTAGTCTATTTAGAAGTGTAAGATGGCCCAATGATTGAAAGCCCATAGAAATAAACTATGTTTAAAGTCATGACGCCAAGTATGGCACGACTCGTTTCACCCATATGTTTATGCAAAATTTATTGTTTAAAAAGAATGAGTAAATTTGAAGTGTTTTTTTGTGTACTGTCTTTTATCTTTTATTCAGTCGAGTTTGACAAAAATTTAATCACATATATGCTACATTAAATATGTTGTTTTCTTATTACAGTGTTAGATAATAACTTTTTAAATTTTGTATGAAAAATATATGATGTCATGGTCAAACTTATAATCTTGTTCTTTTAAATTACTCCATCTTTTTACTTTACTTGTGTAATTTTTTTAACAAAAATGGGTCTTTTTCTCAAATTTCAAAATGGGTGCAGGGTCACAGAATTGACTTTTTTAAGCTTTGCTTTGAATTGACATGTAAAACCCTTTACACTTTTGAATATATGTTACATTTGATGGGAGTAATAATGCTCACGTTTTTGTTTTGAATATGTATGAAACTTTCACTTAAGTCACGTCTATGTTTGCTTAATACTTTGAGGCAAAAAAGTTTAGTGATTTGTTGCAAACAAATGTTCACTGGTACAAAAAGTTGTATTGGTCACGCCAAATATGTGTGACGATATGCATATAGTCACACACGTTTTTTTGTTGTGTGTCACCATAGGTCCCGCCACCGTAGGTGGCATATGGTCACATTGTTGAGTTCGTGGCCTTTTCCATCAAAAAAGAGTGACCAAAACCCCGAATATATGTGACAAATTAGGCACAAGTTTTATTGGTTTAGTCATTATCAGTGACCGTAAACACTTTATAGTCACGCGAATGTTTTTTTAGAGTAACTATTTTTCAACCTTTCGCCACATAAATATATAATATATGTGACATTTGAGATGATTCTTTCTAGTAAATGTGTATTTTGTGTGACTATTTCCCTTCCTGTGGCCACATGAATATACAATAAATGTGACGTTTGTGATGATTTAGTCACACAATGGGTGTTGCTTTTTTGGAGTTAGTCACATACAATTTAAAATAAAGTGGCCAAAAGTGTTAATAAGTGTGACCATATGCTCTTTAAAGTGAACAAATATGTATTTTGTGTGACTATTGTTCATCCCACGGTCACATGAATTTTTAGTTTGTGTGGCCTTTTGTAATATGTAGCCACACAATGCATCTTTGTTTTGGGTATTTAGTCACATACAATTAAGCATCAAGTGGCCAAAAGTGTTAATAAGTGTGACCATATGCTCTTTAAAGTGAAGAAATGTGTATTTTGTGTGACTATTGATCATCCAATGGCCACATTAATTTTATGTTTGTGTGGCTTTTTGTAATATTTAGTCACACAAAGCATCTTTGTTTTGGGTATTTAGTCACATACAATTAAGCATCAAGTGGCCACAAGTGTTAATAAGTGTGACCATATGCTGCTTAAAAGGAAGAAATGTGTATTTTGTGTGACTATTGATAATCCAATAGCCACATTAATTTTATGTTTGTGTGGCCTTTTGTAATATTTAGTCACACAAAGTATCTTTGTTTTGGGTATTTAGTCACATACAATTAAGCAAACAGTGACCAAAAGTGTTAATAAGTGTGACCATATGATGTTTAAACTGCAGACATGTGTGTTTTGTGTGACTAATGTTCATCCAATGGTCACATGAATTTTTAGTTTGTGTGGCATTTTGTATTATTTAGTCACACATCGAATTAAACAAAGAGTGACCAATAATGTTAGTACTGCTAGTACTACGTTAGTACTGCTAGTACTACGTTCGTACTACTGGAGCAGAGTTACAACTGCTAGTATATATAAAACAGAATGTATACAAATGAAGCAAATATATGCACACTTGTATTTCAAATTGAATAAAACTCGAATGTATATAAATGAACCAAATATATATACAATTGCATCATTGCCATCATCAACATTCAAGGTTCCTTACTTGATCTTTTCATCAGCTTCTTTCTGCAAAAAAAATATTGGAAATGTTGGTATTAAAAGTTAGTACGTCTAGTACACAGTCAATGCTGCAGGTATATAAGCATGATAATAGAATTTGAAGTAAAATTTACAAGTTTATCTGCCAATGAACTAATCTCAGCATCTGGAGATTCTCCGTCTTTGTTTTCCATTCCTTTGATCCACAATACACTACGCCATTATTTTTACATGTGAATAATAATCGTCCATTTCTTAGTCTATCTGCTGAAAAGCAAGTCATCCTATAAACAGATGCTATGAACTGTAAGAAACCAAGGCACTAATAATGCTGCATAATGTAATATAAGATCTGCCAACCATGAAACCGTAAAAATATACTACATGGGTTGGCTTTTTGTGACTGAGATGGAGCATACCCATGCCTCAATTTAATTCCAGTCCCCCGAAAATGAAGTGTGCCAGAAAATCCAGATAAGGGAATTTTTAGCCAGGCATCCCATGTATCATCCTCACCCGTGAAAACAGGATGTAGCCCCTGCAAGAAACAAGTAACGTGCTTAATGCTAACATAAAAGACGACAAAATTAGATGTCCCAAATATAAGTTTAGCATCAAAAACCAACATACCGGGGTAGACCCTTGCATATCAACTCGGGCAACAAATAATCCAGATGGTTGAAGTGTTCTGCCGTGCCAAATTACCTGGAACGAATAAATGTCAAACACATTACCAAGCAAGCAAATCACTCACATCTTGTACAAATGAAACAGTTTGACAAAAAGCAACCATATTTGAGTTAATTTCCTATATAACAGATGTTATGTTAATCTTTTGATAGATCACTTACGCGACTGCGATAAGCAAACTCCAACTGTTCAGCAACATCCTCCCGGAGTGGAAACCAATCAAGACTCCCTTTACGAGCAAAATAGTGGCCTCTTAGAACACGTCGATTGTCTCCATTCCAATAAACAGGAAAACTATTTCGTCTTAATAAGTCTACCTGCAACGATTACCACCACACGAATTTATAATCAAAAACATGTTTTAGGCTAGTTTTAATCCATGAAAATCAATATAAATCATTTTATATTCGATTACACATTTAAGAAAATATAAATTAAATATGTGTTTGAGCATACCCATGAACAGAGTAGGATAGGTGAGATGAGGGTGATGGTGGCTCGACTGTGATGGTGGTGGATGTGGTGGTTATCTCAAACCAAACAACTGAAGCAAACAATATCACCCATACAGTTCCCTTGTCTTGATGACGGTGATGGCGTGGAGGAGCGATGGTTGGTGGAACGACGGCGAGATAAGGCGGTGAAGTGTGGCTGTGGTGTGAGTCGGTTCTAGAGAGAAGGAGAAGAGATGAATAGAGAGAAGATAGATCTGACTAAGATAGTAGTGTTAATGTTTTGATTTTGGGTGAAAAAGGGGCGCCATATGAGCGGAGCGGGAGATTGAAATTTTGGGGAAAATTAAGGGGCGGGATCTTGAGCGCTATATTAAAAATTTGGAGATTGAAAGCCTATCAAATGAGCTCGAAATGTTTAATGAGTAGAGCTCAACCTTATATAAGTTTGACTCGAGTTATTGTTGAGTTCTCGAGCTTGTAAGTGATATAAAATATGTGCTTTTTTTTTAATATGTAAGTGTACTAAGTGTAAATACTTATTTATGAATGTATCAAGCTTTTCGAGTTAAAGTCGAACCAAATTCAATTCTTAGGTTATATTTCAAATTTAATTTTTTGTAATAAAACACATCTTTACAGATAAATCGAGCTTTTCGAGTCAAGCTCAATCCGAGTTCAAACTTTCTCGATCCCGGATAACATATGATCGGGAGGTCCCTGGATACTTGCTTCTTAGTGTCTGTGACAAATGGTATACACCTACCAAGCCGGTGCAACCCATGCATGACCAGTGATAATGGCTAATTCACATGGGTCATGGGTCATGTGCATTAGGTTATCACTGGTCACATTCATTAATTAATGGGTATTTGACATCAATCATATGGGTCATATGCATTGGGTAGATAGTTGCTTAGAGTGTCATGTTACGACACATCCATGACTATTGACAATTGGTAATTAACATGGGTCATGGGTCATGTGCATTGGGTTATAGTGGCTTTTAGTGTAAGGGAAACCATGCATGACCGGTGATAATGGCTAATTCACATGGGTCATGGGTCATGTGCATTAGGTTATCACTGGTCACATTCATTAATTGATGGGTATTTGACATCGATCATATGGGTCATATGCATTGCGTGGATAGTTGCTTAGAGTGTCATGTTACGACACATCCATGACTGTTGACAATTGGTAATTAACATGGGTCATGGGTCATGTGCATTGGGTTATAGTGGCTTTTAGTGTAATGGAAACCATGCATGACCGGTGATAATGGCTAATTCACATGGGTCATGGGTCATGTGCATTAGGTTATCACTGGTCACATTCATTAATTAATGGGTATTTGACATCGATCATATGGGTCATATACATTGGGTGGATAGTTGCTTAGAGTGTCATGTTACGACACATCCATGACTGTTGATAATTGGTAATTAACATGGGTAATGGGTCATGTGTATTGGGTTGTAGTGGCTTATAGTGTCATGTTATCAACCAATACATTCCTGGTGATCGACAATATAATGGGTAATTAACATGGGTCATGGGTCATGTGCATTGGGTTGTAGTCGCCTATAGTGTAATGGAAACCATGCATGACCGGTGATAATGGCTAATTCACATGGGCGACTTTTTAAATACAAAATACACTAAAGGCCGGGTGCGCTTGCTTCAAACTTGAGAAAGGGAAAGGGAAAGGGAAAGTGTAAGCTAATGGTCGGGAAAGGGGAATGTAAAGAAGATCAATCCCTCCAATTTATTGGGTAATGATCCATTACCCACTATTGGGCAATGGGTTATTGCATTATGCTTTGCCAAGCATATTTTTTCACTACCTTTCCCATTCTTCACCCCCTATAACCCCCTACCAAGCATTAGGGGTGTTCAAAAAACCTGAGAAACTGACAAACCAAGCATTCGGTTTCGGTTTTTACTTTTAGATATCCATGGTTAACCGAACCGAACCGTATATAATATAAATAAATTACCCACCCCGCAATGGATAGTTAAAATCTTCCAACTAACCGAACCGAACCGCGCCGTGAACACCCTTACCAAGAGTATCAAACACACTTCATTTAAACTTCTACAATATATATATATATATATATATATATATATATATATATATATATATATATATATATATATATATATATATATATATATATATATTATATACAAACTTATCAAACATACTTCACACATTTCCATAATCCTCTCTTTCTCTCTCACACTCACAGTTACAACTCACTCGGATCTAGGTTTTGATCCCAAATCTCAAAAAGCTGATAAGATCACAAATGAATATAATCCAAATACCCCCTTAGAGCTATTTATTCTTAGGCTTAGGTTGATTATCTGTTATAAGAATTGCGTTGCATTTGTATTGATAGAATAAGGAAGAACATGTTGTGTTGTTTTTGCGAATAATTAGAGCAAAAGAGATATTAAGGTTTGCTTGGATTAGCTTATTTTATCTTAGGATTAGGTTGACTATCTGTTATAAGAATTATGTTGCATTTTTATTGAGAGAATAAGGAAGAAAAGTGGCGGATGTGTGTGCGAATATTTAGGCTAAAACATCCAAGTATCAATGATGGAAGATGTATTAATGATGGCTGGACAGACACCACTTTCAAGTATGAACATAAACTTGTTCTGGTGTTGTCCATCCATTATTGATTCATCTTTGCTCTTTGTCAAAATACAGAAATAATTATCAAGTATAATTTGTATTGATAGAATAAGGAAGAACATGCTGTGTTGTTTTTGCGAATAATTAGAACAAAAGAGATATTAAGGTTTGCTTGGATTAGCTTATTTTATCTTAGGATTAGGTTGAAGTACAATAAACATATCAAGAACTTAAAGAGTTTTTTCATATATTTAGTTACAATGAAAATATTTTCATTGCATTGTTGATATAAATTTAATATGATTTCATTGATTCATGATAGCTCTCTAATGTCGTAGGACCTACATAACTAATATGTATGTTCGTCACATTTAAGTGAGCAATATAAATGATAGTAAGAATTTGGTTGCTAAGAACTTAAAGCTCAATTATCAGGGCAGATCTATCTAACGATGTAGATGGGTTCCATCGCTTTAATTGGACCCCATTTTCTAACGATGTTTAATGGTTCTTTCAATAATCAAGATTAAACATCGTTAGAAAACGGGGTCCAATTAAAGCGATGGAACCCATCTACATCGTTAGATAGATCTGGCCTGATCATTGAGACGTCTTCAATGCGATAATGATATAGTGTGTATTGTTCATGACAGGCCACACTCCTTCATTGTCGCATTCAAGATGAGTGATGTTACTTAGACTCTATTCTTTACTCAACATTTCTAGATTGTTTGTATCACTTTGTTTTCTTTATATATATGTATAATGTATTTTTGATATAAGAATTATGTTGCATTTGTATTGAGAGAATAAGGAAAAAAGTGGCGGATGTGTGTGCAAATATTTAGGCTAAAACAGCCAAGTATCAAAGATGGAAGAAGTATCAGTGATGGATGAAAAGCCACCACTTTCAAGTATGAACATAAACTTGTTGTGGTGTTTCATCCATTACTGGTTCATCTTTGCTCTTTGCCAAAATACAGAAACAATTATCAAGTATATGTTCAACTTGTCATTCATGCACGATTAGCTCTCTAATGTCGTAGAATCTACATAATTAATATGTATGTTCGTCACATCTAAGGGAGCAATATAAATGATAGTAAGAATCTGTTTTCTAATAACTTAAAGCTCAATTATAAGGCAAGATCTATCTAACGTTGTAGATTGGTTCCCTTGCTTAATTTGGAAAACGTCTACTACCGTTTGTGTGGTTGATCTTGATCACCAGTTTTGGCTCTTTCAATAAGATACATTCTTGAAAGTGCCAAAGCGTGATCAAGATCAAGCACACTACCGTTATTAGACGGTGTCCAAAAAAAAAGCAATGGAACCTTTCTGGAACGTTAGATGGATCTGGCCTGATAATTGAGACGTCTTCAATGTGATAATGATAAAGTGTGTATTGTTCAAAACAGGCCACACTAGTTCATTATCGCATTCAAGATGAGTGATGTTACTTAGACTCTATTCTTTACTCAACATTTGTAGATTGTTTGTATTACTTTGAGTCTGGAATTTCAACATACATTTCCATTCTAAGTTCCCATACTGTTTGCTTTGTTTTTTCAACAATCTAGCAATGCGGCTGGTGCAGTCCTTTATTCAAAGGGAGTTAAAACGACAAAGCGAGCAGTAGCGGCAACTTAGAAGGGTTATGTATGTTGGTTTATTGCATTCCATTCTTTTTTATGATCTAAAACCAACCATCCACCAAGTAATATGGCCATTGGAGTTACAAGAACAAAGGTTGTTTCAGACACACCCTGAATTGCAACATTATCTTTTATTTCATTTACACTATATTTTTTAAAATTTTAATATATTTTTTAATTTTTTTGTAGCAAATCCATGGTCAGACTACTTTCTAAAGGGATATTTGGATCAGGTCAATCATGAAATTTTGCAGATTTTTTCAAGTCAATCATGTTCCATTGTGGCTAGTCTTTGTTGGCGACTAATATGTATATAGTTCTGTCAAGAGTTATAAGCATTGATCCCTGGCAAATGCTCGTCCCAATGGATCATGATTGGCCTGAAGATTTTGAAAAGGTTCAAGTCACCTGTGGGAAACATCAATCCTTTCATGCATTAAACATAGGTATTTTAGTTTTCCCATATCCCCTTTTTATACTCGTTTCCATGTGTATCTCAAAGCACAAATCCTAGTTTATCAAATCTCTAAACAAAAATCTGCAGGAAGTATTCATAAACAATGTCTGCAAACAACAAGAGATCAGCACAATGGGTTGAAGGGGAAGGTTCAAGTAGGTCTGCTTCAAAAAAGAAAGCGGCAAAAAGTGTAAAAAAAAATTTTAATTGGATGGAAATGCGTGGTACAATTGGTGGGCTGCTGAAAGAAAGAAAGCAGGAAAAACACAATCTATCAAACAACATGCTGAGGATGAAAAGGAGTACAAAGCAACAAAAAACCAATCTCTCAAACAACATCCCAAGGCGTACAAGACATTGGATGATGATGATTTGTCTGATGTGGAGTTTGATGGGTTGGATTACGAAGATGCACATGTGGCATTTGACCCAGAGAAATCTCCAAAATTAGATTAGTAGATTTTTAGAATGTGTAACTTTTATTTCCAGTATTTTGTAATTTTTCATTTCAAGTTTTAATGGAAAATGTTTAATCTTAATTCTAGTACTTTTGTCATTGCTGAATTTTCTCATTACTTGTTGATATTAATATAACGATTCACCCTTTGCAGTATAAAAAGATTCTGCTGCTAAGAAAACGTTACTGCAGCTGGTTTTGTACATTATTTTGTAATTTTTCATTTCAAGTTTTAATGGAAAATGTTTAATCTTAATTCCCGTACGTTTGTCATTGCGCAATTTTCTCATTACTTGTTGATATTAATATAATGATTCACCCTTTGCACTAAAAAAAAATTGCTGCTAAGAAAACCTTACTCCAGCTGGGTTTGTACTGCTAGAACTGAGAATGCAGGGGTGGATTGGTAACATTTACACTTAACGGTTTAAATCCCTAATCAAATCGATAATTCAGTTTCACGCACACATAATTTCTCTATAATCACAAACACTAACATCTTTTATCAATCATTTTCAAAATCCCCAAATCACAAAACCCTAATTCAAGATGGTGTTGCCAATTGAATCAAAACGCACATTTGTTGACAGACACAACATGGTCGCTTTTTTGAAGAAACCAGATGGTTCTGAAGGATTCACACAGATAATTGATTTCTTGAATGCTACCCCTATTAGGTATGCATTAACTATGAATCCTCCTATATGCATTTCTTTTATTAAGCAGTTTTGGGCTACTGCTAAGGTCATAACTTTTAATGAAGGAAAACAGATTAAGGCTAAGGTAGATGGCCAAGATATAGTCATAACTGAGTCATCTATTGTGACATTTCAAAATTTTCATGTTATTAATCTTAATACTATTTAACTATTCCATTTTTAAATAATTAACTTCGTCGGAAGTTATCCTCGTTTTGTCATAACACGTTCAATTAATTCAACCGCGACTAGACTACGCCCATTCTACACTTTTTTTTATGCATCATTGTTTCTTTACAATCCTATTTTAAAAGTCACTTTTCAATTTTTCCATTTTTACGTAAACCTTGCACCGTTACGTTTTACCCGATTTAAATATACGTTTTATGGTTTTGACAAAGTGAACCAACCCTAGACTATGATAATTTACATATTTTTATGAATTTTTAAACTATTTCATGTTTACAAAAGAGTTTTATACTTGCCGTGTCATTTTTATAGATTACATCACTTTTATCAAGAACCGGTGTCACCAAACGTGTTTTCAACTCACGGTTTCATTTTTAACGACGTGTAAACACTCCGATAAACCCAAGGCTCCCATGAAATATGAAAATTAGGCTTTTTAACACTTCATAAAAACTTCATAATATTTTTATAACACTTTTCTAAAATTCACGTTTTCAGGTCACCCGGTTCTGCGTAATTCGCGTTTTTAAGACCATACACTTGCTTTAAACCCCACAAACACACTAGTACACCAAATATTAATCCAATATTATTAAAATATGATCTTTATATATTTTTTTCAATCTTGGGTCATTCACCACTCTTCACCTTTTCAAATTACCACTTAAAACCCCTAAAAACTACTCATTACCTTACATAATCCACTCCAACACTTATATTTATCATACATTTGATAATTATGTTTTTTTTTACAAAAGAAATAAAATAAAATACACCTTTGGAGCCCCCAAAACTGGACCCCCTCCCTTTTAATACACCAACACTCCTCATTTTTTTCATTTCAAAGTTTTCTTTACATGCAAATCTCACCAACCTTCATAACCATCCAACTCCCACCTCCTTCTCCTCTTTGCTGCCGAAATCACCACAACAACACCCTCATCTCTGTGATTTTTCATCATCAAAATATTCTCCACAACATCCTCTTGAAGGTGCTCACAAAAGATGGTGATTTGAATCGAAGTTTGGAAGGGTTTTCTTGGTGTTTCTTTCAAGATTGGCTAGGGTTTTGTTTCATCAAGTTCCCAATCTCATATTTGGAGATTTGAAGTGAAGGTTTTGTTAGTATGGGTGTCATTTGTGTTGGTTTGAATCATCAAGTCAAGAAGAAAGGGGTTTTTGGTGTTTTAAGTTACTAGTATTCCCTAATTTTGTAAGTTTAATCTCTTGATTTTTCATTTTTCTTCTTTAATTTGGCCATGCATTTTAATCATGGATTCTGGAAATAAGTTAATTTTTGATGTTCTTGAGTGTGTGGGATAATTAGTGTGGCATTGCATAGGATTTTGATGGAATGAAAACATTGTTTGAATTGATTTTTGGGACTATTTTAGATAAGCAGCTAAAACGGATTGGTGTGCAATATTTTTGGTTTATGGCCTGCTGGGAAATTACATTTTTAGATAGATATATGTCTTAGCTTCATGTGGCGAATTGGATGGTCAACCAATTCCTCCGGATGAAGGAGATATGGTCATTTTACGAAACACTAGCAATTCTGGAACACTGATTAGAAAACTAGCTATACTCCAGGTAAATACATTAAAATGCTGGATAGGAAAACTAATCTCAGTAGTGTACATCTAAATCTAACTTCTCCAAGTGGAATCACTTTAATTGCTATCACGGTTTGGGAAATACGTTAAAATTAATGTTTCGTAGGAAAAGTTGGGACTGCTGCAGATCAGCAGCATATATGGGTTAATTGCAGAAAACTTTTAGCCTAATAAGGTCTATATTATTTGATGGGATTATGGAAATAAGTTTAAGGTACATGTGTCAAATTGGATAGGGTGATATCTCCTCCGGATGAGTGAGATACGGTCGTTTTATGGAAACATGTTAATTCTGGAGCTACTGTTGGAAAACATGTCTTTGCTCTAGATTTTTGTACATTAAGCTTAAGTTTTAAAACATAGTTCAACACTAGACATTATAAGCTTTCACCTCCAATTGGTTTCAACTTAATAGCTATTATAGAACATTATTTATGACCAAAACCGTAAACGTTAGAATTTCAGCGAACTTTCTGGTTGGAGTTATAGTTAGTGAAAACTCGCTTCCCGTTGATTGGTAAATGATTTGATTGAATGGCCTAATGTTTTGGAAACTAAACTTAAGTATATTTCCATGGGTTAAAGCCCCATCCTTGTATCTTTTATAGGTTAAGAGATACGATGGTGTGGAGTTGACTAAAATTCAGCAACATGGTTTTTACGTCTTGTCTTGAAATCTAAAACATGTAGATACAAATAGGTGAAACAAGAATTAAGGAATGGAACTTAGTAGGTGTTTTATTACCTATAAGATCAGGTCACAAACCATATTAGGAGTAAAAATACCTTGGGTTAAGTCTTAGTGCAATGCCATGCTTATCTCGGAAACATATCTCGTGATCATTTGATTTACTTTTTCATATCGCTCTTCTTTATCATTCTAAGTCGCGTCACGTCTTTTAGGTTGTGCTTAGACGCTTCGCACTTGTCCAAAGATCCATTTTACTTCTGATTTTGTTGCTCTTAAGGTGAGTTCATAGCCTCGCCTTTACTTATTTAAATGTTTTAAAAACCTCGCGAGGGGGATACATGCTAGTTTTTGCAAATTGAATACAAGTAGCTTTTGGTATGCTAGACCCGATTGTATGATTTATGGACATCTGACATTGAGTATTCTTGCTTAAGTCCCCATCATGAACCGTTAATTTTGTGTGAACGCTAGTATTATAAATATGCATATTTGGCTTGACAAGCCTGTCCGGGTGAGTAGCACTCATTTGACATCCGTGGGTCAAACGGATATATAATATTGAGAATTTAGGGTAATTGGCAAGATTACCCTTGTGCGAGGTATCATTTTGACATAGTCAAGGTTCGGTTTCGTGAGCTCAATGCTGTAAATCTTGTTTCCCGACATGTATTTGTTATATGTCTATTGATAAATAATGCTTGTATAAACTTATTACTTATTAAACTCTATGAATTCACTCAACTTTATGTTGACTTTTTAGCATGTATTTTCTCAGGTATTATTGGCTAGCTCAGCATTAGGAGCAATCGGAGTCGCGTGGGTATCAAACATTGAAGGACTTGTTTTCCTCACATTCGATAATTATTTTGTTTAAATATGCAAATGAGTCATTTTTTGAACTCTTGTAACTTAAGTTTTAAATATAAATTGTTGAGACCTTTGTACTCTGATTTATCAAATCGAATGTGACATTTTATTAAACGTCTCTTTTGAGGTCGTTTTATGTAACTTGTTTTTATGAACTATGAAGTGACACCCAAATCGGTATTCCGCTGCGTTGTAAAATTTTGGGGGTGTCACAGAATGGCATCAGAGCATTAGTTATAGCGAATTAGGTCGTTTTCAAAACCTAAACTATAACTGATTTTTGAAATTTTTTTTAAAGTCTTTCACCGTTGTGCGATATCCGCGTACGCTTGCTCCCAGGTACCTGATATGCTCTATTTTGCATCTATACTTCTATTATCTGATTAATGAGTATATCCCTTAGTCATGATTCACTCTTTCACTTCTATCTTATGGTGTCATACTATTTACTTTATATCGGTCGATTATTTATACGCTAACCACTCCGATTATCGCGTACTTTCTGTTTTCTTATTTTCTCCCTCGAACATCGATACTAGTATTGTATAAGGATACCCGTACATATATGTGTTACTCTCTTCTCAAATTCTTACGCATGTGTATAGTATTATAATATGTATTAATGAGTTCGTTTACTTTAACCTTTTATGAATGATTCGGTGATCTCCGAAACATTTTCGTTACTTTACTTTATTTCCTTTTGATGATATTGACATTCGGTGTACTTTGTCAATTCCACTAGCTATTTTATTATTCAACTCTGAGTGTGAACATTCTTCTTATGCCTTTGAATCACATATGTTGTTTTCGTTATCTATTCTTTTTAAATCTTTCAATTGATGGGAGTACGACCTTAACTTGTCATCTTGGATCATGCCATCCTTTGGCACTTACCTTGGAAATGCGATTGACTAATGTCATGTAATTATTCTCGTTACTTCTCATGATTTTGATGAATCACGTCGTTAGTTAGACATCCTTTTATTTATTGTAACACTTGATCTTATTGTGTATTCTGTTTTGTGACGGACATACTTAAGTAGGATGATTTATAAGCGTCGTATTGAAATGAATTGGGACGCTTCTTCATTTGAATAAGGAAATTATAAACCGCCGAACCATAAATTCATAAATCATCACTTACATGGATTGGGACGCCTCTTTAAGTAATTGACGAGCTATGAATGAGTGGGCTTATGTGTATCCACCATAGCGTGTGTACGAATCATTCTTTTGGCTATGAACTCCTCTCGACTCGTAATTTGTTATGTGGATCTTTTTTTCCCAATTTTGTAACGGCCCTCGCAAGCTTGATAAGCTAATAGTAATGTACTATTATCAGCTTCCACGAGTTGATGACTTGATAAATTCTTTGTCTCCTATTGTCTTATCGTCAACACTTTTATTCAACTTTTCCTTTAAGGACCCTCATGACATTCTATTCGTTCCCTCATACCATTGCTTACACATTAGGTGATTTCTATCACTTGTTCTATCTTAGTTGCTACCTTTTTACTTTGTCAAAATCCCGAGCACAAAATGCATTAAGCACCTCCAAGGGCTTCTATAAAAATTTTATGCTTCTTTATGAAAATTTTACAAATACTTCACAAGTGTTTAAATTACAAAAATGACCTTCTTAAGTTAAAGAGTCGGTTCTAACCACCCTCTTTTGTAAAAATCATAACCAATATTTATAATGACACCATGCCCTATATTTCAAATTACACATTTTTTTATATACATCATATTTTAATCACGTCTTGAGGATATGACTGATTTAAACTTCGTTTCAACTAATGATGATTAAAAATTTGAAAATAGACATTCTATAATCACAACCATAAACCCGAGTTTCAACATGGTTTTTATACATGCTTCCATCCCAAAAATCTTTAAAACGACCAAAAATGATTAAGAAGAATTGAGCGCCGGGACGTCGCTCTCTTAAGGGGTACGTGCTGTGACATTTCAAAATTTTCATGTCATTAATCTTAATACTATTTAACTATTCTATTTTTAAATAATTAACTTCGTCAGAAGTTATCCTCGTTTTGTCATAACACGTTCAATTAATTCAACCGCGACTAGACTACGTCCATTCTACACTTTTTTTATGCATCATTGTTTCTTTACACTCCTATTTTAAAAGTCACTTTTCAATTTTTCCATTTTTATGTAAACCTTGCACCGTTACGTTTTACCCGATTTAAATATACGTTTTAAGGTTTTGACAAAGTAAACCAACCCTAGACTATGATAATTTACATATTTTTATGAATTTTTAAATTATTTCATGTTTACAAAAGAGTTTTATACTTGTCGTGTCATTTTTATAGATTACATCACTTTTATCAAGAACCGGTGTCACCAAACGTGTTTTCAACTCACGGTTTCATTTTTAACGACGTGTAAACACTCCGATAAACCCAAGGCTCTCATGAAATATGAAAATTAGGCTTTTTAACACTTCATAAAAACTTCATAATATTTTTATAACACTTTTCTAAAATTCACGTTTTCAGGTCACCCGGTTCTGCGTAATTCGCGTTTTTAAGACCATACGCTTGCTTTAAACCCCACAAACACACTAGTACACCAAATATTAATCCAATATTATTAAAATATGATCTTTATATATTTTTTCAATCTTGGGTCATTCACCACTCTTCACCTTTCTAAATTACTACTTAAAACCCCTAAAAACTACTCATTACCTTACATAATCCACTCCAACACTTATATTTATCATACATTTGATACTTATGTTTTGTTTTACAAAATAAATAAAATAAAATACACCCTTGGAGCCCCCAAAACCAGACCCCCTCCCTTTTAATACACCAACACTCCTCATTTTTTTCATTTCAAAGTTTTCTTTACATGCAAATCTCACCAACCTTCATAACCATCCAACTCCCTCCTCCTTCTCCTCTTTGCTGCCGAAATCACCACAACAACACCCTCATCTCTGTGATTTTTCATCATCAAAATATTCTCCACAACATCCTCTTGAAGGTGCTCACAAAAGATGGTGATTTGAATCGAAGTTTGGAAGGGTTTTCTTGGTGTTTCTTTCAAGATTGGCTAGGGTTTTGTTTCATCAAGTTCCCAATCTCATATTTGGAGATTTGAAGTGAAGGTTTTGTTAGTATGGGTGTCATTTGTGTTGGTTTGAATCATCAAGTCAAGAAGAAAGGGGTTTTTGGTGTTTTAAGTTACTAGTATTCCCTAATTTTGTAAGTTTAATCTCTTGATTTTTCATTTTTCTTCTTTAATTTGGCCATGCATTTTGATCATGGATTCTGGAAATAAGTTAATTTTTGATGTTCTTGAGTGTGTGGGATAATTAGTGTGGCATTGCATAGGATTTTGATGGAATGAAAACATTGTTTGAATTGATTTTTGGGACTGTTTTAGATAAGCAGCTAAAACGGATTGGTGTGCAATATTTTTGGCTTATGGCCTGCTGGGAAATTACATTTTTAGATAGATATATTTCTTAGCTTCATGTGGCGAATTGGATGGTCAACCAATTCCTCCGGATGAAGGAGATATGGTCATTTTACGAAACACTAGCGATTCTGGAACACTGATTAGAAAACTAGCTATACTCCAGGTAAATACATTAAAATGCAGGATAGGAAAACTAATCTCAGTAGTGTACATCTAAATCTAACTTCTCCAAGTGGAATCACTTTAATAGCTATCACGGTTTGGGAAATACGTTAAAATTAATGTTTCGTAGGAAAAGTTGGGACTGCTGCAGATCAGCAGCATATATGGGTTAATTGCAGAAAACTTTTAGCCTAATAAGGTCTATATTATTTGATGGGATTATGGAAATAAGTTTAAGGTACATGTGTCAAATTGGATAGGGTGATATCTCCTCCGGATGAGTGAGATACGGTCGTTTTATGGAAACATGTTAATTCTGGAGCTGCTGTTGGAAAACATGTCTTTGCTCTAGATTTTTGTACATTAAGCTTAGGTTTTAAAACATGGTTCAACACTAGACATTATAAGCTTTCACCTCCAATTGGTTTCAACTTAATAGCTATTATAGAACATTATTTATGACCAAAACCGTAAACGTTAGAATTTCAGCGAACTTTCTGGTTGGAGTTATAGTTAGTGAAAACTCGCTTCCCGTTGATTGGTAAATGATTTGATTGAATGGCCTAATGTTTTGGAAACTAAACTTAAGTATATTTCCAGGGGTGAAAGCCCCATCCTTGTATCTTTAATAGGTTAAGAGATACGAAGGTGTGGAGTTGACTAAAATTCAGCAACATGGTTTTTACGTCTTGTCTTGAAATCTAAAACATGTAGATACAAATAGGTGAAACAAGAATTAAGGAATGGAACTTAGTAGGTGTTTTATTACCTATAAGATCAGGTCACAAACCATATTGGGAGTAAAAATACCTTGGGTTAAGTCTTAGTGCAATGCCATGCTTATCTCGGAAACCTATCTCGTGATCATTTGATTTACTTTTTCATATCGCTTTTCTTTATCATTCTAAGTCGCGTCACGTCTTTTAGGTTGTGCTTAGACGCTTCGCACTTGTCCAAAGATCCATTTTACTTCTGATTTCGTTGCTCTTAAGGTGAGTTCATAGCCTCGCCTTTACTTATTTAAATGTTTTAAAAACCTCGCGAGGGGGATACATGCTAGTTTTTGCAAATTGAATACAAGTAGCTTTTGGTATGCTAGACCCGATTGTATGATTTATGGACATCTGACATTGAGTATTCTTGCTTAAGTCCCCATCATGAACCGTTAATTTTGTGTGAACGCTAGTATTATAAATATGCATATTTGGCTTGACAAGCCTGTCCGGGTGAGTAGCACTCATTTGACATCTGTGGGTCAAACGGACATATAATATTGAGAATTTAGGGTAATTTGCAAGATTACCCTTGTGCGGGGCATCATTTTGACATAGTCAAGGTTCGGTTTCGTGAGCTCAATGCTGTAAATCTTGTTTCCCGACATGTATTTGTTATATGTCTATTGATAAATAATGCTTGTATTCAACTTATTACTTATTAAACTCTATGAATTCACTCAACTTTATGTTGACTTTTTAGCATGTATTTTCTCAGGTATTATTGGCTAGCTGAGCATTAGGAGCAATCGGAGTCGCGTGGATATCAAACATTGAAGGACTTGTTTTCTTCACATTCGATAATTATTTTGTTTAAATATGCAAATGAGTCATTTTTTGAACTCTTGTAACTTAAGTTTTAAATATAAATTGTTGGGACCTTTGTACTCTGATTTATCAAATCGAATGTGACATTTTATTAAACGTCTCTTTTGAGGTCGTTTTATGTAACTTGTTTTTATGAACTATGAAGTGACACCCAAATCGGTATTCCGCTGCGTTGTAAAATTTTGGGGGTGTCACATCTATTAGGGAATCTCTTAACCTACCAGATAATGAAGTGATTGTGTGTCTTGAAAATGCCGCCATTTTCAAAGGTTTGAAAAAATGGGGTATGAGAAGAAGAATAATAGATTAAAATTTTACAAAGGTCTCTTCTCATCTCAGTGGAAATTCTTGATTCATACTCTTTTACATTGTTTGAGTCTTAAAACAACAGGTTGGAATGAGTTTGGTACAACCATGGCATCAGCTGTGAAATGCCTTAGTAAAGGAAAACCTTTTAATTTTTCAAAAATGACTTTGGAGGGTATGATCAAGACCTTGGTTGATGATGGTAACTCTTTATTATATCCAAGGTTTTTGCGGCTTATTATTCCAAATCAATTGACTACTATTAAGACACATATAGCAACTTTTTATGCCACCTCACTACAAAAGAAAGTATTTTCAAATCTGAAAAATAATGGCAAGGATTTTTCAGGAAGGGTTACACCACTTTTTCCATATATGGTGAACCTTCCACAAAAAAAGGGTAAGGATGTCATGGAAGGGGCTGCCACTTCTGTTGCTAGCTTAGAAGCAGAGTAGGCCAGTGGTAACATACATGAGACTGAGTATACAGCCGTTGATTCACCTCTCAGTGAAGGTAACACATCCCGAAGTGATGAGGGTAGATCTACACATGAATTGATGGATACTGATGTACAAAATGTCAATTCCAATGATCCATCTCTCGGGCTAGGTAACACAAGCTGAAGTCGTGAGGCTAGAATGAAACTTATACAAGATTTGAAGGACAATTGTACCCAGTTAGAAAAGGATGTTCTTGGCCTCCAAAAGTGCACAACAAAATAAGGTGAAAAGATCAAAAAGTTGCAAAAGAGACTTTGATATTTGGAATGTCAACAAAGCTAAAAAAACTCAGTTCAGATGTTTGAAGAAGGTGGGCACAACACACAGGATGAGTTCTTCTAAGGCTGCTAGTTTAGAGGTGATGAGGCGAAAAATGAGCCGTTTTTAGGGGGTCATTTAAGCCTGGAATTGGATTTATTTGATCAAATATTGCCCTAAATCGTTCCTTTTGTGATTTTAGGTACTTTTGGAGTGAATTCTGCAAAAGGAAGCATTTTGGACGTTTTTGGAGCATAAAAGTGAAGAAAACGGCAAAGTCTTAATTTTCCTTGCTGGAAACAGTACCTGACGGCGTCAAGAGGCTTTATATGATGGCGTCAAGAGTTGGAAGTGGTGATGGTCCAGAGAAAACGTGACGGCGTCACGTATGGCCGTCAAGGTTCAAGATATGGTGACGGCCCAGAGTTATATTACACATGACGGCGTCAAACTTGGATCTAGGCAATCCGATCTCATTATGGGCGGCGAGTTAACGGCGTCAGACATTTCTTCTTGACGTCGTCACCTTGTAAAATCTATATATAGTTTTGCAATTTTCATTCATGATATGTAACTTAAGAGGGATAACTTTGGACAAACCCTAGCACAAATTTTACTGCTCTTTCAAGGGTTTTTACCCTTTGAAACCTTTCATGTTCAATTGAGATAAGTATCCTTTCAATTCATTCAATATGTCTATGTGTTGTTTAAATATATCTCATGCTTGTCTTGAATTTAACATGCTAGGCTAGATCTCTTGTATGTTTGCTTAGATGTAGTGAAACCTAGATGTTGATTATGGGTTGATTGTTTACTTATAGTTGTTACTGATGAATGATTTCGATGTTAGGCTTAAGAAAACTGGCAGACTTCCATAGGGTAACATGCTTGAACGTCTTAAGAAACATGAACCAATGCGTACTAGGTTATTACGGTTGTATTTAATGCATGAGCGAATTCTAATGATCCCATGTTAGGAGCTTCTTGCAGGCTCGACATAGGAGTGAAGTAGGAGTTTATAGAGTTGGGGAAGTACGTATGCCACCCCACGAATGGTATTAAGGAATATAACCCGTCATCCACGCAATTGTAACAAACTATCAACCTGTAAAAGATATCTAGGGAGTAATGAAATCTAAGTAAACACAATTCTCCCTATTATTGTTCACACCACTAGTTTAATTAGTTTTATTTTCATTTTTGTTATTTTATTTTGATTGCATCTTAGTATTGGGTTAGTTGACTAGCAACTAATTCCGCCCACTCTTCCAAAAACCCGAGATTTATTTGCTTTCATAAAATATAAAAAATACAAAAAGAATCATCCCTCACCTCTAGACCTAGTTTTTAGGCTTTCTAATCCTAGCGACACTATTCCAGAATTGAACGATCAATCCCCCGGTACTTGTCACTATACTATACTACAACGATCAGGTACACTGCCTGGTAGGGGTTGTAAGCTTCTCGAGATCCCTCGAGAGGTAAAGCCTGGTGTAATTCCCACGCATCAAGTTTTTGGCGCCGCAGCCCAGAGAATAGTTATTGTCTATGTTAGAATTTCTTTTTATTTGGTCTACATGCTAGATTCCTTTCTGGTAAGATTTTATTTTTATTTCTAGGTTTTCTTTAGTCTATCTATTTCTTCGTGCCTTGGTTCGTAACCTTTACCATCCGACATCATGGAAGGTGGTAACATCTTTGAACCCATCAACCCACCACAATAAAACCACCCGCAAAACCCACCACTAGCAAACCAACCTCTTGGGCCCCGAACCCTAGGAGAGTATTCCCGTCCTAGCCACCAAGGCTATCGAAACACTATTGAGCTCACCCAAGGAGCCAATGTGTCCCCCTTGCGATCCGACACCATCCGGTTGGTGCAAAGAGGATGTGCATTCCATGGACTTCGTTCCGAAGATCCTAATCAACATCTCAAGGATTTCCTTAAAATCGCAGATTCTATAGACCTTGATGTTACAACTAGAGAGTCGACCCGATTACGCCTATTCCAATTCTCTCTACGTGATCAAGCTAGTCAATGGCTTGAACGTTTACCCGCGGGATCTATCACCTCATGGGATGATCTCACCACTCGTTTCCTTGCTCAATTTTTCCCACCGGGGAGAACTACCAAGCTTAGAAATGATATCTTGATGTTCCAACAACGTCAAGGTGAAACTCTATATGAAGCATGGACTCGTTTCAAGGACTTACTCCAAAACGTCCCCCATCATGGCATAGATCTTTGGCTCCAAGTCCAAATCTTCTATGACCATATCGATCTCTCCACAAGGCGAACCATTGACCAATCGGCCGGTGGCAAGCTACGTGATCTAACTGCGGAAGAATCATGGGAACTCATAGAAGATCTTGCTCTCTTTGACAACGAAAGTTGGAATGATCCCCGTGATTTGAACAAAACGGTCAAGGCAATATATTTGCCTTCGAACAATTCTAGCACTCCCGACCGTAGAATCATGGAACTTGAGGACCGAGTCAAGTTTCTCATGAAATCTTATGAAGCTCCTAAGCCTTCAAGCCAAGTGAACAAAATCACTTCTTCATGCGAATTATGTAGTGGTCCCCATGACACTCGTGATTGCGTGGAACTCCCAGGAACAGCTTTTGCGGACTACGCATCCTCACGTACCGATGACGCTGAAGACAAGTGGTACACTTTCAAACCCGAGCCAAACCCTTACGGTGATTACTACAACCCTTCTTGGAAAAATCACCCGAACCTTAGGTGGAAACAAAACCAAAACAATTCTTCCAATCCGCCTAATCGTTACCAACCAAATGGTCCACCCTCTAACCGTACTTTCAAAAACAATCCTTCTAATAACTATGGTAGTACCAATAATCTTGAAGGGTTGATGTCCAAGTTTATGGCATCTCAAGAAGCTCGCATAGCTAAGTTTGAAACCAAATTCAATCAACAACAAACGGAGATGACCAATATGATTGACAACTTGTTGAAAGCCTTTAACAACCAAGCGCTAACTACACCTAGAAAGGACACTAGGGACGCCAATAGCGGAATCCAAATTAAGGACCCCTCGTCATCCAAACACGTCCACTTTGTCAATGTTGTCACTATTAAGACAAAAGATAAAGATATAGAAGAAAGTGACAAGGATGAAGTTGGAGTAGAAACCGAGACTAGGGATGAGATTAAGGAAGTTGAGGTTAATAAAGGAGAAAAGTTAGAGGAAGTAGAAAACGTAGAAGAGTACTTTGATAAGTTGCCCACCAAGGAAGAACGAGAATATCACAAGTATTTATTCGATGATCCCGAGACACCATATATCCTTGGTTCACCCCTTATTAAAGTAGGTGATCCCTCTAACATCAACATACCATGCAACATTGGGCATATGCATGTATGGAAAGCTTATATCGATCCTAGGTCTCCTATAAACATCATGACTAGGACTTATTATAATTGGGTAATGAAGAAGCAACTTGGTTATAGGATGATGCCCCGTAAGAATTTGATAAGTAATTTTGTAGGAAGAGTGAAAGGATTGCATGTAATTGTAGGAAACTTCACTTATGTGACCGGCTTTGTGATAGTGGAGGATACTCGTCCGGTGATAGATGATTGCCTAAGTCAAGTAGTGTTCGGAAAACCGTTTGTTGAGGCTTCTAAAATGAGTTACGATCCGACTCTAGGGATAGTTAGATTCAAGGATGAGAATGATGAGATTGCTAACCAAATGCCCTATAAGATTGAACAATACCGCCTCCTATCAAACATAGAAAAGGAACACAAACAAGCGGTTCACTATAGGAATGATGAGGATAGACGTAGAGGAGTAGAATATGTCATGAATAGAATACTTGGTTTCTACAAAGAATGCTTTCAACTAGGTCCGGAATACAAAACTAATATTGGAGATGACCTAGAGAGTGAGACCAACGATGAGGTCACGTAATTGCCCATGACCTTGAGTCTAGGTACAAGACTCGTAAATAAAGAAAAGCGCTTATTGGGAGGCAACCCATGTTTTGTGTGATTTTTATTTGTTTGATTGTTATTTGCTTCCGTATGCATGCTTTATTTTTATTGTTGGTAGATCATGTTTCAAAATAAAATGGTGAAAATACTTTATTTTGTCATTTAACTTCATCTTAACTTCATCTTAACTTCATACAAAGGTATTTCACAAAAGATAAGTGTAAGGGGAAACCCCAAATTTGTTTTTAAGAACGAAATTGATCATGTTTCTCCACAATATTAAATGGACATGTGTATTAGTATTTGTTAGAGTCAAATGCTTGTATCGAGTCATAATGATGTTTTGCAGGATTTTCCAGGAAGTAGGACATAAGTTTTTCCAGAAATTTTCCGGAAACTTAACGTAAAGATTTCTGCAGATCACTTCTGACAGCGTCATGAGTCAACTCCTGACGGCGTCATGTGTAAAATTATGGAAATTTTGCTAGTTTTGTTTTTCTAACGGAGTCTTAAAGTTTTTGTTAATTCTTTAGTTTTATAAACTCCAGGAAATCTGCAAACATTCATTCCACAAGCATTATATCTTACATTGTTTTCTAGGACTTGTTAGTATATATAGATTGCCGCCGATTTTACGCGAGGTTGCCTTGTTTGTTTTCTCAGTTTTAACAGGTTATGTATGACAAGAAGATGATTTATATTTCTGGATGGGAAGCTTTGATTGTTCATTTTCTTGGAGGAAGATCTAACCTTGTTGACACACTATCCACACCGAGCGAATCAGGGGAGTATTTGATTTCATTCTTTTACCTGTTTTACTTTTACATTCTTTAATTGAACATTGGGGACAATGTTCATCCTAAGTGTAAGGGGAGGGTAAATGATGATACCTTATAGGATACACTTGCACTTGAGTTTGTTTGTTTGATGGTAGGTGTGTAATAAAACTAAGAGAAATACTTGTTAGTGTAATTTTAGCGCCAAATTTAAATTTTTTTTACAACATTTAGGAGTGAAACTTTAGCCTTAGCAAGCATCTCATGGATAGGAGTTGTATGACTAGCACAATACCGTACCATTCAGAAAAATTTTCCACCCAAATATGTGAGGTTCTCCTTTAGATTTGATAGGAAAAGCATTTACTATTAGTGCTTATGAGTGTACCAGTAGCATTTAGATTCTAGAACTTGCGTTAGTGATGCATCCCGAGACCGCTAGTGAGACTACATTCGTGTAGTAGGATTTACTACATGATAAGAGGCATTAGGATCACCCTTGTGTTAAACCCGTATCATAATTACTTGACCATTTAAGTCATATTACTTGGCTAGTTAAGTCAACTAATTTTTCCCACACCTTAGCGTTGTACTCATTTTTAGTACACGAAACCCCTAGTACACCCCTCCGAGCCTATCTTTTCGTTTCTAACTTTAAGAATCTTACTTAAAGGAAGAATTTATTACAACCCACTTAAATGTACACCCAAATTACCTTAGCCTTCCGTGTATGCACTCATCTTTAGTGCATTATTGTTATTTGTTAAACCTTTAGTTAATTATCTAATTGATTACATGGTTGCTAAGTCGAGTCATATCCTTGTACATATTATTTTAGGATGATTGGGACTCATGGGTAAAGTACTAATGTTATGGAGTAATGGGAAGAACATCGTATATTACCCCCACATGTGTGTCAATCAAAAAAAGTACTCCAAGTGTTTTGATTATCTTGATTTGAGTCATTAGATTAGTTTATTGTAAAATATGTAAAAATTCAAGTGTAAGGGGAATGCTCATTCCCTATGATGTATTATTTTGGATGGTAGAGTAAGAGAGTATGTAAAAAAATCGAAAAAATAAAGAAAAAGAAAAAAGAAAAAGAAAGAAAAATGGAAAAAAAACAAAACAAAACAAAAAAAACAAAGACATACGGACTACCATCCCGTTTCATTCTATGTTTATTTTAAGTTTTTGTTATTTTTGATTTATTAGCTTAAGTCGAGTCTAGTCTTGGCTTAGCAACGCCATATTGTACTTGTAATTAACCAAGATGATTAACTCGCCACCAGTAAAGATTGCCTATATCCAACAAAACTGTGTATTCCATATCCCTACACCTAGCGTTATAATCCTTTAAAAGACCTCTTTGATAGTTTATCCTAGGTGCTTACGCCATGTGGTGGAGGTTTGATCCTTTCCCAAGCTTATGGTAATCTATTTTGTTATGACAGGTAGTGAGAGATGTTTTCCATTTCCATATTGTGATATATACTTTATTATACCCAAGAGATGTGAGTATCTAAACACTATTTGTGAGGTGCTAGTGTATGACCTCCGTGCTTGTCTTTGGTCTTTAGTGGAACGATTATTTGTTGTAATTACTTTTATATTAGTGTTAAATGACCCCTAACTTGTATTTTAATTAGAATAAAAGCGCATTTGCTTGAGGACAAGCAAATCTCAAGTGTAAGGGCATATGATGAGGCGAAAAATGAGCCGTTTTTAGGGGGTCATTTAAGCCCGGAATTGGATTTATTTGATCAAATATTGCCCTAAATCGTTCCTTTTGTGATTTTAGGTACTTTTGGAGTGAATTCTGGAAAAGGAAGCATTTTGGACATTTTTGGAGCATAAAAGTGAAGAAAATGGCAAAGTCTTAATTTTCCTTGCTGGGAACAGTACCTGACGGCGTCAAGAGGCTTTATATGACGGCGTCAAGAGTTGGAAGTGGTGACGGTCCAGAGAAAACGTGACGGCGTCACGTATGGCCGTCAAGGTTCAAGATATGGTGACGGCCCAGAGTTATATTACACATGACGGCGTCAAACTTGGATCTAGGCAATCCGATCTCATTATGGGCGGCGAGTTGACGGCGTCAGATATTTCTTCTTGACGCCGTCACCTTGTAAAATCTATATATAGTTTTGCAATTTTCATTCATGATATGTAACTTAAGAGGGATAACTTTGGAGAAACCCTAGCACGAATTTTACTGCTCTTTCAAGGGTTTTTACCCTTTGAAACCTTTCATGTTCAATTGAGATAAGTATCCTTTCAATTCATTCAATATGTCTATGTGTTGTTTGAATATATCTTACGCTTGTCTTGAATTTAACATGCTAGGCTAGATCTCTTATGTGTTTGCTTAGATGTAGTGAAACCTAGATGTTGATTATGGGTTGATTGTTTGTTTATAGTTGTTACGGATGAATGATTTCTATGTTAGGCTAAAGAAAACTGGCAGACTTCCAAAGGGTAACATGCTTGAACGTCTTAAGAAACATGAACCAATGCGTACTAGGTCATTATGGTTGTATTTAATGCATGAGCGAATTCTAATGATCCCATGTTAGGAGCTTCTTGCAGGCTCGACATAGGAGTGAAGTAGGAGTTTATAGAGTTGGGGAAGTACGTACGCCACCCCACGAATGGTATTAAGGAATATAACCCGTCATCCACGCAATTGTAACAAACTATCAACCTGTAAAAGATATCTAGGGAGTAATGAAATCTAAGTAAACACAATTCTCCCTATTATTTTTTACACCACTAGTTTAATTAGTTTTATTTTCATTTTTGTTATTTTATTTTGATTGCATCTTAGTATTGGGTTAGTTGACTAGCAACTAATTCCGCCCACTCTTCCAAAAACCTGAGATTTTAATAGCTTTCATAAAATATAAAAAATACAAAAAGAATCATCCCACACCTCTAGACCTAGTTTTTAGGTTTTCTAATCCTAGCGACACTATTTCTGAGTTGAACGATCAATCCCCTGGTACTTGTCACTATACTATACTACAACGATCAGGTACACTGCCTGGTGGGGGTTGTTAGCTTCTCGAGATCCCTCGAGAGGTAAAGCCTGGTGCAATTCCCACGCATCAGGAGGATCCTCCCAAACAGGGGAGGAATGAAAGCAGAGTCTCAGGGGAAGAAACAACAAATGCTGAAGGTGCTTGTGCTGATATGCATGTGGATATGGATATTGGGATTGATAGTGGTGATAATATGGATGATGACTATGTAGTTGCTGACAATGAGGGTAATGAGGCGGTTTTGGAAGATGTAAATAAAAAGCAGGTAGTGGAATTTCCAGGTGAAAATATTATACAAGCTTCAAAGATCATGGTGGAGACTAATACGAGTTTGGGAGAAACTGCTGCTACTAGTAATGTTGAACAACTGGCTAAGGTGGTACAAGATGTTTCTGCTGCTACAACAAATCAAGTTTCTACTGCTGAAGAGGTTGCAAAGAGAGTTGATGAAGCTGAAATAGCTAACTTTATGGATGAGAAAAGGAGATCTAAAGTGTCTGAATTTGAAACAGAAGAGCAAGTAGCATTCATTCTTCAAGAAAAGGAGAAAAAAGAGCTCATGCAGAAAAAATGCAAGCTTTTATTGATGAGGATGAAGTTCTACAGGCTAGAATTGCAGAACTTTACAAAGATAAGACTTTAACTGATGATAACAAAGTACAAAGACTTGCTGATTTGATAAATGAAAGAGGTGTAGAATTAGCTTTGAGTCAGCTAAGTAAGTCAATGAAGCAAGGTCAAAGTTAGAAGAAGAAAAGAAATACCACAAAGTCTCCGCTCATGAGTGTATTGAAAACATACTTAAAGAATCAAGGTTTTTATAAACCTCATCAACTCAGGAGAAAGTCATATGACGAAATTGCACATCTATACTACCACTGCAAGAGATATATTGAAGAAAAGTTTATCCCCATGGGTACAGAAGAAACACCATCAAAGAAACAAAAGATCATTGAAGACAAGCATGCTAAGAAGAAGAATGATTCACAAAGAAATGAAGACAACTCTTCTCTTGATCAGATGATGGTGATTATTCCTGAAACATTATATGCTGATCCTATTCAATCTAGACATCCAATCATAGACTGGGAGATTTACAAAGATAAATTTGGAAAGGCTTGGAAGATAATCAGGCTTGGTGGAGGATCAGCAGTGTGCAAAAGTTTTCAGGAATTGATAAGAAGAAGTGACAGAGAAGACTTAGACAGATTATGGGAGTTGGTTAAAAAAAAACTCAAAACAATCAAGAAGCCAAATGTGAAAGAGCAAGAGCTGTGGGTTGAGTTACACAGGTTATATGAACCTGATCCAGCTGATATCTATTGGAACTTCCCAATTCATGATCTCTCAACTTCATGGAAGTTTTATGATAGCTGCAATGTACATCAGTTATCAACACAAGGTGGAGTTGATGTTTTTATGCTTGCAGAAAAAGAGTATCCTTTGAGTGCTAATTTACTTGCTGTGATGATATCTAAAAAGATCATATGTGAAGAAAGTACAGAGGTAGTTAAAGATCTCATTGAAAGAATTCGTGCTCAGTATGAGAGACAAATGCAAGAACGGAATCAAAGAAGATAAGGTGTTTGGAGGTAGCAGGGGTGTAGCTTCTCTGTTTTCATTAAATAGAGAATTGTAGCTTCCCTGTTGTTTGTACAAAATTTACTAATGCTATTATTAAGTTACCACTACTATTACAATAGTTGTTTGTGTAATTTAGCCTATTGTAATGGATTTAGACTCCAAAAAGTCAAGCTTTTCTATGGCAATGAAAAAATTTGCAGTTTTCACTAGTATATCTACTTGCAGGCAAGCTTTATTCTATCTGCATTTTCCATTTATCATATATATGCAGTTGCAGGCAATTAAGTAACATGTTACTTCATTAAAGTTGAAAATTGACTTTAGAAAGTCCAGTAACAATGTTCCTATACGGGTTACAAAGTACATAAGTTATCAGAAATGTGTGACCATATGTATCAATTTGTGACTACACTTAAATAATGTGTGACAAAATATGACTCTATGATTTAGACACCTAAATAAATACTTCATGTGACCATATATATAGCATCTTTAATTTAGTCACACAAAAACTCAATATGACTAATATCAAGGTTAATGATAACTGACTTCACATTTTGCTATAAGTAATAGTCACATGAATATTTCACAATGTGACTATTTTGAATGTATTGGTCACATATAATACCCTTATGATGTGGCCATAAACATCATTTAGAAACACATGTGTGATATGGTGTGACTATTGTAAAGCCTATAGTCACATGATCGTGCTTCAATTAAGTGTGGCTATATGTATTGACTTACGTGAATTTTGGTTACACTTAATCATGTTTCTATGGTTTAGTGTGACCATATATGACATTTGGTCACACTCTTCAAGTGTGTGACATATATTTGTCACTCTTAAATGCATTTCGTGACTAACGCTTCAAACTGAGTTTCTAGTTGTCACACATTTCAAATTCATATGTGGCTAACTATTCAGCAAAGAATAGCAGTCACGTTTATATAATGTGTGACAAACTTGACTATATAATTTAGCCACATACGCAAGTACTTCATGTGACCAAATATCTTTTTTGGTCACACTGTTCAATTGTGTGACATATATTTGTCACATATGTATATCTATAGTGTGACTAATGTTTCGAGCTGATTTGTATCAGTCATACGTCCCGAATTAAAAGTGACTAAAATGTCGAAAAATATTTACCAGTTACCCTCTAGTCACATATATACACCAATGTGTGACATATAGTTTACGAAATGGTCACACAAGTCGGATCAAGTGTGGCTGTTTGTTTAAGGCTAGTACATTTAGTCACGTAAATATGTTGCTGTGTGGCCATTCAAAATACGCTATGTGTGACGAAAGGCCATATTTGTACTAGTGGTTGGGTTACTCTAGTGATGTGTTCTATCAAGGTGTAATATTTCTATCAAGTTTTAATATTTATAATTTTCGACTAACCAATAGACTAACACTTACGGGCAGTGTACCCAATTAGATGTAACTAGTGAATGGTAAGAACGGGTCATTCGCAAGGAGTAAGTGAACTAAAGCTAAACTAAAAGTATTCAAATTATCTATTCTAGTAACGCAAGGGTTTTAATCTGAGAGATTGGCATGGGTTTGGTATTTCTAATTAACTAAATACTCATAATAAACTAAGAAATGCAAGTAAATAGTGAAGAAGAAGGTAAGGTCGAGGTCTTATGATACGAGAACGTGCTAGCCATGTTCATCATATCAAGTCATAATTGTAGGTACTAAAATACTAACCTAACTACTATCAACCATGGCTTAAGATTACTAGAAAAATAGATAGAAAGATAGAGATGAGGTGTTTAAGGTTTTAGAGATAAAGAGAGATATGGTGGTGAAACTTGGAGAGCAAAACATACATTACACACTTTTTCTCATTCACACACGCCACATAACTGAAAGCACTTGTATGGGTTTATACATCATATGCCCCTAAGTGGGTTTCATAATGGGCTTGGGCCTTTTCGTGGATTGGACTAGAGATACATAAGACTATTTTAACTAGCCTTTTAACCTATTAGCTTGTCTAATTCCTACGAGCCCGCTACTAGACTATTACAACTTCTATCACAACGTGCAAGGTTCTTATTGGTAAATGACCATCACTTTTATAATCCTAACAATCTCCCCCTAAAGGGTGGTCATTTATAAATGATGCCTCTTAGTGCCTTGATCGTGATACAAATTGAAGACTTAATCTTCAACCTTGTGTGAAGTAAAAGGATAGTCTTGATTCTTCTGTTCCTTCATGCTTTGTGATCTTGATTTGAGATTTCTTATTCATTCTTTCCTTTGATCAACATCTTCTTATGATTGTTGTTGTGAAAGTTCCAACATACTCGTACGACTTGAATGTCTTTGTTCTTCATACTTGTGCCTTCCTCTCTTTTATACTTGAACTTTTTCTTGACATTATGACTATCTCTTGACTTTGATTTGACTCTTCATCTTTAATTTGTTATCTTTGTCATGAATGTTCTTTATTTGAGCTTGTTGAGGCTGAAACGAGCAAGTATGAGTATGTGGATCTGAAGATGTTGAGATATATGGTGGTATATGGTCTTCTTCCAAGGCGACTTTCATTAGTACCTGTAAAAAATAAGGTAGCTAATAATCACGTTAGGCCAATCGATCACAGTTGAATTTTTCTTAAAGGAACGATTGTTTTACTGATGAATGTCTTGATTCCATTCACCTTGGTCGGGCACATCTGTCGTCCAAATCTTGTTAAGTACATTTGTATATACATTGGATAAATCCAAGTATACACCTACGTCATCAGGAATTGGTTCATGATAGGAATCTCCTTGGTAGGATTTCTGGCACCTACGTGTTTAGATATCGAGAACATTTGTAGCATAGTGTCCTAAAATTTTTGGAATCTTCTGTGACAAACGGTAAAATTTCAGACTATTATTTTTATCAGAAAACTTGAAATATTGTCTTTCTAACATTTACGGACTAATTAAATTCAAAAACGAGAATTTATCTCGCTTATTGTGAAAAACGAGCCCAAACGCGTACCGACACCAAATTAGCTATGGTTTGCATCTAATAAATACATTCCAGTGTCAATAAGTAGTTTTCATAAAAATGCTCATAAAACTTTATTTTACGTATTAGTGCTCAAAAACGCCCAACCAAATCACCACTTTTGCATTTTACCTCAAATTATCACACTAAATACCACACAAGCTCAAAATTTGTTTTTCCCCTTGGTCGTACGTCCCCCACAAACAAACAACCCTTGGTGTTTGTCTTCATTCACTAGTGCATAGTGATATCATCATACTTGTTTTATATCCCATAACACAACACACACTATTTCACACACAAGGAAAACCATCCAACTCCTTCCTCCTCTCCCCTAACTCACGTACGAACCAAACACACCCTAGTTCACCATATATTGTTCATTCTTTGAAGAAACAAGTTGTACTTTCGGGTTTAGATCGAGATTTGGTATAGTTCTTGGGTTTATTTGAGGTCATTTGGTTTCTTGAGCACCCTAAATCTACTAATCTTAAACCAAACTTGTATCATAATTTTTCTAAGACCTTGTACTTTCTTTGTGCATATTGGCTTGAATCTTGCTAAAGTACATGTTATTGTGTCTAATTGTTTGAAAACTTAAAAATAACTATGTATATACATACATATGCCACGACCTACATACATGCATGCACTAGACGCTTTTGTATCACCATACTTGTGTTTGTTTTTATGTAATATTTACTTACTAAAGTCCTTGCGGTTGATTGTTCAATTCATAAGTTATTTGTGTTTATGTATCTATTATGAGTATTATTGTACGGTTTCGTCTTTCAACAACACCATTTAGTTGAGGAGTGTAAGCTACGGATCTCTGATGAGTAATGCCAGTAGAATCAAAGAAATTTTGAAGAATCTGATTCGTGGACTCCGTTCCATTGTCTGTTCTTACATATCGGACTTGAGCTTGTAGACCAACTTGTATTCTTTTGATGAACTTGATGATAACATTTGGTGTTTTGGCTTTAGAAGCAAGAAAATGAACCCAAGTGTATCATAAGTAGTCATCAAAAATAACCAAAATATATTTCTTTTCATTTCTACTGATGACACGCATCGGTCCACACAAATCCATGTGTAATAAATGCGAAGGAGCAACAGAACTATGTTCAGATTTGGATTTGAATGGTGTACGTGTCATCTTTCCAAATTCACAAGCTAAATAAAGATGATCTTTCTTGAAAGATAGTTTTGGCAATCCTCTGACGAAATTATTTTGAGCAAGGTCATTTATCGTTCTGAAGTTCAGATGAGAGAAACAGCGATGCCATAGCCAGGCTTGTGATGATGTTGCCTTTGCAAGCAGACAAATTGGTTTTGGTGAAGTTATCTCATGAAGTGCAATTTAGTATAAGTTCAAATCCCTAGAGCCTTTGAGAATATCAACGCCTTCAAGTGTATGAACAATACAAGAATGTTTTCTAAACCGCTATCAAAGAATTGACCAATACTAAACAAATTGTGACCCAGTCCTTCGACAAAGTAAACTCATTGAATTGTGGGCTTATCATGAATGAGATCTCCATAACCATTAATTTTAGCTATGTGATCATTCCCAAAGCGTACTATACCTAAGAATTTGGCCACGAAGTTCTTGAGCAGTGCCCTATTCCCGGTCATGTGCCGGGTGCACCCCGAGTCGAGGTACCAGAGGCACATTTGGACAAGCTGCACATCAAAGAAAAAAACATAAAATTGGGAATCCGCTGATAAAGTGGTTCCATGTAGTTAGATAGTATAGAATGCACACCTAGTGGATTGAATTTTTCTAATGAAGTAGCGTGATGAGCCAAAAAGCGTACCGCTTTTAGGGGGTCATTTAAGCCCAAAGTCGAGATTATTTGATCAAATATTGCCATAAATCGTTCCTTTTGTCATTTTAGGTACTTTGGAGAAGAAATCTGGAAAAGGAAGCATTTTGGACGTTTTTGGAGCAAAAAGTGAAGAAAATGGCAAAGTCTCCAAATCAAGATGGAATTTATACTTGGCGTCACGTATTGCTTGTGACGGCGTCACGTTTTGGCAAAGAGGTGGATAAAAAGGTATAATGAGATGCGCCAGGATGTTTTCGGAGATTTAACACGTGACGGCGTCACCAAGGCCGTCACGTGTAATTTGCTCTTGACGGCCATGAGAAGATTAATACATGACGACATCAAATCCATATCTAGGCAAATACGAGGAATTCTTTGGCGGCGAGTTGACGGCGTCAGAATCTATACGTGACGCCGTCAGCCCCTAAAATCTATATATAGTTTTCTAATTTTCATGTATTGGGAGGAGAATTTTAAAGAGACTT
Organism: Artemisia argyi; assembly: GCA_030686995.1. Taxonomy (NCBI): domain Eukaryota; kingdom Viridiplantae; phylum Streptophyta; class Magnoliopsida; order Asterales; family Asteraceae; genus Artemisia; species Artemisia argyi. Next base: position 95,049,460 of record CM060684.1, read on the forward strand.
TTGGGAGAACTTGTGGGGAAACCCTAGGTCGAAATTTACAAGGTTTTTCACCCTTTTATCATCCATGTTCTAATAAAGATAATTCTTCCAATAATCATTTAATATGTCTATGTGTTGTTTGATTCTATCTTATGCTTGTCTTTACTTTAACATGCTAGGCTAGGTTTTCTTTGTGTTTGCTTAGATGTAATGAAACCTAGCTATTGCTTATTGGTTGGTTGTTTATTATTAATTGTAATGGATGAATGATTTCGATGTTAGGCTTAAGAAAACTGGCAGACTTCCAATTGGTAACATGCTTGAACATCTTAAGAAACAGGATCGGATGTGTACTACGATTAATTGGTTGTATTTAATGCATAAGTAACTACTAAGGAGGCCATGTTAGGAGCTAGTAGTCGGCTCGACATAGGAAGAGGTAGAAGTTTATAGAGTCGTACACGGCCCTACGAATGGTATTAAGGAATATAAACCGTCATCCACGCAATTGTAACAAACTAATCAACTAGTAAAAGATAGCTGGGAGTAGTGAAATCTAAGTAAACACGTTTCTCTCATTATTGTTTTTCTCCACATTTACTTTCTTGTTATTTTATTTTTATTGCATTAGTAGATATTTGGGTTAGTTGACTAGCAACTAATTCCGCCCACTCTTCCAAAACCCAAGATTTTTACTTGCTTTCTAAAAAACTATAAAAATACAAAAAGAATCATCCCTTAGCTTTAGACCTAGTTTAATTAAGTTTTGATCCTAACGACACTATTCCCTGAGAGAACGATCAATCCCCCGTTACTTGCCACTACACTATACTACATCGGTCAGGTACACTGCCTGGTGGGGATTGCAAGCCTCTTGAGATCCCTTGAGAGGTAAAACCTTTTGCAAGGTTGCAAAAGTACGCATCATAGTGGTAGGTGTTTCTTGCTTCTTAACTGGTTGCCACCTATAGCCTACGTGTTTAAACACTCTTCCAGTGGGAACCCACTTTAAGCACGATCTAGGATGAGAATTAGAGTTATCTAAATTCCTATCCTTGGAGATCCTTGGCTTTTGTTCTCTAAACTTAGTGATTCGTAAGTTCGATGTAGCACTCCTTGTGGTGTTGGCATTCATGTTTTCACAATTCATATTATCATGCACACATTTTACAAAAGCAAAATTATAAGCAACATAATTAGAACAAGCATTCATGCTATTAGAAGCAACAGATCCATGCAGATTTAAGTTTTTACAATCATCCATTCGCTTAGAGCGTTTTTTATTAAAAGCATTAAAATATCTAGGTTTTTCTACAACTTAAGGTTGAGAGGCTCTAGTATTCCAAGCATTTCTCTTAAGTGGTCTCTCTCCGCTACAAGTAGTTTCTAAACCTGGATCAAAAAGTGAATCTGCATTAGGAGATTTTGTAGATTGACCGTGTTGAACTAATTTCTATTTCATACGTTTCTTGTTCTTGTGTTTCTTTGACCATTTGGGATTCTTATCTATTGGGGGAGGAGTTAAAGAACACACTGGTGCATCTAGAGGCATATCTTGACTAAATAATGCTTTCTTCCTAGCTATTTCTAATTCTTTCTTATAAAGCATATCATTTGCACCGTAAGGTTCACAATTAGAAGTAGATGCAATGTTGTACATTCCAGAAACATTAGGATTAGATAAAACCTCTTTTTGTTTTGGCTCAAGAATATGAGTCTTTTGTTTTTTAGATGCCAAAAAGGTTGGTTGATTCGAAAAGTATGAAAAATTTTGATTTTCCAACTGGCGTTTTGAAGTAGACTCGTGATTCTTGTTTTTCGTCAAATCTAGCACTTTAGATTTGAGTTCCTCATTCTCTTTTAAGATTAGTTTCAAAGAATTTTCATAGGAAAGCTTGTCGTATTTGTTTTCTTCAATTTTTTGTTGCCAGTCTAATTCAAACATTAAAGATTGTTTTTCAAGTTTAGCAAGAGAATTTTCAAATTTGGCATCACGACAAGACAATTCCTCGTTCAACTCAACATTCTTTTGCAAACACTCTTTTAGACTCTCTTTGAGTAAAATGTTTTCCATTTCCAATGACGTTTGTTTATTTTCCAAATTCACAATTTTCTCTTCATTTTGTGTAAATTGTGGTTTGAATGATTTAATTTGATTTTGAAAATATTTCTTTTGAATGTCCGTGTTTAAGCAAAGAAGGTCATATTCATCTTCAAGAGATGTGACATATTTCAAATCATTTTGCATTTCAGTCATCAATGCCTCTTCAAAGGCTTTAAGTTTATCATTAATGCTATTCACGGGAGGCTCGATAAATAATTTTATCTATTTCTTGACTTCCCTCAAGACATCTATTTCATAAGAATTAGAAATCACAAGTTCACCAGTTTGAAACTCTTGCTTTGCATGAATAATCGTTAACTATCCACTTATTTGATTTCTGGATGACAAAAGGTTTTTCATGCTAAACACTCATATTTGCTAGAATGATATGGATTGATCGTAGTTTGATCCACATGTTTCTTAACATTTGTTGGTTTTCGTTCAAAAGCATTTTCCTTATTTACCAAACCATAATCGGCACTAAAGTAGGAGAAATTGGTTTTTTTTGTTTAACTTTTAAATGTTTTTGAATTTCCTCATTAGAAATGTCGTTAGGAACAAACATGTAATTTTTGAAAGTATCACGTCTCATGTAATCAGTATTATATAAACTTTGTGTTTGACATTTGACTATTTCAAGATAAGAAGGATTAGAATAACCAAGTCCCAGTTTTAGATCCATGACTGAATATGGTTTGGGGAGTAACATGTATGTAGTCTAAGGAGTTTGATTGGTAGTGCGAAGTTTAGTTTCAGCTTTAGTTAATCGTCGAATACAATTAGCCTTTTCTTCTTTAAGTTTTGAAACTTCACCTTCAAGATTCTATTTGGTTTTTTCAAAACTAGTGATATTTCTTTTAAAATGAAAAATCTCATCTTGTAAATCTCGAATTTGACGTGTTAGCACTAATGGTTGTTCAGGCTGCTCTTCATACAACATGTCTTTGATTTTCTTTTCTAAAGAAGTACTTTTTTCTTTTTCTTGTTTTATCAAGTTAGCATAATTCTGAATTTGAGTTTGAATAGTGGCATAGTTTTGAAGCATATCAACATGATCTTGACTTGTTGATGCATGATTACTATCAGTACTATTTGTAGGTAACTTCGGTGTAGCACTTGCAGATGTTTCACTACTTGTGTTAACTCTAGTTGACTTATTAATGGTACTAATGTGACCATGTATAAATTCATCAAGATCATCATTATCACAAGCATCTGATGTGTGTACCTTGTTGCCAAGAGTGTCATCTTCTTCAGCATCAGTGTCATAGCTTGGAGTAGCATCATCATCAAGAGGTTCAAATTCATGTTCCATTAAGCTTTCCATGCCTGCCACTTCTTCAACGTGAGCCATAAATACCATGCTTGGTCCACAGATTTCTTCATCCTCTTCATCATTTTCTGTTTCCTCCATATCAATGAGTGATTCAGTGTCAAGCTCCAATCTAGAACCATTATCTGAGGCAAGAGTTGACTTAATTTGATCAGCTTTAAGCTGTTAGTGATAGCAGTCATTTTGCTTTTGCCTTTTAGAGAGTGGTCCACTGAGAGAGTCATTCCAATTTTTGCAATATTTTTCATGAGAGATTTCTCAAATTCATGAATGGTTTCGGGAGTATCTTGAATAATGACCGGTGAATTTGGTGGAGTATACAGATTTCCATCCAGAGTGTATGTCATGGTACCATGGTCAATTTCTTGAGCTTGATTCACCTGTATGGTTGATGTTGAGGTAGGAATGATGGTTTTCATAGGATTCGTGTGAATGCCATATTCATGTTGGATTTCTTGTCTGATGAGTTGAAGTTCTTCTTCACGATGCATTGAAGTGAGAGTCATCCATACATCATGAGCACTTTCTCGACGGTCCATTTTCCAGTAAAGTTCATTGGGAAGAGCTAACATGATGAAGAATTTGACTCTGCTATCAGCAGTGAATTGAGCACGTTCAGATTCATTAATTCTTCTTCAGATTGGAGTCTAATGATCTCTGGGTTACCTTGATCAACAATGAACTTCATTTCATATGGTCCATTTTTTATTGAATTTAGCATGAGTTTAGCATCATCAAAATAAGTGAGCCATAGCTTGAAGTTGAGTCTCCAGGCAGTGTAAGATCCAGGAAGAAGCATTAGTGGTCCATTATCAAAAGTCAATTCATCATGAACAGTAGACATTGTGATAGTGGATCTTGTTATGAGATGTTGTTTTTGTTTGAGAGTGGTGTTTTAGTTTGTTTAAAGTTAAGATGGTTAATTGTTTGGATTTTTGAATTGTGATATGTGAATGATTAAAGTCTCTTAGTAATTTTGATCTTTTTGAAGGATTTGAAAATTATAAAAGTCTTCAAGTCAAATAATCGCAGATAAGTCTCGTGAACAGTAACTATCGCAGCTTTTTGGTCAAAATTAGGCAGAGTTTTCTTTCGTAAAATGTGGGTACTAGTAAGTCTCGGAATATCAGGTATCGTAGAACTTTGTGATATCACACCAATACATAAGCTATCGCAGTAATTTCTTGAAATTTGAGCAGAGTTTTCGTTCGTAAACAGTGGGTAACAAAAACCTTCGCAAAGGAAGTATCACAGCCCTTTCTATTGCAGTTCAAACCAATTGCTATCACAGACACCTATCGTAGCAAGAGTGTCTATCGCAGATGTTACAAAACCTAGTATGGCAGCCAAAACCCTTGCGATGCGAACAAAACTGATGCGAGCAAAACTAAAATCCTATTTTTACGAGCAAAAGTACACTTTTTCTAAAACCCATTAAACTACAAAGATCAACCTAAATCTTCACTAAATACTTAAAAGTTTTGAGTATAACGATGAAAAACACTTTTTTTTTCTTCACAAATATGTTATCCTAACATACGTTTTACAAGATTAAGCATGTTAATGAGTAATCGTAATATCACGTACGAAGTATAATATATTCTAGAGAGAGAAAGGTATAAACTTCAAGAAAATCAAAACTTCTAAAACTAATGAAGATTAAAACAACACTAAAACAAACACTACGTGAAACAACAAATCATATTTGGCTCTTGATACCAATTGTTGTTCCAATAATATCACGCCTACCTAAACTAATCTATATGATATAAAGTGGGTGTGAGCACTTTGGAGTAGAGAGAGAGAGAAAGAGAGGAGAGAATAAGCATAAAGTCTCGCATACATAATGAGAGGAACACACACCTCATAACCCATGAGGTAGGGGGTATTTATACCCAACTTCTAGCCGAGCATGCTATCGCATACAAGTTCTGCGATAGTAACATGCTGTCCCAACTTACAACTTACACAATATACCCTAAAATATTACAAAAGATAAATAGAAGTCCCTAACTAATGATTTACACTTTTCGTGTTCCAACACTACACTCATTTTGAAATTTGGGGAAAAAGATCCGTTTTTCTTAAAATCTTTACACATGTAGAGTAAAAAAGATGAAGTAATATAAAAGCATAAAATTATAGGTATGACCATGATGAAGTAATATAAAAGCATAAAATTATAGGTTTGACCATGATATCATATATGTGCCATACAAATTTTCAAAAGTTGTTATGTAACGATTAGGGCTTAGCACGATCCGAAAACTAGACCGGACTGAAAACCGTTTTGGCCGAAACACCAGTCCGAGGACTGGACTGAAATGTTTGGTCTGTGTCCTAGTCGGTCAGGTCAGGTCCAACAAAGTATAATGTCCAGTTGTATATAAGATCGAACCGGACCGACGACTGAAAATTGTTAAAAGGGTAGACCGATGACTGGATCGAAATACATTCGGTCTAGTTCGGGCCAGTCCACAGTCTATAATGCTCAGCCTTAGTAACGATGTAATAAGAAAACACCAAATTCAATGTAACATAAATGTGATTTAATTTTTTTCAAACTCGACTAAATAAAAGGTAAAAGATAGAACTCAAAAACACTTCAAATTTACCCTTTCTCTTTAAACAATGAATTTTTTATAAACACAAGGGTGGACTGAGCCATGTCGTATTTGGCGTCTTTACTCTATAAATGAGATTATTTCTACGGGTTTTCAATCATTAGGCTATCTTATACCTCTAAATGGACTAGTTATGTCACCCATTTTATGCATGAAAAAAAAAAATCTAGAGTAACCCAATATATTTTTACAAAGAACCACTATTTTTTTTTTTGGATCAAAGTATTAAACAAACATAGACGTGACTTAAGTTAAAGTTTTATACATATGCTAAACGTGAGCATTAATGCTCCCTCAGATGTAACATGTATTATTAAGTGTAAAGGGTATTACATGTAAATTAAAAGCAAAATTGAAAAATGTCAATTATGTGACCCTGCACACATTTCGAGATTTTGGGAAAAAGATTCATTTTTGTTAATTTTTTTTATGTAAAGTAAAAAGATGGAGTAATTTAAAGAATACATTATAAGTTTGACCATGACATTATAATTTATCATACAAATTTTCAAAAGTTATTATGTAACATTGTAATAACAAAAAATATAACATATACGTGATTAATTATTTTTTAAACTCGACCGAATAAAAGATAAAAGATACTTCTAAAAAAACACTTCAGATTTATCCTTTCTCTTCAAACAATAAAGTTTGCATAAACACAACGGTAAAACGATTCGTGTGGTCAAGTTCAATTGCTATTGTGTTGATGTGTATGAATAAGTGTTGATGTTTTTATTTTCAAATTTAAGTCATGGGAACTTCTTGTTGCACAACTATATGTCCATGTTACTTTTCTCAAGTTTTAACAAGGAAGAAAGTGAAAAGAAACAGGGAAGAAAATGAAGTATCGTTTTGTATGATTTTAAGATATAGGAAAAGGAAAAAGAAAGTAACAATAAGTTTAAACCCTTAACCCTAAACAATCTTTTTGAGTTAGAGTTAAAAAAAAAAGAACTTGTCAAATTACATCACTGCGTTTTACTTGCTGAGTGACAAATATTTTAGCGAGGCATATTAATCTTTATACAAAATATACAACTTTTCATTTCCTTTCCCCTAAAATATGGATTTTCCTCTCAAATTACTTTTCATTTCCATAAAAATAAAAATAAATAAATAAATAAACACTTTTCTTTCCTTTCATGAGAAACGACTCTAAAGCATCTAAAAATCTAAAATTACATCACTTTGATTATTATTTTTTTCTTTCAAAATTTGAGTAGTGAAATGAATGTATGAGTAGTGCAATGCTTTTTAATCTTGAATCTAATCAAACAATTGTGTTTTCTAGAGTAAATTGGTTAGTTAACTAGAAAACACCCAAACACATAGATGTAAGAAAACGTATATTACAGTGAACGTAACTTTAACAATGTTATGATCCAATCAAGCGAAAACACTAATATAGTGAAGGGACATAATAGAAAATGAGACTGTTTTTGTGTTTTTCTTGTTAACGACGTGGTTTCAGAAGATTTCGTATGTAAGTTTAGATGTAAGTCATCCTCATATTCCTCTTTTTATGCATATAATATAACTATTAGTAACTTTTTTAGCTAATTTACACATGATTAAGCGCTCTCGTTATCATTGTAATTCTAGACAAAGTAAAATATTAACAAAACTTCTTATCAGTAACAAAAATTTATTTTACTTTTGAGGGGCAAAAATCATAATGCCAAAATTATATCAAGAATCTGCTCTTTATTTAAAAGATTCATATAAATGTCCAAATTAAAAACAAAATAATCTAAATAATAAAAGAAACACGTCACCAAAATTAAACGTGAAACGAAAACTACAAAGGTTATGTTATTAGAGCATCTCCAATGGATACTCTAACAATAACTTTTTACTATCTTAAAAAGACTTCTGAAAAGGTTTTCTCGAATTGCATTGAAAGCTTTTTAGAAAGACTTGATGAATTAAGTGTCCTAAGGGACTGAGGTGAGGGACTCACTCTCATCAGTTGTACTTCAATGTTTGTTTGGTTAATATATTTTACCAGGGTGCATGATTACTCCCTTTTACCCAAAAAGAAAAAGACTTGATGAACTTCAAGTCTTTCTCAAAGTGTGATTCATTAAATGAATTAAATGCAAAAATTCATTAAAGACTTTTTACATTGTGTATGCTCTTAGAGCACCCACAATGGGTCAAATAGGCAAAAGCTTTTTCCTATTTTAAAAAGCTTTTTAGAAGTGTTTTTTTGCCATTGCATCAATAGTTTTTCAAAAAGCTTTACTCAAAAACTTGACAAACATCAAGTCTTTCTCAAAAACTTTAGCTAATAAATAAGATATGCATTAAATACTTCAAGTCATTGAAGACTTGAACCGTTGTGGATGCTCTTAATGCAAAAAGTCTTTAAAGACTTTTTGCATTTAATACTTCTCATATTTAATGTAAAAGACTTAGAGGGAATACTTTGAGTTTGCCAAGTCTTTTTATAAAGCTTTTTAAAAAAACTTTCACTACGATGCCAAAAAACCATTTAAAAAGACTTTTGGTAATAGTAAAAAGCTATTGATAGTTTGTGAATTGTGGATCCTCTTAGTACCTCCATTCATTCATAAAAAGTACATATGTTTTGTACCTCCTACCTCCTTTGACTAGCTATTTAAAATATAATACAGTTTTTTATCAGTTTCTGTTTCATATTTTTTGCCAATTTTGATACTTTTGACTTATTAAACTTTATATTTTTTATTTATTACTTTCTGTTACATAATTTTATAATATAAGCAAAATTAAAAAAAATAATAATAATAAATGTGGGTGTCACCTTGCATAAACTGGGTTCTTAATACCTATCCCAAACTACAAATAGTAAAAAAGTAAAGACAGTTTTTACCGTTAGAAAATGTTTGGACAAAAAAATCCATCACTCCCAGCTCCTATTTACTACTCACCACTGATTGACTCACTCCACCGAAATACTAGTAATAACAAACCAAATCCACAATCAGATCCACCAACAACAGCACCTTCTTCTTTCACTTCCCCCCTATTATCATGACGTCATCATCCTCCTCATCATCAGATCTCCCCTCCGTTGACCACTTTGACCAGCTCCCCGACTCCATCGTCCTCCTAATCTTCAACAAGCTCTTCGACGTCAAAACGCTAGGCCGATGCTACGTCGTTTCGAAAAGGTTCCAAAACCTCATTCCCCAAGCTGAAAACGTCGTCGTTCGAGTCGATTGCGTTATCTCCGACGATGACGTCACTCCCAATTCCATCAGCGGTGAGTCACGTGTTGGTACTTTTGCTAGTGTCTTTAATTTTGTTGTTACTGGTATTGTTAAGCCTATTCAAGCCCTAGGTAGTCATATATTAGGGAATCCGAGCCGATTATCGAGTTTACGGGCCGGGAATGAGAATGAGGCTGCGGTTGTTGGTGTCACTCATCATTCGCCTACTCAGGTGTTGAGGAATTTTAATGAGATTAAGTTTTTGAAAATTGAGCTGCCGAGCGGCGAGTTAGGTATCGAGAGTGATGTTTTGTTGAAATGGAGAGCGGAATTTGGTTCTACGTTGAGTAGTTGCGTCATTTTAGGTGCGTCGTCTGTTGAGAGATGTGAAAGCAGTGAAAGTAGTAGTACGGAGTATGTGAGTGAGGATGGGGATGGGAGTATACCGGAATCGTTTTATACGGACGGTGGTTTGAAATTAAGAGTAGTGTGGACGATTAGTTCGTTGATAGCCGCCTCTGCGAGGCATTACTTGCTTCAGCCGATAATTGAGGAACATAAGACGTTGGATAAGTTGGTTTTGTCGGATTTGGATGGGCAAGGGGTGTTGAGTATGAATAAGGAGCAGCTGGAGGAGTTGAGAGTGAAGCCGTTATCGGCTTCGTCCGCTTCCAAGAGGACGCTTGTTCCGGCTTTGAATATGAGGTTGTGGTATGCGCCTTGTTTGGTGTTGCCGGATGGGAGTGTGTTGAAAGGGGCAACATTGGTTGCGATTAGGCCGAGTAGTGACGTGGAGGGGAAGGAGGAGGTCGTGGATGGGAATTTGGTTGCGTCTGTGTTTGATGAGCCGTATGGAAGTGCTGCGAAGATGTTGGTGAAGAGGAGGACGTATTCGCTTGAGATGAATTCCTTCTGAGGTAATGATACAGATGGTTTATCTGTTTTTAACGTGTGTAGTTTCGTTTTATTTCCTGAAAATTGTTAAAACTATGCTGATTATATTGTTGGTTTAGTTTTTTTTAATAAGAATATGATATGAGTATTCAGTTTGATTACTAGTTACTTTGCTGAAATGCTTGCAGTTAAACTTCTATAAATCCATGGTTTTTGTATGGGCAAGTTGCAATATATAGTGGACTAGTGGTGTACTTCTCCCGAGATTTATAAATAATGAATTCCTTCTGTGGTCATGAGTCTTTTCATCAGTTTCAACTTGTAATGTTCGGTTTGATTTCATTAAAGCTGTTATACAATACGTGCTCATTTGTTAAAGTTTTCTTTTCTCAATATCGTATCAGACAATGAGTATTCAATCTTAGTAGCCCGCAAAATGTAAATGCTGTAATGGTTATAGTTAACTTCTATAAATCTGTGTATTTTTATGTGACGGGTTTTGGGCAATTTCAACCACAACAATGCTAACATGTACAGGAAATGGAAAACATATTAATCTACTTATCTAAACTTATAGATTTGTCTTAGTTGTATTTGATATTGAACAATGCTCAAGATGTTTTTATTGTTTTCGGTTCTATGGGTTACGGCCATTTACGTAACGCGATAATTGAGGTGATGGTGAAACTGTTTTTATTAAGGAAGCCTTTTCACTATTTGCTGGTTTTTGTGTGACGCAAGTGTAAAATGACTAGTAGATTTGAATGCGCTGGTGAATAGCTTTAGCTGGTTTGATGTTTGATGCAATTTAGATTGATCATTCAATTTTGACTTGTAGTTTGTTTCAACAGTTTGTTCTTTTTTTACTTGTTTGGTAAAGGAGTTGAACCTTCTGTTTCAGACGTGTTTATCATTTTATGCTCACATTTGTTCCATTTAGGCTTAACATCTTATATTAGTTTGCCTAATATACTTCTTTAGCCTTATAGATTAGTCTAAATGATACATGTTTTTGAGCTATGCTACAGTTATCTCTAATGTTTTTTACTTCAATGGTTACTGCTGATGTATCAGGTTTCGGAACAGGCAGGTAGTGAAAACTCTTAATACCTGTTTGTTTCGGGAAATGATACACACGTAGGAATACTTCGAGTTCTGACTACATTGGAAATAATTTTAGCAAGTTTCATGATTAAATACAAGTTAGATTTCAACCTTTGTCTATTGTTAACCAGGATTTCGTCGGGTATCTATTCTGCTACAGATATATGGTTGTATATCAGGCTCACATTTTTTTATAAATAAGTATCATCTGGCTCTTTTGATGTATATGCAATACTTGACATAATGACATTATCTAGATATTTGCTTCACTTACATACTTCATATCGTTACTTGTTTGGAAGAGTAATTGACTCACTTTTTCCATATGTGTTAGTTTGTTATGCTCACATTTGTTCCATTCAGGTTCTACATCTTTTAATATTTTTATTAAATAATGTAAACAGAGATGAAGAACAATGATATTTAACTAATGGTTTTATTGAATTGATAATGAAAACAAAGATTACAGGGAATATAAATAACTGTGCTTAGCTTGGAGAGGTTAACTTATGGGCTGGGCCCTTATTACTAACTCTAACACCCCCCAATGTAAAACCCAAAAACGATAAGCAAAAGTCTTCAGCGAAGCAACAATCCGAATCTTCAACAAACTCAAAGCTAATCAATCTCACTTGGGATCTAACTAAAGTACGAAGCAACCAAAGGTCTCAACTAACACACAAATCTAGCAAGACCGAAGCAACTAGGAGGTCTCAACTAACCAGAGTTTCCAAAAGACAAAGCAACCTGTGTAAACAGGTCTCAGCTAACTAAAAAATACCCAAAAAAAAACGAAGCAACCTGAACTTAGGTCTCAATTAACCAAAACTCCAAAAAACGAAGCAACCTGTGGGAGGTCTCAACTAACCAAAAAAGGACTTCAAAAACTAAATCATCAACAAAAAGGTAACAAATTACTTAGGACCAATAATCTTCTTTGGTCACCAGATACAATCTTCTTGGTCATCATATACCTTAACAGATTCTGTCCCAGCGATCGCAGTAGCTGCAGTAGAAGAATTCACATTCACAGAACCTTTAAGACGAGAATATTCCTCGGCAGAAATGGTGATCGTTTTATCAGAGGTGCTAGAAGTATGTGGAGAGGAACCCTTTTTCTTAGCTAAGAGTTTCTTGCAATTACGCGTAGTATGCCCTAATTCATGACAATAATAACACTCAACCGCATCTGAGTTAGATCCTTGGGAATCACCAACTCGGTCATTATGACCATTCCTAGAACCACCTTGAAATCCACCACGACTAACAAGAGCACTATTAGGAGCCAATGTATGAGGAGACCGGAGAGTCTCATTACGAAGAACTCGAGCAAATGTGTCTCGAAGAGATGGAATCTCTGACTCATTCAAGAATTGACATCTTAGAGAATCAAATTCCGGTCGCAAGCCGGTCAGAAAGCTCATTACAGCTATTTGGTCCCTTTGCTTTTGCGTTACTTTCACATCAGCACTTATAGGAAGAAGAGAATTCAATTCCTCATACATTTTCTTGAATTCCATAACATAAGCAGTGAGTGACTGATCTTGTTGTTCCCCACGATGAAAAGCCTTACACACACTCCCATCCGGGATACAAAGAAACAATACTAGAGTGTATCACTATGTCTGATACAACTAGGAAATACTTCGACAGCAAATTCATCTTCAAACAGCAATCAGCATAGCAGCAACATTCATCTCTTGATTCACCCATAATGCACCCAAGACCATAGTTTCATAACTACATTTCCTCATCAACTCCCTACCTAGATCATTCAACGAACATCCACAATGACCTAGGGGTAGGAAGGAGAGGCATCATTATGCAAACTATAGCCACCTTTCCTCTTCATTTAGGGGCCATACCAGATACCTACATTTCCAACTTGGAGAAAACTAAGTGGCATCAGTAACTAGGAACACACACCCTAAATAAGAACTATCCTAACCTCCTTTTGGCACAGTGTATAGCTAGGACCAAGTAGGTATCTTTCACTCCTCACTATTCCTAGCAACATACACCGCCACACCAAGCCCACTTTCCCTTCACAGATGGAAACCTACTTTATGGATCACTGGAAGCCTAATTACTGAGACATATCCAAACAAATTCTCAGTTACCTAACAAAGGCCTACTAAGAATATTATTTGGAAATACTTAGAAGCAAGCTACCAGATACCAAGATACAAAGCCATCATCTGTAGTGAGCTTATACTCTTCAGTTTCCCAAAAAACAAGAGAAATGAAGATATAGGATTAATTCCTTTAAATGTTGCATAGAAACTTTAACTGTGGGCTTATATGTTTGCATGTGGCTAAGTAGCAACTCTTATATTATTCACAGTTTTCTAAAGTTAAATGGTTTTAATTGCGGTTTTTGGAAGTTGATTATTCAAGTAATAATTTTAGAAGGCTTCTTGACCAGATTAGAATTGAAGTGCGTAAATTTTACATGCTTCTGGATGGTATGCTTGTGTGATGGGTTACTTTTTGTTCCGTTTTTCTGATATATTTTTGGTAATTTCTTAGACTGAGATAATTTCTTAGCTTGTGAGTTATTTTTGGTAAACTTCAAATGATTTGCTTCCGGTTGTTACTTCTTTGATTCAGTGCAATGCTATGAGATTCAATATTTGTATGAGTTCTAAGTTATTGCGATTCATTTTGATATCATGTGTTCTCACATGAGTGAATAGAGTCGATAGAAATATGAAATAAGCTGAACCTAGAGGCAGGATTGTTTATCTTATCACATAGTTTAGATGGTTATGACTTGCATCCATTTTTGTATTCACTGTCTGCTCTTGGTGTGAGTATGTGTGACCAATATCAATCACATTTGCAAATTAGCACAAGGATATGTACCACTAGATGGTGTCTTGTATTTGCTAGACATTATAGGTTATAATGTTTAGGAATCTAATTCCTTGTTTGCTTTAAAGATACCGCTTAATTTATAATATCCTGGTAAATTTTTCTCTGAGGAGAAACTTTCCTATTAACAAATATATATTAGAGTTGGGAAGTAGATGGGTGAATAATGGGTGGTCAAAATCGGGTGGGGTTACTAAACACATTTTTTATCTCTTTTGTTTGAATATCATATAAATAATTAATACGTGAAATATGATCACAAAACCATGGCTAATAACAGTTTCATTGTTCATTTTATCCATTAAAATTACATTTCGGCAATGTACATCTGTTGGCCCATATTCTTTTGACTTTACTTTTTTTTTAAGGTATGGGAGAATTTCATATAGGATATATCCTCGTCCAAAGTTAGGAATAACTTAGCCAATGTTCATGTAGGCAGCTCCCTACATTTGTAGAAAAGAATATCAAAATTTCTGAGTGAATCCGCCGTGACCATCTGACGGCGTGAATGGGTAGCATATCCCTTTTGTTTTGTTGAAACGTTGTAATTTTTCATAATGTAAATGTGGGGAGTTGGCTGCATGTATCCCAATCAAATATACTGATGGAGAACACTTGAGCCACAGTATTACAACCTTTTTTTAAAATTTCATCAAAACAAAATTGTGATAGGACCATTATACTCAGCCTCTCCTTTTTTTTGAACCCGTCCATAAGCGAACACCGAATCATTATTGCAGGAAAAAAAAGTGATTATTCTACATTTGAATATAAAGCAGTTGATTAAAAGTTATTACTGAGTATTGTATATAAATAATTCTAGAAAGCTGAATCTTTTTTGACTGAAAGCAGCAACTAAATATGCATTCGCTAAAACCATGGGTATCCATCTTTGAAACTTCATTACAACACAGCTCATTTAATAAGTTATATAACTCAGTGAACAATCAAGTGGGATACTAGTTTAAATGTGTGCTACAAACTGCCAACAATTTTTTTCTGTTGCGAAACACGAAGGGTCTGCAACTCTGCATTATCATTTTCTTTTTGGCATATATCTCACATGTTCTTATCTTCCAAAGCTTAACTATATAATGATTCTTGTTCTTATTCACTTGTTTGACTAGGGACTTTTCATCTCTGATTCTCTGTGAATCACTTATCACTTAGCGTGATTATAACCTAGAATGATATTATGGTCATAATGATATTTATAGATAAACCATGCATTATGATAATACTATGAAGTTTAGTTAGGTATTGGAAGTGGATGTACGGAATTCCTTTTTGATTAACCCAATTAACCCGTCAGAGATAAAAGATAACCCCATGACGACCTATTTATAACTCACTTGGCTGAAAGTGGCAAATTTTATGGTCAATTTTTATCTGTCATCTATTTATTTGGCACAGTATTTAATAAATTTATATTTTTTCAGGTTTACAAGCATACATAAATACAACCTTTCAACTGCTTCTTGGGTGTTGAGAATTTCGAAAAATGGATAAAGAGCACAATTTTGTCACGTGTGTTGATGATTCCAAATTCTATTGTGAGATGGAACCTGTTGGTGTATTTTAACTAAAGCTAATATCATAATGCGGTTCATTCCATTGGGCAATGAGTTGTGAACAGATGACATGGTAAGAGCTTCTTTGGCTAGTCGTGTTTTTAGGCATCTAGTTTTGTTGGATGATGTCTGTGAATATTTGTTGGTATGATATGTGGATAGTGCTTCTGTACCTGTATGTTTGTTTTGCAATGTTTGTACTTGACTTCTGCTCTTTTTTTAGTAATGTATCCTGTAACTAGTTACATACAAATACCATTGTAATTCATAATTGTATCAATAACATGGATTCAGGCTTATGGTGGGAAATGGGCAGAAAACAGGTCAAAATGGGTAATTTTGGTATGGGGCGGGTGAATTGGGGTTTGCCTGAAATACTTATGGTATAAAGTATTTGTATTTCCGTATAATAATTTGCATCAAATATGATGACATATATTGATTAAATATATGTTCTTGTTGTGGAAGGGCATAACCCTTTCAAGTGCTTTACACTTCTGAAGACGGTCCTTGGAAATTTGCCTCTTTGTCGTTTCTCTTTATAAATAGGCTTAGGCTCCCTAAAATATTTTTAAAATATTGGAATGTATTTGCCCCAATGTCCTTTTGGGTGGCTATAGTGAAATTGGGAAAACATCTCTTTTCCTACAGTGCAGTTGCAGTTGACACTACGCAGATTGACTGATTAGTCAGTCGCTTTGATCCTCCCAGGAAGGCTCGTTTAGGTGGCTTCCATCTTCATGGATTGTCCGAGTCTGGAACTGGTGTTTAAATGGGGGAAGTTGGAGTTAGGGATGGAAAGAAAACCTGTAATTTGTTGGTATATATATGTGGTGATAAGATCTGATGGGGATTGAGGCGGGTTTGGGGATGTGGATGGCCCAAACCTGCTTAATTGGAGTTCACCATCTACTAGAGAGCAATTTGATTATGCGTATGACAGACAATATTTTGAAAGCTCCAAGAGTGTAGTCCTCTGACCTTAAGTGACTGGTATTTGTAGAGATCGCTTTTTTATGAACTAACTATAGTTATGAAATAGGATTAAGGTAACGAACTTTTAAAAAGTGCGTTTAGTGTAACGGAATTTTATTTTGTTCATTTGAGTTACTGAACTTAATTTAGATTCTTTTTCATATTTTCAGGGTTACCAAATTTTTGGATAGTTAAGTATTACAAATGTCGTGTTTTTACACGTTCAGTGATTTTTATGTATATTTTTATTACTTTAGTGAGCTCACAATATCATAATTTATAAGTTCGCTAATTCAAATGAACCTTATCTTATAATATTTTTAAAAAAAAAAACCTTTAGTAACATATTTGTATATTAATCCTATCAAAATAACACAGGAACCTATTATCAAAAAATCTAGACACAAAGTGCACCGTCTAATTTTTTTTTGCAAATTATTCACATAAGCATAAAAACAAGCATTAGCAAATCTAAACATAAAAAGTTGATCGTTGAAAGTTGAAAAATACAAATAAAAATAGTTGATGTTTGTGGTTACTGATGCAATTTTATTGCTAGCGAAGACTAAAATGTGAATTTTTTTCCGCTTACATCTTTGTCATTGTCTACTAGACTGATAACCACCGCTATGTGTACCCACAATAAAATCGCACAGCTTTCATTGATTCGTGGGTTGAGTTTACCCGTGACAGTGCATACCATTGTTTGTCCGACTAATGGTTAGACTTCTTTGCTGTTAAATTTTGTGGGTACTCTCCGGGCACGATTTCCTTTTTCTAGCCATCGCAATCCCTAGCTGTGTATGGCTCAACCCAATGTTTTAAAACCCAGGTTTTTAATTGACTCGGCCGACTCACCGGTTCACTGGGTCATTGGTTCAACCGCCGGGTCAAACCGATTTTATGCCAAATGAAAAAATTACCATATTTGAATTGTTCGGACAGAAAAACGTATCACACACTTTCAGTTTCCAAAATAATAATAACAATACAATATCAGACAAGTTTATATGGAAGTAGTATTCATATATTGTTTTTAAACATCCAACAATAGCAGTTGTGTAAATAATTTTTATAGTTTATAAAAACTCATTTCAATAAGCACAATTTACTAAGTATATTTGACTACATGCTATAAATGTCATCGAACTAGATCACCACTTGATTGTGTTGGTTGATTAGCTGCAAAACAGTTCCAGATTAGGGTTAAGATAATCAATGAAGGTACCGGATATTCACTTGAAATCGTGGTATCACTTTCCAATAGAAACTATTCGACCCTATGCCTGGGTTACACGAATATCTCTATGGGATAAGACCAAGTGATGTTCTTGCTTTAGGCACAAACCAAGAACCAGATGCGTATTAGAGTGTTTTAGGGTTTTGTGTTTAGAGTTGTATCTCAAAACGTATATCCATGCAGAATGATGTGACCTCTATTTATAATAGAGAATACTCAAAACCCTAGCCCATGGTATTATGTATAATTAACGGCCCATTAATTATAACATAATAATTTCCATAATAATAGGATCAGTGGTTATCAGTGGAAACATTATCACTAGCAGTGGTAATGTTAACACATCAGTGGAAACGCTAGCAGCAGAATCACACCAGCAGCAGAATGCTATCAGCAGCAGAATCAACTAGCAGCAGAATCAGCCAGCAGCAGAATCAGCTGTCAGCAGAATCCTAGCAGCAGATTCACAACACTAGCAGCAGAGTCTACTAGCATTACCTTGATCAAGCAGTACCTTGATCAATACATAACCACTATTGAGTCAGGGGATTCAGTGACCAAATGGGTGTATACTCCATACCTCCAAACCCATTACCAGGTGTGAATTGATCCCTCAAGAGCACTAAATTTTCCAACAATCCTCCCCAAATTTAGTTCTCTTCCTTTGCATGAAAATTCAAACACAAACCAAAACAAGTGCATAAATGAAAATATCCTGAGGATTGAATTTCCACATTAGTACATATACTTTCAAATATTCGAGAATCAGGGTGTTCTAAGAATTGAACCCTTCAACCCATTTGAATACCTGATGATAAATACACACAAGTTTTCAAACACTAAAATACTCCTGACACTATACAAGCCATGTGTCCATATCCAATTCATAAATGTTGTAAAAGCTAAAAGTCCAAAGCTTCCTGAAGCGGCAAAACTTCAACATTTACATAGGTAGTTCATCTTTAATTCATGCTCCTGCTCAGCACTTTTTCAAAGAAAATTAACCATTAAGAAGTGAAGACTTCATCCTCCTTTCAGCAGGTAACAAGCACAACCTTGGGATGTTTGTAATACATGTGCTTCAGTCCACCAAATGATCAGCTTTCCACATTGAACTCAGCTTCCAAGTTTCCTTAGAAGGGAGTTGGGTATCCTTGCATTCAGTGACTAGTTGGACTTAAACCCATCCCTTTTGCAGACTTCAAAACCAAGTCTCTAGCCAAACCCTTTGTCAAGTGATCAGCTAAGTTTTGTTGAGATTTAACAAACACTATAGATACCACCCCATTCATGATAAGCTCACGAATCATGCTATGCCTAACACCTAAGTGTCTAGACTTCCCATTGTACATCTGGCTATAAGCCTTTGCCAATGTAGCAGCACTATCACAACGGATAGAAATAGGTGCCATAGGTTTAGACCATAATGGAATCTCAAGAAGCAAGTTTTTCAACCATTCAGCTTCTTTGCCAGCAGCAGCTAAAGCCACAAATTCAGATTCCATGGTTGAACTGGTAATGCAAGTTTGTTTCTTGGATGCCCAAGAAATTGCACCTCCACCAAGTAGGAATACCCAGCCACTAGTAGACGAATTGTCTTCAGTGTTATTGATCCAACTTGCATCAGTGTATCCTTCTAATACTGAAGGATAACCAGTATATGAGAGACTATAATCCATAGTTCTCTTCAAATACTTAAAGACCCTCTGAATTGCTTGCCAATGATGAGCACTAGGATTACTAGTATACCTGCTCAGTTTACCCACAGCAAAAGCAATATCAGGCCTAGTACATGTCATGGCATACATCAAGCAGCCAATCACCCTAGAATACTCAAGTTGAGATACAGCTTTGCCAGTATTAGGCATTAGCTTCTCACTTGTATCCATGGGAGTACTCACTGGAGTACAATCAAAGTAATTAAATTTCTTTAACACCTTCTCAATGTAATGAGACTGAGATATAGAAATTTTGTTACTTTCATGTTTAATCCTAATGCCAAGGATAACATCTGCCTCCCCCATATCCTTCATGGAGAACTTTGATGACAAAAATTCTTTTGTAAGATCAACTTGATTTTGGTCAGTGCCAAAGATCAACATGTCATCAACATATAGACAAATGATGACTCCTTTACCAGATTCATCAAATTTGCTATATACACATTTGTCAGCTTGATTAAGTAAATAACCACTAGACAAAACCACTTCATCAAACTTTTGATGCCATTGCTTAGGTGCCTGTTTTAGTCCATAAAGAGACTTAATCAGTTTACACACCTTGTTTTCATTGCCAGGCATGATGAAGCCCTGAGGTTGGTTCATGTAAACCTCCTCATCTAAATCACCATTCAAGAAAGCTGTCTTCACATCCATCTGATGAATAATCAGATTGTGAATTGATGCCAAAGCAATTAGCAATCTTATGGTACTGATACGTGCCACTGGAGCATAAGTATCAAAGTAGTCTATTCCTGACTTTTGTTTAAAGCCTTGAATAACTAATCTTGCCTTGAACTTTTCAACAGTTCCATCTACCTTCATTTTCTTTTTGAAAATCCATTTGCTACCTAAAGGTTTGCAACCAGGTGGTAGATCAGTCAACACATAAGTGTTATTGCCCATGATAGAGTCCATCTCATCATTAATTGCTTCTTTCCAGAAAGCAACATCCTGGGACTTCATTGCTTCTTCAAATGTTTTGGGATCATCCTCCACAATGAAGCAATAATAGTATTGGTCAGAGACCTCACTCCTTGTACCTTCAATTAAGTATAATTGAAACTCAGGTCCAAATGATTTTGGAGTCCTCACCCTATTGCTCCTTCTGAGCTCAGGTTCAGGTTGTTGTTCCACAACCTCAGCAGGAACCTCATCAGCAGGAACCTCATCAGTAGGAACCTCTGAAACACCATTGTCATTGGTTCCATTAGGAATCCTTTGACTTGGTCTAGGGATAGATGAGAATCTAATCTCATCAAAGATTGCATCCCTTGATTCAATTATTGAGTTAATTGAAACAGACTCATTAGGTTCTATAACATAAAACCTATATGCCTTGGAATGCTCAGCATATCCAACAAAGATGCATTCAATGCCTCTTTCACCCAAAGTTTTCTGCTTTGGATCAGGGAGTCTTACAACAGCCCTACAACCCCATATCCTAAGATAATTAAGATTAGGTTTCTTTTTAGTCCATAGTTCATAAGGGGTAACTTTGTTCCTTTTGTTGGGAACCCTATTTAATAAATAGCAAGCTGTTAACATAGCTTCACCCCAGAACCCTTGACTCAGCCCTGAATAGGACAACATGGAATTAACCATCTCCTTCAACACCCTGTTCTTCCTTTCAGAAATACCATTTTGCTGAGGAGTGTAAGGGGCAGTCGTTTCATGGATTATACCAACAGACTGAAAATACAGAGTATCCATGTACTCACCTCCCCTATCAGTCCTTAATCTTTTGATTAGAGACCCTTGTTGCAATTCAACTTCAGTTTTGAATACTTTAAATTTATCTAATGCTTCATTCTTAGTATGTAATAAATAAACATAACAAAACCTAGAAGCATCATCAATAAAAGTCACAAAGTATTTCTTGTTCCCTAAAGAGGGAGTAGCATGAATATCACATAGATCACTATGAATCAGCTCCAAAACTTTAGTTTCACGTTTTACACTTTGAAATGGTTTCTTAGTAATCTTGTTCAACATACAAGTTTTATACTTTTCAGTGTTCACATCAAAGGCTGGAATTAAACCATCCTTGGACATATCTTGCATTCTTTTAAAATGTACATGGCCAAGTCTTGCATGCCATAGGTTTGAATCATTAAGTTTAGATGTTAAAATAAAAGCAGAATCAATATTATCATGAACAATATTAAGTCTGAACATTTGATTACATAAATAACCAAAACCAATAAACACACCATTTTTAGATAAAACAAACTTATTAGATTCAATCACTTGTTTATACACAATTATTCAAAACACTACTAGAAACCAAGTTCTTCCTGATATCAGGAACATGTAAAACATTAAATAAAGAAACACTCTTTCCAGAACTAAACTTCAAATCAACACATCCTTTTCCATGCACCAGAGCAGTTGACTCGTTTCCCATGTGAAGAATAGAACCATCATTCATTGACTTGTAGGTCTTGAACCAGCTTCTATCTTTACACACATGAATTGTTGCTCCAGAGTCAACCCACCACGCAACATCATCATCCTGCACAAAGTAAATATCAGATATATATGTAACATAATAAATCTTAAAAGACTTATTAAACACATTCTGACCTTTCAGAGAATTGGAGTTACCATTCCCTCCACTTGTGCCTGATCCATTGGATTTGTTTCCAACTTTACCACCCTTACAATCTTTCCTGAAGTGTCCAGGTTTCCCACACTTCCAACAAGTCACCTTAGGTTTCTTGTTAATATCAGATTTGGTGTTATCTTGATGCTTACGCTTGCCCTTGTTGTCATTGTTCCTGGAGGAGTTGTTATGCTCCACCATATTAACAACTGATGGACCAGTAGCAGTGCTACTCTTTGGCTTGTCAATGTCTTGAGCCTTGAGAGAATCCTCAATGCGCAAGTGACTGCCCAACTCAACAAGAGTTAACTCCTCCTTCTTATGCTTAAGCATATGCTTGAATTCTTTCCAAGAAGGAGGTAGTTTATCGATGATACAGGAGACTGAAATAGCCTCATCCATGTTCATCTTGTGTTGTGTGAATCGACCAAGTATACCAAGAAGTTCATTGTATTGTTCCATGACAGGTCTAGAATCAACCATTTTGTAATTGTTAAAATTACTTACAAGGAACTTCTTACTTGATGCATCCTCAGCCATATACTTGGCTTCCAAGGAATCCCATAGTTCTTGTGATGTTTCAACATTCTGATAAATATCAAATAAAGTATCAGACATACCATTGAGAATTAAACCTCTGCAAACGTAGTCATCATTCTCCCATTTGCTCCTTGCTCTCATCTGATCCATGGTAGCAGCTTCTCCAAAATCTTCTGGAATCTCAGTAGTAAGAACAGACACCACATTCATACTGGTCAGCAAGAATTGCATCTTCTTCTGCCATCTTCTGAAATCCACACCTTCAAACTTTTCCAACTTGGAAAAGTTAGCAGCTATTTGTCTCATAGCAGCAGCCATTGATTATCACTAATAGTTTCTATTGATTGTTGGTTGATTAGCTGCAAAACAGTTCCAGATTAGGGTTAAGATAATCAATGAAGGTACCGGATATTCACTTGAAATCGTGGTATCACTTTCCAATAGAAACTATTCGACCCTATGCCTGGGTTACACGAATATCTCTATGGGATAAGACCAAGTGATGTTCTTGCTTTAGGCACAAACCAAGAACCAGATGCGTATTAGAGTGTTTTAGGGTTTTGTGTTTAGAGTTGTATCTCAAAACGTATATCCATGCAGAATGATGTGACCTCTATTTATAATAGAGAATACTCAAAACCCTAGCCCATGGTATTATGTATAATTAACGGCCCATTAATTATAACATAATAATTTCCATAATAATAGGATCAGTGGTTATCAGTGGAAACATTATCACTAGCAGTGGTAATGTTAACACATCAGTGGAAACGCTAGCAGCAGAATCACACCAGCAGCAGAATGTTATCAGCAGCAGAATCAACTAGCAGCAGAATCAGCCAGCAGCAGAATCAGCTGTCAGCAGAATCCTAGCAGCAGATTCACAACACTAGCAGCAGAGTCTACTAGCATTACCTTGATCAAGCAGTACCTTGATCAATACATAACCACTATTGAGTCAGGGGATTCAGTGACCAAATGGGTGTATACTCCATACCTCCAAACCCATTACCAGGTGTGAATTGATCCCTCAAGAGCACTAAATTTTCCAACAGATTGGCTTATCAAGGCATCACCTCAAACCTACATCTGAATATTTCTTTCTTCTCATCTCAAACTTTTTTTTAGCAAAACACAAACTCTTTCATAAACTTCCTCACCCAGAAACTGATCCGGTGATTCCCATTTTCAACTATCACCACCACGTCATGTTACTCTACTCTAACGCATAAAATATTGAAAATGTTGTCGGTCTATAACAGTATTCGAAAGCGTATGGCTCATTTATGTGAACAACAATGTCCGGATACATCATCTGTTACATGATTCTCTTTCTGTTTCTTTCATATAAGCCTTGACGTGACCGGTTTTACAAAACCGGGTCGGACCGGGTCATGAGAAACCCGCCAGTTTAATCCGGTTCCGAAACTACCAAAAACCCGTTTACCTCTGGCCCGGTCTTCCAACCGGTTCCCGGATTTTAAAACATTGGCTCAAACTCGTGTTGCTTTAGTTTAAGGGTATGTTCGTCACTACAAGATTATTGGCAGATTATGTTTTAAAAAAAAATAATAATAATAAAAATGCTACTTCATTTAGTTTATAAAAGTAATCTCTTTTTATAATTTTATTTGTCTGCATCTACAACTACATTTTCAGTTCCAATTACTTTTGCTAAATATACCAATTTCAACTAAAAAAGTTATTTATATATAACACTTCGAATTTGGATAATGATTCCCAGGATGACTTTATATTTATTTTCAAGTTTTTTTGCATGTGATTGGAATATTGGATACCGAACATATCCGTTATTTGGCAACTTTTACAAAACAGTAACAAAAAGAGTATTCGATTGGCCACTAATAACAAACTTCCACCACACACCATTGTAAATGGACAATGCAAAATGGCTAGAAGTATTAGCTTTATTTACTGGCTAAGGGATAAAAATATTAGAAGACATGTAGATATCCTTATATAAAAAATTTAATCTTTTTTGTCATAGTTTTTTTGACATAGTTTTACCATACATAATATCAGTTTAAGCTTATAAGTTTTTGATAAGCGTCTACGAAAGAAAAAGGTAGATCAATAACTGAAAGAAAGCCACAATGGCACACAGGGGCGGACCCAGGGGTTCTCGGCAATCCTACCGTTTATCGCTTCGTAGTGTAAATTTGTCAAAAATCTTTGTGGACATCACTTATAGACATGTAAATTTCTCGGCAATCCTACCGTTTATCGGCAATCCTACCGTTTATCGCTTCGTAAATTTCTCGGCAATCCTACCATTTATCGGCAATCCTACCGTTTATCGCTTCGTAAATTTCTCGGCTAAGGGATAAAAATATTAGAAGACATGTAAATTTCTCGGCAATCCTACCGTTTATCGCTTCGTAGGGAAAAGGTCCAAAAAAAAAAAAAGGTAAGGATTGATTCGTTTCATTCGTGGGTTGAGTTTACCCGTGACAGTGCATAACATGAACGTGGTGCTTAAACATTGTTTTGACATGTTTTATTCAATTAATCTAATTTTGGTTGAAAAACTTTGTGGACATCACTTATAGACAATACGCTCATGTTGGATTCTATGTCAAGAAAAGGCTTAAAGTGTGACATGAAAAGAAGATAAAAATGAAACGAATCAATCCTTACCTTTTTTTTTTTAGCAAACAATCCTTAATTGATCAATTTAACATGTATATGTATGTAAGAAATCATTTTCAAATAGCCTAATGACAAGTCATTTGACCTTTTCCCACCAACCTCAGTAGATTAAGATTTGAAAGTGATTAGATAAAGGTTAAAAATAGGCACGAAAATAGTCCAATTAATTAAATCGCATACATCTAAGTCAATAATAGGCGTAGGCCATCTCAAATAATTTGGAATAGGGTGAGCAAACGATCCGAACGGACCGGACCGACCACATTCGGTCCGGTCCTCGGTCTAGGTTTTTTGCTAATTCGGTCGTCGGTCCTACCGAAAACCGGACTGGACCGAACCGGACCAACCATATTCGGTCTCGGTCTCGGTCCCGGTTTTTACCTTAATTCGGTCTCGGTTTTTGACGATCCGGTCCGGTCCGGGACCGATGCTCACCCTATTCTGGAATAAACCTCGTCCATTTCGTATATGGCCAAAAGTTATTTATACATCCAACTTTTATCATAGAACATATCAAACAATTTAAGCAACTCATTTTTTTTTTATCAAAATAAAAAAAATAAACTTTCACCCTTTTTTAAAACTTAAATATCTCGCAAACCGTAAATCGTCAAGCTACAAAAAAAATACCAACGCGACGAGAATTAAATTATCTTTTTATAGACATGCATTGTTATATACTTTCGACGAACCTTTTTTTTTTCAAATTTTCCGCCCAGAAAAATCATATATGATTTGTAAAAATCATATATGATTCGTTAAAATCATATCATATATGATTTGTAAAAATCATATATGTTTTGTAAAAATCATATATGATTCGTAAAAAATCATATATGATTCGTAAGAATCATATATGATTTGATTTTAACGAATCATATATGATTTTTCTTGGCGGAAATTTTTTTAAAAAAGTCGTCGAAAGTATATGACAATGCATATCTATAGAAAGATGATTCAATTCTCGTCGCGTTAGTATTTTTTTGTAACTTGACGATTTACCGTTTGTAAGATATTTTGTTTTTTTAAAAAATATGAAAAATATAAATGAGTAACTATGATGGTTCATTAGTTCTATGACAAATATGAGATATATATTGATCTCTTTTCTTCGTATATGAGTACACATAAAGATATTATACACACACAACACTCATATTCGCACACATGCTTCTTATCTTATAACATCAAAATAAATGAGTGTATGCGTAGCGTGAAATTAACACGGAGTATATCTTTTTTCTATCTTTGTTCCTTTGATGAGTATATTTGCTAAAGACAATTTGAAATGATAAAATACAAAGTAAATGTCTAAATGTATCAAAATGTGACATTGTATTTTATCATTTCAAATTGCAAAACTCGCCACTCCTTTTCAAACGATTACTAAAAACCAAAATATATGCTCATTGCTCACCGTTTTAGAAAGCTCCACATCGCTCCGTGCCAAACATCAAATGTACATACCTAAACACACAACTTAATGTTTCAATTCGCGCCATTGAATGTGTAATATTGTTACATTAAGTGGATCTAGAAAAATGATGAAATGTTATATTTTGGTGAAACCAATTACACATAATTGCAATTGCACGATATCGCAAGTATATATAGCTATTAATGGTTATAAATTATAAGGAATGTAACTTATATTGTATATATAAGACAGCCTATGGGGCTGGATATAAATACTTTGTCTATCCAACAATATATAGAACAACTTAAACAATTCTAAGCAAAAAAATTTGAAATACTGTTTTTCTAGAAGAAAAAGTTATAGTACACACCAAAACCTTTGCAGAGCAACTACATATGTATCGAAGAATTTTTTTTTGACGTTGGATGAAACCATCTAAAAGAAGATGATTGATTTTTTATTATTATTTTTTTGGCAAAATTTGATACAGGTTCAAACATATCTAGGATTATACCCATGGACGTTGTAATGCCCTTTGTGGCAAAAATCTACAACACCATTATTACAAACATGATAGATTGATAGCCATGCACGTTCAGTGTCTTATTTACTACGTACACATACCTGTATGAAGACCGGATACATGTACTGAGTCGATAACAGTTTTCCTTGCAACTATCATAATAGGAAAGGAAAAAAAAAAAAAAAAAAAAAAACAAAAAACAAAAAAAAGATTACTATCATGGACATCTTATGCCCACATATGGTTAGGTGATGGAGATTCTACATAAGTAATTTGTTGTTGTTTTAACTGTTTATAAAACTTATTAATGAAGGCTTCGGCCGCTTTGTCTACTTGACTGATCTCCTCTTCTACGTGCAATGGTAAATCAACCTTCCTCACCCCAGGACTCTCCATCGTTGGCAACACCACTGGTGATTGTTCTATGACGTCGCTACCATTATTCAACGCCTCAAATGCTGCACTTTCAGTCTTATTTTCGCCATCTTGATGGTTGTAGGATTTGCATATGGAACCACTACTTTGTGTTTTGTGTTTATGAGGTGAAATAAACAATGTGTCGATGTCGTGGGAGGTGAAACGACAAGAGAAGGTGGTGTAGCGTTGGTGGAGGAGGAGGGATGTAAAAGCTTTCCGAGCTAGTTTGCCGTTTTTAAGCTTAATATGGAGATCGACTAGTAGTTTGGTCTTTGCTAGAGTTTTCCTTAACATGTACAGCACTATTTTAACCTCTTTCCTTAACCTCTTGCTCATTGTGGGTGCACTACTTGATTCAATCTCCATTTCACGCAAAAATAGAGGTTAAATGGTGGTATATAGGATGGGTCCTTTGGTTGATAACATTTGGAGAAATGAGAGTGACCTATTTATAGCTCATCTAATAAAACCATCTCACATCCAAGTTAACTTTTGAATAAGTTAAAATCACGCTTCATATAACGTATTAGCTAAGTATTAACAAATATTGTAACCTCAAAGTTTTATTTGAAATATGTTCTTTTACATATGGTCTGAGTGATTATTGTTTTAGTTGTAGTTTCTAATTATCCTCATTACTTATAAGCATTAAAATATGTGCTTTTTGATGTTATATAACGAGTTAACAAATCCATAGATAAAACTTTATGTAAATATATTTATGTAAGTCTAATTAATAATCTTGTGTTGGAATGATATGTTCGTTCACAGCACCGATCGGCTTTTTTTGGAGGGGACATTTTATAGTTTTTGATGAGGAGTACATGTTATCGCAAAAGTTTTTGGCGATGACTTGTCCCTAGTCAAAAGATCCTCGCTAAAGCTTTGTCGTTAATGTCTTTGGCGAAGACGGCTTTTGAGTCTTACCGACGACAGTGTAGGACTCACAAAGTTAGTCAAAGTTTCCCAACCTGGCTCACATGACGTATGGCGAAGTCATGTCCTCGCCAAAGTCCATCTAATTAATCAATTTCTTATAAAAAAAAAAAAAAAGGTACATACCTTTTTTTCCCTCTCATATATGCAATATGGTTGCATGCAAATAATACAAATGACTTTTTAAACGACTATGTCTTGAAGATCAAATGTCAATAAAACTTGACATACAAAAAATAAAAGTTATTCTATTCGGATGACTAGATTTATGAAGTCTTGTCTCGAACACCTTTAAATGATTAAAGTGGTTTGACGTTAAAATACGTGCATAGCTTACAATGTTAGGCAACTAAGTAGGACATGGGTAGTCAATGTTGCTTCAACGTTATGTTTTTACTTTCAACTTTTTGACCTTTTATTTTGTCTGTACCACACCACAAGAATTTTATTTATTTATTTATTTATTTATTTATTTATTTATTATTATGTTTCTTACTTAGAAAAAGTTTGAAATTCGTTTAATGACATTTCACCTTTTCTTTTGTAAATTATGGAAAATTTTGCTAAATATCGTAGATAGTGCCGTAAATGAATGTTAAATGAACATTTTATAAATCATTCGGTAAAAAGATCATTTATATTCGTTTATTTATTAAATAAACGAACATAAGCAATATTTTTCGCTCATTTAGTTAAATGAACGGACATGAACAAAAGTCGCGTCCATTCATTTATGTTCTTGAACATCTGATTAGACGTTTATTAACGTTCGTTTATGTTCGTATATCATATCTTTTAATTGTATTCTTTAAACTAGTTTTAAACAAATCAATACTTATAAAACAAAATATTATGCACAATTTTGAAAAGTTTATATTTGTCATTCTACGTTCATTTATGTTTGTTTAGTGTCTTAATGAACAACCGTTAAAAAAAAATGTATTAATGAACGAAAATAAACAAACATAAATAACTCATTTCTTTAATAAATGAATATAAACAAGAAAAATCGTCCGTTTAAGCTTCGTTCATAGTCGTCCGATTACCCTAATTGTAGGTTTAAGTGTGTTGACCCGTTTGATCCGTTAGGAATAATGTATTTTGTGGGTCAACGTACCCATTTTTGTTTATGTGTGGCCAAATTGCCACTCAATCATTTGGTCTCAACTAGGGGTGAGCGTGGTTGCGGAACTGCACGGAACCGAACTGGAACCGCGAGAACCGAGAACCAAAAAATGGATGACCGAGGAACCGAGAACCGGACCGAGTAACATGTCTTGGTTCCGGTTCGGTTCTCGGTCCGGTTTGGTTCTTTGCGGGTCTAACCGATTGGAACCGAAATTTTTAAGAAAAATGCATCTCTTTTCTCCTTGGATCATCGTGACTTTCTATCTCTCCCACCAGAGCTCAGGTTATATATTATGGGGTGCATGACAAAATATATCTGTAATAAACAAACACATGTACATGTGTGTGTAAAATTTGATTAAAACAAGTCTTGTTTTGCTAGAGTTTCTTAGATCTAGTTTTGGATGTATCAAGGTAAGAAATATTTTTATTTTCAAAAGTTCTAAAAAAGATGAAAAATAGATAAAAAATCAGTTGATATATAATTGTGATTTCCGTACTGCCATAGTGAGTTATATCATACAAATGGCTACATCGGAGGCAATTCACATATTTTGGGATGAAAAGTTGCTACCTATGTAGGTGAGACAATATTTAATATTGTAGAAACAACGTATATTGCATCTTCGTAAAGTCAAATGTTGCTAATTTAGGTGATACTATAAAAGTAGGCGGTTCTTCGGTTCTGGAACCGATACCCGCGGTTCCGAACTGAACCGAACCAAGAACCCTAATTTCCAACAAAGAAGAACCGAGAACCGGACCGCGATTCTATAATTCGGTTCGGTTCTGGTTTAGTTCTCGGTTCCGATCGGTTCTCGGTCCATTTGCTCACCCCTATCTCAACATGTGTTTATGATCTTCTTTAAGTCAAGGGTCGTTTTTGGGTTTTTGAAGGCCTAGGGAGAAATGAATGGGCCTTTCATGTAAAGTCCGAATACAAATTGTATCAAACGAAGAATAAAAACGTCTGCGTGCTATGTCGGTTATTGTTCGATAAATAATCTATACTATCAAATAAAATAAGGTTTTGTACAAGCACCCTGAAGCACGAGCATTAAAAAAACTCATTAAATGTGTGACCAAAATTCTTTAATTAGAAGACAATGTACAACATTTTTAAGCATGAAAAAAGAGAAGAAACCATGTAAAAAGACAATAAGGTCCTTTTGCACAAGCTCTTTAAGCAAAAGCATTAAAAAAAACTCATTAATTACTTCTAATGTACAATACCATTATGCTTAACAAGTCAAAAAGTCAATAAGTCAATACATTTAAGCTTCCTAATTTTGTAAACCATTAAAGACAATCATTTTAGAGTGTTTCCTTCAAGATACAAAGTAAAACATTCGGTTTTCATTATTTAATGTGTCAAAGCTTTCTCCAGGCAATTTCAAATCCATAATTAATGTCATTAACCATTTCAAAAATCATTCAAAGATACATCACATATATCCTGTATATATGATTCAGTTTAAAAATCAAAAGAAATTCAGTTTAAAAATCACCGATTCAAAAAAACACAAAATTGATTCAACCAGTTTCAAAATCACGATGGATGATCTTGAATTCCACCCAATAATTTCGGTAAGTTTCAATTGTATTGAATCGATTTGATTTATATTATTGCTTTTCTATTTGGGTTTCCAGTTATTAGTTGCAAAATTACAATTACACTGGAGTATATAATATAATTCGATTGATTATCTTATTATTTGTGTTATTAAACGAAAACCCTAAATTTTCATTCTCTTGATAATCACCTTCACTAGTTTTTTATATTAGTTAGTTTTTTTAGATATGATTAGATGTAGATTTTGATACTTTTGAGTTCTGATTCACTTTTTCTTGAAAGCCACATAGAAGATGTTCAATGAAATGCTTAATTGGAAGGAAAATATGGAAGGTAATCATCTGCACGACGCTTATATAGATGAAGTTGACAAGATTACAAAGTAGGTGTTGCTTAAATTTTGTTCAATTTCAGAAGTTATATGTATCCACCTTCCATGTGTACCATCTGTTTAAGTTTTTGTTTATTTCCTCATATCCATAGGCTGAGATTCTTAACATTAGCAGAGATATATCGGGTGATGGTGTGCAGCAGGCATCAATAAAGATGCTTGAAGGAACTGTAAGTTCTTACTTTTCTGTATTTTTGTTTATTTCCTCATATTCCCGAAAAGAGTGGAAGAAAACATCCTATAAGAGACAACATATAGGTAAATTGCATTCTTTTCTAACCAAGAAGTTTTAGATGTTTCGGATGTCCATCTAATATTACTTATTAGTGTGTTTGTTTCTGCAGGTTGAAGAATGTTATTTCCTTTCCACCAAGTACGAAGGCAAACATTACTTGAGAGAGCTCATGAGGTTGGATTCATTGAAGGTATATCCCTTGATCTTAGTAATATTCAATTTTGTGTTAAACTGATGCCAGATAGTGAGGTAGTGACATGGTATGACTATGAGTCAACATGCTATTGCATCAGGGGATTCTAGTGATTCAAAATTACTTTGAGGTTTAGACAGGTGATTTATTCGTTAATTATTCATTAAAAGTAAATAAGATGGTCATTTAGGAAGTATTGAGTAAGATAAGTGTTCTACTTTTAAGCAATTGACCCGTTTTTTTTAAGTGTTTTGGTGAGGTTTTAAGTATGATAAAACTATTCGGTTGATGTTTCGATCGTTGATCCATTTGAAATTTGTGGTTTTGACAAGTTAGAGAACTACTCAAAATGGGTAACTTTTAAAGGAACAATATATGAGGGTGAGAAACTATATTCAAATGGTCAAACAAGGCATGAGTTTGTTTCGTCAGTAATGACACTTTTCATCCTTTTATTAGTTCTAATATGACTATTATGTTTTATACTTTGAGGATAAAAAATGTAGATTTCTATTTAGTTCTTTGTAGTAATGATAACATAGCTTTTTTTTTTTTTTTTTTTTTTTTTTTTTTTTTTTTTTTTCCTAATTGGTACAGGTTGTGCTTGGTTGACCTAAAACAAATTTTCTATAATTGGTACAGGTTCTATTTAGTGACTTTTTGGATACGTGCTCAAATCGTGGTAAAATCATTTTAATTCTTCAGTTAGGCATGATGAAGATTTGGGACGGTAACATCATTTTATTACAATTACTTCATGCTATATGCTTAAGTTTATTGTATAAATAAAAATGTCCCATAATAGTTAACTTCTTGCAGCTCATTAAAATTTTGTTTAAATAGGCAAAATGTGTGTCCAGAATGGATATCATTGAACAAAGCTGTTCCTTTTCAATGGCAACGAAAGTATTGAAAATGATGAATTTAAGGATGTTGAACAGTATAGGATGAGGTATCTGAAAAATAATGATGTATAATCTTTGTTCTCTGTTATATATCTGTCAACAATGAATAATCACTTATTTTAATTATGTTTTAGGTTGTTTGCTAATCAAGATGCTTGAAAATCTGAAAATACAGCATCATGTATCTCAACTCAATCCAAATACTCCACTAGAGATGATTTTCTGAATAAGTTGCTGACCAAAAACATTGTTGAGCTACTAGATGTTGAGCAGCCTACAAAATAATCTCTACACAACTTTACAGTAGTACAATACCATATATTTTTTACAAGCTCCTGTAGCACTTTACCCCCAATACTCCAACTGGAATCAGAAAGGCTTAAAAATAAAATGTTTTACAAGCTCATAATGAAGATACAACATTGCCAATTCAGTCATAGTTTCCAAACACTGCTCTTGATGTAAGTAATAATATGACCAATAATATATCTCTAAGCGTTATGATTCGTTAATAGACGGGTTGGTATTAAATGCTTATGTATATGATATTAACTAATAGACGGGTTGACATAACAGGTGACTGAGATTTATTGAACAAAGATGTTCCTTTGCTTAGGAGTTGGTATACTTCCTCCAATAATCTTTAACCAATCTAACCCATATCACATTTACTTCATTTTTCAAGGAAATGTGGAAAGGGAAAGTAGCGTGGTAGTACGTATAAATTTATTTACTTACTATTTGTTTTTTGTCTTTGTGCGTGAAGGAAATATGAAAAAGGGACATGTTAAGAAAAGTATTTTGGAAAGATATTTTTCTGCTACAAATAAGTATAGGATGTGCTGGGAAAGGGGCATGTTGAGACTTTATTTTTGAGGTAAAAAATTTGTTAATTATATTTTATTTGCATTAATATGCTTAGGTATATGATATTAACTAATAGACGGATTGATATTAATATTCTTAGCTATATGATATTAACTAATAGACGGGTTGACATAACAAGTGACTTTGGTACAGGTCGGGTCAAACAATTTCGGCCTAAAATAGTTTATCACGTTATATGCATCAATTGCAGTTGGGGTGGATGGAAATTAGTTAATGGGTCAATATGATAACGGGTTGATATAAAATAGTTTATCACATAAGACATAACCTAAGCCAACCCGTCTATTAGTTAACGGGTCAATATTACCAATCATTTCCATGGATCTCAAAGAACAGAAGTACGTATTTACTTTGTTTCTTTGCCTTCTGTGTGGCACAGCATCAATATCTCATTACAGTCACCTTGAAAATAACTTTTTTAGCAGTAATTTAGTTTTGTTCTATTTATTATGAAGGGGTTTTGTGGTTTTTAAATTTGCGGTCTTTTGTATATAGGTGCCCAAGACAGGTAAGGGCAAGAAGAAAGCTCTTCCGGTGAACAAAGATAGGTTTTTTAGCAAAATGTTTCTATGTGGCGATTCAGTCATAATCGTGCTTAGAAACCCCAAGTCAAAGGTATTATTTTAAAACACTTTTATCGAAAAATATATAAAAAAAAGGATAACTTTGTTTTGAGATCTAATTACATAAATGAATAATTTCCAATACACCAAAATGACGGCCGAGTGTGTATGTCCGTACCAAACAGCCCTTTGTTTTGTTTATTGGGTAATCATGGTTTCCGACCTTTTGTTGAGTAGAGTATAGAGCCAAACCGGGTTAAACCCCTTTGATTACTTCTACTAAAGCTACTTTCTTCCCATCTTATTTTGGTTTAGGCAGGGACATTGGAGATGAAAGTGCATCCAACTTTGGCTAAGTTGACCACTGATGAGTGCTCAAACACTCATCATTTTTGGTCAAATCTAAACTGCAAAACATACAAAAACACTCAAAAAGGCATCAAAATACTGAAAATATTCTAGGAATTGTGTTTTATATGTTTTAGATGCAAAATGAGTAAAAACAGATGAAAAACGTACAAAGTTTGCAAAATTGGCAGTTTCAGTCCCCCAACTTTCATAAAATGTCAAAACTAGTCCCTGGTCATTCAAAATATGGAAAATTATCACCAAAGGTCCTTTTAAAATCATAAGTTGTCATATTTAATCCTTTGGTGAAAAATCTCAAAAGTTTTGGAAATTTACAAGTTTAGTCCCTGGAGTTTCAAAATTGACAGATTTGGTCCCTGGTGGGAATTTTTAGAAGAAAAATCAACATTGGTCTTTGGGAATCCAAAAGTTATCATAAATGGTCCTTGGAATGAAAGTTTTAAGAAATTACAACAATGACCCCTCAACTTTGGATATTTACATATTTGGTCCTCGGATGTTCAAAAAAAAATTTGTGGTCCTTTGGTATTTAAACAACCCTTGGATTACCTTTGGAGATATTACAATTTCAGTCCTTGGGATTTTCAGAATTTGCAAATATGGTCCTTGTGATCATTTCTTAACCAAACGGACCCTTGATTTTAAATAACACCCAAATACCAAACCAAACCCAACACCCTTATTACACATTCCCCCTCCTCCACATCACCATCCCCATTCCTTGTCCCCCCCAACTTACAAATACTTCCAAGGTACATTTAATGCCCCAAAAACTCCTCCAAGTTATCTCACTGCCAAAATCAACTTTTCCCGCCAAAATGAATGTGACGGCCAAGATTGAATTAAACTCATCCAACGGCTCCAATTGATGGTGGGAAAGTCAAGATAGGACCCCAGGACTTATAAATGTGAAGAAAAAAAGGAAGAGAAGCAGTAGTTAGTGTAGGTTTAGTTTTAGCAAAATTCGACTTAGTGTAATTTGTATTTAAAAGTTGTAATTCTCAGATTAAAAGTTTGTAATTTACTCTTCCAGTGTATTGTAAACTTTATGTTATTTCAATTTTAAGTTCTCTTAATATAATTCACTTTTTAGCATTTTCAAGTTAAAATTCCATTTTCATTCAAAGGTGTTAAGAGTTGATGTTTAGTGTTTGCTTATGCTCACTTAAGCTCATCTAAAAGTTCCTTTCAGTTTTCAAGCCTTTAAACTAAGTCTAGTTCAGTTTACTAAAAATTCATAAAAATACCTATAAATTATTAAAAATTCAAAAATTAGTAATAGAAGAAGAAGAAGCATGGAAGTGTGATGGAATTTGGAATACCAGGGTAAGAGACCCTCAAGGGGGGAATTGGGTAGTTGTGTGATTCATTTGATCCCAATGTGAGCTTGGAATCTCATTGTAAGCAATATCCGGATTTTTGCTTATTTCTGTGTTAATGATTATTCCTAGTTTATTTATGCTTCTTGCTACTTAATAAGTTTATTTTAGTCAGTCTAATGCTCAAAATTAGGTAGTAGCTTATTTGATTTCATTGTGCCAAAAAATTCTTAGTCCACTGCCTTAATTAGCTTAAGCCTAGAAGTCTAGTTGTTTGTAGTTTATGCTTATGTCTCTGTGCTTATTTTACCTTCTCATGTCATATTAGAACAATAAAAATAAGTTTCATAACTCCAATCCTCTCATTGCTTCAAAAACCAAAAATTAGTTTGTATAAGGGACTGTTTGGATCAGGATTGGATTCTGTATTGTTATTGTTGTTTTGTTGTTATTTGTCCATAGATATACTGCATTAGGTGCTATTAGCTTAGATAAGTCAATAAACTCAGTAGGTACTTGTGAAAAAGTCAAATTCTCATTTTCACCTCATTATTTATTCACTGTCTTAAAATTAAGTTGCATTTTCATCAATTCAGTTGTGTATTCAGTGCATGTAGCCTAAATCATTCATATTATAGCATAACATATCCATTTCAGTAAGCTAGGAAGCATTGAATTTCATTTTGGTCAACTTTCATCAAAAATTTAGAAAGTCAATATTGCACATTAGGCAAAAGCTCAAGTTTTCAAAGATTTGTTTTGATTTTTGTGTTATGATTTAAGACCTGAAATTTTCACATGTTCTAGTACCTCAGTAAATCTTTAGGAATCAGGTCTCAGTATAATTTTGTGATTTTTGGTGTGGGTCCCACACCCCTCCAAACAAGGCTGCAGGGGAAGGAACTCCACTGTGCAGCAGATCAGTCCCCCAACACCTCCACTTTGGGAGGTTCCACAGACCTCATAAGTGGGTCCCACCCCCCCCCCCTCCTTGGTTCCTTGGACTCCCCTCCTGGCCATCTTCAAGTTTTGAGCAATGCTTTGAGCTTAGGCTCAGTGGACCCCACCTGAAATCACTCCTAATCTCTGTCCCATTTTTCTGTGTGCAATAAGAAAATCAAAGTGCTTATTCACCCTTGTGGGCTTATTCAACTAGCTTATTTATTTGATTCTTGCTTAAACATATCCAAATAACTTGAGTGAACCAGAATCCACCATTGTGGACCCCACATAAGCTAATTTGAGCTTAATTTCTCATCTGGTCAACCAAAGTCAACTGTCATGACTTAATGTGTCCATTTTGCTCAATTTTAAGCTTTGGAAAAGTTGTTTTTTACAAAAGTTTAATGTTTTTAGGTATAAAATAGTTTTGTAAAAGAAAAAGCCAGAAAAACCAATTTTAATTATAAGTGATAGTTTCTATTTAATTTGATTTAACTTTTTAATTTTCCTTTTTAGATTTTTATTAAGCACTTTGTATTTTTATATTTTTCTTAAATTTATTTTATATTAAAGTAATTTTAGTAATTTTCTCATATTTTTATTTTGTCATTTAGTATTAATTAGATTTAATATTAGTTTTATTACTTATTAATTAATAATTAAGAATTAAATAGCATAATTAGATTTTATTAAGTAACACCTAGTTTTTATAATTTTCCTAGCTTTTATATAAGTTAAAACATTTTTAGGAATTTTTCTAGAATTTCTACTGTTCATTTTCTATTTTTTAGAATATAATTAGTTTAATTAGTAATTAATTAATTATTAGAATAATAATTAGTAAATTAGTTTAAAAATACATAAAATCAACTTTTTATAATTTTTTAGACTCCTGTGATGGTTAATTAGATTTTTAAAAATCTTCTTAATTATCTAAGTCTTTTTAGTAATTTTTAATAATTTAAATCAATATAATTAGTTAATAAATAAGTAATTAGTAATTAATTAATAATAAATAATTAAATAGTGTAAAAATAATTTTTCTTTTTCTAAAAATTTTCTTTGTTCATTAGGATTGTAAAAATAATAATTTCACACTCGTAGCCTTTTTAGTTCATCAGTTGTACTTTTTCTCACGTTCGTTAGTGTACGTTTTTAATTAAAACGTACGTTTTTAAGTTTTAGATAATTTCTTCTTAATCTTAATTCCCGTAATCAATCACATAGCTTTCCTAAGCTATTTCAGTTCATAATTCTCAAATACTTCTTATCACAACCTTTTTCTGTGAATAATCACCCGATCACAAGCACGCTAAAGCACAATCCACACCTCGTCGGGACATAACGACCTGGTGATATCCTATATTACCCGGAAGCATTGGTCTAGGTAGTTTGACTATATTGACCACATCCATGGTTGACTTTAGTTGACTATTTCTGAGCCAATCAAAATTTGGCTAATTTGACCACAAAGATTAGTACGCCTAATCTTGAACGAATTCGTAAAATTAAAAGTAGGTTGGTTGTTATCTCAGTACGTGTGATGAGACGAAAAATGATCCGTTTTTAGGGGGTCATTTAAGCCCGAATTCAACTTTATTTGATCAAATATTGCCCTAAATCGTTCCTTTTGTGATTTTAGGTACTTTGGGAGTGAAATCTGGAAAAGGAAGCAATTCAGACGTTTTTGGAGCATAAAAGTGAAGAAAACGCCAAAGTCTTAATTTTCCATGCTAGGAATAGTAGGTGACGGCGTCAAGAGTAATTTCCTGACGGCGTCAAGAGCAAAAGTCCATGACGACCCAGAACAGATTTGACGGTGTCACGAGGGTAGGGCGTCAAGAGTAAAAGTCATGACGGCCTGGAAATGAGTTTGTCTTGACGGCGTCAAATGTAGATCAAGGCAGTCCGAGAATGGTTTTGGCGGCGAGGTGACGGCGTCACAAGATTTGTCTTGACGCCGTCAGACCCCTTTTCCTATATATAGTTTTCTAATTTTTCACATTAAAAAAAAAAAAAAAGTTTTGGGAGAAACCCTAAGTACGATTTTGGTGTAACTTTACAGGTTTTTCAAGGGTTCCAAACCCTTGATACCTTGCATGTTTAATCAAGATAAGTGTTCCTTTAATTCAATCAATATGTCTATGTGTTGGTTGTCTATATCTTGTTCTTGTCTTAATTCCATCATGCTAGGCTAGATCTATCTTGTGTTTGCTTAGATCTAATGAAACCTAGATGTTAATTATGTGTTGATTACTTGTTTATACTTGTCTTGGATGAATGATTTATATGTTAGGCTTAAGAAAACTGGCAGATCTCCAATTGGTAACATGCTTGAACGTCTTAAGAAACATGAACCAACACGCACTAGGTCTTTATTGGTTGTATTTAATGCATGAGCCACTGTTTACAATCCCTATAGTTGTGCTGGGCATGGTGTAGGAGGAGATAAGAGCTCATAGAATTGGGGAGTTATGTGTGCCACCCCATGAATGGTATTAAGGAATACGATCCGTCATCCATGCAATTATAATAAGTAATTAACGTGTAAAAGATGTCCAAGGAGTAGTGAAATCTAAGTAAACACATTTTCTCCAATTACTGCTCACAACTTTAGTATAATTTAGTTTATTTTCATTTCTAGTATTTTATTTTGATTGCATCTTAGTATTGGGTTAGTTGAATAGCAACTAATTCCGCCCAAATCCTTCAAACCCGAGATTTTAACTTGCTTTCCATAAAATATAAAAACACAAAAATAATCATCCCTCACCTTTAGAACTAGTATTTAGGCTTTCTAATCCTAGCGACACTATTCCTAAGCTGAACGATCAATCCCCCGGTACTTGTCACTATACTATACTACAACGATCAGGTACACTGCTTGGTGGGGGTTGTAAGCTTCTCGAGATCCCTCGAGAGGTAAAGCCTGTTGCGATTCCCACGCATCAAGTTTTTGGCGCCGCAGCCCGGGGAATAGTTATTGTCTAGGTTAGAATTTCTTTTTATTAGGTCTACTTGCTAGATTCCTTTCTAGTAAGATTTTATTTTTATTTTTAGGTTTTCTTTATTCTATCTTGTTTCTTTGTGCCTTTGTTCGTAACTCTTTACCACCGGCCATTATGGCAAATGACGAATCCCTTAACCTTAGGATCACTAGGAGTCGTAGTTCCACTCGAAACCTTGTCTTGCCTTATGCGGAACCCGAAAGAGAAATGCATAGATTGAGACAATATCACTCAACTTCTGAACCATCTAGCGTTGCCATCGATTTTGATGCACCTCTTTCTGAAGAAAATTCAGAAAATCATGTCACAACCCCTAGCTCCCAACCCAACGACGAGTCGAGTACTCCCGCAACCCCCATTCCTAAGCGTCTTAAAGACTACTCCTCCCCAACCTCTCGTGGCTTCTCAAACGCCATTGTCTACCCAAACGAGCACACCAACGAGGTCTTGCATGCAAACGATGTTTGGCTTGTCAAAAGTGTGTGTAAGTTTCGCGGAACAGATAAGGAAGATCCAATCCAACACATCAAGGACTTCCTGAAAATAGTAGACACCCTCCATACGGATTGAGCTACTAGAGACACATCCTGATTGCGATTTTTTCCTTTCACCCTATATGAAAAAGCCCAAGAATGGTAT
This sequence comes from Artemisia argyi, assembly GCA_030686995.1. Classification (NCBI taxonomy): domain Eukaryota; kingdom Viridiplantae; phylum Streptophyta; class Magnoliopsida; order Asterales; family Asteraceae; genus Artemisia; species Artemisia argyi. The sequence continues at coordinate 95,090,337 of CM060684.1, forward strand.
GACAAGCTCCCTGCTGAATCTATTTTCACATGGGAGCAACTCATATCCAAGTTCTATGAGAAGTTCTTTCCACCCGGAAAAACCTTAGCATTTAGAGATAGGATCCTCTATTTCCGAAAAGGGAAGGACGAACCCTTCCATAAATCATGGATTAGATTCAAAGATTTAATAAGACAAGTTCCCCATCATGGCATTGAGCTTTGGCTCTTGGTCCAAATCTTCTACGATAATATCTCCTCTAACGATCGAAACGGAATTAACCAATCTAGAAAAGGGAGATTGGCCAACCTTAGTGCCGAAGAAGGATGGGATAGGATTGAAGAGTATGCTCAAGACCAGGATGACACTTGGGATGAACCTGAGTCGACTGTCAGCATTTCTGAAATCACTTCTGATCGATTGAGAAAAATTCACAAAAGAGTGGAATACCTAGCTGGATCGCAGTTACCTAAACAACTCTCGAATCCTTACCTAATCTGCGATTACTGTGGGGGCTCGCATGAGGCAGAAGAATGCGGAGGAGCAGCCACAACTAAACATGCATGCTTGTCAGGAGGAGACATTTATGCTGATCCCTCCTTTTTGCCTTTTTACCAAAATGACGATTACACCCTCTGGGGAAATCTGGTAAAGAGAAGAGAAGGAGAGGAAGGCCCTGAATTCAAAATCAGGAGCAATTTTGAAGATGACCTTGGTCACTTCACTCAAGAAAAAGGCTTGCAAATGAAAGGTCTTAATGAGCTGTTCGACGAGCAGCATGAGGATATTGGAGAATTTTTCAATAAGCTTAACTCTGTCCTAGATAATCTTGAAACGCCATCAGTAAGCAAAAAAGACCCCATGCTCGCGATAACCACGCGAGCTGGAACAACAACTAAGGACCCTCCTTACCCAAACTCATCTCCCATCACCCCCGATCCAAACAAACCTGGGGAGGAGGAGGAGGATGTCGGCGGTAATACCCCCGACCAACCGCCCTTGACGACCCCTTCCCCATCAACCATGCCTAACCAACCTGTGAGAGTCCCGTTTCCGTCCCGATTAAGGAACCTGAAAACTGAGAATGATAACAAGAGATTCTTGTCCTACCTAAAAGACTCGGTTGTCACCATACCTCTCCTTGATGCTTGCTATCACATGCCAAAGTATAGCACATACTTCAAAAAACTACTCGCTAATAGGAAGAAACTCGAGGGTCTTGTGACCCTGGGGGAAGAATGCTCAGTGGTGACCCATCGAGGGCTACCAAAGAAGGTAGACGATCCGGGCAGCTTCACCCTGCCTTGCTCCATAGGACCTCTATCGATCAAGAATGCTCTTGCCGATTTGGGAGCAAGTATCAATCTCATGCCTCAATCTATGTTTCGTAGACTAGGATACTCTGGATTGAAGCCTACCCGTATGAACATCCAATTAGCCGATAGATCGATCAAGTACCCCGTAGGGATATGCGAGAATGTGCTAGTCGGAGTTGGGAAATTTAAATTCCCAGTTGACTTCGTAATCCTAGATATGGAGGAGGATGACTTGGTACCCATCATCTTAGGTAGACCATTTCTTGCTACCGCTCGTGCAGTCATCGATGTCTACGATGGCAAACTAACCTTACGAGTAGGAGACGATAGCACAACCTTCGATATTAAAGATTCTATGGACCTCTCCCTCGAAGCAGCCAACCGGCTCTATTTTATCGGGGAAGTAGATGAACTCACAGATGTCATTGATAGCTGTGTCGATGAACAGATCGATGAAGGCTGGCTACGGGACGAGAGTTTTCTGCCTTTGCTAGAGGTAGAAAAGATGGAGGACGTTAGTGCAGTCTCCTTTTACCCCAGACAAGAGGCAACGGAGCATCTCGAGCTCCGAAAACCCGAAAACAAGCTCAAACCTTCTATTATCGAACCTCCTGATGTAGATCTTAAAGAGCTTCCCAACCATTTGGAGTATGCCTTCCTTCAGGGAAAGGATCAACTCCCGGTAATCATAAACTCTTCCTTGGAACATGAACAAAAAGGTAAACTCTTAGAAGTCCTAAAAAAATACAAGGGGGTACTCGCATGGAGTGTGGCCGACATAAAGGGAATTGACTCAACGTTTTGCACACATAAGATTCTCATGGAAGAAGATTCTAAACCTACCGTGCAACCCCAGAGGCGCGTGAACCCTAACATTAAGGAAGTAGTGAAGAAAGAAGTCATAAAACTTTTGGATGCAGGATTGATTTACCCAATCTCGGATAGCCCATGGGTCAGTCCTGTGCAGGTTGTACCTAAAAAGGGTGGAATGACTGTAGTTAAGAATGACAAGGGTGAGATGGTGCCCCAAAGAACAGTCACTGGATGGCGGGTATGCATCGACTATTGAAAGCTCAATGTTGCCACGAGGAAAGATCACTTTCCCTTACCATTCATTGATCAGATGTTAGAGAGATTATCTGGACACGAGTACTATTGCTTCTTGGATGGATTCTCTGGATATTTTCAGATTCCCATAGCACCTGAGAACCAAGAAAAGACCACGTTTACCTGCCCTTATGGAACATTTGCCTACAAAAGGATGCCTTTTGGGCTATGTAATGCCCCCGCCACTTTCCAGCGATGCATGACCGCGATCTTTCACGAGCTTATGGAAGACAGCATGGAAGTGTTCATGGATGACTTTTCGGTCTTCGGGAACTCCTTCGACCGTTGTCTTGCTAATCTAGAAAAGATGCTTAAACGTTGTGAGGAAACCAACTTGGTGCTAAACTGGGAAAAGTGTCATTTCATGGTAAAAGAAGGGATTGTGTTAGGGCATAAGATCTCAGAGAACGGAATAGAGGTGGACCAAGCTAAATTTGAAGCTATATCTAAGTTACCATACCCCACGACTGTTAAAGCAATACGCAGCTTCTTGGGTTTATCGGAGATTCATCAAAGATTTCTCCAAAATCGCTCGGCCAATGACTCAATTACTTGTGAAGGATGCTCCGTTCGATTTTTCCCAAGAATGCAAGGATGCATTCGATCTCTTAAAAAGGGAATTCACTCAAGCTCTAATCATGATCACACCCAACTGGGAGTTACCATTTGAAATAATGTGTGACGCTAGCGACTTCGCTGTCGGGGCTGTACTAGGTCAACGACGTGACAAGCTTTTCCAACCTATTTACTACGCTAGCAAAACCATGAATCCCGCTCAAGAGAACTACTCCACCACCGAGAAAGAACTATTAGCCGTAGTGTTTGCATTCGACAAATTCCGACAATATCTTGTCCTTTCAAAAACAGTCATCTTCACTGATCACTCGGCTCTTAGATATCTCTTCGCGAAGCAGGATGCTAAGCCACGACTAATTCGGTGGATCTTGTTGCTACAAGAATTCGATGTTGAGATTCGTGATAAGAGGGGAGCTGAAAATCTGGCCGCAGATCATCTATCTCATCTCGAAAACCCCTTGGATGAGCACGATAGAAGTGAGATTAGGGATTCATTTCCTGATGAACTACTCATGTTAATGAGTGACTCGGAGCCGTGGTACGCCGATTTTGCTAATTACCTCGCAAGTAGATTCGTTCCTGAACACCTAACTAAGTACGAAAGGAAGAGGTTCTTTTCTCAACTAAAATACTACTTTTGGGATGAACCCTTTTTATTCCGAAGGTGTCCTGACCAAATTGTAAGGCGTTGTGTTTCAGAAAATGAGGCAGTAAAGATTATGAGGGAATGTCACTCTGGCCCCTCTGGCGGGCACCATGGGATAAACATCACCGCCCGAAAGATTCTCGATGCGGGATTCTATTGGCCTACAATTTTCCATGATGTAAAAGAAATGGTGCAGGCGTGCGATGCATGCCAACGAGCCGGAAATATATCACATAGGGATGAAGCACCTCAGAACTTTATACAAGTTTGTGAGGTCTTCGATGTTTGGGGGATTGACTTCATGGGACCCTTTCCATCTTCAGGAGGGAACGAGTACATATTAGTCGCCATTGACTATGTTTCAAAATGGGTTGAGGCACAAGCCCTTATGACCAATGACGCCAGAGTAGTTATTCATTTCCTGAAAAAGCTTTTCGCAAGATTCGGGATTCCTAAAGCTCTCATCAGTGATAGGGGAACCCATTTCTGCAATGCACAAATGGAAAAGGTCATGAAGAGGTATGAAGTACCCCATCGGTTCTCCACCGCCTATCATCCACAAACCAATGGTCAAGTCGAAAACACCAATAGGGCTATTAAAAGAATACTTGAAAAAACTGTTAGTCAAAACAGAAAGGACTGGTCATTTAAACTCGACGAAGCTTTATGGGCATTCCGAACCGCCTACAAAACACCTATTGGAACGACCCCGTTCCGCATGGTGTATGGTAAGGCATGTCACTTACCAGTGGAATTAGAACATAAGGCTTATTGGGCGCTTAAGACATGTAACTTAGATTACACAATTGCTGGAAATAATAGGTTCTTGCAATTACACGAGCTTGATGAGCTTAGGCTAGAAGCCTACGAATCCTCCATCACATATAAAGAGAGAGCTAAAAGATGGCATGACCAAAGAATTAAGAAACCCAAAGAATTTTCAGAGGGAGACAAGGTCCTATTATACAATTCTCGGTTGAAATTATTTCCGAGAAAACTTAAGTCTAGATGGTATGGACTGTTCACAGTAAAGAATTCCTCTAAATTTGGAGCCGTGGTGTTACTAGATGACGAAGGTAGGGAATTTACTGTTAACATACAACGTGTCAAGCACTACCAAGAGAATAACAATGAAATGATTAGTGAGGAGGATGTGACGTTTGATGATGAGATCACGTAGTAACCCATGACCTTGAGTCTAGCTACAAGACTCGTAAATAAAGAAAAGCGCTTCTTGGGAGGCAACCCATGTTTTGTTTGATTGTTTATTTGTTTGATTGTTATTTGCTTCCGTATGCATGCTTAGTTTTTATTGTTGGTTGATCATGTTTCTAAATTTAATAGTAGAAATACTTTACTTTGTTGTTTTGGCCTAGTCTTAACTCCACCTAAAAGTATTTTTGCAAAAGATAAGTGTAAGGGGAAACCCCAAATATGTTTTCAAGAAACAAACCGATTATGATTCTCCACAATAATAAATGAACATGTATATTTGTACTTGTAGAGTCAAATGCTTGTATTGAGTCATAATGAAGTTTTGCAGGATTTTCCAGGAAGTAGGGCCAAGTTTTTCCAGAAATTTTCCGGAAACTTAACATAAGAATTTCTGCAGGTCAATTCTGACGGCGTCAGGAGTTTACTCTTGACGGCGTCAGGAGTAAAAATCTGGAAATTTTACCGGTTTTGTTTTTCTAACGGAGTCTTATGGTTTTTGTGAATTATTAAGTTTTATAATCTCCAGGAGATCTGCAAACTTCATTCCACAAGCATTATATCGTATTTTGTTTTCTAGGATTTAGTAACTTATATAGGATGCCGCCGATTTTACGCGAGGTTGTCTTGTCTATTTTGTCAGGTTTTACAGGTTATGTATGACGAGAAGATGATTTATATTCTGGAAGGGAAGCTTTGATTGTTCATTTTCTTGGAGGAAGATTTAACTTGGCCACCTTATTATCCATACCGAGCGAATCAGGGGAGTATTTGATTTCATTCTCTTTACTTTTTCACTTTTACATTCTTTACTTGAACATTGGGGACAATGTTCATCTTAAGTGTAAGGGGAGGGTAAAAAGATGATACCTTACTTATGCACTTTCGCTTGAGTTTGTTTTGTTTAATGGTAGATGTGTAATAAAACTATGAGAAATACTTGTTAGTGCAATTTTAGCGCCAAATTTAAAATTTTTTACAACATTTAGGAGTGAAACTTTAGCCATAGCAAGCGTCTCATGGATAGGAGATTGTATGACTAGCACATAACCGTATATTCAGAAAAATTTTCCACCCAAATATGTGAGGTTCGCCTTTAGATTTGATAGGAAAAGCATTCATTATTAGTGCTTATGAGTGTACCGGTAGCATTTAGATTCTAGAACTTGCGTTAGTGATGCATCCCGAGACCGCTAGTGAGACTACATTCGTGTGGTAGGATTTACTACATGATAAGAGGCATTAGGATCACCCTTGTGTTAAACGCGTATTATAATTACTTGACCATTTAAGTCATATTACTTGGCTAGTTAAGTCAACTAATTTTTTCCACACCATTAGCGTTGTACTCATTTTTAGTACACGAAACCCCTAGTACACCCTTCCGAGCCTATATTTTCGTTTCTAACTTTAAGCATTTTACTTAAAGGAAGAATTTGTTACACCCCACTTAAAATGTACAACCAAATCGCCTTAGCCTTCCGTGTATGCGCTCATTTTTAGTGCATTATTGTTATTTGTTAAACCCTAAGTTAACTTTCTAATTGATTACATGGTTGCTAAGTCGAGTCATATCCTTGTACATATTGTTTTGGGACGATTGGGACTCATGGGTAAGTACTTATTTTATTGAGTAATGGGGAAGAACATCATTTATTACCCCCATATGTACGTTAATCTTAAAAGTGCTCCAAGTGTTTTGATTTTCTTAATTCGAGTCATTAGATTAGTTTATTGTAAAGTATGTAAAGATTCAAGTGTAAGGGGAAATGTTCATTCCCTATGATGTATTATTTTGGATGGTAGGTTAAGAGTGTATGCAAAAAAAAAAAAAAAAAAAAAAAAAAAAAAAAAATCAAGAAAAAGAAAAAAAAAAATAGAAAAAGGAAAAGAGAAAAAAACATACGGACTACCATCCCGTTTCATTCTATGTTTATTTAATGTTTTTGTTATTTTTCAGTTATTAGCTTAAGTCGAGTCTAGTCTTGGCTTAGCAACGCCATATTGTACATGTAATTAACCAAGATTGTTAACTCGCCACCAGTAAAACTTCCTTTATCCAACAAAACCATGTATTTCATATCCCTACACCTAACGTTACAACCCTTTAAAAGACCTCTTTGATAGTTTATCCTAGGTGCTTACGCCATGTGGTGGAGGTTTGATCCTTTCCCAAGCCTATGGTAATCTATATTGCTATGACAGGTAGTGAGAGATATCTTCCGTTTCCATATTGTAATTTACACTTTATTACACCCGAGAGATGTGAGTATCTAAACACTATTTGTGAGGTGCTTGTGTATGACCTCCGTGCTTGTCTATTGGTCTTTAGTGGAACGATTATTTGTTGTAATTACTTTTATATTAGTGTTAAATGACCCCTAACTTGTCTTTTGAGTAGAATAAAAGCGCATTTGCTTGAGGACAAGTAAATCTCAAGTGTAAGGGTATATGATGAGACGAAAAATGATCCATTTTTAGCGGGTCATTTAAGCCCGAATTCAACTTTATTTGATCAAATATTGCCCTAAATCGTTCCTTTTGTGATTTTAGGTACTTTGGGAGTGAAATCTGGAAAAGGAAGCAATTCGGACATTTTTGGAGCATAAAAGTGAAGAAAACGCCAAAGTCTGAATTTTCCATGCTGGGAACAGTAGGTGACGGCGTCAAGAGTAATTTCCTGACGGCGTCAAGAGCAAAAGTCCATGACGACCCAGAACAGATTAGACGGCGTCACGAGGGTAGGGCGTCAAGAATAAAACTCATGACGGCCTGGAAATGAGTTTGTCTTGACGGCGTCAAATGTAGATCAAGGCAGTCCGAGAATGGTTTTGGCGGCGAGGTGACGGCGTCACAAGATTTGTCTTGACGCCGTCAGACCCCTTTTCCTATATATAGTTTTCTAATTTTTCACATTAAAAAAAAAGTTTTGGGAGAAACCCTAAGTACGATTTTGGTGTAACTTTAAAGGTTTTTCAAGGGTTCCAAACCCTTGATACCTTGCATGTTTAATCAAGATAAGTGTTCCTTTAATTCAATCAATATGTCTATGTGTTGGTTGTCTATATCTTGTTCTTGTCTTAATTCCATCATGCTAGGCTAGATCTATCTTGTGTTTGCTTAGATCTAATGAAACCTAGATGTTAATTATGTGTTGATTACTTGTTTATACTTGTCTTGGATGAATGATTTATATGTTAGGCTTAAGAAAACTGGCAGATCTCCAATTGGTAACATGCTTGAACGTCTTAAGAAACATGAACCAACGCGCACTAGGTCTTTATTGGTTGTATTTAATGCATGAGCCACTGTTTACAATCCCTATAGTTGTGTTGGGCATGGTGTAGGAGGAGATAAGAGCTCATAGAATTGGGGAGTTATGTGTGCCACCCCATGAATGGTATTAAGGAATACGATCCATCATCCATGCAATTATAACAAGTAATTAACGTGTAAAAGATGTCTAGGGAGTAGTGAAATCTAAGTAAACATATTTTCTCCAATTACTGCTCACAACTTTAGTATAATTTAGTTTATTTTCATTTCTAGTATTTTATTTTGATTGCATCTTAGTATTGGGTTAGTTGAATAGCAACTAATTCCGCCCAAATCCTTCAAACCCGAGATTTTAACTTGTTTTCCATAAAATATAAAAACACAAAAATAATCATCCCTCACCTTTAGAACTAGTATTTAGGCTTTCTAATACTAGCGACACTATTCCTAAGCTGAACGATCAATTCCCCGGTACTTGTCACTATACTATACTACAACGATCAGGTACACTGCCTGGTGGGGGTTGTAAGCTTCTTGAGATCCCTCGAGAGGTAAAGCCTGTTGCGATTCCCACGCATCAACGTGTCAAAAGGTTCGTCACTTTTTTCTCAGGAGTTATGTTGAGAGACCACCCAAACTAACCAAATTATTAGTAAATGGGTCAAATAATTTCACGCTTACTCTCTTTAAAATTTAGATTAATTGCTCACTAAGAAATGTTGCATCTCTCCTCTTTTTGCAGGTCATCATTACTGCCTTAAATGCACTCTTTGTTGATAAAGCTGGTAGAAAGCCATTGTTACTGGTAAGGATTAACATTCAATGCCAACAATCTGTTCCAAGCTTTTTTCTGTTTGTTTTTTTTCAAGGCCTTTTCTGAAGTACAAATATGTATGCAAGGTTTCAGGAGGAGCTGGATTCGTTATGGGTTGTTTAGTAGCAGCAATATCATTCTACTTTAAGGTAATCATTAAGGCGTCGAATAGGTTACTTTTTTCTGTCCCAAATCAAACATAAAAATCGACAAAACGAATTCTAAGTACCAATATCTATATTTTACATGAAGGCCGCATAAAGTTTTAAGATCCTTATCTAAACACAGAACCTTGACTAAGATGGTGCTTTAATTTATTCGGCTCACTTGCCGCTTAAAAATACAATTAAGAGGGCCTACGATATTGCTTATTTATTCTGCTCATTTACATAAAAGTAAGCAGATACACTGTTTGGAGTGTTTGGATATTCTAAATTGCTTCCGAGTATTTGCTCACAAACTTCGCATTTTTAATGAGCAGGTTTCAAAATGCTTATTTGATATTAAATTATAATAAATTTAGACGCTAATGTCTAACCCATAACCTTTGAATATATGCAAATGACCCACCCTAATATCTTTTTATCTACTTATTCTAACCCAATACACACAAAATTAAAGGGTGTTTGGGGCTGATTCCAAACATCAGTTTTAAAGGGGAGATTGGGTTTTAAGGGGTGTTTGGATTTGCTTTAGTGGTTGTTTAAGTGACCCGCAATGCTGCAAAATTGCAGTTGTATAGGGATTTTTGGGTATGCATGCTTAAGTTTAAAGTTTTATAGGGATTTTTTATTTTGCATCTGTCACAACTCGTAATTTCCGGTCATTTTCCAAACCTCGACAATTTACTATTCACAAGTTACTATTCATCATTTACTATTCATCGATCACTATTCACCGTTTTTGAGGTCAATTTGACATTCCGAGAAACATTCAGAAATTTTACTATTCACTTGACACTATTCATTTCCGAGAGAAAACCACTATTCACGTGCATTACTCATGTCATCGTAAATTTAGTTTACGAGTATTTAAATTCGCGTAACCATATTGGTTCATGTGCGAATTCATGCATTATCATTGGGACATCTCATACAGACTAGAAATAGTCTGCATATCATCATTATGGCACTTGCATACTATTCCACTCGTAGGATATTTAAATTAGTACTTTTGGTATAATTAACTTTTACGTATAATTATTTCTATATAAACGTTAACACGCGACCAATAATGTGACTAACACGTACGACACTCCCGACTATGATCCCAATATATTTTTATATATTCATTTTTATAATATAAAAATTATAATATTGATTTACCCGGTATTTTGAAAATTTATTTATTTCGTATCGTACACCTAATTTATTTACGACGGTTTTCGTAGAAATTAAACAATAATCACCCAAACTCTCCATGCTTGTACCCAACATATTTTTACAACTTTTACGACTTTATTTTGTTCCGAATAACTTTGATAAAATTTGTTTCTAACAAACCCGGTACCCGATTAAACCTAAAACCAACTAATACTACCCAATATTACCACTAACTTTCTAATTAAATCACCCAACATTCCCCCCTTTTCCCTCCTTTGTGAACCGCCCCCCCCCCCCCCCCCCCCTCCTAAGCCATCTCATGAGCCTAATTCACCAACCAAATTTAATGCTCACCAAACTCTTGTCTCTAAGTATAAATTACACCATTTCATCCCATTTTCTCACAATTATCATCCAAGTGCAAGTAAACTTTATTTTCTCTCATTTTCTCTCTTGTGTAAATCGACCTAGGGTGATCAAGAAGCAAGAACAACAAATTTTCCAAGATCTAGGTGTAAACTTGTTCACTTAGTCATCCTTGTTGGAGTTTTGAAATAGAAACTCAAGGATTAGTAGGTTTTTCATCATCTAAACTCCCTAAACCTTCAAAGTAAGTTAACAAACTCATTTTTATAATTTTTACAAGTTATTACTATGATTATATACTTTTCTTACAAGAACTCATGCATATAATAGCTTATACCACTTTATTTTATAAACTTTTAACTTTTGAACCTTAGAAAGTGATTATTGTTAGATCTTTGTTAGATCTACTTGGTTATGATGTTTAGGAACCCATGACACCCTAAGAAGGTGTATGGTAGGATTAGACTAGTTTTGTGGTGATTGAAAGTGGTTTGATTGAAGTTGGAACTAGATTAGAACCCTAGAAATGGTTTTTGAAACTACATATTGACCTACTGTCCCTATTTTTATTTCATGGGAAAATCAGTTGATGGTGGTTAAATTTTGACCAAAGATTTAGAAAATACTTTCAAAAACGAAACTTTAGGCGAAAGAACGGATTAAAACAAGATTATAACGAAGGAGATATGATTTTTGTAAATTTAACGGCGAAAACTATTTTTCTAAAAACTGCTTGCTGTTTGGCAGTTTTCGACGGGTAAATAGAGGCATTAAACGTAGTCTAGAGGAACCGAGCTATCGAAAATATATTACTACATACTAAAACGAATCCGTGGACATAAAGAACAAGGAAAATGAGCTTAAAACGACCAAGTTATACCCGTTTTAACATTGACAAAACTATATATATATATATATATATATATATATATATATATATATATATATATATATATATGCTCACCAATAAAAATAATAACTTACGCACTAAATGGTATATTTTCTAGAAATGATACTAAGGACTATATTCTTAACAAATGAATACGTATGGCCCAAGAGAATACTTATACGACTTAACGACGTTATCTTAAGGTTTTCGATACAAGGAATTTAACGCTAACATTTTCATACGAGATAATACGACAAGTTATATACTTCCATATATGGACTTATTTTCCTAAGTATGGAAACTATTTTACTATGACGATAACTAGTATTTCCAAATTACGAGTGGTATGGGTATCATGTGCATGTGCATTCATTTCATTACGGCTTGATCTTAATTAGATCGCGATTATTCATTTAGGTTGCGGCTAGTGTTCGCGCCTCATTGACCCGACTACTTTTACATCATTGTACCATCGTTGTACCATCCTTTCGAGGTGAGTTCTCATAGCCCCGTTTTAGTACTTATTTGATTTTAAATCCCATGGGGGAGAATACATTGCACAATTATTATTTTTTTTGTACATGCCCAAGTATTAAATTCCATACATTGCTTAAGTTGTTAGTACTATCACTTCAAGTCCCCTTTATTATCATGGACCGTTAATTATATTGCCAAGCGAGAGTGAGTGGATAGATCTATCGAGGGTGACTCCTCCATTCGTGTTTGGGTTGCTCCATAAGGAAAACGAATGCATTTCATGTCTGAATATTTAGAGTGCCTGATAAACACTCCTTTGGGGCCAATTTTAGCGCGTCGAGCTTCGGTGCCATGAGCTTAAGAGACAATGTAGCTTTTTGACATTTTAGTACTTTACTTTATACTTGTGGCTTATTGTACATACGATTTAACTTATAAACCTATGATTATTCACCAACTTTATGTTGACCGTTTTCGCAATGTATTTCTCAGGTTATTAAGGTAGCTCATGTTGCATACATTTGGACCTTCATGGAGTCGCGGAGTCGACACGTCTCACTATATTTTCTGCACTTATGAAACGTTTGATCTTGTTGAACTTATTTTAACTATTTTGGCAAACTCTTTTGGGACCTAAGCTTTGTAAACTCTGAATGATTTGATGAACAAACGCTGTATTTTCTAAACGACACTTTAGGTCGTTCAATATAACGGTAAACTATGGTGCTATGACAGTCACCCCCAGGTATTCCATTCCGCTGCCATTCAGGTATTTTGGGGGTGTGACAGATTGGCATCAGAGCTAAGGTTATAGCGAACTAGGATGTATCTTGGACCCTAGACTATAACCACATCATCATAGCATCTCATCTTTTCATCATAGGTGCATATTCACTATACATGTTGTTTTACGCACACACTGTTCGAGTTATTCATACCCATACTCATATATATATGATTATATTGACCTGGTTCACAAGTGACATGTCTTCAGATACCCACGCTGTTATCCTTTTGTCGGATTCCGACATTTAAGATGCCTTGTCATCTTCCACTACCATTATACCACCAGCTGTACTTACACCACCATTAGCACTATTGAATTGTCATAAGAGCAAGGTTCTCATTCAGCCTATACATAGAATGCCGTTTGGTAGAGTATTCAGACTTAATTTTAATGGACTTATTAGGATGCTTATTACAAGGGAGATAGCATGTTTTCTTTCCTTCACTAGTAGGACGCTTGCTACTTAGGTACTACCACCACCGTTGGTTACTTATTACACTATTGGTCGTCCCATAGTGCGTACTTCAGCTTTACCTCTTTGATGTCGCGAGATAGCGCGAAAGAGGGTAGTATTCCATTCACTATTATCACCATTATCTCCTAACTCATCACTGGGATTTCATCGTCATCAATGTTATTCTCATCCTTTAGAATACCACCATTGTCAGTTTCCTTTTCCATTTTCACTTGCCATGAATTAGAACGCCTTGTGGATAATACCAAGAATTACGGACTCAACAGGAACCTCCGCAACGCCAAGAAGTCTCTAGACTAGACTTATATCTTTACTAGCTTTTTATCCTAGCCATGAGAGGTGTGGCATAGTTCGAAGAAACTTGTGGTAGTTTGATTGTTGTTCAACAGAATCACCAAGTGTTGACTCTACCATATGGATATGGTTGTGCTATCTTTGATATCGGTCCATGTAGACCAAAAATTTCATGTGTTATTCATGAGTTATGAATATGATGATTTTTATTACCTATAGATTCTCATGGATTCTTATGATTTTATGGAAATAGACTTAAGCAAACCACTCCAAGCATGACGCAAGCTGCTGTTGGACAATCCATTGCCAGGAACGTAACTACCGCCCTCACCAAGGAACTTACTCACGTGGAATTTATGGGCTGTAATCCCTCCTCCTTTAGCGGAAATATAGACACAAAGGAATTTCTCAAATGGTTCGAAGAATTAGGAACAATCTTTCAAAGTGGTGACTGCCGTAAGGAAGACAAAGTTAAGTTCGCCACTTGCACTTTTCAGAAGCATGCCCAGAAATGGTGGACTAAGTATGTACAGGTAGTAGGAGTTGATGCTGCTTACTCACACTCTTGGGAGAAACTAAAAAGGATGATGAGTTTGAAGTTCTGTGTGAAAAGCGAATTACAAGCAATTGAACAAGAAACACTAAACCTTACCATGGAAGGAGATGATGTTGTCAAGTATACTGCTTATTTTTATGATTTTGCTCGACTAGGCTCTGCAATGGATGAACCGGAAAGCAAGAAACTTGAAAGGTACATCGGAGGACTTTCTCCTAAAATTCGTAGGATGGTCATCGCCTGTGAACCCAATGCCATGTCTGAAGCTGTCCAGATGGCAATCGAAGCAAAGGAACTCATAGTTCGCGACAAGACATCAGGAGACAATAATAACAACAAGAGAAAATGGGTCGGTAATCAGGATGCTAATGCTACTCAACGACCATTTAAGATACAACAAGTGGTGGAGACCTTTGCTGTTGGGTCAAGCCAAAAGAAAGGATATGTAGGTAAATTACCCGAGTGCAACAAGTGTCAGTTTCATCACAAAGGATCTTGCCCCTCTCAATGTGGAAACTGCCAAAAGGTCGGACACAAAGCCAAGGATTGCAAGGCTCCCACCCTCGCAAAGCATCAGGAACTCACGGTAGTCTGCCGTGAATGTGGAGTAGTGGGACACTTCAAGAGTGAATGCCCGGTGTTGAGAGATCGGAACTGGAGGAGGCGTTTCATGTTGTAAAACCATAGTTTGAGCCCTCTAGGGTTGTACTTTCTTTTGGTACTTTCCATAAGCACGTTGATGTAACCTAGTTGTATTAAGCACTTTCCTATCCAATGTAATGACTATCTTTTGTTACCTCTATGATAACCATAACTTTCGTTTACTCCGCTTTCTATCCCAATCGTTCAATTTTCAATCGTTTCGTAACATTATGTCATTGCCTTATTAGAGATTAAGCCGATTTCATATTTGACGGATTAGTAGATTATTACCATTCCATAGGATTTACCCATGTATCCAATAAACCATTCAACGAAATTAGTTTCAAACTATTTTACTACCTTATGGGGAAATTGTTTTACAGAATTTCTAAAGTATGCTATTTTGTTACCACTCTATAAACTGATTTTTTCCGATATTACGCCAAATATTTACTAGTACTACGCGAAACAATTTTTATATTACTTTGAAAGGAAATATCAGGATACCATTTTTGATAAGAATGCGTTGAACACCATCTAAAACTTTTGAGAAAAGTAATATTATTTTGACTAAACCAAGCATCGCATCATTAGTCCTCAACTATACATAGCCTGATCACCTATGTATACTTCAGGAAGGATTATGCCATGAAGTAAATAGTTACTTTTTAAAGTATTGCTAATAACAATCTTCATTTAAAAACGTTTTAAACAAGTAAACTCTTTTATAAGTATCTTTTTCTGACAAACTCTCCCTGGATACTTACCCCACCTGTCCCCCACTTAGCCATTAAGTTGGATTGTTCCATTGACTTCTCTAGGAGAGACTTTCCATATCAATTACGAGTAGGATTCCTCGATACCAGAAAAGCAAGGAAAGGATTACAGAACTACTAACCAGGACTAGAAGTATATAACAAGAAAAATTCATAACTCAACAACAATCCTAAGATACCACGAGACCATCCGACTCACCATCTCTGACCTAGTTGTCCAATTTATTTATTCAAAGGTACTAGCTAGACTGAGCTACAGGATCGAACACATTGTGAAGGTACGCTAAGCAACACCATGGGAATAAACCAAGCCTCCTAACCGATACTGTAGAGCGATTTGATTAAACATGACCTCATCGAAACGCAAACTTCCCTATAATAAGTTTCACCAAGGAAAATTGATTTGAGTTAAGGGTATCGATATAGATTCCCTTAAGGCATTGTGTTCTCAAGAAATTCTAGATAACCTCACCTATACATCAAGAGAGGCATCAGGCCCAAGCATACCTCCCCAGCTACATGTAAAGACAATACGGTAATTCATCGACATAGTACCAATTGAAACCCTCATATTGCCAGCAGGATGGCAATTTCAACGATAAACCATCTCAAGACTTAAGTTGGTTGAATACGTAGGCTTGTAGTTCTGCCCGATAACCACCAATAGGCACCATCCAATATCAGGAACTGAACATTAGACATCTATGCATTATGCGAACATTACCTATCCTACTATTTTATCCTTGTTAGTATTTTCACTTTAAGTAAAGTCGATTTAAAAATTGTGTTTATACAAATCACATATCTCGTAGAAAATAATTTTTGAATTGCCTATTTTGAACAAATACGATCCTTTTAATCAATATTTAGCTAAACCATTGTACAATGGGAAATATATAAACATCAAACTTTGGTAAACAGTCCTATTCACAACATGTTTGAAAACCGCGTCACATTTCTTAACTATTGAATTTTGAATCATCAAGAAAGATATTATTTAGTAAACCATTTGCTCCATTTTCTAAATTCGTTTATTCAGAAAAGGATTTCGACCAAAAACTCAAAAATCGCGAAATAAATTTTGAGAACCAATCACCATGCTACGTCGCTTATGCATTTAGGGCTTTGTGATTTGACAATAAGGAATATTGGAATATGTGATGAAGGAAATTAGGAGGAACACCATAGAACGATTACAAATGTCAGTAATGAAGACCAAGCACAGTAGGCAAAGAATGACACATGTCTTAGCAATCGATTAAACTAAAACACGAGGAATAAAAATTATTACCCATATTTTATCTTCTTCGAATAACGCCGAATTCAGAAGACGTAACGTGGTAGAATTAATCACCAGATTCATTGTAACCGTTTCAACTATTCCCGATAAAGGTGATCGAATCACCTCAGACTTCTAACAATCATTCTAAGATTTCCTTCGGAACCTCATTAAGATGTAAACACCGCCTATCATCCTCAGACCGATGGTCAGAACGAGAGAACGATTCAAACATAGGAAAGTTATACTCAGAGTATGAGTGATTGACTCTAGAAATGGTTGGACTAACCATTTACCATAAATCGGATTCTTTTACAACCATAGTTATCGCGCGAGCATAGAGACTACACCATTTGAGGCACTTTATGGTCGAAGTACCAATTACCCGTGTACAGACCGAAATCGGAAAGTTAAAATTCACTGGTCTAGAACTAAACCGTGGAACAACAAAGGAAATTTCACAAGTCAAGAACCAGTTACAAGCAACGAGAAACTGGTAGAAGTTAGGTTGGTACATGACGCACATCATACGGATTGGGTATCCTTGAACAGCAAATTAACTAGATTCACGTGAAAGAACGAACTAAATTGAAAGCTTTGCCTTGGAGAGGCATGATACGATTTTAGTAACACGAGGGATTTAACCTTTAGTATATTGGACCATTTCAGATTCATGTTAGAATCGACCAGCTGACATATAAGATTGGAGTTCTGACATAGTTCAGCAACATATATTACCCATATTACATTATAAACCTGAAGAAGCACTGATCATCTATTGACGAACCGAACTCGGGAAAAGCCAAACTCACTATTCCAGTAGGCATTCATGAAATAACCAGAAATTTCATACAAGTCAAGAATCAATTACAAATTCTATAAGTTGTAAACCATTAAAACTTCAAGTTGGTAGCCAGATCATGTTGAAAGTTCTGTCTAGGAAAGGCATGATATCATTCAGAAAACTGGGAAAGTTAAACCGGATATACACTGGACCACGTAATATTTCAGACAGAGAAGGCCTAGTGGCCGTCAAACTTGAGCCTTGTTAGAGAACAACCGGATTACACAACTATGTTTCACCTATTCAAATCCAGGAAATGACTTTCAGATTAGTCACTCATAATCCCATTTGGAAAGGAATCCAACCCAAAGATAAACGTAAACTTGGTAAGAGAACCAGTAGAAAGCATGGACCGTGAGGTCGAACGGTTGAAGCAAAGTCGAATTCCTATCGTGAAAGCTCGCTGGAATTCTTGAAGAGATCCCGAATTTACTTGGGAACGAGAAGACCAAATGCAACTCAAGTATCCACGTCTTTTTACCAAATATACTTCAGAGACCAACCAAAACTGAACTTCGGGATGAAGTTCCTGTTAGAAGGGAAGACTGTCACAACTCGTAATTTCCGGTCATTTTTCAAACCTCGACAATTTACTATTCACAAGTTACTATTCATCATTTACTATTCATCGATCACTATTCACCGTTTTTGAGGTCAATTTGACATTCCGAGAAACATTCAGAAATTTTACTATTCACTTGACACTATTCATTTCCGAGAGAAAACCACTATTCACGTGCATTACTCATGTCATCGTAAATTTAGTTTACGAGTATTTAAATTCGCGTAACCATATTGGTTCATGTGCGAATTCATGCATTATCATTGGGACATCTCATACAGACTAGAAATAGTCTGCATATCATCATTATGGCACTTGCATACTATTCCACTTGCAGGTCATCATTACTGCCTTAAATGCACTCTTTGTTGATAAAGCTGGTAGAAAGCCATTGTTACTGGTAAGGATTAACATTCAATGCCAACAATCTGTTCCAAGCTTTTTTCTGTTTGTTTTTTTTCAAGGCCTTTTCTGAAGTACAAATATGTATGCAAGGTTTCAGGAGGAGCTGGATTCGTTATGGGTTGTTTAGTAGCAGCAATATCATTCTACTTTAAGGTAATCATTAAGGCGTCGAATAGGTTACTTTTTTCTGTCCCAAATCAAACATAAAAATCGACAAAACGAATTCTAATTACCAATATCTATATTTTACATGAAGGCCGCATAAAGTTTTAAGATCCTTATCTAAACACAGAACCTTGACTAAGATGGTGCTTTAATTTATTCGGCTCACTTGCCGCTTAAAAATACAATTAAGAGGGCCTACGATATTGCTTATTTATTCTGCTCATTTACATAAAAGTAAGCAGATACACTGTTTGGGGTGTTTGGATATTCTAAATTGCTTCCGAGTATTTGCTCACAAACTTCGCATTTTTAATGAGCAGGTTTCAAAATGCTTATTTGATATTAAATTATAATAAATTTAGACGCTAATGTCTAACCCATAACCTTCGAATATATGCAAATGACCCACCCTTATATCTTTTTATCTACTTATTCTAACCCAATACACACAAAATTAAAGGGTGTTTGGGGCTGATTCCAAACATCAGTTTTAAAGGGGAGATTGGGTTTTAAGGGGTGTTTGGATTTGCTTTAGTGGTTGTTTAAGTGACCCGCAATGCTGCAAAATTGCAGTTGTATAGGGATTTTTGGGTATGCATGCTTAAGTTTAAAGTTTTATAGGGATTTTTTATTTTGCATCTGTCACAACTCGTAATTTCCGGTCATTTTCCAAACCTCAACAATTTACTATTCACAAGTTACTATTCATCATTTACTATTCATCGATCACTATTCACCGTTTTTTAGGTCAATTTGACATTCCGAGAAACATTCAGAAATTTTACTATTCACTTGACACTATTCATTTCCGAGAGAAAACCACTATTCACGTGCATTACTCATGTCATCGTAAATTTAGTTTACGAGTATTTAAATTCGCGTAACCATATTGGTTCATGTGCGAATTCATGCATTATCATTGGGACATCTCATACAGACTAGAAATAGTCTGCATATCATCATTATGACACTTGCATACTATTCCACTCGTAGGATATTTAAATTAGTACTTTTGGTATAATTAACTTTTACGTATAATTATTTCTATATAAACGTTAACACGCGACCAATAATGTGACTAACACGTCCGACACTCCCGACTATGATCCCAATATATTTTTATATATTCATTTTTATAATATAAAAATTATAATATTGATTTACCCGGTATTTTGAAAATTTATTTATTTCGTATCGTACACCTAATTTATTTACGACGGTTTTCGTAGAAATTAAACAATAATCACCCAAACTCTCCATGCTTGTACCCAACATATTTTTACAACTTTTACGACTTTATTTTGTTCCGAATAACTTTGATAAAATTTGTTTCTAACAAACCCGGTACCCGATTAAACCTAAAACCAACTAATACTACACAATATTACCACTAACTTTCTAATTAAATCACCCAACATTCCCCCCTTTTCCCTCCTTTGTGAACCGCCCCCCCCCCCCCCCCCCTCCTAAGCCATCTCATGAGCCTAATTCACCAACCAAATTTAATGCTCACCAAACTCTTGTCTCTAAGTATAAATTACACCATTTCATCCCATTTTCTCACAATTATCATCCAAGTGCAAGTAAACTTTCTTTTCTCTCATTTTCTCTCTTGTGTAAATCGACCTAGGGTGATCAAGAAGCAAGAACAACAAATTTTTCCAAGATCTAGGTGTAAACTTGTTCACTTAGTCATCCTTGTTGGAGTTTTGAAATAGAAACTCAAGGATTAGTAGGTTTTTCATCATCTAAACTCCCTAAACCTTCAAAGTAAGTTAACAAACTCATTTTTATAATTTTTACAAGTTATTACTATGATTATATACTTTTCTTACAAGAACTCATGCATATAATAGCTTATACCACTTTATTTTATAAACTTTTAACTTTTGAACCTTAGAAAGTGATTATTGTTAGATCTTTGTTAGATCTACTTGGTTATGATGTTTAGGAACCCATGACACCCTAAGAAGGTGTATGGTAGGATTAGACTAGTTTTGTGGTGATTGAAAGTGGTTTGATTGAAGTTGGAACTAGATTAGAACCCTAGAAATGGTTTTTGAAACTACATATTGACCTACTGTCCCTATTTTTATTTCATGGGAAAATCAGTTGATGGTGGTTAAATTTTGACCAAATATTTAGAAAATACTTTCAAAAACGAAACTTTAGGCGAAAGAACGGATTAAAACAAGATTATAACGAAGGAGATATGATTTTTGTAAATTTAACGGCGAAAACTATTTTTCTAAAAACTGCTTGCTGTTTGGCAGTTTTCGACGGGTAAATAGAGGCATTAAACGTAGTCTAGAGGAACCGAGCTATCGAAAATATATTACTACATACTAAAACGAATCCGTGGACATAAAGAACAAGGAAAATGAGCTTAAAACGACCAAGTTATACCCGTTTTAACATTGACAAAACTATATATATATATATATATATATATATATATATATATATATATATATATATATATATATATATATATATATATATATATGCTCACCAATAAAAATAATAACTTACGCACTAAATGGTATATTTTCTAGAAATGATACTAAGGACTATATTCTTAACAAATGAATACGTATGGCCCAAGAGAATACTTATACGACTTAACGGCGTTATCTTAAGGTTTTCGATACAAGGAATTTAACGCTAACATTTTCATACGAGATAATACGACAAGTTATATACTTCCATATATGGACTTATTTTCCTAAGTATGGAAACTATTTTACTATGACGATAACTAGTATTTCCAAATTACGAGTGGTATGGGTATCATGTGCATGTGCATTCATTTCATTACGGCTTGATCTTAATTAGATCGCGATTATTCATTTAGGTTGCGGCTAGTGTTCGCGCCTCATTGTCCCGACTACTTTTACATCATTGTACCATCGTTGTACCATCCTTTCGAGGTGAGTTCTCATAGCCCCGTTTTAGTACTTATTTGATTTTAAATCCCACGGGGGAGAATACATTGCACAATTATTATTTTTTTTGTACATGCCCAAGTATTAAATTCCATACATTGCTTAAGTTGTTAGTACTATCACTTCAAGTCCCCTTTATTATCATGGACCGTTAATTATATTGCCAAGCGAGAGTGAGTGGATAGATCTATCGAGGGTGACTCCTCCATTCGTGTTTGGGTTGCTCCATAAGGAAAACGAATGCATTTCATGTCTGAATATTTAGAGTGCCTGATAAACACTCCTTTGGGGCCAATTTTAGCGCGTCGAGCTTCGGTGCCATGAGCTTAAGAGACAATGTAGCTTTTTGACATTTTAGTACTTTACTTTATACTTGTGGCTTATTGTACATACGATTTAACTTATAAACCTATGATTATTCACCAACTTTATGTTGACCGTTTTCGCAATGTATTTCTCAGGTTATTAAGGTAGCTCATGTTGCATACATTTGGACCTTCATGGAGTCGCGGAGTCGACGCGTCTCACTATATTTTCTGCACTTATGAAACGTTTGATCTTGTTGAACTTATTTTAACTATTTTGGCAAACTCTTTTGGGACCTAAGCTTTGTAAACTCTGAATGATTTGATGATCAAACGCTGTATTTTCTAAACGACACTTTAGGTCGTTCAATATAACGGTAAACTATGGTGCTATGACAGTCACCCCCAGGTATTCCATTCCGCTGCCATTCAGGTATTTTGGGGGTGTGACAGCATCTCATAGATTCGATGACAATTGCAAATGCAACATATTTTACACATGTGTGACATTTTGTTACATCGTTAGTCTGCCTTGATTTGAAAACAATCTATTATTGTTATCTAAGATGTTCCTGTATAACATTAGCAGTTCCTTAGGTGTTTTTATTATTATTATTATTATTATTATTATTATTATTATTATTATTATTATTATTATCACTTTATTGAAAAACAAATATGATTTTACAAGAAATTAGTGGGGAGCCGAGATACCAACTGAGCCCCCACACCTCTAGCTACAGCAAAACCAATCCTACTAAAAATATGTGGAGCAGCACGTGCTCCAATGTCTTGAGTCATAGAGAATCGTCTAATGCGCTTTAATAAGGTCACTGCATCCTTTTCAAGTTCTCCAAAAGAAGAGAATGAAAAGGGGAGGAACCCATACCCGATATCAGCGCATTTAGCTGCATACTTGACACGTTTGCGTTGTGCGGCTTCAATAACCGCCCGACCGGGCATAAAATCAACCATACACGAACGCGTCAAAGGTGACGATCCTGTAAGATCAACACAAACATCAAGGCCACCATCCCAAGAGTAATGTAACATATCGGCCGGACGTAAGGTTTTGTCCCTCTCTCCACGGAGCCCAATATCCACCTCCTTACGAACTGAAACTCCAGACCGAGAACATATATCAACAAGAACATCACGCACAACATTGTTAATATTATTATTATTATTATTATTATTATTATTATTATTATTATTATTATTATTATTATTATTATTATGGTCAGCTTAACTTATTTTAACATAGTTATTTTAGATAACTATGACAAGAATGACAAGAGTGGTTAAAAGAAACCCCTTAAGCTCATTAATGTTGTGTAATTTTTACGGGTACGTGACAAACTTAAATGCGCATATTAACATTGCATATATATATATATGATGGTGTAACGAACTTAAATACACATTGCAGAGATTCTTTGTTGATCAGTTTTTGTGAATTCCAACATGCATGTGATGATTTGGGTCAAATTATTGTTGAATTAAACTAACCACGATGAAGAAATGGGATGAAAAGTTTTGAGTACGTTTATGTATTCATTGTATGTATCATTGAATTTTGTTGTTTTACATTGTTGTTTAAATAAGGAATATGACCGTTCAGAATGGATATCAGAGACCGAATGAACTCATCGGCTTGGTTTAAACTTGGTCAGTTTTATAAAGATTAGGGCCATGTGTATGACGGAAGCGGTGGACTGTTTTGAGGCTGCAAGTATACTTATGGAAATGGATCCAGTTGAGCCATTTAGATGACTGGAATAAACACTTGACGGTGCATGTGTATATATAACATTGTAACCTTTGAGAAACAATTTAAATTGTTACACACAAATCTGTTACAAGAGAAGAGACTGTGATATCCATTGCCCTTTTTGAGTTTTACAAAGTTATTTTTCGGGCTTTTGGTCAACTTGCTTTGCAGCTATTGAGTTCATAGGTTCAATGAAGCTATTGAGTTAATTGATTGGTCTTACTGTTCAAAAAAATTTGATTGATCTTAAGCAATAAGATATCAAGGCGTGCACCTTAGTTAAAGGAATATGAAATGGGTATAAGCTATAGTTACAACACTCCAAGTCAAAATTTCTTTGATGCACTTCAAGTTGAAGAATCTGAGCAATTTAATGAAGTTGTAAGCATCCCCAAGGTTTTTGTTTATGATTATTAACCTTAGTCATCTTTTTGTTAATTTGTATGTACAACAAAGGTTTTCAAAATAAAGCACGAAATACAATAAGCGGTGGAGGTGGAGTGCTGGGGTTTCAAGGTTTTTATTCAAGTCTTCGAGCCACTTTAAGATTGTTTGACTCTCAACATGTGTAATACTCTATCTTTATTGATTCTTATCATGATTTTTGTATCCTTCTAAAAGTAGATTAAATATTCTTGCTCACTTTATGGGCTTAAATGATTTTTTTGCGGCAAGAAATTGGTTAAGTAATTTCAAATGCTCATTTTAGGTTTCAATATTAAATATCTTTATGTCGAATGTATAGCCTTATCGGGACTTGTGGTGATATTTTAATGTTTATCACCATGTCGAGAAGTTTTGGAGGGTGTTTGTTTTTACTTTTTGATATTTAGTTATTATATAGGTACCTATAAATTGCATATATAGAAGGGTTGCGAAAGAAGTTAGGGTGAAAAACAATTCCTTTGCTGCAACTCTACTTACACAAAAACACATGGATATATGAAAAGCATTATTACAGTAGAAAGTTGAACTTCACACATATAGTGTTTCCATTAGAGGGTTGGATATTTAGCTCAATAAGATATCTTAAAAGCTTAAATAGAATGCTTAGTATAGTACGTGTTCAAACCCATTACCCAAGCTCCCAATATGTTATGTCCATGTATTCGCTCAGTGTCATAGGTGGTTTTATGCAAACTATAACAAATTGTGTTTTGGTGGAAATAAGACTGTGTACTGATTATGTTTCTTTAGCCTTTCATTAGCTATGAGAAGAACAAGGTTTTTTTTTTTTTTTTTTTTTTTTTTTTTTTTTTTTTTTTTTTAACACTGATGTATATAGAAAAACAAGTTTTTTTTTTTTTTTTTTTTTTTTTTTTTTTTTTTTTTTTAATAATAATCTTGAATTTAATTGTGGTTACTAAAAAACAATTGGAGGATTCATTGGACGAATGGTTGGAAATACGTAATACTACTCCCATGCTTTCGTAGAATGTTGACCCGTTTAATCTTTAGCCAGTTTATTAAATTTGACATGTATGAAGGTTTTGTTGTAATCTTTTGAAAAAGGAAGCAATTTGTCAAACCAAGGCGATTCTTGCTCCCACCAATGATCATTTGTTGGCCAAATTTTCAGGTGAAGAAATACTCTACTTAATTTGCGACAACGTGCATGAAAGTGAACGTGGTGTCGTCATAGATCAGTCCGTTTTCTCCCCTAAATTTATCAATGGATTGAAGTTCTCAGGTGTTTCAAACCATAAGCTTGCTTTAAATGTGAGAGTACCGATTATTTTGTTAAGAAATATAGACCAAGCAAATGATTTATGTAATGGGACAAGACTGCAAGTACTTAAATTAACAAGAACCTCTATTCAGGCGCAGGTCATTAACGGAACCAACTTTGGAAAAAAGGTGATTATACCAAGGTTGATGATTATTCTGTCAGATAAGCGTTTGCCTCTTAAGATTGTCAAGAAACAATATCCTATCTCAGTATCTTTTGCCATGACAATCAACAAAAGCCAAGGGCAATCACTTTCTAAAGTTGGGTTGTACTTATCGCGTCCTGTTTTCACACATGGACAACTGTACGTTGCTGTTTCCAGAGTAAAAAGCAAGCAAGGTTTGAAGGTTGTCGTTCGTGATCAGGATGGTAATGTCTCCAAAACTACAACAAATGTCGTGTATAGAGAAGTACTTGAAGGTCTATGATCAAAACTATGTAAAATACACACGTCCCTTTTTTTCTCATATTCTCAATTATAATATATTATCAGTAACAACATGCATTTACTCACATCAGATATGGACTATTAGGTGTGTACGGCATGGACATTGGGTTGTAAATCAATAGGCGCTCACACACATCTTTTGCTACTCAAGACAATCAATTTTGGAGACCCCAAGCTTGGACGTTTGTTAGTGTAATTGTAAGAGAGGCAATTTTTTTTTTTTTTTTTTTTTTTTTTTTTTTTTTTTTTTTTCCTGATAATGGGCGCATTGTCTCATTCTTTGTTTCATATTTTAAACGGAACATGTTTACGTTATTACTCTTCTTATCATCTCATTTTCTCTATTTCTTTAAAAAATAACCCGGTGTCAACGGATTTATAAGCTATTGTTGAATATAAACATGTTATGTTTTTCAAAAATGTTATCACGTGTAATATCTAATTTTGTGAAGGGACCGCGATTGCTAATGTAGGAACGGGAACATTACTTGATATTAGCCTCATAAGAGGAGTTGTTGGCATTCTTACAGCCACACTGCTCGCAAGCAAATTAGGGTCGCAACTGTTACCATATAGTTGCAACCTACTGCATTAATTCTCTTGCTACCAATGTGAAAAGAATCAAGTGTAAAGAGAATATGTTTTGTATTCATTGTTCCTTAAAATTTAGAGATTCAACATGCATAAATACTACGTATAATATATTTATGAAACAAAAAAACGTGAGATTTATGAACAGAAAAAGATAATTGTAAAATATTAAGGATCTATGTTAGAGAGGGGTTAATTTTTGTTCATTAATCAACAGCCATCTTATTGCGCTTCAAAGTAATATGTAGAAAATAAAAGGATTGAGGGAATTATTGACTTTCTATAACTCACAAGATGGTTATGCTGCAATGATGTAAAACAAGAGCATGATGGTTAAATATTTTTCTCATAATCAATTTGCATTAAGCTCCTTAAAATAGGAGTTTATGACACATCTTAAACTAACGTTTTATTTATTTTAGAATGTGGTTTGTATGGTTATTGGTATCCTGCTGTATATGGTGTGTGTTTTTTGGAATCAACAACACCATAAAATATGTATTACGCCTTCAACTTTAATGTTAACGTATTGGATAAAACATCATCATCATCGTATCCATTTTAAAGCTTGCGCATACATAATCTCGATTTTGACTACTAATATCTTCAATCAAAAAGATCTATTTAGTAAAAATCTTCATCTGATTCAGGTATGATTATTGTAGGAAGCCCAAAACCATACAACAAAAATAAATAGGCTGACACAATGAGATGGCGACATGGAGCAGAATTTGTTATGATGGAAAAGCTTGACTGCTTGAGGATGCAAAAATGACAAACCGGAGGCATGGCTTTGTAATGGTACAAGGTTACAAATAGTTAGAATGGGGTAAATAACATTCAGGCAAAGATAATAACCGGTGGTAAATTAGGGACAGTTGTCGTTATCCTTGCATGAATATTAGCCCATCTGATAAGAAGATGCTTTTTTCAGCGGAACATGAGACAAGTTCCGATATCTATTTGTTTTGCCATGACAATTAACAAAAGTCAAGGAAAAACATTATCTAAGGTGGGTCTTTACTTGGAATGACCGGTTTTCTCACACGGACAACTATATGTAGCCGTATCAAGGGTGAAGAGCAAGAAGGGCCTTAAAGTCTTATGTTGTGACAAAGATGGCAACCATTGCAATCACACAACTAACGTCGTGTACAAAGAATTCCTTCATCGACTTTTATTTTTTATTATTTTTATTTTATCTTTTTATCTTATTAAAAATACACTCAACGTCATTTACGTTGCATTATTTATCTTTCAGCGTTATACATTTAGCGTATTAAATTTTTACATCATGTTTGTGCTACAATTTTATGTTTAATAGTAAAACCTTTAGCTAGCCGGCCAACGGCCGGGCCTTAGGCTAGTTTATAATATAATCACAAGTCGTTTAATTACTTACGTATTTCGCAAAAATATTGCATTGTGTCTGTATAATTTGATTTTATCCGTTTTCATATGACTAAACTATAAGACTAGATTTAGCATGTCACTATCGTGTAGTCACGAGCCTCATCATGTAAGGAGTATAAATACTCCATCACCTCACAAGATTGAGGGTGTGTCACATTGTAATCTCATATTCATTATAAGAAAAAAAGTTTTCTCCACCTTTCTCTCTAGTTCTTTCTCTCTATAAAACCTTCATAAATCGTGTGTTGATGCTAATACAAATAAAGATCTGATTTGATGATTCATTTTTGTTAAAGTTATAGTATATATATATATATATATATATATATATATATATATATATATATATATATATATATATATATATATATATATTAAGACAACCCGTGTATTACACGGGTGTTAAACTAGTAAGTAGAATAATAGTACGGTTAGCTTAATGAGACATTTGAATGAGTGAGACATTAATAGACAAAGAGTTAAAATAGACACATACTTTTTTCACTTAATCATTTTAATAGTTACAATTTTTTTAGATCTGTTTTAGTTATTAACGTAATTTTGGTAGAATATAATGGTTATTATCAATCTTATTTATCAACCTGGAATACACATAACCGGTCAACTTTTCTAATGTCGGTTAAACTACACTCGAATGTTAGGCATTTTTGTTAAACTAGACGAGTATAGCAGCGGCATTTTATAGCGACAAATAGTTTATTAACAAAAAAAAGTTTATAGGTTATAAACGAAAAATAGACACATACTTTTTTCACTTAATCATTTTAATAGTTACAATTTTTTTAGATCTGTTTTAGTTATTAACGTAATCTTGGTAGAATATAATGGTTATTATCAATCTTATTTATCAACCTGGAATACACATAACCGGTCAACTTTTCTAATGTTGGTTAAACTACACTCGAATGTTGGCATTTTTGTTAAACTAGACGAGTATAACAACGGCATTTTATAGCGACATATAGTTTATTAACAAAAAAAAGTTTATAGGTTATAAACGAAAATAATAAAAGTTTGAAGATTTGGTAATTAAACATAACGTTTTGAAACCCGGTTCGACCCAGGTGGTACAACCAGTTGAACAGTTTCGGTCGAAAAATGGGTCGATTTAAACCGGGTCAACTTGCTAGGTTGGGTTGAAAACGGGTCAAATTAAACCGGGTCAACCCGCCGGGTTTGAAGTGTCCCGGGTCAACCTAGTTTGTGATTTGTATTAATTGTTTTAGATATGTTTTTAATTGGTTGTACAATGTGAATCAATCATTGTACTTTTAATTAATGAGTGTTTTAATAAGAGTATTAATTAAATTATTTTTCTCTCTCATTTTATCAAGTGTTGAAAACTCAACTTTTCACTTTAACTGTTTTTCTTTTATAAATAGTATAGATGTATTACCACGCTAGACAACTTGACCGGTTATGCTGATTCCCGGGTGGAAAATTATTAACCATTTTAGTCCACTGAAAGTACGTATATGAACAAAAACGATCCAGAAACGGCTTAATTAGTAAAATGGTTCGCTGAAAAAAGTACCAAGCACGAGATGTTAGATATCAAACTTAAATTTCAAATGTCTCATTACGTATTGAGATTAGTAGTTATAAGTTATGTTCTAGAAAAGGGATTAAACATTTCAAGATATACTACCAGTCGTTAGATTGTAACCTATTTTTAATGTTGTTCTTATAGATCGAAATGTTATAAACATACGTGAAAATTCAAAAAGTAAACTAATCTATACTACATTATAATTCATTTCGGACTAATTCTATAATTAGAAAAGCTTAAAATTCAGATTTTTTTCTTGCTTATTATGGAAAGATTTCAAAATTAATTTGTTAGGAAGCACGTTGGTTAGAAAGTTTGTTAGGAAGCGGTTGGTTATTCAAATTAAAATTATTTGGCTTAACCATCTCTAATATTGTTGGACCCTTTTACTTAGTTACAGTTAACTACAAAGTTAATCTAACCAAGTTCCATGGTATAGCAACGTGTTGATTAATTATAAAAGCAAATAAACGTAAAAGATAAGACACAAAGTTTTTCAATGTTTAATTCTTTATTAGAAATTAATCAAAAGAATTATACCCAAGTATTTGCGGAACAACACTTGGGATTGAATGGTGTACTCCTCACTAAACCCAAACTAAGTTTGAGTGACAACTAAGATCCTGCTGAGCTAACTCAGGGATTGTGTTGTTCTTTGGAGAGAGTAAAGATTTGGTTTGTGAATGTCTAAGCATTAAGTGCACAAACATAATTTTTACCTCTCACTTATTCTCTATTTATACACAAGTAATTTCTAACACTAACCTAATGGACAAAGACTACAAGACAATATTACATCATCCTACATTGGACAAAATACATATGTATTATGTCCCTGTTACAAATGGCTATAAGTAGTAAAGGACAAGGATGTTTTCCGGTCTTCAGTGTTGACACACTTCTTGGTATTATACTCATTCAAGGAAAGTTGACCTTTGCATGATAAGGACCATCCCTTATCCATTCAAACTTATCCCGCCTAATCCCGCCTTTACTTCAGTCTTCTTATCTTCAGTCTTTGTTCACTCAGTGATCTTAGTTGGTGAGGAGTCATGGAACTCAGTGAGTTATTGTCATCCCTCACTGAGTCCATCATCCTCTTCTTTGGCTCAGGTATCATTCACTGAGAACCGCCTCACTAAATGGTGAACCTTTCTTCATAGATTCGCCCTGAGCGTCTTGAGGATCACTCACTGAACAACTATGCATTCAGTGACTTGTTTGGTGTTCTCGGTTATGAAACACTTAGTATATTTTATGTTCAAATCCTGGATCAAGGAGTTTGGGTTTTAACAGACCCAACAGTCTCCTCCTATTTGGATATACAAATAGCCTGAGTGTTTTCAAGGTTTTGTGAGAGATAGCAAAGGTATTATCTCTATAATCCTGACTTACTACGTATTGTTTAGGACACTGAATGTTAAACAAAACATCAATATTATTCATGATTATTACAATCCTAAACAAAACAAAGTAAATAAAGATAGTTGGTGTTGCAGACATGCTCAGGCTTCAGAACTTCAGACCCATGGCTTCAAGTTTGGCTCTCTTGGTATTCAGTAGGTGTTTATCAGGGTACTCTTTGATTTTGTTCTTCAGGTCATGATAGAATCTTGCATTAGCCTCATTCTTGATGGGATTGGCCATAAAGAAGTATCCTGCCATTGCCTTGACTCCAGCATGATCCATGTCAGTCCATCTTTGGAAGGCTGGATCTCCAAACTCATCTGTGAAGAAAAGGCCTCTCTCAGGTTGCTCGATGACTAGATTGTTCACAAATGTAACTCCTTCAGGGAGGGCTCTGTTGCAGTTTAGACCCGGAGCACTGAATTCTGGTTCAGTCTCTATCTTCTTCCTTTTCCTCTTAGAAGACTGAGTAGGAGGAGCCTGAATAGCAGGTACTGAAGCTGGTAGCAATGAAGGGATCCCAAGTTCCTCATGCTTCTTGGCCAAAAGATCATACATGATCTTGAGGGATTTCTGTAGGTTCTTGACAACGACATTGTTCTTCTTTGCAATAATCGGACCTAGCTCATCAAGCTCAGTGATCCCAAAGTCAGCAAATCTGAAGGGATCATGAACTTCAAAGTGTCGTTTGTCTTTACCTCTGTAGACAGTGAGAACAACTAGTTTGGAGTTCTGATGAATCTTGAGATCAGTGATAGTTTCTGGGTTCAGTCTCTGTGTCATGATCCAGGTATACTTCTCAATGTTTTGTTGCCTTATTTCAGCTGATCTCTTTAGTTTGGCCCCCCTCTTTTCTTTTAGAGCCATCAGAGCAGCATCCTGAGCCTTTTTGAACTTTTCACCACCTTCTCTATGTGCAAGGTCCTGAGGCTTCAGTCCAATAGTTGTGGCTTCCTCATTAACCACCTCAATGAGAATAGCCTTGCTTGCATGTTCCTCTAAAGCTACTTTCCTCAGTCTTTCCACTTTATCCATGTGAGCTTGGATTTCATCTTCAGTCATCATGTATGTAACGCCATTCATTTGAAAAGGAATCCTGACAGGTGCACCAGGGTCCGGTCTAATGACTGAGGAAGCAGCAACCAATGTAGTGGTAGGCTCAGACACAATAGTGAGAATGCCTTTGCCCTTATCCGTCTAGATTGATGGTTGAGTGGTTGTTTCAGGAAACTGGAAAGATGAAATTGGAGTGGCTTCAACTATGCGCTCCCCCTAAGCCTGAGAGGAAGGTTGACTAGTGGAAGTATCAGGAACACCTGTTTGTGGGACTTCAGTGGATCTCTCCCCCTCAACTGTTGCCGCAACGTCAGT
This sequence comes from Artemisia argyi, assembly GCA_030686995.1. NCBI lineage: Eukaryota > Viridiplantae > Streptophyta > Magnoliopsida > Asterales > Asteraceae > Artemisia > Artemisia argyi. The sequence continues at coordinate 95,122,652 of CM060684.1, forward strand.
GAGAGCAAGAGTTGGTGCTACTGAAGGACCCTTGAACGTCTGGTAAAGTTCTGAGAGCATGTTCTTGATGTCAGCAGTGTCCTTCTGAATTATAGACATTTTGGCATCCAGGGAAGCCTGAGAGGACTCAATGGCAGACATCCTTTGCCCAAGATTCCAGGCCAAGGAGTTTGAAGACTTAGCCCAAGCAGCCAAGTTTTTCTCCATTAGGCTGAGTGATGAGCAGATGGACACCACTGAAGAATTGAGACCCTGAAGATTTGCAGCCTTGAGCATATCCACCAACTCAGTGAAATAAGCAGAATTCTGTTGGTAGGTCTGAGCAGCCTGAAGAATCTTGCGGTTGAGTTCAGGGTCATCTTTGACAGACTCTTGAATGGTAGAAACGCTCTTTGTGATTTGGCTGAGCGATTCATTGAACTTGCTGAGGTGTCCATTAAGAGTGGTCAGTTTGAATGCAACATCAGCCTGTTGTTCGAAAGTGTTATCATGATAGGCTTCAACTGACTCCCTGAGGTTGCAGTAGTGAACAGCTTGCTCAGTGTGCATATCAAACACATCTCCAGTGATATCATCGTAGATGACTTTGCAGGCGTTTTTCAGAAACTTCATCAACTTTCTTTCAGTGAGGGGCCTGGAGTCATCATACTTAGCCAATGTTTCAGGAGAGGAAGGTTCTGGTACATTTTCTTGTTGAGCAACAGGAGACAAAGGGGAGTGTTCAGTGGTTGTTGCTTCAGTCTCCATATCATCACCAGCTTCATAGAACTCTTCCTCACTGACTTTGCTATCATCATCATCAGAGTCAAGAACAGCCTGAAACGTAGCCATTGAGTCTATCTGCAAAAAAGGGTTAGCCGGCTCCTTTTCATAAGAAGACTTGCCTTGGTTATGGTCGCTCCCTGACCCCTCAAATCCAACAGACTGGGTTTTGTCTGTCTAGTCCTCAGGATCAGTTTGCGAAGTATGAGCAGCTCCGTGAGGGGGTGTAGGTTCCATATCAGCGGGTGGTTTTAATCCCCCTGAGTCTTTGTCCCCTGTCACTCCTTCAGACACTGACGGGTGTGCTTCAGTATCATCATTAGGAATCAATGAAATGTGAAGGCCCCCCGTTCCAACAGGCTGGTGCTGGCCTGTCGAAGATTTAGCGGCCGCTACTCCCTGAGACTCTGGTTATGATGTACCAGAGACGTTAGCAGGATAAGTGGAAGGCGCTCCCCTACCAGCGGGTTGTATGTTTCCCTCTGGATCTTTGGGAGTAGTCGTGTGGACCAAGGGAACTGACTGTGATTTGTCAGTGACCTTCGTTGTCCCTGGGGGTAGTGGAGCCTGGTCAAAGGTGATATTTTTGGGCTTAGGTCTTCTTTTTGGCTTAGAAGCCTGTGTCCCGGAAGCCTCAGGGCCCTGTGCCTTGCGTTTGATTTTTGGCACAGTCTGAGACTTCCCTGTCCTCTTAGGAGGGGAAGGTGGGGTACACTGAGTCCCTCCAGTTGTTTATGGCAACCATATGGGTCTTCAATTCAATGTTTGAGACTGAGGATGGGTCTTTTGAAAAGTTTGAAGAACTCAGGAGGGCTGGTAAAGAACTTAAGTGTTCATCCTGAGTGTAGTCACAACCCAGTAACCTTTGAAGAGCACATGAGATAAACCTAGGATACGACACATAATGTAGCCTAGTTTTATTCAGTAGCTTGGTTACAAGATCACCATAAATGATCTCTCCAATGTCGACAGTGACCCCGTTCATTAGGCAATAGGCCATCCTCATTTGAACAGAATTAATCTGTTCAGTGGATGAATGGTTCCCATGAGAACCTGAATCACAAAAGTGAACAGGATCTTCCAAGCCATGGGAAAAGAGCTCTTGGTGACAGGGGACTTGTCCAAATATTTTGGATCCAAAGCAATTTTTTCTAACCCTGATTTGACATCACTTGGGTCAGGGTGTGCAACATATTTTCCATTGTTATAATCAAGTCATGTTGCTGAGCAAAAAGTTTTGAAATCCAGGACAAATTTTCTTTTCCCATTTAAAACAGAGAAGCTGATGAGAAATTCCTTGAGGGGCCTGAGTTCGTTCTCATCAGCACTGGGTGTCGGGTCAATGGCCTGAGCAGTACACCAGAACTCCCTGAGGAGGTGGTGATACTGAAAGTAGGGTGTTGATGTGAAGGTATTTTTCAAGGGACAGTTGTACAAAAATTTTATTATTTCCTTGTAGGCAGGAACATTGGTTGGGTGATTAAAATTGCCTACAACATTGTTTGTTTTAAATTGTACATCAGCCAGAGTCATTTTTGCCCATTGAGGTGCAAGCATGATTCCTTGGTCTTCTGCCATTTTTTAGGTCAAGAAAAGGTTTTGAAAGTTTTTATGGCAGAATATCACACCTCAGATGATTCACAAGTTAAGTCTAACTTGTTGTGAAACGTGTGATATTGTTATCAAGATGTTTGCAAATAGGAAGGATTTCTTGTTGCAAATTTCTTAACCAAGAAAAGATGTTTTGAAAATCCCTTTTGTTTTTGTAAAGATTACACACAGCTTTGCAATGGAGAAATTTTTGCAGAGTTTCTTTAAGAAATTTTGTGTGTGTGTTTTGTGATTTTGGAAAGGGTATTTATAGAGGGTGAGGAATGCCATTGGTCAGAAATTTTGAAAATCAAAATGAAGAACCGTTTTGGGATCCGCATTAAATGCCACCACTCCACATACCCAAGTTTTTCGCAACTGTCGAGGTAAACAGTGCAAAGGGCCTGCAATATGCACTTTTGCAGACATGATGTCACAAAAATATCAAGTGATATTATTTGTGAGGGAAGGCATTAAATGCCAAGTGGGATGTTGATGTGTAAGTGGGGGCTCAGGTATGGATGCCAGTAAGGCAGAGACATATATTCATATATTAAATAGAAAATTCAGTTACCAACCTAGGACATTTACTAACTAGATACTTGAAGCATTTAGTTATGCATTGAATTGCATTAGTATCATGTCCTGAGCCCCCCTGAATGAGAATTCATTCAGTGTGAATTATTTTGGGTAAGGAGACCAGTGAGTTACAATCTCATGGTGAGAAGCTCCTTGTGAGTGATTTTGGTGATGTTGAAGGGTTTTACTGAGGAAGGTTGATTATCAGGGGATAAGAATATACACCATGTAAGATATTTCAATCAGTGATCTGATTATCAATGTCTAACATGCCTAATTCTGCTTTCAGCCTCGTGAAAGTAGGTTCATCCAAAGGTTTAGTGAAGATATCAGCTAGCTGATACTCAGTGAGAATGAAGTGTAATTCAATATCACCTTTCATGATGTGATCCCTGATAAAATGATATCTGATATCAATGTGTTTTGTTCTTTGATGAAGCACTGGGTTGTTTGATATGGCAATTGCACTTGTGTTATCACAAAAGATGGGTACCATTTTGTAATGAATACCATAGTCACTGAGTTGACTTTTCATCCATAACACATTTGCACAACAGCCAGCAGCAGAAACATATTCAGTTTCTGCTGAGGACATTGCAACAGATTGTTGCTTTTTGGCACTCCAACAGACTAGCTTTCCTCCAAGAAATTGGCAGGACCCTGAAGTACTCTTCCTATCCATGTTGCATCCAGCATAATCAGAGTCTGAGTAACCTTTGAAATCAAACCCTGAACATTTGGGATAATAGAGTCCAAGACTGGAAGTACCTTTAAGATATCTCAGTATCCTTTTGACAGCAGTGAGATGAGATTCCTTTGGTTCAGACTGATATCTTGCACATAAGCACACTGAGAATTGAATATCCAGTCTTGAGGCAAGAAGATACATCAGTGACCTAATCATACCTCTGTATAGAGTAGGATTAACTGGTTTTCCAGCAAGGTCAGGCCCTAAATTGTTGGGAGGTACCATTGGGGTTTTTACTGAGGCACAGTCACTGAGGTCATATTTTTTAAGTAGGTTCCTAGTATACTTTTCTTGACTGATGGAAATTCCTTTCTCAGTTTGTTTGATTTGTAGTCCAAGAAAATAAGTAAGTTCTCCCATCATACTCATTTCAAATTTCTTTGTCATCAGCTTTTCAAACTGTTTACAAAGTTTGTAACTTGTTGAGCCAAATATGATGTCATCCACATATACTTGGACTAGAATCACATCCTCGTTTGTCCTATAGGTGAAAAAATTATTGTCAATTTTGCCTCTGACAAAGTTTTTTTGTATCAGGAAGGCTGAAAGAGTTTCATACCATGCCCTGGGAGCTTGTTTTAGTCCATAAAGAGCTTTGTTAAGCTTGTAGACATGGTTTGGAAACTTACTGCTTTCAAAGCCAGGTGGTTGTTGCACATGTACATCTTCTTTAATGGTACCATTTAGGAATGCACTCTTTACATCCATTTGGTAGACTTTAAAGTTCATGTATGTTGCCTATGCAAGAAAGATCCTGATGGCTTCCATTCTTGCAACAGGTGCAAAGGTTTCCTCATAGTCAATACCCTCTTGTTGATTATATCCTTTTGCAACAAGTCTTGCTTTGTTTTTGACTACTGTTCCTGACTCATCTGTCTTGATTTTGAAGACCCATTTCATTCCTATGATAAACACTCCCTGAGGACATTCAACTAAGGTCATGACATTATTTCTATCAAATTGTTCTAACTCATCTCTCATGGCCTGAACCCAACTCTCATATTTAAAGGCTTCTTTCACATTTTTTGGTTCTATTTCTGAGATAAAGTCAACATAGAGGCATACATTGGCTGAAGTCGCCTTGAGTTTGGCAGCCATGCTCCTTGTAAGCATGCCTTCTGAAGGTTCACCAATGATGTTAACAAGTTCAATTGTTTTGGACTTGGTCCAGCTATCCTGAGGTCTAGGATAGGAATTGGAACTTGTAGAGGCCTGATGTATACTTGGAGTGGGTTCAGATATGGGTGCCTGAGGTGCTACAAGATTGAGATTTTCAACAACCTCAGTATGGTTAACTTGTGTTGTGGTATCCTGAACAATAGGTTCACTGGTGGTGGTCTCATTGGGGACTGGTTGAGTTTCTATGAACTCACTGATGGTGGGTTGAGGTAGGTTGTGTGGATTGATGTAGTAAGAGACATCAGCATCAGCTTGATATTGTGTGGAGAGATTACTCTCAGGATGAAACACATCAGGAGGATATCTTGATGAGTTATCAATACCAATTTCTTCCACAATGGAATTTGAGAATCTAACAGCTTCAGTACTCTCATCAAAAGTGACATGGAAGGTTTCCTCAGTCTGTTGTCTCCTGGTGTTGAATACCCTAAAGGCTTTTGAGACAAGGGAGTACCCTAGAAAGTATCCATCATCAGCTTTTGCATCAAACTTTCCAAGATGGTCCTTATGATTATGGATAAGCACAGGACATCCAAACACATGGAAGTAGCTGATATCTGGAATCCTTCCTTTAAACAACTCATAGGGAGTTTTGTTATGTCTCTTCACAATAATGGACCTGTTTTGTGTATAGCAGGCTGTTTTTACTGCCTCAGTCCAAAAATGTTTGGAGAGAGCAGATCCATTAAGCATTGTTCTAGCAGCCTCAATGAGTTCTGTTTTTTCTTTCAGCAACTCTATTTTGTTCAGGGATGTAAGGAGAGGTAAAGTTTTGAGAGATACCCTTCTCATCACAGAAACATTCAAGGTCATTGTTTTTGAATTCAGTTCCATTATCAGTCCTGATTTGTTTGACCCTGATGTCATTTTGGTTTTCAATCTTCCTGATGAAGGACATGATTGTTTCAACAGCCTGACTCTTTTTGGTCAGAAAATATACCCAAGTGTATCTTGAGTATTCATCTACTATGACCGGAGTGTACTTCTCATGATGAATAGCCATTGGATTGATGGGTCCAAAGAGATCCATGTGAGCTAGGTGCTAGCATTTGGTAATAGAGGAATTTTGTTTGGTTTTAAAGGATGCCCTATGGTGTTTACCTTTTTCACAAGCAGGGCAGGGTTTATCTTTTGTGAACACAAGTGATGGTAAGCCAAGGACTTTGTTTTGTTTGGCTAGGTTGTTTATGTCTTTAAAGTTCAGGTGGGATAGTCTTTTATGCCAAAGCCAGTTGAGGGTTTCAGTGGCTTTAGCAAAAAGACATGTTCCATTCTGAGTGAGTGAGGACATATCCAAGACATAGACATCCTGCCTCCTTGGTGCAATAAGAACAACTTCTTTGTTTGCATTAAAAATAGTACCTTGCTTATCATCAAACTGAACTATGTATTTTGCATCACATAGTTGACTAACACTGATCAAGTTATATTTAAGACCATTAACATAAGCTATTCTTGTAAAAACTATTCCACTATAGTTTACTGAACCATAACCTTCAGTGAGACAAGATGAATTATCAGCAAATACCACCTTAGGTCCTGGTTCTTCTACATATTTGTGCAGATATTCCTTCACGTCAGTCATGCTTCTTGAGCATCTACTATCAAGATGCCAAACAGGATCTCTGGCATGTCTCTGCACAAATGTAAACTGAGTTAGTTTTTCTTGTGAACCCACTTTCTGGTGGGCTTGGCTTTAATGGCCTTTTTGAACTGGGATATTGATCCATGATCAGTGGTGGTGTAAATGTTGCTTCCACAGATACTGCATCTGGGTGAAGGGGTAGTTTGATGGGTTGGTTTAGAATTTCCTCTTCTAGACTGAATAACATGTTCATGTCCTGAACTGTCATGAGTAGGATCTCCACAGATATCACAACATGGATACATCAAACAATCATCAGGGAGATGATCATTGAATCCACAGTGGATGCAGGGTGTGAAAGGTTTAGCTTTCTGCCTTATCCGTTTGGAGCCTGAGGCCTAGTTATGAGGTTGAGCATTGTGGTAGGATACAACACTTGATGAAAATGTGTAAGATAGATGATCGGAGGTTCTATGATCATCCTTTTTGCATATCATGCAAAAGAGGATTCTATAACAGTCATCAGTGGTATGTGTTGTATAACTACACAATTCACATCTCATTTTTGGTTTAGATGTTGCCTTAGATTTGGCAGAACTTGAGGAAGCTGGTTTAATTTCCTTTTCCAAGGGTTGGGTTTTCTTCTCAGATGATTCAATTTTTTCACTCAACTTTCTAACAAGTTCAGCCAACTGATCAAATTTAGAATCAGGGCTGTCAGTGATAACCTCATTTGAGACTGAGGTTGTGGAGTCATCATTTGTGGTAGAGACTTCAGTGAGTGGTCTTTTCAGGATAGTTATTCCTAAACCAACTTTCTCTCTTGGAGAGTGTTGAGTATACACCAAAGGTGTTAGCTCAGAGCTAGGTTCAGCTCCCTAAAGAATTTTCAGCGATGGGAGTGGACTCTGTGATATAGGTTCAGACTCATGAATGGACTCAGGGAGACAAGACTCATCAGTGACACCAAGCATATTTTTGATGGCCTGACTTTCAGGTTCCAAAATTTTACCAGTGTTAAAGTTTGGCAGTTTGCTATCTGGGTTGACTCTTTCAATCCAGTCACTGGGTTTTGGTGCCATTTCCGTATTAAAGGATATGCCTGAAGGCAGAAATGCCTTTTCACCATGATTCTCACAAGAGGATTCAGTGGTTTGATCTTCACCAATAATGGTTTTCTTGAGACTCACTAAGTCAAAAACTCTAGGGTTTTTCTGAGTCCACTTATATATCACAGCCTTTTCTTTCTTAAGTTCTTCTTGAAGAGCCTGATTTTGTTTTACAAGTTCAGTGTTTTGAATTTGAAGTGTGACAGCCTCAAGTTTAGCTTGTTTTAAAACCAGTAATTCATCTCGACACTTATTTAATTCAAAAGTTAACTTGTTGAATTTAGAAAACAAATTTTGCCTTTGCTCTTCAACGAACTTAAGATCTACATTTAAGCCGTTTAAAAAGGATTGACAATCAGCATCATCATCCATAGATAACAAAATGTTTACCTTTTTCATGGTGATGTTGACCCATTCTCCATTTCTAGCATGGCTTTTTCCAACAGCCATCTTGTTGTCATCAGAAAGTGCCATCAGTGCACTGACCCTTACTTCATCATCAGAGGATACATCTTCCTCATCCAAATCATAAGCCTCAGCAACAAGCACCTTGTTTTTGCCTTGAGCAGGTTTGGTAGGTGCAGTCTGAGGAACTGAGGGAGTTGTCTCAAGGAGAGCAAGTTTAGCTTTTGCTTTTCTGTATATAGATTCAAAATCCTTTTGAATGTTTGCATTTTGAAAGTGTTGAGTGGATTGAAGAATTTTTGGTTGAAACTTGCTAGTTCCTGAGGAAGAATTACTACCAGAAGGTTTGTAAGAAGGATCTGAGGTTGTTTTTGAAAAACAGTCTTTAGCAAAGTAACCCTTTTTGCCACAGTTGAAACATTCAGTGGAATCATTTGCCTTAGCTTTTTGTGAATTGAACTTGTTTCTTTTAATAAAACGTTTTGAGTTTGCTAAAAGAGCCCTTTCTTGAAATTCAACTTGAAGATCATTGAGGTACTCATCACTGGTTCTCATATCAACCTCATCATCAGAGTCATCTTGAAAATCCTGCACAACACCATTAGAATAGAAGGCAGTGGATATGGGTGAGACAGTCAGGGCCTTTTTGTTTTCTTGAGCCTTTTCAGGGTATCGCCTTGCGATTAAGTTGTCTTCATAGACAAACTTCCCATATATTTGAGGCAACTCAAGATTCTGAATGTGATTAGCATTTCTAAGACCCTGAGAGAAGTTTAACCACTTCTCAGGGAGACTATTGACAAAGCCAACATTGATCTCAAGCTTAGACAGTACTACACCATCATTTAAAAGCTCATTGAGCAAGGTTTTGTATCGGGTATAGGTCTGAGAGAGACTTTCAGATTCTTTGGCCCTGAAAGTGTTATACTCAAGTTTCAGGTCCATGATCCTGTTTTCCTTCGTATCTGAGGGACCTTCAAAGCTATGAACCAAGTCAAGCCAAGTTTTTTTGGCTGTAGGACAGTTAATGACTGATTCCATTGTATCGTCAGGGAGACACGATATAATAATGCTTTTTAGGCGTTGGTCCTGATTGACCACCCTTCTCTCATCAGGAGTCCATTGTGCTTCAGGTTTAGGTAAACCTTCAACAGTCGTTGGGACAAAGGGACCTTCATTGATACACTTGATATAGTATGGTTCCATACCAGTCAAGTAGCAAAGCATACGCTTTTTCCACTTGCTAAATTTCCCAGCTTCTAGTCTAGGAGCGACAGCTGAATAGCTACCTCCCTTTTTGTCAACTAGCTGGGGTACATCGCTATCATCCATGGTGGGATCTTTTGATTTTAAAAACTGAGCACTCTTTTGTATGAAAGATTTTGAAAGTTTTACAAATCAGAGGCTCTGATACCACTTGTTGAACCCTTTTACTTAGTTACGGTTAACTACAAAGTTAATCTAACCAAGTTCCATGGTATAGCAACATGTTGATTAATTATAAAAGCAAATAAACGTAAAAGATAAGACACAAAGTTTTTCAACGTTTAATTATTTATTAAAAATTAGTCAAAAGACTTGGGATTGAAATGACAAGTATGGTGTACTCCTCACTAAACCCAAACTAAGTTTGAGTGACAACTAAGATCCTGCTGAGCTAACTCAGGGATTGTGTTGTTCTTTGGAGAGAGTAAAGATTTGGTTTGTGAATGTCTAAGCATTAAGTGCACAAACATAATCTTTACCTCTCACTTATTCTCTATTTATACACAAGTAATTTCTAACACTAACCTAATGGACAAAGACTACAAGACAATATTACATCATCCTACATTGGACAAAATACATAGGTATTTTGTCCCTGTTACAAATGGCTATAAGTAGTAAAGGACAAGGATACTTTCCGGTCTTCAGTATTGACACACTTCATGGTATTATGCTCATTTAGGGAAAGTTGACCTTTGCATGATAAGGACCATCCCTTATCCATTCAAACTTATCCCGCTTAATCCCGCCTTTACTTCAGTCTTCTTATCTTCAGTCTTTGTTCACTCAGTGATCTTAGTTGGTGAGGAGTCATGGAACTCAGTGAGTTATTGTCATCCCTCACTGAGTCCATCATCCTCTTCTTTGGCTCAGGTATCATTCACTGAGAACCGCCTCACTGAATGGTGAACATTTCTTCATAGATTCGCCCTGAGCGTCTTGAGGATGACTCACTGAACAACTATGCATTCAGTGACTTGTTTGGTGTTCTCGGTTATGAAACACTTAGGATATTTTATGTTCAAATCCTGGATCAAGGAGTTTGGGTTTTAACAGACCCAACAAATATCTCTACTTATAAAGTATGAAAAAGCTAAACGTGTAACCAAATAACGCAAAATATAATCACATGGTACCCGTCGCCGCATTTCGCGGGTACCGTTCTAGTGAATAATAATGTATATGAGTCATTGATATATGTATAATCTCGTGTTCACCTGAATGTGACAACAACATGTGCCTTATTTAGATATCTAAAATGCAATGAACATACAAATTTTGGTTATTATGATTAATTGAATTTATATATGATGACAATAATACAAATAACAACAATAATTATAATAGTAACTTTTTATTTTTTTATTATTTTTTTTTTAATTTTTTTTAAGAAAGTATAGAGTATAAGGATTTGTTTTATAAGTTTACTTAAAGTTATGGAAACTGAGAATTTTACATTTAAGTTGATAAAGCTAAACTTAAGATCAGATGCTTTTATAAAGTTATGTGCTTGAAAGTAAATTATGCTAGACTTATAAACATGTAACGTTATTTTATATTCAACCCCCCCTCCCCCGTCTTCAACCTTTTTTTTTTTTTTTTTTTTTTTTTTTTAAATCTGCATTTGATAGTCATTTTAAATAAAAGATTTAGTTTTCCTAAAATACATTTTCCTTTATCATATAAGAATTTTAGTTTTCTCAAAACTTCTTGTTAGTAGATAAAAACTATAAATGAGTTAAACTATCAAGAAACTTTTTTTTTTTGTTTTTTTTGTTTTTCCTAATACTTGTGCCTACGAATATTCTTAATTGTATGTGCAGTGATTAAGAGCGAGAAAGTGAGTTAAATTTTTCATTATGTGAATTTTAGACATACGGCTTTTAGAAGATTTTTAAAATTGTTTTCAGAGGATATAAGCATTACTTAAATATTAATAGTAGAAAGATCAAACCCAGGAGTGATGGGGCGTGCAAATTCACAGAGAGAGCGATGAATCACACAAAGAGAGCTGCTGTTAGTGTTGATGCTTTCATCAAACTCAAATTCAAAGGTAGTTATAATACCAAATATTTCTTGAAAAACCCTAACCATTTCTCAGTAGGTATAGGATTAGGTCCTCACAAAACTCTCTTAGCTTCCCCAATTCACTCGAATTCTTGCTTAAATGTTGCTCCTCTTGAATCTGAATCTTCACCTAACAAGATTACCACTTTGGGTAAAGCGTTACGTCTCTTTGATAAACTGACAAGTGACAAAGCAACAGCCTCTTCCTTGTGGTATTGAGTTTAATCAGGTTTTAGAATTTCTTACCAAAATGAAACATTATCCTACTTCACTTGATAGTTTCAAACAATTATGTTCCCTTGGTGTTACTCTTGATAATTACACCATCAACATTGTCATCAATTGTTGTTGCCAACTCTATCGTACCAATGAAGGCTTTTCTGTCTTAGGCTAGAACTTAAAGCGATCATGTACTAGTTGTATTCCTGATGTGCACACTTTTAGTATACTCTTAGATGGGCTCATCCTCGAAGATAAGATTCTTGAGGCACATACATCTTTCACCAAATTGATCCAACACAAACTTTGTGAACCTGATACACTTCTATACAATAAAATTATTGGAGGGATTTGTAGTTTCCATATACATGATGTCGGTTTTCCTGACCAACCGAGTGTGCTTAAAGATTTTTCCTACTTTCATAAAAAGCAAGATGATCTTCGTTCGGCAAAGACAATGATGAAGAATGCTGGTAATGTTTTCAGAGAGATGATTTCCCGGCAAGATATCTCACCGGATGTCGTCACTTACAACTCATTGCTTTCTAGCCTTTGTAAGTTACATTGTTGGCGGGAAGCCTCTGTGCTGCTATAAGAAATGCTAGATAAAAATATTTCTCACTCTAAATGTGCAATGTAATATATTACTAACTGCATTATGCAATGAAGGCAAGATCGACGCAGCTAACCTTGTTCTCTACTTCATGCATAACGATATTTCTCCAGACATTGTAACATACAATTCAGTTATAGAGGCTTACTGTTCGCTCGGCAATATCACCATAGCATTGTCATTTTTTGACATAATGGTGTCAAGTGATGTCGTCCCTGATGTCGCTACTTATAATATCAGTTTGTTAAATGGGTGTTGTAAGAATGACAAGATGGATGACGCCATGCTTCTTTATCATGAAATGAATGAAAAAGGGTTAAAACCCAATTATCTCACCTGCATCATCATGCTATTGAGGTTGTTCTCCGCTGCATGTTTTGGAGATGCATGCAAACTTTTTGATGAGATGCGTGCGCAAGGATATATGCTTGATCTATCGACTTATCATGTTCTTTTAATGATTCTTGGTTTAAAGCAGCGAATCGATTTGGCGCTCTCATTGTTTCGTTTGGTGGGTGATAGTGAGCTGAATATATGCTAATATTTCTGTGTACAATGAGCTTATTGATGGTGCAATCCAATCTGAGAAGTTTGATATTGCATGGCATCTTTTGAATGAGCTAAATGTCAAAGGTATGAAACCTGATAACCGCACATATACTGCGATGATTCGGCTTTTTCTACTATAGGTATTCTAGATGGTGTGAAAAAGATGTTTTCTGAAATGGAATAGAGTGATTACAAGCCAAATAGTAATAACTACGACAATGATCTTCTTGAAAGGCACCTGCTGAAAAAGCAATATGATGATGTAGAGATGCTTTTACACAAAATGGCTGAAAGAGTTTTCCATCTCAATGTTACAACATGGATGTTGCTACATCAATTAATAGCAGCCGGATCACTAAATACCACTATGCTTAAGTTTTTTCGTAAGTTTGACCCAACAGTATGTTAAATTTGATTGGTACGCTTGGACCTAAAGAGCAGATGGACTTCTTTTGTTTTTCTTATAATCTATATTACCTACGAGATGTTGAAAATACAACTGTCTCTTTATGTTTTCTAATTGATTGTATCTGCTGGTAAGAGTTTCATATGTATGATGTTGGTGTCAATCGAAGCTTATTCTATATGTGCACTTTTGTAAACTAAACCTTGTACCAAGGCTTTTGAATTTATGAACCAATTGTCTTTTATCAATCTGCTTTATATCTTATGAATATCAATGGTATAATATAGCCATTGTGTTATCTAGTTTGATGAGTTGAGAAGCAGCTTTGATTATGATACCAACCGAGTAGGAAGTAAGGCTGAACATCATGCTTTGTTAAAATCTAGATGGTGGACATTTCACTAAGGTTGAATAGTTATAAAAATTGTGACAGAACCTGCAATAAAATAGATTTTTGGAAACTTGGAAATTGATCTTTGGAAATGGCATATGTCAACGTGAAAATGACCATCAGAGTTAGATATGAATTAAAGGTTTATTAAAACACTAAGGCCATTAGAGGCTGGGGAGTGGTAACACGTTAATATCTCATTTTTTTGTCATCTCAGTGCCACATCATTTCAACACCAAATAAAATACAGTAACATCAAAAAGCATCCGGTAGAGCTGGCACAACCCTTAAATACGTTAGTTACCTTGTCTTGTTTAAATACAGATAAATCTAACTGAATCACGTTTTTTTTTAATATTAGAAATAAAAATCTCTCGACAACCCCCTGTTCAAAATTCTTTACTCAAGTAATCACGTTAAATTTGAATTTCGGGACGAAATTCAGAATGACATATGGGTACTGTAAAACCTCGCAAAAATCTATATAATTAACAACGTTTAATTATATATTAATCTCCGTCATTTATTTTAATCACCATTTTTACGGAAAAATTTAAAATTTTCTTTATTATATTATTTTGACACGAAAACATTTCACAAAAATTACCAAACGACGAAACAAGTTCTCGACACGTTTAACGAAACTTAAAATTCACTAAATCTAATTACTTCTTAATTAATCTCATTGGGCCTTAATAAAATTTCAGCCCAAATCCAATCCCTCGTTACTGTTCCAGCCCAATCCCAACTTTCCATTTTATTTTCATTCCCAGTCGACCCAGACCCCTCCAAAACGCCTTTGTATTTTTTGATTTCTAAACACAACATGTATATATTTTTATATCTCCTAATTGTCTACCCGCCAAAGAATTAGGACGCCAAATTTTAGCTTCAAAGACGAACGTTTGATACGTTTAATAGAGGCAAAGTGTTTGGCCAAAATCCAACCCATTCGACACATGTAAAAATTCCAAACTCATCCGTTTTAATCCCGGTTTGTTTCTAAATGATTCTAATAATATTTCAAGCATCGTTTCATGATTTATACTGAGTTTCATCAGCTATGGATCAAGTTCTATTCAATTTTACAATTCATGTACATGTATATATGTTAGTCGACATATATATATATATACACAAAGCAAAAACCAATTTTGCTATCTTCTCCTCCCTTTCTCAAAGTCTTGTAAATGTCAGAGATATCTCTTGGGAGCCCTTCATTCAGTGACAATATAGTACCACTTTGACATTTGTTTTTCTTTCTTTTCTCGTTTCTCTCTATGTCGACATCCAAGGACCAACACTCCAAGAAATACATATATATACTCCCTTCGTTACACACCTACATGAAAACTATTTTTTTTTTCCTTTTTCCTTTCTGCCATGCGAAGGCAATCCAAAGACACAAATGCACTTCCATTTCATACGTACCAATACCCACATGCAAACCAAAAATACTTTCCCTTGTTTTGTTTCTGTTGTACGAGAGAAAGAAGAAGAAACCATGCAAGTGAAACTTAGATATACCACACTAAATAAAACATCACGAACAAAATATTATTTCGTCTCCTGTGGACAGCCAATGAGAAAGGGAGCCAAGCAGAAGGAGTTCTAGTACAAGTTCTAGGAAGATCGGTGTTATATATGACGAGTGGGTGGTCTCGAAACAGTTGGTATCACCTTGGAGTTGTTCTCGTTCGTCCCTCGTCCCATTCGTCTCTCCACCATTCGTGGTGTTGTAAGTCCGTATTGATCATCTCTAATTCATCTCGTACGTTATTTTATTATCCATGCATCACATATATTTTTCGAACGTATATATATACTTTGCTTATTTTTCTACGTACACCCTCACGTATAGAACACGACAAGTGACTAGCCTCTATCTTGGAAGTCCTAGGAGTCACGATACACACTCACTTCACGTTTATTTCTAAGTTACATGCATCATTCAACACTATTTTAGAACCTTGCTTAATCGGTACAAAAACTCTAAATACTTAGAAATATTTCTAAGTCTTTTCATATATAAAAACGTCCCATAAAACAATCGTGTATCTTGAAATTTTACTTAACGAGCATAATATATTTTTACACCATCTAATAGACACCATGACTAGCTACAACTTTCGTATAAATAACATGTAAAAATAACCACGTCTCGACACTCTAAATCGACCAAAGTGAATTGCAAAACTCGTATATACCATAAACAACTTAGAATTTTTCTAAGTCTTTTTACCCATAAAGTAGTTTCATATCGTGACCAAAAGGACCCTTTAAAACTCAATTCGACTTAACATGCATACAATATTTTTACACAACCTATTTCTCCTTGCTACAAGCTACAAGTTTCGTGTTTATACTTTGTAATAATAAGCTCGTTTAGACCCTTTAAATTGGCCAAAGTAAAATACAAAAACTCATTTTCAAAACTAATTATAAAAGGCTTAATGGACTGAAAAGCCCAATAAGCTGAAAATAAGCACTCCGTATAAGCTGGACCAAAAAGCTATTTTGATATGATTTTATAACATTAAAAATGAGTCTAGGGATAAGCCCAACTTGTCTCAACGCTCACGGATCATTAAACGCTAACGGGCCTTTAATTTAGCTCGTTAAAGCCCATTTATTGAAAAATAAGCTATTTTTGCAAATAAGCAGTTGAAATAAGTTTTAATAAGCTTCAATAAGCTCCAGAAAATTTAATATAATTTTTCCCATAATTTTTGAACGTTTGGACTAAAAATGTAACGCGACGACACCTAAAAGGACTAAAACTGCCAAACCTTAAAAACTTGGACTAAAACTGTCAAAACAGAAAGTTTAGGATAAAACTTGATATTATTTAATATTCCAAGCTTAGAATGATATATTGGACATGTAGTGGACTATAATTGTAAACTATATATAAAAAGGACTAACGGTGTAACGCTAATGCCGTTAGTATAAAAAGTGTAAAAATTGGAAAAGAACAAGGACTAAACATAATCTATTTGACATTCTTATTTTATTTTATATTTTACGTCAACCATCACGTCATATGCATTTTTACTACGTTGTATTTATATATTATTTATTTTTACGTTAATAATATATATAATGATATTTCAAAAGTTAATATTTTTACTTACGTTTAAAAAGATAAAACTTCGATGGATAATTTAAATAAAGTATTTTATCATATCATGCATGGCATAATAATTACACTGCACATCATCTTTTCGTCATAACGAATAATTATTATTCGTTATTCGTTCGTATTTACCAAATAGTATTTGGTCAAATTCTCAAATAAATTTATTTATCAGGTTCCGTATCAAAGACGTTTCCATAATCATTCTCATAATCTCATCCTACTCTACTTTTCATCATTTTCGTATCAATCCAGGTGAGTCATAGCCCCATTTCCAATAATTGTTTTAAACTCATTTGGGGAGATACATGCTTACATATACTTTGATAAATTGATAAGTATATGAAATAAAATACATGATTCAAATCAATTTCTTAATTGATATTTATTTAATATGATTTGTGATGTGATATATATACAATACTTGACGAAATACTTAATTGAAATACTGATACTCATATGATAATGCTTCCAATTTGATTATTGTGGTATGTGATATATATAGTTTACTGATGAATTACTTGACTGAAATACTGATACTCATATGATAATGTTTCCAATTCAATTATTGTGGTATGTGATATACATGTGTTACTGGCGAAATACTTAAACTGAATTACTGATACTCAAACGATAATATTCCCAAACTGATTATTGTGGTATGATACTTGATTACTTGATGTTATTCTGAATGATCCCATTATTACCTTGATATTGCCTAAGTTACCTTATCGCCATAAAGTCCCTCAATCATGAGTCATTAATCACTGTTAAGTGAGCGCGATTATAGTGAACAGATTCGAAACCTGTTAAGGATTGACCTCCTGTCCCACTAATACTTGACGGAATGCCATTTGCAAATGGTTAGTCGTATTAGTCGTGATACACTATATTCGTAGACAAATAGGAATTGGCAAACCACCTATTATTAGAGGGCAAAATTTATCATTGATTTGATAAAACACCTCTTTTGGTTAAGCTTGTGTGTCATGAGGCTTGGGGCAATATCTATAAGGAAATGTATGTTTTCAACATATATTTAGATACAGCTGTATAGGAATTTGACCATACTTGAATTGTATATCTGATTAAATTAGCATCATGAATTTCCAGCTCATGTTAGGATTATTGATTCCTTACTTGAATTTGAGTGATTATTTATATGATTTATCTGTGATTATAGACAATATTATTCAATACTTGTTCCATTACTGTTTGTATTTATCATTTCCAAATATTCTTGAAATCTATCAAAATAAATGGTTTTTCATAAAACTCTATGAACTCACCAACCTTTGTGTTGACACTTTTAAGCATGTGTATCTCAGGTAATTTAACGGAACAGGACAAGACACGGAGTGGGCATTTATTACTCTGATAAATTAAAATGGTGTAAAAATCAAATATGTCATTCTTTCAAGCCTTTACATCTTTTAAAATGATTTTTAAATCAAATGATTCATCTTTTTATCAAAAATATTATTTGAATGACAAATAACTTTCAAAACGCTTCTTTTAAGCCGTTTTATGAGATTATAACTTCGATCCTCCCCGTAACACCCAAATTACTTTTCCGCTGCGACAAACTTAAATTTGGGGGTGTTACAGATTGGCATCAGAGATACAGTTATAGATAATTAAATGTTTTCAAACATTAAAACTATAACTACATTTTCAAAATAATGATTTTACACCATAACATTTTATGCCCTCCGTGTCTGCAGACTGCCGTGCTCAATACCTTATTTGTTGAGATTATCTTACATGTTTAGAAATTACTCTTACACAATAATTATTTCATCTGTACTGTTATATTTTTAACATACAAAATTCTCATAAAATATTATTCTCGGTTACTACTATAGCATGTCTTCAGGAACTCCCGTGAATATCAAAACTACTCTCCATAATACTAATAATTCACCTATCAATCAAAATTCTCCGAATACTGAAGATCCTTACGTACGAATATCACAATCCCAGCCGGATATAGAACTCACTCAGAAGATTACTTCCATCGTCACCTATTCGTTCACCCTTACGTCAAAAACTCAGAAGAGCTACCGAATCATATGAAGATTTGATTGGTGGTCAAGCAGCATTCGAAGTTGGACGAAGTTCAAGCCAAGAGATGCCGTAGAAGAACGTTGAGCCAAATTCTCCATTACCTTATACTTCAGATTCCTCAATACCAGATATTTCCAAATTCTCTACTTCCTGACGCTCCAAATTTCTCGATACAATACGTCTCAAACGATGTATCTTCACTCAATTTCCCTGAACAGAAAGTTGTACCCACTAAACCAAAAAGTTTTTGGTTAGTGATGACAGATTTCCTAATAATTCCGAAACTCTCAAAACTTGTAACCAACCTTTAATAAAAATCTCCTTTCGTTATAACCCTCTGTTGTTAATAAATTCTTTCCTTCATGAAAAATCTCACCGTTTGTTACTCTCTTTGGTAGACAAATGACTCCCCTCATATCAATGAAGTATTAATAAAAGATCTTGTATCGTTTGTGTTAATACAAATATCGCCTAAAAACGTTATTTATATTTTACGATCTTTGCTAAGTTTTGTTAATGACAAAGTATGAAGTTTAGCTATAAGTAAATCATCACTTTAAGTGTTTAAGTCTTGTTTAACTAAGGTTTACATTTCTTTTTAAACAAAACATTGTTTTTTATTTCTTAAATTAAAAAGTGTCTTGTCACATCACATTTATTTCTTTAAATAGTAATGTCACATCACATTTAGGGCAAGCTTTGTCCATATACATTTATGGTAAGAAAGAGTGTTTGACTAACCTTATGCTTGCTTAAAAGTCTTGTGTTTGACTAGGTTTAATGTGATGTGACTTTGTTTGGTTTGGGAGATTTATTGCAAAAACCAACTGCAGCCCTGACGGTACCCTGGGGGTACACGGGCGGAACCCATCTGAGGGTTCCGCCTGATCCGCCAGACCTACAGAATGGTTTGCTATAAATACTAAACTATTTGTTAGTTTTGGGTCATCACTTTAGGACATATTTTCACATACTCTCTCAACTAACTCAGTAACCTTTTGATTTGTGATTCTCTTATGTAGCAAGGGACTTCACAAGAACATTCAAGAAGTTACAAGCTTCAACTCTAAAGTTGCAAGTCTTGGTAGCTTGGTCATGTATAAGCTTTGATAGTTTATACTTCATGTGTGTCATGTATGTAGAAGTTATAGGTTAGTATTGTAGGCCTCAAAATACGTAGTGTGTTGGGAGTTGTTGTACCCTAGTAAAAGAACTAACGGGAGTGGTTGTACCCTTGGTAAAGAACTCGACATCTAGCTTTGTGTCGGTAAAAGTGTAAGCGACGAATGGGAGTGGTTGTACCCTTGTAAAAGAACTCGACATCTAGCTTTGTGTCGGTAAAAGTATAAGCGACGTGTAAGGTTTTCTCCGCTGGTGAAAGGAGCTTGTTGATTAGTGTTTATAACTCTCGAGTTGGAAACTCAGGGCGTGGATGTAGGGCAAGGAAAAAGAGTCCTTGTAGCCGAACCATGATAAACTATCGTGTTGTGGTTTGATTGTTTCTTTCTCTATCTTTGCTTATTATATGTTGTTGTTTAGTTAGAATTGTTGATCACATATAAAGCTTTTCAAAGAACCAAAACAAGTAATGTTGTTCTTATATCTTTAAACATAAGTAAAGCTTTTCAAAGAACTAAACAAACAAAGTTAGGATCATTACAAATAAAGCTTTTCAAAGTATGAAACAAGTTAAGATAGAATTGTTATCCACGTGTAAAGTCTTTTCAAAGAATCAAACATATTAAGTTGTGTTTATATCTTTAACCAAACGTCAAGTTCTCAAAGGTTATTTAAGCAAAATAAGAATCGAAAAAGCGGTAAACTATTCAACCCCCCTTCTAGTTTTCCACAATTGGCATCAGGAGCTACGTTACTCAAGATCTTTAAAATAGAATGTATTTTAAAACTTGGATCGATCCATGGATTTTGAAAATCTCAAAGAAGGGCAACCTATTCAAAACCCACCGCTATTTGAAAAAGAAAACTTACTTGAGTGGAAAAGTAATTTTGAAAACTATGTGAAATCAATTGATCAAGATCTTTGGCATACTAATTCTTTTGGTGATTTCAAACCAAAGAAAACAAGTTTTAGAAAACCAAGATAACTATCTTAAACTTGATAAAAATACTAAAGCTAAAACAATGATTTATAAAGCTTTAGTACCAAATATGAAAGAATGTATTTTTGTCAAATGGCTAATGATATTTGGAAAAATATGTTAAACTTTCATCAAAGAATATGTCAAGTCAAAGATGATCAATTTGATCTTACATATAAATTAGAAGTTTTAGAAAAACTAATTGATAGATACTTAGTAGAAGTTAATACATGTGCTACTAGTTTAAATGTTTTTAATGAAGCTACAAGTGAAGATGAGTACGTGTGTTTTGATGAACTTGCTTGCGTATCATGGAATGAAATGGATGTTGACGAAGACAATGATCCGATTGTTAATTGTCAATTTATTGAAACAACAAGCAAGGTGTTAGTGAAGATGATTACTCATGTCAAGCTCGTAGTGGAGTTGCTTGTGATTCATGGAATAACACGGATGAAGATGAAGCCAACCATCCGGTTTGTGATTCTAAACTAGATAAAACATCAAGCAAGGTACACTTTGAAACCAAACACTTTTGCTTTGACAAATTTATCCTAGAGTTTTCTAAACTAGAAAATGAGTCTAAAACGTTTATGCAACATGGACCTAAAAACTATCTTCAAGAAAGAGTCTTCAAAATCTTTTAAGAAAATCTTTGAAAAGGAAATCTTGTTAGAAGATAAAATGTCAAGAATTGAGAGTAATGTTGAAATTAATCTAGAATGTAAATTATGTCTAGATTACAAACATGAGATTAAAATGCAAAATGAGAAAGGAAAAATTATTAGTTAAATTTGATGAAAGCTCAAAATCTTTTGAAAGATTGTTGAGGAGTCAAAGGTTGTTTAAAGATAAAACCGGATTAGGATTTAACTCAAAAGCACCATTAACTAATAAAACAAAGCAAGTAAAATTTGTCTAACCTAGAAGAGAGATTTAGAGATAATTCTATCTCAAATAGAAACTCATGATAGAAGAATTAAGATTATCATGCTCTATGCTTTTATATGATTGTCTAACCTTCTTGGATACATGAGTAATTGAGTTTCAAAGCGTATCGTCAAACCAAGACTCTACGCGTTGTGTTTTTCCTCTTGATAGCATCTCTATGCAATTTAAAAGTACACATTACTTCAACTTGACTTTAATAGTCTCTTGCTTCTAGCATTATGTGTTATTAGTAATACTCTAAAAGTGTTTACTTGCTATTAGTAATAACTAGGATTAGATTCTATGCAACAAGGAAATTCGTCTTTAGTACTAGTAGGAGATATAAGGTGCTTTGGTTCTTTAACCATCAAGAGATAAACACGAGAAACTCTTGAGTGAGTCTCACTCAACTCTTGCTTACAAGTGAGCTAACTAAGAATTTCCTAAGTGTTAAAATGTCTAACACTTTTGTGATGCTTGCAAAACAAACCTTTGTTAAATAACATTCTCAAACACCATACTTTGAGTCTTAAATTGTGTTTTTCTTCAATCACTCCTTTATGATAATCTCACACAAAACACACAAGGTGAAATAAATCACATTAGCATATATTAGGATGAGTGAAAGAAAATAAGTTTTCAACATCTAGGATTTACACATCAAATGTGACACATAGTCTAATGATGTTGTACTTCTTGGACTTTTTAAAATAAATAGAGTTCATAGTGTCCTAAGTAAGAAAACCCAAAGAGTCGAGGAGTCGTTGAATATGACATTTAACGAGTGATCTCCTCCTTCTTTGATATCATCTTTGGTAGATGATAACTTAGTCGAAAGTCCAATGATGGCAAGACAAGCATGGAGTAAAAGTACAAAACAACATCTTCTCACCTTGAGTTAAACATTGAATCAAGCAAAATTGACATTAGCTATAAAACTTGATTTAGAGGTCATAGTTGTGTCTAAACAAATTCAACAAAAACAATTTTTTTTTAATTTAGAATAAAACAACTAATGAAACGAAATTGATATTTCAAAGTAATCAAGTGAGTATAGTGTTAATTTTTGAAAGACCTTTTGATAATAAAAGCAAGCCACAAAAGCAAGGGATTTTAACTTAAAGACATTCCTAGTTGCTCTCTTGTTCTCAATGGTTAAGTTATTGATGACTTATCGAGAATGAGATTAGTAAATCCGTAGGTAAAACTAAATGTAGAGAAATGTTTGGAAGACTACTTGTTCTCATAACAATTAGATCCAACATTATGTTTAGTTTTTGTCTATGTGCTCGTGTTAAAGAATATCCTAAAACAACTCTTTAGTTGAGCCTATCTGGATACATCATTAAGTACTACACAACTTAAATTATGGTCTCCCAAAAGAACGGGAATAGAAACCATAGTGTTTGACAAATGGAATTATGTCGGTAATAAGTTGATAAGAAAAGCACAAGTGGTACTTGCACTTTTATACTTACTTACCCAATGATTCTTCAAAACGCGTATGATTCTCAAATTAGTATCGAATGGAGAAGCACATCAACAAGCTCCGCTTGAACAAGCAAACTCGCATCAAAAACGGAATTCATCTTATCAACATTGTTATACCTTCAACAAAGGAAGCATCGACTTCAACAACAATTCAATCCATTATGTTCTTAATTGACATATTGTGATCCATCATCATCGTCTTGGTAAAAATGTTCATTGAGGAACATCTTAACTAAGAAAGTCTTATACGTTAACCATTCTATCAACGTTTTCACAAAACCTCTTGAATGAGAAGCATTCATCATCCCTAGGCTTAGTCAAGGACTCATAAGACCTAAAACCTTAGTTTTGAACATTAGGATAAAACAACAAAAATCAAGACAATTCCTTTTGAGTTTTCCCTACAGATCCCACGGCACCCTCAGACCATACGGGCGGAACCCACTTTTTGGTTCCGCTTGGTCCGCCAAATCTACATGATATTTTATTTTTAATTTCAAAACCAAACACCTCTTTACTCACAACTCCAACTTACCATCAGCCCATAAGATTTACAAAATGAGCAAAACTTCAAGCATATTCCTCATAACCTTTCATCACTCGAACCTCAAACAACCAATGTGAAATGAGAAACCGAGTTATCCTTTGTCATATCAATATCGAGTCATCCACCATTTCCATGCCCTCAAAGAAACCAAGAGTCAATATCATCTTCACCAATAACTCCACCTAGTCATCTTCACAAGAAGATTCCACAATGTAACCAAACAAGTGTGTCATCCCCACTATAACCTATCCTATTAAGATTAAACCACCTTTCATGATACATAAACCTATGTTCACCTTTGTGTCGCTCTTTGAAACAAAGGGCAATTGTCATATCCATACTCTCATTAACATATTTGTCTATGTCGTCAAAAGTCAAGTGAATTTCATTATGAAATGCGTCTCTTCCACTTTCTAGCAAGTGAAGAACACAAAGAAGATATCCCAGCTTTAAGTGTTATCAAACAATCACCACCTCATTTCACATATCCACTCTCGGTCGTCACCCATACTTTACCACCGTTCACCACATTGTTAAAACAAATGAAAAACGTCATTGAAACATCACTTGCATTACAAAACATTTTTAAGCATCAAAATGAGTCAAGTCAACCGCACCTCCACATTGTTTTCATATAGGCACACACTAGAACATACACATTACAATAGTCATTTACTTAAATGTGAAATTTTGATTTTCTAGGAATCATCATGCCTCCTCTAACTCACTACGACCACAAGGACACCATCAAGTACCTACCCAAACACCACAAAACCAAAGGTCTCACTCAAACTCAAATCATTGTCTTCAAAGCCTTAGAAAAACGATATGTCCCTAAGGGTAGAACCATTGATCCATCCTTCTTAGAAGGTACAAACCTATACACAGAATTTGCCACAATCAACTTTGAGTATCTCTTAGAAATCGACGAGCCTATTTGTTCTAGGTTCATTTTAGAATTATATGCATCCGTCACCCTCTCCAAGGATGAGTACGGTCGCATGTCTATTAACTTTAGGGCTAGTAGTCATTAATACTCCTTCACTCTCAACGAGTCTGCTCAAATCCTAGGTGTCTCAAACCATGGTACTTGCATCTACTCCGACTTGCACTCCCTCTCAACTCTTGACACACTCTTTGACCGCATCTATCCCTATGATACCCCTCTTGTGTCCAAAAATGAACTACGTGACCACCTCTTCATTAGGACCACCAACACTAGGAGAACTAGAACCGGAAATGAGGTCATCTAGGACCCATATGGTATGGAATTCAATGAACTCAAGCCCCAATTAAAGGAATGGGAAGAACTCCTTAGAACCAATGAAATTAGCACCATAGGAAACCGGGATCACATCAATGTTTGTCTTAGCTACATGCTCTATAGCATTTCCACCGGTCAACCTTTTAACTTAGCCTATTACCTCGCCAAAAGAATGGTCGACATACCTTTGGTAGGAACAACCGCTCTTCCTTATGGAATGCTTCTCACCCGCCTCTTTAGAACAATCTCACCCATTCCTCCTAACGATAATGGAATGTGCCTTGACTATTCTCTCATTCCTCACATCTTCGTTCCTCTAAATGATAAACAAGTTTTCAAAGGTAAGGGCAAACGTACTCGCTCACCTACACCATCATCATCATCATCTGACATGAGAAAGGATGATAAACTTCCTAACTCTAAGTTACCTCCTTTAGACTACCTTCTAGAACTCCCCGTCATTGAAAATGTATCCGAAGAGTTCAAGCAAAACAAAGGAATTTTCAAGTGCTTTGGAAGGTACCTAAGCAAGCTCAATAAGAGGATAGACCGGTTATGAGACGATTAAGGAGTGTTTGGCTTAAGAATGCTTTAGAATCGTCTTTGTGTTAAAACTACGTGAATTATGTGTTTTTCAGTTTCATGGTTTATTATGTTTGTTGGATTATGTTTGTATGAACTTTTATGCATAATGACAATGTTTAAGGTGTTTGTCATTTTTTCTATGCTTATGGCAATTCTTACTAAGTATAGTAAAATCCTCGACCTCAAGGTCAAAGTCCCATGATATGTATGTTTACATGTCTAATTTTTGCATTGCCTAACCAGAAATACCTTATCTCTTTGATTTTAGGAGTTTTCGAAAATTTTGAAAATCGTCTCGCGGGTCAAAAACGCGGACTGCCTAATTTTTTACCCCTGACGGATCTGGCGGTACCCAAAATTGGGGTCCGCCAGTGTATTTTCTGGGAATTCCAGAAATGGCCCAACGGACCAGGCGGTACCCTCAAATGGGTTCCGCCAGTGTCTTCTGAGGGTTCCGCCAGACACCTGCAGAAAATTCTTCCATTTTTCTTAAGTCCAAAACTTGTAATGTGTCAAAACCATTATCCTAAGTGAGAAGCATCTTCCATTAACTCCAATAACCATATTAGAACAACTCTCACTCACTAAAACAATTAGGAAGCCACTTCCCTCCAAAAAATTCAAATTCAAACATAACTAACCCAAGGAACCCTTTTAAAGTATCCTTCAAACCATTGAAACATTTTCAACCAAATCACATCCCATGATCACAAAGCATTGAGTGCATATGTTGATCTTCCACTCCACCCTATTCCATTGGATTGACATCAAATGATGTGACAAGTTCATGAAAATCATTTGATACCTCAATCTTTGAATGGTAGAACATCAAATCCAAACACCCCTTCCCACAATTCTTTTTAAGTTTGATCACTTTAGAATACCCCAAAACTCACACCAACACCATTACTTCTCTCAATCTCAAAACTCTTACAAACCAAAGAATTGAGATAACTTAATCAAACACCTATCCAAGACTTCCTTAACCTTACTACCTCAACACCATATTCAATACCTTGCAACATCAACATGACCACTATTCAAGATTTCCTAAATCTTGCTACTCCAACATCCTTTCCCCAACATGGCAATACAAACATACACACTTTTCAACCATCAATCACCAACACTTACACCAATGGAACTTTTCCATACACCACCAACATCACCACATCCACTATTGGAAACTTTTGAAAACCTATCACCTAAACCATCAAGCCCTCCATCATTTGTCATTTTTTGACACCATTGCCGAAACGGAAACCAAACAACAACCAATATTTCAACCAAATGAGTCATTGGATGATGCACCTCATCCACCGTCATTGATTGAGAGTTTGGCTTACCATTATGCTAGACCCTAAATTTTTCCAAATGATGATCAAGGTCATACACACCTACAATCAATTGTGTTTCACCCCATTTACAAAAACCTGCATGATAATCCATCCGGAAAACCAAGCCTTTGTCACTTTGTTCAACTACCACCACTACATGAACCTTCCCAACACTTTGAATCTCTATTTTCTTCGTATAAGAAAATAGAAGCATCTCAATGATCTTCCATCAAGACCAACAAAACCACCAACTTTCACAAATGAAAAACCACGGTCATTGCTTGACCAAAATGAGTCTTTTGACCACAACCAAACACCACAACAAGAATATCACCACCCAAAACCATTGTTGTCTCACCTTATCTACAAAGACATCCATGATCCTCTAAACAATGAAATGAGGTTTATCCTAAACCACATTGTGGAACATCTCAAGTTTAGTATCACACCCCCAAAATCGGGTCCAGCGGAAGCATACGTGTAGCTGGGGTGTAACTCAATCGGTATTACAACACTGGTACAAAAATGGTTTTCACTTTAATCATTTAGAATAAAATCGTTTACTCAAAAATATTGAATTTACATCGTTAAAAGTAGTGCGGAAGTAGGCCCTTAAAATAGTTTAAAACGGTCCCCATATAAATAATCAGAGTCTTCTATGACCATGCCATGCCCTGCCAAAACCTCCAGTAGCGTGCCATTGGTTAAAACCTGAAAATACATGCTAAAGTGTCAACACGAGGTTGGTGAGTTCATAGAGTTTGTTTAACAAATAAAGTATATAGAAAATGATCACACAGCAAAGGCATCGTAAATTCACTCAGTTACAAGTCCCGCCATAAGAGACTTGCAACCTGTGTGTTCACAACCCACTGCTAAAATATAGTTGCATGTTTAGTAGTCAAGTACCCGCGGTCATAATAAGCCACAATATAAGCACCACATATATAATAATGTATGCCATGCAAAGCCCCTAATTAAATAATATGCGTCCCGTAACATAGTGGACGAGAGGTTGGCCGACCTCTAATAGCGCTATCCATACTACTAATAGGCGTCGAACAATGCGAATGTACGAACAGTACATCATACAACTATTATATACGATTAAGAACGCTCCGAACATGGTAGACTTAGCACGCTCCACCAATAAGGCGAGACTTTAGGGTTAAGAACGCTCCACCAATAAGGTGAGACTTTGCACGCTCCACCAAAAATGGCGAGACTTTAGGTCATAGTACGTACGGTACATTAGGGTCAAAAGTTTAAGTCAAGTTCAAAAGTCAAGTAAAGTTCAAAAGGTCAAGTAGTAATTCATGTAAAAACGAGCATGTATTCTCCCCCAAAAAGTTAACAAAACAATTTAAAAGAGTAGGGGCTATGACTCACCTGGTGCGATAGCTACGATGACAAAAGTGGATACACAGAAATGAGGTTCGATCTCTAACCGCAACCTAATATGAATGATAGTGATCTACTATAAGAAATGAAATGATGAAGAGAATATGCATGCACATGATACCTATACCACTCATAACTTGGAAATAATTGTTATTGTCAAAGTAAAGTATTTTCCATACTTAAGAAAAATGAGTCCAACTAGAAAAGTAAAAACTTGTCGTAATATATCGTATATAAAAACGTTAGTGTTATATTCCTCGTCTTGAAAACCTTAAGATATCGTCTAGTAGTCGCATAAATAAACCTTGGGTCGTACGTATTTCGTTAGTTAAAAATAAACTCTTTGAATAAGAAATCTAGAAAATATGTCATTTAGTACGTAGTTATATTATTTCTAGTAGTGACTAAATATATATATAGTTTTGACGATTTTAAAACATGTATAACTTGGTCGTTTTAAGCTCATTTTACTCGTTCCTTATATCCACGGATTCGTTTTAACCTATACTAATATATTTTCGATAGCTCGGCTCCTCTAGGTTACGTTTAATGCCTCTATTTGCCCGTCGAAAACTGTCAAACAGCATGCAATTTTTCAGAAAATAGTTTTCGTCGTTAAATTCGGAAAATCATATCTCCTTCGTTATTAACTCGTTTTAATCCGTTCTTTCGCCAAAAGTTTCGTTTTTGAAAGTATTTTCTAAATCTTTGATCAAAAATTACCCATCATTCACTGATTTTCCCACGTTTCAAAAATAGGGACAGTAGGTCAATATGTAGTTTCAAAAACCATTTCTAGTGTTCCAATCTAGTTCCAACTTCAACCAAACCACTTTCAATCACCACAAATCTAGTCTAATCTTACCATACACCTTCTTAGGGTGTCATGGGTTCCTAAACATCATAAATCAAGTGGATCTAACAAGGATCTAACTATAATCCATTTCTAGAGTTCAAAAGTTAGATATATATATAAATGAGTGGTATAACTAACATATGCATGTAGATCTTGAATGGAAATCATATGACCATAAAAATAACATGAAGAAATTATGAACAAGAGTTTGACAACTTACATAGAAAGATTATAGAGCTTGGATGAGTAAAACCAAAGAAATCTTGAGTTTTTATCACAAAACCTAAACAAGAACAACTAAAGGAACAAGATAATAACTTGATCTTGGAAAAATGATGGATCTTGGTGATTTTGGTTTATGGTCGTGGGTTTGGAAGAGAAAAAGAGAGGAAAAAGTGAAGTTTTGATCTAAGAAATCTAAGTATGAAATGAGTTTGTAGATATTTACAAGTCCTTATGGTCTTTGTTTTATTAAATAGCACATGGACTAGCTAGGGGGGGCAATGGGGCATGAATTAGGGAGGGAAAGGTGAGGTTTTTGTGCTAATAAATGAGTTTGTCTAGTGGTTGTAAGGTTTAGATAGGTTTTGAGATGTATTAGGTGTTATCGGGTACCGAGTTATTTTGAAATAAATGTTAACGAGGTGAAATAAAATACGACGAAGTTGTAAAAGTTGTAAAATATTATTCCTGGTGAGAATCGAGTGTTAGAATAATTATCGGGTTGAAATATCGCAAACCGACTGAGTAATAAGCTCCGACCGGAAAACGTAACAGTTGATTTGAAAACACCGGGTAAATTAATAATATAATTTTTATATTATTATTATGAGCATAAAAATGTGTTAGGACCATAATTGGGATTGTCGGATAATTATTCAAAATAATAGCTCATAAGATAACGTTTATTAGGTTGATAATCGTACGTGTACAGAAATGACGCAACTCACGTATAAATGACAAATTTTCTCCGAGGTGAATAGTGTTTTATGAATAGTAAAATTTTAAAAAGCTTCTCAGAATATCAAACTGACCTCAAAAATGATGAATAGTGATCGATGAATAGTAACCGATGAATAGTAAATGTGAAAGTTCGGGAAAAGACCAGAATTTACGAGTTGTGACAGTCTCTACCCCTTAAGGGAACTTCGTCCCGAAGTTCAGTTAACGTTGGTCTCCGAAGTGTTATAAAGGTGAAGATTCATGAGATGAAATAACCAGTTGACGTGTTTTCAGGTGGCGGTTTACGAAGTGATGAAAAGTATAAGCGTTCTGACAACGAGGGTATACACACACATAAATGAAGCATTTGGAAATTGAGTAGAGGATTCAATCTAGACAGAATTTTATTATAACCATTCTCAGTGTTGCAAAATTCATTTCTGAGTCGGATATAGGTAGTCAGCCTATGTCCCACTATCCCGGGTTGAATATAGGTGACTAGTCTATATTCCACCGAGGTTCCATGAATTTTGAAATACTCAGCTCAGTTATACTAAGACTATGTCCTTCACAAATACCAAGACGTTCAGAAAGACTAAGGCAGGTGACCAAACTCGAGGTCAAATGATGAAACTATGCAAGGAGAAACATAACAGGGTGACATATATGATACGTGAACATGCTTATATGAAAGACAATGATAGTAATCAACTAGAATAAGTGAATATAATATACAAGATAATGAGACACAAATCTCATCACCTAAGTCAGCAACAAACCACAATGAGGCTTCAGCTTGGCAGGCAGGCACGTGACGGTCATAGGGTTAAGTTTTTCGTAAAAGTAGCTATAGTCTAGGTTTTAAAAACACTTAGTTCGCTATAGCCAAAGCTCTGATACCAATCTATCACACCCCCAAAATCGGGTCCAGCGGAAGCATACGTGTAGTTGGGGTGTAACTCAATCGGTATTACAACACTGGTACAAAAATGGTTTTCACTTTAATCATTTAGAATAAAATCGTTTAATCAAAAATATTGAATTTACATCGTTAAAAGTAGTGCGGAAGTAGGCCCTTAAAATAGTTTAAAACGGTCCCCATATAAATAATCAGAGTCTTCTATGACCATGCGATGCCCTGCCAAAACCTCCAGTAGCGTGCCATTGGTTAAAACCTGAAAATACATGCTAAAGTGTCAACACGAGGTTGGTGAGTTCATAAAGTTTGTTTAACAAATAAAGTATATAGAAAATGATCACACAGCAAAGGCATCGTAAATTCACTCAGTTACAAGTCCCGCCATAAAAGACTTGCAACCTGTGTGTTCACAACCCACTGCTAAAATATAGTTGCATGTTTAGTAGTCAAGTACCCACGGTCATAATAAGTCACAATATAAGCACCACATATATAATAATGTATGCCATGCAAAGCCCCTAATTAAATAATATGCGTCCCGTAACATAGTGGACGAGAGGTTGGCCGACCTCTAATAGCGCTATCCATACTACTAATAGGCGTCGAACAATGCGAATGTACGAACAGTACATCATACAACTATTATATACGATTAAGAACGCTCCGAACATGGGAGACTTAGCACGCTCCACCAATAAGGCGAGACTTTAGGGTTAAGAACGCTCCACCAATAAGGTGAGACTTTGCACGCTCCACCAAAAATGGCGAGACTTTAGGTCATAGTACGTACGGTACATTAGGGTCAAAAGTTTAAGTCAAGTTCAAAAGTCAAGTCAAGTTCAAAAGGTCAAGTAGTAATTCATGTAAAAACGAGCATGTATTCTCCCCCAAAAAGTTAACAAAACAATTTAAAAGAGTAGGGGCTATGACTCACCTGGTGCGATAGCTACGATGACAAAAGTAGATACACAGAAATGAGGTTCGATCTCTAACCGCAACCTAATATGAATGATAGTGATCTACTATAAGAAATGAAATGATGAAGAGAATATGCATGCACATGATACCTATACCACTCATAACTTGGAAATAATTGTTATTGTCAAAGTAAAGTATTTTCCATACTTAAGAAAAATAAGTCCAACTAGAAAAGTAAAAACTTGTCGTAATATATCGTATATAAAAACGTTAGTGTTATATTCCTCGTCTTGAAAACCTTAAGATATCGTCTAGTAGTCGCATAAATAAACCTTGGGTCGTACGTATTTCGTTAGTTAAAAATAAACTCTTTGAATAAGAAATCTAGAAAATATGTCATTTAGTACGTAGTTATATTATTTCTAGTAGTGACTAAATATATATATAGTTTTGACGATTTTAAAACATGTATAACTTGGTCGTTTTAAGCTCATTTTACTCGTTCCTTATATCCACGGATTCGTTTTAACCTATACTAATATATTTTCGATAGCTCGGCTCCTCTAGGTTACGTTTAACGCCTCTATTTGCCCGTCAAAAACTGTCAAACAGCTTGCAATTTTTCAGAAAATAGTTTTCGTCGTTAAATTCGGAAAATCATATCTCCTTCGTTATTAACTCGTTTTAATCCGTTCTTTCGCCAAAAGTTTCGTTTTTGAAAGTATTTTCTAAATCTTTGATCAAAAATTACCCATCATTCACTGATTTTCCTACGTTTCAAAAATAGGGACAGTAGGTCAATATGTAGTTTCAAAAACCATTTCTAGTGTTCCAATCTAGTTCCAACTTCAACCAAACCACTTTCAATCACCACAAATCTAGTCTAATCTTACCATACACCTTCTTAGGGTGTCATGGGTTCCTAAACATCATAAATCAAGTGGATCTAACAAGGATCTAACTATAATCCATTTCTAGAGTTCAAAAGTTAGATATATATATAAATGAGTGGTATAACTAACATATGCATGTAGATCTTGAATGGAAATCATATGACCATAAAAATAACATGAAGAAATTATGAACAAGAGTTTGACAACTTACATAGAAAGATTATAGAGCTTGGATGAGTAAAACCAAAGAAATCTTGAGTTTTTATCACAAAACCCAAACAAGAACAACTAAAGGAACAAGATAATAACTTGATCTTGGAAAAATGATGGATCTTGGTGATTTTGGTTTATGGTCGTGGGTTTGGAAGAGAAAAAGAGAGGAAAAAGTGAAGTTTTGATCTAAGAAATCTAAGTATGAAATGAGTTTGTAGATATTTACAAGTCCTTATGGTCTTTGTTTTATTAAATAGCACATGGACTAGCTAGGGGGGCAATGGGGCATGAATTAGGGAGGGAAAGGTGAGGTTTTTGTGCTAATAAATGAGTTTGTCTAGTGGTTGTAAGGTTTAGATAGGTTTTGAGATGTATTAGGTGTTATCGGGTACCGAGTTATTTTGAAATAAATGTTAACGAGGTGAAATAAAATACGACGAAGTTGTAAAAGTTGTAAAATATTATTCCTGGTGAGAATCGAGTGTTAGAATAATTATCGGGTTGAAATATCGCAAACCGACTGAGTAATAAGCTCCGACCGGAAAACGTAACAATTGATTTGAAAACACCGGGTAAATTAATAATATAATTTTTATATTATTATTATGAGCATAAAAATGTGTTAGGACCATAATTGGGATTGTCGGATAATTATTCAAAATAATAGCTCATAAGATAACGTTTATTAGGTTGATAATCATACGTGTACAGAAATGACGCAACTCACGTATAAATGACAAATTTTCTCCGGAGGTGAATAGTGTTTTATGAATAGTAAAATTTTAAAAAGCTTCTCAGAATATGAAACTGACCTCAAAAATGATGAATAGTAAAATGATGAATAGTGATCGATGAATAGTAACTGATGAATAGTAAATGTGAAAGTTCGGGAAAAGACCAGAATTTACGAGTTGTGACATTTAGAGTCTCTAAAATGAAACAAAACCGTTTCTTTTGGAAAATGTTGCTCATTAAAACCAACAAACCATGTTTAGAGCACCAACACCACCTCAACTTTAGAGTCTCCAAAATGAAACAAAACCGTTTCTTTTAAAAATGTTTCACCATTTAAACAAACAAACCAAAACCGTGTCACCCCCACAACATTCAAAATGAAACCCGCTACATCCTCCACCACCTACTTTTATTCTCAAACAACCTTACCCTTGTTTTGGAAGAATGTTTCTCATTAAGGAAAGTGATGGTTTCCTTTTTATAGATGTAGGATTTTTATATTCTTAGTTTCTTTTTATTTGGTCTTTTATTTTTAGAAGTAGGATGTTATTCACATCATTTCTCGTCTTCGACTTCCTAAAAGTCAAATTTTACATGAAATTAATTTTATCCTACTATGAGATATGCTATGTTTGTTGACCATTTAAAGTATTGTGATTGCACTATACCTTGTTATGGTAACTTGTATATCTTGTGTTTTAGAAACTAACTTTCTTTTTGTAGGATCATTTTCCATGTTTTCTTTCCTTGATACTCCATTTAGGGGAGTAATATTCAAGGGGGAGCATGAGAATTGCATTATTCCGCTTCACAAATATCGCCTAAAAACGTTATTTATATTTTACGATCTTTGCTAAGTTTTGTTAATGACAAAGTATGAAGTTTAGCTATAAGTAAATCATCACTTTAAGTGTTTAAGTCTTGTTTAACTAAGGTTTACATTTCTTTTTAAACAAAACATTGTTTTTTATTTCTTAAATTAGAAAGTGTCTTGTCACATCACATTTATTTCTTTAAATAGTAATGTCACATCACATTTAGGGCAAGCTTTGTCCATATACATTTATGGTAAGAAAGAGTGTTTGACTAACCTTATGCTTGCTTAAAAGTCTTGTGTTTGACTAGGTTTAATGTGATGTGACCTTGTTTGGTTTGGGAGATTTATTGCAAAAACCAACTGCAGCCCTGACGGTACCCTGGGGGTACACGGGCGGAACCCATCTGAGGGTTCCGCCTGATCCGCCAGACCTACAGAATGGTTTGCTATAAATACCAAACCATTTGTTAGTTTTGGGTCATCACTTTAGGACATATTTTCACATACTCTCTCAACTAACTCAGTAACCTTTTGATTTGTGATTCTCTTATGTAGCAAGGGACTTCACAAGAACATTCAAGAAGTTACAAGCTTCAACTCTAAAGTTGCAAGTCTTGGTAGCTTGGTCATGTATAAGCTTTGATAGTTTATACTTCATGTGTGTCATGTATGTAGAAGTTATAGGTTAGTATTTTTGGCCTCAAAATACGTAGTGTGTTGGGAGTTGTTGTACCCTAGTAAAAGAACTAACGGGAGTGGTTGTACCCTTGGTAAAAAACTCGACATCTAGCTTTGTGTCGGTAAAAGTGTAAGCGACGAATGGGAGTGGTTGTACCCTTGTAAAAGAACTCGACATCTAGCTTTGTGTCGGTAAAAGTATAAGCGACGTGTAAGGTTTTCTCCGCCGGTGAAAGGAGCTTGTTGATTAGTGTTTATAACTCTCGAGTTGGAAACTCGGGGCGTGGATGTAGGGCAAGGAAAAAGAGTCCTTGTAGCCGAACCACGATAAACTATCGTGTTGTGGTTTGATTGTTTCTTTCTCTATCTTTGCTTATTATATGTTGTTGTTTAGTTAGAATTGTTGATCACATATAAAGCTTTTCAATGAACCAAAACAAGTAATGTTGTTCTCATATCTTTAAACATAAGTAAAGCTTTTCAAAGAACTAAACAAACAAAGTTAGGATCATTACAAGTAAAGCTTTTCAAAGTATGAAACAAGTTAAGATAGAATTGTTATCCACGTGTAAAGTCTTTTCAAAGAATCAAACATATTAAGTTGTGTTTATATCTTTAACCAAACGTCAAGTTCTCAAAGGTTATTTAAGCAAAATAAGAATCGAAAAAGCGGTAAACTATTCAACCCCCCTTCTAGTTTTCCACAGTTTGTTTTGCAAAAACAATCAATCAAGTTATTAATATAATGTTGATTATAGTGAATACATTCAAACTTACCTTGATAAATACCTATGATTATTATGATACCTTATACCTACCATGATTAGGCTATAACCATAGAATTTTATAAGACAAATTTTTGGAAGAGAACTTGAAGAATAGAGAAAAGGTTATTGAACTTTAGCTTTAGTAGATAAGTCTGTTTGTTCCTTAGCAATCCTATACCAAGAGTTGATAGATTATCTAAGATACTACCCAGACATATGTTGAAATTAGATTACAGTAGGGATTCAATTCAGTCTATCATCAATGAAATAATTAGCTCCATTTTCTTTCACTAAAGGACCTAACAAAGTACTAAGAATATCCAGAGGTTAGTAATCAATATCATTGCAGTAATACTTGAAGTAACCATAGTTCCTCCGATTAGCAACGATATAGCAAGAAAAGAAAATAAGACGGCCATACCTTGTAAGCATAAACATGAAAGTTTTACAGATTTTAGACCATCTCTCCTTAAGAGAACAGTAAGAATGACTGAACGATAGATTATTACCACCCTGTAAGAATTATCTCAGGAACTTTAAGTTTATACCAAGGATATCCTAGTATCTCCTTAGAAATTCCTGACTCATCACCATATTATGAACAAAAATTTACTAAATTCTTTTGAAAATGATTTGATGTCATTCAATCATTGAGACTGAACCATCTAAAACAATTTAAAGAAAAATAAATACCATTATTACTGAGCCAAGCATTACATCATTTGGTCCTCAATTATACATAGCCTAGCTACCTATGTATAATTTAGGAAGAATTATGTCATAAATGGAACAGTTATCTTTTCAGATTTTCTAAATAACAATCTTCATGTAAAAGCAAAATCTTGAGATTAAATAAACTATTCATAAACCTCATTTTTGACAAACTCCAATAGATATTTACACTTAATACCCATCACTTTTATTATAGTAAGTCGAGAAAAGTAAAAACATTAGAAACCTAAGAGTTTACAAAGACTTATGGAAAACATCAATAGCGAAAATTTTATTAGAAACCACGGAAATTTATACATAGGCATATAATTAGCGTAGGAGGTGTTATTATTTCAAGGATTACAATAAAAAGCATAGAATCTTCAATAGACTGATCCGACATAAACAATAAGGATTCCCATCAACAGTACCATAGCAAGAACCACCAAAGGATGAATTACTCTGATTATTCTAAAAGATAAGTATAAGTACACCATTAGAGACAATAACAAGCTTAGTTCTTAAACATAAAAACAAATAAGTAATATTTCACATTTATTGAGGATTACATAGAAACATAACAATTATACATTTTAAACAACCCTAGCTCAAGACTAGTGCCTCCATATTTTATCAACAACATATGATAGAACCGTAAGTGGTATTAGGAACCACAAAATCCCGACCAAAACTACATAATCTACATCCGGAACAAAAGTCAAATAGGTGATGGCAACAACGATATATACCATTGCGATAATAGTAATTAGGCTCGGCATTTTAGGAAGTATTTAATGAGAGAAAAGGATTAAGAATAGGAAATGTGAAATGATAGGAAAATGGTTGATAAAAGAATAGGAAAGTAAATGGAGTATTTATAGGCTAAAAATCTAGCCGTTGGGACCAAATATAGCCGTTATATTACTATTCACGACCGTTAGTATTCACTATTCATTAGCCGTTATTTTTCCACTATTACTGACCATTATTTTTCAATATTCACAACCCTTAAATACGTTAGTTACCTTGTCTTGTTTAAATACAGATAAATCTAACTGAATCACGTTTTTTTTTAATATTAGGAATAAAAATCTCTCGACAACCCCCTGTTCAAAATTCTTTACTCAAGTAATCACGTTAAATTTGAATTTCGGGACGAAATTCAGAATGACATGTGGGTACTGTAAAACCTCGCAAAAATCCATATAATTAACAACGTTTAATTATATATTAATCTCCGTCATTTATTTTAATCACCATTTTTACAGAAAATTTTAAAATTTTCTTTATTATATTATTTTGACACGAAAACATTATCACAAAAATTACCAAACGACGAAACAAGTTCTCGACACGTTTAACGAAACTTAAAATTCACTAAATCTAATTACTTCTTAATTAATCTCATTGGGCCTTAATAAAATTTCAGCCCAAATCCAATCCCTCGTTACTGTTCCAGCCCAATCCCAACTTTCCATTTTATTTTCATTCCCAGTCGACCTAGACCCCTCCAAAACGCCTTTGTATTTTTCGATTTCTAAACACAACATGTATATATTTTTATACCTCCTAATTGTCTACCCGCCAAAGAATTAGGACGCCAAATTTTAGCTTCTAAGACGAACGTTTGATACGTTTAATAGAGGCAAAGTGTTTGGCCAAAATCCAACCCATTCGACACATGTAAAAATTCCAAACTCATCCGTTTTAATCCCGGTTTGTTTCTAAATGATTCTAATAATATTTCAAGCATCGTTTCATGATTTATACTGAGTTTCATCAGCTATGGATCAAGTTCTATTCAATTTTACAATTCGTGTACATGTATATATGTTAGTCGACATATATATATATACACAAAGCAAAAACCAAATTTGTTATCTTCTCCTCCCTTTCTCAAAGTCTTGTAAATGTCAGAGATATCTCTTGGGAGCCCTTCATTCAGTGACAATATAGTACCACCTTGACATTTGTTTTTCTTTCTTTTCTCGTTTCTTTCTATGTCGACATCCAAGGACCAACACTCCAAGAAATACATATATATACTCCCTTCGTTACACACCTACATGAAAACTATATTTTTTTTTTCCTTTTTCCTTTCTGCCATGCGAAGGCAATCCAAAGACACAAATGCACTTCCATTTCATACGTACCAATACCCACATGCAAACCAAAAATACTTTCCCTTGTTTTGTTTCTGTTGTACGAGAGAAAGAAGAAGAAACCATGCAAGTGAAACTTAGATATACCACACTAAATAAAACATCACGAACAAAATATTATTTCGTCTCCTGTGGACAGCCAATGAGAAAGGGAGCCAAGCAGAAGGAGTTCTAGTACAAGTTCTAGGAAGATCGGTGTTATATATGACGAGTGGATGGTCTCGAAACAGTTGGTATCACCTTGGAGTTGTTCTCGTTCGTCCCTCGTCCCATTCGTCTCTCCACCATTCGTGGTGTTGTAAGTCCGTCTTGATCATCTCTAATTCATCTCGTACGTTATTTTATTATCCATGCATCACATATATTTTTCGAACGTATATATATACTTTGCTTATTTTTCTACGTACACCCTCACGTATAGAA
Source organism: Artemisia argyi (assembly GCA_030686995.1). Taxonomy (NCBI): domain Eukaryota; kingdom Viridiplantae; phylum Streptophyta; class Magnoliopsida; order Asterales; family Asteraceae; genus Artemisia; species Artemisia argyi. Next base: position 95,162,011 of record CM060684.1, read on the forward strand.
CACGACAAGTTACTAGCCTCTATCTTGGAAGGCCTAGGAGTCACGATACACACTCACTTCACGTTTATTTCTAAGTTACATGCATCATTCGACACTATTTTAGAACCTTGCTTAATCGGTACAAAAACTCTAAATACTTAGAAATATTTCTAAGTCTTTTCATATATAAAAATCTCTCATAAAACAATCGTGTATCTTGAAATTTTACTTAACGAGCATAATATATTTTTACACCATCTAATAGACCCCATGACTAGCTACAACTTTTGTATAAATAACATGTAAAAATAACCACGTTTCGACACTCTAAATCGACCAAAGTGAATTGCAAAACTCGTATATACCATAAACAACTTAGAATTTTTCTAAGTCTTTTTACCCATAAAGTAGTTTCATATCGTGACCAAAAGGACCCTTTAAAACTCAATTCGACTTAACAAGCATACAATATTTTTACACAACCTATTTCTCCTTGCTACAAGCTACAAGTTTCGTGTTTATACTTTGTAATAATAAGCTCGTTTAGACCCTTTAAATTGGCCAAAGTAAAACACAAAAACTCATTTTCAAAACTAATTATAAAAGGCTTAATGGACTGAAAAGCCCAATAAGCTGAAAATAATCACTCCGTATAAGCTGGACCAAAAAGCTATTTTGATATGATTTTATAACATTAAAAATGAGTCTAGGGATAAGCCCAACTTGTCTCAACGCTCACGGATCATTAAATGCTAACGGGCCTTTAATTTAGCTCGTTAAAGCCCATTTATTGAAAAATAAGCTATTTTTGCAAATAAGCAGTTGAAATAAGTTTTAATAAGCTTCAATAAGCTCCAGAAAATTTAATATAATTTTTCCCATAATTTTTGAACGTTTGGACTAAAAATGTAACGCGACGACACCTAAAAGGACTAAAACTGCCAAACCTTAAAAACTTGGACTAAAACTGTCAAAACAGAAAGTTTAGGATAAAACTTGATATTATTTAATATTCCAAGCTTAGAATGCTATATTGGACATGTAGTGGACTATAATTGTAAACTATATATAAAAAGGATTAACGGTGTAACGCTAATGCCGTTAGTATAAAAAGTGTAAAAATTGGAAAAGGACAAGGACTAAACATAATCTATTTGACATTCTTATTTTATTTTATATTTTACGCCAACCATCACGTCATATGCATTTTTACTACGTTGTATTTATATATTATTTATTTTTACGTTAATAATATATATAACGATATTTCAAAAGTTAATATTTTTACTTACGTTTAAAAAGATAAAACTTCGATGGATAATTTAAATAAAGTATTTTATCATATCATGCATGGCATAATAATTACACTGCACATCATCTTTTCGTCATAACGAATAATTATTATTCGTTATTCGTTCGTATTTACCAAATAGTATTTGGTCAAATTCTCAGATAAATTTATTTATCAGGTTCCGTATCAAAGACGTTTCCATAATCATTCTCATAATCTCATCCTACTCTACTTTTCATCATTTCCGTATCAATCCAGTTGAGTCATAGCCCCATTTCCAATAATTGTTTTAAACTCATTTGGGGAGATACATGCTTACATATACTTTGATAAATTGATAAGTATATGAAATAAAATACATGATTCAAATCAATTTACTAATTGATATTTATTTAATATGATTTGTGATGTGATATATATACAATACTTGACGAAATACTTAATTGAAATACTGATACTCATATGATAATGCTTCCAATTTGATTATTGTGGTATGTGATATATATAGTTTACTGATGAATTACTTGACTGAAATACTGATACTCATATGATAATGTTTCCAATTCGATTATTGTGGTATGTGATATAAATGTGTTACTAGCGAAATACTTAAACTGAATTACTGATACTCAAAATATAATATTCCCAAACTGATTACTGTGGTATGATACTTGATTACATGATGTTATTCTGAATGATCCCATTATTATCTTGATATTGCCTAAGTTACCTTATCGCCATAAAGTCCCTCAATCATGAGCCATTAATCACTGTTAAGTGAGCGCAAATATAGTGAACAGATTCGAAACCTGTTAAGGATTGACCTCCTGTCCCACTAATACTTGACGGAATGCCATTTGCAAATGGTTAGTCGTATTAGTCGTGATACACTATATTCGTAGACAAATAGGAATTGGCAAACCACCTATTATTAGAGGGCAAAATTGATCATTGATTTGATAAAACACCTCTTTTGGTTAAGCTTGTGTGTCATGAGGCTTGGGGCAATATCTATAAGGAAATGTATGTTTTCAACATATATTTAGATACAGCTGTATAGGAATTTGACCATACTTGAATTGTATATCTGATTAAATTAGCATCATGAATTTCCAGCTCATGTTAGGATTATTGATTCCTTACTTGAATTTGAGTGATTATTTATATGATTTATCTGTGATTATAGACAATATTATTCAATACTTGTTCCATTACTGTTTGTATTTATCATTTCCAAATATTTTTGAAATCTATCAAAATAAATGGTTTTCCATAAAACTCTATGAACTCACCAACCTTTGTGTTGACACTTTTAAGCATTTGTATCTCAGGTAATTTAACGGAGCAGGACAAGACACGTAGTGAGCATTTATTACTCTAATAAATTAAAATGGTGTAAAAATCAAATATGTCATTCTTTCAAGCCTTTACATCTTTTAAAAAGATTTTTAAATCAAATGATTCATCTTTTTATCAAAAATATTATTTGAATGACAAATAACTTTCAAAACGCTTCTTTTAATCCGTTTTATGAGATTATAACTTCGATCCTCCCCGTAACACCCAAATTACATTTCCGCGGCGACAAACTTAAATTTGGGGGTGTTACATCGCTCATCTTCTTCGTCTCCTCTTCTGCACACACACTTAAACACACACACAAACGCAAACCAAGAAACACACTTAAACACACACACACACACACACAAACGCAAACCCAGAAACACAACTCATCTTCTTCACCAGGGGGTGTTTGTGTAAGTTCATTTTTGACAAATCCCACATTGTAACGTACGTTATTGTAGCAACATAGAGCTCAACGAAGGTCTAACGCGAGGGAGGAGGGAGTGGAAATAACGCCCCAACGACGTTAAAATTTAGCCACCTAGGACGAATTCGCGTTGCTATGTTATTACTCCCTAGCCTCTTAAGTTGGTATAGACAATTTTCCCCATCTTATCCATTTAGCATGATAATGCACAAGATACCATTAAGAATCTTGGAAATGACATTGGATGTAGCACAATTATGTAAATTTATAGGAACCAGCCTCACGCATATTTGTTGTCTTAGCCGTAATTTTAATCATGGGGTGAAACACAAGTTTGAAATGCAGGTATCTAAAGATTCACGAAATCTTGATAAAAATGTAGAGAAGAGATTAGTTATGCATTAAGTAGAGAAGATATCGAAACTGCTATACTTGGAGGGCCTTGATAGAACACTCCTAAAGTTCGTCCATGGTAAAAGTTGAAGATTTTCATTGTGTAATTTTTTATGATATATAATGCACTTGGTACCACTTTAGTAAAGATCTATAAAACTTATTTACAGGTTTTTAATGATAAATTTCCAGGATCGATTCAACAAGCAAGATAGACAAGAATGATTCATTTATATCACTATAACAGTGGTTACATTGTTCTATGAGACACACTAAAAACGTTTACATGTACTTCCTATATATACTAAACAAATGGTTGTGAACAAACCATTGTGACTGTTCGAATGGACTTAACCAAACGACACACCTATTCGGTTTATAACCGATTAACTAACTTTCTACAAACTAACTAATAACTACCTATAACCGCCATAACTAACTTACGGTTATTAACTATCTAACTAACACAAACAGCCCTTTGGCTTTGCATTATTACAAATGTCCTACAAGACTTATACAATTAAAAGTGCAACAGTTCCCCCCTAATTGTTTAAGTCTTGTTCTTCGAGTTTCCATGCTCTCCTTCGCGTCTTCTTGTGCATCCTTTTCTTCACTGCTTTCCAGTTTAACTCTAAACTTGTTCATTCCTTCCTCATGTGATCCATCTTTCTCTGCATTATCCTTATGGCCTTGTGGGTCTCTTTCTTCAACAAACTTGCTGCACTTTCCCACTTCTTTTGGCTTTTCATCCCAAGGCACTTTTGCAGTCTCATGGTACACATGTATCATTTCAATGAACTTCCTGTAACAGTCTTTCACTGCTTCTCCTTCTCTATCTGTTAGACCTTGTAACTTTGCAATGGTTTTCCAATTTATGTCGCGTTCAAGAGCAGTCCTTTCCACCGATTCGTTTGGCGTTCACATTTATTCCTTCAATCAATTCGTGTTCCTATTCTTCATCAAGAGTGGATTGAAGTCGTTGCTATCTTGCAACTCCCGTTGGTTCCGATCGTGTACAATCTTCCCCAACATCCTTGGTGTCTCTTCCCTTCTAAGTTTTTTAATTTTCTTGATCAAAACTTGAATCACAACTTGTAATCTTGCAACCTGGCTCTGATACCAATGTTTACAGGTTTTTAATGATGAATTTCCAGGATCGATTCAACAAGCAAGATAGACAAGAATGATTCATTTATATGAATATAACAGTGGTTACATTGTTCTATGAGACACACTAAAAACGTTTACATGTACTTCCTATATATACTAAATGAATGGTTGTGAACAAACCATTGTGACTGTTCGAATGGACTTAACCAAACGACAAACCTATTCGGTTTATAATCGATTAACTAACTTTCTACAATAACTAACTAATAACTACCTATAACCGCCATAACTAACTTACGGTTATTAACTATCTAACTAACACAAACAACCCTTTGGCTTTGCATTATTACAAATGTCCTACAAGACTTATACAATTAAAAGTGCAACAGAACTAAGAGTTGGAATATCATATATGTAATGTATGCTCTTTTCGTGTGGTTGTTTGTTTAATCTGATTTTTGCAAATCCCATGGACCAAGTAGTTCATGGTTACTGGAAGGATGGCACAGATATGTATGGCACAAGACAATAATAAGCCTCTTCTCTTAATTTGGACCATTTTTTATTGTTTACAAGTAACGACATTTGGTCCGCGCATATTCGGATAACATGGACTAAAAATATGAAGCAAGTCTGCTACTCTGCTGTACACAATAGTGGGTTAATTCTCAATTGGTGGTTTGCCCTTTTTTTATTGTAGTTTACAACACAAGAAACCTCTAAATTCACGTTGCACAATTTGGACCAAATTTTGAGACTTGACAAAGCTGAACTTTAAGTCGACGTCAAAATTGAAAAGGATGACGCATATATACCTAATTGTGGAAGCATGCCAAATTCTATTCCTGAAATCAACTTAACACAAATTTAGCGGGTATTCCAGATCTAACACTTAATCCTAAACCAGCTCTGCATCTTGTTAGCGATACCCAGGGTTAAAAGCTAGTAATAATAATCACCATAAATAACATAACTTGCATACTGATGTCAATTGTGATAAATAAAAATAATATAGATATAATTTAGATTCTTAGCCCAATTACTGAAATCGTTCATGATAAGCCATAAAGTAATCTTAATTAAACTGTTCAAATAAAGTTATATCTCCAAATCATTCAACATTCTTCCAAGAGGGTCATGTCCACTTTCTTGTTTAGTCACTTGATAGTTGTTCATAGCATGCAGATACCTCTGCCAAAGACACAAATTAAAAATGAATTCCATAAACAATTTTTATCTAGAATTAATTTTCTTTATGTGAGTATAAAGGGGCGAGTAAAGCTTATTAGGCAGAACACATGTAGCGTTCCACTGGCAGCATACTTTATATCAGTTATTTTCTCTCTGATAATCGTGGGTCCAATGCTGATCCACACATTATATACTCGTAAAGCTGTTACCAAATAAAGCACTTCAGCCACCGTCTTGTCATAGTTGCAAATTACAAGAGAAGTAATTACTCTATACCCTTATTTATATAAATTTTTAGCAACATAGCTACATAGTGAGCTTGTAATAATTGATATTTTGTTTGTGATACAATTTAAAGCTGCACAAAAAGAGCAAATGTATATAGAAGATAGAAGTGTGCCTTAAAATACGAGTCCCCTTCTTCACAATAGGTATACGGAACCAATTCAAATTTCCCTGTCTCAGAAAGGTCATCCACAAATTTTTTTACTTCAATATTCTAACAGAAATGAAAATGAAAACGAACAAAAAGAGATTAAGCCCATAAGTAAATAAAAGATGTTGGAGTAGCGTTATGAAATGAAAACTTAACCTGATGGGTCATCTTGGAATTCAGCAAGACGCTTAAAATGAGAGAAATGCTTCAAGATCAAGAATAACTCTTACCTCCTGCAGGTCCTTGCACGCAGAGTCAAACCATAATACCCAACATAGATAGTTTCTTTATCTACACAAGCAAAAGAAATTCAACTTTCACTTCACAAATATAAACACGTGCTTCCAGATCACTTCACAAACACATGCTTCCAGATCTGGAAGCATATGTTTGTTGATATAGTGTTCATACATTATGTTGATTGGACTTCCCCCATCCATGAATATCTTACTTGTTGGAACATGTATATCTCAATCCCACATTGCTAGAAGAATGAAACCTATATCACTTTATAATAACTTTCCACCAATGTCTTCAAAATGGATCAAGCCCTAGTAGTGGGCTTAGTGGTGGGTTTTAGGCATGTTTTGACTTGTTGGGCTTAATATATATATATATATATATATATATATATATATATATATATATATATATATATAAAACCTATATCACTTTATAATAACTTTCCACCAATGTCTTCAAAATGGATCAAGCCCTAGTAGTGGGCTTAGTGGTGGGTTTTAGGCATGTTTTGGCTTGTTGGGCTTAATATATGTATAATATATATATATATATATATATATATATATATATATATATATATATATATATATATATATTAAATGGTCAAAAGATGGGCCTTGGGGCTCTTGCGGTCTATTTAAGAAAAATCTGGGATTCATTTTTTAATAATCCAGAATTAGATTTCATGTGTTGGTTCATTAACAATTGCAACGTTTACTTTTTTTGTCAGTTATACCATAACGGTATTTTGAAGAGTTGCAGCTGTTGAAGACATCCCTTTATGCAGTATATATACAACATCATAATCCATCATGAAGCATCAATCAGATTCGTCATATTCAAGTGTTTATTCTTGAATTGATTGTTGAATCCTTAAAACAGTCACACCAATTAGGGCGAAATTCTGTTTTAGGACACTGCATATCACAGGCCTCAATCAAGTTGTTGTAATATTTCAATTTCTATATTATACACTTTGTATTACGATTTGTAAATTCCTAACAATCTAAAACCTTTGCAATGTTTACTTTTTTGTCAGTTATACCATAATGGTATTTTGAAGAGTTGCAACTGTTGAAGACACCCCTTCATGCAGTATATATACAACATCATAATCCATCATGAAGCATCAATCAGATTCGTCATATTCAAGGTTTATTCTTGAATTGATTGTTGAATCCTCAAAACAGTCACACCAATTAGGGCGAAATTCCGTTTTAGGACACTGCATATCGCAGGCCTCAATCAAGTTGTTGTAATCTTTCAATTTCTATATTATAAACTTTGTATTATGATTTGTAAATTCATAACAATCTAAAACGTAATTTTCAAGATGGATTAAACAATGCTGAAGTTGCATGTTGAAAAACCTGAAAAATTCAAAGGTTTTGATTTTCGTCGTTGGCAACAGAAGATGTTGTTTTACTTGACTACGTTGCATGTGTCTAATCTTCTCCGGGATCCTGAACCAACAGATCTGTATGTGGAAGGGAAGAATGTTCTTATTGAGGCACAAGTGGCAAACTATGAAAGGGTTGCCTCTCTTTGGAATCATAATGAATATAATTGCATAAATTATCTTCTGAATGCATTGGATGATTCCTTGTATGATATTTATTCTTCCTTTACAAGTGCAAGGGAAATATGGATATCTTTGGAAAAGAAATAAAGGACTGAGGTTGCATGTTCCAAGAAGTTTGTTGTTGGAAAATTTCTAAACTTCAAGATAAATGATGCAAAGCCTATTGTGAAGCAAGTGGAAGAACTCCAAATCATAGTCCATGAATTGGAAGTAGAAGGCATTGGTATAAACTCTAACTTTTTGTTGGTTCTATTATTGGAAAATTGCCTCAATCCTGGAAAAACTTTAAGTAATATCTTAAACATTTAACTGATGATATGAGTTTTGAGCAACTTGTTCTCAAAATTCATGTTGAGGAAGATAACAGGATGCGGAAAAAGGCTGATGCAAATTTGATAGAACCAAATGCAAACATGGTTGGAGAAAGCTCTTCCAAATCAAAGAACTACCATAAAAACAACAAAAAGGGTGGTGGTTCTGGACAGAATTCTTCCGAGAAGAAAAAAGATTACACCCAACAAAAGGGCAACAACTTCAAGAAAGTTTGTCATTGTTGGGTCTGTGGGAAACCTGGTCACAAAGAACAAGGAAGAGGGAATTCTAGAGGAAATTCCAACCAAGAAAACCATGTGGAATCTCCAACATAATTTGCTGGAGTAATTGAAGCCTTCTTGACCACAAATGATGTTGATTGGTGGTTGGATATTGGTGCAACAAAGCACATATGTAATTCAAGAAGTATGTTTGTTTCTTACCAAAAGGTGAATGAAACTGAACCAATGTTTATGGGGAATAGAACTTCTTCAAAGATTGAAGGAAAAGGCAAAGTCATATTGAAGTTGACTTTTGGAAAAGATCTCGTACTGTCAAACGTGTTGCATATGCCTAGCATCACCAAGAATCTGATTTCTGACCCTCTTCTTAGTAATAAGGGATTTAAACTTGTATTTGAATTAGATAAATTTGTAATCACCAAGGGTAGTGTGTACGTTGGAAAGGGTTACCTTGATCAGGGACTCTTTAAATTAAGTGTTGTAACTAATGACAATGTTATTAATAATAATAAAGTGGGCATTAGCACTGCTTCTGTGTACATGATTGATCCTTCTTTCTTATGGTATTTTAGATTAGGCCATGTTAATTTTCATTCCTTGAAAAGAATGATAAACTTAGGGATGTTGCCTAAATTCACAATGGATAAAATATCCAAGTGTGAAATTTGTGTTGAATCTAAATACACAAGTCATTCACATAAATCTGTAGAAAAATCAAATGAAATACTTGGTTTAATCCATAAAGATTTATGTGATTTTAAAGCAACACCATCCAGATTATTGCAGCAAATTTTGCTATGTGTACTTAATAAATACCAAAGATGAAGCCTTGAATATGTTTAAGACATATAAGCAAGGGTTGAAAATCAAATAGACAAAAAGATCAAAATTCTAAGGTCTAATAGAGAAGGAGAATATGAATCCAATGACTTTGCTGAATTTTGTTCTATGATGAGGCGAAAAATGATCCGTTTTTAGGGGGTCATTTAAGCCCGAATCCGACTTTATTTGATCAAATATTGCCCTAAATCGTTCCTTTTGTGATTTTAGGTGTTTGGAGAGTGAATTCTGGAAAAGAAGCTATTTTGAACGTTTTTGGAGCATAAAAGTGAAGAAAACGGCTAAGTACCTAATTTGCATGCTGAAAATACAAGGTGACGGCGTCAAGACCAACATCTTGACGGCGTCAGACATGAAGAATTAAACTCCGAAGGTGGTGACGGCGTCAGAAGGACTCGTGATGGCGTCAAAGTGGCAAAATTAATATACCGTGGGTGGTGACGGCGTCACATAGGCCGTCATAAGTGGATCAAGGCCGTCCGAGGAAGTATATGGCGGCGAGGTGACGGCGTCAGAAGTTACTCTTGACGCCGTCAGACTGTTTTTCCTATATATAGTTTTCTAGTTTTTTCATTAAAAAAGGAGAAGTTTTGGTGAAACCCTAAAGACGATTTTGGTGCCTCTTTTACAGGTTTTTCAAGGGTTCCAAACCCTTGAGACCTTGCATTGTAATTTAGATAAGTGTACTTTCAATTCAATCAATATGTCTATGTGTTGGTTGTTTATCTCTTGTTCTTGTCTCAATTCTACTATGCTAGGCTAGATCTCTTTTGTGTTTGCTTAGATCTAATGAAACCTAGATGTTGATTATGTGTTGATTACTTGTCTATTCTTGTTTTGAATGAATGATTTATATGTTAGGCTTAAGAAAACTGGAAGATCTCCAAATGGTAACATGCTTGAACGTCTTAAGAAACATGAACCGAGGCATACTAGGTCTTTATTGGTTGTATTTAATGCATGAGCCACTGTTTACAATCCCTATAGTTGTGCTGGGTCATGGTGTAGGAGGAGATAAGAGCTCATAGAGTTGGGGAGTTATGTATGCCACCCCACGAATGGTATTAAGGAATACAATCCGTCATTCATACAAGTGTAACAAGTAATTAACATGTAAAATATATCTAGGGAGTAATGAAGTCTAAGTAAACACAATTTCTCCAATTACTGCTCACAACTTTAGTATAATTAGTTTAATTTCATTTTTATTATTTTATTTTGATTGCATCTTAGCTTTGGGTTAGTTGAATAGCAACTAATTCCGCCCACTCCTTCAAAACCCGAGATTTTACTTGCTTTCATAAAAATATAAAAATACAAAAATAATCATCTCTCACCTCTAGAACTATTAATTAGGTTTTCTAATCCTAGCGACACTATTCCTAAGCTGAACGATCAATCCCCCGGTACTTGTCACTATACTATACTACAACGATCAGGTACACTGCCTGGTGGGGGTTGTAAGCTTCTCGAGATCCCTCGAGAGGTAAAGCAAGGTGCGATTCCCACGCATCAAGTTTTTGGCGCCGCTGCCGGGGAATAGTTATTGTCTAGGTTAGGATTTCTTTTTATTAGGTCTACTTGCTAGATTCCTTTCTAGTAAGATTTTTATTTTTATTTTTAGGTCTTCTTTAGTCTATCTTATTTCTTCGTGCCTTTGTTCGTAACTCTATACCATCCGACATCATGGAAGGTGGTAACATCTTTGAACCCATCATCCCACCACAACAAAACCCACCATTAGAACCCCTTAGGCCCCGAACCTTAGGAGAGTATTCCCGACCTAGCCACCAAGGCTACCGAAACACCATTGAGCTCACCGGAGCCAATGTGACCCCCTTGCGATCCGACACCATCCGGTTGGTGCAAAGCGGATGTGCATTCCATGGACTTCGTTCCGAAGATCCAAACCAACACCTTAAGGACTTCCTCAAAATCGTAGATTCCATAGACCTAGGTGTTGAAACTAGAGAGACTACCCGTTTACGCCTATTCCAATTCTCTCTACGGGATCAAGCTAGTCAATGGCTTGAGCGTTTACCCGCGGGATCCATCACCACATGAGATGATCTCACCACTCGTTTCCTTGCTCAATTTTTCCCACCGGGGAGAACTACTAAACTTAGGAATGACATCTTGATGTTTCAACAACGTCAAAATGAATCTCTTTATGAAGCATGGACTCGTTTCAAGGACTTACTCCAAAAAGTCCCTCATCATGGAATAGATCTTTGGCTCCAAGTCCAAATCTTCTATGACCATATCGACATCTCCACGAGGCGAACCATTGACCAATCGGCCGGTGGTAAGCTACGTGATCTTAGTGCGGAACAATCATGGGAACTCATAGAAGATCTTGCTCTCTATGACAACGAAAGTTGGAATGATCCCCGTGATTTGAACAAAACGGTCAAGGCAATATCTTTGCCTTCGAATAATTCAAGCACTCCCGACCGTAGGATCATGGAACTTGAGGACCAAGTCAAGTTTCTCATGAAATCTTACGAAGCTCCGAAGCATTCAAGCCAAGTGAACAAAATCACTTCTTCATGCGAATTATGTAGTGGTCCCCATGACACTCGTGATTGTGTGGAACTCCCCGGAACAGCTTTTGCGGACTACGCATCCACGCGTACCGACGAAGCGGGAGATAAGTGGTACACTTTCAAGCCCGAGCCAAACACATACGGTGATTCATATAACCCCTCATGGAAAAATCACCCAAACCTTAGGTGGAAACAAAATCAACCAAATTCTTCCAATCCGCCTAATCGTTACCAATCAAACGGTCCCCCATCCAACCGTACCTTCAACAACAATCCTTCTAACAACTATGGTAGTACCAACAATCTTGAAGGATTGATGTCGAAATTTATGGCATCTCAAGAAGCTCGCATAGCTAGGTTTGAAACCGAATTCAACCAACAACAAACGGTGATGACCAACAAGATCGACAACTTGTTGAAAGCCCTCAACAACCAAACATTAGCCACACCTAGGAAGGACACTAGGGACACCAATAGTGGAATCCAAGTTAAGGACCCCTCATCATCCAAACATGTCCACTTTGTCAATGTTGTCACCATTAAGCCGATAGATAGGGAGATAGAGGAGAGTGACAAGGATGAAGTTAGAGTAGAAGCCAATAGTGAGGATGAGAGTAGGGAAGTTGAGGTTAAAAAGGATGAGAAATTGGAGGAGGTAGAACCTATAGAGGAATATTTTGATAAGTTGCCAACCAAGGAAGAACGGGAATACCATAAGGATTTATTCGATAGTCCCGAGACAACATATATCTTTGGCGATCCCCTGATCAAAATGGGAGACCCCTCTAACATTAACATCCCATGCAATATCGGGCACATGCATGTATGGAAAGCTTACATAGATCCTAGATCCCCCGTGAACATCATGTCTAGGACTTATTACAATTGGGTGATGAAGAAGCAACTCAATTTTAGGATAATGCCCGGTAAAAGTTGGATAAGTAATTTTGCAGGAAGAGTTAAGGGAGTACATGTGATTATAGGGAATCTCACCTATGAGATTGATTTTATGATAGTGGAAGACACGCGTCCGGTGATAGATGCTTGCCTAAGTCAAATAATATTTGGGAAACCATTTGTTGAGGCCACTAGGATGAGTTATGATCCGACGTTAGGGATAGTTAGATTCAAGAAAGACAATGATGAGGTTGCTTATCAAATGCCCTACAAGATCGAACAATACCGCCTTCTCGCTAATTTCGAAAAGGAACGTAAGCAAGCGGCTTATTATAGGAATGATGAGGATAGACGTAGAGGAGTAGAGTATGTTAGAAATAGGATGCTTGGTTTCTACAAAGAATGCTTGCAACTAGGTCCGGAATACAAAACTGGTTTAGAAGACGACCTAGAGAATGGAACCAATGATGAGATTACGTAGTAATCCACGACTTTGAGTCTAGCTACAAGACTCGTAAATAAAGAAAAGCGCTTCTTGGGAGGCAACCCATGTTTTGTGTGATTTTATTTGTTTGATTATTATTTGCTTCCGTATGCATGTTTTATTTTTATTGTTGGTTGATCATGTTTCTCTACTAAAAAGTGGAAATACTTTATTATGTTGTTTAGCCTAATCTTAACTTCAACCTAAAGGTATTTTTGCAAAAGATAAGTGTAAGGGGAAACCCCAAATATGTTTTTAAGAAACAACCCGATCATGATTCTCCACAATATTTAATGAACATGTATATTCGTATTTGTTAGAGTCAAATGCTTGTATTGAGTCATAATGAAGTTTTGCAGGATTTTCCAGGAAGTAGGACAAAGTTTTTCCAGAAATTTTCCGGAAACTTAACATAAGAATTTCTGCAGGTCCATTCTGACGGCGTCAGGATGTAAAATCTGGAAATTTTACCGGTTTTGTTTTTCTAACGGAGTCTTATGGTTTTTGTGAATTATTAAGTTTTATAATCTCCAGGAAATCTGCAAACTTCATTCCACAAGCATTATATCTTACTTTGTTTTCTAGGATTTAGTAACTTATATAGGATGCCGCCGATTTTACGCGAGGTCGCCTTGTCTACTTTTGTCAGGATTTACAGGTTATGTTCGACAAGGAGATGATTTATATTCTGGAAGGGAAGCTTTGATTGTTCATTTTCTTGGAAGAAGATTTAACCTGGCCAACTAAAATCCATACCGAGCGAATCAGGGGAGTATTCGATTTCATTCTCTTTATTTTTAACTTTTACATTCTTTACTTGAACATTGGGGACAATGTTCATCTTAAGTGTAAGGGGAGGGTAAAAAGATGATACCTTACATATGCACTTTCGCTTGAGTTTGTTTTGTTTGATAGTAGATGAGTAATAAAACTACGATAAATACTTGTTAGTGTAATTTTAGCGCCAAATTTAAAATTTTTTACAACATTTAGGAGTGAAACTTTAGCCATAGCAAGCGTCTCATGGATAGGAGGTTGTATGACTAGCACATAACCGTATATTCAGAAAAAATTTTCCACCCAAAAATGTGAGGTTCGCCTTTAGATTTGATAGGAAAAGCATTTACTATTGGTGCTTATGAGTGTACCGGTAGCATTTAGATTCTAGAACTTGCGTTAGTGATGCATTCCGAGACCGCTAGTGAGACTACATTCGTGTGGTAGGATTTACTACATGATAAGAGGCATTAGGATCACCCTTGTGTTAAACCCGTATTATAATTACTTGACCATTTAAGTCATATTACTTGGCTAGTTAAGTCAACTAATTTTTCCCACACCCTTAGCGTTGTACTCATTTTTAGTACACGAAACCCCTAGTACACCCCTCCGAGCCTATCTTTTCGTTTCTAACTTTAAGCATTTTACTTAAAGGAAGAATTTGTTACACCCCACTTAAATGTACAACCAAATCGCCTTAGCCTTCCGTGTATGCGCTCATTTTTAGTGCATTATTGTTATTTGTTAAACCCTAAGTTAACTTTCTAATTGATTACATGGTTGCTAAGTCGAGTCATATCATTGTACATATTGTTTTGGGACGATTGGGACTCATGGGTAAGTACTTATTTTATGGAGTAATGGGGAAGAACATCACTTATTACCCCCATATGTACGTTAATCTTAAAAGTGCTCCAAGTGTTTTGATTTTCTTAATTCGAGTCATTAGATTAGTTTAATGTAAAGTATGTAAAGATTCAAGTGTAAGGGGAATTCTCATCCCCTATGATGTATTATTTTGGATGGTAGGGGTAAGAGTGTATGCAAAAAAATAAAAATAATAATAATCGAAAAAATCAAGAAAAAGAAAAAAAAATAGAAAAAGGAAAAAGAGAAAAAATATACGGACTACCATCCCGTTTCATTCTATGTTCATTTTATGTTTTTAGTTATTTTTCATTTATTAGCTTAAGTCGAGTCTAGTCTTGGCTTAGCAACGCCATATTGTACATGTAATTAACTGAGATTGTTAACTCGCCACCAGTAAAGCTTCCTTTATCCAACAAAACCGTGTAATTCATATCCCTACACCTAACGTTATAACCCTTTAAAAAGACCTCTTTGATAGTTTATCCTAGGTGCTTACGCCATGTGGTGGAGGTTTGATCTTTTCCCAAGCCTATGGTAATCTATTTTGCTATGACAGGTAGTGAGAGATATCTTCCATTTCCATAATGTTATATTACTTTATTACACCCGAGAGATGTGAGTATCTAAACACTATTTGTGAGGTGCTTGTGTATGACCTCCGTGCTTGTCTATTGGTCTTTAGTGGAACAATTATTTGTTGTAATTACTTTTATATTAGTGTTAAATGACCCCTAACTTGTCTTTTGAGTAGAATAAAAGCTCATTTGCTTGAGGACAAGCAAATCTCAAGTGTAAGGGTATATGATGAGGCGAAAAATGATCCGTTTTTAGGGGGTCATTTAAGCCCGAATCCGACTTTATTTGATCAAATATTGCCCTAAATCGTTCCTTTTGTGATTTTAGGTGTTTGGAGAGTGAATTCTGGAAAAGAAGCTATTTTGGACGTTTTTGGAGCATAAAAGTGAAGAAAACGGCTAAGTACCTAATTTGCATGCTGAAAATACAAGGTGACGGCGTCAGACATGAAGAATTAAACTCCGAAGGTGGTGACGGCGTCAGAAGGACTCGTGACGGCGTCAAAGTGGCAAAATTAATATACCGTGGGTGGTGACGGCGTCACATAGGCCGTCATAAGTGGATCAAGGCCGTCCGAGGAAGTATATGGCGGCGAGGTGACAGCGTCAGAAGTTACTCTTGACGCCGTCAGACTGTTTTTCCTATATATAGTTTTCTAGTTTTTTCATTAAAAAGGGAGAAGTTTTGGTGAAACCCTAAAGACGATTTTGGTGCCTCTTTTACAGGTTTTTCAAGGGTTCCAAACCCTTGAGACCTTGCATTGTAATTGAGATAAGTGTACTTTCAATTCAATCAATATGTCTATGTGTTGGTTGTTTATCTCTTGTTCTTGTCTCAATTCTACTATGCTAGGCTAGATCTCTTTTGTGTTTGCTTAGATCTAATGAAACCTAGATGTTGATTATGTGTTGATTACTTGTCTATTCTTGTTTTGAATGAATGATTTATATGTTAGGCTTAAGAAAACTGGCAGATCTCCAAATGGTAACATGCTTGAACGTCTTAAGAAACATGAACCGAGGCGTACTAGGTCTTTATTGGTTGTATTTAATGCATGAGCCACTGTTTACAATCCCTATAGTTGTGCTGGGTCATGGTGTAGGAGGAGATAAGAGCTCATAGAGTTGGGGAGTTATGTATGCCACCCCACGAATGGTATTAAGAAATACAATCCGTCATTCATACAAGTGTAACAAGTAATTAACATGTAAAAGATATCTAGGGAGTAATGAAGTCTAAGTAAACACAATTTCTCCAATTACTGCTCACAACTTTAGTATAATTAGTTTAATTTCATTTTTATTATTTTATTTTGATTGCATCTTAGCTTTGGGTTAGTTGAATAGCAACTAATTCCGCCCACTCCTTCAAAACCCGAGATTTTACTTGCTTTCATAAAAATATAAAAATACAAAAATAATCATCTCTCACCTCTAGAACTATTAATTAGGTTTTCTAATCCTAGCGACACTATTCCTAAGCTGAACGATCAATCCCCCGGTACTTGTCACTATACTATACTACAACGATCAGGTACACTGCCTGGTGGGGGTTGTAAGCTTCTCGAGATCCCTCGAGAGGTAAAGCAAGGTGCGATTCCCACGCATCATTCTACTTATGGTATTGTACACCAAACAACACCCCCATATACCCTACAACAAAACGGCATGGCTGAACGTAAGAATAGAACATTGAAGAACATGATTAATTCAATGTTAATTACTTCAGGGGCTCCTCATAGTCTATGGGGTGAAGCATATCTTGCTGCAAATACATTATTGAATAAATCCTCATAAGAAGAGTGACAAATCTCCATATCAATTATGGAAAGGAAAAAAAACCTTCTTATAAAAGGATGAAATACCATATCGACTATGAAAGCAGAATTTGTAGCCTTAGATATAGCTGTTGAATAAGCAGAATGGCTTAGAAGCTTTCTAGAGGGTATTCCCTTGTGGCAAAAAACCAGTGAGTGACTGATGTGTGTATACATTGTGATAGTATGGCTGCTCTTACCAGAGCAAAGAATCATATCTAATGGCAAGTCAAGACATATAAGATGTTGCCACAATACAACAAAGGAATTGTTGAGAAATGGAGTCATTTCCATCGACTACGTAAAGTCAAAGGAAAATATAGCAGATCCTTTGACAAAAGGCCTTTGTAGAGAACAAATCATATTTACATCGAAGGGTACGGGCTTAAAGCCAACACAATGAGTGACTACTCGGTGGAAACCTAAACTAGCAGAATTGGAGATCCCATGGTCTAGGTTCAATAGGAAAACTAGTTGAGGAAAACTCAAAAGTACTAAAAAACAGGTATGCCCATTCCTAAGATGAATTTTGTGTGTTTTCTCGTTGATGATTAAGGGCTGAATTTTAATTCTTAATCAAGCTAATGGCTTTTGTAGTGGATACTACGGAATATTCTTGATTGGCATTACCTATATGAGATTGATGTGTGGTCGCATCTTTGGGAACCAAATGGCTAAGTTGTCTAAAATTCTCATGAATAAGGATATGTTCACAACCGAAATGAACGCAACAGTAAGAATCTGTTATTGCATAAATATGATATATGTGATACGTATTGTCTCGATTTACTACAAAACGTGACTAGTTCAAGGCTTATGTTCACTATCCACAAAGTAGATCCGATATGTACTCACTAGGATAGGTTCAAGTCCAAAAGATACCTAATCTGATGT
This sequence comes from Artemisia argyi, assembly GCA_030686995.1. Taxonomy (NCBI): domain Eukaryota; kingdom Viridiplantae; phylum Streptophyta; class Magnoliopsida; order Asterales; family Asteraceae; genus Artemisia; species Artemisia argyi. Next base: position 95,180,264 of record CM060684.1, read on the forward strand.
TTGTCATATTACATTTGATGGAAATAGAATAATAAGTAATTGTCTTATTTTCTATTCAAATGTGGGGTATAATTGGCGTTTGACTAGAAAATGTGGGGTATTGTATCCCAATCCCACATTGCTAGAAGAATGAAACCTATGTCACTTTATAATAACTTTCCACCAATATCTTTCAAATGAATCAAGACCCTAGTAGTGGGCTTAGTGGTGGGTTTTAGGCCTGTTTTGGCTTGTTGGGCTTAACATATGTATAATTAATATATATTAAATGTTCAAAATATGGGCCTTGGGCCTTGGGCCTTGGGGCTCTTGAGGTCTAATTGAGAAAAATCTGGAATTCATTTTTTAATAATCCAGAATTAGGTTTCATGTGTCGGTTCATTAACAATTGTAACATTTATTTTTTTGTCAGTTATACCATAATAGTATTTTGAAGAGTTGCAACTGTTGAAGACACCCCTTCATGCAATATATATACAACATCATAATCCATCATGAAGCATCAATCAGATTCGTCAGATTCAAGTGTTTATTCTTGAATTGATTGTTGAATCCTCAAAACAGTCGCACCAATTAGGGCGAAATTCTGTTTTAGGACACTGCATATCGCAGGCCTCAATCAAGTTGTCTTAATCTTTTGATTTATGTATTATACACGTTGTATTATGATTTGTAAATTCCTAACACTACTAACACTATGTGAGGCTATCATTGCTGTTATGATTACGGGATCGGATGATGGTATGAATTTGTCCCATGGAATGTTTCGCGATGGGGTACCTTGCCAAGTCTCTATTACTTCTGATTGAGTCTAAACAGTCAACCTTAAATTGACCAAGTCAATGGTCAACAAGGTCAAACTCCCTAGGTCAATGCTCCGGGTAATATAAGGTATCACCAGGTCGTTAAGTCCCGTTGAAGTGTGAATTGTAACTTTAGCGTATTCGTGATCGGGTGATTATTCACAGAAAAGGGTTATGATCAGAATTATTTGGAAATTATTAACAAATATAGCTTAGGAAAGCTACGTGAGTGATTACGGGAATTTAGATTACAAAGATTTGAGCTAAAACCTAAAAACGTACGTTTTAATTAAAACGTATACAGATGAACAAAACAAAAAGTACAACTGATGGACGGGAAGGGTTAAAAGTGAAAAATTAATATTTTTACAATTCTAATAGTTAAAGAAAATTTTAAGAAAAATAAAAACTATTTTTACACTATTTAATTATTTATTATTAATTAATTACTAATTATCTATTTATTACTAATTAAACTAATTAGAATTATTAAAAATACTAAAAAGGCTTAGAAAATTAAGAAAAATTTTACAAATCTAATTAACCATCATGGGAATCCTAAAAAATTATAAAAAGTTAATTTTATGTATTTTTAAACTAATTAACTAATTATTAATCTAATTATTTATTAATTACTAATTAAACTAATTATATTATAAAAAATAGAAAATGAACAGTAAAAATTCTAGAAAAATTTATAACTAAAATAAAAGCTAGAAAAATTATAAAAACTAGGTTATACTTTATAAAATCTAATTATGCTATTTAATTGATTAATATTAATTAAAACTAAATTAAACTAAAATTAATTAGAAAAACCACTAAAAGACAAAATAAAAATCTGGAAAAATTTATAAAATTATTTTAACCTAAAATAGAATTTCTAAAAATATAAAAATGATATATTGCTTTTAAATAAGCTAAAAAGAAAAATAAAATTGATAAATCCTATTAAATAGAAGCTATCACTAATAATAAAGTTGGTTTTTTGGTTTTTTTTTCTTTTTCTAAACTGATTATAAACTAAAAACAACAAATTTTAACAAAAACACTTTTACTGTACCCCAAGAAATAACCACTTGGAGTGCTTATTGATCCCACAGTTGACTTTTGTTGACTGTGGTGGTTTTTTAGCTCAAATGAAGGAAAGTGGGGTCCACAATGACAACTATTGGTTTCTCTGAGTTTAATGAACAAGAATAAGCAAGTTTGGTACAAAGATTAAGCTTCAATAAGCCAACAACTCACAAATAAGCTGTTGCTTATTTGGATTCTGAGACAGTTTTGGGACAAAGCTTAGGGCTAAATGCAGGTGGGGTCCACTAGACTAGGGGTCAAACAAAAGCTCAAAAGATCAACCCTGGTAGGAGGGGGTTGTAAGAACCAGCTTATGGGGTGTGGGACCCACTGGGTTAACCACAATGAACCACCAAAGTGAGGTGGTGAGACTGAGCTGCTGAGAGCAGGGCAGTTGTCTTGCCCTGCAGGTCTCTTTGAGGCTTGGTGGGACCCACTAAACAAATTCCATAAAATCTAAGAAAAATCTTAAAAATCAACTAGCTGGTAGAGATTAAGCTTGTAAAAGCTCAGTTCCTAAATCCTTATATCCAGCAATTTAAAGACTTCCAAAGTTTGATCAAAATCACTGACTCAGCTTTTGACTTTTTCTGTTTAATGAATATTTTGACCAAAATGAGATTTGATTCCAATTTATTAACTGATTAAGGTGATTTAAGCTTAAAGAGAACTAAAATGAGCAAAGTGATTTGTTTCTAAACTTAAATGATGTGTCCAATACTCTTAAACCTTAACAGACAACTCAATAAGAAAGATCAAAGATCAAATTGACTTTTTACACTATCAACTATCATTTTTATACCCTATATGATCTTATGTATACCAAAGTAGCATGCAGGAACTATAAATGACAGCAATAACACAGATATGCACTAAGCAATCAATAAATCCAAACACCACTTAAAACTCAATCTGTTTTGAACTTATTGAAACAAATGATAACTCAGATTGATTAAACTATCTCTAAACCGTTTTTATTAATTGTAAAGGTTATATAAGCTGATAAACACAACTTTTTACCACAACTACTGCTTATGATACCTCATACTAATTGACAAATAATACATGAAAACCTTACACAAGGATGTTTTTAGAAACAAAACCTAAGCTTCTTGCACAAACAGAATAGTTAACAACTAATGAGATTAATAAACTACAAACAAGCAATATCCTACACTAGAATACAAGAAAGGTATAAAAAATATAGCTCACAGTGTGCTTCCAGCCCAAAACATGAAACCAAGGACACCCTAAATGACTCCCATGAGTCTCTATTACCAGGTCCATCCACAATTTAACCTGCTCCAATGCAACTCTTCATTTTTCACTTATTCTTTTTCTTTTTTCTGTTTATTTATATTTTTTTTTATGATTATTATTTGATGAAACTGAAATTGCAATGGAAACTTGGAATGCTTAAATAAAACTTATATTAATATTGAAAGAGTCAATTACAACTGAGAATTTGATTGAATTTTAAAGGTACAATACTTGGAAAATAAAATTAAAACTATTAAAAACTACTTGGCTGCTCCACTGCATCTTCTTCTTTAAATACTCCAAATTAGGGTTTCTGGAGCTCTCTTGGACCTTTCCCAGCTTTGTTCTCCACCATTGGATGATTAAAAGCAATCTCAGCCATTTGATTCTTTTAGCGCCTAAATGGAATTTGGCCGTTTCTTGAGATAATTGGTGCCAGAAGTGGGATTTTTGGAGTGTAGCTATTGGCTTGGAGTACCAAGGGGGGGGGAAGGTTGAGTGTGCAGGTGGTGAAGGGTAGGGGTGATGATGGTGAGTTTGGTTTGTAGCTGTAAGTGGGGAGGTGAGGTGGAGGGGATGGAATCAACGGGTCAAAGGCTGGGTGAGTGGGATTATTTAAAACAGACGGGGTAAGTGGGCTGGGAAAGGGTACATGGGCCTGGGGTGTTTATTGGATTGGGTTTTGGGTGTGAATAATTAAAAGGGTCCGTTTGTTTTTGTAGAAATTTAACACAAGGACCAAATGTGTAATTTGCTAAATCATGAGGGGTTGAACCTGCCATTTTCCAAATTATAATCCCAAGGGTCATTCTTGCCATACTTCAATGATACAAGGGTATTTGAATTTTATTTTCCACTTTTGAAATTCCCGGGGACCAATTGTGACAAGTTACCAAACTTCGGGGACCAAACATGTAATTTCCACAAATATTTTACCCAAGGACCATTTTTGACACATTTTGATTTTCCAAGGATAAAAATGATTTTTTTTATTTCAAAATTATCCCACCAGGGACCAAATCTGCCAAATACTGAAACTCCAGGGACCTTTTATTGCAATTTTGGATTTTGAGGGGTAAAAGTGTAATTTTCTCAAACTTTTTCACCCAAGGACTTATTTTGATAATTTTTTACTTTTCTTTGCCTTGGGTTGACTTTTCTTTTATTTTAAACTTCCAGGGACTAGTTTTGCCAAATTTTGAAACTTGAGGGACTGAAACTGCCAATTGTGCAAACTTTGTTCGTTTTTCATTTGTTTTTAAACATTTTGCATCTAAAACATATAAAACACACTTTTGGGATAAATTGTGTATTTTGATGCGTTTTTGGGTGTTTTTGGATGTTTTGGCAGTCCAGATACGATAAAAATGATGAGTGTTTAAGCACTCATCAATCCCCCACACTAAGCTATTGCTAGTCCCTAGCAATCTTTTGAGAAAAACTTGATGGATTTGAAACTCTTTACCAAAAGCCATCACTTCTGGAGTAGCCAGGTGTAAGAACTGTGGCACACCTGATAACCGTGTGATTTTGAGCAAACCACCAGCTGTCAACGGATTTGATTAGTCTTTACCAAAAGCCGTTTGCTTCTGGACTAGCCAACTCTTGATGGAATAGTCAACATCTTGGTGAGCTGATTACCAATTATGGATTTTCCACGGCCTTTACCACAAGCCATAATCTTGCGGGCTAGCCAACTCATTTGTTTTCGGGGAGTTGATGAACCATACAATTTTGGGCAAATTGCAAGCCGTAAACGGATTTGAGATATCTTTACCAAGAGCCGTTTGCTCCTGGATTAGCCAATCCCTTTTGTCGTTTAGACACGGCGGACTGATTACCACAAAAATTTTGAAATAAAGTGAAAAAAAAATTTGAAAAATTTGGGCCAAAATGGGGGTACTTGAAAGTATTTTGCGATAAAATTCGCTAGAATTCCCCCCCCCCCCCCCCCCCCACACTTAGAAATGAATATTGTCCTCAATATTCAAAGTCCCGGCTATTATGCCGAATCTATGAACGTAAAAAGATAGTATTCGAAGCTAACTGTGGAATTTTTGTTTTGTATTTTTCACTTTATTTATCTGTACATACAATCACTTTTTTTTTTTTTGAACTTATATACATATATACATTTTCAAATTAGTGGGGGGTTGGCCATTCCCCCACACTAGGGTGGTAGAAAGTAGAAAGAAGTCAGAAATACGGGTGAAAACCCATATATGTTGCTAATTTTTGTTCACCGAGTCGCTAGCTTGACTCGATCCCCGAATTTAATTGTCCTTGGGGAAAGTTTGGAGATCCGGGACAACCATGGATGGTATGTCCTCTCCAAAGTAGTGCTTTAGACGATGTCCATTCACTTTGAAATTAGGTCCGTCATTTTGTGATAACTCGACGGTGCCATAAGGATAAACCTTAACGATAGTGAATGGACCAGTCCATCGGGTTTTGAGCTTTCCCGAGAAGATCTTGAGTCTAGAGTTGAAAAGAAGGACTCTATCACCAACGTTGAAAACGCGGTTTTTGATTTTTGAGTCATGAATCTTCTTTGTCTTTTCCTTATAGATCAAAGAGTTCTCGTAAGCTTGATCACGAAGTTCATTTAATTCATTCAGTTGAACTTTCCTATGATCACCCGCAGTTTTGAGGTCAAAATTTGCATGCTTGAGAGCCCAATAGGCTTTATGCTCAAGCTCGATCTGTAGATGGCACGCTTTCCCGTACACAAGCTTGTATGGCGTACACCCAATGGGTGTTTTATACGCCGTACGAAAAGCCCAAAGTGCATCATCTAATTTATCCGACCAAGATGCACGATTTTCCCCAACGGTTCTTTCCAATATTCTCTTGATGCCTCGATTGGAAACTTCTATTTGTCCACTTGTTTGAGGGTGGTACGCAGTAGAAAGTCGGTGAGTTACACCATACTTTTGCATGACTTTATCAAATTTGTCATTGCAAAAATGCGTACCACGATCACTAATTATAGCACGTGGAGTTCCAAATCGAGCAAAGAGAGCTTTCAAAAATTTCACAACTACTCGGGCATCATTTGTGGGTAAAGCTTTTGCTTCGACCCATTTTGACAAATAGTCAACTGCCACGAGTATATACTTGTTTCCATGAGAAGATGGAAATGGCCCCATAAAGTTGATGCCCCAAACGTCAAAGATTTCACAAACTTGAATTGCATTTTGAGGCATTTCATTCTTTTGTGAAATATTCCCGTGACGTTGACAAGCGTCACAGGATTTGACCAATTCTTGGGCATCCTTGTAAATCGTGGGCCAAAAGAAACCGGAGTCAAACACCTTTTTGGCGGTGTAATTTGGATTGTGGTGGCCCCCCGTGGGACCAGCATGGCAAGCCTTTAAGATTTCAGTGGCTTCTTGACCATATACACACCGCTGGATGACTTGATCCGCACAGATTTTAAAGAGGTAGGGGTCGTCCCAGAAATAATGTTTGACATCCTTAAAGAACTTGTTCTTTTGTTGGGATGACATCCCTTTCACAATGAAGTTACCCGCAAGGTAATTTGCAAAATCGGCAAACCAAGGGGTAACAGAATCTCCACGAAAGGTAGCCGCATTGAGTGTCTCGAGAGGGAACGTTTCATTGATTTCTTTCCTCTCGAAGACATCTTGATGGGGGTTTTCCAATCGGGAGAGATGATCAGCAGCTAGGTTCTCAGCTCCTTTTTTATCACGAATAATGATATCAAATTCCTGAAGGAGGAGAACCCAACGAAGAAGTCTCGACTTTGCATCTTGTTTTGCAAAAAGGTACTTCAAAGCCGAGTGATCCGTATACACTATGCTTTTAGTCAGTATCAAGTAGGGCCGGAATTTTTCAAAAGCATACACCACAGCTAATAATTCTTTTTCGGTGGTGGTGTAATGGCTTTGAGCCTCGGTCATAGTTTTGCTGGCATAGTGTATAGGCTGAAAATGTTTTGTTTTTCGTTGCCCCAAGACTGCCCCTATAGCATAATCACTAGCATCACACATGAGCTCAAAGGGCAAGTCCCAATCGGGGGCAACAAGAATCGGTACCTCGGTAAGCCTTTTCTTTAATGTTTCAAAGGCTTCGATGCACTCGGGGGAGAAGATAAAAGGAGCATCCTTTTCGAGGAGATGGGTCATAGGCCGGGCGATTTTAGAAAAATCTTGAATAAACCTACGGTAAAAACCGGCATGACCCAAAAAGCTCCTAACACCTTTCACGGTCGTGGGATGAGGCAATTTTTCAATGACGTCCACTTTGGCTCTGTCAACCTCAATCCCGTTTTTTGAAATTTTATGGCCGAGGACAATGCCCTCTTTGACCATAAAGTGACTCTTCTCCCAATTTAGACATAACTTTGTGTCTTCACAACGTTTTAGCATGCTGTCTAAATGGGAGAGACATGATTGGAACGAATCCCCAATGACCGAAAAATCATCCATAAAGACCTCCATAGTTTTCTCGATCATGTCGGAAAAAATGGCCATCATACATCTTTGAAACGTGCCTGGAGCATTACATAAGCCAAATGGCATACGTTTATATGCGAAAGTTCCATAGGGGCACGTAAAAGTGGTCTTTTCTTGGTCTTGCGGGTCAATGGGAATCTGAAAGTAACCCGAGAAACCATCGAGGAAGCAATAGTACTCATTCCCCACTAATCTCTCGAGCATCTGATCCATAAAGGGCAGAGGAAAATGGTCCTTATGGGTGGCGTCATTTAACTTACGATAATCAATACAGACACGCCATCCCGTAACCAAACGAGTTGGAATTAACTCATTCTCCTCATTTGTGACAACAGTGATGCCACCCTTTTTTGGAACACAATGAATTGGGCTGACCCAAGGACTGTCCGAGATAGGGTAAATCAATCCGGCATCAAGAAGTTTTAAAACCTCTTGTTTGATAACCTCGTGAATTTTTGGATTCACCCTTCTTTGTTGTTGGACTGTAGGTTTGAAGTCGTCCTCCATTAAAATCTTGTGAGTACAAAACTCAGGGTCAATGCCCTTGATGTCGGAGAGTCGCCAAGCAATTGCTTGTTTATGAGACTTCAAAACCTTGATAAGAGCAGCCTTTTCCTCATCACTTAAGTCTTTGGCAATTATGACGGGTAATTTATCATCACCCTCCAGAAATGCATATTCAAGATGAGGCGGCAAGTCCTTAAGTTCAACCTCAGGGAAGTCATCAGTTTTCTCAACATTTTTGACCTCCTCTTTATGAAGTTGTTGTGGTAGAACAGGAAGAGGAGAGAGATCTTCGTTTAACAATTTTTCAAGTATGAGAATATCCCTCTCGAGGTCGATCTCTTGGTTATCGACTCCATCGGGAATCGAATCACTTTTGAGAAACGCCTCCATTTCTTCTAAGATGAAGTCACTTCCCTCAAACGGAGTGAGGGAAGGAGAAGAATTGGCTATGATGGGGAGAGAAGATTGAGTGAGATTTCCACTCGAAGAATCATCAATGAAACCTAAAATCTCCTGAGCATACTCCTCAGCAGCAACATCAATGACGTCAATTTGATTCACCGACTCACAATCATAATTGGAGGAGTATCTCGAAGTTTGATTTAGGTTGAAGGTTATGGCTTCCGTTCCAACACGTAATGTGATCTCATGCTCAAATACATCGATAAGAGCTCGCCCAGTTCTAAGGAATCCCCGCCCAAGTATGAGAGGGACCCTTGAATCGGCATCAAAGTCAACAATCACAAAATCTGCCGGAAAATGGAACTTCCCCACTTTAACAAATACGTCCTCGGCAATGCCAATGGGACGAGAAATCGAACGATCGGCAAGCTCTAAAGTCATGCACGTGGGGGTAAGTTCGGGAAGAGAGAGTTTCTTCCACACAGAATATGGCATTAGGTTAATGCTAGCACCTAGATCGGCCAAGGCGAAGCAATCAACCATACCCGGGAAAGTACAAGGAATTAGAAATTTCCCGGGATCTCCAAGCTTTTCAGGAAGCTTTCTCATTCAGAGGAGTTCTTGCCATCTCAAATAATTTTTCTTTATTACTCAACAGATTTTTGATTGTCGATGCAAACTTTGGCATCAAGAGAATAGCATCCGCGAAGCTGATATCAAAATGCAAATCTTGGAAGATTTGGAAAAATTTATCCATTTGGTGATTAGCTTTTTCGCGGAGCTTTTGTTCACTAAGACGTGATGGATAGGGAATAGAAGTTTTGGATTTAGGGTTGTCCACTGGAGTTTCTGGTGGTTCAAAGACAACTCCAGGCTTACATCTGGTTTCAGGAATAACCTGAGGTTGGACGTGTGTTGTACTTCGTGAGCTAGGATTTTGCACTTTGTCCTTTGTCACCTCAGGTTCACGATTCACTACCTTTGGAGAAGAGGAAGAAGAGGTAGTAGGAATCGCGGGTTCATCATATGAAGCACCACTTCGTGTTGTGATCGCCTTAGCATCGCCCCTCGGGTTAGCGATCGTGTTGCTCGGTAAAGTAGTACCTGAGCCCGAGGGTCGATCATTTAAAGACTTCTTGATGTCAGAAGTCTGGCTGACCAGCAACTTGTTCAACTCTTCTTGGGACTTCATGAATTGTTTCAACAACTCGTCAGATGAAGGCCCGGTTGGAACAATGGCTTGATTCGGATTAGGAATATTTGGAGCTCGATTGTTCGGATTGGGACCTTGATTTTGAAAATTTCCCTGATTAGGGTTGTTGTTTCCATGAAAATATCCCTGATTGAGATTACCCTGACCTTGGTTCCGATTAAAGTTTCCTTGATTTTGCTATTGGAAACCTTGATTTTGGAACCCTTGGTTTTGATTGTGAAAACCGTGACCCTGATTGAAGTTACCTAGGTTTTGATAACCTTGGTTCGCTCTATTTTGATTTTGGCCACGGTTTTGGACATTTTGGTTTTGATTAAAACCAGGAGGTCCAGGATAATGATGTTGAGGACGATAGCTAGGGTCCATAGGAGGGCGATATTGATTGCCTCCTTGATTTTGGGACCCCGCTAAAGCATGAGCTTCGTATGGAGTACCATCAGTAGCTGTGCAATTGTAGTAGGCATGCGGCCCACCACAAGTCACACAGACTTCCACTTTTTTAACCTCAGCAGGTGGAGGATGTTGTGGAAATGAAACTTTCTTTGTTTGGGTGAGAACCAAAGCTTGGATCGCTTCAGTGAGCTTGTCAATCTTAGCATCCGTGCTAGATTGACCCACAGAAGATGAAGTAGAAGGTCCCGCATTGATTTGAGAAACAATCGGTTTGCTTCGTGTAGAGCGGACCTTGGACTTGTTTTCTATGATTTGCAAAGCTTCTTTTGTGGTTCTACTCAAGAAATTACCTCCCGCGGAGGCATTGAGAGAATCCTGATCAGCTTGGCTCACGCCATTGTAAAAAGTATCGAGTTGCATCAACTCAGAGAAACCATGATGTGGACACTTGCGAAGTAATTCTTTGAAACGATCCCACGCTTCACCAAAAGATTCATCGTATTTTTTAGTGAACTTGGTGATTTCGTTCTTAAGACTCGTGGTCTTTAAAGGTGGGAAGAATTCATTCACAAACTTTTTGACAAGATCTTCCCAAGTCTCAATAGATCGTGGAGGTTGTTTTTCAAGCCAAATCCGGGCTTGTCCCTCCAAGGAGAATGGGAAGAGAAGAAGTTTTATTGCTTCACACGGGACATTTTTGTACTTGATGGTTGATGTGATTTTATTGAACCATCGAATATGCGCATGAGGATCGTCCCTCTCAAAACCGTAGAATTGACTTGAGGTTACAAGATTGAGTAACCCGGTTTTGAGCTCAAAACTATCAGCCACGATGGCTGGGACAATAATGGCATCTCCGTAACCCTCGATGGGTGCTTGGAGAAGCTCACACATGGGGCGGTCTTTCGCCATGGTGACAGTGGGTGTGGCAACAGTACGGATCTCAGATCCGACTGTTGGTGCTGAACGTCTACGAGGTCTTCTAGGTTTTGTACAAGCTCACGTAATGGGCTAGTAGACCTAGAAGAACGAGTGCGCATGCACTAGGAACAAAAACCAATCAAAACAAAATCGAGGCAAATCAACAGTGAACTTAAACCAATAATCACGAGTGAATGGCTTCTTTAAGAAAGGTACACCACTCACAAGGATACAAAGGCAAGTTTTAATCTTTTGTTTGGGAACTTATTATGTTCACACCCCCAGTTGGTAGGTGTTCTGTCTTGGTTTGCGACGGTTTATTTTTATGTAGAATTATTATTCACAAGAAAGAGACGAATGTTTTTGTGTTTTGTGTATGGGTTTAAAAACTTTTGGAAAATATTTTTGGTATCGTTTCGTTTACCAAAATCGTTTCTCTTTAAGAATCACCTTAAAAGAAAACCGAATCAGAAAACGTTACGATCTGTTTTGTTGTTTTTAATTTTTTTTTTTTTTTTTTTTTTTGATGTTTTAACACTTTAGGAAAAGTGTTAATGTAACACCCCAACCCGATAAGGGTAGAAGTATTACATTACAGTGACATATCAGAACAAACACAAGCATATGATTCATACATACAACGAAACTCAGGGTTACAAATGAAAATCTGAAACTACAAGGTTACAAAACAATAAATACTATGTCTAATAAAGTGAAACTTCATCTAATCGTCTCTAGTCCAAAGCATAGTCTTCTAAGTCCAGTCACGCTCTCTTCCCATAACCCAGCTTCCTACTAAAACCTGCCGCAGGAAAAGGAAATGCGGCTGAGCTTAAAAAGCCCAGTGAACAGATACATATACAAAGCAATGATAATGAAACAGAACTGAAATATAGTGCATTGGGGAAATAGAATAAGGAATAGATAAAAGAGTAATAGAATAGAAAGAAGAAAGGATAGTCATCTACCACGAGCCCAAAACATATCATATCATATAAGCCGTCAATACCAAAATTCTTCATAATCATATAGAGGGGAGTCCTCTCAGATAATCAGATAATATGAGGGGTGTCCTCATTCTTCAAATGGGTGGAGTAGCGAACTCCCAGAAATTGTGAAAGGCATGTATAGCACACAGTACCAGTCACCAGACATATATCATAATCATAATCATAGTTAAATCCACTAAACAGAACAGATCTAGGATGCATCCATACGCCCCCGCAGAAATCATAGTGGCCATGACAAATCATATCATAAAGCGCGCATATCATATAACAGAAAGGGGACGGTGTAGCCAAATCACTAGGGCCACACACTAGTCATGCCAGTGGTGCATCACAGACACGCCTATGGTACCTCCATAGGTAGGGAAAACAGAAATGGCTCGGGTATCAAACTAAGAGTCAGGTCTCATATCATACAAAAGGTCATATAGCAAAGGTGTATCTCAGAATCATATCAAAGGTTCATAATAGCAGTTCATAACAAAGGGTTCATATCAGAAATAGTATTCAAGGCCCAATCAGAGTTTATCAGGTCAAGGTTCATATTCAAAAATCAATTCATGGTTCAGTTCAAAAGTCCGTTTCAAAAGTTTCTATTAAAAGTCCAATTTAAATAATCTTTTAAAACAGTTTTCATAAAAATGGTCTTTCAAAATATAGGGTTCATGAAAGTTAAATAACCTTTCTTTTAAAAAGAAATTTAGCATCATTTATAAACATCTTTTCAAATCGGTTCTTCTCAAAACATTTCCATGGCATAATTAAAAGGTTTTCATAGCATGGTTTCATAACGGAGGTCATATCAAGTGGGATCAACAGAGAAAGTTCAAGTAAAGGGGATCATAGCAATGGCATCAATTCGGGAACTAACGGATCAGAATACGAAAGAGATCATGAGAAACCTTTTGAGAAAGGTCAGAATATCTGTACCTCAATCGCCATCGAAATCATAACATACGTAAGCATATGGAAACACTCCTTCTTCAACGAATCTACACGAATTAATGATCGGCTTATTATTAATAACTTATTCAATTCAGATTTCTCATTTTAGTCGGCTTTCCAGTTTTAGTAACTTTCCATTTAAAGTGACTTTCCACTTTTAGCAGGTTTCCATAAATAGTAAGTTTCCACTTTTAGAAAGTTTCCATAATTAGAAAGTTGAATCACTATTAATGGAATCAAAGTTTCTTTTAACATATTTACACATTTGGTCCTTAGGGTTTCATAACTTTACATTTTAACCCTTTACTTTCCAAAATTACACTTTAAACCTTTTAGTATTCAAAGTTACACATTAAACCCTTAAGTTATCCATTTTACACAATGAGCATTTATTTTAATATATTATACGAATGGATCCTCAAATATTCTTAATTCACACTTTAAGTCCTTCAAGTTATCAAAGTTACATATTTAACCCTTCAATTTACAATTTCAACCTTTAATTATCAATAATTACATATTAAACCATTAAATTACCAAATTTGCACAAAACCCCCTGAATATATTTTATTATTCAAAATCACCTTAAGTTTCCAGAATTTACATGTTTAGTCCCTCCATTTTAATTATTTCCAAAATCGAACCCTAATTAGTTTTAAATTCATTTTAACCCTTTAAAATATAAAAATTACATATGGTACCCTTAGGTTACATTTTATTCGAATAGTACACAGCCCACAATAAGTTCTAAAAATAACCCTTAAGTTTTAGAAGTTACAAAACTCTCCAAAAACATTTTAGCCAAATCGTATAAACCAAAAATATAGGTTTTAGAAACCCTAATCCTTCTAATCAATTTCCAATCATTAACTCATCAGTACATATCATTAATTATCACCTTTTCCAGCCCTAAACCAAAACCCTAGGCTCTCGACTTTATTTTCTTTCTTCTTTTTTATTTACGATTTTCACAAAACCAAATAATTCGAAATACCATGATCTAAGCCAAGATAATTTTTCCAACATTTTTCCAGATTATAACACATCATAATAAGTGTATAAAATTTTATTAAGAATTTTTCTGGATCGGAATGTATCTTTTACAATTAAACACGTTTTTAGGGTTTTAATTCACGAAAACGATGTCGAGCATGCATGGGTCGAATCAAACATTTTATTTGATGTTTATAAGGTATAAAGGACCTGAGAAAAATACCAAATCAAGAATGGAACGTGTAGAGAGGGCTGTACGAATTATAGCATACGCGTAGAGCCAAAACGATCCAAAAATCACCATGACTTCACCAATGATCTTCCAACCTTGAAACCAATTTTCGTGGGTCTTATATGATGTAAGGAACATCAGAAAAATAAGAAATAATTTTTATAGAGGTCGTATGAAACATAACGAATTTACCTTTGTTCTAGGGCTCGACACAAAGAAAACAAATCTACGATCGTGTAAGGCTTCAACAATTCGAATGGGATTTTTCTTGGCTTCTTATGGTGATGATAACTCACAGAAAAATGCTTAGGAGTGCTGTGTGAGTCGAATGGGGGCTGTGAGAATTGTTTGTGTGTGTATTAAATCGGTTTTAGGGTTTTGGGTGGAAAAAAATGATATGGTTTGACTAAAATAAAAGAATGCCGTGATATGGGGGAGGGAGGACCAGGAAATTTCGTGATTTATGATAGCCCAAATATTCATGGTGATTACCTTCCTTAATTATCTCATATATATCTTTTAAAATCAAATTAAACCAAAATAAAACTATATATATACATCATTCGGCCATATGAGGGTATCTTAGTAATTTTTCCACTTGTATAAATGTTAAGTGAAATTGTTAAAATTATTTTGGATCATAACTTGTTCATTGTTAGAAGTTTGGGATTTATTTGGGTACTTAATAAGCTTTTATATAAGTTTTAACTTGTAGGGGCATTTTGGTCTTTTCACATGCCTTCGGATTTTAGGTGTTATAGTTAATGACTTTTTTTGTATTTTGATTTTGAAAATATACACAAGTGGTGGTATTTGTACAGTGAATGAGGTGAGATAACACTAATCTCAAATAACGCTATAGAAACGCGCACACTTCCCCGGCAGCGGCGCCAAAAGTTGATTGAGTCTAAACAGTCAACCTTAAATTGACCAAGTCAATGGTCAACAAGGTCAAACTCCCTAGGTCAATGCTCCGGGTAATATAAGGTATCACCAGGTCGTTAAGTCCCGTTGAAGTGTGAATTGTAACTTTAGCGTATTCGTGATCGGGTGATTATTCACAGAAAAGGGTTATGATCAGAATTATTTGGAAATTATTAACAAATATAGCTTAGGAAAGCTACGTGAGTGATTACGGGAATTTAGATTACAAAGATTTGAGCTAAAACCTAAAAACGTACGTTTTAATTAAAACGTATACAGATGAACAAAACAAAAAGTACAACTGATGGACGGGATGGGTTAAAAGTGTAAAGTTAATATTTTTAAAATTCTAATAGTTAAAGAAAATTTTAAGAAAAATAAAAACTATTTTTACACTATTTAATTATTTATTATTAATTAATTACTAATTATCTATTTATTACTAATTAAACTAATTAGAATTATTAAAAATACTAAAAAGGCTTAGAAAATTAAGAAAAATTTTAAAAATCTAATTAACCATCATGGGAATCCTAAAAAATTATAAAAAGTTAATTTTATGTATTTTTAAACTAATTAACTAATTATTAATCTAATTATTTATTAATTACTAATTAAACTAATTATATTATAAAAAATAGAAAATGAACAGTAAAAATTCTAGAAAAATTTATAAAAATGTTTTAACTAAAATAAAAGCTAGAAAAATTATAAAAACTAGGTTATACTTTATAAAATCTAATTATGCTATTTAATTGATTAATATTAATTAAAACTAAATTAAACTAAAATTAATTAGAAAAACCACTAAAAGACAAAATAAAAATCTGGAAAAATTTATAAAATTATTTTAACCTAAAATAGAATTTCTAAAAATATAAAAATTATATATTGCTTTTAAATAAGCTAGAAAGAAAAATAAAATTGATAAATCCTATTAAATAGAAGCTATCACTAATATTAAAGTTGGTTTTTTGGTTTTTTTCTTTTTCTAAACTGATTATAAACTAAAAAAAACAACTTTTAACAAAAACACTTTTACTGTACCCCAAGAAATAAGCACTTGGAGTGCTTATTGATCCCACAGTTGACTTTTGTTGACTGTGGTGGTTTTTTAGCTCAAATGAAGGAAAGTGGGGTCCACAATGACAACTATTGGTTTCTCTGAGTTTAATGAACAAGAATAAGCAAGTTTGGTACAATGATTAAGCTTCAATAAGCCAACAACTCACAAATAAGCTGTTGCTTATTTGGATTCTGAGACAGTTTTGGGACAAAGCTTAGGGCTAAATGCAAGTGGGGTCCACTAGACTAGGGGTCAAACAAAAGCTCAAAAGGTCAACCCTGGTAGGAGGGGGTTGTAAGAACCAGCTTATGGGGTGTGGGACCCACTGGGTTAACCACAATGAACAACCAAAGTGAGGTGGTGAGACTGAGCTACTGAGAGCAGGGCAGTTGTCTTGCCCTGCAGGTCTCTTTGAGGCTTGGTGGGACCCACTAAACAAATTCCATAAAATCTAAGAAAAATCTTAAAAATCAACTAGCTGGTAGAGATTAAGCTTGTAAAAGCTCAGTTCCTAAATCCTTATATCCAGCAATTTAAAGACTTCCAAAGTTTGATCAAAATCACTGACTCAGCTTTTGACTTTTTCTGTTTAATGAATATTTTGACCAAAATGAGATTTGATTCCAATTTATTAACTGATTAAGGTGATTTGAGCTTAAAGAGAACTAAAATGAGCAAAGTGATTTGTTTCTAAACTTAAATGATGAGTCCAATACTCTTAAACCTTAACAGACAGCTCAATAAGAAAGATCAAAGATCAAATTGACTTTTTACACTATCAACTATCATTTTTATACCCTATATGATCTTATGTATACCAAAGTAGCATGCAGGAACTATAAATGACAGCAATAACACAGATATGCACTAAGCAATCAATAAATCCAAACACCACTTAAAACTCAATCTGTTTTGAACTTTTTGAAACAAATGATAACTCAGATTGATTAAACTATCTCTAAACCGTTTTTATTAATTGTAAAGGTTATATAAGCTGATAAACACAACATTTTACCACAGCTACTGCTTATGATACCTCATACTAATTGACAAATAATACATGAAACCCTTACACAAGGATGTTTTTAGAAACAAAACCTAAGCTTCTTGCACAAACAGAATAGTTAACAACTAATGAGATTAATAAACTACAAACAAGCAATATCCTACACTAGAATACAAGAAAGGTATAAAAAATATAGCTCACAGTGTGCTTCCAGCCCAAAACATGAAACCAAGGACACCCTAAATGACTCCCATGAGTCTCTATTACCAGGTCCATCCACAATTTAACCTGCTCCAATGCAACTCTTCATTTTTCACTTATTCTTTTTCTTTTTTCTGTTTATTTATATATTTTTTTTTATGATTATTATTTGATGAAACTGAAATTGCAATGGAAACTTGGAATGCTTAAATAAAACTTATATTAATATTGAAAGAGTCAATTACAACTGAGAATTTGATTGAATTTTAAAGGTACAATACTTGGAAAATAAAATTAAATCTATTAAAAACTACTTGGCTGCTCCACTGCATCTTCTTCTTTAAATAATCCAAATTAGGGTTTCTGGAGCTCTCTTGGACCTTTCCCAGCTTTGTTCTCCACCATTGGATGATTAAAAGCAATCTCAGCCATTTGATTCTTTTGGCGCCTAAATGGAATTTGGCCGTTTCTTGAGATAATTGGTGCCAGAAGTGGAATTTTTGGAGTGTAGCTATTGGCTTGGAGTACCAAGGGGGGGAAGGTTGAGTGTGTAGGTGGTGAAGGGTAGGGGTGATGATGGTGAGTTTGGTTTGTAGCTGTAAGTGGGGAGGTGAGGTGGAGGGGATGGAGTCAACGGGTTAAAGGCTGGGTGAGTGGGATTATTTAAAACGGATGGGGTAAGTGGGCTGGGAAAGGGTACATGGGCCTGGGGTGTTTATTGGATTGGGTTTTGGGTGTGAATAATTAAAAGGGTCCGTTTGTTTTTGTAGAAATTTAACACAAGGACCAAATGTGTAATTTGCTGAATCATGAGGGGTTGAACCTGCCATTTTCCAAATTATAATCCCAAGGGTCATTCTTGTCATACTTCAATGATACAAGGGTATTTGAATTTTATTTTCCACTTTTGAAATTCTCGGGGACCAATTGTGACAAGTTACCAAACTTCGGGGACCAAACATGTAATTTCCACAAATATTTTACCCAAGGACCATTTTTGACACATTTTGATTTTCCAAGGATAAAAATGATTTTTTTATTTCAAAATTATCCCACCAGGGACCAAATCTGCCAAATACTGAAACTCCAGGGACCTTTTATTGCAATTTTGGATTTTGAGGGGTAAAAGTGTAATTTTCTCAAACTTTGTCACCCAAGGACTTATTTTGATAATTTTTGACTTTTCTTTGCCTTGGGTTGACTTTTCTTTTATTTTAAACTTCCAGGGACTAGTTTTGCCAAATTTTGAAACTTGAGGGACTGAAACTGCCAATTGTGCAAACTTTGTTCGTTTTTCATTTGTTTTTAAACATTTTGCATCTAAAACATATAAAACACACTTTTGGGATAAATTGTGTATTTTGATGCGTTTTTGGGTGTTTTTGGATGTTTTGGCAGTCCAGATACGATAAAAATGATGAGTGTTTGAGCACTTATCAACTTCGTTGCCTCTTTTTGTGCCTGAGTGCCATGATTGGATCATGTTGACACTTCCTATCTACTCCCTGAGGGATTCTTGTTCCATTTGGCTATTGTCATCTACCCTGGGTTGTGTGTCAGGTTGGTCAGGTTTCTTTGTGTCATTAGTGAGGTTGTCCGTGAGAGTTTTTTGTTTAGGATGTCCAGGCTTGGGTGGGAGTGGCTAAACGCTTTAGTCTACTCTCTGTGAGTTCCCTAGTGTTGAACTTTGCTAGGTACGTGTTTGGGATTTCTTTTATGTGTAGGGTAGGTTGCATGTTATGTCTAGGGCAGGGGCTAGGAGGTTTGTACCCAGGGTGGGTCCAGGCAGTGGCTTGGTTTGATTTCTATATGTAAACGTATGCGAATAAGGACAACTGAGTTGTTATGTGTTTACCTGAGTTTTTTCCGATAAGTGTGTGTAGCGTGACCCGAGTTGCATATTTGTCGGTCTCTTTCCCTAACATTCTCCAGCACCCTTTTCAACTCCTAGAACCTCGAATAGTTGCAATGTTTGAGCCTGTGTAGATGACCTAAGAGTATGATGTCTCTCACAGAACCATGTGGGCTTCTTCAGGGGGAATGACGTGTACAGGACTGCAATATTAGCTGATGCATGCGTCTTCCTCATCGGTTTTCTGGTGTTGTTTCTAGGTGATTGGTGAGTCTATTTTTCAGGTATTTGTTAGTTTTTCTCCATGTGAGGGAGATTGTCCACTCGTTTAGGTCCAAGGTGGTTTTTGGGTGTCCCTGAAATTATAGGGTGTTGCTCACGAGATATGTTTGACCTAGAAACTAGTGGTTTTAAGGATTTTTTTTGTTGTTTTTTGTTTGTTTTTTGTTTTTTGTTTTTTTTTTTTTTTTTGTTTTATATTTTTTTGTTTTTTGTAATTTTTTTTGTTTTTTTTTTGGTTTTTGAGTGAGAAATTAGTGAAAATAGGTTAAATTTTTTGATGGAATGGGAATGGTTTTGTTGTTTGGTTTCCTGTGTTGAACGGTAGGACCCGATGAGATTGATATAGATCAAAAGCTCGGGTAACACTTAAACAAGAACCATACTACACTGCTATGAGGCAGTATTTGCCAAAGTATGTGAAAACTTGTGAAGTTGTGTGTTTCTTTCCTTTTATAGAGAGGCTTGTAGGGTTTAGAGAAAAACCCTTTGGGGATGATCAATGGCCCTAGAGAGCCAGGTGTTGATCATCTCTGAGAGCACACAAGGAGGACATGTGTCATGCGTCCTTTAGCTCGTACAAAGTGATGCTTGTCGTGCGACCCCACTGTACAATGTCAGATGGTACATCTTCACCACCAGTAACACTTGGGGAGCAGTAGTATTGCCTTACTCAGTCTGGCCTGAGATGTTTTACCAGGCCAGACATGGCTTGGGATTTAAGCCAAGCTTCCATAAAGTGTTGATTGGCTTTGGTAATGGGCTTGATTTGAGAGTGCATAAGTGGGCTTGGGCCACTAATATTGATACGCTATTAGTTTCTGTTTACTTAGACTAAAATTTCTTGATCGAACCCATGAAACATAGTGTTGGTAGACATGGTTATAGTCGTTGTAACAATGATGCTTTATTTTATTAAAGATTAGTCTTGACTAAATTGTTTTTAGGTGGCGTAGATGTTATTGTGTAAAATGTAGGATTGATTTGTAGCCAGTGTTGTGTCTGAGCACAAGTATAGATATTTTTTTACGCGGTAATTAATAGTTTGTTCTATTTCCTATTTAGGCCTTCGAAGATCTGACAAAAAGAAAAGCTCTTTTTTTAGGAGAATAGGAGAAATCGATAGAAATCTTTATTATGATGGTTGGCGGAATTAAAAGGCCACCACTACGTACCGAAAGAACCATCAAATGGTGGTTTCTTGGTGAGGGGTATATCGAAGCACGATGCTAATTCCACCGCATTCGACATGTGTGGGTTCGTTTTGGTATGCTATTTATTGCTTTTGGGTAGGATTCATGTTTGTTTGCATCTAAGATTGTCTGGATTATATTTGTTAATATTGGTTTGGGTTGCTATTGAAAAAGAATTGTTTTTTTTTTTGTGAATTTTGCTACCTATTGTTTGGTATTACCTTATTCATCCACTAGACTAAATGCTATAACCAGTATTTTAGGCTACGAATTGCAGCTCTAAAAGATGCAATTACTCATCAATTGCTTTTGTGGATGTAAGTTAGATGATAGTTTCATAGCTTGGATGAATCGCTCAAACATTAACTCCTAAAGAGGGTTTACAGTGATTTCTTCTATTGTTTTCTTTTGGCGATTTTATAGAACTAGACCACGTTTTGCATTATTAAAGCTCAGTTGAACATAGCCTGCACATATATGTCCAACTTAAAAAGAATATATAGAGTTATCTTCATATTGATTTCGTGTGTGAGTTTTCGGGAAGCAAGAAAAAAATTTGTATGTGTGAAGAAACATTACATATCATAGGCGTACATATTAGTGTCCGAGGTAACTAGGTACACTTTGATAATAGTTTTATTATATCGGCGGTCATCTTCATCCAACACCATACACTCAATTAATGAGTTGGGTTACATCACTGGCCGTCCTAGGAACAACCCACGTATATCTTACAACCCACTAGAAGACTTTGTTTGCTCTTTGTTCTGATTGACCAGCTAAGGTAATCCTCCACTATATGATATTAATTTTTATTAAAAAATAGCAGGTCAAATTTTACTGATAAAATTTTACTTATATTTAGTGCTTATATGTGAGTGAACAGTACACAATCTTTAAATCGATTTCTTTCATTCTCCCCATCAAAACATTCCCGTCCGGAAGATCTTCCTTGTTAGTAGAACTTTCTAACTTTTAATTTTTTACAACTTGTAGATACTTTTGTTTCTTAAGTTATCTAATAGATAAGTAAGATTGTCGTTTTGTAGGTGCTAGGAACGCTAAAATGGAAGTTGTTGTTATGGAATTACCATCCTTAATTTGGGATGAAAACGGTGTCGGGTGTTGTTTTGGGAGTATTTGGGTTTGATGCCAGTCTATACTTCACGTGATGTGTGCTAAACTACACTATAATCTCCATTCAATCCAATAACCAGACATATTTCCAACATCTTTTGCTTGGTCCCGATGGCTTTACCATCTGCTTTGCATCCCATATTATCTCACTTTTCTATGCATGCACCCAGGGTGCATTGTACAATATTGGTTCTTCTGCTTTCCCATCTCATTTTATCCAGCTTTTCATTGCAAGCACCCATTATGGTGAGGAGACTTTATTTATAGATGGTGCAGTTCCTAGAAGCCTTTTAATGCAATCACCTATTCTGACGAGAAGACTCGTTCACACTTGGTCCAATTCCTAGAAGCAAAAAAGAAACGAAAGGATCTGACTTAATTAGGGGCTCCACACGTTCACAAATGTATCCATCATCAATTGGTGTATCTGTTTAAACTCTCGAAGGCATTTTTTTTTTTTAATTTTTACGTTTCGTGTATTTTCATTGTTGTACTTGAAAATGTTAATTTAATCTACGGATTCTCGAAGAGTGCTGAGGTGCTTGATATAATCTTAGGCTTCATAGTGTAATGCTTCAAGATTATATCAAGCACACTCAACAGTTCTTGATAAATTTTAGGTTCGATTAACGTTTTCGTGTACAACAGTGAAAATGGGTGGAATTTAAGATATTAAACTTAATTGATTTGTTTAGATTTTATAATTGTATAATTTTTTTTATTTCTTACCATTATTTTAACAATTGTAGAACTTAATCGATTTGTTCAGAATTTCACAAAGATTAAGAAATTGTAATTTTTACGCTAAAATTATATGATTCATCAAAATTATCAAATAAATATAGATAACATTTAAAAGGCTCCACAATAACACACGATAGTCAAATTATTTGTTAATTTTATAACCAACAATATAACTAGGAGAGCAAGAAAACCGAAACCGAACCAAAACCAAAAAAAAACCCGAACTAATTCTAAAACCGATGGTGCGGCTGTGGTTTTTAAAAAACTGAAAGTTTTGGTTCGGTTTTTAGTTTTATATGAAAATCCAAACTGAAAAAACCGAACCGCCATATATTAATATTCATAAAACTAATAAAAAAATTGTTTACGTATTAGTTTTGATACAAGTAATCAACAAAGTCCAAAAACTAAGAGATTATATATTCGTAACATTTGTTTATTTAGCTAATGCTATAATAAATTCGTAATGTTAGTTTTCTTTATTTCATATATATTCGAACATCTCATGTTTCTATACATGTTATATAATCATATTATTTTATAATAAAATATTCAACTTACATTTTATGATTTCTTGATTTAGGTTTTGGATGTTTAAAAAAATATCCGTATTAACTTGATCAAAATTTATTAAAAGATTGGGTTTTGTGAAGTCAGTTTTGGAACTCATATAAATATTTTTTTGAAAATTATAGATATTTCGATATTCAGATATAAAAACTGTTATCTGAAATTTCAGATATCCGAATTTAAAGAATTTAACTAAAATAATGGGTCTAACAAAAAAACCTTCAACTAAAATTTTGAATATACAAAAACTAAAAAAATCAAAAACCGAACCGAAAAAAATTAAAAACCAAACTGAACTTTTAGTACAAAGTTTGGTTTTATAAAACTTAAAACCGAATTTTCGATTTAGAGTTTTGATTTTAGCCAAAAACCGTGAAATGCTCACCCTTAAATATAACCCAAAATTTATGATCATTATAACACTAAGTGGTCCAAAGCCTATGCATTGATTCATAAGGGGGTTGGCAATGGGTGCGGGGAGGCACGGTGCGGCATCCCCACCGCACGGGAACACCGCCGCCCTCCCCCTCCTACCGCACGGTGAACACCATTCTCGGTGAAGCTTACCGAGCCTTTTTTCGAACGTTATTCATTTAATAATTGGAACGTTGGGGTGTTTTAATGGTACAAAACTACAAACGGCTACTTTTTTGAAGTGTATATATACACATTTAACTTTTCAAATGTGAACACACAACCAGAAAAAAAAAGAATCCGTAGCAACAAAAAAAAAAACATACGCTTACACAAAATGGATTCAAGAAAAAATAGAGATCCGAGAAAAAATGTTCGTGGATCAAGAAGTGGATCGAGAGGCGCAATTTGTCCTCGAGTTCAATCACAAACCGGTCACGATGGTTCGTCACAACCCGGTTACCGACCAGAAATGTACCCGCAATCTCCACCATTTTTCTACACCCAACTACCTCTCCCACAACTTCCTACAAACTTTGAGCCGTTTGATTATCAATATACACAACAACCCCCACCGCAAAATCCTACTAACTTTAACCCGTATGAGCCACGTTATAACCAACAAAAAAGGCGTGAACGGGTTAGTGAACCATTACCCATTCATGAAGAAGATGATGATGACGAAGATTATGACAATGTTAGTGTGGTACCCGAGACACAACAAAATGATGAAGAAGAGGAACAAGTCCAAGAGGTGGCGCGGCCTAAAAGTGGAAAAAAACCCGCAAAAATTTGGACGCCCGATGAGGAAGATGCGTTAGCTAAGTCTTGGATCAAAGTTTCGGTGGACAAAGTTGTTGGCGACCGCCAAACAAAGATGGGATTTTGGAGGCGAGTTCTAATGCATTTTCAAAGCCTTGTCCCGAGAACCGAACGTACTTATCATATGTTGAACTCGAAATGGACTCCTATGCATTAAATGATCGCTGCGTTCAACGGTTACTACATACAAGCGGTATATATATATATATATATATATATATATATATATATATATATATATATATATATTTGTTTCGAATATCTAATGCTTGTTTCATATATACATGTTTTTTTTTTTTTTTTTTTTTTGTTCGAATATATAATGCTTGTTTCATAAATACATGTTTTTTTTTTTTTTTTTTTTTTTTTTTTTTTTTGTTCGAATATATAATGCTTGTTTCATATATACATGTTTTTTTTTTGTTCGAATATATAATGCTTCTTTCATATATACATGTTTTTTTTTTTTTTTTTTTTTTTTTTTTTTTTTTGTAGAACCGTTTGAGAGATAGTGGATTGAACGATCTTCAAGTTTATGAGAGAGCACAACTCGATTTTGAAAAACAATACAACAAAGTTTTCGCGCATACCAAAGCGTGGCACATCCTCAAAGATCAACGAAAGTGGCAAGAACAACCGGTGGTTAATCAGGCTGCAGAATCCACGGGGTCAAGCAAGAAAAGAAAGTCGTCGGAGTCAAGTAGCGCTCAAACGCCAACAAGTGAGACGCCAATAACCGTAGAAGATTTCGACTGTGACTTACCGAACCTCAACGAGAACCCAACTCCATCACGTCCATCGAAAGGCAAAAAAAAGACGATTTCTGAAGATTCAAGCCGAAGCTCGATGCGTGATACTCTTGCAAGTTACACAGCCGAAAAGAGAAGTTTAATGCAGCAACAATTGGAGGTGCAAAAGAAAAAGGACGACGAGTATTTCAAATTTCTTGATGGGGAGGTGATGAATCATGACATGAGGTTCGTTATGGATCCACACGACAATATCCCAGACGAGGCTTTTAAGCAATTCGTCATCAACAAGAAACGTCAGATTTGTGCACAATACGGGTGGCCATGTAGTTTGTAGGAGTTTAGTTTTATAGTTTTAATAATATTATGTAACGCTTTTTTTAAGTTTTAATGGAATTTTAGACTTGTAATAAAAGTATGTAATGTTTATTTTAATTTTAATTAATTTTAGTTTTTAATAAATTTTAATAGAATTTAAAAAAGAAAAAAGAAAAAGAAAAAAAAAAAAAAAAATGAGTGAAGGGTGAGGGGTGTGCCGTCAACAAAAAGTGAGTGAGTGAAGAGAAAAGTGAGAGGGTGATGTGGCATAAGGGGATTGGTTGTTTGTGAGTGAAGGGATTTGGGGTGAGTGGTGCATTGCCAACCCCTAAAGCTGAGCTGACCACTTTGTCTGAAGTCAAACTGAGAAGTGGGCGTGCTTGCACGGGTGGGTCTGAACTTCTTAAGTTAAACACAAAACCTCTTTACAGTTGGAGCGTGTTCTGTCCACGTGCTTATGTTAGCGCGTGAGAATATTATTCAAAATATATGAACCCATGTTTGCCACATATACTTTCTTGATAGTTTCAGCCCACCAAAACTAAAAAAATATTTATACTTAATTTCCACCACCACAAAAGACTTAAAACACATACAACACAACAAACACTTATCAATCAATAATAATCTTCAACTTCAAGTCTTCCTTCATCTTTACTTTATTCCCTTTTTTCTTATATATGTAAGTTCATTTTTTTTTTCTTTTTTGTTAATTTATCTTGCTTTCATGTAAATTCATATTTGTGCCTAGATCAAAATAATTATAACTTGGTATTTTGGTAAGTTTGTTGTTTGTTATTGGTTGTTGATTATTGGTTTTTATCTTGTGAGAAAAAGTTATCTTTTGAGCTAGATAATATTAAAAAAAAAAAAAAAGTTTGGGTGTTTGTAACTTGTGTGCAGCTAAAGGTGACTTTGTTTTTATGGTGTGTTTGGTCATATTTGATGTGATTGAAGACCTATCTATCATATGACATAGTAACTTGTTTCGTATCTTTTATAGTGTGCAAAAGACAACTCAAGTGTCAAAAAAGGCTTCTTTGCTATTGGACTCCAATTCTGTCATATTATTTGTTCCCTAATAAAGCCATATATACCAATTGGGGTTTATCAGCTTTCTGGTTCTTGAACTCGTGTTGGGTTTATAAGCTATTGATGCTTTTGGGTTCTTAGATTAAAGTTAGGGTGTTGTATTGTGTGGTTTCGGGTTTATAGGATCCAAGTTGGAGGTTCTATAAGCTTTTGTGGTTTGGGAGTTCTTAAACTTGAGGGAGGAAATGCAAAGAGTTCGGGTTTCTTCGCAGCAAGTACCAGTACAGAAGCTAGGTGATTCGCAGATGACTTTATCTCCTAAATTTAAGCTAGCTGCGATTCAATCGCGTTTACTAGATCCTTTTGTGGAAACCGAATTGAGTGTTAGGGGAGAGCCACTAATTCCTGGTCTTCCTGATGATATCGCTTTAAGTTGTCTTCTAAGGCTGCCAGTTTCAAGCCACTCATCTGGCAAAACCGTATGCAAGCGTTGGTATCAGTTATTTGGGAATAAAGAACGGTTCTTTACACGAAGAAAAGAAATGGGGTTTCAAGATCCATGGTTATTTGTATTTGCGTTTCATAAATGTACAGGAAAGATTCAATGGCATGTTCTTGATCTTACTCATTTCTCATGGCATACAATTCCACAAATGCCTTGTATAGATAAGGTCTGTCCACACGGGTTTAGATGTGTTTCGTTTCCTTTTGAAGGGTCTCTATTTGTTTGTGGAGGTGTGGTTTTTGACGCCGATTGCCCTTTAAATTTAGTGATGAAATTCGATGTTCAAAAGAATTCTTGGACTGTAATGAAGAAGATGATCACAGCGAGGTCGTTTTTCGCGAGTGGGGTCATTAATGGGAAGATTTATGTGGCGGGTGGGAATAGTAAAGATCTTTTTGAGCTAAATTCTGCTGAAGTTATGGACCCAAAAAAGGGGATATGGCACCCGATTGCAAATATGCATACGAATATGGCCTCTTATGATACAGCAGTTCTCAATGGAAAGCTTCTTGTGACTGAAGGATGGTTTTGGCCGTTTTATGTGGTTCCAAGGGGTCAAATTTACGATCCAAAAACTGATCATTGGGAAAACATGGCTGATGGTCTTAGAGAAGGATGGACAGGTTCTAGTGTAGTAATCTATGGTCGTCTTTTTGTGGTAACCGAACACGAAAGGACTAAACTTAAGGTATATGACATGAATAATGATTCTTGGAAAACTGTTGACGGGCCTCCTTTACCCGAGCAAATATGCAAGCCCTTTTCGGTAAATAGCTGTAATAGTAGGATTTATGTTGTGGGAAGAAATCTTCATGTTGCTGTTGGTTGTATATTAAAACTGAACGAAAATGAGAAAACCCCAAGCTTTTTGGTTCAGTGGGAAGTAGTCAAAGCACCGGAGGCGTTTTCTAATTTGACCCCTTCGAGTGCACAGGTTGTGTTCGGGTAATTAAGTTTGGTTTGCTTGTGATGTTTCTTTGGTTTATGGGTTCTGGTTGTTGCTTATGTGAGTATATGGTGTATCTTTTGTTTTTGTAATGTTATACATAATTATCTTTTATGATAATGTTAATGTAGTTTTGGCTGTTGTTTCACTGTTCTGGCTGGGCTGTAAGATATGTTAAACATAGGTCATTTTCACGTACAAAACTTGTAAAACAAAAGAAAATGTTGCCTAAATAGATCCAATCTTGGAACTGGTCTAGAAAGATTCGAGTGAATAAACCTTTAATAATCGCCGGTGTGTTTAAAACTTCTACTATATTGAAATGATAATGACTTAATGTTTGGTATACTGTTAGTAAGGATTTATTGAAGAAAACTTAAAATGAGAAAAATAAGAATTAAATATAAACACATTTGAGATGTAGAAATGCATCTTTATTCATTTAGTGGCATACTGGCATTGCCTATCTTTTCGAAGTGAAAAGATGTAAAGTAGCGCTAGAACCACATTTGACATGTAGAAGACAAAAAATACAACAATCTATATCACACGTCTTAGATAATACTTTAACCCACAACCATTTGGTTAAAGAACTTCTCACACAACAAAAATATTTGCCACATAATTTGGCATACGATACTAAAGATAATGTTATAGGAAAATAAATACAGTATATTGATATACTAGTATCCTTTTAGTGCCCACTTTGATTTTAACCGACAGACTGTGCAAAATAGAAAATACAAAGAAAAAAAGGAGCCTTGGAATTATGTGTAGAAGTGCCAATTTACTTGATTCCGTGGAAAACTTGATAGACCCTTGTATGACCTTTTAGAATCGTATTCTAACTTGTTAAATTCACGAATTTAAATAATCCTTTTAACAAAATCCCCAACATAAATTGGCCTTCTACAGTTACCAAAAAAACGAAAATTTGTGTTTTATTTTTGGTAGCATTTTATCTATACTTTTTTTTAAGAGCGATTTATATTAAAATAAAAACTACGAAGGAGCTAAAAAATTACAAATGCGAGTTTAACTAATCGTTTCAACTATTAAAGTTTTTAACTCTATACTTAAGTCAAGAAAAAGAGAAAAGACAAATGTTATAAAAATGTCACAATTTCTCAAATATTGAGAGTTGAAAGTGATAATATTTCGATAGCGCCATAACACCCAACAAGTTGCAGCAAAAATGACATATGCACGATCTTTAGACTCCTTTGAAACGTGCCAAGACACAATCCCATTATCCCAATCCCCAAGAAAGTTCAAAACCAGAATCTTTGAGCCAGTCTATAGACGAATAAGCCTCCAAACATTCCAAGCCGTGTCACAAGAGAAGAATATATGATCGATAGACTCCAGTTGCTCATTACGAAACGAACACATAATCGATTGAATATCTAATCCCCGAGATGACAAGTTTAAACGATGGGGCAACTTGTCCAAAAATAAACGCTACACAAAAATATTATCCTTCCTTGGAATAATCTTACACAGTCTCGTACATGGAGACCTAGAAGGAAGCATGCAATTATCAATATGGTGTCTTGCACTACTCATTGAGAACTCACCATCCAGAGAAAGAGACCACATGCAAGCATCACCACCTTGAACCACCTCCACAGACCCGATCTGCTCTAAGAGACGGATGAAATGAGCTTACGACATCCTAACATTGATCGATCTAAGCCAATCCCATAGACCCACTGGAAATGCGATCACGAACCAAGCAGTCTTTGTTTTTCTCCGAGCGGAACAACATGTTAAAACTATCACAAAGAGGCGTATCTCCTAACCACGTATCTTTCAAAAATTGAATCATAATCTGTCCTCCACGTGGTACCGAATAGAACTTAGAGGAACAAGACCACTCAAGTGAAGATGATTTATCGATCGAAGAATCCTAGCCCATAAACCATTTGTTTGACTCCCATTTATATCTACCCCCGCTTCGACCCCATGAATCGATTTGATAACTTTCACCCACAACGCACCAGGGTTCTTTAACAAACTCCATCTCTACTTAATAAGAGAGAACAGGTGAATGCTTTAAGACTTTTCACACCTAGACCTCTTTTTGTTGAACGAAGCTAAAACATTCGACCATTTAACCCACGCCAGCTTCTTATTGTCCTCAGTAGCCCCCCAAAAAATGAAGCATGCAAACTTTCGAGCACCTTTATTACTGTTTCACGAACCTTAAATATAGACATATAATAAATTCCAAGGCTCCCTAAGACCGATTTGATAAGAGTAAAACAACCACCTATAGATTAAAGATTTGCTTTCCAAGGCGATAGACTAGTCTTGCCCGATCTATTAACCACTTCCAGTTCACAGTACGACTCATGTTAGATCCTATAGGCAACCTAAGATATGTTAACGGGAGAAGGCGAACCATACATCCCGAACCCGCAACCATTTGGACAACCTCATCCGAAGAAACGCCCACCCATATAAATTGGACTTATTAATGCTCATCTTGAGACCAGAAGGAATATAGGAAACATGAAGCACACGAATTATGTTTTCTATATCACTTTGATTCCATTTTGAAACAATAATCACGTCATCAGTATAAAATAAGTGAGACAAATGAATTCCGGAAGAAACAACCTTAAATCCTCGAAACATATTCACAGCCAAAGCTTCTATTAAAACAATATGCAAACCTTCCATTACAATGATGAACAAGAAAGGCGACAAACGATCGCCTTGCCTCAAACCTCTCTTAACGAAAAATCTAAAGTAGGACTCCCATTCACAAGAATAGAAGTCCTAGTCGAATATAAGCAAGTCTTAATCCAATTTCTCCATTTGAAACCGAAACCCAACTTGCATAAACATGATCCAAATATCTCCAATTCACCGAATCATATACTTTTTCAAAATTAACTTTGAATAACAACAATTTCTTTTTCCGCTTGTTATACCCTTCGATAATCTCACTTATAATAAGAGGACAATCGAGAATTTGTTGACCCGAAATAAACGTGGATTGCTCATGGCTAACTATAGAATCGAATCGATAACCTTGGATAACCGGTTTACTAAAAGTTTGGCGATAATTTTATAGTGAATACCAATTAAAGATATAGGTCTATAATCTTTAATGTATAAAGGGTTTGGAACCTTAGGAATTAAAGTAATGAAAGCCAAATTAGTGCCTTGAGGAAACGAACCTGATTCAAAGAACTTGAACACAAAAGACTGAATATCATGTTTCAAGTTGTCCCAAAATTTCTTGACAAATAAAAATGAATAACCGTCCGGACCTGGCACTTTTTGACTACCACAATCTCAAACCGCAGCCCGAATATCTTTAAACGAAACCACATATTCTAAATAATCATGATCCATGTCACATAAAGATTTTTCAGTCGTGAAGGGAGGAAAACTTATCAAGGAGTCATGCCTATTAAAATTTTCTTTATAAATATTTAGTAAAGCCAATTTAATAAGAGTACGATCAGTGATCCAGACACCC
Source organism: Artemisia argyi (assembly GCA_030686995.1). Classification (NCBI taxonomy): domain Eukaryota; kingdom Viridiplantae; phylum Streptophyta; class Magnoliopsida; order Asterales; family Asteraceae; genus Artemisia; species Artemisia argyi. Next base: position 95,211,746 of record CM060684.1, read on the forward strand.
TCATGCATTACGTCTTGAATCATTTGAGACTTTCTCCTCTAGTTAATCATGCCATAAAGAAACTTTGAACTCTCACCACCCTCCACATCTCATTTAACCCCAGCTTTTTGAAATTAAATCTAAAGATTCTAACTTTTCGATCCCATCTAATTCATGCAGCCTAGTAATACGAAGCTCCCTATCTTCATCAATAGCACTTACCGAATCATTTTTTTCTCCATAGTTTTCAGTGACGCAAGAATTTCTTTCTTCCTACAACCTTCTGAGACTTTTACTTGAGAATACCATTGTCTGAGGTGGTATTTCAATCCTTTTAGATTTTCATGAAGCGATTTAAATGAGCCATCTTCTCCGATCGACACATTCTCCCAAGCCTCTTTTACAACACAACCAAAATCGTTATGCTCGAGCCATGAATGGAAGATTTTAAAAGGGATTGGGCCAAAATCTATCTTCTTACAATGCAATAAAATGAGATTATGATCCAACCACATATTATCAAGAATCGTAACATGAATATCTGAATGTGCTTCTATAACACTTCTAGAAATCAAAAAATGATCAATTTTACTTAACTTGGTGCCGGCTTTGTTCATCAACGTAAACATTCTACCTCCCATAGGAAGGTCGATTAAACCTACTTTATGAATAAAAGAGTTAAAAATACCCGCATCTCCACTAGAAAATGAGGAACCAAATCGCCGAACTTCATTTAAATCCCCAAATAACACAACCTTTCCAGGATGTTCTTGGATAAACAACCAAAGAAAAGCTCACACGTTTGTTTTTTCTGATTGATGTTGAGGACCATAAACATTAAATTAAGAAATAGTATTCTACTGAGTTCATCCATTTACCTTTCACAATAATATAATTATCGCCACACCAAATATTGTTTTTCACAAAGACACTAGGATCCCACATTGAAATCGCCCCCGGATCGACCTCTCCCCAAATGATGAGACAAAAAGTGTTACGCTTTTAGAGGGTCATTTAAGCCATAAGTTGTGATTATTTGATCAAATATTTCCTCAAATCGTTCCTTTTGTCATTTTAGGTACTTTGGAGAAGAAATTTGGAAAAGGAAGCATTTTGGACGTTTTGGAGTGAAAAGTGAAGAAAACGAGAAAGTCTCCAAAATCAAGCTGGAAATAGTACCTGACAGCGTCACGCTTTGGAGGTGACGGCGTCACGTATTGGAAAAGAGGTGGATAAAAAGTTACACGAGATGCGCCAGAAAGTTTTTGGAACTTAAAGAGTGACGACGTCACGCTTTGGGACGCCTAGGCCGTCAAGAGCAATTTAACACGTGACGACCATATGATGATTTATACGTGACGTCGTCAGAACTGGATCTAGGCAATCGTGAAGAGTATTGGTGGCTACTTGACGGCGTCAGAGTTACAACGTGACGCCGTCAGACGTGTAATCTCTATATATAGTTTTCTAATTTTCATTCATTAAAGAGAGAACTTTTTGAGGAACTTTACCACAAACCCTAGGTCAAATTTTCACCTTCTTGTAAGGGTTTCAAACCCTTATTTCATCCATGATTAATTAAAGATAAGTCTTCCAATAATCATTCAATATGTCTATGTGTTGTTTGATTCTATCTTATGCTTGTCTTTACATTAACATGCTAGGCTAGGTTTTCTTTGTGTTTGCTTAGATGTAATGAAACCTAGCTATTGATTATTGGTTGATTGTTTGTTATTAATTGTATTGGATGAATGATATCGATGTTAGGCTTAAGAAAACTGGTAGACTTCCAATTGGTAACATGCTTGAATGTCTTAAGAAACACAAATTGGATGTGTACTACGATTTTAATGGTTGTATTTAATGCATGAGTGACTACTAAGGAGGCCATGTTAGGAGCTAGTTGTCGGCTCGACATAGGAAGAGGTAGAAGCTTGTAGAGTTGGGGAAGATCGTACACGGCCCCACGAATGGTATTAAGGAATATAACCCGTCATCCGCGCAATTGTAACAAACTATTCAATTAATGAAAGATAGCTAGGGAGTAGTGAAATCTAAGTAAACACGTTTCTCTCATTATTGTTTTTCTCAAACATTTACTTTCTTATTATTTTATTTTTATTGCATTTGTAGTTATTTGGGTTAGTTGACTAGCAACTATTTCCGCCCACTCTTCCAATACCCGAGATTTTTACTTGCTTTCCATAAAATATAAAAATACAAAAGAACCATCCCTCACCTCTACACCTAGTTTAATTAAGTTTTGATCCTAACGAACACTATTCCCCAAGTAGAACGATCAATCCCCCGGTACTTGCCACTACACTATACTACATCGGTCAGGTACACTGCCTGGTAGGGATTGCAAGCTTCTCGAGGTCCCTCGAGAGGTAAAACCTTTTGCGTAGGCGCAATCCCACGCATCAAGTTTTTGGCGCCGCTTCCGGGGAATAGTTATTGTTTAGGTTGAAATTTATTTTGATTAGGTCTACTCATTAGATTCCTTTTTAGTGAGATTTTTATTTTCATTTTATTAGCTTTCTTTAGTCTATCTTTTCTTTGTGTCTTTGTTCGTAAAAACCTTTCCATTGACTCTTCCATTCACCATTATATAGAACGCGAATCCACCATACTACCAACCACGAAATTCACCCACTCCAAATGACATATTGATGTTCAAACAACATCAAGATGAACCTATCTATGATGCATGGACTCTGATGCGTGGGGATTGCACCAGGCTTTACCTCTCGAGGGATCTTGAGAAGCTTACAACCCCCACCAGGCAGTGTACCTGATCGTTATAGTATAGTATAGTGACAAGTACCGGGGGATTGATCGTTCAGCTAGGAATAGTGTCGCTAGGATTAGAAAACCTAATTACTAGTTCTAGAGATGAGAGATGATTCTTTTTGTATTTTTATATTTTTTAGAAAGCAAGTAAATATCTCGGGTTTGAAGGATTTGGGCGGAATTAGTTGCTAGTCAACTAACCCAATACTAAAGATGCAATCAAAATAAAATATTAAAAATGAAAATAAACTAAATTAAACTAAGGTTGTGAGCAATAAGTGGAGAAATGTGTTTACTTAGATTTCACTACTCCCTAGATATCTTTTACACGTTAATTACTTGTTATAGTTGTGTGGATGACGGATTGTATTCCTTAATACCATTCATGGGGTGGCGTACTTAACTCCCCAATCCTATGAGTGCCTACTTCACTCCTATGTCGAGCCGGCTAAGAAGCTCCTAACATGGGATCATTAGAATTTACTCATGCATTAAATACAACCAATAAAACCTAGTACACATCGGTTCATGTTTCCTAAGACATTCAAGCATGTTACCATTTGGAGATCTGCCAGTTTCCTTAAGCCTAACATTGAAATCATTCATCCAATACAACCATAAACAAGTAATCAACACATAATCAACATCTAGGTTTCATTAGATCTAAGCAAACACAAGATAAATCTAGCCTAGCATGGTGGAATCAAGACAAGCACAAGATATAGACAACCAACACATAGACATATTGATTGAATTAAAAGAATACTTATCTCAATAACACATGTAAGGGTTCAAGGGCTGAAAACCCTTGAAAAAGCTGTAAAATACGTATATGGTTCGGCCTTAGGGTTTCTCCAAACTTGTTCCTCCTAATGAATGAAAATTAGAAAACTATATATAGATAATAGAGGCTGACGGCGTCAAGAACAACCTTGTGACGCCGTCATCTCGCCGCCAAAATACTCCTCGGACTGCCTTGATCTACATCTGACGCCGTCATGTATTCCATTTTTCCAGGTCATCACACATTTAACTCTTGACGCTCTTCTTTGTGACGCCTTCATTTCTGTACTGGGTCGTCATGATCTTTACTCTTGACGCCGTCAACTTGTTCCTCTTGATGCCGTCACACACTATTCCCAGCATGGAAAATTAAGTCTTTGGCGTTTTCTTTACTTTTATGCTCCAAAAACGTCCGAATTGCTTCCTTTTCCAGATTTCACTCCCAAAGTACCTAAAATCACAAAAGGAACGATTTAGGGTAATATTTGATCAAATAAATTCAATTCCGAGCTTAAATGACCCCCTAAAATGGTTCATTTTTCGCCTCATCATATACCCTTACACTTGACATTTGCTTGTTTTCAAGCAAATGCGCTTTTATTCTAGTCAAAATACAAGTTAGGGGTCATTTAACATTAATATAAAAGGAATTACAACAAATAATCGTTCCACTAAAGACCAAAGACAAGCACGGAGGTCATACGCTAGCACCTCACAAATAGTGTTTAGATACTCACATCTCTCGGGTGTAATAAAGTATAAATTACAATATGGAAACGGAAGATATCTCTCACTACCTGTCATAGCAAAATAGATTACCATAGGCTTGGGAAAAGATCAAACCTCCACCACATGGCGTAAGCACCTAGGATAAACTATCAAAGAGGTCTTTTAAAAGGGTTGTAACGTTAGGTGTAGGGATATGAAATACACGGTTTTGTTGGATATAGGCAGTCTTTACTGGTGGCGAGTTAACAATCTTGGTTAATTACATGTACAATATGGCGTTGTTAAGCCAAGACTAGACTCGACTTAAGCTAATAAATGAAAAATAACAAAAACATAAAATAAACATAGAATGAAACGGGATGGTAGTCCGTATGTTTTTTCTCTTCTCTTTTTTATATATTTTTTTTCTTTTTCTTGATTTTTTCGATCTTTTTTTTTTTTTTTTTTTTTTTTTTTTTTTTTTTTTTTGCATACACTCTTACCCTACCATCCAAAATAAAACATCATAGGGAATGAAAATTCCCTTTACACTTGAATTTTTACATACTTTACAATAAACTAATCTAACGACTCGAATTAACAAAATCAAAACACTTGGAGTACTTTTAAGATTAACGTACATATGGGGGTAATAATATTATGTTCTTCCCCATTACTCCATAACATAAGTACTTTACCCATGAGTCCCAATCGTCCCAAAACAATATGCACAAGGATATGACTCAACTTAGCAACCATGTAATCAATTAGATAGTTAACTTAGGGTTTAACAAATAACAATAATGCACTAAAAATGAGCGCATACACGGAAGGCTAAGGCGATTTGGGTGTACATTTAAGTGAGGTGTAACAAATTCTTCCTTTAAGTAAAATGCTTAAAGTTAGAAACGAAAAGATAGGCTCGGAGGGGTGTACTAGGGGTTTCGTGTACTAAAAATGAGTACAACGCTAAGGGTGTGGGAAAAATTAGTTGACTTAACTAGCCAAGTAATATAACTTAAATGGTCAAGTAATTATGATACGGGTGTAACACAAGGGTGATCCTAATGCCTCTTATCATGTAGTAAATCCTACTACACGAATGTAGTCTCACTAGCGGTCTCGGGATGCATCACTAACGCAAGTTCTAGAATCTAAATGCTACCGGTACACTCATAAGCACTAATAGTGAATGCTTTTCCTATCAAATCTAAAGGCGAACCTCACATATTTGGGTGGAAAATTTTTCTGAAAGTACGGTTATGTGCTAGTCATACAATCTCCTATCCATGAGACGCTTGCAATGGCCAAAGTTTCACTCCTAAATGTTGTAAAAAATTTTAAATTTGGTGCTAAAATTGCACAAACAAGTATTTCTCATAGTTTTATTACACATCTACCATTAAACAAACAAACTCAAGCGAAAGTGTATCTGTAAGGTATCATCATTTTACCCTTCCCTTACACTTAAGATGAACATTGTCCCCAATGTTCAAGTAAAGAATGTAAAAGTGAAATAAGTAAAAAGAATGAAATCAAATACTCCCCTGATTCTCTCGGTATGGATAATAAGGTGGCCAGGTTAGATCTTCCTCCAAGAAAAAGAACAATCAAAGCTTCCCTTCCAGAATATAAATCATCTTCTTATCATACATAACCTGTAATTCCTGAGAAAATAAACAAGACAACCTCGCATAAAATCGGCGGCAATCTACATAAGTTACTAAATCCTAGAAAACAAAATAAGATATAATGCTTGTGGAATGAAGTTTGCAGATTTTCTGGAGATTATAAAACTTAATAATTCAGCAAAAACTTTAAAACTCCGTTAGAAAAACAAAACTGGTAAAATTTCCAGATTTTTACACGTGACGCCGTCAAGAGCAAGCTCATGACGCCGTCAGAAGTGACCTGCAGAAATTCTTATGTTATGTTTCCGGAAAATTTCTGGAAAAACTTGGTCCTACTTCCTGGAAAATCCTGCAAAACTTCATTATGACTCAATACAAGCATTTGACTCTAACAAATACGAATATACATCTTCACCTAATATTGTGGAGAATCATGATCGGTTTGTTTCTTAAAAACATATTTGGGGTTTCCCCTTACACTTATCTTTTGCAAAAATACCTTTAGGTGGAGTTAAGACTAGGCCAAAACAACAAAGTAAAGTATTTCCACTTTTTAGTTTAGAAACATGATCTACCAACAATAAAAATAAAGCATGCATACGGAAACAAATAATAAACAAACAAAATAAAATCACACAAAGCATGGGTTGCCTCCCAAGAAGCGCTTTTCTTTATTTACGAGTCTTGTAGCTAGACTCAAGGTCATGGGTTACTACGTGACACGGGTGAGTTCCTCATTGAGGACATCTTTGGGATCAAATTTAGGTTTCAACTTCCTATCGGTTTTCTTAGTACGGTATGACCTTTCAAACTTTTCTCCATCCGGATCATACAAAGTCATCCTCATATGCCATGATCCGTCACCTTCTTTAGGTGGCTTGTCCCACCTCCATTTACACTTGTCTCCCTCTCTTTTCCACTTATTCATCTCTATATTAATAGGCATTACGCTCAAGAACTCAATCATCTTCCTAAAGACTAAGGGGTCCTCAAAAGGATCTAGCTCTTCATCTCTAGCTATGAGTTGTTCCACCGAATGTGTCTTTTCAATGAAAGCCTTTTCTAGATAGAATGGGTGTTGAGGTCCTATAAAGTTCCTTTCTATCCAAGGTCCATATCTAGATGGTCTCCTATTCATCTCTACCCAATGTGGTGTCAGTTCATCATCACAATCATAACTATGCTTCTTAACATCGTACACCGACCAAGTATCACCTTCACCTACCGCTATCTTAGACTCCTTACAATCTATCATGGCGCTAGCGGTTGCTAAAAATCCTCTTCCTACCAACAATGGGCATGTGGTGTCACTAACCATGTCTAGGACGTGAAAATCTGCTAAGATAGTTAACTTTCCTACGTGAACAACTACATCCTTAATCATTCCAACCAGGTGGGCAATACTCCCATCCGCTAGACCTATCAATACCTCCGTTTCCTCTAACTTTCCTAGCTTAAGAGTGGTGAATAGGGATAAGGGAATCAAGTTGAGGCTTGACCCTAAATTGGCTAGTGTGTCGAAAGCTTCGGATCTTCCTATCTTACAAGGTAAAACAAATATACCCGGATCATCAAGCTTTTTAGGCAACTTGTTTTGAACGAAGGCGGTCCCATTTTTACCTAGTTTAAACTTTTCATATTTTTCTAGGAGGGCACTATAGTAGGGAGCACGGGCTAAGACATCAATGACGGGGCGTTCAAGGTGAAGTTCCTTGAATTCATCGTCAAGGTCTTGCGTAGGAGGTGTTTCAACTATACTTTTGACCGGTTTTATATCGGGTGTTTTATTTGATTGGTCCTTTTGAAGAATTTGGTTTTGTTTGAAACACGTGCTCGTTGATTTAACCGAGTAGTATTGTGGACACGAAGTGGGTGACGAAACTGATGATATGGAATTAACGTTTAGTTTCGGATTCTTGACCGTGTCGCTTGGGAGTGCTCCCATTTCTCGGTCATTGAGGACTTTCAACAATGCGTCAATTTTGGTGGTCATCTGCTTTGCTTTTGTTTGAAATCGGCTTCAAACTTAGATATGCGAGCTTCTTGAGATGCCATGAACTTAGACATCAATCCTTCAAGATTGTTGGTACTACCATAGTTGTTAGAAGGATTGTTGTTAAAAGTACGGTTGGAGGGTGGACCGTTTGGTTGGTAACGATTAGGCGGATTGGAAGAAGTGGGTTGATTTTGTTTCCACCTAAGGTTTGGGTGATTTTTCCAAGAGGGGTTGTAGGAATCACCGTAAGAGTTTGGCTCGGGTTTGAAAGTGTACCACTTATCTCCTGCTTCGTCGGTACGCGTGGATGCGTAGTCCGCAAAAGCTGTTCCGGGGAGTTCCACACAATCACGAGTGGCATGGGGACCACTACATAATTCGCATGAAGAAGTGATTTTGTTCACTTGGCTTGAAGGCTTAGGAGCTTCATAAGATTTCATGAGAAACTTGACTCGACCTTCAAGTTCCATGATCCTACGGTCGGGGGTGCTAGAGTTGTTCGAAGGCAAAGATATTGCCATGACCATTTTGTTCAAATCACGGGGATCATTCCAACTTTCGTTGTCATAGAGAGCAAGATCTTCTATGAGTTCCCATGATTGTTCCGCACTTAGATCACGTAGTTTACCACCGGCCGATTGGTCAATGGCTCGCCTCGTGGAGAGATCGATATGGTCATAAAAGATTTGGACTTGGAGCCAAAGGTCTATGCCATGATGAGGGACTTTTTGGAGTAAGTCCTTGAAACGAGTCCATGCTTCATAAAGAGATTCATTTTGACGTTGTTGGAACATCAAGATGTCATTTCTAAGCTTAGTAGTTCTCCCCGGTGGGAAAAATTGAGCAAGGAAACGAGTGATGAGATCATCCCATGTGGTGATGGATCCCGTGGGTAAACGCTCAAGCCATTGACAAGCTTGATCCCGTAGAGAGAATTGGAATAGGCGTAATCGGGTTGTCTCTCTAGTTGCAACATCTAGGTCTATGGAGTCTACGATTTTTAGGAAATCCTTAAGATGTTGATTTGGATCTTCGGAACGAAGTCCATGGAATGCACATCCGCTTTGCACCAACCGGATGGTGTCGGATCGCAAGGGGGTCACATTGGCTCCGGTGAGCTCAATGGTGTTTCGGTAGCCTTGGTGGCTAGGTCGGGAATACTCTCCTAAGGTTCGGGGCCTAAGAGGTTCTAGTGGTGGGTTTTGTTGTGGTAGGATGACGGGTTCAAAGATGTTCCCATCGTCCATGATGTCGGGTGGTGAAAAGTTACGAACAAAAACACAAAGAAATAAGATAGACTAAAGAAAACCTAAAAATAAAAATAAAATCTTACTAGAAAAGAATCTAGCAAGTAGACCTAATAAAAAGAGATTCTAACCTAGACAATAACTATTCCCCGGGCTGCGGCGCCAAAAACTTGACGCGTGGGGATTGCACCAGGCTTTACCTCTCGAGGGATCTTGAGAAGCTTACAACCCCCACCAGGCAGTGTACCTGATCGTTATAGTATAGTATAGTGACAAGTACCGGGGGATTGATCGTTCAGCTAGGAATAGTGTAGCTAGGATTAGAAAACCTAATTACTAGTTCTAGAGATGAGAGATGATTCTTTTTGTATTTTTATATTTTTTAGAAAGCAAGTAAATATCTCGGGTTTGAAGGATTTGGGCGGAATTAGTTGCTAGTCAACTAACCCAATACTAAAGATGCAATCAAAATAAAATACTAAAAATGAAAATAAACTAAATTAAACTAAGGTTGTGAGCAATAAGTGGAGAAATGTGTTTACTTAGATTTCACTACTCCCTAGATATCTTTTACACGTTAATTACTTGTTATAGTTGTGTGGATGACGGATTGTATTCCTTAATACCATTCATGGGGTGGCATACTTAACTCCCCAATCCTATGAGTGCCTACTTCACTCCTATGTCGAGCCGGCTAAGAAGCTCCTAACATGGGATCATTAGAATTTACTCATGCATTAAATACAACCAATAAAACCTAGTACACATCGGTTCATGTTTCCTAAGACGTTCAAGCATGTTACCATTTGGAGATCTGCCAGTTTCCTTAAGCCTAACATTGAAATCATTCATCCAATACAACCATAAACAAGTAATCAACACATAATCAACATCTAGGTTTCATTAGATCTAAGCAAACACAAGATAAATCTAGCCTAGCATGGTGGAATCAAGACAAGCACAAGATATAGACAACCAACACATAGACATATTGATTGAATTAAAAGAATACTTATCTCAATAACACATGTAAGGGTTCAAGGGCTGAAAACCCTTGAAAAAGCTGTAAAATACGTATATGGTTCGGCCTTAGGGTTTCTCCAAACTTGTTCCTCCTAATGAATGAAAATTAGAAAACTATATATAGATAATAGAGGCTGACGGCGTCAAGAACAACCTTGTGACGCCGTCATCTCGCCGCCAAAACAAACCTCGGACTGCCTTGATCTACATCTGACGCCGTCATGTATTCCATTTTTCCAGGTCGTCACACATTTAACTCTTGACGCTCTTCTTTGTGACGCCTTCATTTCTGTACTGGGTCGTCATGATCTTTACTCTTGACGCCGTCAACTTGTTCCTCTTGACGCCGTCACACACTGTTCCCAGCATGGAAAATTAAGTCTTTGGCGTTTTCTTCACTTTTATGCTCCAAAAACGTCCGAATTGCTTCCTTTTCCAAATTTCACTCCCAAAGTACCTAAAATCACAAAAGGAACGATTTATGGCAATATTTGATCAAATAAATTCAATTCCGGGCTTAAATGACCCCCTAAAAGTGGTTCATTTTTCGCCTCATCAGACTCGTTTTAAATATTAACTCCGAAAATTCCCTCATCATAGTTTCGATCTGTGGTCCCAAATTGAAATATTTTACCATCGTGTCAACCACTATAACAACATGGACATTGACCAAGCCGCAGATGGAGACCTTTGGGGATTAAGTGCTGATGAAGCATGGGGAGCCATAGAGGATTGTGCCATACTCGCTAAGAAGTTGGACAACCCAACAAACGTTGTTACAGATCAATTGATAAAAAGTTTGAGGGAACAAGCAAGAAGTTTGTTTGGGGATAAAATGATTAGAGATGAGATACCTAGGTGCAATGAACACATAAGTAATCTAGATACAATGGAGGATGAGGTGGACAATCCAAGCCCACAAAGTACCCCACAAGTCCTACCATCATTTGAGGTACACACACCGCCCGTGACTTACCCGGAAGAAGTAGAAGAGACTTTAGGAATCCCGATGGAAGTGGAACCTTTGAACCAAACACAACTAGAGGATATAGGTTTGAATACTTGTAGTGATAACCTCACTCTTAGTTCTAGGGAATTTCCTAGTGTTGATGAACCGGAACCTCAATCTTTACACACCTTTCCATCCTTAGATTTACATCTAGGAGACAAAAGCGGAACCGACCCACCCATCAACCAATATTATCCGGGTAGTTTTAGGATGAATGAAGCCATTCACTCACCCCCTTCACCTCACGTGGCATATTTCCACCCTAAGGGTGTGTATCGCTACTTTCACCCTCACTTAATCCTAAGTGTAGGGAAAACCTCCCCTATTTTTGTTAAATAAGGGTGGAGTCAGGCTCGTGACTCGAACAAAAACAAGCGCTTCTTGGGAGGCAACCCAAGCTTTATTTGTTTGATTGTTTGTTTGTTTGATTTTATTTGTTTCCGTACGCATGTTTTATTGTTATTGTTTGTGGCTCATGTTTTAAAGTAAATTGTGAAAATGCTTTATTTTGTTTTTAACTTCGTCTTGATTACATATAAAGGTATTTTGCAAAAGATAAGTGTAAGGGAAATCTGAATTTGTTTCTAAGAACGAGATTGAACATGAATCACAACAATATTAAACGAATGTGCATATTAGTATTTGTGTGAGTCAAATGCTTGTATCAAGTCATAATGATGTTTTGCAGGATTTCCAGGAATTAAGGCGTGAATTTTTCCAGAAATTTTCCGGAAACTTAACATAAAATTTCTGCAGGTCAGTTCTGACGACGTCAGGGTTATAACCTGACGGCGTCAAGTGTAAAATTCTGGAAATTTTGCAAGTTTTGTTTTTCTGCCGGAGTCATAGAGTTTTTGTTAAATCTTTAGTTTTATAAACTCCAGGAAATCTGCAAATATTCATTCCACAAGCATTATATCTTAATTTGCTTTCTAGGATTTTAGTATATATAGAGTTTGCCGCCGATTTTACGCGAGGTTTGCCATGATTGTTTTCTCAGGTTTAACAAGTTATATTGGACAAGAAGATGATTTATATTTCTGGAGGGAAGCTTTCAACATTCATTTTCTTGGAGGAGGATCTAACCATGTTACCGCATTATCCACACCGAACGAATCAGGGGAGTATTTGTTTCATACTTTTATCTTTGTTACTTTTACATCTTTTTTATTGAACATTGGGGACAATGTTCAGCCTAAGTGTAAGGGGCGGGTAAATGATGATACCTTAGAGAATGCAATTGCACTTGATTTTGTTTGTTCAATAGTAGGTGTGTAATAAAACTAAGAGAAACACTTGTTAGGGTAATTTTAGCGCAAAATTAAAATTTTTTTTACAACATTTAGGAGTGAAGCTTTAGCCTTAATAAGCGTCTCATGGATAGGAGTTGTATGACTAGTACGAAAAAACAGTACCACTCAAAATTTTCCACCCAAAATATGTGAGGTTCGCCCCTAGATTTGTTAGGAAAAGATGCTTATGTGTGTACCGGTAGTACTTAGATTCTAGAACTTGTGATAGTGATGCATCCCAAGACCGCTAGTGAGACTACATTCGTGTAGTAGGATTTACTACATGATAAGAGGCATTAAGATAACCCTTGTGTTAAGCCCGTATCATAATTACTTGACCAATGAAGTCATAATTACTTGACTAATAAAGTCAAGTAATTCTCCCACACCTTTGTGATGTACTCATTTTTAGTACATGATACCGCTAGTACACCCCCCCCCCCCCCTGAGCCTATCTTTTTCGTTTCTAACTTTAAGCATTTTACTTAAAGGAAGAATTTGTTTACAATCCACCCCAAATGTACACCCAAATCGCCTTAGCCTTCCTTGTATGCACTCATCTTTAGTGCATTATTGTTACATGTTTAGACCCTTAGTTAATTGTCTAATTGATTACATGGTTGCTAAGTCGAGTCATATCTTGTACATATTGTTTTGGGACGATTGGGACTCATGGGTAAAGGACTATTGTTATGGAGTATTGGGGAAGACGTCAATTATTACCCCCATATGTGCGCTAATATCTAAAAAGTACTACAAGTGTTTTGATTATCTTAATTCTAGTCATTAGAATAGTCGATTGTAAAGTATGTAAAAGCTCAAGTGTAAGGGGAATGCAAATTCCCTACGATGTATTATTTTGGATGGTAGGGCAAGAGTGTATGAAAAAAAATCGAAAAAATCAAGAAAAAGAAAAAAAAATAGAAAAAAGAAAAAGAGAAAAACATATGGACTACCATCCCGTTTCCTTTTATGTTTATTTTATGCTTTTGTTAGTTTATGATTAGCTTAAGTCAAGTCGAGTCTTGGCTTAGCAACGCCACATTGTACATGTAATTGACCAAGATGATTAACTTGCCACCAGTAAAGATTGCCTTTATCCAACAAAACCTTGTTTACTATATCCCTACACCTCACGTTACAACCCTTTAAAAGACCTCTTTGATAGTTTATCCTAGGTGCTTACGCCAAGTGGTGGAGGTTTGATCCTTTCTCAAGCCTATGGTAATCTATGTGCTATGACAGGTAGTGAGAGATATTTTCTATTTTCATTTGTGATATATATACTTTTATTATACCCAAGATATGTGAGTATCTAAACACTATTTATGAGGTGCTAGTGTATAATTTCTGTGCTTGTTTTGGTTATAGTGGAACGATTATTTGTTGTAATTACTTTTATATTCATGTTAAATGACCCCTAGCTTGTATTTTGATTAGAATAAAAGCGCATTTGCTTGAGGACAAGTAAATCTCAATTGTAAGGGTATTTGATAAGACGAAAAATGTTACGCTTTTAGGGGTCATTTAAGCCCTAAGTCGTGATTATTTGATCAAATATTGCCTCAAATCGTTCCTTTTGTCATTTTAGGTACTTTGGAGAAGAAATCTGAAAAAGGAAGCATTTTGGACGTTTTTTGAGCGAAAAGTGAAGAAATCGACAAAGTCTCCAAAATCAAACTGGAAATAGTACCTGACGGCGTCACGCTTTGGAGGTGACGAAAACAAACTTCTAATCAAAACCAACAAATTGCAAATGAAATTCAATAAGCGGGCTGATTAGGCTAGAAAAGGTGATGAACATCCTGTGACACAGCCCCTGTCTGACACAAACCTGCAACAACGTCGTCCTTAAAACCCTGTTGACAAAAAGAATATAAGATACTGACATAAGAAAAAGGCATTTGTTCACCTGTTGGTTCAGCATGCTTATGAAATTCATTCCTGATGAGGCGAAAAATGATCCGTTTTTAGGGGGTCATTTAAGCCCGAAATTGAATTTATTTGATCAAATATTGCCCTAAATCGTTCCTTTTGTGATTTTAGGTACTTTGGGAGTGAAATCTGGAAAAGGAAGCAATTCGGACGTTTTTGGAGCATAAAAGTGAAGAAAACGCCAAAGACTTAATTTTCCAAGCTGGGAATAATAGGTGACGGCATCAAGAGCAACATTTTGACGGCGTCAAGAGTAAATTGCATGACAGCCCAGTACAGAAATGAAGGCGTCACCCAAGGCCGTCACGTATAAACTTGTCAAAACTTGAGCGCGGAGTAGCTGATATTGTTTTGGTCATAACTTTTGCATACAAACTCGGATTGAGGTGATTCAAAAGCCCACGCGAAGAGGACGAAGAGATCTACAATTTGGTGAAAAAATGGTGGTGACGGCGTCAAGAGTAACGGGCTGACGCCGTCAAGCCTTGCCGACAGAAAACATGCCTATAAATATAACTTCATAACTTCACTTTTTGTAAGCCCTAAACCCTAAGGTCGATTCCTGGGTTTAGGTGGGTATTTTTCCAGCAACTTAGAGGGTTTCAATCACTCCATAAACATCATGTATTGGTTTGATGATTCTATCTTAATTATGTTTTCCATTATCATTGTTGTTTGCTCTTCTTTGATGATGATTTGCTAATTCACCTTGTGTCTACTTATGATTATGTGAAACTTGTATATAATTGATTAGATCTCATTGATTTCTTGTTGATGTTGTGTCTATCTCCATCAATTAAGGCGTGACAACTTCAATAGATCTAGTTGGTTTAGTTTATAATCCTTGTTTCCTATTGATTCTTGTTTTGATTGAATGATTTATATGTTAGGCTTAAGAAAACTGGCAGATCTCCAAATGGTAACATGCTTGAACGTCTTAGGAAACATGAACCTATTGCACTAAGGTCTTTATTGGTTGTATTTAATGCATGAGCCACTGTTTACAATCCCTATGGTTGTGCTGGGCATGGTATAGGAGGAGATAAGAGCTCATAGAATTGGGGAGTTATGTGCGATACCCCATGAATGGTATTAAGGAATACAACCCGTCAATTAAAACAAGGTTACAATTCAATAGGTAGGATTGGATAGCTAGCAAGGAGTAACATATGATGGGTAGACATGCTTCACTTATCTTGTAGAATCTTAGTTTATTTTCTTGTTTATTAGTTTAATTAGTAGCTTTTGGGTTAGTTGATTAGCAACTAATTCCGCCCACTCTCCCAATACCCGAGATTTTTACTTGCTTTTCATAAAATATAAAAACATAAAAAGAATCATCCTTCACCTTTAGACCTAGTTAGATTAATTTCAATCCTAATGACACTATTCCTGAGTTGAACGATCAATCCCCCGGTACTTGTCACTATACTATACTACAACGATCAGGTACACTGCCTGGTGGAGGTTGTAAGCTTCTCGAGATCCCTCGAGAGGTAAAGCCTGGTGCAATTCCCACGCATCAAGTTTTTGGCGCCGCAGCCCGGGGAATAGTTATTGATTAGGTTGAATTTGATTTTTATTAGGTCTACTCATTAGATTCCTTTTTAGTGAGATTTTTATTTTCATTTTATTAGCTTTCTCGTAGTCTATCTTTTCTTTGTGTCTTTGTTAGTAAAAACCTTTCCATTGACTCTTCCGTTCACCATTATGGAGAACGTGAATCCACCAAGTCCGACACTAGAGTTTTACCAGAAAAAATATAATTGCACCAGTTTGGATATACCAAGATGGACGAATGAAATGAGGAGGACAAGATCTTATATTGATTTTATTGAGTACCTTGAGAAAAGAGGCCAAGTGCATAAGACTTTTAAAGAATTCACCTTAGGTGCTCCATCAACCCCTCAAAATGCCTCACTTACTGAAACCTATGCACCATATGAGCCTTCACCTAGGATAGTTTTACCAGAAAAAATATAATTGCACCAGTTTGGATATACCAAGATGGACAAATGAAATGAGGAGGACAGGATCTTATATTGATTTTATTGAGTACCTTGAGAAAAGAGGCCAAGTGCATAAGACTTTTAAAGAATTCACCTTAGGTGCTCCATCAACCCCTCAAAATGCCTCACTTAGTGAAACCTATGCACCATATGAGCCTTCACCTAGGATAGTTTCGTATGAGCCACCTCGATGCATGTCATGGTTAGGCACTACCATAATACAAGATGAACACATACGTGATATTGATGTGATGGAAGAGATAGTGGAAAACCCAAGCCCACTAAATACCCCACAAGTCCTACCATCATTTGAGGCATACACACCGCCCGTGACTTACCCGGAAGAAGTAGAAGAAACTTTAGGAATTCCGATAGAGGTAGAACCCTTGGACCAGACACCACTTGAGGATATAGGTTTGAACACTTGTAGTGATAACCTTACTCCTAGTTCTAGGGAATTTCCTAGTGTTGATGAACCGGAACCTCAATCTTTACACACATTTTCATCCTTAGATATATTTCTAGGAGACAAAAGAAGAACCGACCCACCCATCGACCAATATTATCCGGGTAGTTTTAGGATGAAGGAAGCCATTCACTCACCCCCTTCACCTCACGTGGCATATTCACACCCTAAGGGTGTGTATCGCTACTTTCACCCACACTTAATCCTAAGTGTAGGGAAAACCTCCCCTATTTCCGTTAAATAAGGGTAGAGTCAGGCTCGTGACTCGAACAAAAACAAGCGCTTCTTGGGAGGCAACCCATGTTTTGTGTGTTTTTATTTGTTTGTTTGATTTTATTTGTTTCCGTATGCATGTTTTATTTTTATTGTTTGTGGCTCATGTTTCAAAGTAAATTGTGAAAATGCTTTATTTTGTTTTTAACTTCGTCTTAATTGCATATAAAGGTATTTTGCAAAAGATAAGTGTAAGGGAGATCCAAATTTATTTATAAGAACGAAATTGAGCATGAACCACAACAATATTAAATGGACATGTGTATTAGTACTTGTTAGAGTCAAATGCTTGTATCGAGTCGTAATAATGTTTTGCAAGATTTTTCAGGAAGTAGGACGAAGTTTTTCCAGAAATTTTCCGGAAACTTAACATAAGAATTTCTGCAGGTCACTTCTGACGGCGTCACGAGTTTACTCTTGACGGCGTCATGTGTAAAATTCTGGAAATTTTGCTAGTTTTGTTTATACCCGAGTCTTAAATTTTTTGTTGATTCTTTAGTTTTATAAACTCCAGGAAATCTGCAAACATTCATTCCACAAGCATTATATCTTTAATTGTTTTGTTTCTATTCCTAAGTCTGGAATTACATCTAGTTATGAGTTTTCTTTGTTCGGATTGATGCTTTGGGTTTTTGTGTTTGTTTTCTCAGGTTTAACAGGTTATGTATGACAAGGAGATGATTTATATTCTGGAAGGGAAGCTTTGATTGTTCATTTTTTTGGAGGAAGATTTAACCTGGCCACCTCATTATCCATACCGAGCGAATCAGGGGAGTATTTGATTTCATTCTTTTTACTTATTTCACTTTTATATTCTTTACTTGAACATTGGGGACAATGTTCATCTTAAGTGTAAGGGGAGGGTAAAAAGATGATACCTTACATATGCACTTTCGCTTGAGTTTGTTTTGTTTAATGGTAGATGTGTAATAAAACTATGAGAAATACTTGTTAGTGCAATTTTAGCGCCAAATTTAAATTTTTTTACAACATTTAGGAGTGAAACTTTAGCCATAGCAAGCGTCTCATGGATAGGAGATTGTATGACTAGCACATAACCGTATATTCAGAAAAATTTTCCACCCAAATATGTGAGGTTCGCCTTTAGATTTGATAGGAAAAGCATTCATTATTAGTACTTATGAGTGTACCGGTAGCATTTAGATTCTAGAACTTGCGTTAGTGATGCATCCCGAGACCGCTAGTGAGACTACATTCGTGTGGTAGGATTTACTACATGATAAGAGGCATTAGGATCACCCTTGTGTTAAACCCGTATTATAATTACTTGACCATTTAAGTCATATTACTTGGCTAGTTAAGTCAACTAATTTTTCCCACACCCTTAGCGTGTACTCATTTTTAGTACACGAAACCCCTAGTACACCCCTCCGAGCCTATCTTTTCGTTTCTAACTTTAAGCATCTTACTTAAAGGAAGAATTTGTTACACCCCACTTAAATGTACAACCAAATCGCCTTAGCCTTCCGTGTATGCGCTCATTTTTAGTGCATTATTGTTATTTGTTAAACCCTAAGTTAACTTTCTAATTGATTACATGGTTGCTAAGTCGAGTCATATCCTTGTACATATTGTTTTGTGACGATTGGGACTCATGGGTAAGTACTTATTTTATGGAGTAATGGGGAAGAACATCAATTATTACCCCCATATGTACGTTAATCTTAAAAGTGCTCCAAGTGTTTTGATTTTCTTAATTCGAGTCATTAGATTAGTTTAATGTAAAGTTTGTAAAGATTCAAGTGTAAGGGGAATATTCATTCCCTATGATGTATTATTTTGGATGGTAGGGTAAGAGTGTATGCAAAAAAAAAAAAAAAAAAAAAAAAAAAAAAAAAAAAAAAAATCAAAAAAATCAAGAAAAAGAAAAAAAAAGAGAAAAAAGAAAAAGAGAAAAAACATACGGACTACCATCCCTTTTTATTCTATGTTCATTTTACGTTTTTGTTATTTTTCATTTATTAGCTTAAGTCGAGTCTAGTCTTGGCTTAGCAACGCCACATTGTACATGTAATTGACTAAGATTGTTAACTCGCCACCAGTAAAAACTTCCTTTATCCAACAAAACCGTGTATTTCATATCCCTACACCTAACGTTACAACCCTTTAAAAAGACCTCTTTGATAGTTTATCCTAGGTGATTACGCCATGTGGTGGAGGTTTGATCCTTTCCCAAGCCTATGGTAATCTATTTTGCTATGACAGGTAGTGAGAGATATCTTCCGTTTCCATCTTGTAATCTATACTTTATTACACCCGAGAGATGTGAGTATCTAAACACTATTTGTGAGGTGCTAGTATATGACCTCCGTGCTTGTCTATTGGTCTTTAGTGGAACGATTATTTGTTGTAATTACTTTTATATTAGTGTTAAATGACCCCTAACTTGTATTTTGACTAGAATAAAAGCGCATTAACTTGAGGACAAGCAAATCTCAAGTGTAAGGGTATATGATGAGGCGAAAAATGATCCGTTTTTAGGGGGTCATTTAAGCCCGGAATTGAATTTATTTGATCAAATATTGCCCTAAATCGTTCCTTTTGTGATTTTAGGTACTTTGGGAGTGAAATCTGAAAAAGGAAGCAATTCAAACGTTTTTGGAGCATAAAAGTGAAGAAAACGCCAAAGACTTAATTTTCCAAGCTGGGAATAATAGGTGATGGCGTCAAGAGAAACATTTTGACGGCGTCAAGAGTAAATTGCATGACGGCCCAGTACAGAAATGAAGGCGTCACCCAAGGCCGTCACGTATAAACTTGTCAAAACTTGAGCGCGGAGTAGCTGATATTGTTTTGGTCATAACTTTTGCATACGAACTCGGATTGAAGTGATTCAAAAGCACACGAGAAGAGGACAAAGAGATCTACAATTTGGTGAAAAAATGGTGGTGACAGCGTCAAGAGTAACGGGCTGACGCCGTCAAGCCTTGCCGATAGAAAACATGCCTATAAATATAACTTTATAACTTCACTTTTTGTAAGCCCTAAACCCTAAGGTCGATTCCTGGGTTTAGGTGGGTATTTTTCCAGCAACTTAGAGGGTTTCAATCACTCCATAAACATCATGTATTGGTTTGATGATTCTATCTTAATTATGTTTTCCATTATCATTGTTGTTTGCTCTTCTTTGATGATGATTTGCTAATTCACCTTGTGTCTACTTATGATTATGTGAAACTTGTATATAATTGATTAGATCTCATTGATTTCTTGTTGATGTTGTGTCTATCTCCATCAATTAAGGCGTGACAACTTCAATAGATCTAGTTGGTTTAGTTTATAATCCTTGTTTCCTATTGATTCTTGTTTTGATTGAATGATTTATATGTTAGGCTTAAGAAAACTGGCAGATCTCCAAATGGTAACATGCTTGAACGTCTTAGGAAACATGAACCTATTGCACTAAGGTATTTATTGGTTGTATTTAATGCATGAGCCACTGTTTACAATCCCTATGGTTGTGCTGGGCATGGTATAGGAGGAGATAAGAGCTCATAGAATTGGGGAGTTATGTGCGATACCCCATGAATGGTATTAAGGAATACAACCCGTCAATTAAAACAAGGTTACAATTCAATAGGTAGGATTGGATAGCTAGCAAGGAGTAACATATGATGGGTAGACATGCTTCACTTATCTTGTAGAATCTTAGTTTATTTTCTTGTTTATTAGTTTAATTAGTAGCTTTTGGGTTAGTTGATTAGCAACTAATTCCGCCCACTCTCCCAATACCCGAGATTTTTACTTGCTTTTCATAAAATATAAAAACATAAAAAGAATCATCATTCACCTTTAGACCTAGTTAGATTAATTTCAATCCTAACGACACTATTCCTGAGTTGAACGATCAATCCCCCGGTACTTGTCACTATACTATACTACAACGATCAGGTACACTGCCTGGTGGGGGTTGTAAGCTTCTCGAGATCCCTCGAGAGGTAAAGCCTGGTGCAATTCCCACGCATCAATTCCTATCTCTTATTTTCCGCCTTTTTGACAGTTCCAAAGCCTGCAGTTTATGAAAGCAGATACCTGCAAATACAATGAGTAATTTCTTAGATGTTGCTTAAGTTTCTTCATGTATAGAGAACTTCTAAAAGCCATCTATGTGGGGATTCAAAAAGACAGAAATCAAATAAATATTGGGTAAGTTCCCAATGCAACAATCCACAATTGCGGTATTCAAATTCTTCACGGCAATCGTCTTCATGTTTGAAAAGACAATACCCATAACTTGGGTCAGAGTAAAAAACTCTTTTCCCCAAGATACTAAGCATGGATCAACGGAAAACCATCCGGTCCCTCAGTAACAGAAAAAGGCAACGACTTTAAGGCACAATCAAATGCAAGTAACAGAAAAGACAATACACATAAGGTATATTGAACTCATCTATATGCAAGTAATTGTCTTCAAGGTGTTGTCCAATCTGAATAAATGATCACATTTAGGTAAAATAAATATAGCAAGATCAAGAAGATTTTTTTTATACCATTACACCATATAGACAATGATCAATTGTCAAACTCTTTATGTACATACCTCATTCAGAATAGCAATCATAGCAATATCCAATTAAAAAGTAAGAAAAAAAAGTTACAGTACCTCTTCCTCGGAACCTCTATCATCTTGTGAACTGTCTTCAGATGAAGTTTGTGCTTTCTTTCGATTTGTAGCTGCAGCTATTGTTTCTTTGGGGCAGGTTTGGCTTCCTCCTGCAGCAGCTAAAGTGTATTAGTGTATTATGTTTTAGGGTAAACTAATCAAATTTAGATACTACTGAATAGAAAGTTAAACTGTGTCGGTTTAACTAACCAACCATGATTTGGCATAACTCATATCTCAATAATCAAAATCCGAAAATACATTAAAAAAAAACCTGAATCAAACTCCAATAAAATAAATCAATCAATTTATAAATTATACATACAATAAAAATTAGGGACAAACAAAAATCAATCGTAAATCATAATGGGTTTCAACCTTTAAAAGAATTATTAAACCTTTAAAAGATTTATTCAGCACATCCTTTTATATATAAACTTATCATGCTTTAATAGCCTCACATCTTTGTTCACAAAACCTGCCATATCCTACACCAAAGAGTTAACCATCAAAATCATAAATATAAAAAGGGTTACTGCAGTACTCATCATTGTCTAAGCAGCACACATGCAACAAAAACCAACTCAGATAATTACCCATAGAATGCCGTGAAGAAAAGTAGTTTGCTCCTCGATTGCTGCTTGACACAACCATTAAGCTAAAATCATCACACGTACAGTTTCATGAAAGGATAATTAAAATATTAGATCTTAAATTATTAGGGTTATGAGTAAAATGTCTGATATGAATGATATTAGGGGTTTTTAGTGATCAATGAATAAAAATCCGTAATTAAATATGTTTTCAACTACTGTAAATCTTGCAACATAACAACCAAAGGCCTGACATGAATTCATTTAAATTCTAAACACCACTGTGGAAAACTAGAAGGGGAGTTGAATAGTTTACCGTTTAAAAACTTTAAACTTGTTGTATCAAATGTCCATTTTTAGCTTGTTCTAATATGAAAGATGTTACTTGTAGTTTATGACTAACATAACTTAAAACATGCTATCATACAAGTACAATCAACAAGTCACAACACAAACAATCACATAATGCAAACATTAAAGTAAAGCAATAAATAAAAGAAAGTGCAAACCGAACACGAGGATTTATAGTGGTTCAGTCACGGATCTCCTCTCCGCCCTACTCCACTCCTCGAGTACCTAAATCGAGAGTTACTTCACTAGATCAACAACCTCCCTTCTCAGCGGAGAAAACCTTACAATCGTCGCTTACACTTTATCCGGTACAAAGCTAGATACCGAGTTCTTTTACAAGGTGCAACCACTCCTATCGTCGCTTATACAATATTTCCGTTTCTAAGCTAGATGTCGAGTTCTTTACCAAGAGTACAACCACTCCCGCTATGTTTTGTGGCCAACATAAAAACCTTGTGTTTTATGGCACAAACACATAAACCATCTAATCTTTATTGTGATGATACAATGATGATACATGACATAAAAGTTTAATGGATATGCATGCCTAATCTACATGAACTTCTTGAATAAGAAGTCTTCAACCATTGAGGATGTCAAGTGCCCTTGAATCTTCATATGTTGGAATGCTTTAATGAATGATGACTTCAAGATCTTTTGACCTTCTTGGTGGATCATGAAGTACGATATGCTTACAATAATGATGAATGTTAGAAGCATTATGATCATTATGGAATGGGTAATTAATGTATGTTTCTACATTGTTTGCTACTGATCTAGATATAGGTTTTATGATAAAGAGAATCTATGTGTAAAGTCATCAACCTAATGAGAAGACCATGGGCTGCTATTTATAGCCAAAGGCTTTAGCAGACCCACGGATCAGGCGGAACCCTTTTGAGGGTTCCGTCCGTTATGCCCGAAGGATTCGCCAGAACAGACAGACTACTATTTACAATAACTTTCCATATCTAACAATGTCACATCAAGTTACTTCTAGTCAAACACACAATAGATAAATCCAAAATGTGTAAGAGGTCTTATGGAAAGTCAAACACTCAACCTTTCCATAAATGCACATGATGTGATGTATATATATTTCTATTTTAAGATTAAGATATATATGAAAGTAAACTTGTATATATTACCTAAGTAATGTTGTTATAGTAAGTTAATGAGTTACTAAAAATGTTTGATTCCTAATGTCATCACATTTTTATCATTTGTAAAACTTACTAATATTACTTTAACACCTAAAGTGGCACTTATTCTATTTGACACCTAAAGTGCACTTTGACACCTAAAATACTTAAAGACCCTAAAAGTATTTTAGTAATTCTAAATGGTTGGTCAAGGGGTTTGATCATAATGCTACATAACAAACATGTACGAACCTGTGTTGTAGCATACGATGACTCGAGACATTGAGAGGTGTTGAATGTTTGTTGAGACAAAGTATGATTACAAGTAACTTGTACATTTTACGTTATGTATCAAGTTATACGTGTGTCATCAATCAAAACAAACGAGACTGTATAGATTAAATATCGTAATATTTGCACTAACAATCTCCCCCTTTTTGATGATGACAAAGAATGTAAACGTGATAGAATGCAAAATGTAAAAAGTTACTTGTGTCCGTATAACTTACTTATATCCGCAACACCTTCTACATTTCCTTCTCCGTTTACACTCTTCTCCCCCTTTTGTCAAAACAAAAAGGGGTGTGTCCTTGGAGTTAACTTAATTTCTTCCCGAAATGGCGAGCTTGCATCATCCCTAGTGAAGTTAATTCTTCAACTCCAATTTCCTAAGGTTGTTAGCGGATCCATGGATCAAATTAAGTTCCTTGACCTACATCAAGGTTAGTGTTGTGCAATATAAAAATTATACGAAAAATGCATGATGAATAAAATGCATGTTGGACTATGTTGACTTATCTCCTTCTTTTTGCCGAAACACAAAAGTGTGTCGAAGAATGAGAATAAAGATAAATGTGTGCATGCTTCCCCTAGATTGTAGCTCCCCCTTGATCAATACTCCCCATTGCTAGGGTCCCAACGTATATGACACAAGAAATAAGAAAGCTACAAAAACAAAGGTTAGTGCATGATTAGCTCCCCCTTGATCAATACTCCCCGTTGCTAGGGTACCAACGTATATGATGCAAGGATAAGAAAGCTACAAAAGAAACAAAGGTTAGTGTATGATCGACTCCCCCTTGATCAATACTCCCCGTTGCTAGGGTACCAACGTATATGATGCAAGGATGAAGAATTCTACAAAATAAAGGTTAGTATAAGACAATAATTTTCCTATGCTTGACGGAAGCTCCCCTTGTTTTAGGGCGTCAATATGAACCTACAAAACAAAAGTTAGTATAGTGGAAGTTTTGTCTTTAGACAAGCATGTCCTCTACAACAACGTGTAAAGAAGATGCAATATGAGTGCTTGATGGATATTCCTCCTACGTCAAGAAGCACCTATAATGAAAGAAGGAAAATATTCGATGCAAACATCATCCTTAGATGATTATGCTATATACGATCGAGCGTATATAATGGTGAACCTACAATGAAAGAGTTAGTGCAATATATTTCATCTCAAAGAAAAGTAAGATGAAAATATATAAATGATATAAGCGACTAAAAGTAGAGAACCATGAAACCAAAAAATCTCATGAGGTGTATGCTTCTAAAAAGAAATGCAATCATAAGAAAAACGTGAATATAATATGATAGGAACCTACTAAGCAAAGCCTAGAAGGAAGACATGAGGTTGAAATGCTTAAAGAGGATGGTGCTAATGGTGGTGATGGGTAGACAACTATTTAAAGAATTAGAAGCTCGTGTGTATAGCAAATGTTCTAACGAAAGATAAAGATAGAACATATCGACTCATGCAATCCTAAAATTCACAACACGAGGGATAAACAACGAACATGACTTTATCATCTACCAAAGATGATGTATCTTGCCATAATACATGCTTGAATGGAATTGAAAGGAAGTGAGGACACTAAGCACCTAGGAACAAGAATTCCATATGAAAAGAGTAAAAAAAATGCTAAATACCTATATGAGGATGAGAATGACAGCATATGATGCGAGGGTGTTGGTTAGACCAACGTGTTGAGAAAGTGTTGGGAATGATGGCTTTGATTAATATATCGTTTGTGCTGACAATGACGTGCATGATATGTGTCGAGGAAGAAGAGGATGAGATCCTATGATGGTGTTCTTGAAAATGAGGTTTTGAAGTCCTAGTTTTGAGAGAAGAATCCTAGACTCCATTTGGTTTAGTTTTTGGTTGTGGAAGTGAATAACTTTGTCAAACACATGATGTGTTTTTCACTTGATGAGATATTGGGGGTGAAAGAGGCTTGAACTATTAAAAAAGAGAAAAGGTCAAAGGCTTGAAGCACTTGTGGTTTTGTGAACCGACTTTAACTAAATGGAGTGTACCTATGTGTTGGTATTTTAGGGTGTAAGAAACATGAGTAGATGTTCTTTAAATACAATTTGAAAAAATACAAATATGTGAATGAATTTCTCTCCTCCTCAATAGGTGGACATCCAACATATTGTCTAGTGTATTGTATAAAGAATGATGATGAAGTGTTTAGGAGGTTGTAGGTTAATGAAAACGATGAGCTTGGTAATGTTTTTGCAGATGTTGGTTAGCATACAAAGAACTTTATCCTTAAAGTCATGTAGCTCTTCTCTATCAATGCGAGATGATCGTATGACGAGGCATGTGGTTTTCTCAAAGGAGATGGAAAGGATTAGAGTATTGTTATCGAGGTGATTTTGGAAAGTGGAAGCACTAATGCGAATTAGAAAGAGGTTGATTGAAAGATATCCAAACACAAATTTCAAATCTCTAAGACTCAATCCTATTAGCTATAAAACTATATGCAAGTGTAGGGGTTCCATAGAACATATTACTAATCCACGTAGCAATAAAGGGATTATAGTTATGCGAGATGAGCATATAAAAGCTAGAACGAAGTAAGATGGCAAGTGATTAGTTCTCAATCCACTAAAACACATTTGTTAGTGACAAAAGATGTCAACAAGATAAAAATCTAAAGACATTATCTAATACAAACAACGCATTCGACTACTAGACATAAAGTTACCACATAGCAACAAATAATTATACTAAGCAATAGCATGACATTATTTAAAACACTTCATTGTGAAATTGTTTTGTTGTTAAGCTTAGACACTTAAGCATATAACAATCTATGTGATAAATTTGTATGATAAAATGTCTTCTAAATGTTTATCATACCAAGAGTACTTCTACAAATAATAAGTGCACACGAAGTGAACAAATAGTGTGACAAAGTTACGAAAGAGACAAGACGAAAAATTTATGCAACCCATGTTTAAATAATAGCATGACATTATTTAAAACACTTCATTGTGAAATTGTTTTGTTGTTAAGCTTAGACACTTAAGCATATAACAATCTATGTGATAAATTTGTATGATAAAACGTCTTCTAAATGTTTATCATACTAAGAGTACTTCTACAAATAATAAGTGCACACGAAGTGAACAAATAGTGTGACAAAGTTACGAAAGAGACAAGACGAAAAATTTATGCAACCCATGTTTAAACGATAACATTTTGGAGCAAGTATTATATAGATCATCCTAAGCATGGATCTAATAAATGACAACAACATACACAAGCTTTCAAATATATGAATATCATATAAAAGCATCATGTACCAAAATGACATATCATGAGTTAACAAGTATCATGTTAATCATGCAAAACATCATATAAATAAAGAATGAAAATATCATACAAATCATGTTGATATATAGTAACACGAAACATATAAGCATGCATGCATCATAAAGATATAACCAAGATTTACACATGAATCAATCAAATAGTTATCAGGGTTATGTTGAGATGTCCAATCATATCAAACAAATAACATGTAATCGACATATGTATGTGTAATGCAAAAAGATTTTAATCTTTGTGTTTGGAATCTATGGTTGAATGATCTAAAGAGAGACATCTTTTATGTTGAGTTTGAGTATGTGTTATGAGAGTGATTTAATCATCAAAGACCAAGAGATGTGTTTGTGTGTGATAATGGAATATGTTAAGAACGTTCTCAAGAAAGCTCTTTGGAACAGGAATCTAAGTGAAATTACTAAATTCAATAGATCTTGTGTGTGCTATAGAGATGAGTAGAATAGGCATAGGGTTTGAATTGGGTTATGAGCAAGATTTGGTTATGATGAACGCTTGAAAGGAAATAGACACATATGGTGTCTTTCAATAAGTAGGGTTATCACGTGGAATAAAGTCACCATGCTTATGAAAACAAGAATGACGAGATGATGAGGAGGCTCTAGATCCTAGAACTTGCAGATGTTGATTTGAGGTTTAATGAGACATATGCAGAAGTTAAAAGTATTGCTAATACTTTGATAACTTGTGAAAGTGATACTACTTAAACCTAGTGTAATTGAATGTGTGCTTCATGCTCATTTGATGGTGAAGGTTCTAATCCTATAGGTGGTAAAGTATGGTTGACGACCGAGAGTGGATATGTGAAATGAGGTGGTGATTGCTTGACAACACTTGAAGCTTGGATATCTTCTTTGTGTTCTTCACTTACTAGAAAGTGGAAAAGACGCATTTCATAATGAAATTCACTTGACTTTTGACGACATAGACAAATATGTTAATGAGTGTATGGATATGACAATTGCCCTTTGTTTCAAAGAGCGACACAAGGATGAACATAGGTTTATGTATCATGAAAGGTGGTTTAATCTTAATGGGTTAGGTTGTAGTGGGGATGACGCACTTGTTTGGTTACATTGTGGAATCTTCTTGTGAAGATGACTAGGTGGAGTTATTGGTGAAGATGATATTGACTCTTGGTTTATTTGAGGGCATGGAAATGGTGGATGACTCGATATTGATAGGACAAAGGATAACTCGGTTTCTCATTTCACATTGGTTGTTTGAGGTTTAAGTGATGAAAGGTTATGAGGAAGATGCTTGAAGTTTTGCTCATGTTTGTGAAGCTTATGGGCTGAGATATATCACAAGGTGAATGTGATGAGATGATGGTGAAAGAACAAGTGAACTTAAGTGCTAAATTTTTAAGGATGAAAACCTATTGACATTTGTTTTTGTTCCTATTGATTGGGAGAGTACTATAATAAGTGTTTTAGTTGTGATGAGTGTTTTAACAAACATTGTTAAACTACTTGGGTGTTGAATTTCGGATATGACTTTTAATGACTATGGTAGTAAGTCAAGTTTACTTGAATATTTCGAACGAAATACTTAAGTTGTCAATCCTACTTAGTTGATATTGGATAGCATAAAAGGATAGCAAGACTCGATAATACATCTATAACTTAAGAGTAAGTTATGACTCGATGTAAATCCTTATCGTCTTGAAGGATGACACATTATTTTTATGTTAACCAAGTGAGGTAACATATGTAGATAAAAGACAATATCTATAGTCATAAGTTGGACTTGTGATTGTGATATTGTATGTAATCTTTGCAAATAATGAGTCTGGATTTGTTAGGAAGTTGTCAAGTCACCAAATAAGTGAAGCTAACGAATGAAGGATGATTTAAGGATGGAAGAATGTAGTGAGTGTGTGTAGTGATCACAAATACTAAGTGGTTCGAGAATTGCAAGGAGAAAATTTTCGAATTCCTTCCTTTAAGGAGAAAGGTATCTTGGATCATTCTTGCGAAATTTAGAAAGTGTTATTATAGATGATTATCCTATAGGTGCAAGTGAGATGTCCTAATCATAATATGAGTGAACATTAGTGAGAAGAATCCTAGTGATGAAAGTGAGTGATCTTGAGTGAGGGATTTAAATGAAAATTTAAAAAGGAGTTTGCAGGACTGGCGGAACCATACGAATACACAGGCGGAACCCAGTTTTTGGTTCCACCTGGTCCGTTGGGCCAAATTCTGGAGTACCCAGAAATTACACTGGCGGAACCCTATATTTGGTTTAGCCAGTTCCGCCAGGGGGCAAAAAGTAGACAGTCCAGATTTTCGGGGGTCGAGACGATTTCCAATTTTTCCGAAAACTCCTAAAACATAAAATTTATACCATATCTGATTAGGAAATGCAAAGATTGGATATAGAAACACTCTAACCGTTAGACTTTGACCGGGGGCTAGCGAATTTCACTATACTTGTGAAATATCCATAAACTTGAAAATTTGACAACATCCCAAATTTTTTCTACCTGCATATCCATTAGTACAAGACAATGTACAAAGATAACAAAAGATCCTAGAAGTACATATATCCATGAAACACATTGTTTAATTACCAAATTGTTCAAATTTCAAGTAGTGCCAAACACTCCTTAACAATAGGCATTTATTGACTCCCGAAACCCGTTCAAGTATCCTAATAATACTTGGAACATATGCACCTAATTAGATGTGATAGATTAAAACCAAAAATACATATTCTAACACGTGTTAGCATATAGATCAAGCCGAGGATTATGAGCTTACCATAAATGGAAATTAAGCTAAGCATTGAAAATTGATAAGAACAAAGTGTTATCGTCCAAACATGATATGGTTAGTTTGCATAATCAATCTAAGATGAGTTTCTATCTTATAGCACAACACATTCATTAAACATCATTGTAGAAGCATGTATACCAAACACCATTTTACAAGAATACTACATGTTTAAAAATGTAGGGACTCATTTAGACACGTGCCATATTCCAAGATATTTAATTAGTACTACTTAATTCTCATTCCTAAGTGAATTATGCAAAATAATCACATAACATATGCAAGGAAGAATATCTAAATCAATAAGCAATACAAACACAAATTTTCAACTTAGTACACACAATCTAGCAAATATCCTATTGTGTATAAACATGAATTAGACAAACAAGCAAATGAATATCATGACAAGATTGACACTCACGAATCACAAATAAACAAATGCAATCACAACTTTCAATAAGCAAATACCATATATGCATACAACTAAAACAAGTAGTCATTTAGCATAACATAAAAAGAAATATACTTTTCGTCACTTTGCGTTTAAATATGGCGATGTATGCCAAGCTTGATTAGTTTCCTTTGTATATATGAATATCAAAAAATTCTTTAGTTTCAAAGAAAATAATGTCAATATTCAAAGGATACTAACTTATATTGCCTAACTCAAAAGTTTGAGTTTCTACGTCAAAACGAAACTTGATATTTTGAATACATTGAAGTATTTGGTTTAATCTTTTGACTTCAGTTTAGATTTAGGCCATAACATCATTTTTAAAAGAAAGTAGACACAATTCCCTTCAAATTGATAGGTAGCGCGACTCCTACGGACTTACGGTTAATTAGTTATGAATTTTTGAAGTTTACAAACAATTTTGACTGTGCAGCCAAGGAACCCTCGTCCAAAGTGCAAGGAACCCTTCTGAGGGTTCCGCGGGATCCGCGAGTTCTGCTGTAACAAATTTTCACAAAATGCTAAAAACATGTATTTCGCAGAGCGAGAATATGTAGGACTTACTAGATTTGTTAGTAAACATATAATACACCTATTTTAACATTATTTCTTCTTATGTGACTCATCTAATTATTTATGGAGGTGATTATTCAACTAAATTTTTGGTTATCCCAAACACTCCTTTTAAAACCGTATTTTACGTACATTAGCTCTAACCACATAATTTGATTCTTACAAATTATAAGAAATATTTTCTTTTATTTTTCAAGGACACCTTCAAGCTTGTATACAAAGTAACATTTAAAAACAAAATTTTTAAGTATACTTAGCGAAACATTTTTCATATTATATTCCGCTTCAATGGTAATTTGATACATGGATCGTACTCCATTTTAAAAACCATTTGTTTTAAAAATAAGAGCTACGAGGCTCTGGTACCAATTGTGGAAAACTAGAATGGGGTTGAATAGTTTACCGTTTAAAAACTTTAAACTTGTTGTATCAAATGTCCATTTTTAGCTTGTTCTAATACGAAATATGTTACTTGTAGTTTATGACTAACATAACTTAAAACATGTTATCACACAAGTACAATCAACAAGTCACAACACAAACAATCACATAATGCAAACATTAAAGTAAAGCAATAAGTAAAAGGAAAGTGCAAACCGAACACGAGGATTTATAGTGGTTCGGTCACGGATCTCCTCTCCGCCCTACTCCACTCCTCGAGTACCCAACTCGAGAGTTACTTCACTAGATCAACAACCTCCCTTCTCGGCGGAGAAAACCTTACAATCGTCGCTTACACTTTATCCGGTACAAAGCTAGATACCGAGTTCTTTTACAAGGTACAACCACTCCTATCGTCGCTTATACAATATTTTCGACACTAAGCTAGATGTCGAGTTCTTTACCAAGGGTACAACCACTCCCGCTATGTTTTGTGGCCCAACATAAAAACCTTGTGTTTTATGGCACAAACACATAAACCATCTAATCTTTATTGTGATGATACAATGATGATACATGACATAAAAGTTTAATGGATATGCATGCCTAATCTACATGAACTTCTTGAATAAGAAGTCTTCAACCATTGAGGATGTCAAGTGCCCTTGAATCTTCATATGTTGGAAAGCTTTAATGAATGATGACTTCAAGATCTTGTGACCTTCTTGGTGGATCATGAAGTATGATATGCTTACAACAATGATGAATGTTAGAAGCATTATGATCATTATGGAATGGGTGATTAATGTATGTTTCTACATTGTTTGCTACTGATCTAGATATGGGTTTTATGATAGAGAGAATCTATGTGTAAAGTCATCAACCTAATGAGAAGACCATGGGCTGCTATTTATAGCCAAAGGCTTCAGCAGACCCACGGATCAGGCGAAATCCTTTTGAGGGTTCCGTCTGTTATGCCCGAAGGTTCCGCCGGAGTAGACAGACTACTATTTACAATAACTTTCCATATCTAACAATGTCACATCAAGTTACTTCTAGTCAAACACACAATAGATAAATCCAAAATGTGTAAGAGGTCTTATGGAAAGTCAAACACTCAACCTTTCCATAAATGCACATGATGTGATGTATATATATTTCTATTTTAAGATTAAGATATATATGAAAGTAAACTTGTATATATTACCTAAGTAATGTTGTTATAGTAAGTTAATGAGTTACTAAAAATGTTTGATTCCTAATGTCATCACATTTTTATCATTTATAAAACTTACTAATATTACTTTAACACCTAAAGTGGCACTTATTCTATTTGACACCTAAAGTGCACTTTGACACCTAAAATACTTAAAGACCCTAAAAGTATTTTAGTCATTCTAAATGGTTGGTCAAAGGGTTTGATCATAATGCTACATAACAAACATGTACGAACATGTGTTGTAGCATACGATGACTCGAGACGTTGAGAGGTGTTGAATGTTTGTTGAGACAAAGTATGATTACAAGTAACTTGTACATTTTACGTTATGTATCAAGTTATACGTTTGTCATCAATCAAAACAAACGAGACTGTATAAATTAAATATCGTAATATTTGCACTAACAAACACCAAGAAAATAAATCAAACATGTCAAGCATGAAGCAATTCATTATGATCAATTGTGCATGAAACAAATCAAACAGAATTAGATAGATGAGCATTATAAAAAAAGATGTTTGTTGAGATGGGAATACTGGATTAGGGTTTTTCTGGTAAAAGAAGCGTTTGAATGTGTGAGGTGAGTTTTTTTTTTTTTTTTTAATATTTATAATTTACCAAACTATATTTAAGGAATAGACATGCATGACTCCAATATTATCCTGTGAAAGTCGATCCATGTATGCCAACTAAGCAAGAATTTAGGGTTCCACGTGGCAGTAGAATTTTCATCAGCCAATAGGAGAGCTCGATTGTGCAAGGTGTCAATGACATATGCATTATGCATGATTACTTGGCATATAGTGACGTCATGTACATCCTGTTATATATATATATATATATATATATATATATATATATATATATATATATATATATATATATATATATATACCTGTATTATAAGTAATGGCCTTTTGTTACTGTAGCCATCCCAAAAAAAGACACGTAAGCTCTTAAGAGCAGCCTAAAAGATACACGTGGCTCTTAATACTTCCTGCTATTCTCGCCTCACTTCAATATTGGTTAGTCAAAAGAATAGTTGTCAGCATTACGAAAAATAGAGACATAACACTGTGCAAATGTTGACTAGCCAAAATTACCATGTCCTTTAACCCATCTTCTTCTCTCACTCTCATATTTTCCAATCAAACCACACATTCTCTTCAAATTTTCTCTCATCTATGCCTCTATGGTTAGTTTCTTCTTTTTACATTTTTTTTGAAATAGCAGCTTAGTTTTTTTCTCTCATTTACGTAATGTCAAGTTGTAGGTGTGTCACTGATGATATGTTTATTTTTATTTTTTCTTTTCATTTAGGTAATGTTGCGGTTGTGTTTATGAAACCTTCATGTGACAAGGATGATTTGGTGACACTTATTTTATAGACGACGTTGGCGATGGAAGGAAAGAAGTCTAAATGGTTAGATTTGCTTGCCTATTCTAATATTTTGTGTTTGTAGTTTTTTGCTCTCTTATTTTTTAAGATTTTTCTTAAAGACGATGATGATGAGTGGTGTGTGGTTAAGAACACTCCGTGAGTAAATCATGGTGCTGATATATTATGTTGAATGTTGGGGTGATAAAGTGGAAGGTGGTGATGGAGTGTGTACCAACTACTCGAGATCTGATATACCCTTTGACATAATTTTTATTGGTAGTGGTAGTGAAGCAAAGTTATAAAGAAAATTGGTAGTAAGATGAAGGTATAACTTTTTGGCTCAAGGAAGAGTGACTGATCTTGTGGTTGTGTATGGGGGTGGATTGGGCATAGCTAAAATTGATTTCTTTATTTTGTTTATTCATTTGTCTAGTGTAACAAAATGAAAACTCCTGCGTAAAGAAGTTATCTAATTAGTATAATAATAAACTTTTGATGAATAATTTGTGATACCAGATATGATTCTCTTGTTTTTTCAATTAAACAATAGAAGGTTGCATTATAACATCGAGTCAATGTATTAGGAACATTATACAAAATCAAGTTTCGAACTAGCTTGGACTTCTATTCGTTTGCCATCTCTAGAAATATCCAACTGAATCTAATAAAAGTATTGCATAACAAAACTTATATATACAAAGTAATTTTTTTTCTTTGAAAGAAAAATAGATTATGTTCCTAATCTTTTATAGTGATAATTTGACAACAGAATATATAATCCAAATTAGTTGGTTGATAATACTAATGCCCTTAGTGGTTTATGAATCACATATCAGTGAGTATATAAAAACTTTTAATAGATGTATCAAATTAAAATTATAATCATAATTAATGAACAATAGAAACTAAAATGATATTTGTCAAAAAAAGAAGATTTTTTTTTAATGTAACTCATTTTTTTCCGAACAACAAAATGTAACTCATAGTTCACTTCTATTCATGAAGTGATGTGATAACTTAGGTGGATGAATCATTCAAATAGTGAGAATGGGTAACATTACAGGAGATGGGGTGGTGGACTGGTGAGTATAGTCCCATAAAATTATTTTTAAAATGCATTTTTATTTTCAAATTATATTTGTCATATAAATATAACACGTTGTTTAAAAAGTTTCAGTGAAGGTGTAGCATAAAATAAAAACATTTAACACTCGGTTCTTTTATAATCCCACCAACTAAAGTATATTGATATATACCGTACAACATGCAATAAAGATTAAGCATATGGAGTAATGTGAAACACAAGTGCTCTCTTACTTAAGAAAATCTCAAGTATGTATACCTATGTAACAACTTTAGTATTAATTCACAATATAGACACTATTTAAGAATTAATGTTACCGAGTCTGGGCTCTGCTAAGCACAGCCTAAGATCTTACCTAGTATATATATACATTCACCTCCCCCACCCAGAACTTTCTCTCTCTAAAATACCCCCACTTTTGTTGTCTAAAAATCAACACCTAATTCATTCAATGCATCTCTTAAATTAATGTAACCCTAATTTAATTGATTCAAAATGCCGTTCAGCAGGTACCAAATATGAAACGAGTTCAGCTTAGATAATCCGTAGTTGTATAAATCAGCAAATAAAGATGCTTGAAGGTGTTGCTATGGCGGGACTTGTTGGTGTTCTTCGTCAGCTTGGTGATTTAGCTTAGTATGAAAAGTTTAGGGCATGCTTGGTTAGAGGTATAAGGGGTTAAGGAAAGGGAAAAAAAAAATCATTAATGAGGCTTGGTGTACTATAATGCAATGGAGCATTCTCTTAAACAAGGTAACGAGCCATTACCCTACAAATTGGGGGTTATGGTATTCATTACCCTACAAATTGTAGATATGTGATGTATGTGTTGTTTGTACCAAGCAACATTAATGACATAAGGAATACTAAGGAATGCTCATTATATTCCTTAGTATTCCCTTTACCTTTCCCATTACCATTATTGACTTTGAACCAAGCATGCCCTTAAGTTTTCATTCAGATCTTAAATCCATATGTTGCTTTTCATCATTAATGCTTGCCAACTCTTCTTCTTATGAAGAAATAGTAATCTCCATCTTAAATCTGCTTGGTGCTACCACTGCCGATGACTGTGACGGTGCCGACAACGACAACGCTGCCGGTATTGGAGAAGAAGCTACCGGTGTGGTGACGGTTTAATATATATTTTGTGGATCTATATTAAAAAAAAAACGTGGTATGATAATCAAATTAGAAAATGGAGATATGGAATTAAGGGAGGTGTGGATTTGACGAATTAGAAAATGGAGATATGTTGGAGGCAGCAGTGCAAATGATGTAAATACCCTTATCAAGATATTTACCCAATTATTTAACACAGACTAATGATGGTCCGTTGATTATATTGTCTAAGAGATCTAACGGCCCAAATTACTTTTCAACATTTGTAATAAATATAGACTTTTTATTTGAGCACCCACTCCCAAATTAAGTAACACCTATTTAAAGTATAAGTGAATAATATCACTTAAAACTTTCTCCTAATTGGATGCATAGAATAAAGTTTCAACTTAATTTAATTAACATGTTTTGGCGTATGAGTGGTTTCTCCACCGTAATATTTATTCTAAATGCCCTTGAAAGTTGAATTTATCTAGTGAGTCTTCTTAAAATTGTTTATAACTAGGGACATGTCATTTATGTTAATTTATACTTCATAATTATAGTTGTAACTATATTAGTAAACACTTTTACAGAACATAAATCTAGAGGTTATAACTATGGGCAAACTTGTGGCGGTTTTTGGTTAAAACTAAACGTCGAATAGAAAACTTCGGTTTTGGAAAATTGCAAACAATTTTTTATTTTATTTTATTTTTTTTAAGCGGGTTCGGTTTCGGTTTATTTTCGCTTTTTTAGATTTGGATTTTCCGATATATAAACTTGTTAGTTATGAACCATCATAACTTAACCTATTACGTTATTCTTTCGATTTCAATCAATACAGAAGTAATAACTAGCAAGTTACTCGTGAAACAAAGAAATGATGTTTCCCAACAATGTTGTTCCTACGAAATTAATAATAGCATAATAAGTAACAATTCAAAATCTATACTACATATAATGGAGAGAGCACCCTCTCTCCATTAAATGTAATCAATACATACAACATATAAAGCTCTTTGTACGAATTAATTAAACACATATCTCAAAATCTTTAAATTAAGAATACAACATTTAACAAACTAATTAATATTATTTTTAAAACATCCTTATAATAAAAAATACATGTTATTATACACATTGTATAAACAAATAAAACATACAAAACTTTATATAATTTATAAGCTAACAAGTTGATGCCTTGATGGTACATATAATTTTGAAAACCAAACCGGACCAACAGGTTGAACCCGAATCCGAAGTCGCCATCGGGACCAATGGGTTGAACCCGAATCCGAAGTCGCCATCGGTTCAACTAGCCAATAAAAGTCGTTCAAAAAATGAAACGGATATGACCAGTCAGAAACCGGTAAAAACGGGCGAACTGGGTCTGACTAAAATCATTTTTTTCCGGTTCAATTCGTCATTGTACTTTGTTGGTGCATGAACTTTAATCACAGGGTAATCACCGCTGCAACGCGCGAGTACCCTGCTAGTATCAAATAAAATACAATACAACCAAATAAAAATCCATAGTAAATGCAAGTCTTAACAATCTATTTTTTTATTTTATTTTATTTTATTTTTTATTTTTTTGTAAAAGTCCAAAAGATATACCAAAACTTTCGTTGAATTAAGCAAGTAGACTAGATTATTTTAAATCTTCTGAAAATAGATAAATGTGGTGTGGGGCGGTTTTGCGGTTCGGTTTTCATATGCAACCAAAAATCGCACTAAAAATACGTTTTTTTTTTTTTTTTTTTTTTTTTTTTTTCAAAAATCAATTTACCCTTGTCAATTTTTCATTTAGTTTGGTTTTTCCGGAGCGGTCTTTTAGGTTTTTTCGATTTTGATTTGGTTTTTCAGTTTTTATGCTCACCTCTAATTATACCTATCCGTTTACACCGCATCTATCATCTTATAAGTAACACTTCCAACTATGATGAATGATGCATCCACAAAGAGTTCACAAAAGAATACCCACACAATAACTTAACAAGTGTTGTGCTTCAATCATATTGCATTATAATCTATCACAATTCATTTTTTTTTTTTTTTTTTTTTCCTTTTTACCCTCCTCATATATACTTTTCTAAAAGAGGAGAATTATAAGTCTTGCATTAAAAAATAGTTAAAAAAACTAATTTGAAAAGTAAATATGAGATAGTAAAAAATATCTTAACCCAAAACCATAACCCTTTGTGATTTCTATAAGTAGTTGCCATTATTAATAACTAACAAACTTACTTTTTATATTTTTTCTATTAAAATTCAAACATTCATCTCCATCTTCTTGTTTCTCATTACTACACATAGGGTTTTATTTCTAGGGTTTCAACTTCTGAAAACATGTTTTGGCGTATGACTGGTTTCTCCACCGTATCTGCGGTAACAACTTCTTCATTCTTAACCGTTAAAGTGCTATTAAGTGTGTCAATTTGTTTCTTGTATAGATTAACTAACTGCGTAACTGTTTTTTATGGTTTAAAGTAATCAAGATTTGCGCACATTGACTGTTTCGTATAGTATGATTACTGTTTCGCCCTAGTTAAGTGATTTTATATCGTTCTCAGTGTTTTATATGAAAGAATATGATTACGGTTTTGGCGTAGTCAATGTTTTGTATGATTTCTTTCAAGAACTAAGTTTTAAAAAGAAAATGGCTTCTTTACAAAGGTGTGATGATTTACGTTGTAATATAAGTTTTTATCCATCAAACAGATTGTTGGATAGTACGTTGAATGATAAGGCATTGCTGATTGATTACTGGCGACTAGGCGTATTCGTGTTATGAGTGGTTCTCTTCGGAATTTGTTTCGATTGTATGAGATCACCACTAATTATCCTAAATAGTAGTAGCATCATAAATTGATCTTGGAGATCTAAAGTAAGTTTCATTAAGTTTAACTAAATGAGGAAGCTCACTTGTTACCCTTAGGGTTTAATGGTAAGTCGGCAAAGTAAAAGATCTGATCTCATTAATACACTATGGTCAAATAGGAAGATAAATGGTTTAATAGTTTTGAGGGTATATATGTCATTTTACTTGTATCTGCCGTGAATGAAGAAAGTTTTTCCGTGAAAAGATGACCTCCGTATTCGTTTTTCAATTTGATGTAAATGCGTTGCCGCTGCAAATTTCACCCATTATTCCAGCATCACACATTCATACCTATGCTATATGTAAATGAGTATCTTGATGTTACTTTATTAAAATTATTATGAGTCTCAATATGTGCTTTCATGTCTTGCCGCTACAGTGATAAAAATACCTCGTTTATATATTATTACAACATAGTCCTTGGTCGTTGCAGCGCTGTAAGAGTGTCATTTCCTAATGGAAGGGTGTAACAATGCTTATGGTTTCTTGTGACTTGACCTTTTATAGAAATTTTTCAGTCATTTGTTTTACTTTTAATAGTAGTTAATGAATATGAAAAAAACCGTATAAGATACAGCTTTTCAAACTACTAATTTAGGCTGGTTAAAATCTTAAGAAAATAAAAAGTCTGCTGTTAATTAATGACAATTTGCTTGTACTTAGTAATAGATTTCTTACTTTATGGGGACGACTAATTACACTATGTTAAAGAACACTCAGTAGACAGATTAATAATTTTGTGCCCTCCAGATGATTAAACTAATACCACTCGTTTTCATTTCACTCGCTCATGTTTTGTTATTAATCAGAAGTCTTGGATGGCCATAAACATCATGCCTAAGAATTCACAAAATGTCTATATGTTCTTTATACATGGGGTTCACAGAGGGGGTTGGGTTCGAGCATGTAGAATGTAAAGGGCTAAGATCTGTAGTTGTAAAATTGAGAATAAAAAAGAGTACACTGATTGGTGTTTGGGTCAAAATATAGCACAAAGAAGCTGGATTGTCGTATGTCTTCAAAATTTTTAAGCTAAAGCATAAATATAGAACTTAGCCGCATACAATCGCTTAGTTAAGATTGAGTAACTTGATCTCTTAAATGCACCTAATTCGGCTAAATTCATTACAACAAATGGTGATCCATCTCAGTATGTTTGGAATGCTTATAAAAGCATGGTGTTTGGGTCAAAATATAGCACAAAGAAGCTGGATTGTCGTATGTCTTCAAAATTTTTAAGCTAAAGCATAAATATAGAACTTAGCCGCATACAATCGCTTAGTTAAGATTGAGTAACTTGATCTCTTAAATGCACCTAATTCGGCCAAATTCATTACAACAAATGGTGATCCATCTCAGTATGTTTGGAATGCTTATAAAAGCATGATGATTAATGTAGGCTAAAGCATTCTTGTTGTTAAACTTCTCGAATGAACTAGATGATTAATTACTATTGGCTTTATAGGCGAACCTTTATGCATTATGTACAGGGTCCAATATGTGAGATAGCTCATAGCTCTACAGCTTATGTGGTGCCTATGTACCATTGTACCTCCAGCGTCGTTATTGATTCCAGTAATATGTATGCAGAGTGCAATTTCACCAAATGGTGCTAACAAGATATACTATTGTTGTTTCTGTGTAATAACTGTTGGTGAAACGTACTACTATATAACGCTTTATGTACCGCTGCGGTGTGAAGATACTTGTTTTTTAACGGCATAAAAAGTAACTTTATATGTAATGGAAAATCAAAAGAATATGAGATCTAAGTTCATTTTATATATCTTTCCAAACGAGGGTCGGTGTATTTTACTTGATTATTTGTTTGAGATTTTATATACTGATGTCACTATATGCAAGATGGATTTTATTTTTCATATATTACCATGCTGACGAAATGAGTTGTTTTTTTTTTTTTTTTTTTTTTTTTTTTTTTTTTTTTTTTTTAAGTCACAAGTAATTGTCCTCATGGGTAAGTAAACAAATAGGCAGTTGCTGTTGTTTGGTCCTTAGTATTCAGCTTTCAGTTAATCATAAGATTCAATTGGCTATCGCTATGTATTTTAATGGTCTAGACAAAACTAATTGATCTTTTATCAATCCAGGTGGATATGATTATGGACAAGGGTAACTTTACACTAGAGGATCTTCTCAATGAAGATGAAATCATACAAGAATGTAGAGCTACTAATGACCGACTTATTAATTTGTAAGCCCTGCAACTCGAGCTATCAAATACTCTGTCCAAACTAACAGTTGCATTAATTTATTCTATTTATAGAACACAAGACCATGCTCAGCTTTTGTTACTCAAAACTTGTGGAATTTTTTGAATTTGGTATTATTGTAATGATGCATTTAAACAAGTTTCCGTTTCTGATATACTTTGTTGTCACTGGAAATGATAGCTTATCTTTCGAAATTAAATGTTCTATGCTCATTGTAGCTTGAAAGAAAGGAGTCAACTTGAACAGCTTGTGCGGTACATAGTAGAAGAAGCTCCTGACGATGTTGAAAAAGGAAGAACTTTGAAGTAGGTGAACGTGGGTGCATACGTAAAATATGTTTATTTGGATGATTTATCTTGATTTCTTTTGTGCCATATCCTTATTTTATTCGTGTGTAGGCATTCATAAACCAATTATTATATGTTTGTATGCTAGGTTCCCTTTTATTGCGTGTGAGATATTTACATGTGAAGTTGATATCATGCGTAAAGCCTTGTTAGAGGATGAGGAGGTGAGAAACCTTAATTATTTTTTTTCCCTACATTATTCATATCAAGAGTCAGAAAATAAAATTTTCTCTCGCTACAGTTGATGAACTTGCTGTTTTCCTTCTTGGAACCAGAGCACCCTCATAGTACTGTACTCGCTGGTTACTTTAGTAAGGTAGATTTTCTTTAGTTTAGTTTGAAATTTTGATGCATCTTATTGTTTTTGTTTTGGTAAGAAAATCATACTTCCATTGTCCAAATTAAATGTATCTTCCTAAAAAATATAGGATTTATGGTTTTGCTTGTTTAGATGGGTGATGATACTTTGTTCTCCTATATAGGTGGTTGTGTGCCTATTGCAAAAGTCGGCTTCTTTAATGAGCTATATCCAAGTAAGTTTCCACATAAGTTGGGTTTTAGATTTTTTTTGTATCTAATGCGACATCTTTCATCAAGGAGTGGAATTTGAGACATATCTTGTTTTGATAACTTAACAATCAGGCCCATCCAGACATTATCCAAAAGCTGGTTGACCTAATAGGAATTACATCCATCATGGAGGTGTTGATTCGTCTCGTTGGTGCTGATGAATATTTCTGCACTACTTATACGGACTCATTGCAGTGGTTAGAAGATATCGATGTGTTGGAGATGATTGTTAGTAAATTCAGTTGTTCGGTAAGTTGCATTTTTTTTGTTTATAAAATCATGTAAAGAAGGAAACTATTTTTGTTGCAGTATGTGGTTTGATATTTTGACAGAAAAAGCATGTCCACAGATTACTTGGGAGTAAAATATTGTTTTGACTACTTTCAGGATTCTCCTGAAGTGCATGCTAATGCAGCAGAAACACTTTGTGCTATAGCTAGATATGCACCCTCAGAATTAGCTACTAAGATATCCAACTCAAGGTTAGTGTAAATTATTTGTCTTTAGAATTCAGTAGGCTGTTGGAAGCTACTCTACAAATCTTATGATAAACAAATGGTTTCCATGTGTGA
This sequence comes from Artemisia argyi, assembly GCA_030686995.1. Taxonomy (NCBI): domain Eukaryota; kingdom Viridiplantae; phylum Streptophyta; class Magnoliopsida; order Asterales; family Asteraceae; genus Artemisia; species Artemisia argyi. The sequence goes on from CM060684.1 coordinate 95,254,815, forward strand.
CTTTTTTGCAGTTTTATATCAAGATTGTTCCATCATGCCTTGGAGGACTCACGGCCAAGATCAGTTTTGGTTTACTCATTGTCCGTATGTATATATCTGTTAGACCCAAAGAGGCAAACATCAGGGACATATTACATGTATAACCAGCAATTGCCTCATAAAACAGCAGTAACAACAAGTCCTGAGACTGTGGAAGGCATGTTGGATAGCCTAGGTATGTTATCTTGTTCATAAATTTATGTTTGCACCTGTATTTGATAGTTTTTTCTTCAAGCTGGTTTGAGTGAATCACATAATGTTAGGTAGGATCAAGTCCAAAAGTTTCACGATGCACATTCTTGGAGTAAACTAACTTCTCGGGGCAATTGCATATATACCCGCTAAAACTTGCATATTTGCATATATACCCAAAACATGCTTAAGTTGCATTGTACATCATGCATTAAAAACTTGTATTATGGGTAAATATGCAAATTTTCAAGTTTTAGTGGGTATATATGCAATTCCCCCTAACTTCTATTGATTGGTTCTTGCTGTTGACTTAAGAAGTCATACCACTAATAATTTTTGCAAGTGCCCATCACTTGTGTATTGCATCTGATGGACATTTTACTTCTTCGTCTTCATCTTTTATTCTTCTTGAATTTTTATTCTTTTAAAGTTCATAAACCCAAATTCATAAATGATGTTACTTCACTGTTTGCAGGAAATTTATTAAAGCTTTTGGATATTTCATCGGACGAAAACGTTTTGCCAACAACATATGGCAAGTTGCAGCCGCCTCTTGGGACACATCGCTTAAAGGTATATCTTATTTGTGTTTGCATTTTTATTGAATTATTAATGTGCAATTGTGATTCATTATGAATCTTGGTTTGTAACTTCAACTCACTTGTCTTTTTGAAACTGGGAATTCCAGATTGTTGAATTCATCTCAGTGATAATGACTGTTGGAAGTGAAGCTGCAGAGAAGGAGTTGATCCGCCTTGGTGTCTTAAGACGTATTCTGGAATTATTTTTTGAGTCAGTGCTTCAACTTTTTGCAGTATTTCTGTATATGAGATGTGTCAGAATATGGAACTTTATATTTAACCTCACTTTTTATTGATAACTTTAGGTATCCCTACAATAACTTCCTTCATCACCGTGTTGAAGAGATAATAGTTTGTTGTCTTGAGAGCAAGAATGCTTCACTGGTTAAGCATATTCTTGAGGACTGTAATCTTGTCAGGAGTATTATTGATGCTGAGAGAAACAGTGCGTTGAGCACTGACGAAAACAATGCTAAGGTAAATATTTCCATGATATAAGGATAATTATTTTATTTTAAGGTCTTTAGTAAGAACTTAGGACACATTAGTCTAAAATGGAGATAAAGATGAAATAAACTGGATTTTGAGCATACTATCTTTGAGTTCAATTGATAGGATCAGTCTGTTTCTTCTGACTAGAATCAGTTGCAATTTATGTGTGGCATCCTGTAAAGTTCAGTCAGCTCCCAAATTTATCAAAATAAGTTATACAACCCCCTAAACTTCATGAAACAATATTATTCCCTTTTCTTCACAAGTATCCTTACTTTGTATATGCATGGACCCACAAACAAACTTCCACATTATAGTTCTTACTTTGAATTTGGTGAATGCATGTTGCAGCCAACAGTGCCAACTGAAGGGAGAATGCCACCCAGGATAGGGAATGTTGGTCACATGACACGTATTGCCAACAAACTCGTTCAACTGATGGCTGATAACAACTATATACATGCACATTTGCAGGTCTGATAATGTCTCTTTTTCTGCAGCCATGTGTTTTGTAATTTATCCATGTTACATGAGTCAATTTTTAATTTTTATCCTTATCCGCCTCTTAGACGTAATGTAATTCCAAAAAGTTTTCTTTTTAACTGTTTATCTGAAGAGGTGTTACTTTTTGACAGGATAATAGTGAATGGGTCGACTGGTATACAAATGTACTCCTGAGCCGCAATACACTTGGAAATGTTTCTGATTGGGAGTGTGGGTGAGTATTCTACAACCATCGTCGGTTATGTATTGCATGATCATTGATTTTTGACCAATATGCTTGCCACTTAGGACAAACGATGTTAAACTCTATCTTTGGAGATTGATGTGTGTGTAACTCTAGTGTATAGCTAAACCTGACTTTAGTACCAACCATAGATGTGAATGGTAGTTCCCTCGTTCCAGATAGCATAAAGAGGAAGTTAAAAATTACCTGGTGCGATCAAGCATTGACTGACCATTACTTTTGTAGCCGCAAAGGGATCTTGTCTTGTATTTTTACACATTCTTATCTCCCTCGTTTCTTTTGGCTTGTTTATCCAGGGAGTGACTCTTTGCAGCATATGTTTTGTGTTACTTGGTTTCTGTTTATTATGCTGTTGGTGATTGTAATGATTATACTAAATTTTGAGAGGTTTTAGTAAGTATTAGATGTCCGTCCAGCATCCACCAAGTATTGTGTTATGTAATCATCTCTGTTTTGACATAACCAAAACCTATTTTTGGTGTCAACTAATATTGTTATCTACTTATAACCATTACTGAGTTTGTTGAGAGAAATTAAGAAATAAGAACCCTGCATCGCAGCAGGCACCATACCATTTTGCTGGTTGTTGGGCATTCTTGATTTTGTTTTTTATTATTTTTCTCAAAATTACAGGCGGCCTGCTGTCTATCATGATCAAGGTAGAGATAGTGATGATGATGATTACCAAGATAGAGATTATGATGTTTCAGCTTTAGCCAACAACCTAAGCCAGGCATTCCGATATGGTATATCCGAGAATGATGATAACATTGAGGTATTAGAAAAATGCTTTGTTTTCTTCCTTTCTCGAGTGCGGACATCGTCTTTTTATTTGCTTAGAATGATAGAATGAATTGTAATGCTGTATTTTCTTTACTTATCATATTAAAGCACCACATTATCATTTTGAGCACACAAATTTAGTTTTTTGTTTGAAGTAGCAAATGATCTTAAGTACAGTGTTTGAACTCTACTTTAGCAAAGTATAAATAGTTATTTTGCAATCAGGTGACTGATGTCTCACGACATATCTATGCATTTGTATTTCTATGTGCATGTCTATGTCTGTGTACGAGTGTGTATACATGGATAAATGATGTTATTTTATAAATGTTTCTTATATGCCTTCTTTGGCTATGGCTTACTTAGCTCATTATCGTCCAAATAGTCTTGCTTAGTGTAGAGATTAAATTATGATTCTCCATATATTTGTTTATTATCTACAAGAAGCTATGGATTGTTAACTTAAAACTCATTTTGGATATTTGTATTTACGTCCAGGCTTCTGGCTCACTGGAAAGAGATGACGAGGTATGTGTTTCAGTCTCCTAGTGGGTTATCCTATGACATTGTTCACACAATTTAAAGATTAATCTAAAGAGAAGACAGGAAGTTGAATTTTGAGGAAACTACCCTGACCGTAATAATAATGACTGGAATATAACTTTCTGTTAATGATAACTAAGCTGCTCTATGTTTTCTTTAATTAATGCATCAACATCATCATCTTGTAATAGATGTCTAAGTTGCACTAATAAGTTGCCCACATCTTTATTGATGTGAGGGGGGTTTTGCTTAGGACTGTGATTTACTGTACCAGCTATTCTTTTCTATGAAACAGTGTTTTGAACAAAGCTAAAGTGTATAATTAATAAGAATAAACAGATATGTTCTACTAAAATGAGGGTTGTCATTTCCATACGAACGACACATAATTTGTCAGACTAAAAATTGAGTCTTTCTCTACCAGAAGTTAAAATCTCGAGTTTATATACTATTTTCACTGACATAAAAGGTAAACCTCACTTTTGCAGGATGTCTATTTTGATGATGAATCTGCTGAAGCATTCATGTCTTCACTTCATTTAGGAGATGATGATCAAGAAAGGTTTGTTATATTTTTCGCTTAATATAAGTTAATCACATAATGTTTCCTATGGGGATGTGTCTGGTTCTGGATGGTTAATAAAATGTGCAATTGGCTCATTGTCCTGAAACTGATATTAAAAATTATGAGAAACAGAAGAATATGATATATCAGGAAAAGAAGAAGAGGAAGAAAATGGATAAAAGAAATTTTAATAGGAAAATGAATAGCTCAATTCAGGTTAATTTTTATCTATATGTCAAATTACAGTTAAATTGATCAGGTAGAAGCTAACAAGTCCTAAGTTTTCCAAAGTGTATTTTTAATGCATAAAAAAACTCAAAGCCTTTTGTTTTTGAAATTATCACTGAAATATTGTAACGTCTGTGCAAAACATTTATTAAAAAAATATATTTTGGACAAAAAACTGTTTTGGGTTACCGATACCTGATCTGTTTTGGCCTACCAAAAGGTTATGGACCTTTTACTCAGCCCGCTCATTTTAACACTATTTAAGCATTTCGGCTCTAGCTTTCTGGATGCACTCTCTAGTATTTCCCAATAAGTTCTTGTTTATCGATCATGCGGATGTGTTCCCAGTTGCTTGAAATGCATTTTAAGTTCACACAAGTTTAATGTTCTTGTTAATATCTTTTTGCAGTGGGTCTGTTTTTGAAAATTTGCAATGGTTTCCTTACGAGGAAGAGAATGAAAGCAGTGATGAGGAAGAGAATGAAGGCAGTGATGATGAGATCCCAGATGTTGCAGAATGCGAGGTGCCTGATTCAGAACCTAGCTCAACTGATGCTACCGGAAATAACTTGGCTGATGATTCAGGACCTAATATCACTGATAAGCCATCTGAATCAGCTGAACAGAGAGATTCTACTCAACCATCAGATACAATCACTGATGAGCCTGCTGGACCATCCCAGCCTGTAACAGATGACCTTCCAAACAGTCAAATTGAACCAAATGAGGCTTCGCCATCTTGCACCACTATGGGTGACTGTGATGTGACCAGCAGCCCACCAGATCCTCAACGGGAATCTGAGATGGATACAACGACCCCACAACCTCAACAGGAATGTGAAACACATACTGATAGGACTGAGAGTGCCCTCTGATTCTATTGACCATGAAGAGGAAACATGAGTTTAGTTAGCGGTTACTGTAAATTGAGTTTTGGTTGCAATTCATTTGAAAGCTGAAGCTGATAGTTTTGTTGGTAAAGATGGAACATTTCCCTGAACTGTATTATGAGATTAGTCATGTACATTGTTAACACAATAGGTATTACGATTCGTTTCTTCGTTCCCATAAGTATTACTAAAGTGGTAGATGGGGGCTAGTCACTAGTGGTTTACACGTTGGAATAGCACTACTTGAGAAATGGGTTCGCTTTTCATTAGTCAAATTCAATGTTTTGATATGTTTAGCTGTTTCCTGATATGTTTTGATCAATGCATGGCGATGGATTTGTTAGCCTTTGAATTGATAGGTGCCCCAAAAGCTCAACTATGCACTAGTAATGGATGGTTGGCATAGAGCTGATGCATTCTGTTTCGAATTTTAAATACTTTGTTTTAATTTGACTGGTCGTGAGATGCTAAAAACTACCGTCATCCAAATAAATTCTTACGAAATGGACAAGATTGGCTAGCTTCTTAAAGGACAAGGATACGTTGGCAACTATTATATGATTGACAACAGAGATGTATTTGAATATGCATTACTTATGCCGTTCCTTAAAAAACTAATATATGATTGACAAAAGAGATGTATTTGAATATGCATTACTTATCACTAATCGTGAGAAAAGTTCTTTTGCGAACCGGTTTTTTTTTTATAAACTGAGAGACAAATCCCCACCATTCATTTAGTTTGATCTAATGGTAGGGATTAACCTAAGATTTAAAAATGAAACCTAAGTCCATGTTTTTTTCTTGTCCTTTTATATTTCTTATTTATTCATTATATTTTTATTTTTTTCTTTTTTCCCATTTTTTTCTCCTTATCTACGCTTTTACTTTTTCTCTTTTTTTTTTCTTCCTTTTTTGTTCACTTTTTTTTCAAGCTTTTTTTTTTTTTTTTTTTTTTTTTTTTCAAAGCAACTTTTTTTTTTTTTTTTTTTTCAGCACTTGTTTTTTGCTTTTTTTAATGAACGTTTTTTTATTCATTTTTTTTTTTACTTTTTAAAAAAATCACGTTTTTTTTAAATTCATGTGTATTTTTTTAAAATTCATATTTTTTTTTCACTTTTTTACGTTTTTGTCCGTTTTCATTCGTTTTCATCCATTTTTATTTGTTTTCGTCTGTTTTTTTTTAAGTTTTCGTTAATTTTTAGACGTTTTCATCTGCTTTCAGATGTTTATCCAATTTTATACGTTTTCGTCCGTTTTCATACGTTTTCGTCAATTTTTATAAGTTTTCATCTGTTTTCAAACGTTTTTGTCCATTTTCGTCCGTTTTATACATTCTTGTCTCTTTTCAGACGTTTTTGTCGGTTTTCGGCAGTTTTTATACGTTTTCAGACATTTTTGTCCGTTTTCGTACGTTTTCGTCTATTTTCAGACGTTTTCGTCTGCTTTCATCTGTTTTCTTACGTTTTTGTCCGTTTTCATGCGTTTTCATACGTTTTCGTCCATTTTCATACGTTTTTAGACGTTTTTGTTTGTTTTCATACTTCTCCATCTGTTTTTATACGTATTCATCCATTTTTTTACGTTTTCGTCTGTTTTCAGAAGTTTTTGTCAGTTTTTATATGTTTTCATCTGTTTTTATACGATTTCGTCTATTTTTGTTTGTTTTCATACGTTAATGTTTTTGTCCATTTTCTTTCATTTTTATATATTGTTGTCTATTTTTAGACGTTTTCATATCTTTTAATACATTTTCGGCAGTTTTTACACGTTTTCATTGGTTTCGTTCGTTTTCATACGTTTTTCTCCATTTTCGTGTGTTTACTTTCATTTTCGTCCATTTTTTATACGTTTTCATCCGTTTCCAAACGTGTTTTTACACTTTCATACGTATTCGTTTGTTTTTGTATGTTTTCATGCGTTTCTAAATATCACAATTGACATTCTTAATTTCACAAGTGATATTTAGAATATGACATAATATCACTTGTGATATTAAGAATATCAATTGTGGTATTCAGAAACGTATGAAAACGGGCGAAAATGTATGAATACGGACAAAAAGGTTAGAAAGTGAAAAAAACGTGAATTAAAAAAATGTAAAATCACTTGTGATATTCTGAATATCACTTGTGATATTCTGAATATCACTTGTGATATTCAGAATATCACTTGCGATTTTCATGTTACAAAACATTTGTTGAAAATCACTTGTGATATTCAGAATATCACTTGTGATATTCAGAATATCACTTGTGATATTCAGAATATATCACTTGTGATTTTCATGCTACAAAACATTTGTTGAAAATCATTTGTGATATTCAAACACACAATGGTGTTTTAGTATTACTTGTTCAGAATAGTTTTAGTATCGTGGTTTGTTTAGTTTGTGTTAGTTAGTGGCCTGATTTGTTGTTTAGGTGTTTGTTAAGATGTGATAGCGTCATCAAATGTAATGAGATTGTTAACTTTAACTGATGTGGGATTATTTGTATGGTGAAATAACTTTAAAACCGGAGGAGAGTTGATTTACCTCATAACTTTTATAGTTTTATATTTCATCCAAGTAGGAGTTTTCTTTTATATAAGATCAATAATACATTTTATCGCCGCTACATTATACGACGCTATCACATCTTAACAAACACCTAAACATTAAATCAACTTTTTTCGTCCATTTTTGTACATTTTTGTACATTTATATATAAAAACGAAAGAAAACGTATGAAAACGAACAAAAACAGAAGAAAACGTAAGAAAGTGAAAAAAACGTGAATTAAAAAAAATGTGAAAATCACTTATAATATTCTGAATAACACTTGTAATTTTCTGAATATCACTTTTGATATTCAGAATATCACTTGAGATTTTCATGTTACAAAACATTAGTTGAACATCACTTGTGATATTCGGAATATCACTTGTGATATTCAGAATATCACTTGTGATTTTTTGAATATCACTTGTGATATTCGGAATATCACTTGTGATTTTCTGAATATCACTTGTGCTTTTCTGAATATCACAAGTGATTTTCAACTAATGTTTTGTAACATGAAAATCACAAGTGATAATCTGAATATCACAAGTGATATTCAGAAAATTACAAGTGATATTCATGTTACAAAACGTTAGTTGAAAATCACGTGTGATATTTAGAATATCACTTGTGATTTTCATGTTACAAAATATTAGTTGAAAATCACTTGTGACATTCGGAATATCACTTGTAATATTTAGAATATCACTTGTGATTTTCTGAATATCACTTGTGAATTTCATGTTACAGAACAATTGTTGAAAATCACTTGTGATATTCAAAATATCACTTGTGATATTCAGAGTGATATTCAAAATATCACTTTTGAAAAAACGTGAATTAAAAAAAGCGTGAAATCACTTGTAATATTCTGAATACCACTTGTGATTTGTATTCAGAATATCACTTTTGATATTCAGAATATCACTTTTGATATTCAGAATATCACTTGCGATATTCTGAATATCACTTGCGATTTTCATGTCACAGAACATTTGTTGAAAGTCACTTGTAATATTCAGAATATCACTTGCGATATTGATACGTGGGAATCGCACCAGGCTTTACCTCTCAAGGGATCTCGAGAAGCTTACAACCCCCACCAGGCAGTGTACCTGATCGTTGTAGTATAGTATAGTGACAAGTACTGGGGGATTGATCGTTCAGCTAGGAATAGTGTCGCTAGGATTAGAAAACCTAAATACTAGTTCTAAAGATGAGGGATGATTATTTTTGTATTTTTATATTTTTTAGAAAGCAAGTAAAAATCTCGGGTTTAAAGGATTTGGGCGGAATTAGTTGCTAGTCAACTAACCCAATACTAAAGATGCAATCAAAATAAAATACTAGAAATGAAAATAAACTAAATTAAACTAAGGTTGTGAGCAATAAGTGGAGAAGTTGTGTTTACTTAGATTTCACTACTCCCTAGATATCTTTTACACGTTAATTACTTGTTATAGTTGCGTGGATGACGAATTGTATTCCTTAATACCATTCATGGGGTGGCGCACTTAATTCCCCAATTCTATGATTGCCTACTTCACTCCTATGTCGAGCCGACTAAGAAGCTCCTAACATGGGATCATTAGAATTTACTCATGCATTAAATACAACCAATAAAACCTAGTGCACGTCAGTTCATGTTTCCTAAGACGTTCAAGCATATTACCATTTGGAGATTTGCCAGTTTTCTTAAGCCTAACATCGAAATCATTCATCCAATACAACCATAAACAAGTAATCAACACATAATTAACATCTAGGTTTCATTAGATCCAAGCAAACACAAGATAGATCTAGCCTAGCATGATGGAATTAAGACAAGAACAAGATATAGACAACCAACACATAGACATATTGATTGAATTAAAAGAACACTTATCTTAATTACACATGAAAGGGTTCAAGGGCTGGGAACCCTTGAAAAACCTGTAAAATTTGTACTAAGTTCGGCCTTAGGGTTTCTCCAAAACTTCTCTCTTTTATGAATGAAAATTAGAAAACTATATATAGGAAATTGAGGCTGACGGCGTCAAGACCAAATTGGTGACGCCGTCATCTCGCCGCCAAAAGAATTCTCGGACTACCTTGATCTACTTTTGACGCCGTCACGTTATAACATTTTCCAGGCCGTCACGTATTTTACTTTTGACGCTCTACCTCGTGACACCTTCAATTCTGTACTGGGTCGTCATGGAAATTACTCTTGACGCCGTCAGAAATTCCTTCTTGACGCCGTCACCTACTGTTCCCTGCAAGGAAAATTAAGACTTTGGCGTTTTCTTCACTTTTATGCTCCAAAAACGTCCGAATTGCTTCCTTTTCCAGATTTCTCTCCCAAAGTACCTAAAATCACAAAAGGAACGATTTAGGGTAATATTTGATCAAATAAATTTAATTCCGGGCTTAAATGACCCCCTAAAAGTGGTCATTTTTCGCCTCATCATATACCCTTACACTTGAGATTTGCTTGTCCTCAAGCAAATGCGCTTTTATTCTAATCAAAGTACAAGTTAGGGGTCATTTAACACTAATATAAAAGTAATTACAACAAATAATCGTTCCACTAAAGACTAATAGACAAGCACGGAGGTAATATGCTAGCACCTCACAAATAGTGTTTAGATACTCACATCTCTCGGGTGTAATAAAGTATAAATTACAATATGGAAACAGAAGATATCTCTCACTACCTGTCATAGCAAAATAGATTACCATAGGCTTGGGAAAGGATCAAACCTCCACCACATGGTGTAAGCACCTAGGATAAACTATCAAAGAGGTCTTTTAAAGGGTTGTAATGTTAGGTGTAGGGATATGAAATACACGGTTTTGTTGGATAAAGGAAGTTTTTACTGGTGGCGAGCTAACAATCTTGGTTAATTACATGTACAATATGGCGTTGCTAAGCCAAGACTAGACTCGACTTAAGCTAATAAATGCAAAATAACAAAAACATAAAAATGAACATAGAATAAAAAGGGATGGTAGTCCGTATGTTTTTTCTTTTTCTATTTTTTTTCTTTTCTTTTTCTTGATTTTTCGATTTTTTATTTATTTATTTATTTTTTTTTGCATACATTCTTACCCTACCATCCAAAATAATACATCATAGGGAATGTAAATTCCCCTTACACTTGAATTTTTACATACTTTACAACTAACTAATCTAATGACTCGAATTAAGAAAATCAAAACACTTGGAGCACTTTTAAGATTAACGTACATATGGGGGTAATATATGATGTTCTTCCCCATTACTCCATAAAATAAGTACTTAACCCATGAGTCCCAATCGTCCCAAAACAATATGTACAAGGATATGACTCGACTTAGCAACCATGTAATCAATTAGATAGTTAACTTAGGGTTTAACAAATAACAATAATGCACTAAAGATGAGTGCATACACGGAAGGTTAAGGCGATTTGGTTGTACATTTAAGTGGGGTGTAACAAATTCTTCCTTTAAGTAAGATGCTTAAAGTTAGAAACAAAAAGATAGGCTCGGAGGGGTGTACTAGGGGTTTCGTGTACTAAAAATGAGTACAACGGTAAAGGTGTGGGAAAAATTAGTTGACTTAACTAGCCAAGTAATATGACTTAAATGGTCAAGTAATTATAATACGGGTTTAACACAAGGGTGATCATAATGCCTCTTATCATGTAGTAAATCCTACTACATGAATGTAGTCTCACTAGCGGTCTCGGGATGCATCACTAACGCAAGTTCTAGAATCTAAATGCTACCGGTACATTCATAAGCACTAATAGTAAATGCTTTCCCTATCAAATCTAAAGGCGAACCTCACATATTTAGGTGGAAAATTTTTCTGAATATACGGTTTTGTGCTAGTCATACAATCTCCTATCCATGAGACGCTTGCTATGGCTAAAGTTTCACTCCTAAATGTTGTAAAAAATTTTAAATTTGGCGCTAAAATTGCACTAACAAGTATTTCTCATAGTTTTATTACACATCTACCATCAAACGAAATAAACTCAAGCGAAAGTGTACATGTATGGTATCATCATTTTATCCTCCCCTTACACTTAGGATGAACATTGTCCCCAATGTTCAAGTAAAGAATGTAAAAGTGAAATAAGTAAAACAAATGAAATCAAATACTCCCCTGATTCGCTCGGTATGGATAATTAGGTGGCTAGGTTAAATCTTTCTCCAATAAAATGAACAATCAAAGCTTCCCTTCCAGAATATAAATCATCTTCTTGTCATACATAACCTGTGAATCCTGAGAAAATAGACAAGACAACCTCGCATAAAATCGGCGGCAACCTATATAAGTTACTAAATCCTAGAAAACAAAATAAGATATAATGCTTGTGGAATGAAGTTTGCAGATCTCCTGGAGATTATAAAACTTAATAATTCACAAAAACCATAAGACTCCGTTAGAAAAACAAAACCGGTAAAATTTCCAGATTTTTACACGTGACGCCGTCAAGAGTTAACTCGTGACGCCGTCAGAAGTGACCTGTAGAAATTCTTATGTTAAGTTTCCGGAAAATTTCTGGAAAAACTTGGTCTCACTTCCTGGAAAATCCTGCAAAACTTCATTATGACTCAATACAAGCATTTGACTCTAACAAATACAAATATACATGTTCATTAAATATTGTGGAGAATCATGATCGGTTTGTTTCTTAAAAAACATATTTGGGGTTTCCCCTTACACTTATCTTTTGCAAAAATACTTTTAGGTGGAGTTAAGACTACACCAAAACAACAAAGTAAAGTATTTCCACTATTTAATTGAGAAACATGATCTACCAACAATAAAAATAAAGCATGCATACGGAAGCAAATAACAAACAAACAAAATAAAATCACACAAAACATGGGTTGCCTCCCAAGAAGCGCTTTTCTTTATTTACGAGTCTTGTAGCTAGACTCAAGGTCATGGGTTAACGTGTATCGCTTATGCTCACATAACCAAGTGTGAGCCATCTAATAGTCGCCTCATCTTTCTTATAATCATCTCCTAACTCTAAGCATCCGCGATAGTATCTTTTATTCTTTTCATGAGTATACTTAAGTCCTTTTTTCTTATCATTCTCACTTAGCATTTCTATGGGCGGATACCTACTACACTTTTCCATGGAAAAATCCTTGAACCTAGGGTGTGTGCGGGGCATTTGATAGACAAAATCTTCTTCCCCATCCGAGAATGTAATTAACCCTTCTATGAGTTTTTCATCGAGGTTGGTCAACTGTTTGAAAGGTTTTCCAAACACAACTTGGGTCAACTTATCATCAATAAACTCTCCTAGATTCTCCATAACCATGAACTCAACAAGATAAACCAAGCTTCCTACAAACACATGCAATGGTATTGCCCTAGCAATAATGTTTTCTCCTTTGTATTCTAACTCATCTACCATGATTTTATTGTATTCATTACGCGAGATTATGTTCATTGGAAGAGATGAGTTAAGATAGGCGTTAAAGCTCTTGAATCCGATCTTACAAGGAAATTGCATGTTAAATGAACTATCACACTCAATCCTAGTTCTAGGGTCGACATACCTAAGAGGGTTTATTTCTTCTTCCATCCTATTCTCATTAATCACATCACCATCATCAAGATCCTTGTCGGAGTCTGAATAGTAAAAAGGACTAGCCCTACGGTCATCATCATGATCAGACTCCTCTAACTCAGAATTATTGTCAAAGTGGTGGTTGGGTGAGAGGTTAGGTGGGTTCTCATTCTCCACTAAAGGGAGTGGGGCGGGTATTTGGAAAATCCTACGATGAAAAACACGAATAACAGGAATCAAACGATCAATGTTATTGTTATCCATCGAAATAGTTTACGAACAAAGGACACAAAGAAATAAGATAGACTAAAGAAAACCTAAAAATAAAAATAAAATCTCACTATAAAGGAATCTAGCAAGTAGACCTAATAAAAAGAGATTCTAACCTAGACAATAACTACTCCCCGGGCTGCGGCGCCAAAAACTTGATACGTGGGAATCGCACCAGGCTTTACCTCTCAAGGGATCTCGAGAAGCTTACAACCCCCACCAGGCAGTGTACCTGATTATTGTAGTATAGTATAGTGACAAGTACCGGGGGATTGATCGTTCAGCTAGAAATAGTATCGCTAGGATTAGAAAACCTAAATACTAGTTCTAAAGATGAGGGATGATTATTTTTGTATTTTTATATTTTTTAGAAAGCAAGTAAAAATCTCGGGTTTAAAGGATTTGGGCGGAATTAGTTGCTAGTCAACTAACCCAATACTAAAGATGCAATCAAAATAAAATACTAGAAATGAAAAAAAACTAAATTAAACTAAGGTTGTGAGCAATAAGTGGATAAGTTTTGTTTACTTAGATTTCACTACTCCCTAGATATCTTTTACACGTTAATTACTTGTTATAGTTGCGTGGATGACGGATTGTATTCCTTAATACCATTCATGGGATGGTGCACTTAATTCCCCAATCCTATGAGTGCCTACTTCACTCCTATGTCGAGCCGGCTAAGAAGCTCCTAACATGGGATCATTAGAATTTACTCATGCATTAAATACAACCAATAAAACCTAGTGCACGTCAGTTCATGTTTCCTAAGACATTCAAGCATGTTACCATTTGGAGATCTGCCAGTTTTCTTAAGCCTAACATCAAAATCATTCATCCAATACAACCATAAACAAGTAATCAACACATAATTAACATCTAGGTTTCATTAGATCCAAGCAAACACAAGATAGATCTAGCCTAGCATGATGGAATTAAGACAAGAACAAGATATAGACAACCAACACATAGACATATTGATTGAATTAAAAGAACACTTATCTTAATTACACATGAAAGGGTTCAAGGGCTGAGAACCCTTGAAAAACCTGTAAAATTCGTACTAAGTTCGGCCTTAGGGTTTCTCCAAAACTTCTCTCTTTTATGAATGAAAATTAGAAAACTATATATAGGAAATTGAGGCTGACGGCGTCAAGACCAAATTGGTGACGCCGTCATCTCACCGCCAAAAGAATTCTCGGACTGCCTTGATCTACTTTTGACACCTTGATCTACTTTTGACGCCGTCACGTTATAACATTTTCCAGGCCGTCATGTATTTTACTCTTGACGCTTTACCTCGTGACGCCTTCAATTCTGTACTGGGTCGTCATGGAAATTACTCTTGACGCCGTCCGAAATTTCTTCTTGACGCCGTCACCTACTGTTCCCAGCAAGGAAAATTAAGACTTTGGCGTTTTCTTCACTTTTATGCTCCAAAAACGTCCGAATTGCTTCCTTTTCCAGATTTCTCTCCCAAAGTACCTAAAATCACAAATGGAACGATTTAGGGCAATATTTGATCAAATAAATTCAATTCCGGGCTTAAATGACCCCCTAAAAGTGGTTCATTTTTCGCCTCATCAGATATTCTGATATCACTTGCAATATTTTGAATATCACTTGCGATATTCTGAATATCACTTGTGATTTTCATGTTACAGAATGTTAAAAATCACTTGTGATATTCAGAATATCGCGAGTGATATTCAATATCACTCACGATATTCTGAATATCACATGTGATATTCTGATAATCACAGTATATCATTTGTAATATTCAGAAAGGTATGAAAGCGTATGAAAACATTCTAAAACGAACGAAAATGAATGAAAACGGACAAAAACTTATGAAAATGGACGAAAATGTATGAAAACGAACGAAAACGTAAGATAACGGACAAAAATGAATGAAAACAGATGAAACCATATAAAAACGTATAAAAATGGACGAAAACGTATAAAAACGGACGAAAACATATGAAAACGGACGAAAACGTATGAAAATGGACAAAAACGTAAGAAAACGGATGAATATATATATGAAAACGGACGAAAACGTATGAAAACGGGCAAAAACGTATGAAAAAACTCAAAAACAGATGAAAATGTAAGAAAACGGATGAATATATATATGAAAACGGATGAAAACGTATGAAAATGGGCGAAAACGTAAGAAAGCAGACGAAAACGTATGAAAAAAATTCGAAAACAGATGAAAACGTAAGAAAATGGATGAAAACGTATAAAAACGGACGAAAACGGGTGAAAACGTAAGAAAACAGACTAAAACGTATGAAAACGAGCAAAAACGTAAGAAAACAATCGAAAACGTATGAAAACGGACGAAAATGTATGAAAACGAACGAAAACTAACGAAAACGTAAAAAACCGACGAATATGTATGAAAAACGAAAAAAACGTAAAAAAAAAAGGCCAAAAAAGAAAAAAAAAAAAAAAAAAAAAAAAAAAAAAAAAAAAAAACTTGAATTAAAGGAAAAAAAAACGTGAAGTTAGAAAAAAGAAAAAAAGAAAGAAAGAAAAGAAAAAAGGAAAAAAAATGAATAAATAAAATAGACAAAAAGGACAAGAAAAAAAACATGGACTTAGATTGTCTTATTAAATCTTAGGTTAATCCCCATCATTAGATCAAACAAGATGGATGGTGGGGATTTGTCCCTCAATATGCAACAAAAACTGAGTCCTTAAAATAACTCACCTCCACTAATCGTACCTTTTTGAACTAGAGTGATAAAATTGCTCTATAATGTTGTTAGCACTAAACATCATACTATTATATTGTGATAGAACAATAAATGAACAAAATGCACTAAATATGGTGGGACTGGGTCCTTAGGGAAGGGTCAGTTGGCATCAAAAGATGCATGAGATTAGCGTGTTCCCACCGATTTACACATTTTGAAGAATACTCTATCTGTCCTTAAATAAATGTTTGCTTTTCTATTTTTGTTTGTCCCCAAATAAATGTCTACTACGATACCTAATATAGATACAAATATACTCCCTCTGGCAAAAAAAAAGTGTTCACTTTGTTATTTATGTTTGTCCTAAGTGTTCAGTTTTTATATACAGACAATAATTATAACTGTTTTCCTACTTTACAATTCTAATTACAACTTGCATTAATTACTCATTTTTTATTTCTACATTAACTATAAGGGTATAAATAACTTTTTATCAATCAAAACTAGCATTAATTACACATATCATAATTTTTTCTTTTTTTGTTTGTGGACACTCTTTTTGAGATGGAGGGAGTATATGTGACCTCCCAACTCTTCATCACTGAGATTAACACCAAACATAGCTGTCTTAGCAAAATTCACCTTCAGGCCAAATAACCAACTAAACAATTCTATAACATCTTGAAATCCTTTCATTTCGTTAGTAGATAGTAGGCAAAAAGAAACGTATCATCAGCAGATTGACTATAAGATAGACATAAAGAGTCGCCAATTTTAATTACTTTTACAAACCCCACATTGATTGCTTTCTTTACCATCTTGCTAAACACATTTGTAATTAAAATGAACAAGAAAAGGGAAATAGGATCCCCTTGCCTTAGACCTTTGTGGAGTTTGTTAGACTCCTTTGATCGTTTTGAGCACTAGGGTTAAACAATAGATAAAATTCTTTAAATACCCCAAAGGTACACATGTGTGTACCCCATATGCCCCAAAAATTTCCAACTTCTCCAAATACCCCATGGGCGACTCTCTCCCAAGAAATCTTGGGCAACCCTCTCAGAATACTGACAAGTGTCCATTTGGTTGTCCCCACTTTGTACTTGCAAAGTACAACTAACCCCACTAATTTCTTGGGCAACTGGGACCTACTTTCTTGGGCGACTTTGCTATTTTATCTTTTAGCTAAAAAATAGTCTTTTTATATTATTTAATAGTACACATTTCTTGGGCAACTAGGTCACACTCTTGTATATTCTTGGGCAACTAGGTCCCACATTTTTATATTAGTGTAAATTACATATATAACCTCACAACTCCGACCACCACCAACAACTCCGACCACTACTTACTCCGGCCACCACCAAAAACTCAGACCACTACTTACTCTGGCCACCATCAACAGCTCCGGCAAGCACCCACCACCCCAATCATCAGAACCGCCGTTAACACCATTTCAATGCCACCGCTAACACCATTTCACCACCACCACTAACACCATTTAAAATAAACACTTATGTTACCTCACTCAAATCCAACTGCATCACAAAACACCAACTTTATCTTCAACCTAAAAAAAACAAAAAAACAAACAAAACAAAAAACCCAGATCACCACCATCACCCGCCACCACTAATAGCCGCCTAAGTCGCCCTCCATCACCCGCCACTACCAACTATGATGCACACCCACACGTCACCACCACCACTCTTAACAACCAAAACCCACCATGTTATTCGGAGTACTCACTTTTCTTTATATGTTTAGTTATAAAAAAGTCTAGTATAATTTAATTTGATGGAATCAAAGCCCAGAACCTCATCCAAAAATGATTATTATATGCATCAAATCTTATAATCTATCTCAAAAGGTTCCAACAACAATAATTATTATATGCATCATCCCATCACAGAGAAGTACATCTCTACAAATCGAAGATAAATTCATCTCTCACAATCAACAATTCATCTTCCTAAGATCTCATCATCTAAAGACACGAATAACATAGATCTGAAAAATCACACTCTCCTAAACCCACCAACATATTTCGAATTTAAAAAGAAATGAAACATAGAAATCTTAGATTTAAACTTGTTACCAAATCTTTATAGATTTGCAAGTTTTGAAGAACCCATCATCGATCTAAAATGAAAAACAATACCTACCAGAGACCTGTATACAGATCTTGAAGCCGGAACAGTACGATTAGTGTGTCGCCGGAGGTGGTGTGGTTTGTTGCCGGAGGTTATGTGTCCGATTTTTTTTTTTTTTTTTTTTTTAGTGATGATATAGATGAAGAGAGTGGTGATGATTTTTGAGTATTGTTTAACTGGGTTTAGTGTGTGTTTAGTTTTGTTGAGTATTTTTAGATCCGAATCTGCTGTGAATGATATAGGTGAGAGTATTTTTAGATCGGATTTAGTGATGATATAGATGAAGCTGCTGTGAATGTGTGGTGAGAGAGAAAGAGAAGGTTTATACAAATAATAGGTATTTTGGTAATTTGATTTTATATAAATAATGGGGTAAGTGTCCTATGAAAGTACAAAGTGGGGACAACCAAAGGGACACTTGTCAATATTCTGGGAGGGTTGTCTAAGATTTTTTGGGAGAGAGTCGCCCATGGGGTATTTGGGGAAGTTGGAAATTTTTGGGGCATATGGGGTACACACATGTGTACCTTTGAGGTAAAGAAAGAATTTTCTCTAAACAATAACAATGACACTAAACATGATACGCATCGGAATAAACAAACATCATTATTATTGAAACAAGGTTTCTTCGTCGTCATCTCTAACAACTACTAACTTACAAACCCTAGGCGTCCATTGTAGGAACTTGACGCATAGACTCACACACACTTTTAATGAAGTTACATCTTGACTCCTGTACCTTAAACCTATTCCATGTATCTGTTTATATAACACTGAATTAGGGTTACAAAAATACTACAAAGTACTATATTGTAAAAACTTCTTTGTAAAGCAAGTCCCTTGTATTTTGTATTGTTTTCATTCTTCACTTGTAGTTTTGTCTTTATCAACTCAAACATAAAACCCAACAATCTTCCCCTAGTTGATAATTACAAAACCTTCGTCTCTATCTTCATGAATGAAACAATCTTCCCCTTAAACTCACCACGTGAACTTAAATAACATGTACCACCAAGGATCTTCAAGTTGCAAATCTTCAAGTAAACTCTTCTTCCCCTTTTTGTCATTATCCACTAGGAGAAACTAAGTAGAAGCAACTTTGATTTCGACCACCACGAACCAATATTAAACTTCTAATCCAACCTTCTAATGCCTCAAAATACCCTCCATGAATGTACACGAAAAAGCTTACTAAAATGAAATTAAGGCAATAGAAAATTAAACCAGCAGTAGTAATACCAACTCACAATAGCAAAAATCTTCCTCTCAAATGATGCATGTCCATAAAATGATTAAACACATCATAATATGCTTCCCTTGAAATCAATGTGTTAACCATCTTCATGATTCTTCAAATTTGAAAGCTCTACGTAATGATCACATGTGAAGAAAACCAAGTATAACAAATTTGATGAAGAAGTAGAATATCCCAAACATGTGTCTTATGTCTTGTACTATCCACGTGACTTTGAACTTATACCAAAAACCAAATATATAAGTAGACCGCAATCTCTTGACAAAATCCTCATCTTCAATGAGACACTGAGCACATTAACGTAACTCCTTCAAGTGATAGTTAACTAGGTCTTTGTCCATCCTCCCCTTGACCTATGAAAACTAGATTTGACAAGTCTTCGTCACCGCCATATAAAACAAACAAGTTTCTTCAAAGTGTAACACCCCACTTTGAGATATGATAAGAACACAAACCCGTGAAACTCAACTACAACATCAAATAAATGATAATCAATCTTCTTTGTAATTAATTAATCTGTAGAACCGTAGAGGGGGAGGGGGGGGGGTGAATACGGTTTCTTAGGCTTTTAAGACGTTTAAAAACTTTAAGCTTCAAAGAAAACCAAGTGGTTGTATAATCAATCTAAACAACCACAAACACAACCAAAGTATATAAAGCGAATAAAGAAAGACACCACGATATATACTGGTTCGGGATGGGGGTTTATACCATCCGTACGTCTAGTTGCGAATCCGCGACTCTGATACTATTCACTAGTATAATCCTTTTGGTGGACTACAAACCGTTACAATTCACTCCTCCGATATTCACCAATATCGATGCTCACAAAGAAAGAGTTACTCCCCAACAGTATTCCGCCCTCGGAAACCACTCAAAAGAATCTCGCGATTCGTCTTCACCTAAGGATCACAAAGATCACTACCAAGACTTCTACCCAGAAGTATCAAACCCCAACTAGATCCCCAATGATCTAGGCTTGGTCACCAAGACACAAGACTTCCCTTACAAACAATTAAATGAATGAATGAGTGTTTGTTCAATCAAGTCCTAACCTAACCTAGAGACTCGATTGTAATAGAAAGGGTATAAGAAAGAAGACCCTCGACACAATCACAAGAGTGGATTAGGCTCTTGTGATTCTTCCCTTGCAAGTAGATGTGTTCTTCCAAAGATGTTAATGTAAAAATCAAGAACACAAGATTAGAGATAGAGAGATAGAGAGATTTGAGAGTGTTTAGAAAGAAAGAATCTAGAGAGAAAGAATAATGGTAATGGGTGAGGAATACAAGAGGCAAGGGTGGTATTTATAGGCCAAGAACCCAAACTTGGGAAAATTTACCGAGGCCGACGCATCACCCGCGCGTCAACACGCGGGCAGCGCGCCAAGCCTCTGTAAGTTTTTCCAAGTGTTGGGTGTTTGGATCTTATAAATACCTATCCTTGCTAAACTCCCAATTGTACTTCTCACTAAACCTTAACATTAATCATTCTAAGGTTTACCAACTCAAATAGCCAATTTGGAAATCATTTGTGAAGTGTTTAAAGAGAAACCAAATTACCAAGGGTATAAAGTGTAGATAGGGTAATTTGGAAGGGGTAGAAGTGTATCTCCTCACATGGCATAGAAAAGAGAGAAATAATATGCCAAGGAATATTTCAATGCTTGGGGGGGGGGGGGGAAGAATGAGATGGAGGGTTGAGATGAAATGGTTTGAATTGGATGGTGGAGATCAAAGGGAGCCTCCCTTAGTTTTCAAATAATTTGGCATGTGTTGAATGTGGATGGTTGAGATGAGTTTATTTGAAATGAATGGCTAGGATCAAAGATGCCTTGTGTTTTGATTGAGAAGAGATATTCCAAAGGAATATGCTTTGCTTGGGGGGGGGGGGGGAGGGGAAATCAATGGTTGAGATGGTTTTGATTTGAAATGGATGGTGAGGATTAAACACATGTGATGGTATAGAGAGGAGGTTGGATGGATGGTTGAGATGTGTTTAGTTTGAATTGGATGGCTTGGATTAGAAGGAGCCTCTTTGGAATTCAAACAATTGGCATGTGGGAAATATGAAGGGATGATATGTGTTGTAAGGGAATGGATGTTTGAGATGCAGAGTGTGTAAGGGAATGTGTAAGAGTGTAAAAGATTGTGTAAGAGAATATTTGATTTGGATATGATTGGATATGATTGAATTTGTCTTTAGTAAAGATGAGATTAAGAAGATGATTAAGACATAATCTAATTGTCATTAAGAAGAAAAGGTTTAGACAATTAAGATTATAAGTTGAGAAAATCATAGGTTACTTATAAGTTCAAGTAACACAATGTCGAGAATCCATAGGTTCATATCTCGTGACTTTCCACGACTCGACGTTCTCAACTAATACCTTGGTTCAAACAAGTTAAGTGCTTTGCCTTGATGTAAAGCTGATTGGCTCCAAACAGTCAACCTAAATTGACCAAATGAATGGTCAACATAGTCAAACAGCTTAGAATCAATCTTCGTGGAAGTATAGGGGTTTCCCCGGGTCGTTATGTCCCAGCGAGGTGTGATGGTATGAAAACGGGTTTGTGATCGGGTGAATTTGGACAGAAAAGGGGTTGTGATTGATTACACTACTTAAATATAAAAGGAAATAGCTTAAGTAAGCTATATTAACAAGTCTGTAAAATTACAAAACCCAAAAACGTTTAAAACCTAAAAACGCGTACGTTCAGTTTAAAGTTACGTGAACGTACGAAACAAAACGCGAGTTTTGGTGAAATAAAATACTTACAGATATGAAAATTATATTTTTACAATCCTAATAATAAAAGAAAATTTTTAGAAAAAGAAAATTAATTTTTACACTATTTAATTATTTATTATTAATTAATTACAAATTACTTATTAATTAAATGAAACTAATTTAAATTACTAAAAATACTAAAATGACTTAGATAATTATAGAAAAATTTATAAATCTAATTAACCATCACAGGAATCCTAAAAAATTATAAAAAGTTTATTTTATATGTTTTTACGCTATTTTACTAATTATTAAACTAAATATTAATTAATTAATAATTAAACTAATTAAATTATAAAAAATAGAAAATGAACTGTAAAATTTATGAGAAAATTCCTAAAATTATTTTATAACATATAAAAGCTAGGAAAAATATAAAAACTGGGTATTACTTGATAAAAACTAATTTTGCTATTTAATACTTAAATATTAATTAATTATTACTTAAACTATATTTAATTCTAATAAATACTAGATGACAATATAAAAATCTGAAAAAATTACTAAAATTACTTTAACATAAAAGAAAATTAAGAAAAATATAAAATCGCAATGTGCTTAATAAAAAGGAAAATTAAAAAGATAAATTATATTAAATAGAAACTATCACTTGAATTTAAAATTTAATTTTTGTTATTTTTCTTTTAGCAACCTTTTTAACTACTGATAACTAGAAACTTTTGTAAAAACAAATAAGCTAGAGCTTAAAATTAAGCAAAATTGGACTCAAAGATTTGGACAGTTGACTTTGGTCAACTGTCATGGGCAAAGGTTGATATAAGCAGGCAGGGGGGCCCACAAAGGTGAAATAAGTTGCAAATAAGTGATTTGTTCTTGAAATAAGCAAATACAACAGGAAGAGCATAAGGGATAAGCTAAACAATAAGGAATAAGCAAACCCAATCCTGACCCCAAAGAGCCCAACTGGTCTGACTTGCAGGCCAAATTCAGGAGGGGCCAAGGGTACCTTGGCTCAAAACACCCTTTTGATCTGCCTAGCCAGCTAGTAGAGCTACTCAAGGAAGCTAAGAGGGACCAGTGGGGCCCACTGGCTTGGACTATGAGACCCACCAAAGTGGTGACAGTGGACAGCAGTGGTGGTGTGCAGGGGAGATCAGTCCCCCTGCAGCTCACTTTGAGGCTTCATGGAATCCCCAAGAAAAATTGAAAAATTATAATGATGATGGGAATCAAGAGAGTAGCTGATATACTACCATATATGAAAAGCTCAAATCCTAAATCTAAATACAAAATTCACAAATATTCTTGCCATATTGGGATTTCTGCGAAAGGGTACAAGTTTGACTTTTTTTTTTTGATGAACTTGGAATTTTGACTTTTGTGAAATTACGATTGATCCTAAGTACTGAAAGTGATGCAATAAGCTGAAATGAGATTATAATAAGCTATCTTAACAACTAATAACCCTATATGATGATTATGGAATTCCAAAATCCAACAGTGAGCATGGTACTGAGGTTATAACTTATAACTGAGATTTGACTTTCAATCAAAGGATACTGAGTTGTTATGCTTTTAAGATCCTGTTTAGACCTAATGAAGAATATATTAACCACAAAGAACAACTGGAACACAGGATACAGTGGTTAAAACCACTGATCCAAACACTACTTTATAATGACTGAAATGAGATTTTTGAAAGATTTAACTGATTTGATCCTTAAAACTGATACGTAAGATCTTGTTATGATGTAATGAACTGATTAAATCACAAAAACACTTATTTTAACAACAATTGCCTATAAATCACTAATATGCTTATTATGGCAGTGAAAGTGAGACATAAAGCAATAATAAGTTCTAATGAACAAGAAGACTATATTAAGCAATAATCCTACTAAAAGATGCCAAGGAAACATAGAACACCACAAATAAGCAGTAGATAAGCATATCTACTGTAAATCACCAAAAAATGCAAAGATAGCTTACCAATAGTTTAAAGCTGAGAAATGATGTACCAATGACCAAAACACTACCTAAAGCTTCCCAATAAGCTCTAAAACCCAAGACAATCCAGAATACACCTTGCTCAGCTCTCTTCTTATTCTTTCTTTATTTTTGAATTTCTCATGATTTTTAGTGATTTTTGATATATTAAACTAAAACTTGCTTAAGTGATTTCCAAGCTTATAAAAGCTTATGAATTACTTAAGTGGACTTAAATGAGCAGTAAACTACCAATTTAACAAGGTTTTAGTAAAAATGGAAAATTCAAGGATTAAAAGCAATAATGAAACTTGACTAAATAATCTTTGAACTTTGATTAATAAGAA
This sequence comes from Artemisia argyi, assembly GCA_030686995.1. Taxonomy (NCBI): domain Eukaryota; kingdom Viridiplantae; phylum Streptophyta; class Magnoliopsida; order Asterales; family Asteraceae; genus Artemisia; species Artemisia argyi. The sequence continues at coordinate 95,279,447 of CM060684.1, forward strand.
ACTTAAAATTACACTAAGGAAACTCAGAATATACTTGGGAAGTTAAAATTAAAACATGAAAAACTAACATTAACTACAACGACATTAAAATCAAACTAAGCACTACATTATCTAACTACTACCACTTCTCTCTCTATTTCTTGACTTATATAGGTCCTGGTCCCACTTTGACTTTCCCACCACCCTTTTGAGCCCTAGGATGAGTGGAATAAATCTTGGCCTTCAATTTCCTTTTGGCGTGAAATTTGTTTTTGGCAGCTTTTGATAACTTGGAGAGGTTTGTGGGCAATTAATGAGGTTTGGAGGTATTAGCAAGTTGGGGGGGGGGGGAACATGGTATGGGAGTAGTGAGCTGGAGGTGAGGAGGGGGGTGGAGTTTGCAGGGGGAGTATCAGGCAAGTGGTTTGGGAGGTGGAAGGAGGGTGTTTGACCTGTTGTTGACTGGAGGGAGTAATAAAAAAAACGGGGTGGGTTTTTATTATTGTTGGATGGGCTTAGGGTGGACTGGGCCAAGGGATTGGTGGATCAGGGGTTTATTTTGGGTGGACTTTGGATTTGGTTTGGTTTGGTAACTTATAAATCACAAGGACCGACTATGTAATAACTGAAAATTGCAAGGGCTGGTTTTGAAAACTTTCCAAAGTGTTCATAAGGGTCATTCCTGCCAAGTACCAATAACCCAAGGATAAAATTGCAATTTTCCACTTTTATACCCTCAGGGACTAAAACTGCCATTTTACAAACTTGGAGGACCGAATTACAATTTCTTCAAACTTTCATTCCAAGGACCAAAATTGAAACTTGTGACTTTTCAGGGACCAATGTTGACATTTTCTTCCAAAATAGTCCACCAGGGACCAAATCTGACAAAATTAAAACTCCAAGGACTAAACTTGTACATTCTCAAAACTTTTGAAATTTTTCATCAAAGGATTAAATATGACAACTATGATTTCAAAAGGACCTTTGGTGACTTTTATTTTAAAATAAGTGCTCAGGGACTATTTTTGCCAATTTTTAAAAGTTGGGGGACTAAAACTGCCAATTATGCAAACTTTAATTGTTTTTTTATCTGTTTTTACACATTTTGCATCTGAAACATATAAAACACAATTTTAGAATATTTCCAGTATTTTGGTGCATTATTGAGTGTTTTTAAATGTTTTGCAGTTCAGATTTGATCAAAAATGATGAGTGTTTGAGCACTCATCAAAAGCATAACCCAAGTGGGAAAGGATGCGTTTACGCAAAGTGACCTTTGACTTAGTTTGACCAATAAGGGAGTAAACCCGTTACGTAATCAGAGAAGACGTAAGCACGGGATATGAGCATATGGATGCTTTAACACGATGATACGTGAAATATACAAGCTCCCTAAGTTTAGAAAAGCCTTGGCTAGAGGCGATAGTTAGAAAACATGAGTTGGCGTTTTCCCGTAAATGGGTACTATAAAAGTAGTATCTCTCAAGTCTCAAAACTCGTTTCGAGTGTTCTCAATTAAGAACATAACATATTCAAACCTGTATTGAAAGATCCACATTTGTCGGGTAAGGGGAAAGCCGACTTTCAAAATTCGCCCGGAACAATACAGACTCCTGGTGCATCAACCGCGCGTTGACGCGCGGGCAGTGCGCCAGTATTAGATGTTGAGCCGCCTCCACCTAGGCCACCCCGTCAAACCCTATCATACAAAATAGCCGTCATTTTTTTCTTACTCAATCGTCAACCCCACCACAGTCAAACCCTTTCATTTACAGTTTCAAGTTCTTACTTATTGTCTTTTGTTTTACACCCCCATCACAAGATTGTTACATGTCTCCATCATAGAAGTGTAGTATTTATTTATTCAACCGAACACTTCACTTTCGAATAGAGAAGTATTAGTGTTTATTAATATTATTCTTATTTCTTTCGGCGAGCGTGCATAAAAATAAAAGGTTTAATGCCTGATGGAGAAAACAAAAAGTGAATTGGGCCTATTCTTCTTCTTGGCCAACGTGTATACATATTAGACAAAGGAAGGAGGCATGCAGCTGCTCAAGGAATACAAGATCTACGATTGTGATGCTCGGTATTATATATATATATATATATATATATATATATATATATATATATATATATATATATATATATATATATATATATATATATATATATATATATATATATAGGGTGAGGATCAGGTACATTTTTGTCTTTTAGTGCGGATGGTACGGACGAATCTCAGCCCTCCATCTAGTCAACCATCTGAAAAAGGCGGAGTGGCAATATCGTAAATATCCCGTCTTTTTTTAAGATCGTTACTATCGTATTAGCTTTTTTTCTGAAAAAAATTCAAAAAAATCTGAAATAATTAAAAAAATAAAGAGGATAACAAATAATTAAGAATCGCTGAAAAAAATTTCAAAAAAAAAAAATCGTTTTCATCGTTAAAGGTATTGTGATATAAGAATCTGATTTTGACTTTTTTACAAAAGTCAAGATCTGATCTTGATCAGATCTTGACTTTTGTAAAAAAGTCAAAATCAGATTCTGAAAACTTTTTTTTTTAATAAAAAATTTAATATCACAAAAACTTTTTTAATATCGTATAAACTTTTTCTTAATAAAAATTGTTAATATCGCCGTAACTATCATGCTTTCTTAATATCAAAGTTAATTTTTTTAATATCACTTTAACTTTTTCTTAATATCGTAATATCACGGTTCATTTTTACATGTAAAAAAGCTTAATATCACGTTGGTTTTATAATATCACAGTAACTATCATGAGTTTTTAATATCACGGTTCATTTTTACATGTAAAAAAGCTTAATATCATGGTAGCACTCATAATATCGTTAATATCACATTAGCACTCATAATCAAAAAAGAAAAAAGTGCTTAGAAAAATCTGAAAAAATAAAAAAAATAAAAGAACACAACTAGAGTAAGGATCGCTGAGAAGGAAAAAAATCAAAAAAATCGTTTTCATGATCAATTGGTACCGTGATATTAGCGTCAGATCTTGACTTTTTTACAAAAAGTCAAGATCAGATTCTGGAATGGGCGGTTCAGATCCATCTGCACATCCGCACTAAAAAAAACCATCCGCACGTGATCCTTTCCCTATATATATATATATATATATATATATATATATATATATATATATATATATATATATATATATATATATCATTAGTTATTTACTTGTTTGTTTTTGTTTTTTTTTTATGTCGAATCCAGGGTATTAATTCCCGAGACGACTTTTGTTGGTGTCGAATCCAGGGTATAAATTCCCGAGACGACTTTTTTTGGTGTCGAATCCAGGGTATCAATTCCCGAGACGACTTTTGTCGGTGTCGAATCCAGGGTATCAATTCCCGAGACGACTTTAATTTTGGTTTATTGTTTTCTTTTACTTTCGTAGTTTTCTTCTTCAGTCCGAGCTTTCACGATTTCCCCGCTCGGACTGCGCGGGGGGGGGGGGGGGGGGGGGGGGGGTATTAGATGATAATCGGCCCAAGCCCGGTCTGAGGGCTTAGGGTCCATTAGGGTTTGTAATCTATAGATATCGATCAATAATAAAGTTACACCGACGGGGTTTTATATTGTCTAACATGGTATTGGAGCGGGTTTGATCCTCAGTGTTGAGCCGCCACCCCTTGGCCGCCCTTTCAAATCCACACTTAATAATTATGGTGGCAAGGTTGTCCACAAAGATTTTATGTCTAAGTTCTACCTCTTCATCAATGGTTTGTGATTTGTGTTGGTGATTTGTGCTAAGGTCACAAACCCACACAATGGTAATTTGTGTTGGTGATTTGTGCAAAGGTCACAAATCCACACAACGATTTGTGTTGGTGGTTTGTGTTAAGGTGACAAATTCACATAATCATTAATTGTGGGTGATTTCTATTTTATTTTTTTGTTAAAAAAAAGAAAAAAAAATCAATTATTGTTTTATTGATTGGTTGTTTTAATGTTTTATTTTGTTTTCTCTTTCAATCCGAGCTTTCGTGATTTCGCCGCTCGGATTGCGGGGGAGTATTAGATGGCCCAAGCCTGGTTTGTAGGCTTAAGGTTTATTAGGGTTTACGCTATTATAAATAGTGAATCAATAAAAGAGATACCTACGGGGTTTTATATTGTCTAACAGCCAGGAGCAGACATTGGCTCCGGCGATTTTGAGCTAACGTTTGTTATTTTATGTGTTTCGATGGTTTATTTATCATCATTAAAACATAAAGAGATCTTGATCATGTTGCCTCAACAATCTCCCCCTTTTTGATGATGACAAATAAAAACCGAAAGCAAATAAAATTACAAAACTTAGCGGAGACAAAGCGCGCCTTTGGTGTAGCTTGCGTCTTGACCTTTGCCTTGTAGTTTGGTGAAGCCTTTAACAATTCTTGAATGGTCTTCACGCTCTTGCTTTCTTTCTCCCCCTTTTGTCGAATAAAAAAGGCGGGACTTCCAGGGCCTGTAGGAAAAATGAGCTAGCATGTGTGTGCACCCGAATGTGCTCCCCTTTGAACATAGCTCCCCCTAGATCGTTGCTCCCCCTTGTTTCAAGGCGGGGATCCATGGGTCAAGAGCCTCACCTTTGCGGTGGCCTAGCTACATATGGAAATCACAACATGCAACAAACAAGAAATCCTTACATATGAAAGTTCCAAAATGGGTTAGGTTACCATTTGAAAACTTGCAACATGGGTTAGACCACAATATTATATATATATATATATATATATATATATATATATATATATATATATATATATATATATATATATATATATATATATATGTTAGGAATACAAATATTCCTGTAAAAGTCTCGGTCACCTGATTATTGTAATAGCATTAAGATAGCTCGTAGTTTGTTTATTAGTTAGTTTGATATTAGGTTAGTTTAAGTAACACCGTGGAAGAAGGACGGGTCTTCACCCACTGTATGCCTGATCCACAGCCCGGGAGTGGGCGTAATATTGTAACTATAAATACCCCTCTCCACATGTGGAGAGGGTTGGACCTTCATTCACTTTAATCTAATATTTCTCTTTTTCTTTCAAGGTTCCTCTCCTTCTCTCTTTTCTTTCTTCCTCCTCAATTCTACGCCCCTCACATCACCTCTTGAACATGTTTCCTACATAGTTAGTATTCTACAATTGGTATCAAGAGCCAAGGTTTCATCTTAGGGCCTTGTAGAATCAAATTTTATGATGTTTTGAGTGGTTTTGTGAGCTTGGAGTCACTTTCTTGGAAAACATCTTGGTTTTATCCCTCTAGTGTTGTTATACATGTTTGTGATGTACTTTTATGTTCATTAGTGTTTGTGGAACATTGTAGTGTAGTTTGTGTTACCATATCATTAAGCTATTTGAAGTTTGGAGTTGATTATGGGCGGTTTTCTTGGTTGCGGTTAAGTCCACTGTTTCATTGCTTGGTTGCGGTTAAGTTCTGCTACCTGCGATTAACTTGCTGCGTTTACTATTTCGGGAATACAAACAAAACGCAACGATAGTGACACTTTTGGACCATTATCACTGCGATTAGTTATCTGACTGCGTTTAGTTTTCTGCGGTTAATCTTCTGCGGTTAACTATTCTGCGGTTGGGTATTATCTGCGGTTTGGTAGTTTCTGCGGTTAGTGTCCTGCGGTTAGTATCTTTGGCCTGCGGTTTGCTTTGATTGCGGTTAGTTCATACTGCGGCTGGATTTTGTTGCGGTTTGGTATTTTCTGAGGTTAGTGTTCTGCGGTTAGGTCAAGTTGTGTTCTGCGGTTAGTATCTTTTGGTTTGGTAATTTCTTATTTGTGATGTCGACTTCTTCCGATGACATTCAAGCTGCGGGGTCTGACACCCGACCTCCGATGTTGGATAGAACTGACTATGAATCATGGGCTCAAAGGATACGGCTGTACTGTCTAGGTAAAGACAATGGGGCTAACATCTTGAAATCCATCGATGAGGGACCCTTTCAAGTGGGTACTACTAGAGACACGATTTCAGAAGCAACTGATCAACTACCGGCCGTGTTTGGTCCTGATAGACCTCGCACTTACAATGAGTTGTCTGAAGAAGAAAAGAAACGCTATGATGCAGACATCAGAGCTTCAAATATCATCATTCAAGGCCTTCCCAAAGATGTCTACAAACTAATCAACTTCAACACTGAAGCAAAGGCGGTCTGGGATAATGTCAAAATGCTTCTTGCAGGGTCTGAGTTAACTAAAGAAGATCGTGAGTCACAGCTATACGATGAATTTGAGCATTTCAAAATGAATCCAGGTGAAAGCATCACTGACTATTATGTCAGATTCCACAAGCTAGTCAATGACATGAGAGCCATCAAGATGACGATGCCCAACATACAGCTTAACTCCAAATTCGTGAACAACATGGCACCGGAATGGGATAGGTTTGTCACAGCTGTTAAGCTCAACAAGGGTCTCAGGCATACCAATCATGAACAGCTGTATGCGTATCTCCAACAACATGAGAAACATACAGCTTATGATCGGCTAATGCAAGAAAAGCTCAATCCGTCTGCAACAAATGAATCTCTTGCTTTTGTCTCCAATGTTCAACAATCTTATCAAACCTCTAATGATCAAGTTCAACCATCACAATCATCCTCCAGGTCTACCCCTACCAATAGTCAATCATCAACTCCCTCACCATCTGCTTTGAATACTCAACTTGATTCTGGGTATTCTCATACTGACATGATGATTGATAATCTCTCCAACCAAGTATCCTTACTGGTCCAACTGTTCAGGGCTGCACTCCCATCTACTAACAACCAGCTCAGAATCTCATCTAATCCACGTAATCAGGCAGTCATTGAAGATGGTCGGGTAGTGGTGCAGAATGTGCAGGGAAGACAGAACTTCAACCAAAGAAATGCTGGTAGAGAGAATAGGCAGTACAGAGTTGGGAATGCTCTTCAAGCACAAGCTAAGCAGCCGAAATGCTACAACTGCGGAGGGTTGGGCCATATTGCTAGGAATTGCACTCTCCCAAAACGTCCCCAAAACTCTGAGTACTTCAAAGACAAGATGTTGCTGATGCAGGCACAAGAAAATGGGACTGTGTTGGATGAAGAAGCTTTGATCTTTCTGGCTGGTAATGATGGGAACACCTTTGATGCTGATGTGGATGATCAACCTGTTCAGGACATGGCTCTTAATGACCCAAATATCTTTCAAGTTGAAGAGTGTGATGCATTTGACTCAGACGTGGATGATGAACCAACTGCTCAAACAATTTTCATGGCTAATCTGTCTGCAGCAGCAGCCTCTTCACAGCATCCTGATTTATCAATCACGTCTGCCATCTCTGAGGTACCAAAATCTCCTAAACATAATCTGAATAATTCTACACCTGTACAGGGGGCATGTGACTCTGTACAACTCAAGAATATTGTCAACACAGACATCACTGATATGGGTAATACCAATAATATCCCATATGAAATGTATGTGAATGACAATGGATCCCCAGTTGTACCAAGTGACATGCCGTCTATTGATTCTAGTAAATATGAGGTATATGAGCACTCTATATACAACCCTGATGATTCTCTGATCACTAGAATCAACACCCTTAAGGACCAAGTAAACATTTATGAGCAGCGCGCTAAGTTTGAGCTGAATGAACGTGAGCAGAAAATGGAATGGCAACTACGTACTTACATATCTGAAAACAATTCCAAACAAGAATCATTAAAAAGGGAACTAGTTTCTTTAAAGAACCAATTGAATCAAACCGTCAAACATAAACTTGAGGTTCAAAAGGATTTGACTACAATCAAACAAGAATTCAAAGATAAAGAAACTAAACTTCTAAATGACTTCTCAAAATTAAAAACGTTGAAAAATAAATTGGAAGATAAGTTGTATACACAGGGCCAAACCATTCAATCTACTCAAATCATGGAAAGCCATAGGAAGTTAAGTGATGAATTTAGTGAACATGATACCTCCAAACCCAAAGCAAGGTTCCTTAGAATAGGTCTAGGTGCACAACCTGCATTATATGATGCAAAAACTATGCTTGAACCTAACCATGCCCCTCCTGATACACGATCCTATGACCACATCAATGAGGCAGAGGATAGAACTAGGGCAAAACTTGCTGAATGTTTAAAGGATCCTAAATCCATTGCTAAGAATCTCGTGTTTCACTATGATTATGCAAATGACAATCATACTGCAATTTTTGTTCCTCAAAAGAAAATTTTTCCTGAAAAAGTGTTTTGGAATATTGACATTGAGAAAATGCAAGCTGAAAGAGTTGTAGGTAACACACGCACTATGTTTAGAATTGCTCACCCAACTGCCTATCCCCTGAACACACCTAGGCACCTTGTACCTCTTACTCTTCCCACACAATGTAATACTCTAATTGGGCTGTATGTGCTAGGTCAATTGTTCAATGACTTTGAGAAAACCTGTAAAATAAGAATTACACCTACAGGGATTACAGAAGGGGAAAGGGGTTTTGAGCAAACAAAACAGTGTTACCTAACTGAAGTTATGCCATTTTTTAAACTTCTAAAAGAACATTTTGAGGGACTTAAAAACACCATTAATGATGATGTGACTCAAATGAAAAAGGTTTTTGATGAAGTGGAAAGTGAGGGTAACCAACTTGCTATTGATCTCAAACACAATGAAATTGACAGGAAAAACATTCTCATCATGAATGAAAATTTGATTGCTAACTGCATTGCTAAAGATGTGTTTTATACTGTTACCGACTCTGCTCTATCTGCTCGTCAATTTCATGAAATGTCGGTTACTTTGAATGTCTTCCAAAATTGTGTGATTGAGCTTGAGGGGGAGAATTACAAACTTACTAAAAAAATTCAAAACGATGATCATGATAACATGGTCAGGAATTTCTCAAAACTAGAAGTTGATAATCTGAACCTACAATTAAAATATCAACATCTAGAAGAAAGTATAAAAATATCAAATGCCAAGATATCTTCGGATGCTCCTGAATTTGATACATGTTTTGAATTAGCCAAAAAGGTTGAAGTAATTCAAGCTCACTCAAACACGATTCGGAAATTGAAGGTCCAAATTGCACAATTAAAATCGAACAGAAGCGATGTGACCAATACCAATTACCAGAAGTCTATGGATTCTCAAAATTTTCAAAAATAGGGCGTTATCAATGAGTTACAACGTGAAAACGAGTGGCTTCATGCTGAAATGTCTAACGCTAAACAACGTTATAAAGAATTGTTTGATTCTATCAAAACAACACGTGACCAAAACAATGAGAAAGTCACTTCTTTGTTAAATGAAATTGAGAATCTAAAGACCATGGTGAAGGGTAAAATGCCCGTTGTTTCATGTGATCATGCAATTTCCAATGTACATGCTTGTAATAAATATGCGTGCGATGCTGTGAATGTTTCTCTTCCCCTTAGGAACAATAAGTTAGTTCATAACAACTATCTTAGAAATCTTAAGGATTGTCTGGCCATACTTAGAGAAACCATTGAAGATGAGAGGACATCTAAACCACTTGATGATGTTATTATGGGTGCGTGCTTCCTCACTAATAGGGCCCAGGAATTATTAGAATATGCCATAGGATCATGCCCCAAGAATGATACCAAGTTGGATAGGACAACTGCATTGCACCATCTCAGTGGCAACAAGCATGTCACAGTTGACTTTCCCCAAACCATGTCACAATCCTCCATCTTGATCACTAGTAAACAAGTAGCAACTAATCAGACTAATGTTCCCGTCATTGCTTCTACAGGAGTAAAAGGTGTATCTAAAGCTAGCAAGTCACAGCCTAAGTGCAATACAAAGAATGATAGGACTTTGCCGGCTAAGAGCTCACTTATGAAGGAAGTAGAAGAATCATCTAGGAACAATAAAGTGTTGCTTAGTGAAAGGAATCGAGTTGATTCAAACATTTGTGTGAACAATGATGTAATTAATTCGAATTCTGATGCTATTTGTAAGAAGTGTAACAAATGCTTATTTTATGGTAATCATGATGCATGTGTTGTGCCCTTTCTTAAATCCACTATGCAAACACCAGTTATGAATGCTTCTAGTGTTAAACGGGCAAAACAAGTATGGAATAAAACAGGAAAAGTCTTCACTAATGTTGGCTATCAATGGAGACCTACTGGAAGGAAATTCACTCTGAGGGAAAAGTGCCCAGTAACTAGGATTACTAACTCTAGAGTTGTGCCTATTAGGAAGTGGAGACCTACCGGTAGACTATTTCCAATAGAAGCAATAAATACCACTTCTAGTTCTAGTGCATCTAAATGTGAATACTCCAGTGAGATATCTGTTACTTATGATAATCCAATATTTGTGTGTTCTAACCAAACGGACCCCAATTGTGTGTGGGGCTCCAGCTTTTTCAGTTATCCATGATTGTCTGGTTTCAAATGCAGGTCGTACAAATCGTCTTTTGGTATTTGGACTCAGGCTGCTCAAAACATATGACTGGTGATCACTCAAGGCTCAAGAATTTCGTGGAAAAGTTTATTGGTACGGTTAGATTTGGGAATGACCATTTTGGTTCTATAATGGGATATGGTGATTACGTATTTGGAGACAGTGTTATATCCAGAGTTTACTACGTGGAAGGACTTGGGCACAATCTATTTTCTGTTGGTCAATTCTGTGACTCAGATCTCGAAGTCGCCTTCAGAAAGCACACCTGTTTTGTTAGAGAATTAGATGGTGTTGATCTTCTCAAGGGGAGTCGGGGCACTAATCTTTACACCATCTCCATCGAAGATATGCTACGGTCCTCTCCAATTTGTCTGCTCTCTAAAGCATCCAAGAACAAGTCATGGTTGTGGCATCGACGTTTAAACCATTTGAACTTCGGTACCATCAATGAACTTACACGTAAGGGTCTTGTTCGAGGCTTGCCCAGACTTAAGTATGAAAAAGATCATCTGTGTTCCGCCTGTCAAATGGGCAAGAGCAAAAAGCATACCCATAAACCCAAAACTGTCAATTCAATCATGGAAGTTCTTCATACCCTTCATATGGATCTTTGTGGACCAATGAGGATTCAAAGTATCAATGGAAAGAAATATGTGCTGGTTATTGTTGATGATTACTCTCGATTCACATGGGTGAAATTTCTACGATCAAAAGATGAAACTCCTGAAACCATCATCAAACTCATCAAGATGTTGCAAGTCCGCCTTAACAAAACAGTTAGAGTCATTCGTACTGATAATGGAACAGAATTTGTGAACAGACAACTTACTCTGTTTTATGAAGGTGTCGGAATTAGTCATCAAAAGAGCGTTCCACGAACTCCTCAACAAAATGGAGTTGTAGAAAGACGCAATCGCACCTTAGTTGAAGCTGCAAGGACTATGCTCATCTTTTCCAAAGCTCCTTTATTTCTTTGGCCTGAAGCAATTGCCACCGCATGTTACACTCAGAACCGATCCTTGATACATCCTCTCCACTGCAAGACTCCCTATGAACTGGTTCATGGCAGAAAACCCGATCTTTCTTTCTTTCGAGTTTTTGGTGCACTTTGCTATCCAACTAATGACAGTGAAGACCTTTGGAAACTCAAGGCCAAGGCTGACATTGGTTTCTTCGTTGGCTATGCTCCAGATCGTAAGGGGTACCGAATCTACAACAAACGTACCAGAGACATAATGGAAACAATCCACGTTACATTCGATGAGCTGACTGAGCAACCGGTTCCTGGACCCGTACCTAATTTTTTGTATCCTGGACCAATTAGCTCCAGGCTTGTACAGAATCCCATACCTGCTGCTCCTTTTGTACCTCCTACAAGTGAATATTGGAAGAAACTGTTTGATCCAATGTTCGATGAATACTTTGAACCTCAACAGATGAATGCTCCTGAAGCTACAATAGTTCAACCACCAGATGGGGTGGTGAATGATCAAAATGACAATAACGGTCTATCCACTTCATTGTCATGGGATTCTGAAGCTCCCGCCATCAGTCAATCGGTTAGCACGTCAAATGTCCAACCTTCACCTGTACAGCGAGCGGCAAATGTAGATAATACATCTGAAGTCAATCCTTTTGCTCCACCTGATAATGAGCCGTTTGTTAACATCTTTGCTCCTGAATCATCAAATGATGTAACATCCTCTGACGAATCTTACACGGCAACCTCAGTTCCTCATTCTCAACCCCATGAATACCTTCGAAAATGGACCAATGATCATCCTATTGACAACATTATTGGAAACCCTTCACGTCCAGTGTCAACCCGCAAGCAACTTGCAACCGACGCATTGTGGTGTTTCTTCAATTCAGTCCTTTCTAAAGTTGAACCAAAAAGCGTCAAGGATGCAATGTCCAAACACTCATGGTTCACTGCAATGGTGGACGAAATTCATGAATTTGACCGACTGGATGTCTGGGAACTAGTACCACCTCCCGAGTGTGCTATGATCGTTGCTCTCAAATGGATATTCAAGGTTAAACTTGATGAGCATGGAGATGTCTTGAAAAACAAAGCTAGGCTTGTGGCAAAAGGATATCGACAAGAAGAAGGTATTGACTTTGAAGAATCCTTCGCCCCAGTCGCTAGAATCGAAGCCATAAGGATCTTTCTCGCAAATGCTTCAAGTCAAAATATGGTGGTTTATCAGATGGATGTCAAGACCGCATTCTTAAATGGGGATCTGAAAGAGGTGGTGTACGTATCTCAACCCGAAGGTTTTGTGGATCCAGAACGCCCTAATCACGTGTATCGATTAAAGAAGGCTCTATATGGGCTTAAACAAGCACCCAGGGCGTGGTACGACACCTTGTCTAAATTTCTTCTGGCCAACAAATTCTCCAAAGGCGTTGTTGATCCTACACTCTTTACCAGAAAAAGGGCAAAAACCTCCTACATGTACAAATCTATGTCGATGACATCATTTTTGCCTCATCTGATCCCACAGAATGTGATCGTTTCTCCCAAGAGATTAGCTCCGAGTTCCAAATGTCTATGATGGGTCAAATGTCATTCTTTCTAGGACTGCAAATTTCTCAAAACCTCAATGGCATATTCATCAATCAATCCAAATACGCCAATGAAATTTTGAAGAAATTTCGTTTCGACTCCAGTGATTCAGTTGATACTCCTATGATTGAACGATCAAAACTTGACGAAGATGATGAGGGAATTCCGGTCGACCAAACCATGTATCGAAGCATGATTGGCTCCTTAATGTACCTTACTGCAAGCAGACCCGACCTTCTATTTGCAGTTTGCATTTGTGCCCGGTATCAATCCAAACCCACCAAGAAACATTTGGAAGCTGTCAAGAGAGTCTTTCGATACCTCAAAGGAACAATCCACATGGGCCTTTGGTACCCTAAAGAAACTTCTATGGCTCTCACAGCATATTCGGATGCTGATCATGCTGGATGTCAAGACACTCGTCGCAGTACATCTGGGGGTGCACAGTTTTTAGGAAATAAGCTTGTCAGTTGGTCTTCAAAGAAACAAATGAGTACATCTATCTCCTCCACTGAAGCTGAATACATTGCTATGTCATCATGCTGTGCTCAGATCCTCTGGATGCGATCTCAACTTTCTGACTATGGCTTCATGTGCAATAAGATTCCTATGTACTGTGACAACAAAAGTGCAATTACACTCTGCTGCAACAATGTCCAGCATTCAAGAACTAAACACATTGACATTCGTCATCACTTCATCAGGGAGCAAGTTGAGAAAGGAATTGTGGAACTTTACTTTGTGAGGACTGAGTTCCAACTAGCCGATATCTTCACCAAAGCACTTTCTAGGGAACGGTTTCACTTCATCCTCCCACGCCTTGGTTTGAAGAGTCTCACACCTGAGGATCTCAGTTGTCTTCAGGAAGATCAAGAGGAGTAAAGGGGTTGCTTCACATATCCTTGTATAGTATTAAAAAAAAAAAAAAAAAAAAAAAAAAAAAAAAAAAAAAAAACCATAAAAATCTGAAAAATCACAAAAACTCAAAAAATATTCTTCTCACGACATGTCTCTTGCGTAATCAATATTATGTACGTTTCTAGAAATGTCATTCAATAATGACACGGAATCATACATATGCTTGAGCAAGAGTTTTTCGGTTTCAAATAATGTTTTTCAAAAACATGTCGTATCTCAAAATATTCTTAATAAATGGCTTGTAGTCATTTCAGGCTACAACCCGATCTTAAAATATGGCTTGTAGTCATTTCAGGCTACAACCCGAACTTAAAATATTGGCTTGTAGTCATTTCAGACTACAACCCGGACTTCAAAAATATGGCTTGCTATTACTTCAGATAGCAACCCAGTTTTCAAATTAAGGAAAACACGTCGCCAAAGAGACGGTTGTTCGTATCAAAGGGTGCCGTTCATCCAAGCGTGAATTACTTTATATTCATGCACCCTCGATCTAATGTACGCTTCAGTGCATTATTTCTTGATAAAGAAGAGAAATCTTCTTTTTATCGCCAAATACTTTCCCTTCTATGATTTTTCCGGAAAGTGTTTGTGCAAAACTTGGTGGTACCATTAAATTTTGAATGAAAATCAAATTGAACTCAAAAGTTTGATAAAATTTTCACTCAATCAATGACGTTAATAGTTTATGAAAATATTTATGCTTTAACATCCGTCATTGATTGAGGGGGAGAGTGATTTCTCAAAATTGTATGTATCATCAAAACTCCCCACACTTTGTACATAAAACCTTGCAACAATAAGACTTGTGATGGTTATGTGTCAGAATGAGTAAACTTTCAAAGAGTTTTCGTTAAAACTTTTCGTTAAAACTTCGAATATTTTGATAACTTTTCAAATCTGACACATAACAACCTCCCTCACAGTTTAAGGGGGATCTAGAAAAAGTTCCTTTTATCAGAAAAATATTAAAATTGACCGCATTTCTCTCCCTAAAACGTTTTCTAACTTATTTAAATCAATTGAGATAAAAAATCTCGAAAGATTTGAAATTTTTGATCGGGGGAGAGAATGTGATTTAAATATGAAATCTGATAATCAAAAGTGATCTTTTGTACTCAATAATAGGCTCCCGCATATGTGCTAAACACTTTCGAATATCGATGCACATATTGAGGGGGAGCAAAAGGCGTTTGTGGAAGCAATACCTAAGACCGACCATTTATCTTTATGCATGGAGTTATAAGGACGGTTAAGGTTAGGTATAAGTTCCTATGATCCACCAGAACCGGAAGGATCTTCCCAGGGACAATCCATAGATAGATTAGAAGTCCTTAGGAATGATTGGAAAAAGGAGAAAAGTGAGAAAGGGAAGAGTGCGGACTGAGATAGAGCTAGGACTGGAACAAACCCAACAAGGTTCTAGTGATGAAGTCTCGGTAAGCACTGAAGGGGTTGAAGAATGAAAAAGAAATGAAATGAGAAAGGGTGAAAAGAAATAGCCCTCCATATATTCAACCTTAGGGCAGAAACCGGGTTCAATTCATAATCTACTGGCGGTTACTAAGGTAACACCGGTATTGAAGACAAGACGTCATGGACCCAGTGACGCACTGCACTAAAACTTCCCAACCACTCAAGTTCTCTTAAAAGAGCTTGTTTCAATCTCACGGGGAACCCTGTGCAATGTATCGACCGCTCATTGCGAGCTATGTTGATACCTAAAACAGGAGACGCCTCCCCAGTCTCCAGGAGCGGATCAAAACGCACTATTGAGTCTAGAGCCATGAGATCATCCATAAATCTCGATAGGACACATTCCAAATATGCTTATTGTTTCACATAATGTGGAAAATAAGGTAAAATATTTAGAGTCCTACGCATTATCCTTGTGGTATTGCCAGAACATCCGAGTGATATGAAAATATTCACAATGAAGATGGAAATCCTTCTAGAGCGAACATCACTCAAGCTCTTGGTAGGTGACATGTGAGATCCATTTTGGATCAATGATCAAGTGACAACTGGAAAGCAACAATGGTGCGATTCAACATTGAATCAAACTTGTTCCAGGATATGGATTGACGGATACTTTTGCTAAAACCTCTCAATGTGCTCACCAACTAATCTTTCGAGCACATTGATTGTGTACAATATCTTTCAAACAAAAGTATTTTTGATGGAAATGTGATTCAAAGTACAAAACTCTCGTCGTGTCTCAAAAATGTTTATCATAGGACACGCGAGTGATTTCTATAAATCTATTTCTCATCAATCCGTGAATATTCATTCACCGATTCACTCTATCGTGCTGTCTGCTTTGAGACGTTCCGATATGAGAACATGCTAAGTATGAAGATTCCAAAGTGGACTCTTTGGAAAATTCATTACTACAAGCTGGAAATTCCTGTCAAGGAGAGTCTTCTTTAAAAGAGACTCTACCTGATCACAGGTCGGTTGTCACAAAACCGGAGGGTAGTCTGTCCTCGCAGAATGAATGACAAAGCCATGTTCGTTCTCTATCTTTATTGCTAACTGTTTTATTTCAGGGACACATATAAAGATGGCGTTGATGGCTCCAGTTTCCAGCTGAATCGGGTCAATCCATACCTCATGCTCACACATCCTCCACACTATCAATGAAGATGTGAGGCTTGCTACAGCAAATGTTGAGAGACTACCAACAACGTTTCCGCAACTCTGATGAGAAAAGTCTCCTGATTCACAACTCTAATGCAACGTCTCCAGATACAGAAGGGTGTGAGCATGATGGTCCTTAGTCACTACATCACATGAAGGCAATACAACTATGGATGAGCTTGGAGATTTACTTTGGCTGATGATCTCAAATAAGCTCAAAGATCACACATCACAAAGGAACTCTAATCACAAGTTCGCTTGCTCGAAGTACGAAGTGTGGTAAAAAGTGAAGAATCAGATCCTACGAGCTACAAAAACTAAAGAATGCTTAAAGACCAAAGAGCTTAATTTCAAAGGTGACCTCGCTTAGGGGGAGATTGTTAGGAATACAAATATTCCTGTAAAAGTCTCGGTCACCTGATTATTGTAATAACATTAAGATAGCTCGTAGTTTGTTTATTAGTTAGTTTGATATTAGGTTAGTTTAAGTAACACCGTGGAAGAAGGACGGGTCTTCACCCACTGTATGCCTGATCCACAGCCCGGGAGTGGGCGTAATATTGTAACTATAAATACCCCTCTCCACATGTGGAGAGGGTTGGACCTTCATTCACTTTAATCTAATATTTCTCTTTTTCTTTCAAGGTTCCTCTCCTTCTCTCTTTTCTTTCTTCCTCCTCAATTCTACGCCCCTCACATCACCTCTTGAACATGTTTCCTACATAGTTAGTATTCTACAATATATATATATATATATATATATATATATATATATATATATATATATATATATATATATATATATATATATATATATACACTAGATTTCGAAGCCCGCCCGATGGGCGGGCATGACTTATAATTATAATTTTTATGATGTCAGTTAATGGAAAATTATTTTTAAAGACGTCGATTTTATTTAATTTGGTGGGCATGACTTATAATTATTATTTGGATAGTAGAAGTTAACTTTACTTTTAATTATTCTTTGGATAGTACACAAAAGCTCATGACTGTTATTTGATAGGCCTTCGCCTTTATTGGTTTAAGGTTACAATGGAAAATTAGTACATACAATTTATTGTTATAAGAAAATGCTACTGTTAACAACAATCACAATAATCTCATAATGAGTTATTATATTCATTATATAGTCTTGTGCATACAAAGTGTCCCCTGTAGATTATGAACACTTTTTAAAAGCACAAAATAGGAGTCAATGTCTGTTACATCCTAAAAATCAACACTATTAAAGAAAAACACACACCTTAGAGTTTTATCCCAGCTTTCTGAGACCAACATATTCATCTCTTGATCCAAGAAACCTGGTATTCCTTCATACGATGCATTACAACAGTTTGTGGTTGACCACCACCTAACGTGCATATGTTCACCTCCATATCACAACCGCCACTCTCATACAAAACTTTACAAAAAAGACACAAAATACGCAAATGCCACGCTGCATAGGAAGCCTCTCGTTCATTCGTAAACAACTAAACATCTGTTTTTATTGCTACTTGAAGTTGCAATATTCAAACAGTATCCTCAAGAGTTTTACTAAAATTTTGAAACTTGGAGCACATCCAAACAGTATCCTCAAGAGTTTTATGACACTTGATTTTCTAATTTTTGTTATAAGCACATTCAAGATGCTCATCCAAACACTTCTCGTAAAATGTATGATCAATAAAATACAGTAGGTAATTGCTAAAATGGGAATCGTAATGAAGCCCTTTATTAAAGAAAAAAAGTTTCATACAATAAAATTTCCAGGAAAGGTAAAGCATTTTTGCCTAAACCGACCCGTATGTTTGACCTATTTTAAAAACTACCCATTTTTATCCATTACCAATCCAATGTTTCAATACTTTTTCTCCCTTGACCTCCTCGGGTTTCAGTTTTGACCATTGCTTTATTCATTCAGATTTCTAGAAAATCTAAAGTGTTATAACTTCGTGCGTAACCAAAACTCATAAAGGATAGAATATCGATTGGACCTTTTCGTTAGTAGAGAATTGGGAAAATAAGGCCTGTTGAGATATCATAATTCCAGTCTCAAGTTTTTTACTCAGAACTATTTCCTTTCGAATTTGTTCCTCAAATCTTGCCACCTACACATACACCTTAAAATGCTGAAATTTGAAGATAAACAAAGAAATAACATATACAATTATACAATTAGAAGCATAGGTGCAGAAGAGTTAAAAGACCAGACACATGGACTTTTTATAAGAAAATGTTTAAAAATTTTGATATTGTTTCGTGTAGAAATAAGACTGAAAAATGAGTAGAGGATATAAAGGATGCAACCCATATTATATACATACATCTTGGTCAAGCTGATGACGGCGCGTCTCTAAAGCTTTCTTCTTGTTCAATAACTCCTCTTCTTCAGCTTTAGTTTTTAGTTCATCTTTGGTAGGCTCAAGCCTTTTGACTTCACCCACAGTTTTTGCGGTGCACACAGTAAGTATGCAATTATAAGCTATGTAATGTAACTAACATAATACAGAGCATATTTACATGTTTGATTCAATCGAGCACATCATCAATAAAACTTTTTAGTTTGATGTAGAATAGAGTTGACAAACTTTTTAGTTTGATGTAGAATAAAGCTTTTAAAACGTACAAGTCTAAAAAATTATTAATTTATTGATATATACTATTCATATAAATGAGAATTAGATGCTTAAAAAATGAGTTCGTATACAATAAATTGTAAATATACAACTAAGAATTATGGTTGGAACAACATTACATTTAAAAATTCTTGACGTTATATTTATTTTAAACACCTTATTTGCATGTTTATTAACTAAACAATATTTAAAGTAACTGTATGTATGGGTACACAAGCATAGGATAAATATGCTAACTCTGCATCATTTACCTCAAAACGTTATGTCTCCAGACATTATATAGATCAAGAAATAATCGTTGACATAAAATCATTCATTGGTTTATAGGATGAACCCTTGTTCATCTCAACACTCGTTCTTATCATGTCACCTAATTCGCTTGCCTTTCTCATCATACTTTCACCTTTTCCATCTTCACTTTTATCCATAACCTCCTTGATCACACTCCTCGCCTCCTCCTTCTCGAGCCTACTACGCACCCCTCTCGTTAATATAACACAAACACCCATCTCCTCCACCAACATCTTTGTGTTATACCCTTGTTCTGCCGCCAAAGGCCATCCTATCAACGGTATCCCTTGGCTCAAACTCTCCATCACTGAATTCCACCCACAATGGGTAAAAAACGCACCCGTTGACCTATGACATAGTATCTCCAATTGAGGAGCCCAATTATGCACCATCAATCCTTGTTTCTCAATCCTATCCTCGAACCCCAAAGGCAACCATTCAAGTCTAAAGTCGCCTTTCAAGTCAAACCCAATTGGTGGCCTAATTACCCAAATAAACGGCTTCTTACTCTCTTCCAAACCTTTCACCAGTTCCATCATTTGGGTCTCACTTATGTTATTCTGAGACCCAAATGAGATGTAAAGCACCGACCGTTCAGGATGCCCATCCAACCACTCAATGCAATTTTCAGGTCGGATACTGGGTTCCTTACTAGATCTTTGACCAATAAAACCAGAACCCGTGTCCGACCCCACATTCTTTTTCAGCATTTTTATTGGGAGAAGTGGGCCCACACACCAAACAGGGACTTATATGAAATTTCTCAACACTTCAAATTCTAATGTTTCAATCTTCTCAACTGTATTGCACAACCAACCATTATATTTCAATGACAAAGATAACTGTGATTGGAAAAATCTTAACCATTCATCTTTGTCATCAGCCGCTTGGAGAAACTGATGAAGCTGACTAATCTCGAACCTACACGTATCAGGAAACCCCGGCACATGAAACTGGTCATAGGTCTAACCCGTGACTAGATTCTTGTGCGGGAGATTTAACCAAATAGAACCATACGCGGCGGTGCCGTATGCACAGCTAGTAGTAATAGAATAATTCCTAATTCGCATATCCTTTGCCACCACATTCGCCCAACCCATAAACACATCTGATATGATTACTGGCGGGCTTCCCCCACCTGCAATGATATCAGATAAGAACCCATGAAAAGCGGGTTCAAGGGCGAATGAGGCAGTGAAGAGTTTGATAATTTGGGTGAGAGCTAAACCATCCGTTTTTTCAGAATTTGGTGGAGGGCCATGGTCAGAGCTGTTAAAAGGAAGGGACTTAAGGTGGAGTTGTGACGTTGGAAATGCGTGCTTAGCGACCGTGGAACGTAGATAGTTGATGTTAATTGGGCTGTTAACAATGGTAACGATGATATTTTGGTTGTGGTTGAGCATGTTGTAGGCTAGATATTTACATAGTTCTACCGTATAAACACATGTTAACCTTATATAGTATTATAATCTACATTCAAGCCATATGATAATGTATGTAAATCAAATTAAAAAGTTTGAGAATACGTGAGTATACAATGACTTGCTATCTAAAATACTTCAATTAACAATTTAATTAAATGTTAGAGTTATATATTAATCCCTTTAGGATAACTATATATAGCATAGTCTAACATTGTATCATTAATTTATGTTTAGCAATAACATGTGAGTTGAAGAACTGTGGACATAAAATCACCATTACGTGTGTCACCGATTCAATTTTTCATATGCTATACTTTAGATCTAGTAAGATCTGGCACATAAATGTTATTCACGTAGAGAGATTTCAAGGCTAATAAGTAATGTTTTCCTTAAAATATATATATACCAACATGTAAGGAGTAATAATTAATGGATCCATTTATAAAACCATTAACATGGATCATGAATCCTAAGTCATAAATCAATCACGTACACATAAAAAAAAATACAATTAATGACATTATAACATTACGATTTAAACGTGGCAAACTTTAGATGATATTACCTATATTCGTAGTAAACAATTCAATGATTAGGAGAGTTCAAGACGTACCATACTGATTTAGGATATTACCGGAAAAAATTTTGAAATCATCTTCAATTGAACGGGTTAATTATATTTTAATAAAAGTTGTAACAAATATTAATTCAGTTTTTTCTATCTTAGACGTAGTCTATCTTCGCAAAATATCAACAAAGAATTTATCACATGGAAGACCCAGGAAGATCAAAAGAAGGTCAAGCAGAACCCGTAAAATAAAATGTGTGAAGTTAGAAAGTGATTGTAGATTCCAGGCAATGAACGCACCCCTTGAAACCACCCACTGAACACACCAACTAAACTAACTTAACTGGGAGTGTTTGAATTACAGAGCCTATTACTTCTTTTAGAACATTACGATTTGTATTTTAACTATTGATACTAACAAAACAAATTAGTAACTGACACTCTATAATAACCCGAAAATAGGTAAAGCTAATTATTTAACTACAATAGCACAACAAAAGTACCAATGCTTAAAGTAGAGGTTGCTGATATTAACCCAACGTACATTGGACCGTAATAAAAATTACTTGTAACCCGTTAACAACTTGCCTAATTTGCTACCGCTATTTGAAGTAAGTTACAATATAAAGTCTGCACAATTCATTGTACACTTACCATGACTTCCCTTCACCATGCAAAGCAGAATCTAAAATTAGATTTACTGTGCAAAAACAATCCTTTACTGCATATTTCATGTAGACGTATCTTGAAATCCTATTCCACAACTCTTCCTGTGAGTCACTCTCTTGAAAGATCTGTTGCTTCTACATTTTCTTCCATCACACTTGATCATATGAATTTTACAAACAATTCAGCCTAAGCATCAGTATCAACACTGATCAAGATTACCCAAAATTAGAAGGAAAAAAAACAGAACTTTCTCTATTCCGTCACATGTTCCCTGAAAAAGAGTTGTTATGGTAGTTCATACCCTAGTCAAAAATACTATTTTAACTAATATAGTTATAAATAATTGAAAGCAAATAATTTACCAGCGGTCACGGAGGTCTATCTCTTTGAACCATTTGGTCTGATTGGTAATATACACAACAATAGTCTTTAACCCAAAGATGGATTGCTGACCAAATTTCAAGTCCGTCAACTGCGAATGGATAATCTTCTATGAGCAATTTTAACCTGTGGGGTTGGCTTGGATCCTTGACCGCTACACCTCTATAAAAGTATACCAAAATAATGGAATTCAGATCTTACGCATATAGCATCTTGGGCTTTGGAATGTAATGATGAGTTGATCTTAGAAGGTAGCGTTCCAGAATGTGCAAGTATATCGGCAACCGATGATGTACTTTCTTCTAATCGATAATTATAGCTTCTATTTTTGATGGGATAAAAAAGATCTTGCAACATGCAAAATTGTTTTACAGATATTAGCAAACACTCTTTTAATACAGCAAGCTACACTAAATAATTAGTTCAAACATAGAAACTCATGCTAGTGAATATAAAATAAAATACAGATTCACACATTTACATGGAAGTTTATAATAACTTTAATTATGTGATCAGTATTACTTACAGTCAATCATGGTTAGAACCATGGTGTAATCCTCCCAAATCAAATACAGTTTCATTGGTTCATAATACGCGCTTTTTCCTGTTAAAAGATGAATAATTTGAGTTGCAGATTGGAAAAAATGGAACTTATAGTCAATCATGGTTAGAACCGTGTAATCCATCACAGTTGGTTGCGGTGAGCCACTGTGATGATAATGAAATCAGCAAACTCTAATATAATGGTTTCTTGTAACATTGGTGTAAACCATGGAATGAATATTAGCCACAAATGTTATTGAAAAAATTATTTACAATTATACATGAAGTCATTGAAAATCCAGATAGTATGATACCTACTGAATGTACTTACTTTGGGGATGAAGAAATATAGTAGTATGTGGGCTGCAAACGTGGGGTGGCAGATCCAAAGAAAACACCACGGGGGTTAAGCTGATGGTAAGGCCTTCATGAGACCATGACCCCAAGAAGGTTTCTCTGGCTTGCAACTATCCATCGAGCATAGATAATCTTGAAAGAGAGTAATGCATGAAACGTATAATATCACTTATTCACTTTCATGATAATCAGATATACACTGATCAAATGCAAGGTATAAGTGCTTCACTTGGATCATTATCATGAGCAACTAAAGCAAGTAGCGTTGACTGTAAAGCATAAACATTGAAGTATAAGTCAGATTCATATTCAAATGAGCATACTTAAACTACCAACATTAGCATGCCAGTTCTCATAATATATGGCATCATGATACCTTTTTGGGAGAGCTCAAAATATCCACATTGGAAGCCAATGCTTTTCTTAAAGTGCATGGGGGAAAGGAGGTGGCGAGGAGGCTACACCATAATACAGTCACGAGTAAAAAACACATTAGAGAAAAAGTGTTCCACTGCGACAGATTGAACTAACCTCAGAATGTCTACATCCCCAACAGAAACAGTGGTGCTTCGGATTTGCTGACTTTCCACCCCATCCTTCATTAAATTTTATATTTCTCTTGCATGATTTCTTAGTTTGTTCACATGTGGTCAGATCAATTGCAACTCTCATTGTCCTTTCTCATTCTCTTTGGCCTATAATCTTCTACGACCACATCAAAACCAAAAAATATAAACTATCACCGTCCCATTACATCATCTAAACTAATCGTATTCAGATAAACAAATAGCTAAACAATCATATTACCTATGCATAAATGTAACAGTAATTATTCCTGACCCTATCTTTGGAGAATTGAACCTGTTAACAAATTGAAGAAGAACGGTGTAAGTAGTTTTTTTTATCTTCCATCATAACTAATTACTTGGCTTACAGAATATTCATAACTAATTAATCTTCTAGATAAATCTTTCAATAACCCTAATACATGAACAAAAAAAAGTCGAAGAGAATTAGATGATTAATAGAAAGGAAAAAAAGTCATCTCGTTAAAAAAAGAACAGAAAATAAATTAAATAATGTTCCACTACAAAAATCACTAAGGAACTAACCTGGATTCTGCATATATAGAAGATTGAGCAAAAAATTTTACCATTGATAAAATTGGTTATAAAGCTAATTAAATACATGCATATTAAGTAAATTAAATCATTAAAGCATACAAACCTGACACAAATGATTATCAAAATTCACTAAACTACAACTATATTAGATGAAAACAGGTTATGTTAGATGTGACAGTACTGAAAAACACATGTGGGCGTAGATACGAGGTTATATTAGCAGTCAAATATCCTTCATTCATTTTTGCAGCTATATAATTTGTGTATTGGGTGGGGGCACACATGAGGTAACTTACAGATGTTCCATTTCAGCCTCCTGAAATGTGTTCAAACTGAAAAAGACAAATTATAAAAAACGGAATCAAAGTTAGGTCAAAAATCACTTTCCACTCGCACTCGGCTGCCCTTATTAACACCACTAAGAATGCGACTTTATAAACTTCAAATAAATACACAAAATCAGTGAAGGATGGATTTGAGGAACCTCATAACTCAGTGACTTTGTTCACTTCAGCATCAATGACTTTGTGTATTTATTTGAAGTGGTGTTAATACAAAAATACAACCACTAAACAATCTACAGTAAACTTCAGCATCAGTAAACTTCAATCTAAAACATGACCACCAAACAATCTACAGTTAGTTGTTTGTATTTTTGAGGATGGAAAAAGTATTTACAACCACAATAAACAAATCAAACAACATAGAACCGACCCTTGGTGGACACACCATCTCCATTTTTGCTACCAACTTGATCTTCTTGCTCTTCTAATTAAAAGAAGCATCAGCAACACTTGGCTCAGAACTGACCCAAAACAACACCAGCCCAAGAGGTGGATACATTCATGAAGCCTATAGATGTTCAAATATCAGCAACGGTCATCACCACTTGCAATTGCGCCTGTGTTTGTTCTCTCCACTGCTCTTCCTCTTGAATTTCTATGATTGACTTTGGCTTGAAGCCAGTTTGTTTGTGGGATGGGTTGCCGACATTTGAATGGTAGACTTGGATGACGTCATTAGACACGCTATAAGGATCTTCCGCAATGTATCTTATTGAACCCTCAGAACACATAATTCAGCATCAGTGACTTTGTTCACCTCAGATTCAGATTGTTTGGTGGTCGTGTTTTAGATGCATCCTTCAATAACTTCTATTTCATTGACTTCTTTCCAGAAGATCTGAATTAAAAAAGCGACGATATTATAGTGAAAGCAAACATAAACCTGCCCTTTCTGAACTAAAAGTAACTTACAATATCAGGATCTTTAGGCCAGCCAATCTTTGGAAATATTCCAAATGAATTTGTTCCTACAATACGCTATCAATATCAAGTAATCTCAGTTAAAACCAACCCTGAAGTACCAACAAATATTCAATTTCCCATCTATGAGCACAACATCTGATGAAAATAAGAACCATTACATACAAACATAATGCTCTCTCATATGTTTTATTAAGAGCCAATATTTTCTAGCAAGCCCAATGCTTTTCTGATGTTTGTAGCAGTCAAGTCACTGCCACCTCTGTCCAATGTTGTACCTCAACCATGAAGCATCTGGCCTACTTGTGAAGATATGTCACCATAAAAAAGGTACCTGTACATAACTGGTTATGACCTAGGATGGATATTAAAGCATCAAGAAGTAAAGAATGTTTAGTTTAAGAAGTTCTGCTATAAGTTATGAATCACCTCCTCCATTAGTCCGGTCAGTGACCAAGTTTAGTGACATCACATGATTCAGTTGCCACCAAATGCATCTGTCAGAAATTTGTATCATGCTTGAAAGCATAAATTTAAATAATTTCAATTTCTAATCTATAAACAAAATCATCAATTGCTAATAACGAAACATACCAAAGTTGTGAATTAAAGAAAAACATACGTTCGATCTTTGAATGAATGCACGCTGTTCCAAACAAAACGTTTAAGAACCTCCCAGATATTTGATATTTGTTTGCTATTTGGTATTAATGGTTTAGACAAAAACAATTATGTAGCAGTAAAGGCATCATATTTTACCCACTGACATTAATGGTATGTTTACCATGGTACTTCATATCAATACCCAATACCGTAAACCACTGGCGTTAAACATTTAATAAGTATACCATTAAAAGTGAGATACATACCTGTGCTAACGATGTGCAATTTTGCGTACCTTATACAAATACAAAAGATGAAATCTCAACACAATACATACATCTTTACTGTCATATTGAATGGCATAAAAGAGTAAGATCAATAATTGTTGATGAAGGTTAGTAGTGGATGCTAATAACAACGCCAAGATGAACATAAAAGCGAAAGCCTGATATTAAATATTTGTGTACCTGGATACAATATTACCAATCTGGATGGTGCTGTAAAATAAAAACACAACATGCAATTGAATTATAGTTAATGATCAAAACTTGAAACATACTTGTAAACATATAATAAAAGTATTATGACGATCAATATTGTTGGTTTCATAATGCAACTGAACTACTCATTGAAAGTTCTTAAGAGCAGTTTCATGGTCTTTTTGCATGCTATAACAATTTCCCATTGCACGCCTGCCACATTGTATAAGAAAATAGTGTGAAGCTGGTAAATACATGCATGGTGAGCATCCTTTTATTTAATTAACAATTACCAAATACTTAATGAAAGCCTTGGGTAAAAAGTCATAACTAAAGTACCACCAAAACACAATAGCTAACGCTTTTAAGAAAATAATAAAATGCTCACCTTCTTCCAAGTCTTATATATGTATCTCATGTTCATCTCACCTGCATTTATAATCCAAGAAGCTGTGAACAATGAAAGAGTAAAGATCGACATACTCTTCAAAGCAAGTAAATGCACCTTGAATCTCTGCAAGTTATTGAAACATTAAACTAAGAACATCGCCAAGCCAGTAGTAATAAGAATTCAAGATTAAATTATTGTTTACATGGTTGTGATATAAACAGAGGTTGTACCCGTTGATCGTTCAAATGCACAAAACACGCATACTAATCCATGGATAACAGGTCCTTGCACGGCCAAATATTTTTTCACATTGAAATTAGGGTTCTGAGTAAAAAAAGAAGACGACATAAAGAATTTCAATAATTAAAGGAATAGATAATGGATTTGTGCAATATAATTTTGGAGATAAATACATTCCTTTTCATACTAATCAAAAAATATAATAATTGGTTGAGTAGGTTTATAGAATTTGTTTTGCAAGACATAATCAAAAAAATGTATTGGTATAGTGGTAAGATGCATTATTACTTTAACAACATGTCAAGGTTCAAACCTTGATTGTTAAATTTTTATCAAAAAAACAAATTAAATTTGGGCTAAATATAAAAACGAATTTTAAAAAAATAAAAAATAAAATTTAAAAATGTTGCTTACATGGACACAATCTGATGACATGGCGATGACATGGCAGATAATGAATTACTGGGCATTGACTGGGCAATGAGGTGGCATTTTCTTCAAATGCCTCCTGTTATATATATATATATATATATATATATATATATATATATATATATATATATATATATATATATATATATATATATATATATATATATATACTAGCTTTCAAAGCCCGCCCGATGGGCGGGCATGACTTATAATTGTCGTTTTGAAAAAATAAGTTAACGAAAAATAAGATATAAACGTACATATTTCTAATTGAATGCATAAAAACGAAAAGAAATTAATGGTTAACGAATATAAGAGAAAAAAAAGTTTCAAAATGGTACGCATGAACAAAGTATCAAAGCCACGTAGTCAATTTCTTATCTATCAAAACATGTATAAGTTTACAAAACATTATTGATCTAGTGGATTTTAATGTAAGGCAAAACTGATTGTACATATGCTATAAGATCCTATACACAACATAACTTTAGATGGATGTTCAAAGAAAAGATAACTCATTTTTAGAACATCAGTTATAGTAAGTTTGGCAAATAAATACATAACTCACCCTCTTTGCAAGCTTTGTAGCCTTTCCTTCAAATGGCTTTTGTCTTCACATTACGGTGTTCGATTCTTAAATAAAAATCCCTAAAAACGTTACTGGAGACCGAGAGACCGCAACCATCTTTTGACCCAGAGGTTTAGCGCTTTAGGTTTTTACCTTGATTCACCTAAAAGCAAAAGAAGTTTGTAACTTGAGAAACTTGAAATCACACATAAAAGATTAGATAAACATAAAAAATACATATAGTTACGAAAATCTGGAATTTATGTGGCTAATGTGTCCAACAAATCAGTAATCAAAGAAGGTAGCGAGCATAACTTATTGAGCATAATCGGTCTCTAAAGGTAACAAATAGAGTAGTAAATTACCAGGTCGCTACACTGTTCATATTGTTTTCCTAAGTTTTCCAACAAATTCCCACGGTGCAAAATTCGAACATCGATAGATGTCTTCAGCTCATATAGCCTTCCAGATACCTGGAAAGTGTTAGTTTACATGATAAGTTTTCTTTATTTAGGGCTAACCATTAACACATATGTTCCGGGCCAAAGAGTTCTAGTTATTGAGAATATTATCGAGCCGCTTAGTGTCGAATGTCTGCACGTTTGGCTTCTCTACACCAACACATGTTTTTCATTTACGTTAGACATAACTTAATCCTAATATCTTTTTAGCCTGATAACAATATTAAAGGAGTGTTGACTAATCTTATCGAATTTTTGAAAGCTTATTTGATGAAACTAAACTATAGCATACCAAATCAGGATGAAACTAAACTGTAGCATACCTTTGATGTTTTTATCTTTAAATTGTTGCATTCAGGACATCACTGTCAATAAAAAAGAAACCAATTATCATGAACCTGCAATAATATAGAAAATGGCTAAGAATTGTCATGTGGCAAAATGTGTGAGTCATACGGGTTGGGTAACGGGTCAAAACAGGTGATTTTAATTTCGACTTCTCTCATTTTCATTTTAGCTAAAAAGCTTGTTGTTTGGTACGATGGTTGTACCCAACTAACCAGTTAGAGATAAAAATAACACAAATTGACACATTTATAAGGAATTGGGTCGACATTGCTACATCTGCTATGAGTACAATTAATAATTATAGTTAAAACTATATTTGTTTGGTTTAGTCCTCAATGGTTGTTGCTATCAGGTGCTGTTTGGATGCTATCAAGGTGTGTGGATGGCTATGAGGTGTTTGGGTGCTGCATTCAAGGGGTGTTTGCTGCTGATATCCGGGATGTTTGGTTGCTGTCAGAAGGGTGTTTGGTTGCTGCTGTCAGGGGGTGTTTGGTCGTTGTTAAAATGTTTAGATGGTTGCTGTGAGAGGGTGTTTGGATGCTATCATTAGGTGAAGACCTGCCCATCATCTATATCACAAACACATATGTGTTTAAACATTAATCTTTTATATATATATCATAGATATGAAAGATCAAAAATAGATTATTAATTGTTCGCCAAACGTCCTATTTTGCCACCTCTATATACGATAGTATGTTCTTTCTTATAAGTTGCATATCTAATGTGACAATCTACCTTCATTTTAACTGATATCTCTACATATCCAAAAGTAACTTGTGACTTTGATAAAATTTGTCATTTTACATAAAACAATTTTTTTGAAATATGACCAATCAAGTTGGATTGCGCTTTGAACAAAAATATATTAGTACTGTTTGAAAAAAAGGCCAAGCATGTTTGGGTTAGAATGTCGATACTTGATAAAGTTACTGTAACGTCATCATTGTGACCACGTACCTCGTCGGATTAGCTTAACTATAAACGTTAAAAGCCGCTTTCCTTACTTTTTAATCTTAAATGATTTTGGGTCTTAGAAAAATTGGTACTCAAAATAACGATTTCAGTAAGTAAAGATTGTGTCTGTAAACTACTGATCAAATAAATACCTCAAAATTTATGTAATGAATGAACAGTAATCATATAAAATGGAATAAAACTTAATAAATGATATGCCATTAAAAAAAATATTTGTAATATTTATATAAACGATGTAATTGTATAACTTTATTTCCATTTCATGTCCAATTGAAATAGTTAAATCATTTGTGCATGAGTCAACATGGTTGTTTATTTGTTAGATTAGTATGAACTTTATAAATAAAGTTTTGTGTGTACAAAATTTTATGTTTAAAAAATTGTTATAGCCAAAATATATAAATAACGGTTAGTTAACTATAATCAAGTGTATTTAGAATGAAAAGAAATGAATGTTCATCCGATAAGAGAAAATAAAAGTTAATAAATTATCCGATAAAAGAAAGTAGAAGTTAATAAATTAGCCGCAAGAACAAAGTATATGTTGTGAGTTCAAATGCGAAACAAATTATCCGATAAAAAAAATAAAAGTTAATAAACTGGAATGCTCACTTATAGAAAAACATTCCTATTTACAAAAAACCTCACTTATAGAAAAACATTCCTATTTACAGCATTGAACGTGATAATTTAATTGACAATTTATACAATAACCATCACTGTGTCTTTGACCCGTTGCCCAAACACCATTTATGCCACATCTAAAAATTAACTAAGACGGTCTATGAGTTAGGTCTCAATTTGAATATAATAACATAAGTACCTTCTTCAAACAGTCATGTAAAGGAGCAGCTTGCTTATCTACACCTATAACCAATACATAATAGAAAATCTTCAGTGATTTACCGTCCACTGTTTCTTCAACTTTGTCAATAGCATGAAGAGATGGATGGCTGTATAAAAAGAATTATTCAAAATTCAATCCTGTTACTTGTTATAAAATTATAGTGAAATTTGCATTCTTAATTAAATACGTACTTAACAGCCGGCAATAATTGTGTATACTTAAGAGAATACAAATACTTACTTAACAGAATGCTTCAATAATTGTGTATACTTAAGAAAACTTACAGCAAGTGATGCAAATGCCAATGGATGTGATGCAAATGAACAACCACCAATCAAACTGTTAATTTTGTGTATTTTCCATATTTACATATCAACTTTTGCTTGTAATATTGAATGCACTTGAAGAATGCCTAAAGAGTTTTGTCAACTCGGCCATGGAAGAATACTTCGAAAGAGTAACTTGGTTGTCACTGGACCATGAGAAGTTGATATGTTTTCGACCTCCAAAGCTGCCGAAGAATAACAACCAAACAACCAATCTGAAAAGACCAACCAAACAATAATAAGTACATACCCGAGGCCACTCATTACTTCCACTTTAAAGCTGAAAAATGAAAGACCAATTGGGAAATATACAACAGTACCGCGTGACACAGTAGAAGTCCCATTATAAATCTAGTATACTTAAAACAATACCGAATGGGCCACAGTAGAAGTTAAATTATAAACAAAAGATGTCTAATGGACCGAATATATAAAAGTTTAAGGCCGTTCTAAGTTTTTTTCAATGTATAAAACATTACAACCTCTTAAATCGCTTTATCGGTTTATAATTATTAGTGCAATGCTATTATGCCTTTAAGTATTTTTAATCATTCTCTGAGACAATTGAATAAAAAAGTGTTTCGTGTTTAACCAAGACCATAGTCACATTTTTTTACCCTTTTTAGAGTGAAATAGGTTTCATCACAACCAACTCTTCAACTAATTAGTAAAGATACAAACTACAACCACTATTTAAAACAGAAATAAGATGAACGCAGCATGTTTATAAGTCCGTCAAGACTGAGATGGAATGGTGACTTGCCTACCATTCCTTTTCAGCTTTGGGTATGTTCATAAGCCATTAAGAAATGTTCATATTTCACAAGAGCGTCTCAAAGAGGCATGGGAGGCTTCTCTACAATGTCAAGATTAGAACCGAAATCAACCATTAAGTTCTCTGTTTAATGTAAACATAACTAAATAGTAAATACATTAAATATGTCACCTGGAGGTAAAAATTTTGACCTATGGACTTATAAACCAATATATTTAGGTCGGGGTTCTATCTTGACGGGTTAGTTAGGGTCATGTTCAAAACAGATTATACAACTAAAGTGAACGGGTCAAATATGTCAATCAATTTTAACAACTTATCAGTCACCCAAGATATATATATATATATATATATATATATATATATATATATATATATATATATATATATATATATATATATATATATATATATATATATATATATATATATATATGTGGATTATCATCAACATAATAATATTATCATTGTAATATGATCGACCGATCGAAGTATTTATAATTATATTTAATATTGAACAAAAAGAGTGTAGGTTAACCCAACACAACATGTTATAACCCGTACTAAATAATGACCCATTTAACCACAAACCAATTTAACTGTTACCCAAGCCGCCCTCTGTCTATTTTACCGGGGGTAACCTTGTTACCAAAAAAAAGCCACCCTTTGTCCAAATTTGATGTTATCATGGTCCTCTTCTTCTTTCGAAGGCAACACATTCGCACCAGATTCTTCTAACGCTTGATGACAAAACCTACACAATCATTATTAAATTAAAAATCCCAAACACCCTCTTATCTATGATTAGGATACAACTTACACTATTACACATATTATCTGATTCTCCTTTTAAAAAAATTTATTTTCCAAATAAGCAATGCATCAGGCTTCCTTATATCTATCCCGTCTGATTCTTAATTTAATATTAGCACAGATGAAATGCGGATTCTACTGTAGTTTTTGAATCTTACAGCAGTGATGAAATTTTTTATTTGCATATCAGTAAATTAAGCTAGATGAATTGTTACCTACAACCGATATGATGTCCTAGCTAGTTAGCATTGTGTGTGGTAGAATAACACGAGCATATAAAAAACATGAGTAATATTAAATGTAACAGTTTGATCCATTCGTTGCAGTTAAAATGAGTAACGGGTCAAAATGAGTAGCGGGTCAAATTTAAGTTGATTGGCTTATGCATTTTTCAAAAAGGACCTTTGAAGAAGCATATGCGTAACAGACTTCCACCTTCAAAATATCAACTATATTCAAATAAGAATACGTAATTAAAAGAGCATAATAGCTTATTTTTGTTATTGAAAGCTAAATATGTTTTTGAAAACATACGAATACATGTCTATCCGGTGAACCTGTTATAAAATAAATATATCAAATTCCAAGTATGTATTAATGAGGAATACTCATTCACATCTTGTATTGTTACTATTGTAGCATTAAGTATGTCTCAATGAGGAGTAATTTGGGCTATTGTAACTATCTAATTCATGCTAACTATGTATGAGTGACAGAAAATATGCTCAAAGACATGCTACCTAAATTCCTTAAAAATTGTGAAAGTATAACAAATAACGACTATTGGTTTATAAATGGGTAAATGCATATAACTATATAAGTAGCAGAAGTAGATACAATTTATCATAGAGGAAGCAAAGGAAAGAAACGTTTGTTTATAAAAAAAAAAGGCAAAATGTTCGACCCAACTGATTTTAATACGTTAAAAATATTCGGCCCAACTCATTGTAGGTATCAACATATTTAAACATAATATGGTTACTTTAAAAAGATATATATCAAAATAAACATTTTTTTAGATAGTCGATATATTAAATGGTTCAGATGAAACCTCTTGAGCTGCAACAAAATGTTATATCACTCTTATTTTCATACTTGAAGAAACCACTACTGTACGACATACAATATAACATGAATCTCAATACAAAGTATTTTTGTATATGATCATGGGATGGTTAGTAAAATATACACCGGCAGAAGACGTGATATTTCGCCACGCCATTAAATATTCATCAAGAGCATGTACTATACTCTTGTAAGTCGGTCTAAATGTGACCATATAATTGATAAGAACAATAAGGGCAATATGGATTGCCTTGTGTAAGCAAACTTTAAACAAAAATCAATGTTATAAGTTACCTTGTTCCAATTGCACATTAGTTTCAGAGAGGAATTCTTGGAACCTCTTAAAGATATTCACTTTGAGATAAGAATGGGAGTAAACAATTGACCCACACGATACTTGCCTCGAAAGCCTACACAAAACCATGTACATTTAATTTAGGAGCAAAGTGAATCTCCTTTAAAGAAAAACTTTGTGGTTCATCTGGGCTTTCGGAAATCAAAGAAATAGCGAACGGCAAAAAGAGTAAAAAAAAAAGACCATATATGTGGTACTCATACCAAAAATTGACTTTTAAATGTACTTTATGACACTATAGACTTTCACTACAATACTCTCAAACTTGTACAAAGAAGATGAACACATAAACATCCTATAGAACTTAAAAAAATAAAGCCATGATCAAGAGCCACTTCAAACTTGCTTTTCACAGAGTGCTACAGTAATATCAAATACAAAGTATGTACCACTGGAATATGGTCATATGTCTATCTTTAAAGTTTCAAAAGTACTAAGATTAACTACATAATAGAATTTTTCTTTTTCACGTATGCATTTGATTGAAGTAGTTTAGGTGAATAATAAGTTATCATATATAGTTGTCCAATTGGCAACCACTAATTTCGAGCAATTACTTGTACAGTTGTATACTTAATTTTGTATCAAACTATTTATCAACTTTTAGTTAAACATGTATGCACATAAGACATAAACACATAAACCAAATTGTTACATACATATGAGAAAATATTTATATATCACTTACCAGCCACACTAAGTGGAGAACTGGAAACTCATGGTGTGGGCATGTGGGCTTCCTCCCGGTCTCTGAATAAATGTAATATGTTGATCATTAGCAGCATAATGCACTTTTACTCCCTTGTAAAACGACCACGCGGCTAGAATTTTTCTTCATATCAGTGCATGAACATGGCCTTCTCCAGAATGAAAAACCTATTCGGAGTCCAGAGCTCATTCACTATGTAACTACACAAAAACACGACATGAGATTCCTTCGAAAATCAAGCAAAAGAGCTTGCATTGAAAAGTTAGCATTAATAAAAAGTACGAAAATCATTGTAATAATAACAATCCAAACTCATAATTCATAAAATGATGAAGGCTCAATTGTTTGAAAAAGTTGATGCTTACATATTCAATTTGCAAAACTGATTATCACTCAACTCAACTTTTAGTTTTATTAACAACAATCTATTATATGTTAATATGAACACTATCTAAAATCACAAGCGTCACTTAAAATGGTTTTGGCATTTTACTATTGAAAAATCTTTACATAGATATCCTAAGCAAAACCTTCTCATTTCACCCATCATGTATTTTTACAACCTTTGACTTAGACAAAACCTTCTCATTTTATTTAAATCTATTTTAACATCAGTGTTGTTACTTAACGTATACCCTAACCCCTTAAAAAGGGTTTATCACTTATTAGCTTTACATGATCATGTCAGAAAACTTTTTTGTCATTTTCAAACCCGTTTAGATGTAAATTCCAACCTTCGAAATATGTTTTTGGGGGCTATATAATCATGTTTAGAAGAGTTATCTATTGTTTCACTCCTCGAACTCAAAATACAAAAAATTAGAACCTAGTTATCACTATAAAAATATGTTTAGAAGAATTAACTCTTCTTTCATTGTCTTTTAGAAGCATCCTTCTAACTTTTTTATTACCTGCTATGAATAGTCCAACACATTTCTTGGGGAACTTTGTTGCAGTTGAAGCTATATGGCTTACAACTTCGATGACTTGTTGTTGGACCTACACATTTTTCTCACTCCATCAAGGAATGGTGCAGAGTACGCGGATTAGAATCTCAACCGACTGATCAAGTTCTTGGAGTGCAATAACTTGTTCTTTGAGTGAGGTAATTACTGCAAGACAGAGCATCATAAATATCATTAGATTTGACTTGGGGTAGAAACATATTGGTGATAGCTATAAAAATGTTCAAAGATTCATATGTGGATGAAACAAAGATTAAACTCACAGCAACTGGAATAGGTTTCTTCCTGCACCATCAATGTATGTAAGAGTGGTTCTCTTATCAGTTGGATCAAATGGAAGAGAGGTACACTTATGTAATTCCATATCACGCCTTGAAAAGCCAATATAAGAAATTTGTCAAGCTTCAATATTAAATGAACTAAACTCTGTGTGTGTGCCTATATATACAACAACAATAATACCCAATCTTTGGTATCATTCACTCGTGCTTTGCATAATATTTATCTACTTTAAAACTATAGCTAAAAAGCGGTTAAAATATATTATAACTGACCAACCTGAATTGTGCCTTTTAGTGCATTTATGCGGTTGTCTTCTCGACTTTTATCACTGTTGTGTTATCACCTTGACTAATTAGCAACTTGTTTCTATCAACTGTCCTGTAAATACACAATAAGCTACACAATCCCAAACACCCCTTAGTATTTTTAATATATCCTTTTAAATTAACCAACTCCAACTACTTATATCTGTAACAAAAGTAATCAGGTTAGTGTATGAATAAGCAAATACCAAACACCTTAATAACTGGTCATCTATTTTATCAAAACGCTATAAGAGATTATCAGTCTTATCTAAATATGGCCTTGTAAATGCACAAACTACCGTCACTTTGTCCGCCTATGCTGTGTGTTCGATAAAAGAACCAAAAAGTCCAGATGTTTCAAGAACACTCACTTGCGTTATCAAAGAACAAAATTTCAACAACCATTTCCATATAAACACCATGTCAAAATGGGTAACGGGTCAAAATGAGTAACGGGTCAAATTTGCACTTTTTTCATTAACAGGCCAACCAAAACAGATAGGGCATGTAAAATTTGCACTTATTTCGTTAAAACCATGTTAAAATGGGTAACGGGTCAAAATGAATGACATCTTGGTTTGACAAACAAACACTTCTTCTCCATTTTTGAAGATAACAATGTCACTCAGAAAAAAGAAGGTATTATTACAATAATAATACAGACTTCCATTATTAGTGATTAGAAGGTTGTATGCACTTAGAAATAGACTCGCAACTTCCAACATGTTTGACCCGTTCCCCAATTAGCTAAAAACATTATTTACCTGCATAAATACACTCCCGTTGATGACCCGGTGGGAGAACCAATAAATTAGGAATCATGTCATCCTTCTTAACCTGTATAAATCATAAGTACCACAATATATATTACAAAAGAATCACGGTATTTATTTTGTCATTATCTACAAAGGAGTGGCTCGAACTCAGTAGAATAAAATATGGGGGCCCAATTTGCACCCGGTGCCAAAGTGAAATTGAAAATTGTGTTTTTTTTTACCTTCCATTGATTAGGAATCCGGATGCTGGTATGGGTCTTTCTCTTCGATCTTCTTCACTACTTCGTAGCAGTCTGTGGTCATTGTATTCACCTCGGGACTGAAACATGTTAATGATACAGCCGCCGATTCGTCATCCAGAATTGCCTTAAAAGAGTAAAACTAAACATAGAGGCCACATGTTTTGTAACATAATGATAAAAGAATCAAATATTTGTTACGTGATAAATTTACAATGTAGTGCATGTTAATTAGTACCTTGTAATCTTGTGGATTACTTCCAACAGTGGCGCTAGTGTGAATCGGTTTCTCGTTTTTTCTTGTTCCAGAATCAATGGTTTATGAACATGAAAAGAGGAATTCAACATAAGTACAGCAAACAAATACCGTATTTTAAAAAATTAAGACAATGGCTTATGAGGTAAACTTGTTTTTACAATGTAGTGCATGTTAATTAGTACCCTGTAAACTTGTGTCAAGATAGGGAGGATCTCGTGAGTTGAGTAGAGAGATCTTGTTGATCATGTCGTAGATTGGTTCCAGCTAAGATTAGATCTCGACATCTAGCTTAGTGTCGGATATTAGATATGTTAGTGCAAATATTACGATATTTAATCTATACAGTCTAGTTTGTTTTGATTGATGACAAACATATGACTTGATACATAACATAAAATGTACAAGTTACTTGTAATCACATTTTATCTCAACATACCTCTCAACGTCTCGAGTCCTTGTATGCTACAACACAAGTTCATACATGTTTGTTATGTGGCACTATGATCAAACCTCTTGACTAACCATTTAAAATGTTTAAAATACTTTTAGAGTCTTTAAGTATAATTTCACATTTCTCAAGATTTCATGCATGCAATTGGGCTAAGAAAATTTTTAAGATCTCAGGTAACGTAAAATAAAATATTTGGCTAGTAAATAGGTTTAGGAAAAGTACCGGGTATTACAGGTGAGCATATGTAACACCCCAACCTGACAAGGGTAAATACAATAATATGGTTTCACATCAGAACATACATAATTAAACAAAAGCAGAAGTCTTACATTAATAACTTTAATCTAAATGACTATGGTCAAGTCTTCACTCAGCTCTACTCTCAATCCCAGAAAACTATCCCAAAAGCTATCTTGAATACCTGCCGCGGTGAAAAGAAATGTGGCTGATCTTAAAAATCCCAGTGAACAGATATATAACAAAATGAAACGAAATATAAATGTTGAAGTACAATTGTTATAATTTGGAAAACATAATTTAGGCATAACGAATATTTGGTAAATGTGGTGTATAGTTTAGGTAAGGAATTTATACAATCACTTGTATAAACAGAGTCTGAATATACCATGAGCTAAGAAACATATCATAATCATATCATAAACACATATAAGGCAACATAATGGGGTAGCTAGCTCCCAGAATTGTGAAGGACATGTATTACACACACAACCACATTCACCAGACAATATTATATCATAACATAACAGAAACAGATCTAGGATGCATCCATACGCCCCTACAGAAATCAGATTGACCATAATAAATCATATCATAAAGTGTGCACATAATATAACAAAAAGGGGGCGTGGCAGAACATCACTCTACTAGCCTAGAGTCATGTGAGAGCATCCCTGAAACAGACATGGAACCCCCATGCCTAGTGAAGCTCATGTAACAAAAGGTTCATTATAAAAGTTCAAAACATAATTGTCATATCAGAAGGTTCTGTTGATAACTAGAAGGGGGGGTTAAATAGTTTACCACTTTTTAACTTGTTAATCTTTGAAAAGCTTTACGTGTAATCAACGAATCTAACTAATTAACAATAATTAATATGCAAGTATAAAGAAAAAAACGATCAAACCACAACACGATTTTTTATCATGGTTCGGCTACAAGGACTCTTTTTCCTTGCCCTACTCCACGCCTCGAGTTTCCAACTCGAGAGTTTCAAGCACTAGTCAACAAGCACCTTTCACCGGTGGAGAAACCTTTACAATCGTCGCTTACACTTTATCCGGTACAAAGCTAAATACTGGGTCCTAGTTCAAGGTAGAACCAACCTAACGTCGCATATCCACTATTTCTAACACTAAGCTAGATGTCGAGTTCTTTTACAAGGGTACAACCACTCCCGTCACACTATGTATTTTAAGGCCTAAAATACTAACCAATCACTTCAATAAAAGATACAAATGAAGTATAAACTATAAGAGTTTACACAATACAAAGCTAACAAGTCTTGCAACGTTGAGTTGAAACTTGTAACTTCTCGGATGAACTTGTGAACTTCTTAGCTACAAAAGAGAATCACACAAGTGAGTTGCTATTGAGTTAGATAAGAGTATTGAGAGTATGCATGTATTCTATAGCTAAAAGTGATGAGAGATTCCTTGCAAATGGCTTGGTATTTATAGCCAACCAAACCTGCAGACTGGCGGATCCGGCGGAACCAAAACAAGGGTTCTGCCCTTGTATGAGTGTATCCCCAGGGTTCCGCCAGGTCTGACAGTCAAAGACCACAAGAAATCTTTCCATATCTACCAATGTCACATCATGATTCTACAAGTCCACACTCAATAGTTTGTGTGAGAATCCATCCAAGATGTGTAAGAGATCTTAAGCAAAGTCACATCCTAGATTTAGTAACCTTACCATAAATGCATATGATGCATGCAATGATGTCATGTTACATTTTCTATATTAGGAAATATAACAATGTTTATGTTTAATATGAAATGTAAAGTCTGGTTATACAAGACTAAAACTAGAATCATGTTTTACTAAAACCTAAAGTTTATACTTTGTCGTTAACAAAACTTAGCAAAGATCGTAAAATATAAATAACGTTTTTAGGCGATGTTTGTATTAACAATCTCCCCCTTTTTGTTGATGACAAAACACAAACTTTATTTTTAAGTAAATCACTAATTCTAGTGTTAAGTCTATGAATGTTTGTATTTAAACTTGTTTTACATAATTGATGAAAATCATTTTAAGTTTGTAAGTTTAAATATATTTTCTCCCCCTTTTTGTCGAAACAAAAAGAAGAGTTACGTAGCGGAATAATGCAAATGCTCCCCCTTGGACAATACTCCCCCTAAATGGAGTGCCAAGAAAGGATACATGGATTTTGAACCTACAAAAAAAAAAATAGTTGACGATAAT
The DNA here is from genome assembly GCA_030686995.1 of Artemisia argyi. Lineage (NCBI taxonomy): Eukaryota > Viridiplantae > Streptophyta > Magnoliopsida > Asterales > Asteraceae > Artemisia > Artemisia argyi. The sequence continues at coordinate 95,320,385 of CM060684.1, forward strand.
GACACATGATAAATCATGTAGACATAACATAAAATGAGAATATAAGCAATCACACTCTCAACTTATATATGATCAACCAACAATGCAAACAAGATAGTAGAAAAGATGTCATTTCAAGTAAAATTTGACTTTGTAAAAGTCAAAGACAAGAGATGAAAACTTCCGTCCTACTTTTAGAAATATAAAGGTTAAAAGGTAACTTAGAAGAGAAAAAGTCCTACGTTTATAAAAAGACCAACATTGTCTTTGATGAGAAACATCCTCCTAAGTTAAGGTCTATGGTTGGTGAGGATGAGAAAGAGTGTTTAGACTATTGATAATGTGTTGGATGACAAAGCGGGTTTCATCTTGAACTTGATGAAGCATGGATTTTATGCTTTCACAAATTTGGATTGTTCGCTCACATTGCGTACAACCATGATGAGGATTAGGTAGGATTGGATTTGCGGTTGATTGTGGTGGTGGTTGAGTTTGAGGTTGATTGTTTCTTTGGAAATTAGGTTCTTCATATGGAGGACCATTGTTGTTGTTGTGAATGGGATGTACCAACATTGGTTGTGGTTGTGGCGGTGATTGTGTTTTGAATGTTTGAGATGATGGAGATTCAAGTGGTTGTGATTCTATTGTTGGTGGATTATGCGATCTTGGAGGTAGATTTTCCAAGCCTTCAAGAAATGAAAGTGGTGATGATGGTGTCGTACCAAAAAGTTCCATGGGTTCACTCTAGGGTGATTTTGGAGATGATGGTGAGTTTGATGGTTGAGTTGGTGCCGATGGTGATGTTGGATCAGTTTGTGATTTTGTTGGTGATGAAGTGATTGTGACACTTTATGATCTATGAGATGATGTAGGAGTTACAAGGTCAAGAAAATTTTCTCTATGAATTGGTGATGAAATGATGAGGGGTGTTTCATCCGAAGATGATGAACTTAAGTTGATTTTGGTGTTGAAGCAACAAGGTTTGACACTAATCCTAGTGGTTCTTCTAATGGGTCGAAATGGTGGTGATGAGTGGTTTGACTTAGTCATGGTGAAACAGGGATGTTAAGGAGATGACAAAGATGTAAGAGAATGATGGTGAGATGTGAGTACAGACTATCTAAGATGAACTAATTTATAGAGTTGGAGAGTTTCGAAAAGTGTGTTTGGATTTGATGTTCTTCCATTCAAAGATGGAGGTTTGTGATTATTTGGAAGGGCTATGAATGTTGTCACTTCACTAGAAGTCAGCCCAATGAGGTTTGATGGAGTAAGATGACCAAGATATACACTAAATGCTATGTGGTCATGTCAAATGATTTGGTTTAGATATTCCACGGATTTCAAGGAACCTTTCAAAGGGTTCCTTTCTTTGTGTAGAAGGGTTCCTTGGGTAAAGTATGTTTGAATTTGAATTTTGGCGGAAAGTGGCTTCCTATTTTTTTAATGGGTGAAACTGATCCTAATATGTTTATTGGAAGTTAGGAAAGATGTTTCTCACTAAAGAAAATGAATTGGTGTTTGAGAAAGTGTAAAATACAAAGGAAAAAAAATTCTGCAGGTGATCGGTGGAACCCAACGAAAACAAGGGCGGAACCCTGTTTTGGGTTCCGTGTGTTCCGTTGGGCCAAACTGGGTTTACCCAGAAATTTGACTGGCAGAACCCAGATTTTGGTTCCGTCAAAGCACAAAAAAGCGACAGAACAGGTTTTTCGGGGTCGAGACGAAATCCAAATTTTCCGAAAACTCTTGGAACATAAAATTTAAGGTATAACTGATTAGGAAATGCAAAAAATGGATGTAGAAACAATCTTACCATTATACTTTGACCGGGGGCTAACGAAATACACTATACTAAGTGAAATTTTCCATGTACTTGAACATTTGGCAACATATAAAATGTGGTCATCCTGCATAAATGTTAAGCCAATACATTGTCCAAAGATAATATTAGAATACGGAAATATTTAAGACCATAAACCATCACAATTCTCATAATTTCAAGACTACATAGTTCTAAGACATAGTAAATTCAAACGCTCCTTATGCAACTATCTCAAAAGCGATCCATCTTCTTCTTGAGCTTTCCAAGATACCTTCCAATGCATTTCCACATTCCTTTTGTTTGCTTGAATTTTTCAGATTCATTTTTAATAGAGGGAAGTTCTTGGAGGTAGTCAAGTGGGGCTAGCCTAGAGTTAGGAAGACCATCATCATCACTCATTGATGAAGATGAAGATGAAGGCGAGGGAGAGCGAAGACGTTTTCCTTTGGTGTTAGATACCCTCTTACCACTAAGAGGGACAAAGATGTGAGGAACTAGAGAATAGTCAAGGCGAATTCCTTTGTCATTAGGTGGAATTGGTGAGATGACTCTAAAGAGACGGGTGAGAATCCATAGGTATGTCGACCATTCTTCTAGCCATGTAATAAGCCAAGTTGAAGGGTTGTCTAATGGAGATACTATAGAGCGTGTAACAAAGACATGTGTTCACATGATCTCTATTTCCTATAGAACATGTGACATTAGCTCTAAGAACTTCTTCCCACTTCCTAAATTGAGGTTTAAGTTCATTAAGTTCCATTCCAAACGGGTCTTTGTTCACTTCACTTCCCAAACGATTTTTCCTAGTGTTGGAGGTTCTTACGAAGAGATGGTCACGAAGTGCTTCTTTACTAATAAGAAGAGAGGCATAAACGGGATTGCAATTAATGGAGTCAAGACTTTTTAGGTGCCACTTATCCGTGTAGAGACACGTTCCATTACTTGGGATACCAAGAATTTGAGCAAATAGTTCCAAAGGAATGGTGTTTTGATGGTGGTTGGTAGTGAAGTTTAAGGAGATTTGATCGTATTCATTACTAGAGAGAACCACGGTAGCATAGAACTCTAGAATAAACCTAGGACAAATTTGTTCACCAATTTCTAGAAGACAATCGAAATTAATGGTTTCTAATTCTTGACGAATAGAAGTTCCTTCTAAGAAGAATGAATCAATGGTTCTCCCCTCATGGACATACCGTTTTTCTAAGCCCTTAAAGATTTTGACTTGGGTTGTAGTAAGACCTTTGGTCATATGGTGTTTGGGTAGATACTTAAGGGTGTCCTTGTGATCGGAGAATGTTGCGGGAGGTATGTTGATTCATAGAAAACACAAAATTTCAATTTTTAGTTTAAGTTGACAATTATTGCAATGTTGATGTTCTAGTGTGTGCCTATATGCAAACTATGTGGAGACTTGGTTATCTTGACTCATTTTGGTGCTCAAAACGTTTTATAATGCAAGTCTTTGTCATAAACGATAAGATAATCCAAATGTTCCTAATTCAATGTGGCTTCGGTTGAATGTACCCGAAAATACATATTAGTTATGTATTCCCTTTAGCATTCAAGAGATTTTATGCAAATGATGTTTTTGTGACGTTTTTCATTTGTATTAACAATGTGACAAAGGGTTGTGTTCTAATTGTGAAAAATTATTTTCAAAAAAAGTTTACTTGGGTGTTTGGCAATCGTGATAGTAATTAAGAAGATGCAATTCCTAACTAAGTGAAAATATGATTAGTTCATGACCAAGGTTTTTCAAGAATGAATAAATTTGTGCATAAACCCTAAGATTTTAGTTTTTGTGATTTAGTGGAAATCCTAGACATGAATTAAACATGTAATTGATATAAAGAAAACTTACAATGATGATTAATGAGGAGAGTACTTGATAGAGAGCCCTAATTTTTTAGTGTAAGTGTTTATGAGTGAATGATGGCTGTTTGTGAGTTATCGTTGTGGGTTAGAGAGTGTTTGGTTTAATCCTAGGAATAAGTTGATCTGCAAAGTTGGCGGATCTGGCGGAACCAAAAAGAGGGTTCCGCCCGTTTAGTCTCAGGGTTCCGCCACACCAGCAGTGGTGAAAGATGTTTTGATTTTTGTGATTTTATTCTAATGTTCCAAACTATAATGTAGGTTCCATAAGTCCTAAGCCAAGCCTAAGAAGGTTGAATGGTTCTCGTTTAGGATGTTTTGTGAAAGTGTTGACGATGTGGTTTTCGTATGAAACTTTCTTGGTTGAGATGTACCTCAATGAACATTTTTACCAATGCGATGATGATGAATTCCAATATGTTTAGTGAGAGCATATTAGATTGGATTATCACTGAGGTCGATGCTTCCTTTGTTATCGCTTAAATGACGAAGATGAAATCAAGTAAGAATATGATGTTGACGAGAGTCTTCTTGATCTTAACGAACTTGTTGACATGCTTTTCAGCCCGACGTGGCTTTAGTATGTTGAGGTATCATGAGTCGTTTGTTACTTAGAGAACTATGAGGTGAGACAATGTCAAAATAAAAGTACAAATACCATTTGTGCTTTTTCTTATTAACATAGTCATCGACATAATCCAAGTAGGCATGCACTATGGTGTCTACTCCCGTTTCTTTGGGATACCATAACTCTAAATGTGCAATAATCTAAAAGTTAGTTTAATGACTTCAAGGTGGATTTGGATCTTCTCGAAAATGATCACATAGACAAATACTAAACATACCTTCGGGTCTACTAGCCGTGAGGTAAAGTAGACTTTCAATCATACTACTTTATTTAGTGTTATCAATGGATTCAATTTTCTCATCCTTGGTGAGACATAGGATACGTAATTCATTGTGTACATGTGAGGAACTAGGAATGTCTTCTAAATGATTATTCCTTACCTTTTAGAGCTTGCGAAAAGTCTTTCAGAGTATGTTTGACTTTGTTTATTTTCTTTCCAACATCTTTATTTATTCCGTAAGGTCCAATTATGATGTTACTTCTTCAATTTAGATGTTAAGGTCAAAACTTCATTTTAATCAAATATGCTTATTTATACCTAAGATGCTTGTTTTAAACCAATGTTTGAAATGAAAAAAACATATGTTAATTTTAGTTTCAGCTTATGTCTTTATGGTTCCTTTTATTAATGTTCCTAATGACACAATTCTACTAAATGACTCTTAAATCTTTTAACAAATTCTCTATTAAATAGTTCATCTTCCTTGTCATTCCTTAAGCTCTTTTATCTCCTACCATTATTCGATTTTTCACTAAATTATCATCTACCGAAAGTGATGTTTTTAAAGAAAGATGGTCATTAGTTGAATGTTAAGTTTGACGATTTCTCGAATCATTAGGTTCCTTTATTTAAAATAATATAACCTTTGTTATTATAAAACCATCCAATAGGTATGTCGCCATAAAACTTAGAGTTGAATCTTTATGTGAAAAACCTTGGTGTTCTAGAGTACAATGCTATCTTAAAACATATTAAAATGTTTTGATGTACTCTATTTCATTTTGTATGCTTCATGTGAAGATTTATTAAACGAGAGTTTAGGATATGATTAACAATTCAAGTCTTTGAGCTTAGATGATATTATCTCATAAACTAATTTGGAGCATTTTACTTACTGAATTTGCAAGCATCATAAAAGTGTTGGTCATCTTATCACTTAGGTGATTCTTAGTTACCTCAGTTATAAACAAGCATTAAGTGAGACTCATTCAAGAGATCCAACTTTCTATGTCCGAGGGTTATATAAGACATAGCACCTTATGTCTCCCGTTTATTGTTATCTGGAAATCCTTTGACTACAGAGGATCCAATCCTCTCTATAACTTACTAAAGAAAGAACAACTTAAGGTATGAACTACTAATACTACACACGATAAATCCTAACCAAAAAGCACGAGACAACACTAGGTAAGTTTGAAGAAAAGTGTACCTTTTTAAGTTCCAAAGAGATGCTACCAAGAAGGATAAACATAATGCGTTTCATCTTAACTTGTAGGAAAGCTTGGAGACTTCAGTACTCATGAAACCGAGGTGGTTAGTCACACATATAAAGGCATATAACAAAATGGCCTTTGTCCTTTTAATATTAGATTCTATTTGAGATTGAGAAACTTCTAAACTTTTCTTCTAGGCTTAACAAACTTCACTTCCTTTGTTTCACTTGTTGATGGTGCATTCAAGTTAAATCCTAATCCGGTTTTATCTTAAGTTTCTATTTAGAGATTGAGTTACTTTTAAATCTCTCTCCTAGGCTTAACAAACTTTGCTTGCTTTGTTTTACTTGTTGATGGTGCATTTGAGTTAAACCCTAATCCGGTTTTATCTCTAAGTGACTTTTGACTTTTCAACAATCTTTCAAGAGATTTTGAGCTTTCTTCAAACTTAGCTAACATTTTTCCTTTTTCATTTTGTCTTTTAATTTCATGTTTGTAGTCTTGACATAATTTCCATTCTTCAAACTTAGCTAACATTTTTCCTTTTTCATTTTGAGCTTTCTTCAAACTTAGCTAACAATTTATCATCTTCACATATACCTTCATTAAAAACATTTAAACTCGTAGCACATGAATTAATTTCAACTAAATGTCTATCTATTAGTTTTTCTAAGACTACCAATTCATATGTAAGATCAAGTTGATCATCATTGACTTGACATATTTCTTGATGAAAATTTAATATATTTTTCCAAATGTCATTAGCCGTTTGACAAAAATACACTCTTTCATATTCAATCCTTGGTAAAGCTTTATAAATCATTATCTTAGCTTTAGTGTTTTTATCAACTTTAGGATAGTCATCTTGATTTTCAAAACTTGTTTTAGTTGGTTTAAAATACCAATTGAAATTGTGGAAAAATTGAAGGGGGGTTGAATAGTTTTACGTCCTTTTTGTTTTATAAAAGTTTGCTTCAAAAGGATAGATGCAAAATACAAAAACTTTGATGCAAAAATATAGATACAAGTTTTGTTCTCAATTATTGTATGAACCTTACTTGTTAAGATTGTTGAGTAGAGATTATAATTTTATTAATCACACTTATATATATCCTTATGGTTTTTTTATTATGAAATTAATGTTGTGAATGGAACCTAGTTTGATCTTTATGTGAAATCAATATATGCACAACACAAGCAATAATAACTATATATGAAATGTAAATAAGTAAGTAAGCAAATAGTAAGAGATGGAAAGCTCAAACCGAGAGACAAAGGATTTATAGTGGTTCGGCTACAAGTATACCTTTCTTGCCCTACTCCACTCCCCGAGCACCGAGCTTGAGAGTTTTCTTCACTAAGTCAATAACCTCCCTTATAGCGGAGAAAACCATACACACCTTAGCTTACACCAATTTAACGACGCAAAGCTAAATGTCGAGTTCTAATCGTAGCTAGAACCAATCTCACAACTACAATCACACCACAACTTCTTCACACCCTTTTCACGCCTTCTACACTTCTTCACAACTCTTGTTTCTTCACACCTTCACAACTTCTATCTATTCACTACTTCAAGGGTTTTGCTACTTCACAACTTCTAGGCTTCTAAGTCTTCACAACATCAATACTTCTATCTCTCTACTAGAGGGCCCTTATCTATATACCACTACAATGATTCTTCTACTTTAAAAGCTTCTATATATTTTATGCTTCAAAGCTTCTATGTCTCCACACCTTCTAGTCTTCAATGTCTTCTCAACTTAGAGGCTTCAACTTCTTCACTACTAACCACTACTTCAATATGCTACTACTTCTTATATCTCCTATCACTAATTCTATGCTCTTCTACTTCTTCACTTCTAATACCACTTCACACTTTCAACAATTCTAGATCCTATATCTAAATCTAGCTAGCCAATGTATACACCTTATTCACCAAAGTATAAATGATTAAAAAGATGAAATGAACAAACAACTTAGATAGCAAGATGATACTAAGTTGTGATACTTCTAGTCTTGATAGATAGAAGTATTCTTCTCTTTGCACTTGAGTATTGAGGCTTGAATCACTTTGAAACAAAGATTAATGTATATATGATCAAAGGATTTTAGAGGATAGAAATGGATGTTTGAATCAGAAAGTTTAGAGTGCAAAAAGGTGAGAAAAATTAGTGGAATGAACCAGTATTTAAAGGGACAGCTAGGGGGAATCAGGAGCGTGCCGGTCCCCTTAATTATTAAGGGGGCCGCCTGGTTAATTAAGGGGGCCGCCTCTCCTGAACGTTGCCCAGCTTTGTCCTTTTGTGAGGAAGATTTTTCTGGATTAGATTTGCCATTTTTGGTTGAAAATTTGAATTCATATATTTGTAATGAATTAAACTTATTCTTTTAATTCCAAAAATGTTTTATAAAAGATATAAAATGTTTTGTGACATTTTATAAAAGTTTAGTGATTAATAAAAATGTTCCTTTGATCTTATAATGCATTTGACACTTTGTTTAATCATACCTTAAGTGATTAGATGGTGAAAGTGAGTATTTACTACTAAATACTTATTTACGTCATGATCTTCGGTTTGATGAGTTTTTGTTTTGTGATTATCAAAACATAGAGATATCTTGGGTAACGTAGCTCTGATGCCAATTGTGGAAAACTAGAAGGGGGGTTGAATAGTTTACCGCTTTTTAACTTGTTAATCTTTGAAAAGCTTTACGTGCAATCAACGAATCTAACTAATTAACAATAATTAATATGCAAGTATAAAGAAAAAAATGATCAAACCACAACACGATTGTTCATCGTGGTTCAGCTACAAGGACTCTTTTTCCTTGCCCTACTCCACGCCTCGAGTTTTCAACTCGAGAGTTTCAAGCACTAGTCAACAAGTGTAACAATTCACATTTTTCAGGATAATTACCATTCCCGGAAAATTTCACTATTCACTTTTACTATTCATTTTTCCCGAAATTTTCCCGAAAGTTGATTTTTATTTGATTTTATCAAGTGATAAATCATTTCCATGGCAAATTAAAAGTTTGACATTCATAAGCTCATTTTCGTGAAAGTTATTAAGGAATTACACGGAATTACACGTTTTAGGGTAAAACGTCAATCAGAAATTCTACGCACAACGAAATTCAACCCCGTCAGGTGACCCCACATCAGTAAAATATTTTACACACTCATGATTTATTTGAGAATTAATCGTGACTGAGAAAAATATGACCAAAAACTTCCCAGCAGGTCACCCAAGCCTGTACTAATCCCGCACGAGCACGCTTAACCGTTTGGGCGATTAACCGTTAGACCACAAAACGCGTTTCTAAGACTATTTGAGTTTTCAACTTCTTAGAAAAAGTCAACATATTCTTTCCCTCCTCCATTGACCAAAAATGATCCCTTGATGTTATAAGTCATTTCGTGGTTTTTAGGCTTACGGTTTGATGTCTAAAAGACATTTAATACCAACCGACACTAGACTGAGCCCAGTCTAGACATTATAAGTCATTTTAAATCATTTTTATAACATTAGAAAAGTAACATTTTACTTTTCTCAGTTTTACGCAAAATTCGTACATTTTACGTATTACGCGTTTTAGACCCGTGTTTCCAGTTTTTAGCAGGGTTTTGGCACCCGATAGATCCTACCACTTATTTTATATTTTATTATGGACTTTATGGACATGTTTAACAATATTTTCAAATTCCATAATTTTACGACACCCGGTTTTACGTTTTGAGGCTTAATCATTTACGATTGACATTTCCCGGAGTCAAAACTAACTAGGTATCTTGGATAATATCATCCAAAAGCCAACCTTGCTCCCCAAGCTTGACCAAACCGCCATAGGGGGGGGGGGGTTTTCACACTAGGTGGCTTGATCTTATGACTTAAGGCCTTAGATGAGAACATGTGTAGAACTTGGTGATCAAGTGTTGACTAGTCAAGGAAAGTAACCTCCTCATTGAGCTATAAAAGCCTCTCCCCCTCCCTCCTTTTGCCGTGCACTTCCACACACACAAACACTCTCATCTTTGCTCTTTTCCTTCCAAGTTTCATGCAAGATTCAAGTGATTCTTCAAGGTGGAAACCCTAGATAGGTTATCATTCATCAAACACTTCCATAACCTCATATACTTGGTGATTTATCTTGAGTTTAAATCCACTCAATTCACCTAAACCTTCATCATCCATCTTTCAAGAATACCAAGGGTAGAAAGATTGCATGAAGTGAAAAAGGGTTGAAGCAAGTCTATCAATGTCCTATCCTTACATGTTAACTTCCTTTCATCTTTGAAAGCCAAAAGTTGTGAGCCAAACCCTAACTTGATTCTTGTTAAATAATCATGTTCATGTTATTTACATATTATTTGTGCTATATATTGTCTTGTTATCATGTCCATGATGTATAAAAATGACCAAAACAAGTTATTGTTATTGATTGTTACAACAAGTTACTAAAACAAGTAAACTAGTGACTTTCTTGGTAAGACCTGATCAAAATGGTAAAAATATGATGTTAGATCATTACATATTACAGTAGAGGACTTAACAAGGAAACCATAGCAATTTGAACCACCTAAAACGAGTATACGAGTCAAAAGTTACGCCCATTTGAAGTTACCAAAGATTTCCGGCAAAACTGCCTAAACCTCCTGAATCGCATTCTGACTTTTTGAAAGTCCCACTTCTGGTCCGATTCATCAAAAAGTTAAAACACGAAAGTTGTCCGGAACGACATTTTCGTTCAGGAACAAAGAAGCTCAAGCCCTGAAAATGCTTTCCGAGTGATAAAATTCTTCAAATTCTAAACAGCCCATTTTAAGGCGAAAGTCACTAGATTATGGTTATACTTTGAAAGGAACAAGAGGTCTTATGACCTATAATCAAGACCACAACCATGGCTAGAGCCAAGGTTGTGTCTCATGACCTTGGAACAAGGACCAAAGGTCATGGCTAGGCCATGACGAAATGACCATACCAACTTACATAGGCGTAAACATGAAACAAAGAGTTGACGAGAACTTGAACATACAATTTGGATCTACTCCATCTAAGGAACCATGAGAACATACAAGTATTTGTCGTACAAGTTATAATAAACTTACCCTAATAACAATCTTCATGTACAAATAAACTTTCCTAAGTTTATTCAACTATTGGACATGTAACTTTTGGATCCAAACTTATATCTATATATTTCATCAACTACTACAATAGTAGGGAGCCTCATGTGAGGAGTTCATTATGTAAGCCGTCGAGTTGAGTTGTGGATTTACGAGTTAAAGTGTCCTGGCTCCTCGAACGCTTACTAACATGACTTCTGAATTATGTCGGCCCGAACGGTAGTAAACGATATACAAAACATACATGTTTCATGAATCTTTTCTTTCAAGGACTTACAATATACATCATACCATATCATGGACTATAATGCAAGATATATATATAGGCACTACTTCATATTCATTACTTCGATCCTAAGTCACAACATTCTATTATAGGTTGCTCGTAGAAACCTTCGCGATTCGACCGTTACATTCATTACTTGCTATCTTACTTAAGGTGAGTTCATAGCCCCACTTTACATTACTTCAATGTTTTACAAACCCTTGGGGGGAATACATGCTATTATTTTTCTACTCGAAAACAATACTTTCTACTGTATGTTATTCGACTATGTTTTATTATCACTAAGTAACATCCTTGCCAAACCAAGATCCCTTAGTATGAACCATTTAATCACTTGCGAGGGTTACTTGCAAGTGAGCGCGAATATTGTGAATAGGCCTATTGGGATTGACGAATCCCATTTGTTTTGATTAGTTCAAACAAATGCATTAATATTTGAGACATTAGGTATGACGGCAAAGTACCTACCGGGATAAATCTGCCAATTGATATTGGTACACGTTAACGTTTTGGTTTCATAAGCTTAGTGTATAATACATTTTATGGGCGTATAATAACGTAGCCTACCTGTTTTGTTTTCCAAACATTGGTGTGAGTCTACAGCTCACACTACGATTATTGTGTTCAAACGATTTACCTACAAACACTACGATTATGGTGTTCAAACGATTTAACTACCAACACATTGTGTTCAAGCGATTTAACAAACTCTATGAATATCACTCAACCTTTGTGTTGACCTCTCAAGCATGTATTTCAGGTTCATGACGATCAAGGATGGCACGGAAGGACACGGATACTCAAGAGGGCTATAAATTTTATTATCATTCAAAACTCATTCATTATACATTGTAAACATGGAACCAATTGGGACCTCATTTTGAAATCTCTGATATTTATATAATTTGAATGATACATCTTTTAAAACGACTCAATTGGAGTTCGTTTTCTATTATTGTGACTATTGTGCCGTCGAGTAACACCCAGTTTGAATTCCGCTGCATCCATGAATTGGGGGTGTTACAGATTGGTACCAGAGCCATGGTTATAGAGAAACGGGTCTAAGTGAGACCTAAACTATAACTACAATCACAAACAAAAACATTTTATCGCCTTCCGCTCTCCGTGTCTTCCATCCTCCAGACGATTATGGATTTAGTAAGCATGTTATGCTTCACAAACAAATTAGTATATTCATATATACCCATTTTGAGCATTTCCCCGTAAGCATAAGTATATTGATATATACACACTAGGCATTTTATGCTACATGAACACATATAAGTATATTGATATATACACACTAGGCATTTTATGCTACATGAACACATATAAGTATATTGATATATACACACTAAGCATTTTATGCTACATGAACACATATCAGTATATTGATATATACACACTAAGCATTTTATGCTACATGAACACATATAAGTATATTGATATATACACACTAGGCATTTTATGCTACATGAACATATTAGTATATTGATATATAAACTCGGTTTATTTTCAATCAATTATCTAAACAATGGACTAAACATATCTGTGTATGCCTATTCTAAGGCATTTCGGCACAGCCACACTCTCCCAATCATGTTCCTACTCCAACATTCATTTTCCAAGACATTGTGAGATACAATGGTCTCATTCATTTTTCAAGACATTGTGAGATACAATGGCCTCATTCATTTTCCAAGACATTGTGAGATACAATGGTCTCATTCATTTTCCAAGACATTGTATGATACAATGGTCTTAATCATTTCTCAAATGATTTGAGTCACACAATGACTAACCTACTTCCTAGACATTGTGAATTACACAATGGTCTAACCTACTTCCGAGACATTGTGTTTTGCGCAAATGGTCTCTAGAATTATTCCATCACATAATCAATATCATTTCTTATGATATCAAAAACCCGTCACAATCTATCGATTTCAAAACAAGAAATATGAGATTTCTAAAGGACAAACTAATCCATCATCGACAAAAGCTGAACTTTCTCTACATTCATCAAAGTTTTCTTATGAAACCTTCATTATTAAAAGTTCGTGATCCTGGCCAAGTATGTTCTATTTTAGAACTACTTAAAACTTCCTTTCCATACGTATCTACCCTTACTACCTTCTATGCAATGGAATATGAAAACATACGTTACAAGTCTTGTATGGACGGGACTTGCAACTTAAGGGTTTGACATCGCCTTTGTTTAGTGGACAGTTTCCCGAAAGCAACGGACATATCAAAAGTATACCTAGTTTAGGTATTTGAAAATTTTATCGAACCTTGGCTAAATATAGACTAGTCACCTATATTTAACCTTGGGACAGTGGAATATAGTCTGACTAACTATATTCGACTTAAAATTTTCCAATACTGAGAGTAGTTGTACTAGGGTTATGTTTAGGTTGATTTCCTACATGAACTCGATAAACCACCAGAATACATTAAGACAATCTAGAGACACGATAATGTCTTACCACTCAGCGAAATCTTAACACCTTATTTGTGTTACCTAATTTCATTCTTGAAATTTTTCATTTATGAGATAATCCGAACTACTATCTTGGGATAGTTATCAATTATTCTCTTCATCCTGTAGAAGTACTATCCTGTTTAGATCCTAAGGATACCATTCCATCATAAACTTTTAAAATCTCTTAAGATTTTTAAAGCAAACGCAACATCTATACCTAAGAGTATTAATGTTGAGCATACACTACACACTTTTGTCCATCAATATATCACAACATTACCTTCACAACCGTGGCAAACACAAGCTCATTAACAGATCTTGATGCACTTTTAAAGCTCAAATCATCCTTAGTTACACCACAAGTACCCTCATCAGCTTTACAAGATTGAATATTCATCTTGTACTTTTGCTACACCAGTATCATCTCATAATACACTACCTTGTAACTCACCGGCTAAGTATGAATGTTGTGTCGGGAATTCTTGAGTAGGATGAATTATAATGTCCTTATTTGAATGGATTGGGATGCCTTTTCATTTAAATAAAGAAATTATAAATCATCGAACCATACGTTTATATTCCTTTAGTTACATTGTTTGGGATGCCTCTCTATGTAAATAAAGAATTATAAACAAGTGGGCTTATTTATATCCGAAATAACATAAGTATGAAGTCAATAAACACTAGATACAACAACAGATTACCTACTAGGCTATGATTGCAACGACTATCCCAATTTCCATTAGTACGAGATTTACTTTTGGTTTTCATAATGATAGTGCAATAACAAACAAACTCATTACGGGGCCATGTAACCATATGCATGGGCAGTCATATCAAACTTATAGTGAAGCCATGTAGCCATATGCATGGGCAGCCGTACAATTCAAACAGGACTTGGTCCAACCACATGTTCAACGCTTATTCCATGATTCGATTCGTATATCAATTTCCATTTATTGGATTCCTATGTAAATTGCTATTGTTGTTCAACTGTTATATCAATTGCTATTGATACTTGACAACTATATCAATTTCCATTTTGATATTTAACTATATCAAGTTCTATTTGATATTCAACTACTATATCGATTCCTATTAATATTCGACTGCTATATCAATTTCCTTTGATATTCGACTATTACCATACCTTTCCTATATAAAAGGAAGCCTCATCCTACACCATACACTGAAATGACAAATCAAATTACATTACCGGAAATCCCAGACTTTGGTCCTCATAAGTAACCACACATCTTTATCGACACCACTCCAACATATGACACACAAAGAACTTCGGGACGAAGTTCCCCGTAAGGGGTAGAGACTGTAACAATTCACATTTTTCAGGATAATTACCATTCCCGGAAAATTTCACTATTCACTTTTACTATTCATTTTTCCCGAAATTTTCCCGAAAGTTGATTTTTATTTGATTTTATCAAGTGATAAATCATTTCCATGGCAAATTAAAAGTTTGACATTCATAAGCTCATTTTCGTGAAAGTTATTAAGGAATTACACGGAATTACACGTTTTAGGGTAAAACGTCAATCAGAAATTCTACGCACAACGAAATTCAACCCCGTCAGGTGACCCCACATCAGTAAAATATTTTACACACTCATGATTTATTTGAGAATTAATCGTGACTGAGAAAAATATGACCAAAAACTTCCCAGCAGGTCACCCAAGCCTGTACTAATCCCGCACGAGCACGCTTAACCGTTTGGGCGATTAACCGTTAGACCACAAAACGCGTTTCTAAGACTATTTGAGTTTTCAACTTCTTAGAAAAAGTCAACATATTCTTTCCCTCCTCCATTGACCAAAAATGATCCCTTGATGTTATAAGTCATTTCGTGGTTTTTAGGCTTACGGTTTGATGTCTAAAAGACATTTAATACCAACCGACACTAGACTGAGCCCAGTCTAGACATTATAAGTCATTTTAAATCATTTTTATAACATTAGAAAAGTAACATTTTACTTTTCTCAGTTTTACGCAAAATTCGTACATTTTACGTATTACGCGTTTTAGACCCGTGTTTCCAGTTTTTAGCAGGGTTTTGGCACCCGATAGATCCTACCACTTATTTTATATTTTATTATGGACTTTATGGACATGTTTAACAATATTTTCAAATTCCATAATTTTACGACACCCGGTTTTACGTTTTGAGGCTTAATCATTTACGATTGACATTTCCCGGAGTCAAAACTAACTAGGTATCTTGGATAATATCATCCAAAAGCCAACCTTGCTCCCCAAGCTTGACCAAACCGCCATAGGGGGGGGTTTTCACACTAGGTGGCTTGATCTTATGACTTAAGGCCTTAGATGAGAACATGTGTAGAACTTGGTGATCAAGTGTTGACTAGTCAAGGAAAGTAACCTCCTCATTGAGCTATAAAAGCCTCTCCCCCTCCCTCCTTTTGCCGTGCACTTCCACACACACAAACACTCTCATCTTTGCTCTTTTCCTTCCAAGTTTCATGAAAGATTCAAGTGATTCTTCAAGGTGGAAACCCTAGATAGGTTATCATTCATCAAACACTTCCATAACCTCATATACTTGGTGATTTATCTTGAGTTTAAATCCACTCAATTCACCTAAACCTTCATCATCCATCTTTCAAGAATACCAAGGGTAGAAAGATTGCATGAAGTGAAAAAGGGTTGAAGCAAGTCTATCAATGTCCTATCCTTACATGTTAACTTCCTTTCATCTTTGAAAGCCAAAAGTTGTGAGCCAAACCCTAACTTGATTCTTGTTAAATAATCATGTTCATGTTATTTACATATTATTTGTGCTATATATTGTCTTGTTATCATGTCCATGATGTATAAAAATGACCAAAACAAGTTATTGTTATTGATTGTTACAACAAGTTACTAAAACAAGTAAACTAGTGACTTTCTTGGTAAGACCTGATCAAAATGGTAAAAATATGATGTTAGATCATTACATATTACAGTAGAGGACTTAACAAGGAAACCATAGCAATTTGAACCACCTAAAACGAGTATACGAGTCAAAAGTTACGCCCATTTGAAGTTACCAAAGATTTCCGGCAAAACTGCCTAAACCTCCTGAATCGCATTCTGACTTTTTGAAAGTCCCACTTCTGGTCCGATTCATCAAAAAGTTAAAACACGAAAGTTGTCCGGAACGACATTTTCGTTCAGGAACAAAGAAGCTCGAGCCCTGAAAATGCTTTCCGAGTGATAAAATTCTTCAAATTCTAAACAGCCCATTTTAAGGCGAAAGTCACTAGATTATGGTTATACTTTGAAAGGAACAAGAGGTCTTATGACCTATAATCAAGACCACAACCATGGCTAGAGCCAAGGTTGTGTCTCATGACCTTGGAACAAGGACCAAAGGTCATGGCTAGGCCATGACGAAATGACCATACCAACTTACATAGGC
Source organism: Artemisia argyi (assembly GCA_030686995.1). Classification (NCBI taxonomy): domain Eukaryota; kingdom Viridiplantae; phylum Streptophyta; class Magnoliopsida; order Asterales; family Asteraceae; genus Artemisia; species Artemisia argyi. Next base: position 95,337,462 of record CM060684.1, read on the forward strand.
GTAAACATGAAACAAAGAGTTGACGAGAACTTGAACATACAATTTGGATCTACTCCATCTAAGGAACCATGAGAACATACAAGTATTTGTCGTACAAGTTATAATAAACTTACCCTAATAACAATCTTCATGTACAAATAAACTTTCCTAAGTTTATTCAACTATTGGACATGTAAATTTTGGATCCAAACTTATATCTATATATTTCATCAACTACTACAATAGTAGGGAGCCTCATGTGAGGAGTTCATTATGTAAGCCGTCGAGTTGAGTTGTGGATTTACGAGTTAAAGTGTCCTGGCTCCTCGAACGCTTACTAACATGACTTCTGAATTATGTCGGCCCGAACGGTAGTAAACGATATACAAAACATACATGTTTCATGAATCTTTTCTTTCAAGGACTTACAATATACATCATACCACATCATGGACTATAATGCAAGATATATATATAGGCACTACTTCATATTCATTACTTCGATCCTAAGTCACAACATTCTATTATAGGTTGCTCGTAGAAACCTTCGCGATTCGACCGTTACATTCATTACTTGCTATCTTACTTAAGGTGAGTTCATAGCCCCACTTTACATTACTTCAATGTTTTACAAACCCTTGGGGGGAATACATGCTATTATTTTTCTACTCGAAAACAATACTTTCTACTGTATGTTATTCGACTATGTTTTATTATCACTAAGTAACATCCTTGCCAAACCAAGATCCCTTAGTATGAACCATTTAATCACTTGCGAGGGTTACTTGCAAGTGAGCGCGAATATTGTGAATAGGCCTATTGGGATTGACGAATCCCATTTGTTTTGATTAGTTCAAACAAATGCATTAATATTTGAGACATTAGGTATGACGGCAAAGTACCTACCGGGATAAATCTGCCAATTGATATTGGTACACGTTAACGTTTTGGTTTCATAAGCTTAGTGTATAATACATTTTATGGGCGTATAATAACGTAGCCTACCTGTTTTGTTTTCCAAACATTGGTGTGAGTCTACAGCTCACACTACGATTATTGTGTTCAAACGATTTACCTACAAACACTACGATTATGGTGTTCAAACGATTTAACTACCAACACATTGTGTTCAAGCGATTTAACAAACTCTATGAATATCACTCAACCTTTGTGTTGACCTCTCAAGCATGTATTTCAGGTTCATGACGATCAAGGATGGCACGGAAGGACACGGATACTCAAGAGGGCTATAAATTTTATTATCATTCAAAACTCATTCATTATACATTGTAAACATGGAACCAATTGGGACCTCATTTTGAAATCTCTGATATTTATATAATTTGAATGATACATCTTTTAAAACGACTCAATTGGAGTTCGTTTTCTATTATTGTGACTATTGTGCCGTCGAGTAACACCCAGTTTGAATTCCGCTGCATCCATGAATTGGGGGTGTTACAACAAGCACCTTTCACCGGTGGAGAAGCATTTACAATCGTCGCTTACACTTTATCCGGTACAAAGCTAAATACTGGGTCCTAGTTCAAGGTAGAACCAACCTAACGTCGCCTATCCACTATTTCCGACACTAAGCTAGATGTCGAGTTCTTTTACAAGGGTACAACCACTCCCGTCACACTATGTATTTTAAGGCCTAAAATACTAACCAATCACTTCAATACAAGATTCAAATGAAGTATAAACTATAAGAGTTTACACAATACAAAGCTAACAAGTCTTGCAACGTTGAGTTGAAACTTGTAACTTCTCGGATGAACTTGTGAACTTCTTAGCTACAAAAGAGAATCACACAAGTGAGTTGCTATTGAGTTAGATAAGAGTATTGAGAGTATGCATGTATTCTATAGCTAAAAGTGATGAGAGATTCCTTGCAAATGGCTTGGTATTTATAGCCAACCAAACCTTCAGACTGGCGGATCCGGCGGAAGCAAAACAAGGGTTCCGCCCTTGTACCCCCAGGGTTCTGCCAGGTCTAACAGTCAAAGACGACAAGAAATCTTTCCATATCTAGCAATGTCACATCATTATTCTACAAGTCCACACTCAATAGTTTGAGTGAGAATCCATCCAAGATGTGTAAGAGATCTTAAGCAAAGTCACATCCTAGATTTAGTAACCTTACCATAAATGCATATGATGCATGCCATGATGTCATGTTACATTTTCTATATTAGGAAATATAACAATGTTTATGTTTAATATGAAATGTAAAGTCTGGTTATACAAGACTAAAACTAGAATCATGTTTTACTAAAAACTAAAGTTAATACTTTGTCGTTAATAAAACTTAGCAAAGATCGTAAAATATAAATAACGTTTTTAGGCGATATTTGTATTAACAGTTTCAAATAGCAAGGTTTACAATAACAGAGGTTCAAAACAGAAGGTTCATAGCAAATGTTTATATCAAAGGTTCATATCACAAAGGAAACCTTAAGAGTAAGGTTAGAATATACGTACCTTAGCAAAGCAATGAATATCAAAAGAAAGGATCACGAAAGGGAAGAGTTCACTTCTTCTTCAATATATCTACTTGAATTATAATCATTTTATTATTAATAACTTTGTCTTAAATCAGATTGCTCCTTTAGTCGTCTTTTCATTTTTAGTAACTTTCCATATTTAGTAACTTTCCATATTTAATTACTTTCCATATTTAGTAGGTTTCCCAAATTAGTAGGTTTCTATAATTAGAAAGATTTCACATTAAAATTAGGTTAAGTCTTTAAATAAATCATTGTTATAGAATTAGGGTTTAATTATGATAATATAATAATAATTTAGGGTTTAATATGTTAACTTTCCATGATTTAAGGTTTAATATGTAATTATCCCAAAGTTCAGGGTCTAAAGTGTAAATATTACATTTTCCATATTTTATACAAATAATCCATAAGTTAAGAATATTTATTATTCAATTCTTCAAATTTACAATTATTACAAGTTACACCCTTAATTTACATAAATTACAAAATAAGTCCTTATTAATAATTTTATTACAATTATATCCATATTAAATTCATATTAGCACCTTAACCCTTTAGTTATCAAAATTACACATTGTACCTCTCAAATTAATATATATACAAAGCACCCTCATCTTTCCATAATTTTCAAAAATAAACCCTAAATTTTAAATAAATACAATTTGTACCCTTTTTATATATAACTTACAAATTAATCCTTTTTAATTACAAATTTTATACTTTACACCCTTGTACTAATTTTATATGATTTCCCCTGGTCTTACACACTCTACAAAAATAACCCTCAAGTTTATTTAATTACAAAACACATCCTTGTATTTTAAAAATTCCATTCGGTTCTAATTAAATTCCATAAAACCCTAACCCTAAATTCCCCAATTATCACAATCATTAATTAAACCTTAAACAACATTAATTACACAAAATCAAACACCTAAAACCCTAACCCTAGTTCATACGATCCAAAACTTTTATTTTTGTTTTCTTTTTAATTAATCCAATTTTAGGGTTGTATAACATTTATAAAACACGAATAAAATAAACTTGAAGCTCAAAAAAATCGTTACAGCCGATTATTCTTTTAGATTGATTTTAGGGTTTTGATTTTTCTTTTAATGCATACAACTTATATAACATGCATGGCTAATTTTTAATATGTGTATTATGGATCAAATAAGTGACAATACTATTTAAAAATTACCCTTGAAGATCAAAATAGCGCCGAATAGTTTTTGTAATAAAATCCCACGCATAAAAAACAATTTGAACCACAAAACTCCAAGCCTTCAAACGATTGAACCATAACCTTGACCACTATTTTTCTCACCTTCCTAGACTTTAAATACGTCCTAGAAAAATACTCTTAAGCCTTGGAAAAATTGGTGTCGACTGAAAAGTTTTTTAGGTTTTCAGTTTTATAAAGAAAATCGATTTAGGGTTTTCTAAAAATAATAAAACATGTAATGTGTATTTATAGGGAGTGGAATACTTATCTTTGGCTGCAATCTTATGGGATAATGTCAAATTAAAATATTATACAAGTTTCCTAATGTATTTGTGATTTATTTCTTAATACTAGGTACTCTTTTTGGCCGTTCTACGAACGGCCCATGTGTGGATTAGAATTGTCTTTAAGGGCCGACATATTTTGGTTATGCACATCACAATACAAGAAGGTCAATATTGAACTCAATCCGGTCATATAGATATAATCATTTAATGCATCCTTTAGTTGTAAATTATGAAATGCAACTTTCTAATAACTTATAACATAAGTAGATATATATATGATCGAGTCGCTTACAATACCCAAGATTTCCAATGCTCTCATCAACTACAAAGTATGTAATGAGCGCATAGAAATCTTGTAACAAAAGTCATATCATAGGAGGATCATTCATTACATTAGTAAACAAAAGTAAATGATGATGAGACTCGTTAAGGGAAATTCCATAAGCTGGCTGCAAAAGAAGTTACACATTACATCACGAGTCTTTTGAGTCTTTTATTTTCTTGGTTGGACTTCATTTCATCACCTGATCACCAACTTCCTTCTTTTTAGCAAGGTTCACAATTTTTTCAGGATCTTTTGAGTCTTTCGCCTTCTTGGTTGGACATTCTTTCATCATCTGATCACCAACCTCCTTCTTTATAGCAAGAAGGGTCACAGTTTTTTCAGTATCCAAATCTTTGTTAGAAAATGGAAGCGATCTTTTGACAGATTTTGATTCAATTGTAGAGCTGATTTCTTCCAACACAAGTTTTGTAGATGGGCTAAAGAGTTCTTTCTCTTTGCCAGTAGGAGGTTTTGCAAGAGACTCAGTGGATTTTTTTTCTGGAAGGCTGGTAGTGGATGGATTAACAAGTGAAGTGGATTGAGATATTTGTTTTTCTGGTTGAAGGCTGATGAGATTGGGTGCAGGGCGTTCATCCAATTTGTAAGCTTTGATGACACTAACCTTCATTTCAGCTTGGCCACGAAAGGTTGTCTCATAGGAACGTATGAAGGCAACAATTGTATGTTGTTGGACTGACGCAGTAATATCATCATGAAGATTAATACCCTGCCAAATATAACGTTGGTAGTACTTATTAGTGAGAATATGCTAATCAGTTTGTAACATAAAAAATACATAATGTCGGTAATATGTATTAGCCTGAATCAGCCAATGTTTGCACTAAGGTAAACCCTAGATTAGCCATTGATTAGTAATGAAATGTGAAATCAGCTAAAACCTTAAGCATACTAACAAATATTTAATTTAAATAATAGTGTATATAAAACCAACAATGATGATTATAGAGAACGACGGTAATTTTAGTATGCACAAGCACTATCATTTACATCTTTATTGAGTATATGAAAACAACTTAAATCTGAACTTACATGTTCATCAGCATTCATGAGTTCCTGTGCAGTATACGGCACAATTTTCTCAACATCAGGTGTGGATATAGTTGCACACAAAGTTGCTGTTCCATCGTCTATCTGAATGGTCATTCTAGATCTGTTCAATATATTCACACACTATCATTAGGTACTGTGGAACAAATCTGTATGGATTATATATATTCAAAATATCTAATAGATAAGAAGTTAAAAGTTATCCTCACAATGCTTCTACTTCAGATTCCTGGTGACATGATGGACAAGTAACAATCCAAGTAAGATCCGCTTCTAATGGTTTTTTACAGTTGGCGCAAGCTGTATACCATGTGCTCCTGTCTTGCCTAGCAAGGGTTGTTTTCCCTTTGATCCAACTTGCGTTTATCTATATTGAAAGTAAGATTGTATGGTTAAGTATACATAAGACTCATGCATAGCCTCAAAATATGCAGGGAACCTTAGAAAAGCACCACAACCACTTACGGTTCTCAATGAAGCAACGACTGTAGCAAGTGAAATGATATCTTCATCCTTTGGATAAGGGAGTAAGATGTCACTATTCTTGTAAGTTTTCATGTTGAGTAGCTCCTGGAGTTCAGCTTTGTTTGCATTGTACCTTACATTTGAAAAATGCACATAAAAAGGTGCTAAAACCGAAGTCTACTTAAGACTATTATACACACATTGTAATATACAATAGATTACCATTCTTGCATTTGCAAGTCACGAGTAACAGGTGGGTCAATCATTAGTCCCGAACCTCCTCTTGTAGTCAATGAGAGACCTGAATAAAGTCCATTGTACTTATAAAACTTTGCAGTGATTAAAGAATTACAATTGATTCATTTGGTATTTATGTACATAAGCATGCCACTCACAGTTAAATGTAGTCACTTTTAGCCTCATACCAAAGATCATAACTCCTGATCCAATCATTTCAGCTAGGGTGTTTCCCTCATTCTCATCATAGTGATTCCATAATGACAGCATCAACAACTTTTTCCTGTAATAATAAAGAAATGATTGGAATGTTAGGACATAATATTAACAACACAGACAAAAGATTAAGTAATCTTACTCTTCATCCACAATGACAATATCCCTTTTTGTGATCATTGGTGATCCTTGCTCTTCACTTGGAAAGCATTGCAAAACAACACCCCTGACATCTATATTTTGATATGGAAACAAATTAACAGATTGTTTAAGTGTATAATACATAGTTTTTTTAGTAAGAGATAATGAGAATTTACATTGTGGAGACTCTGAGTCAGCATATTTGTAAAGGTCAGAAAATTTTGTGAACTCGAATTCACAAGGTAGTGAAGTAGTGGCAGACTCAACTAATGGCTCGACAAGAGTTTTGTTACTAATAACCCAAGAGTAGATGTATGAGCTAATACGGTATTTTTCATTTCTTGTGACCCCTGCACCTGAGACATAATATCTCTTATATGGTTTAAGTAGTTTGGAAAACAAGCGTATGTTGCTGGCGCCGTATATAACTGCACCCACCTTGGTTCCCTAGTGTAAGTGACATGAAATTAGTATATGAGTAAGAAATAAATAAACATAAGATAAAGGCTAAAAACACAGAAATATAACAAGACCGAGTACGTGAGAATCTGTGAAGATCAATCTCTTATAGGTGACATCACTCTTGCTTGTCTGAACATGACCACTTTCCAAAACTTGAATAATAACTGTCCATTTTGTTTTCGTCTGAGGGGTGATATCTAAAACATTTGAGATGGGCCTAGACATTTTACCTTCAATTGAAAATGTACATGTGAGATATTTGAGGTTAAAAAAATACATTTGGTTTACATAATTCCAATTACAGCATGAGAACACAAATATTTTAGGTTTTTTCGTCTTCTTCTTATTTATTTATTTATTTATTTTGCTTTAAAAGATTAAGCATTTCCAAAGAAATAAATAAGAGTAGCTTCATGAGTATTTTTAACGTTTTAAACTTGTTTAGAGTTAACTGAACATAAAATACAACTATTTCAATATGTATTAACGAAACATGAGGAAAAGGCTATTTGTCTCCATTTATAAAAGAGATGTAGTTTATCAAAATGTATTCCAACATTTATTATATGCTAATTATCCTTCTTAATTTGGTTCATAGAATTTTCTCACTTTTCACAGTAATCAAAGTGAGAGTAAATATGCACAAAACAATAGATGAATAACATTATCCTTAAAAGAAATATACAGAAGACTAATTATCTTTTTAAGCTTAGTTCATTGTTTTTTTTTCACTTACAACAATCATAAAAGTAAAAGGTATAAATATGCACAAATAATAGAGATGTACATCATGTCAGCTTTTCTGGATTTCAATAAACTGTTAAGGCCATAGAATAAGCTAATCCACACACCACCTTATTCAGTAAACCATGTTTTATGATAATCGAGGAGGTAACTTATTCAATAAAAAGGGTTAAGATAATCATTAACAATGATACAACACATCTAAATACAACAAATTTATATATGTATACAACTAAGACTTGTGTAGATAAGGTAAAACTAACCTGATTAGGAAGTTGGAGTATGAATTTTTGAAGCACAACCCATCTTCTGAGGTCTGGCAATATATAATAAGAGGAAAATCCTACAATCAAGGATATGTTGACTTTTGGGAATCTCATAAGCATGGTTTGCCCCATGTCAATTAGAGAAAACAGGGTAAGGCACTACAGTTATTTGATTGAAAGGTAGAGGAAAATGTTGATGGTAGGAGAGGTGTGACCATACTATTACTGAATTGTGTCCTTCACAAGATACGAACCATATCTTTTAGGGAGATTTTATTTATTTTTATTTATATATTAATAACTTACATATCTTTTGTTTCCTTTAAATCTATAAAATAATGAATTTTACACTTACATATCTTTTGTTTTCTTTGTGAATTTTAGGCACGAGCTTTTATGATTTTTTTTTACCTGATAATTAACTTGAATCATGATAATAATCAATTTGAATCAGTTTTGACAAATGAGTGACTATTTTAACAAATGGTTATAATACATGGAAGTGTTTTTACAGCACGAACCAATGTATTTTTATAGCTGAAGTTAAATCATATAAGCACACACCCCATCCCTTAAAGAAGTAATTGTTAAAGTTACCAAACGCACACATATTATTACATATATACAAAATGCATCATTGGTATATAATTGATCAAAAAGTACACTTACATCATAGACAATATTATTGACTACAAAAGCAGTAATTGATCAAAAGGAACATTAATATGATACATACATTATTCAATACAAAATAAGCTACAAGGAAAAGTTATATCATATAAACATTATCCAATGCACAAGTGGGCAAAAGGAAAGTTTCAGGAGAAGATCCGATGCCACGCCGATGCCGTGTCCTTTCCAGAGTTCTATGTACTTGAGCTTTGATCCCATACATCTTAAGTTGAAAAATTAAAAGAAGACTTAGTTTATATAATTTTAATGAGAATTGAGAGTAGCACCAACGTTCTTGCAGTACACTCTGATCTTGAAGCTGTGACCTTCAAATCTTGATTACATACAGGCATCAAGTGGCTCATCTCATCTTTGCTCATTAGTAACTTTTTTTTTACTAACATGGGACGATGGGAGGGTTGATGAAGAAGCAGCATAGAAGTTCATGTGGTTGCTGAAAGGTATAAATGAAAATTTTGTATCAGGTTTGTGAAGATGTACAAATGCATAAACATATAAAACATATATACATCCGTGAAAGATAAGAAAGTATCAACAAAGTATAAGAACCTTATCTAACTGATGACCAGGTAAACGGATAGAATATAAATACAAATTGGTTACTATTTTTACTTGTTTAACCCATATGCTGTTTATGAGACCTGTGTCATTTGATTTTTACTTTTTGACTTGATTGTATCTTCGTTATTATGAATAAACAATGAGAAAAAGTTATATAACTTACCTCGCGAATCCCCTGCTCCTTCAATGCAGTTACATGTCTACTTGTTGAGGAAAACCAGGGCATGTTTACAGCAAACAATAACGGATGTTTAGATAGAAATTCAAACTGGAAGATGTCTTATTGCCTTATATAGACTTCAGCATGGAGCAGCAACCCGTTTATTTTTTGAAAATTGGTGAACCACCATGGCGGCCGTTGGACGATCAATCTAAAATAAATTAAAATAAAAAATAATTGGGTGTGAGATGAATACTAAATAATAAATCAGTGGAATATCAACTATTACCTTTACTACATATCGCTAAGAAAACTTGTTAGGAGTATAAAGTAAAGAAATCATCTAGACCCAATTTAACATCAAAGGTTGACGTTCTACTTGGAAATTTGTTATTAAGACGACTATATGTCAATCCTTTTGTTTTTTGTTTGTGAAAAATGTAACTGGCTTTGCAAAACTCAAACTATAAAAGCTAATCCAAACATAATAAAATTAAACTTCTGTAGATGTTTTCTAAAGTTTGTTTTCATGATTATATGTCTAAAAAAGAAATAAACAAATGTGCTAATATAGTAGTCTGGCTAAAAGAAAGATTTCGCTATAAATGCAGCCTAATATGCAACCTAAAAGGGACAAAAAAGAGGTTAAAAAAAGTCTGATATAGGTAATGCGTAGCAAGCATTATCCAAAAAGAAGCCTTTAAGGACCCTAACCTGACCTTTTAAAATTTCTGGCTCATCAGTTTGGTTCACACAACCCCATAACGTCTCAAGACCCGATTATACCCGAGCCTATCAGGCATGTTCTGGTTGGTTCAGGTCGACCCTTTTGACACCCTTAACACCATAAAGCCTATGGTATGTAAGTTAAAAATCAATAAATGGTAGTGTAACTACTGGTTAAAATGCTTGGAATAAACACATGTAAAAGACAGCTGATAAATTATGCATAATTTTCCGGACATTTGAGTGAGCACCTGCCCGGCACTCTCTAGATGGTCACATCCACTTAAGAATCAAGAATATTAGTAAAGAACCCCATTAGAAACATAATAAAAAAATAAAAAATAAACGGGACAATCATGTGAATACAAATATGAAGTCAATTATCTTTAGCATAACAAATCCACATAAAAGGGAAACTAAAATCTTACCAGATTATGCATAGTAGAATTCGAATTTTGATCTTGACATGTCGGTGGTTTTTAACCATAAGCATTTTGCCAGTGGATGTGTCGACATTTACCTGCAATCACAGTTGACATGCGAAGGTTATAGCAATTTAGAATAAGACAGAACTTTAAGATAAAATTAAGCTGTTAGCACATACTTATCGATATACTGGGACATTTGCAAAACCTCTTGATATACAATGTTCTTAGTTTCTCTGATGTTAGGAGAATCAAAAAAAGGCTGCCTGATAAGGACTTTAGCATGGTTAGCTGTTCTTGCACGTGATAGTGCAACATACAACTGTCCATGTGAAAAAACCGGTTCCTTTAGGTAAACACCGACAAAATCAAGTGTTTGACCTTGTGCTTTATTAATAGTCATTGCAAAGCATAGCCTAATCGGGAACTGAACCCTTTTAAATGGGACCGTGTAGTTTTCGTCACTTGGAGGTTGCAAAGGAATTCTATGAATAAAGACTTGTTTTCCAGCAAAGTCTCCAAAAGCAATCTCTGCATGAATGACGTTTCTTTTCAAATCTTTGCAAATTAATCTAGTCCCATTGCATAGTCCTTCGGTGGGATTCAAGTTTCTTAACAAAATGATCGGCGAATTTGGCTTCAGAACAAGCCTGTGAGGTGGCATACCATTTGGTATAATTGAATGCAAGAAGTCCTCGTATTGACTTTGGTCATTAGGATCTATGGTTTCATCAAAGCTAACATATTCTGTTTCTTCACCTGGGAACTGTGCTATTAAAATTTCATTTATCTCATCAACAAAACAGTTTTTTGTGGTCAAAATGGCATGATTTAAAGAACAAGAGGTGGTTACTGAGTCAATTTGAATGTTTGGGTAAACAGAGTCTATGAGGGCATCTAAAGGGTCTTTATCTGAATGTGTCTGAATGAGCATCGAGGTTGGAATGTTCACAAGGTCATTATTTTGTGAACCTTCTGTTCCATTACCAATCTTGAGAAGAAATTCAGTGAAGCTAGGATCTAACAAAGCTCTCATGTTTTCTTGTAATTGTAATTTCTCAAGCGATGGCCATAACGGAGAATTAGTTGGACATGCATCCATTGTTTCTGATTTAGTTCCTTTGCGCACTACTCGAAGTGTTTGTCTAAAATCTCCACCAAGTACAACAACCTTACCACCAAAAATTTCTGTTGAGTTCATAAGATCTTGAAGAAGATCATTTAAAGCCTCGACAACACTTCTTTTGGCCATGGGGGCCTCATCCCAAATGATTAGTTTTGAATCTTTGATCAAAGTTGCTAAAGAACTTTGTTTGCTAACTTTGCAACCTGATCCTTCAATTGAGTCTAGTGGAATTTTGAATCGCGAATGAGCGGTTCTACCTCCTGGGAGTATCGATGCAGCTATGCCTGATGTCGCTGTGGCAAGAGCAATATGACCTCTTATCTAACTTTAGCTAATAAGGCTCTGTACAAAAAGGTTTTCCCGGTGCCTCCTGGACCATCAACAAAAAAGGCTCCACTTTCAGCTGAATATGCTCTATGAATTATTGTTTCAAATGCGATCTTTTGTCTTCCATTGAGTTTGGAGATTGCATGTAGATCTTCTTGAGAAACAATTATTTCCTTTTCAGCTCTAAGTTCTCTTGTCTGGTCTTCTAGGTCATTGCATGAAAAATCTTGAGGCACGATACCAAAATTGTGGATGTTTTTACCCATGGATTGCAAAAAAGAATTTATTTGTTGCAATGCATTTTTCATGGCCTCTGTACGTGTCATTTGATTAAATCTTAAAAGGTCCTCTAGCATTGCGTTCTCATAAGTTAACCATAAATCTCGAGGGTTATTTGGACACGAATAAACAAGAAGAGTTGCAAAAAGCCTTCTTAGTTCATATGGCAAGTGGAAAACAGAGGCCTCTTCTAAACATAATTGTTGACTGTTATCATCAGCCAAATAGCCCCGCAACAATGCCGACTCTCGATACGTTGCCACCTGCACTCCATTGTACATTTTTAAGTCATCAAAGGACTTTGGACAACGTACTTTCGACAAGAGTATCCTTAAGTAGTATCTTTCCCCTTCACTTGGATGAGCAGCAACTATGTGGCCTACCGAATCACCTGATTGCCTATGCTTCCAGAATTTTTTATCTTGTAGCCATACAAAATGATCTGGAAATTCAGAATAGGTGAGGTTTAAGTTCTGTGCTAGTTTATCAGTACGGTTCATGGCAAAGAATTCTGTAAGCATGGTTTTTCTTTGAACCGGATTCTGTAGCACATTGGCCAATTTGTCTTTCTTTTTAAAAGTTAAAGGCTGATAATTCTCTAAATGCAGCTGTAAATGTATAACAGCAGGTCTTATCTCGCTCATTAAGAATCTGAAAATTCTCCATGCTGCTTCAGGAGGTGATACCCACCTACCAGACTGGTATTGCTCTATTTCATCAATCAATGAAGGAGTCTCATTCGACGACATTGCAAAGGTTATTCTGTCACTACCTTTACATATGTACTTGTATATATACTTTACTGCTTTTATCGTCGAACAAATTTCTACATTGATATGACAATCATACTTCGCAAGCAAGTAGGGATTATACGGTATAACCCATCGATTATCAAGCCTAGCTTTCCTAACTTTCACAGTAACTCCATTATCCCGCCTTCGATAAATTGGGTATGCATCTGTTGTTTGTGTGGTCTCATTAGAATAAGCTTTTGGATATGAGTTCTTGCACATGCCGTTTTTCTTCATGCAAACATTATTGGGGTTTAATTTTCCACAAGGGCCATGAATCATGTGCTTGACCACCATTTTATGTAAGTGGGGATTATCCTTTTCATTTGGTATTTCAGCAGACACAACTTCATCATACTCTTCTGGCCTATACATTTTGTATTGAGGTTTCAATATGATCAAGAAATGTGCATGCGGTAGACCTCTCTTTTGAAATTCTATGACATATGTATAGGCTGCTACCTCTCCGAATATGTTTCTTTTAAAAAGATCCTCCTTTAGTTGTTCAAGTTTAGCATGAAAACCTCTAACAATCAAATCAGCTCTATTTTGTGTTTCCTCATGTCTCATCAGATGTTCTTTTATTTCTGGCCAGTTAGGATTACATGTCATTGTTAAGAAAATGTCTGGCTTTCCATATTTTTGCACTAATGTCATGGCATCTATGTATTTTCGCTTCATATTTCTTGGTCCGCCGATAAAGCTTGAAAGAAGCACAATTCGTTGACCTACACCTGAACCCTCAGTCTCACCTGAAGCCATGGCATCCACCACTCCTTGTAGAAATTCTTGCCTTATTTCTTGTTGTTGCGATCTAAAAAAATCTAACCTTTGTGTCTCAAGTTTAACATAATTATCTACTATATATTGCTGCAACAATCGACCAAAATACAATAGGCACGACTTGTCATTTCTCCTTACCTGTAGCTTATATGCATAATATTCTCTAATGGAAACGAACTTGGAGTCCACATCTTTTTGGGCCATAACTGCCGGAAATATGAGTTACTGTTAATTCGTAAAGTACCATATGTAATTAAACCTAAAATGTGGTCATTTTTTTTTACCTTCGTCTTCCATAAATAACAAATCTTCAGCACTTGCAGCATTTTGGGGAGAAATAAGGGTTGTGGCACTTGTTTTTGGCCTTCCTCTTTTCCTATATCCCTTTTCACCATATTTAAGAATTCCTTGATGCCAACCAAGTTCTCCATATGGGAACATCAAAGGATATTGTAAAGCATCATAGCAACCATAATAATATCCAATCTTTCTAGATTGATTACCATGAGTTTTGACTTCAATATCCCTCTGACTTTGTTCTCCATTTTCCTTGCCATCCACCCAAATTGCTGCAACCTGTGATACTTCTGGCTTATTATACACTCTTTGATCTTGTGAAGGAAGTGTTTTAAGAACAATCTTATAGCTGTCTAGTTGAGAAATGTCTTTTAAGCTTCTAAAGAAACAAGCATAAGGATTATTTGCGAGGGCTTTCATGCATAGTTCAATTGCTTCTTTAGACAACCTTTCACAAGATGCTAATCGATTTTCTAATTCATGCTCAGTATCATGGAAATATAACTGAAGGTTTTTTGCATTACCATCCTGAGGCACTAAATCATTTATGAAGTGGTATACCTGGCCTTGCACTCTAAATGTGTATATACCATTATTCCTCTTAATAAGATTAGCATCAGATCTAACCCCTAGTGAAGTAAAAGCGAAGACGTTGTTATATGTTCTAATGTATGCTCTAAATGTTTTTGCTTCTTCTGATGTTGAGGTCAACATGTCTTTTAGAATATCTGGAAGCTCGTTGCTAGTCAAGACAACACGGCCATTTAAGCAACAAAAATTTTTGGTTTCAGAGTAAAACTTGATAGCACCACAGTGGGGACAATCTTGAATCCGAGGAAGAATCGCAGGCATCGAAGGGATAAACGACAACAATTGTCTTCCCATTGCTGGAATGTGTCCTAGTACCGATCATAATGAGTATTTCGTATATTAAAATAGTAAAAATTATAGGTCGCTGACATGTAAATATAGAAGGAAATTTTTGGACACACCTTGGCTTCGAGATTTACACCTTCTTTTTGTGTTAGTGCGTGGCCTATCTGATATTTATCAAGATTGTTAATAACTAATATAGACCAGGCCTTGTTTTTTTGGCACATCACAAACCTTTATCACTTTACATACCTGTTGTTGCACTAACTACTACTGTAGACAGGTTTGAAGTTCCAGCTTGTTTAGAAACATCATTGATCGTAAACGGCCCGCTACTTTCGCTTAAAGGACAGGGACTATCAGTCTTGCGCCTTTTGTTTTTCCATCTTAAAAAGGCTTCTCTCCTATATTTTTTCTTTTCGTCCAAGACACTAATATCATTGATCGTAAAGGGGCCGCTATTTTCGCTTAAAGGACATGGGCTATCAGTTTTGCATCTTTTGTTTTTCCATCTTAAAAACGCTTCTCTCCTATATTTTTTCTTTTCGGCCAAGACACTAATATCATTGATCATAAATGTCGTGCTACTTGCTCTTAAAGGACAGAGACTATCAGTCTTGCGTCTTTTGTTCTTCCATCTTAAAAAGGCTTCTCTCCTATATTTTTTCTTTTCTACCAAGACACTGTCGTTGGTCACAGGAAATGTAAGTGATCCTCGGCTCAAGTGATTGTTCATGTTTGCTATTCTATTTTCAAAGTTTGAGTCACTGTTGAAGGTCTAGTGTGACATATAGTAGTTTAATAACATTGATACATGGTGAATAAATTTTACCTTTTGGTTTATCAGCTTGTTTCTTCTATTGTACCAAAATCTGATCATCCGTGACCATACTCTTACCCTGAATAGGTTAAAACAAAAGGCGTCAAAATTAGAGTATTTGCAATAAGGATATTAATTCTTAAGGAAAAACAAAAACAAAAAACAAGAGCATCTCACTGGATTTCGTAGAACAACATCAGCGAAAAGATGAAATCAGTGAGAAAGAATTAGATCGGTTTAATTTCGTGTGTAGGTATGTCTTTCATAGTGGTCGGATTTGTTGAGAGAATGTGTGGTTTGATTGGAAAATATGAGATAGAGAAGATGGGTTAAAGGAGATGGTGATGGTTTGATTGGAAAATCTGAGCTAGTTAGAGAAGATGGGTTATAAAGTAGATGGTGAAGATGGGTTATAAAGTAGATGGTGATTTGCAGTGACAATTTACAACAACTCTGGACTTTTTTCACAAGTAGTTTGGACTTTTTTCCAATGGCACGTGTATTTTTTGAGGAAGTCCTAAGAAATTACGTGGCCTTCTTTCCCAAATCATAAGAACCTACGTGGCCTTTTTTTAGAGAGCTATAGTAAAAAAAAACCCCTTCTTATAATATAGGTATATATATATATATATATATATATATATATATATATATATATATATATATATATATATATATATATATATATATATATATATATATATATATAATAAATCGGTA
The DNA here is from genome assembly GCA_030686995.1 of Artemisia argyi. NCBI lineage: Eukaryota > Viridiplantae > Streptophyta > Magnoliopsida > Asterales > Asteraceae > Artemisia > Artemisia argyi. The sequence continues at coordinate 95,353,968 of CM060684.1, forward strand.
AAATTAATTATATGAAACTAAATTATTTTACTTTTACACAAACTTTTATTCATACTTAATTTATTGTGATCTTATGTTGTCAAATTCCAAATTTCTAGGGTTTATTTGGTATTAAGTGTTAATGCAAGTTTTTGAACTTAGGGGCATTTTGGTCATTTTACATGCTTTTAAAATTATAGGTATTACAACTCTTCCCCTCTAAAAAAAATTTCCGTCCTCGAAAATTGAATAAACAGAGCTGACAGAAACGAATCGAATTACAGAAATTGCAAAGATGAAACGAACACGGAATCTTTCAGTTACAAAAGTAGCCTCAAGTCAGAATAACCTTTCCAACAGATTCTCACAGACAAATAGATCTTTCTTATCAGAATTCATAATCTGATATCTTATCAGAGCAGATCATAAATCAGTTCAATGATTTCATACAGGTAGCAGATAACTAAAGTACTTCTCAAAAGTACTAGCAGAAAATAGATTGAGTGCGGAAATTCAAACGATATAAGACTATAGTGAGTTCTGAAATTCTTAACAGACGAACAACGATCGTACGACGAGAATTCGAACGTATCCAGATATCTAACGTTGAAGGCAGACATACATAGGTAGAATGAATCCTAAATCTCACTAACCACAGATAATCCTGCTAACAGAAATCTAATGCTTCTCAAATACTTCCCAAAATATCATATGCTCACAATGAAAGTACGTTATATGATGGAGGTATTATTATGTTGGTCAGGCGTCATAATATTTGCACCATATAATTATACATTCATGATGACCATACTTTATATCAAGTCGTGAATAAGCAACCTAATAACGGTATCTCAACACCTTTCTTCTTCCTAGGATTTGGCAAAAATAATCATCATCGATGAGGTTGAACAGAAAACGAACTTATCAAAAAGCAAAAGAAATTTAATAGATCTATCATAAGATAGTATTAACACTTCCAAAAATTTCGACAAAATCCTTATAATTATAAACTTAACGAACATACGCAGAATTATCATAATACGAAACTTCCAACGAAAAACTTAATAATCTAAAGATTCAATTACACCATTGTCAATCTTCCTCATGATCATGTGGCATCCTAATCATTATTAATGGAAAAATCTAGATAAATCAACCCATATCATAAAGTGTACACATAATATAACAGAAAGGGGACGTGGCAGAGCAACACTCTACTGCCCTAGAGTCATGTCAGAGGTGCATCCCTGACACGGACATGGAACCCCCATGCCTAGTGAAGCTCAGGTAACAAAAGGTTTATAATAAAAGTTCAAAACATAATTGTCATATCAAAAGGTTCAAATAGCAAGGTTTATTATAACAGAGGTTCAAAATAGAAGGTTCATAGCAAAGGTTTATATCAAAGGTTCATATCACAAAGGAAACCTTAAGAGTAAGGTCAAAATATCCGTACCTTAGCAAAGCAATGAGATCAAAAGAAAGGATCACGAAAGGGAAGAGTTCACTTCTTCTTCAATATATCTACCTGAATTATAATCATTTTATTATTAATAACTTTATCTTAAATCAGATTGCTCCTTTAGTCGTCTTTTCATTTTTAGTAACTTTCCATATTTAGTAACTTTCCATATTTAGTAGGTTTCCCAAATTAGTAAGTTTCTATAATTTGAAAGATTTCACATTAAAATTAGGTTAAGTCTTTAAATAAATCATTGTTATAGAATTAGGGTTTAATTATAATAATATAATAATAGTTTAGGGTTTAATATGTTAACTTTCCATAATGGGTTATTATACAAAGATGTCACTAAAGTTTGCGTGAAATTTGTCCTAAGGTAATAAAGTTTTAAAGTTGTCATCCATGTTACTAAACTATAAAAACCAAACACGTCTATAATTTCAGTGATTTTTACGTTTATTTTTTTGGTATGTTAAGTAACATAAATGTCATGTCTTTACAAGTTCATAAACCTCGAGGACAAACTTTCATAAGGTTAGTAACCTGGATGACAACTTTCATAAGTTTAGTAACATGGATGACAACTTTGAAACTTTATTACCTTAGGACAAATTTCACGCAAACTTTAGTGACATCTTTGTATAATAACCCTTCCATAATTTAAGGTTTAATATATAATTATCCCAAAGTTCAGGGTCTAAAGTGTAAATATTACATTTTCCATATTTTATACAAATAATCCATAAGTTAACAATATTTACTATTCAATTCTTCAAATTTACAATTATTACAAGTTACACCCTTAATTTATATAAATTACAAAATAAGACCTTATTAATAATTATATTACAATTATATCCATATTAAATTCATATTAGCACCTTAACCCTTTAGTTATCAAAATTACACATTGTACCCCTCAAATTAATATATACACAAAGCACCCTCATCTTTCCATAATTTACAAAAACAAACCCTAAATTTTAAATAAATACAATTTGTACCCTTTTTATATATAACTTATAAATTAATCCTTTTTAATTACAAATTTTATACTTTCCACCCTTGTATTATTTTATACGATTTCCCCTGGTCTTACACACTTTACAAAAATAACCCTCAAGTTTGTTTAATTACAAAACACACCCTTGTATTTTAAAAATTCCATTCGGTTCTAATTAAATTCCATAAAACCCTAACCCTAAATTCCCCAATCATTCAATCATTAATTAAACCTTAAACAACATTAATTACACAAAAGCAAACACCCAAAACCCTAACCCTAGTTTATACGATCCAAAACTTTTATTTTTGTTTTCTTTTTAATTAATCCGATTATATAACAATTCCCAAACAATTTTCCAAGCTTCAAAAATTATTTTACTGATTTTATTAGGGTTTTATAACATTTTTGTAATGTCCACTATCTGATGCATTTTTCTCTTTGTAGATATGCTTACTAGAGGAAAAGAGCCATGCAACGAAACTCCTATGGATGAAGACTGGGACTAAGGTGAGTTTAGTAAAGGATATATTTGGCCAGTTAGCTGCCTATTAATGCAACAAATTGGCTACATGAATTTGCAGCCAAGATTTCCCCAACATTGTTTACTATCTCTAAATCCTAATTTTGATCAATTAGTATATTGGTTGTAGCTAGAAGATGTGCAGAGGAAAGTGAACAAGTTTGAATTTGAAGACTAATAAAAGAGTGAAGGAAGACAGTACGGAGCTTATTTTTTATTTGGCTTTTTAAACATGCATTTCAGATTTCTTTGATTGTTGGATTTTTATGGTTGTTTCGTACTTTATTTGCTAGATTTGGATTGTTGGATTGTTGGATTGTTGGTGGTTTCTGTCAAATGTTGGCTTGATTTATGAATTTACGATTTTACGGTTTTTATCTATGTTTCTTGATTACTGGATTTATGGTTTCCGCTAAACTTGCATTTCAAATTTCTTTGACTAACTTGCTTGCATATTTGTTACTAGTTTGTCCACTTTATTGTTATTATGTTGCGTAGAAAAGTTTATTTGTTACTAGTTTGTTTTATTGGTTGAGTAAACAAGTGATGGATAATAACTTTTGAGTTAACAATTGATAAATTTGAAAGCATACAAAAAACCGAAAAAAAACCGACACCGAACCGATTTAATAAAAAAAACCAAAAAACCGAAACCGAACGGTTTGAAATTTTTAAAAACCGAAGTTTTCGGTTCGGGGTTTGGTTTTAGTTAAAAACCGCCCCATGCTCACCCCTAAGTGTATATGTCACTCCCATTTAACATTTGCAGTTTGACTTTGAACTTAGGGGCATTTGGTATTATTTAAGTGTTAATGCAAGTTTTTGAACTTAGGGGCATTTTGGTCATTTTACATGCTTCACAAGATTTGTGGATTTGGCATGCATTTTTTGAGATGGCGGGGGTGAATAACGATATTAATGTTTTAGATAACTCTCCGTTACTCGACGACCTTCTTGCTAACGAATCCCCAAGAGCACCTTATATCATAAATGGACACAGGTATGAACATGGATATTACTTACCTGACGGAATTTACCCACGGTGGGCAACTTTCGTCAAATCCTTCTCGGCAACAACTGACGAAAAACATGGTTATTTCAAAAGGAAGCAAGAAAGTGCACGAAAAGATGCCGAACGTGCTTTTGGTGTGCATCAAGGACGTTGGGGTATAGTACAACAACCGGCACGTGCACTAGAAATTGTCAAGATTTGTAGAATAATGTATACGTGCATTATTTTGCATAACATGATTTTAAAAGATCAAAAGTTTGCACTATGTAAGTATAGGGAAATGTGGGTGGATTCGACACCACGTTTTAGCCGAGACAGATGGGTCGACTGATGTGATACCCAATGTCGCATAAATAGAGAAACACGCGACCATGAAATGCATACTCAACTTCAACAAGACCTTATGGAACATGTTTGGCAAAAACGTCTTGAACGTCAAGATGAAGAAGAATATTCTGAGGCCGATGAATAAGTATTTGTAATTCGTATTTTTTTAATTCTGTATTGTAATATGTTTAAGAATTAATGTTATGTTTTTAATAAATGAAGTATTTGTTTTAGTTTAGGGGTTGCATTTGAAATATTTGATTTAAAGTTGAGTTAAGGTGAGTTATAGGTGAGTTATTGTACCATGTGTTTTTTGGTGAATTAAGGTGAAAAAGTTAACGCTGATGTGGCGTTGATGTGGCACTGAGTTATAAGATAACTCACAGTCATTATACCTTGTGCTCTTAATAAAGTTTAAAATGTTATGCTTATGAACACTTAATCACCTTAAATAGTCACCTTAATAAACTTTTAAATAACTTAATAAATGGAAACTTATAAACATCTTTTGTTTGTATTTGACTCATGATTTTTTTTGGATAGACTGCAAAAATGGTCACTAAAGTATTGCGAAAGTGCAAAAAAGCCACCGAGTCATAAAGGCGTGCAAAAAAGCCACTAACATTACGGATAAGTGCAAAAAAGTCACTGAGTCCATTTATTTGCTAACTTCCGTTAGTTATCCCGTTAGTCAAGGGTATTATCGCCATTTCACTCGTTTCCCACCTTCGACTAGCAACACTTTATTTCAATGACCAAATTTGCAAAGTAATAACTTTAGTTTGCAGCCAAAACACACGTGTCAACGAGGAGAATGTTTGGGGATTTAATTTCAACGAGTAAATTTGCATCGTCAAATCTTTCCCTCCCAAAGTAACACGGCAACCGAAATGATTGCATAGGGACTATTCATTTCCGTCTACATTCCGCTTATTTAAACGCACCAAACACCACACACACATTCCACCATAACACACATAAACCCAAAGAACAAAATACAATGAAGCAGATAGCTATCTACATTGGTTCCGAGGAAGAGGAGTACCAAAAAGTTTTAAACAACTATTATCTAAAAGATTTACACCTTCATGGTTTTGGCGTTGAACCAATTGACAAGTATGGTTCTTACAAGAAGGTATCGAAAGAGTTGAGGAAACAGATGCTTACTTGGCTGAGGAAACAAGATGGCTACTATGAGATTCTTTTGGGTGACACGGAGGAGGAAGAGGAGGACAAGAAGAAGGAGAAGCAAGAGACTGTGGATACCGGTTTACCACAGTTTGATGGGTTGGAATAGAGGATCTCCCATCTTGAATATGTGTTCAGGTATCTCAAGGATAAGAAGGAGAGGAAGGAAAAAGGAGATGAAGAAAAGGAAGAAAAAGGATGGTGTGGAAGGTAACGGGTCAAACTTCTAAATAATTGTGTGTTTAGAAAGCTTTTTTTTTCTTTTTTTTTAAATTTGTAATCTTATGAACACCTATAATTATCATCAATGAAATTTTATGTTTGTGTTTACATGTTTTATGTTTCAATTTTTATGTTTTTGTAGTGTTGGAATAACCGAATTTGACTAGTAAAGTCAACATATGTTAGATACCAGAGTTTGCATCAAGAAAGTAACCATAAACTAAAATTGGACATAACCCAATTCAAATACAAAGACATAATGTTATCTATTCACCCTTTCAACAACCACAATGTACAAGGCCCTCAGATACACCAAAACATGGAGATAATTTGGTGCAGAGTTGTCTTATCTCCTTGTCCCAAACACCCATTTAGCGAACTGTGACATTGGACTGCAGCTTATGCATAAACTATTAGATAGGGGCTGTTTGGCATGAGTGTATATAGGGGTGAGCATAAAAACCAAAAAACCGAATCGAAACCGAAAAAACTGAAAAAATCGCACCAAAAAAAAATCGAACCAAATGAAAAACCGATCGAGGTGGTTTTGAGTTTTAGAAAAACCAAATATTTGGGGCGGTTTTTGGTTGCATATGAAAAACCTAACCAAAAAATCCGCCCCACCCCGCCTTTATATATCTTTCAATTTTTCTCAAATAATCTTATCTTGATAAAATATTTGATTTGTTACTTATTTGCTTAAAAATAGTTTTGACCGTATCTTCTAAACTTTTAAACTTATTAGACGGTTCATAATCTCCTATTATTCCTAGGTTTCCACACCCTATATAATAATAACACTTAACAACTCAAACTCAACATCTTCAGTAAACCTTTCATTGAACAATTCCTCTTCTACATCGAAGACGCAAGCCATGGACACAGGAAAGTTGAAGGTTGTCATGCTTTTATACTCATACTTTAATAGTATGTGAGTAAAATGAAAAAACATTGATTTATTGATGATCTATTAGTAAGCACATAATTCGATGTCAATTCTGTTACTTGTATCTTATATATCTAGGAATGATTTAATATTCAGTTTAACATTTGCTATTTATATATATTTGTTATCACATCTTATTATTCCATGTTTATAATTGTTTATTTTATTGTTCTAATGTATTGCCAAGTCCAAGTGTTTTTGGTTTGATTGTAGTTGTTACTTTAACTTTGCATTATATTGGTTGTATGCCTACTGTCATTAGAGGTTCATTTGATTTGGTTCAGTTTCGACTTCGAGCTATAAAAATATTGGTCAAACATGCATATATAAGATTAGTTCAGATAGTGAAAATAATGGTGACTTTTAAGCTTTACATCATTGTTGTTAGATTAAGGTTTTTTTTTTGGTCAAATATGCATATATAAGATTAGTTCGGTTTCGACTTCGAGCTATAAAAATATTTGTTATGTTAACTTTCTTTACACATATATTCGGAGAGTAAAATTGCTTTATGTTAACAAACTTAAATGACTGTCAAGGACTTCTAGTGATGTATATATAGATAATGTTTGCATAGAGCATTCATGTGCCATTTGTTCATTAAAACACTTAACCTCTGAGCAGTAGTAGTACTTGTAGATCATTTAGACATCGATGGTGTTTCTAATTTGTGGCCTACTATCTCATTTCATTATGATGTTATCATTTTGTATTGCAAGTTTTCATGTTCATTTAAGTGAATTAATAACAGCGCGCTTGTTATAGACGTTCTTGTTATGTAATAAAAAACTAATTATATGTTTTAATGACTATCAACCAAATGATGATACTAATATTGAACTATCTTGTTACTTTTTAGTTGCAATATGCACCTGAAAGTCATATCGAGGCTGAAGTTAACAACAAAAAAGATGAACTTGTGATTGATTTAGATAGCGAACAGGTTACTCAAACACCAAATGACGAACATGCTGTTGAGACTGATAAGAAGAATGGTGGTCGGAGATCATGGGTATGGGATTATTTTACCTTTGTAAAAGGTGAGACTCAAGTCCCATGTCCTTATTGTAAGACGGTGTTGGCTGCTGGAACAAAAAGGAATGGAACTAGTACCTTGATTCAACATCTGAAGAGTGTTTGCAAGAAATCACCTATTTACAAGAAGTCTAACTTTGAAGAACCAAGCTACATTGAGTTTCAAGCCGGTACCTATGGGGGAATCTAGTGGAGGTTTGGCTTCTCACACTTTTAGCCAAGCAAAATGTAAGAAATCTTTGGCTTGAATGTGCATCATAGACAATAGGCCTTTTAGTGTTGTTGATGATCAAGGATTACAAGAATTTGTATGGGATTTGAACCCCATGTTCAAATTTCCATCTAGGTGGACTGTTGCTAGAGACTGTTTGACTATATACAAAGAAGAGGCTAATAAGGTCAAAAAAGCTTTCGAAAAATCAAACCATGTCACTTACGACCGACACATGGACGTCGGTTAAAAACTATAACTTTATGTGTCTTACGGCACATTGGGTTGATGAAAATTGGAAGCTGAGGAAGAAAATTATTAATTTTTGTCAAATATCAAACCATAAGGGTGTGAAAATAGGCAAGTCGGTTTATCGTTGCTTACAAGAATGGGGTATTGATCGGGTTTTCTCAATAACGGTTGACAATGCCTCATCTAATGATGGGGCAATCAAATTTTTAGTGACTATGCTTAAGGGGCCTAATGTTATCTTAGATTGCAAGTACTTACATTTAAGATGTTGTGTTTACATCATTAATCTTATTGTTAAAGATGGGTTAGAAGAACAGTTTGAATCCATTACACGGATTAGAAATGCGGTGAAGTACATCAGATCATCACCTTCTAGGTTTGAAAGCTTCAAGGAAAGTGTTGAGAAAGAGAATATCGAATGCAAAAGAAAACCATGCCTTGATGTAGAGACCAGATGGAATTCCACATTTCTAATGTTGGAAACAGCTGAGAAATACTCAGCCGCGTTTGATAGGTATATATTTTTTATTATGCTATAGTTAGATTATGTTACATATTTATTTAAACTAACATGCTATATATGTTTATGTTGACAGACTTCAGGTTATAGATCCAAACTATAGATCCTACTTTCAAAATGAAGTTGAGGATGATGGTGAGAAGATTACTAAGAAGAGAAAGAAGAGTGATCGAGTTGTGGGGGCTCCAAACGAATAGGATTGGGAGAACGCTCGGTAAGTTATCTTTATTTCATTCACTTGTTGAAGTATGTTATATATGTTTTGCCTAGATAGTAATATGTTATCTGATTGTTTTGTATAGGTTTTTTATGGAGTATTTGAAGATATTTTTTAATGTTACAAAGAAGGTTTCGGGGTCCAAGTACGTGACCTCAAGTTTATTTTTTGGTGAGCTCGTCACAATGCATGCAACAATATCTAGAATGTGTTTACAAGTTAATGGGAAAAAAAGAAAAATGGTGTTGTCAATGAAAGATAAATATGACAAATATTGGGATAACATAGATAACATGAACTTTCTATTGCATGTTGCTTTGGTTCTAGACCCCCGAAACAAGTTGCGTTATCTTGAATATTGCTTGGGGTTGATTTATGGTATGAAGTCTAATAAAAGTGAAGAAGTCTTGGAACTAGTTGTTTCAACTTTAACTGATTTGTATAATCATTACAAGATGAAACTGGGCAAAGCAAATGATCGAAACACAGCAACTTCTTCATCTTCTACTAGTTTTTTTGATAATGGCTATGAATTTGATCTAGATGATGGTTATGAAAGGTATTTGGAATAATGCGGAGAAAGGGTTAACAATACCGAGGTAGAGATTTATTTAGCAGACGGGCCAGAGAAAAAGGTAAAGGGGGATGAGACGTATAATGTCTTAAACTGGTGGAAACTTAATTCCGTTAAATTTCCTATACTATCTCAAGTGGCTAGGCATGTGCTGGGAATGCCAATATCTACTGTTGCATCAGAATCTGCATTCAGTACTGGTGGTAGAGTTATTGACAAATTTAGAAGCTCCCTTACCCCTAAGACAGCTCAAGTGTTAATATGTGCACAAGATTGGTTACGGTCCACACAAACGGAATTGCAAGATGTGGCCCCGAATGGTTTACAACTACAGGACCTGGTGGAAAAATTGGAGAATCTGGAAATTGGTAAAAATTTTTGGCTTTTCATTCACTTAACTATGTCTACTATCTGATGCATTTTTGTAATGTCTACTATCTGATGCATTTTTCTCTTTGTAGATATGTTTGCTAAAGGAAAAGAGCCATGCAACAAAACTCCTATGGATGAAGACTGGGACTAAGGTGAGTTTAGTAAAGGATATATTTGGCCAATTAGAAATTGGCTGCATGAATTTGCAGCCAAGATTTCCCCTACAATGTTTACTATCTCTAAATCCTAATTTTGATCAATTAGTATATTGGTTGTAGCTAGAAGATGTGCAGAGGAAAGAGAACAAGTTTGAGTTTGAAGACTAATAAAAGAGTGAAGGAAGACAATAAGGAGTTTATTTTTTATTTAGCTTTTTAAACTTTCATTTCAGATTTCTTTGATTGTTGGATTTTTATCGTTGTTTCGTACTTTATTTGCTAGCTTTGGATTATTGGATTGTTGGTGGTTTCTGTCAAATGTTGGCTTGATTTATGGATTTGCGATTTTACGGTTTTTATCTATGTTTCATGATTTCTGGATTTATGGTTTCCGCTAAACTTGCATTTCAAATTTCTTTGACTAACTTGCTTACATATTTGTTACTAGTTTGTCCACTTTATTGTTATTGTGTTGCGTAGAAAAGTTTATTTGTTACTAGTTTGTTTTATTGGTCGAGTAAACAAGTGATGGATAATAACTTTTGAGTTAACAATTGATAAATTTGAAAGCATACAAAAAACCGAAAAAAACCGACACCGAACCGATTTAATAAAAAAAACCGAAACCGAACGGTTTGAAATTCTTAAAAACCGAAGTTTTCGGTTCGGGGTTTGGTTTTAGTCAAAAACCGCCCCATGCTCACCCCTAAGTGTATACGTCACTCCCATTTAACATTTGTAGTTTGACTTTGAAAAGTCAAAATGCAATGGGTAAAAGGGAGTGTTGTTGTAGTTGAAAAGTCAAAATGAAAGTAAGTGGTAGAGCTGTTTGGGTCAGTTTGGATTTTGACCCATTTTAACAGTTTCATCCCAACTTCTCAATACATATAACATGGTTGTTTGGGTCAGTTTGGATTTTGACCCATTTTAACAGTTTCATCCCAACTTTTCAATACGTATAACATGATTAAACAAAGACATACATGTAACATTGTTCAAAAACAATAACGTTAAACATACAGTACAGACATGGAATCCAAAAGACAATAAAGTGAAACATATTGTTCAAAGATCAGTGGCTAACACATGAAGAACTTGGAATCGCATGCTCATCAAATGACTTCTTCTTTTTAGTTGGCTTGTGAACCTGAGTTCTATGAATGGGTGGTATTATTACTGTTGTAGACTCAATTATTGGCCAGAAGTTGCTGCCACAACATCCATTGATCTTGAATGAGTACATACGTGCCCATGTTTCTAGTCTGTAAGCAGCATGAACCCACTCTTCAGGTAGACCAACACCTCTTCCATTCTCATTCATGTAGTTTATTGCAACCACATCATGTATACATGGTATTCCAGTCAGCTCCCACTTCCTACAACCACACTCCTTCCTATCCATGTTAACAACATTGATGCGTGGGAATCGCACCTTGCTTTACCTCTCGAGGGATCTCGAGAAGCTTACAACCCCCACCAGGCAGTGTACCTGATCGTTGTAGTATAGTATAGTGACAAGTACCGGGGGATTGATCGTTCAGCTTAGGAATAGTGTCGCTAGGATTAGAAAACCTAATTAATAGTTCTAGAGGTGAGAGATGATTATTTTTGTATTTTTATATTTTTATGAAAGCAAGTAAAATCTCGGGTTTTGGAAGAGTGGGCGGAATTAGTTGCTATTCAACTAACCCAAAGCTATTATATAATTAAAATAAAATAATGAAAATGAAATTAAACTAATTATACTAAAGTTGTGAGCAGTAATTGGAGAAATTGTGTTTACTTAGACTTCATTACTCCCTAGATATCTTTTACATGTTAATTACTTGTTACACTTGTATGAATGACGGATTGTATTCCTTAATACCATTCGTGGGGTGGCATACATAACTCCCCAACTCTATGAGCTCTTATCTCCTCCTACACCATGACCCAGCACAACTATAGGGATTGTAAACAGTGGCTCATGCATTAAATACAACCAATAAAGACCTAGTACGCCTCGGTTCATGTTTCTTAAGACGTTCAAGCATGTTACCATTTGGAGATCTGCCAGTTTTCTTAAGCCTAACATATAAATCATTCATTCAAAACAAGAATAGACAAGTAATCAACACATAATCAACATCTAGGTTTCATTAGATCTAAGCAAACACAAAAGAGATCTAGCCTAGCATAATGGAATTGAGACAAGAACAAGATATAAACAACCAACACATAGACATATTGATTGAATTGAAAGTACACTTATCTCAATTACAATGCAAGGTCTCAAGGGTTTGGAACCCTTGAAAAACCTGTAAAAGAGGCACCAAAATCGTCTTTAGAGTTTCACCAAAACTTCTCTCTTCTTTTTATGAAAAAACTAGAAAACTATATATAGAAAAAACAGGCTGACGGCGTCAAGAGTTACTTGTGACGCCGTCACCTCGCCGCCATATACTTCCTCGGACGGCCTTGATCCACTTATGACGGCCTATGTGACGCCGTCACAACCCACGGTATATTATTTTTGCCACTTTGATGCCGTCACGAATCCATCTGACGCCGTCACCACCTTCGGTGTTTAATTCCTCATGTCTGACGCCGTCAAGATGGTGGTCTTGACGCCGTCACCTTGTATTTTCAGCATGGAAGTTTGTTACTTAGCCGTTTTCTTCACTTTTATGCTCCAAAAACGTCCAAAATAGCTTCTTTTCCAGAATTCACTCTCCAAACACCTAAAATCACAAAAGGAACGATTTAGGGCAATATTTGATCAAATAAAGTCGGATTCGGGCTTAAATGACCCCCTAAAAACGGATCATTTTTCGCCTCATCAAACATATTGATCCACATTCGGTACATATACTTAATATAAAGAAGTTTCAATCCATTCAACAACGCAATCAATAGCTTCTTTTTTTTATAGCATCAAACATGGCTTTCACAGTAGGAAAGCTTTAAATTTATAATACTAGTTTCACCGATTTTAATAAACCAAACACACGAGTAAAGTATAACCCCCATTGGTAGTATTAGATTAAGGTAAGACCAGGTCGTATCCACAGGGATTTAGTTCGTTCAGTTTAAGTATAACAATTAGTAAAAGAAGACAAGTAACGATTATAGGAATAAAAGGAATTCAAATATTAAGACAAATGATTGCTTGGACAGCTTAGATAATCTAGTGACAATGTTTATGTTTGATCTCAGTTTGATAAAGGAGCACAACTTATAAGAGAGCTATTTTCATCAAAAGAGCAATTTCATAACTCGTAGGTTCAATTCAAGATTCATATCTACCCATTAAGTGATTTCTCTCGAAATAGTATTTCATATCAAGTCTAGATTATTACTGATTCTTCTAAGTGGATTTCTCCTTTCAAAGACTAGTAACACAGACAAGTTACTAGAATTGCGTTTAACACGTTGGTTCTTTCGACCTATCCCAACATATTATATTCAACCAGTTTCAATAAATAAACGTGATAAGACTAGAAATGAAATAGTTCGCAATATAAACTTGAAATTGGTAGAGATTAAAACATAATCATAAGTCGCTTTATTATATTCACATATCCAAGCATTCAGAAGACCTCTCATGGCTAATGAGTTCATAATAACAGAAGTGCGTAAATGATAAACAAGAGACATACAGATTGGATTGATCAAATATTATATATTTGACTTCCTTTGACCGAGAGGTAAGTGCGGCGCACTTTCTTGTAAAACCCGCGCACTTGGCTTACATGAAAAGCTAATCATGGAAGACTTCATTATTTATTCACTTCAAGTGGCGAAATAGTAGGTTTTTAGGTGTTTCATGCTCAGACCATCCAAGAGTGATCATGCATTCATTTTATGCTATTAAGTACCAAAATTTCACGTAAAATGTTCATAAAACATATAGAATAATGCTCAAGAAATATGTATAATTAGAGCGTTATCATTGTCCAACATTCTTTTCTATTAGTTGCTGAACTACCACAATCCTCTTCATCAAGTACTCTCTGATACATTGAACACCTCACATATGTTGTTTAACAGTAGTCCACATTGAGCTTTGCCTGTTAAACAAATGATACATTATATATTACTATACGATCAGTTATCAGTATGCTTGTGTCCATTGAAACTTAATGAGTTACCTGAAAAATGTGACCTGCTCCATTGTTCAGCTGGAAACTTCATCAACCAATCATAAGCAGCAGAATTGTAATGCTTGAGATGATCCATCTCTTTGTTGAATTCAACAATAATAGTGGCTCTAGCTGCCTTTCAAAGCATGTCTTTGTATAAACACCTCCTTTAAAATGTGACTTCATCTTCTCATGAATATGCTTAACACAAAACCTGTGTTCACCATTTGGAAACACACTAGCAATGACTTGTATCAATCTCTGTGAACAATTAAGGTTATTGATGGTGTTAAAACTGTACATGTTCTCGTTGTGCATAAAAAACATGATTAATTATAGAATAGAAATGTGCACCTTTTGCATATCAGAAATGAAAGTGAACTTGCAGCTGGTTTGTATACCAAGATCCTCTCCTAGTAGTTTCAAAAACCAACACCAAGTCGCCTTATTTAGTTCATCAACTACAGCATATGCTACTGGATAAATCTCATTGTTTGCATCAATCCCAACTGCTGTTAGTAATTAACCTGGAAAAGGACCTGACATGAAGAATCCATCTAATCCTAAGAATTCTCTGCCACAAGCTTTGAAACCTTGTTTCAGAGCTCCCAAACACACATACACTCTTTTAAAAGTTCTTGTAGAACTATATGGATTTGGTTCTAGCTGTACATCAATCGTAACAGTGGTGCCTGGATTTTGATTAACCAACTCTTGGGCATACTGTCTAAGCAGTGCATAATGTTCCGTAAAGACTGAATGATTTGTACATTCTTTAGTGCATACCGTATCATAATTACTTACGGGAACATCTGCAAGTATATGCTCATCATCATCATCAAACACTTCATCATCAGTTGGATTATAATCCAAATCCTCTGAACCACTCTCGCCACTCTTTTTTTCTGTTTCAGTATCCACCTCTACTTCTTTCACATTTCCCATATGACCACATACAATTGTAAGTCCATAACATTAACAACAAATGTACCTTTTTTTAAACACAAAGAGTACTGTTGAAGAAAATAGGAAAATACAATGTGTTCTTACCGTATAGTGCAATGTCAATTTGGTAAAGAGTAAATTAGAATTGTATCTGAATAGGTGTTGGATCAATTTGGTAAAGAGTTACGGTGGCGAAGTCAAAGAGGGTTGTATTTGACGATAAATGTGTATATTAGTCATTTCATGCGATAATACCCTTGACTAACGGGATAACTAACGGAAGTTAGCAAAAACAATCGACTCGATGGCTTTTTTGCACTTATCCGTAACGTTAGTGGCTTTTTTGTACGCCTTTATGGCTCGGTGTCTTTTTTGCACTTTCGCGATAAATTAGTAACCATTTTTGCAATTTACCCTTTTTCTTTCTAATAACTACAAATTAAACCAATAAGTTTTGCTTTAACGGTGAAACCATCACTAAGTATAATTATTTTCGTACTAGTATAAAAACATAGTACTATTATTAAGTGTGCGGTGTGTTTTGTTTTGTTTTGTTTGTTTTTTTTTTTTTTTTTTTTTTTTTTAAGGAAAAGGGTGATTTGGTTTGAGAAAAGGGGAAAAGAGCAAGATCACAAACACCCCATATCTGGCTTGTTTCCTTTTACTTACGGTGGTGAGAATTCCGGCGAGTTGCAGACACCTCCTACTCCAAAACCCTTATTTATTCCTTCAATCCACCATTGTTGAGACCAATAAAAAAAATGTTAGGCGGATTATACGGTGACCTACCCCCACCTTCATCATCCTCAACCTCAGATGACAATAACAACAGCAACAGCAACACCAAAACCCCAAAACAAAATAATAATGTCTGGTCTACTAGTGTCAAAATGGCCCCACCTACCCTCCGTAAACCCATCACCCCAAAACCCATTATTCCCAAACCCAAATCCACCCCATCACTACCCCCTCCTGCTGACGTCATCCCACCCCCTCCTCCCGCTGACGTCATCTCCAGAACCAACCAGCCTGCTCTTGTGGGTGTCACCTCTTCGGTTGTGGAAGAGTATGATCCTTCCAGACCTAATGATTATGAGGACTATAAGCGCGAAAAGAAGCGCAGGCAAACCGAGCTTGACTTGAAGCGTGAACTCGACCGCAGGCGCAAGATTGAAGAAGAGGAGGAAGAAGAGAACCAGAAACGGAAAAAGGTGGAGAGGGAAAAGGATGTGAATATTTCCGGGGAGGAGGCGTGGAAGAGACGTGCGGCGATGAGTAGTGGCGGAGGGGGAGGGGGCAGGTCGGTGTCTCCGCCGATGGGAAGGGGGGATGGAGACGGAGATGGGTTTAGTATTGAGAAATCGGAGAGTGTGGGATTGGGAGTGGGAGCGGGTGGACAGATGACGGCTGCGCAAAGGATGATGGCCAAGATGGGGTGGAAAGCCGGCCAGGGGTTGGGGAAACAGGAGCAGGGGATTACCACTCCGTTGATGGCTAAGAAAACTGATAGGAGGGCCGGTGTTATTGTTAATGCTAGTGAGAAAAAGCAGCCCGACAAGAAGCCGGTTAAAGGTGTTAGTATTAGTGGCCAGCCTACTCGTGTTGTGCTTCTTCGGAACATGGTAAACATATTTTTATGAGATTTGCTATATTTTGATTGGTTAGTTACGCACTAGTTATATATTGTTTGCTATTTACTATTTAGAAACCATAGCTTGCATCTAAATACACAGTATATACTAATGCTAGGAAGCATATCGTTAATTAGTGGCACTGGCCTGATATCCATAGGCATTAACAGAATAACAGCGTTTGACAGTTTCTTGGTGTTACATCAGCTTGACCAAAAAGTTTTAGCCATCTTAGTTTTGGATAATAGGTGATTAGGAGATGCTGGTCATTTGAATTGCACAAGCTTGATTAATTATTATGGAGCATTTACATATTTGCGACAATATGCATCCTTTTATATGTAACCATCTTCCGTTGAGTTGCAGCATATATAGGTTTCAGTATATAATGCTATATGTTAGTCAAGTCATTGCATGTTAGTGGTTTCTAGTTTGTGGGGGTAAATAGTAATATGTATCCGGTTTTGAATCTGTAGAAATGATGGATTAATCCTTTTGGTTAAAACTGGATGGTTTCACATTATTCCAAATTTGTTGATCTTGACCATACATTGGTAACCTCTTTAAACAAGATACATAATATATTGTCAGACCACCAGCACAACAAACATGTCTCCTAGCATATAGTGTGATTAATGGTGTCTTTGGTGTTCTATCTGTTTTAGGTTTAGTTATGTACCATCGCTATACTAATTATGGCACGTTAGTTGGAGTACTTTTTTCTTGTCACTTAAGAACAATTGAGTTTTCTCATTAGTCAATAGGAAAGCGTTCACCTTTTGTTTATGAAGTCTCTATTTCTTCTCTGAGACGGTTCTTTCATGAATAGAACCCCGTATGTGTATTGAAATTATGATTGGTGAGGCTTAAAGAAGCTATGTTTCCATGTCTCAGACCGCCTTATGTGTAAACCCTAGCTCCTAATTCTAGTCTTACTTCTATTTTTGTCTGTACTTATTTTAAAAATAATACCTATTTTAAGAGTAAGAAATATGAGGAGATGATAGAGGCTGTTTCATCTTGTCCTTAATGCATGTGCACAAAGCAAAATAAAAGAGTGTTATTTCATCTCTATAGATTTAAGTAGTGGGATAGAGTATGATTTTTTTAAATTTCATTCCATGACTTTTATTAAGCAGAACTTCTTGCCCTTATATTTTCTCCCATTTTCTCTTGGTAAACTTAAGATTTACTTATTAAAAGATTGTTAGATTGGTGATGCCAGCTAAACATAGTTGGGATTGAAAAACTCTTTATTAACTTAAGTGAACCAGCACATTGCCCTTGTTTTTCTTGTCACTGTCCGAAAGCAGAACCAACTATTCACATATCAAATGGCAACACTTCTCCATTGAATTTGAACATGTAGCCAAGCTGGCCTGCTTATCTCAACATTTGCAGTCAAGATATCTGGACACCAGATCTAGGCTCTTTAATAGACAGAACTATGTTATCTAGTTACCATGCAGCGAGTGCTTTAGAAACATGAGTTTCTCAATTTCGTTTTGGTCTTAAGCTGTCGAAATATACAAGTGATTTTGTTTAGTCACAATTGGATGTCACTACATTGGATTTCTAAGCACGTAATCTGACTACAGCATATTTTTCACACATAATTAAGCTTAACCAAATAGTCATACACCAATTCAGATGGACTTTAAACTTCGTGCATTTAATAGCTTTTCTGTAAATTAGGAATTAGTAACCTAAGTTCATTAAGCATATGATACAGAACCCACTTATGGGATTAAGTTTTGAGGAATAAATGAAAAAACCGGTGATCTGCTGGTCGCTATAGATTGAGTAGCATAAGTCAAGACCTGCTGTAAAAGTCTAAATTCTAACAGCAGGACTGCAGAAGGCGTGTGCACTTTGCAAAACAAATGGCATTTTAGGGTAATACCTGTGACCGAGTTAGTGAAAAGAGGCAAAAGATGTCCTGCTACTAGGAAAAAAAAAAACAGCCCCTTCATAGTTTAATTATCTAGATGTTGAAATCTGAGTAATCTCATTATTGCCATTGGTAGTTTGGTACGCAACTTTGAGTCTTTTAGCAGTCTTTTTAACTGACTCTGGGCATCTTTTCCAAAGTCTAGTATATCCTGAGCAAAAGTTCAATATTGAATGCAAATCAGTCTTGCTTTAACAATTTTGTCAGTTTTTGGTGTAGTACTGAACTCTCTAGTGCAATGCCTTACACCTATTTTACCTAGCAATTACGGAATCTGAGATATCCTATCCATAGTTCCCTGGAACTGGGATTGCTTCAGTATGATGTACTCTATTGTTCGTTTCGATGTACCGTTTGATTACTAATTTAAATTCTCAATATGTTTTATAAAATGGAAAAACACCCGTGCAGCAAACTGCATCTATGCTTGGGTGCTGCAATGTACAAATAAGGGACTGGTTGTGTATATGAGTATATCTTAAAGTATTAGTATCTAAGCAAGTCTCATAAGTAGGGATGAGCATTTCGACCCGAATCCCGGAACCGTACCGAAACGGTACCGTTCCCGATATACGGTATGGTACCGGGACTAAGAAATAAGGTGAAAAAAAAATCGGGACCACTAATTCGGTACGGGACCGGTACCAAATCGGGAAATTCCCGAATAAAAACGGGAATAACCCGATTTCCCGGTACCGGTACCGGTATCCGAATCCCGTTCGGTACGGTACCGGTACCACTATTTATGCTCGGGAAAAAATCGGTACCACTAATTCGGTACGGGATCGGTACCGTGCTCATCAGTCTAACACCAACACAAAACTCAGAAGACATAAAAATGAAAAACATAGTAAAACACTAAAATGACCGTACTTGGACTGATGCATATTAGTTTATCCTTGGCCATTTTTGCTTCCCCACTGTCAACAACATTTTCATCTAAGTTTTCCCCTTGCATATCTTCTTATCTCAAAGCTTGAACCTCCAAATTAAGTACTCCTGGTTCACGTCCCACTTTTTGTGTGCACCCGATTTGTAATACATTGAAGTGGAATATTTGAATGGATAAAAATTAGGTTGTCCGCCCTTGTAACATTTAAATGGTTTCTCATTACACTATGAATATGTGCTCCAATTTCTCTCCGCTGATGAGCTACTTATGGATCGTGAAAGTACTTTTTTTTGCAACTTTTGCCAATTCTTGAGTCTTCCAACCATGGCTCGACCCCCAATTAATTGGTTCCATTGTCACTCCATTTTGTGCTGCTACCAAAGAATAAAGTCCCTTTCTATATGAGATGTCGCAAATTGCTCTCCCACTATTCGCTCCTCTTCTTCGCTTTGAGCCAGATTTTCAATTGCTTCCATTACGTAGTATAACTTCTTTGTCAAGGTTTGGAGGTCTTCCTGGAATTGTACCCGGAGCTAACAAGATATTGTTTCATAAGCGTAGGGTTAATGCGAACCCAAGACAATACACAATGTAAAGGAATCATCATGTTTTTCTCAGCTTTTAGAGTAAAAAGGTGCATATCGTCTCTGCTTTCTTAGAGATCCTAGATCTCACATGCCATAGCTCTTCAGCGAAGTTGCAAAAAAGGTACTGTAATAATCCATAAGTAGCTCTTCAGCTAAGAGAAATTGGAGCACAGAATCATAATGTGAAGAGAAACCGTTTGAATCATAGAAGGGCAGATAAGCTGGTTTTCATCCATTTAAATATTTGGCTTCAGTCTCGATTTTCTAATAGTTACGAATCGGGCACACACAAAAAGTTGGACATGAACCCAGAATGTACATACTTGGAAGGCAAATTAGAAGATGTGCAATGGGAAAACTTTGATGACAATCGACTTGCATGTGTTAAGCATATAGCTAGCGTTCCTTCTGAGCCAGGATCAAACTCTTCTTTTGACAACCCAACTTGCTCTGGCCCCGAGTCCTTCCATTCTATTCCTCGGTAAGTGGACCGTAGGAGTGTTGATAATGGGAAAGGAAAAAAGGCCAAGGATAGACCTAAGTTTATGCAACACTGCTCAAGAGTGAACTCCTATTGAGATTACAAGAAATTCATAGCTTAATTTTAGGTAGTATCTGAGTGTCAGATTGACGCTCGTGGAAGTGTATGATAAAGTTGGCCTGAACTATAACAACAGGTAGAGAACCAACTTAATGACGATAACATCATATATGTAGTCAAGGTATTTGTGTATCTTAACACTTGATCTAGGTTTCCTAACAAACAAAACTTGGGTTAGGGAATACTTCATTCATGTGAGATTCAAACACATACAGCCAGTTTTTTAAGAAACATGAAATTCAAAATTTAGATTTACCTTTGGTCATAAGTAGTTGATATATACAAGTAATTTTGTTTAGTAGTTACAATTCAATGTCATGGATTTGGATTCCCCGTCACCTGACAATCTGACTACTCCATGGATTTGGCTTCCCCGTCACCTAAAGCATTTTTTAGCTTTACGTTAAATTAGAAATTAGAATCTCCAAGTTCATTAAGCATTTGATACAAAACAAAGCTACACACATTGAATTCTTTGATAAATAACTTTAAACAGCTGGATCCGAGCAGCATAAGTCAAGACCTACTTTATAAATTGTAAGTTCAAGCAGCACATTCCATATGAAGGTCAGAGCAGCAGAAGCGGTGTGTGCTTTACAAAACAAATGGTCTGTTAGAAAACCTGTAATAGAGTAAGTGGAAAGAGGCATAAATGTCCCTCTACCCCAAAATCAACAGGCGCCCTAGTAGTTATATTTGCTTGATGTTGAAACATAGGACATCTTTGTTAGTTTTTTTTGGCATTAAGGTACTTTGTATGACTAGTTGAATCATATTATTGGTATCAACTTCTAGTCTTATAGCTGTAGTTTGTATCCTTTTCAAATGTTAGAAAACTGTTATATTTTATCTAAATCACTTCTCGTTCAACAATCTAGTCAATTTCTGGTGTAGTACTGAACTCTCCTGCACTTTGTTACACCTATTATAGCTGTCAGTAACGCAACCAAAAGAGATCCTATTTTTGAGTTTCAGATGCCCTAAGAAATGTTTCTAGTCTCATTTGTTTTTTTTTTTTTTTTTTGTTTTTGTTTTTTTTTTTTTTTTTTTTGTTTTTGTTTTTGTTTTGTTTTGTTTTGTTTTGTTTTTTTTTTTGTTTTTTTCTGTAATAATCTCATTTGGTGAATAGTCAAGGACCTTTCCAAATTGAAAGATTGAAGAAAGCTGAGATTGGTGAATTGTCAAAGGACCTTTTTTGTCACTCCCTTTAAAAGTATTTTTCTAGTCTTTGTTTTCTAAGTTTAGAAGTTTTTGTCCTGCCTTAACCAAAATAGGAAAAAGTAGATCATATGCTGAACGTTGTTGCAACTTGGAAGTCAAAGTTTTAGATACATGCACTTGTATGGTATCTTATTTTGATTTATTTCCGTTTAAAAATAAGATGACTACCTTGCTTAATATGAGAATTTAAAGAGTTGTTAGTACTATGACTGGAATTTTCTTTGGACTAGAATGGTGTGTTCTCTGCCTCTTCAGACTTCACATCTTGTCTTCCCTTGCATATAGGGAATCGTATGTATATTTTAGTGCCTTGGTGTCATTCCGAAATATAATATGAACAGGTTACAAAGAAAGAATTAAGCGGATTGTGGCACATCACTAGCATGATTCCAGAACGCCAGACGACCATATATTTCATTCATTGAATAAACTGCAATGATTCCCATAATCGGATCGTCCCCCATGAAATTTGTGAAATGTCTTCTAGGGAACATTTAATGCCAAGTGTATCTGTTTCTGTTCTTTCTCAATACATAGTAAATAGTATGCTATGGCATCGTTTCCAGAGTTCTCTTATTTAGTCTTTGACTAACTTGTGTTTTTAATATTTCCCTATAGAACAACACCTCAAATATTGTATTAGAATAAATAAGGAGGATCAAATTTATTGGTTGCAGTCATATGTTCTCCCTGTTTTACGTCTCTTACATGTGTCTTAACTCTTACCGGCTTTATCTCACAAGTCTACCTGAATTACTTATCATATTTTTTTTTTTTGTATTTGCAGGTGGGTCCTGGTGAAGTAGATGATGATCTAGAAACTGAGGTGGCAGAGGAATGCACAAAATATGGAACAGTCACGAGGGTCTTGATATTTGAGATAACAGAGCCGAATTTTCCAGTTGACGAAGCGGTTAGGATCTTTGTGCAGTTTGAAAGATCAGAGCAAGCAACAAAAGCACTTGTTGATCTTGAAGGTCGGTTTTTTGGAGGTAGGGTAGTAAAAGCTACTTTTTATGAAGAGGAAAGGTTTAATACCAACGAGTTAGCTCCGATGCCTGGGGAAATTCCAGGTTTTGTTTAAAGTATACAATAAATTCGAAATGCCATGTTTTGTTGCTGATATTCTTTTCATTATCCTTTGGACACTGCAACATGATTTATGTAAGTTTGATAATGTAGAAGCAGCTTTACCGAATCTAGATCTTTAAGATTTGCTATTTTGAGTTGTGTTCAAATCCGAACTTCCTTTTAACCAATGGCTTCAGTTATATTTTTGTTTCTGAAGAATCCAGTAGCAGTTCTATTAGATATCAACTCCCCAAGCTCTAACTTATGTTTGTTAGTCTAATAAACTGTACATGTCTAAGACTCAGTTTTATACATCATTTTGGGGCAGCTAACCAATATTCGAGTTATGCAGAAAAACGAGAAGTAATATATGTTGCAAATTTCACATTGTAGACTAGATATTTCATTAGTGATATTTTTGCAAGTTATATGATGCTAAGTTCGTCAATAAAAGTTAAGATATATTCACATTCTTCATTTGCTTTGTTTGGTCCAAAATAAGCTGCTACCATGAGAGTTAAGATTATTGTCGATATGGGTGTGAAATTCTTTCTGAGATATGGAGGAAGCGAAAGTTATATATTTAGACACATAGAAAAGTATATACCATCTGCATTTAAGTACCCTCCCTTACTATACAATATTACAATATTCCATAATATTAAACTTATATAATTGTAGGTTATTCTAGTCTATTGTTACATAGTTTTTATTTCCAACAATCTCCCATATGAAATAATAGTCTAGACTGGGCTTTAATTATCTTTGAGTCTTATAAAACGATGAAGCTTGAAATGCTGAAAATTTCTTTTGTGCTGAGAAAGTGAGAAGTACCTTTCAAGTTCTCTTCCTCTTTGGATTTTTGATTCAGCTTTATCATTAATCATAAATTCTTGAACAGCATTCTTGAAGACAAAACTTGTTGAAGTAGTTCTTTTGGATCTTGAAGTCTTTGAAAACTTTTTCTTCGTCATCTTTAATTGATGTCGAAGAACCACTTGTATCTGAATGATTGAGCTTTTATAGAAGATCTGATTTTTCGAAGTTAACTTTTTGAATCTTATCTTGGCATTTGCTCCCTCAATTAGAAAACCATTTCTTGAATATATATTTTTTTAAATTTTGTGGAGCGTTGAATTGTCTCTTGAATTGATGAAAACACTTTTGTATCCGCCCCCCTCAAACTAACAACCTCTTTCAACTTAATTGTTTGTTTGATGTTTAATCTTTGAAGACTTTGTCGATTACTAATCAATCAGTTGAACTTGATTTGTTTGCTGTAAAATGTTGTAGCCTTTGATTTGTTTGTTATCGATGACAATGTTGTTATTGTTGTTGAGGATGTTAATATTGAATTGGTGATCTTTGTTGTTGAACTTTATTCGAAAAATCATTCTTCAAAAAATACGAATAAGTAAATAGAATTGCAAAATGGATAATAAAACAAAATCTCTAAATAAAATTATAAATATCTCCTTCCAAAACCAACTAAAAACAACCCTCGGAATTTAAAATAAACCGAAAAAGAAAAAGAAATACTAAATTGGTATTAGTTAATTTCATGAGACAAATATAATGAACAAAATTGTTATAACTTACATAAAAATAAGCTTTAAAAAGTGTACACTTATAAATCATTTATTAGTTAAGATGGTACAAATACTTTTTAAAATTCAATACGATGCAATTATATCAAAATAAAAATTCAAGTCTAATGATTAAGAGCATCCGTTATGGTGATTCGGTAAAGCTATTAAAAGGTTTATAAAATTGTCACCTAATAAAATGCCATTATTTACAAACTTTTTCATACTATAAACTTGTTCCCATTAGAGATAAAGCTTTTAATATGTTTATAAAATTGTCAAACTATGCAATACATTAAATTATAAACGTCTTCAAAATGCTAAACATTTCCATGCCAGACTTGAAATGGTTACTCACTGTGATACACAAAATTTTGAACCTCTTGATAATTTCTTGAACCTATTATTAAACCACCATATTAGATACTCTAGTAGATGTAAATTTTAATACCATATATTAAATGTAATAAACTTATCAAACCATCTCTTAGCTTTGCGAATACAAGTTGTTGTCAACCACTTTGAGAAAACTATCTTTATAATATTACCGATTACCGTAACATCACACGAATAGGCTACTATTTTTGTATGATATAAGTTGACATTGTTTAGAGTTATTACAAAAAATTCTCACCATCCATAAAGTCATTGTCATGAAACCGATAATCGAAAACAATAAATCGCCAAAATTATTAGTTACAATGTACTCACCGCCGAAATATGCTGCTACTCTTACTAAAATGTGATGCTACTCTTAAAGCATGGGGTACCATAGCATGCCAATTTCAACTTTTCAGTGCCCCCTCAGCGCCAGCTCAACATCTTCACATATAACACTCACACACCAAGACCCCTTCACTCATAACATGTCATTTGGGCCCCTCTCATCTCCTTTTTTATTTTATTTTATATTTTTTTAAAACTAAATAAATTTTTATTCATTCAAATAAAAATATAAATTATATAAAATAAAAAATTGTATATACAACTACTTATATTATGAAAAGAGGTGCCAAATTAATGTTTTATGATAAGAATTTTACAGCTCATCATTAAATAGTTACACACTATTTGATCTTAGAAAATTGTGAACTCTTTTCCTTTTTATCACTCAACAATTTCCTCTCATTATTTTACCTCATTTCTTACATCTTTCAACCTTAACTTTCCTCTACCAAATTGACATATTCCGGTTATTTTCCGGCAACAATGGTAAGACCATCTTCTTTTCCTTATTTATTATTTCTTTTACACACTCAAAACCACAACACAACACGCAAACTCAATTAAAACATCAAAAAAAGAAGAAGAAAAAATCCCGGATAATGTCTTGTCTTCTTCTCCCTTTCACACATGCCACTCAATTGGCGCCTGACAAGTTTTTGAGGAGTAGGTAGAGAAGCATTGGACTTTGATATGAAAACAAGCAAGGTTGAACATGAACAACTTTATTCAATGCTAAACAACGACCAACATCTGATCTACCAAGGAGTTATCGAGTCTGTGTATAGCCAAAACGGAGGATTTTACTTTGTGTATGGTCCTGGAGGGAGTGTTAAAACATATTTATACAAGACCATAATTTCAAAACTAAGATCAGAAAGAATGATCGTTCTTGCAGTTGCATCTTCAGATACATCGTTTCATATGTGTTTATTCATTTAGTATTATATATCCATATTATGTAATACTGCAATATTACACTTCTCAAACACCTACTAAGTTGTTCAACATTTATCGTTCAAACAGGAATTGCTTCTTTATTACTACCGGGAGGGAGGACGGCTCATAGCAGGTTTGTGATTCCATTGGAATTAATGGACAATAGTACGTGCGGTATCAAACAAAACACACACCTGGCAGAATTAATGAAACAGGCAAGATTGATAATATGGGATGAAGCGCCCATGACTCAGCGATACGCATTTGAAGCCTTAGACAAGACATTGAGGGATATATTGGGGTACAAGAATCCTGAAAACCGAGAACGCATATTTGGAGGAATGAAAATATTATTGGGTGGTGACTTCCGAAAAATTCTACCAGTAATCCCAAAAGCTAAAAGATCATAAGTTTTCCAAGCCTGCATAAACCGATCAGCGCTATGGAAATCTTGCAGTGTTTTTACCCTTATACGCAGTATGCGAGTAAATGAGTATACAGAAAACGGTAGCATCGACACTCGAAAACAAGAATTCAATAAATGGGTGTTGGATGTGTATGATGGGAATTTGGAAGCCAAAATTAAAGAAGGGGAGGATGAGCCAACCTGGATTCATATTCCACGGAATTTCCTTATAAAATCAGGGAATTCTCAAATTGAGCAAATTGTGACAGAAACCTTCCCTGATTTTACAACAAGGCAGAATGAAGATGCGTATCTAAAAGAAAGGGCTATACTGACTCCAAAAAATGACGACGCTGATGCTATAAATGAACATATGTTCAAAAAGTTAACAGGCGTATCTATAACGTACAATAGTGCAGATGAAGTATGTAAGGCCTCAACCGATACACCAGATCAAGACCACCTATATCCCATTGAATTCTTAAAATCCTTAAATTTCCAAGGAATGCCACCACATTCTCTATCCTTAAAAAAGGAGCTACCGATAATGCTTTTGCGAAATGTCAACCCTGGACAAGGTTTATGCAATGGAACCACGTTAATCATTACTGATCTTGGCCAGTTTGTTATTCAAGCTAAAATCCTAACTGGGTCACATATAGGAGATACTGTTCTTATACCTAGAATCACAATGTCATCCACACAATCAAAATGGCCATTCATAATGAAACTTAGACAGTTCCCTGTGAAACCATGCTGTGCGATGACCATAAACTAGAGCCAAGGCCAGTCACTTAAGCATGTCGGCGTCTACTTACCCAACCCTATGTTCAGCCATGGACAACTATATGTCGCACTTTCTAGAGTCACAAGCCCCGACGGACTGAAAATACTAATGACAGAAGATGAAGACACTGAATTCAAAGAGCGGACAAGAAATATTGTTTTTAAGGAAACTTTCACTAATCTAAATAAATAAGTTGTACTATTTATCTTTTCAAATAATGAATGTTACCCGAACAACTATCTATTACTTTTGAAATTTTAACAATCTTCCTCATTCATTAATGATGTAAAGTTCATCTAACTTTCTACAATTCTAAGTACAAAATCATATAACAAAAACACAAATAAAAATATAGACAATACTTAATCAAAATGGCCAACAAACCATATTACTAACTTATATTACTATACATGGCAGATATTGCAATTACATTTCACTTTAAACTTTGTTTGGTGTAGTCGCTAAACATCAAAAATCAACTTACATTAACAAATAACTGAGAATAGGATATTAATACTCACCTGTATAACCCCCATAACATCATCATCAACAATTCAACTGTAGCACAATATTCTTGAACCTACAAGAAAAATAATGACTAATTATATTGGATAACAATAAAAGAGTTCCTCTTTTCACAAAACATACACCATCATCATCATTAACATCTCTAAATCAACAAACATCATACCGACATTTTGAGAAAAACAAATTAATTGGATCAGATTCAAACCTAAATCTTACTTTCACAAAAAAATGATTATTCAAATCAAGAATATAAATACCTGAAATATTTATTTGATTATTTAGTAATTAATTTGCTTACTCTTAACTGAAATTGAAAACACTAGATCTATCGGTGTGTTTTTTAGTGTGTGTGAGAGATAGTTGTGTAAGATTGGAAACCAAAAACACAAACTAAATAATTCTATCTGTATATAACTTCCCCTTTATCATTAAAAAAAACAATTTTATACAACATACGTACCAAATATTAAGATATAAAAACAAATATACAACTCTAAAGCAACAAAGAAAAGTCTATTAAAAAAATTTAAAGGCATTGGCGGACCCAGGATTTTCCAAGGCGGGGGGTAAAAAAAATTTTTTTTTGATAAAATTCGTGATGCACTTTAATAAAAAGGTCATAATTTTTTTAACACTAAAAACTAAGGTTTTTACATTTTTGGCTTCAAGGTGTGGGCAATTTGATTTTTTGGAGGGGTGCACTTTAATAAAAAGGTCCCAAAAAAAATTTCTAACACTTAAATCTGAACTTTTTCGGCGAGTCGTGGAGGGCACCGCCCCCCCAAAGTCTATGCCTGGGTCCACCCCAGTCTAAATGTTAACACATTTGTGATACCATGACAACTAAAATCTAAAACGACAAAAAGAAAAACCAAAATAACTATACTTTGACAGCTTCTACAAAGCCCGTGTGCATCGCACGGGCTATCAATATGTTGATAGAGCAGTATGCGTTTAAGCTTATTATGCAACGAACAATTAGAAACGTACAACCTCAACAAAAACACATAACCAAATAAAACCAAAACTGTGTGCAACGCACGAGATTAAATAATATTTTGAGTGTTTCACTCAACCTCAATTAAAAATGACAAAATAAACAAACACAACTTAGAAACTTATTAACCAACAAAATGATGATAATAATGAGAATTCATTAAAAGGTTTTTCCAGGAGCCTTACTCGAGATCGTACTAGAGGCATCGGCGTGTTACAAGACGCTAACAGATGTGATCACACTATTAAGATATGTCCAAGTGGGAGCTGTTAGTTTTATGAACATAAATTAATAGTCGTGTGTGAGGATCGAACTCGAGATCACAAGATTGCACACTTTACATATGAAGAGTAAATGTATAATAATTATTTATAAATGTTAAGAATAATTATTAATAAACAAAACACGTAACGACCGTTAGTATTTAACGGAAAGTGACTAACTACCGTTAGACGAAGAAAAGGAAAGTTTTATTAGTGAATAATTGGAAGGTCAAGAAGGTTCCGGAATCCCCTTAGGGATACCATAACCGATCGGCTCAAAGGAGGGCACCTCATTTGTGCCTTGGACTCCAAGTTATCTCTACTATATAAGAAAACCCAAGGTTCATTGTTCCATAACTTTTGTACACACAATACTTGGTGTTTTTCTCTTTTTCTTTTCTCTCTTAAAATTGATTAAACAATCCCTATACTCTAGGGAATTAATTTTCATAAATCAAAGTGTGTTTATTACTTGCAACCCAAGATTTATGTGTTTGTTACTTGCGTAATCTTTTACTTGAATTAGTACGTGCGTACAAGAACGTGATACAATCACACTATTGATTGTATCTTGGATTGAATTACAAAAAGGTAAGGGGTAATTCCAATAATCCACATAAACCCTAATTAGGGTTCTTAATTTGAAGATTTACAATTACTTGATTCTTGTTCGGGCTAGAATCATAAAGGTACGTTTACTTTTTATTATTGATTAATTAATTACATGTTATATGATCTTGTTATAACGCTTCCTCATGTGTCTTTGATGTTTATTGTTTATATTTATGATATGTCATGTTATATAATTCCAACACGCTATACATCAACGAAACTATCATTTATTTTTTACTTTTAGAATTTTGTATTTGAATTGTATATGACACGATTTTTAATTTTGTGTATAATGTTTTTGTTTTGAAATGTATACTGTTAGGAATACAAATATTCCTATAAAAGACTCGGTCACCTAAATGATGTAATAGCATTAAGATAGCTCGTAGTTAGTTTATTAATTAGTTAGTATTAGTTTAAGTAACACCGTTGAAGAAGGACGGGGTCTTTACCCACTGTATACCTGATCCACAGCCCGGGAGTGGGCGTTTTATTTGTATGTATAAATACCCCTCTCCCACCAAGGGAGAGGGTTGGAACTTTCACTACAAGCTAATACTTTTCAAGTTTTCTCTCTATCTCTCTTTAGAAAGTTTCCCATTCTCTTCTTTCTCTCTCTATAATCAACGCCACAATACCACCATGGAATTATGTTTGTGACCTAGTGTTTATCCTACAATTGGTATCAAGAGCCAAGGTTTCATCTTAGGGCCTTGAAAATCCAGATTTGGTGTGGTATTTTGTGGTTTTTGTTAGTTAGAAGAGTTTTTCTTTGAAAACATCTTGCTTTGATCTTTCTAGTGTTATATGATGTGTTATGGGTGTACTTTTGTGATTAGTGGTACTAGAACTACTTAGTTTTTCAGTTGGATAAGCTATATCATATGTTGGTTTGAAGTTGTGATTGATTTTGGGATGAATTCTTTGTTGCGGTTACCTCTTCTGTTTTGGTTTTCTTAATATCGATTAGCTCCTTAATCGAGCGGTTAGATCGTTAGCGATTACCACATTGGGATATACTGAGAAAACACTAGAAAGCGACGGGTTTGGACTTTTGTTATTAGCGGTTAGATCTAGCGATTAGTGTTTGCGGTTAGTTCCTGCGGTTAACTCAGCTCTATCTAGCATTTAACCTCATCGAGCGATTACCAAGTATAGTGATTACCTCATCCAGCGTTTGCCAAGGGTAACGATTACCTAATCCTGCGGTTTGCCTAGATTAGCGATTACCTCAGTTTAGAGTTTTGCTAACTCTAGCGATTAACTCCAAACAGAGACTATCTCCTACTAGCGATTAGCTTCTAATATTTGGTGGTGGTTTGTGATTAATTGAGTAGGGAGACTCTAGTGATTAGTTAATCAATTATACTTGGTGTATGGTTGTAACATTAGTCGTGTCGATTAATCTGATTGTGATTTGAGGTTGTGAGTTTATTCTTATGACTTGACTTATTACGATCAGATATATTGTCAATTGACTTGTCGTGACCTCACACGAAGTAAAAATTGTGATTCATCCATGATCTCTCTCTAAGTCTAACTTGCACACTACACCTCACAGTTTCTTCTCCCATACACATCCACATCATGTCAACTTCTTCAGATTCAGTGATTCCTGAAATTCTCAAATTATACGACATGATTGATTAACATATGACTTCCAATCAATCACAACAAGTTAACGTACTTGTGCCTGATAATGCTGCAATGGAAGCTTCGTGCTCGGATCCTCAAGATAATGCGACTCATCAGCCAAGTAAATTACATGATGATGCAAAGGAATGCCATATAGAATGCTTTTAACAACTTCATTCACACCTCTCGGTACTTTTAGAGGGAATTAGATTCAAGATGGGATTCAAACATGCATTTGCAACTCTCTTCAGTCAAGATGTTCTGACTTTCAAAGACAAAATGATTCTTAATTTAGATCAGTTACGACAACAACTGGACTAAGGAGAATCCTCCAATATTGGATCCATGGCTGCCATCTATGTGCTCAACAAACAACTGCAGGGGTTCATCGATTCAAAATCCACTATGGTATATGACTATGAGAGTCAGATGACAATGAAGTGTTTTGCTGACCACACGGAAATTGATGTTGACACATTCAGAGACATATTACTCCAACACATGGTTAAGGTTAAGGGGTACATTGAGGAAAGGGCAAAGCACAAACTGAAGTATGAAGACAAGGTGAAGGCATATCGGGTACAATCTAGTGATGGTATTGCTTATTTGGGGAAAGCATCGGATGTTGGGTCAGTCACCACTCAATGCAAGGGATCTGAAACTGATAAGTTTGACACTACTGGCAATTTAGTGACCTATGCTACAAATGATATTGATGCAGAGTTCAGACCGGTTAATGAACTTGGTTCAGGTGATGAGGTACCCTTTATTGATCTACATAATATACTCTCTAATGAACATCAGCATACTTATCAAATTACACCTATTTATGACACAAATCTGTTGGAAAAGACTGACAGTATCACTGTCTCTAATTCAACAAATATGTGTCATAAAGGGGGAGAAAGTGATCTGGATGCTGAACATAATGATGCTTCAAGTTCTCTGCTTAAAGCCGAGTTTCTTAAAACAAAGGACATGGACATGGTTGAAAAAGAAGTTTTTAATCGACTTTTAAACAGATTTTCACAACTTGAACAACATTGTATTTCACTTGAAATGTCAATACAACAAAAGGAAGAAAGTCTTCAAACTTGCAAACCATGTATGAATCCGGAATTGCCTGAACTTCGTGAATATTTTGTGATAAACGATTTGAAAACTCAGCTACAAGCCAAGGACTTAACGATCAACAACTTGAAAGCTCGAATTAATACGTATGAGAAAAGTAATGAAGCCAAAGTTAATCATGACATTAATAAAATTGAAAGTAAAATGGCTAAATTACTTAAGGAGAATGAGACTTTGAAAGTACAATGTATAGAACTTTGTGACTCAATCAAAGAAATAAAAGCTAAGACTGTAGAACAGACAACCTCTTTGTTAGCTAAAAACAATGATCTCATTGCTCAACTTCAGGAAAAGAATTCCACAATTGCAGGGTTAAAAAATGTGCTAAGTAATGCAACAGGGAATTGTGCGTACTCTAAGTTTACTAAACCATCAATCTTGGGAAAACCATTTTTTAAATCAATTAGAAATCAATTTGTTGTTAGACAACCAAATGCATTTATTTCTGAACGACCAAAATCCTCAAAACCTTGGTTTGTCTCCCAAGTTGATGAGAAATGTGCTTTGATTAAACCTATCTCTTCACAACTTAAATCTAATGATCAGTTGGTCAACACTCAGGTTAAGTCTCTAGCTCGTAGACCAAATGGTAAAATTATCATTTCATATGTCGATAATTCCCAGTCTACTAGGGTCAGAAATATTTACAAACCTGTAATGCCTTTAAGACATAGACAATGGAGAGCACAAAACAGAACCAATCACCATAAGAATGTCACAGTGCATGAAATACCATACAGGTTTAGATCCTCTTTTAAGTGGGTACTAACGGGAAGGATATTCATGATGGATGGTAACAAATAGTCATATGTGTGTAAGCCTACATCAAATAACATGAATCACATGAAATTCCCCAACGGCTTGAATGATAGTTTTAAGAAAACCCCAAGTGTGGCGACCGAAGGCACTGAAATCTACTAAGGAAGGAGATCAGATCACTCACTAGTGATGTATGCTCTTCTAGACTCCTGTTTATTTCTACTCAGGACTCAGTCTTTAATTCTCACTGTTTGAATGAACGCCGGTGTTTATTCTCTCTGTATCCTTGTATATATTTTGTTCAACCACTCATGTACAGTTATTGCTATTTTTTTTGGTATTTCTTCTTGTAGAATATGTTGCTATGGTTGTAATGATGCTTTCTAGAGGTCTATCTGGTCCAAATTATTGCTTGGTTGATTGTCTCAGTGTGTGTGCCTTGTATTTGCGTTGTAATCTATGTTCTTTTAAGTTGAAGGGTCTGTTTTGTAGTTATGAATATAATCGGCTAGGTGTTTATTAAGTACAAGGACTAGTTCTGTCATTAATTGATAGTCAGTCTTGATCCTATATATTCTCAGGATAGCGGTTACATTAAAATATTTGCAAAAATATTTTCACTACCCACACAATTCACGACCTAATTGCTAAATCTGCTCCCACGTCACAACGATCTTATTCATCATTATTAAGTCATCTAGGTTAGTTTGGTTGATACCAGTGTGATTGCTCTTAAATTTCCTAGTTATGTGTCTAACATAATGACTTGTAATGGATTTGATTTAGGTATTGGGCATCTTCGAGTGTGTTGATATATAGGTTAGTTTGATATTGTTTGTGTTGTGCTTGAATGCACCTGACTGCTATTAATGTGAGTTTGATTTAAAGCTTTATTGTATGCGATTAAGTGGGCTATGCGATAGGATGATTATGATGATTCTGTGGCATGTTGTGTAATGGTTATAGATCATGTATTGGATTAATGCTCTGGATTGTTTTTATATCATTCTTGGTTGCAATGTCATTGGTTTCATGTTCTGCACTATGATTGTCGTTTGAGTGGCCACTGGGTATGTGATGTTCTTGATAGCGATTACCGTGTATTCCTGATAGCGTTTACCTCTGTGCTTCTTGGTAGCGATTAACTCTGATTAGCGTTTAAGTCGGTTAGCGTTTAACTCCTATAGCAATTAACTATCTTAGCGGTTAACTTGTTAGCGAGTAACTCTGTTAGCGATTAACTCTGATCAGCGTTTAACCCTGTTAGCGTTTAACTCTGATCAGCGTTTAACCCTGTTAGCGTTTAACTCTGATAGCGATTAACTATCTTAGCGGTTAACTTGTTAGCGAGTAACTCTGTTAGCGATTAACTTTGATTAGCATTTAACTCTGTTAGCGTTTAACTCTGATAGCGTTTAACTATCATAGTGGTTAACTTGTTAGCGAGTAACTTGGTTAGCGATTAACTCTGATTAGCGTTTAACTCTGTTAGCGTTTAAACTCTGATAGTGGTTAACTATACTAGCACTTAATCCTGCTAGCGACTAGCTCTGCTCCATAATTAGCGATTAAGTTGTACTGTGCTGTTTTGTGTTTAAATCTGATGTGGACCAGTTTTTAAGCTTCTGTTTGCCACTTCCTAACAATGATTATCTGCGAATTTCTAGTGGGGTCCACTAAGGTTTACCACATGTGGTATCTAGTATAGTGATATCAGGGGTTCACTCTTAACTAATAAGTTTATTTCCATTTGCCCTTTCTGTTGTGATTTTTGGAATTTGCAGATATAATGGCAGACTCTAATGTTGAAGGATCATCAGCTCCACCTGTTCGCACTGATGAAGAAATTCTTCCATTCAACAAATGGGTGCCTATCGGGAAAAGCAACTGCTACTTGAAGGCTGAAAAACCCCACAACCACTCTATATTCAAAATTGCTCTGGATGTACTTAAGCACACAACATTCTTCAGAGCCTTCACGGCGACTGCAACTATTCCATCTATTTACATCCAACAGTTCTGGAATACCATTAGCTACGACAGGGTTGCTGACACATACAGATGTCAACTTGATGAACACTGGGTGAACATCAATAAAGAGACTCTTGGTAGTGCACTTCAAATCATGCCGACTGGTGATAATGTTGAGTACACCACCCTGCCTAATCCAGCTGCCATACTAAGCTTTGTTAATGAACTGGGATATCCCACTCATGCATCCACACTATCCTCTGTCATCACTCATGACATGTACCAACCTTGGAGAGCTATCACAAGTCTCATTAACCTGTACTTGACTAGTAAAACTTCTGGATACGAAAGACTTAGAGCTCCATCACTATAGATTCTCTGGGGTGTTGTCAATGGGAAAAATATTGATTTTATTGAAAGAATATGGGAAGAGTTCACTCACTCTATCCATTCATTTCTCGAAGATAAGGCTAATGTTGAGGCACACAAAGATGGGAAGAAGAGATCCACCAAACT
Organism: Artemisia argyi; assembly: GCA_030686995.1. NCBI lineage: Eukaryota > Viridiplantae > Streptophyta > Magnoliopsida > Asterales > Asteraceae > Artemisia > Artemisia argyi. Next base: position 95,389,842 of record CM060684.1, read on the forward strand.
CCTTATACCAAGCATCCGATTCACCAAATTGATTATCTTAAGTCTCCAACGAACTCTTCACTTCCACCCTAGAGACGGATCGGCTCTTCATCAATCCTCTGATGAAAGTATGGTTGGATATCTTAAGTATACTGGTGAGTGCTTATTCACTCACTATTATTTGACCAAATACCAACCCAAAACGACTATTTGAGCTAACAAATGCAAAGAAAACGTGTGTTTTTGTGTTTGTGATATGCAGGTACGGATTTATCATAAAAAGACGAAAAATCACACGATTATCGGTAAAACGGGCACGAGAGTAGAAGATGGTCAAAAAGTCAAAGCCGGGAATCCAAGAGTCAGTTTCAGTCCTCTATCTATTCAGACTTGGCAAGTTTAGTCCCTGGATTATATTTTTGAAGAATGGCAGAATTTACCCTTGGAGTTTGGAAGCTTACATATATGGTCCTTGTAATTTCCATTACCAAAAATCTGAATTAAAATTACAAGCCTGGTTCATATATCATCACAAGCCCAAATCCACTCTACTATTTATATCAAGCCCATATCCATTCTTTTTAACCCGAGCCCATGCTTAACCGGTCAAATAATAATATAAAAACAAACGCGCCCTTTTTCTACCTAGAATCCCCCAAATTGCTAAGAACCCTAGCTTACCACTTGCATCAATTGGTTCAAGCCACTTCACTAAATCATCAATCACTAATCATTTAGCCTTCGAGAACCCCACGTGACCCTGCACATGTCAGAGAGGTCAGAGAATCTATCAACGGTCACGTGTCAGGTACTTATTGGTTGAGGCACGTCATTCCTATCATTGGGAATGCTTCTAGAAGCGGCTGACACCACTCTGACACGGAAAGAGAAAGTACTAGCATTGAAGGGATAGATGGAGCAATATTAGTGGATTGAACACATCATTGATCCTGATCTAGTGGTTCATATTGATTGAAAGAAGCACACATCTGATCCAAGGGCTGAGAGATCTAGTAAAGAAGCACATATAGTCGCGGATTGCCAGCTTGGCATTTGAAGACCCAAGCCTCTCTTCTCATCTATAAATAGGTGTCAAAATTAGTTCATTGGTATGTAGGTTTTTAATAGTGTTATGCTGCAGAATTGTAACTAGATTAGTATGTGTAATAGTTAGCTTTTTAATAAAATTCAAGTTTTCTTCTTATTAATCTCAGCTTATTTTCATCATTTTCCATTGCTTATTCTGTTTTTACTTAGCTTATTAATAGCTTATTTCAATCAATCTCAGCTTATTTTCTCTTCTAAACTTTCTCTTTTTAACAGATTTAGCTTAATCAAACTTTACTTTTCATCTCATTCTCAAGTTCTTCAAATTTAGAAAATATAAAAAAAAATCAGAAAAATATAAAAAAAAAAATAAAAAAAAAATAGTTTCAAAAGTTGTTTTCAATCTTCAAATAGCTCAATTTAGTTTACTCATATCATTATCAAGTTCAAATAGCTCAAGTTTAGTGAGTACTGTTTCATTCAAAATCCAAAATAAGGTGTTAATAATGAAGCTGAGGTGGTTGGATAGCTGATTCAGACAGTAAGGTATCAGCCTATCTAAGAGATAGGCAACAGTGAACTCCCTATTTTCTAGTTGAGGGAGAGTTGTGGTAACTTTTGATCTCATTTTCAAGTTATAGCATAATAATAGGTTGATAGTTGTAGTGGTTAACTGTCTCATATATAGTAGTAGCTTTTTCTGCTTGTTCTGTAAGAAATTGAGTATTGATTAGTGTAAGTTTGTTAGCATTATTGATAGTGTTGATCTGTTTTAGACTTGTTAATTTGATTCTGAGTAGAATTTAGTTATTGAATTTGATAGTTTGTAGTATAACTTTGTCATTCTCATTAGTATACTTGAGTATTGTTCATCTGTCATTCTAAGCTTGCTACTAGTAGAGTTTTTATAATCTCATATATGTGTTATAAGCTTGTAGTAGATCTGAGTTGATCATTATTAGTGGATTGTGATAAAATTTGGTCTGAGCTTACTTCATTTTATGACCTGAGTTACTAGTGGATAACTTGATCATTTGTGGATGTAAGGTTCTGAGATTTGATTGGATTTAGTGTATACTTGTTGTTGATATAGCTTATTTGATGCATTTAGAAGCTGTTTAGGACAGATAAATTGTGATTTGAAGTGTAAATCATCTAGTAGCTTTGTATTTGTCACAATAAGGGGTGTTTGGCATAAACAGATTTGGCAAGATTTAGAGTTAGTTAGATAGACTTAATTGCACTCTTAGTTCACATATGTTAGTTGCAGCCTTAAGTATTACATAAAATTAGTTAATAGTTAGTTAAAAGTCAAAAGTAGCTTAATTACTACTTAACTGTCACATAGTTTAACTTTTAGAGGTAATCAGTTTGATTTGTAGGAACAATATAGATTAAGATAGCTTAATTCAGTGGTAGTATAGCTTAGTATAACATATATCAGCATCTAGGATCATTTAAAATTCAATTAAGTCAACTTAACAAATATTTTCAAAAAGTCAAATAGTGTGTATGCTGAGTATTTGGATAGAATTTTGAGATAATCTGTAGGTTTGATAGTTCATTGGAAATACATATAGAAAGTTGTTTTTGAAAGCTTGCTAGTAGGAGAACAATAATCAAAAAGAAAATTTACTTTTGAAACTCATTGGCTTATCTGAATTGTAGTTTATAGTAGACTGATTGGACACAGAATTCCCCTGCACCACATGTGTGTACCAGTGTTCAAGGACTGATTCAGTAGGATTAAGTGTTTGGAGTTCCAAGTTTTTTTGGTTGTTTTGTGATATCTGATTAGTAGAGTAACTGTAGGTACCTTTAGCTTCTCATTTCAGCTGAATTTGTTCTTTTAGTTCATAGCTTGAAGCTGAGTTTTGTCTTAGATTTAAGGCCTGCTAGTTTGTTATTGAGCTTGTTTCTGTGAGTTTAGTAGACTTTTGTGCTTAATCTGAGTAGTTTAAGCTTTGAGATTGGTTTGTTAGCTTCTGAGTATACTAGTACTACTTCTACATAGCTTATTGTGCTCATAACATAGCTTATTGCATCATTTCTGAGCTTCTGTGCATTTCTGGCTTATCATACATCATTTTCTGTCTTAATTGAGCTTCATACATCATTAGTGATCAGTGTTCAAAGTTTCACAAAGTTTAGATCACAAGTGCTTATAAATAAGCACTTGTGATAAGCTGATTTAGCCAGATAAAGCTCTTAATAAGCTGATTTTAACTTCAAATTTTTATTCTGAGTTTCTTTTATTATTTTTGATTTTCTGGAAATTTTCCAGATTTTTCCAAAGCTTTTTACTATTTTTCTTATTTTCTTCTGATTATTTTCAATTTTTAAATAGTCTTTAATTTCCAATAATCTATAAAAAGTCAGAAAAAGGTCAGAAAATTACAAAAATATTTTTATAATTTCTTTTATAATATTTTAGAATTTTTAGAATTTAATTTTCATTTTTCCAAGTTAATTTTCTGTTTTTCCTTATTTTTAATTCATTTTTAATTCCAAAAATAGGAAATTAATTCTAGAAAATAAATAAAAAGTCTAAAAAATATTTTTCTTTTTTTTTAAATTCTTTTTATTAGTTTTAAATTTTTTAAAAATATTTCCAAGTTCGTAGGGTCATTTTTCGTTATACGTTACGTTTTAAATTTTACGGTTGCGTTACAGTTTTTACGTTTTTTATTTCGGTGCATAATTAGCTTATACTCTTTGCATGCTTTATCATTGTTTGTGAATAATTGAATTCCTTGATTGCTATTTTCACTCTATCACTCTTTCACCATTCACTTACACTACACGATTCCCAAATCGATAATTCGAATTTTTCATTCGAGCCTTCGTTGGGAGAACGACCCGGGAATTACTTTCACAAGTATTTTCCTCGGAATATAAATATACTATAATTGACACGAATCAAATTTTTGGCGCCGCTGCCGGGGAAGGCCGAAGTGAATTTTTGAATATCATTTTTGAAAATCGTGTTTTGTTAAGCCTTCCTCTACTTTGTATATATATCTCTATAAAAATTGAAAAATCAAAAACACTTTTCCTAAAGTGTTTTCAAAAATACCAAAAAAATAATAAAGTTACAGCCTCGACTCGATTGAAAGAAAGGGCGTTGTAAACCAAATAAGTCTCGCAATATAACAAAAACGTAATTTAGTTGTTTATCGGACTATTTCAATTACTACAACCGAATAAGCGGGAAATACGGATAGCTAAGACATTAAATTACTAGCTGAAGAGAGATCCATTCTTCTCTCCCGTCCCGTCGCAAGTGGTTTTGAAAGAAACGGTTTTCGATTAATATTACGTTTTAAGAAAAGAAAAACAAAAGAAATAAAAAGTTTTTGTGAAAAATATAAAAAACAAAAAGATTTTCCTTTTTCTTTTTCTTTTCTTTTTAATTTTGCTTTTGGTGTATGCACACCCGCTCTTCTTTTGAGAGTCTTATATCACCGTTATCAAATCCCGAAAGGGTAATACGTCACACACACCGTGTCCATTTCCTTAACATTGAGGAAATGGATATGAATAATCAACACCCTCCGGTGGGTGGTGATGAAAACCAACACGTGCCGGCTCCTGATCTCCGAACGATGGAGGAGCTGTGCCAACCCACAATGCATGGTAGAGGTGGCCCGATTGCCTCTCTAAATATTGAGGCTACGGATTTTGGACTTAAGCACCACATGATGCAACAAGTCCAAAATTCGTGCCAATTTCACGGATTACCGAGTGACGATGCAAATAAGCATCTCGATAAGTTCTTAACCGTCACCCAAAATATGAAACAAAACGGGGTCTCCGATGACGCCCTCCGTCTCTCTCTCTTCCCCTATTCTCTTACGCATCATGCCACCGCTTGGTTTGATCGCCTTCCCAGGAACTCAATTCATACTTTCAATGAAATGGTTTCCAAGTTCCTGGCGAAGTATTTTCCACCATCGATGGTGACGAAATTGAGGAATGATATTAGCAATTTTCGACAACTCCCCGATGAGTCTTTGTTTGAGGCTTGGGAGCGTTACAAGCTTGCCATTGATCGTTGTCCGAATCATAATATGCTTCTCGTCACGATAATCGATATGTTTTATAATGGATTGACTTTACGACATAGGGACACGATCAATGCTGCAGCTGGTGGTACTTTTATGAAACGTCGTCCTGAGGATTGTTACGAGTTAATTGAGAATATGACGGCCCATTACAACTATTGGGATTCCTCAGCCGAGAGGAATGAGCCAATAAGATCGACTGCGACTCTTAACTCTTCTTCTAACCCCGAGTTAGCCGTCTTGAATAAGAAAATTGACGATTTGTCGACGGCTATGCTAAGAATGTACCAAATGATGCCGAATCAAGTCAAAGAAACACAAGTTAATGTGGTCAATGTCGTTTGTGAAACTTGTGGTGGTCCACACCCGTATTATGAATGTCCGACGACCGGCTCTTTTGCTCAAGAGAACGTGTATGCTGCAAATATGGGTGGCAACGGTTACCCACCTCTTCAAGGAGACCGTAATCTCCTCAGCTACCGTTCGAGCCATTTTCAAGGACCACCCGGGTTTAATCAACCTAATCAAGTGAATCAGAATAACAATGTGCAAAACCGTAATCATCAATTCAATAACAATCAAAATCACAACCGTGGAAATAATGGTTTTCAAGGACAAAATCAGAATTTTCAACAAAATCAAAACCGGGGAAATTTTCATCAAGGCCCGCCTCAAGGGAATAATTTTCAAAACAATGGGAATTTTCAAAATAATAATCATGGAAATCAGAACAATGGCAATTTTCAAAACCGTGGGCAAAGTTTTAATAATCAAGCTGCTGTGCCAAATCCGTCGCCCACGGAAGAGTTGATTAAACAATTGCTTCAAGGACAACAAGCCTTAATTGCTAAACAAGAGGAAACCACGAAAATGTTTGCAACTCAAATCAATGAATTAACAAGCGTTTAAATGATCGACCCTCGGGCTCTGGAACGTTGCCTAGCAACACGATCGCTAACCCGAGGGGCGATGCAAAAGCGATCATAACAAGGAGTGGTGTTACTTATGATGGACCGACGGCTCCGACTACCTCTTCTTCTCTACCTCCCAAGGTAGTCGCCCGTAAACCCGAGGTGACAACGGATACGGAAATTCCTATTAATAATGGAAGGATCGAGAACATCCAACCTCCGGTGATCCCGACGTCTAAAGGAAAGGAAAAGGTTGTTAATGATAATGAAAATGAAACACCCGTTAAAACAAAGTTGCCATATCCGTCACGCTTGAATGAACAAAAGCACCGCGAGAAGGATAAAAACCAAATGGAAAAGTTTTATCAGATTTTTCAAGAGTTACACTTTGATATAAGTCTCGTGGATGCTATACTTTTGATGCCCAAATTTGCTTCGATGCTAAAAGGTCTTTTAAATAATAAGGAAAAGCTTTTTGAAATGTCCAGGACTCAAATGAACGAGAATTGCTCAGCGGTTCTTCTTAAAAAGCTACCCGAAAAGCTTGAAGACCCTGGCAAGTTTCTTATACTCCCTCCGTCCCATTTTTATTGTCCACTATTGACTTTTTTAGTCTTTCTTATTCAACTTTGACCTTAAATATTTTTGTGGGTATTATATAATATTTGATGCATAATATATAAATGGATTAAATTTTAAGTGTACTTTTTAATGGTATAATTTTTTCATCAAATATTATATAATAAAAAATATATATTTATGGTCAAAATTAAACCAGTTTGACTTTGACAATTCAAACCGGACAATAATTTTGGGACGGAGGAAGTACCATGTAATTTTCCGGGTATGGTTCAATGCTTCGCCTTGGCCGATCTTGGTGCTAGCATTAACCTTATGCCATTGTCGATTTGGAAAAAGTTGTCTCTTCCTAACTTGACACCGACACTTATGACCCTCGAGCTTGCCGACCAATCTACGTCTCGTCCTATTGGCATAGCTGAAGATATTTTTGTCAATGTTGGGAAATTTCATTTCCCTGCGGATTTTGTGGTTGTTGATTTCGATGCCGATCCACGGGTTCCTCTCATTCTCGGGAGAGGTTTCCTAAGGACCGGTCGTGCCTTAATTGATGTTTATGACGAGGAGATTACTTTACGTGTTGGAAACGAAGCCGTCACTTTTAACCTTGATCAAACCGCGAGATACTCCTCCGATTACGATGTTTCTTCCGTCAACCGTATTGATGTTATTGATGAACTTACGGAGGAGTATGCTCAAGAATTTTTTGGTTTTACCGATAATGCTTCGAGTGGCAATTCCACTCCTTCTTTTGAACCAATCGTCTCCGATTCTTCCCCTTCCCTCACTCCGTTTGAGGGAAGTGATCTCGCTTGGGAAGAAATCAATGCTTGTCTTGCAAATGAATCATTTTCACCGGAATTTGATAATAACAACTTTGATCCGGAGGGGGACATTTTATTAATTGAAAAATTGTTAAATGAAAAACCGATTATTTCTTCTCCTCCGGTTGACTTAAAAATGGCAGACGTAAAAGAAGTTAAGCCGTCTATTGAGAATCCTCCGGAGCTCGAGCTCAAGGATTTGCCTCCTCATCTCGAATACGCATACTTGGAAAAAAATGAAAAATTACCGGTTATAATATCAAAAGGTCTTAAAGATGAGGAGAAGTCACGACTCCTAGATGTGCTTCGGAAGCATAAAAGTGCGATTGCTTGGCAAATATCCGACATTAAGGGAATCGACCCTCGATTTTGTACTCATAAGATTCTTCTCGAGGATAATCACAAAGCTTCTGTCCAGCAACAACGACGGGTTAATCCACAAATCCATGAAGTGATCAAAAAGGAAGTTATAAAACTCCTTGACGCTGGAATGATTTATCCAATCTCGGATAGTTCATGGGTTAGCCCGGTTCATTGTGTGCCAAAGAAGGGCGAAATCACTGTTGTAAAGAATGACGATAATGAGCTTATACCGACTCGACTTGTGACCGGATAGAGAGTTTGTATCAACTATCGGAAGTTAAATGATGCGACACGTAAAGACCATTTCCCGCTCCCTTTTATGGACCAGATGCTTGAACGTTTAGCGGGAAATGAGTTCTATTGTTTTCTCGATGGCTTTTCTGGGTACTTTCAAATTCCCATTGATCCCCAGGATCAAGAAAAGACCACTTTTACTTGCCCGTATGGAACGTTTGCCTATCGTAGAATGCCTTTTGGCTTATGTAACGCTCCAGGCACATTTCAACGGTGTATGATGGCCATTTTCTCTGATATGATTGAAAAAACCATGGAAGTGTTCATGGACGATTTCTCCGTCTATGGAAATACTTTCGACTCTTGCCTTTCCCATTTGGAAAATATGCTAATTCGGTGTGAAAACACTAATTTAGTTCTAAATTGGGAAAAGTGTCACTTCATGGTTAAAGAGGGAATAGTCCTCGGCCATAAGATATCCAAATCTGGAATTGAGGTGGATCGGGCAAAAGTCGATGTTATTGCTAAATTACCACACCCGACTACCGTCAAAGGAATCCGAAGTTTCCTTGGTCATGCCGGCTTTTACCGACGTTTTATTCAAGACTTTTCTAACATAGCCCGGCCTCTGACCCACCTTTTAGAAAAAGATGCTCCGTTTAACTTCACGAATGAATGCGTCGATGCATTTAATGTTTTAAAGAAAAAGTTAACGGAGGCACCAATCTTAGTTGCCCCCGATTGGAACTTACCATTTGAGCTAATGTGTGATGCAAGCAATTATGCCATTGGTGCAGTTCTGGGGCAACGTAAGAACAAGTATTTTCAGCCTATACACTATGCAAGCAAGACCATGAATGACGCCCAACATCATTACACAACCACCAAAAAGGAGATGTTAGCGGTCGTCTATGCTTTTGAGAAATTTAGGTCTTATTTGCTACTTAAAAAATGCATAGTGTATACGGACCATTCAGCCCTAAAGTACTTAATGGCTAAACAAGATGCGAAGCCACGTTTAATGCGGTGGGTTCTTTTGCTCCAAGAATTTAATGTCGAAATACGAGACAAGAAAGGAGCTGAGAATCTTGCTGCCGATCACCTTTCTAGACTTGAGAACCCCCATCAAAGTGTTCTCGAGAATAAGGAAATTAATGATGCTTTTCCTCTCGAGACACTTGGGAGTGTAACCAAAATAGACCAAAGTACCCCATGGTTCGCCGATTTTGCGAATTACCATGTGGGGAATTTTATTAGGAAAGGGATGTCGTCCCAGCAGAAGAAGAAATTCTTTAAAGATGTCCAACATTATTTTTGGGACGAACCCTACTTGTTCAAAGTCTGTGCGGATCAAGTGATCCGGCGGTGTGTTCACGGTACGGATGCCGTTGAAATACTTAAGGCATGTCATAGTGGACCCACGGGGGGACACCATGGTGCCAATTTCACCGCTAAGAAGGTTTTCGATTCCGGCTTTTATTGGCCGACGATATATCAGGATGCCCATGAATTGGTGAAAACATGCGATTCTTGCCAATGTAAAGGGAAAATCTCTCAAAAGGATGAAATGCCGCAAAATGCGATTCAAGTTTGTGAGATCTTTGACGTTTGGGGCATCGATTTCATGGGGCCATTCCCGTCATCTAGGGGTAACAAATACATTCTCGTGGCCGTCGATTACTTATCAAAATGGGTTGAAGCGAAGGCGCTCCCCACCAATGACGCCCGAGTGGTTGTTAAGTTTTTAAAGAGTCTCTTTGCCCGATTTGGTGCACCTCGAGCCATCATAAGCGATCGTGGGACCCATTTTTGCAATGATCAATTTGCGAAAGTTATGCTGAAATATGGTGTCACACATCGTCTTTCCACGGCTTATCATCCACAAACGAGTGGTCAAGTTGAGGTCTCCAATCGTGGTTTAAAACGTATACTTGAAAGGACAGTAGGTGAACACCGTGCCTCTTGGGCCGACAAATTAGAAGATGCACTTTGGGCTTTCCGGACCGCTTACAAGACCCCAATTTGGTGTACACCATATAAGCTGGTTTACGGGAAAGCTTGTCATTTGCCCATTGAACTAGAGCACAAGGCCTACTGGGCCTTAAAACATGCCAACTTTGACTTGAAAACCGCGGGTGATCACAGAAAAATTCAATTGAATGAGTTAGTAGAACTCCGTGATCAAGCTTACGAGAATTCTTTAATTTATAAAGAGAAAACAAAAAGACTTCATGATGCCAAGATCAAAGACCGCGTTTTTAACGTTGGTGATCAAGTGCTACTTTTCAATTCTCGGTTAAAGATATTCTCGGGAAAGCTTAAAACCCGTTGGTCTAGACCATTCACAATAACCCAAGTTTTCCCTTATGGAACCATTGAGTTAGCTCAACAAGATGGTCCCAATTTTAAGGTGAATGGTCACCGATTGAAACACTACTTTGGAGGGGATGTACCGACTATGGTAGTCCCGGATCTCCAAACTTTCCCCAAGGACAATTGAATGCGGGGATCGAGTCAAGCTCATGTGACTCGGTGAACAAAAACAAGCGCTTCGTGGGTGGCAACCCATGCTTATCCAATTTCATCTTCTTAATTTCTATCTTCTAACACCTAATATGAGGAGGGGGTGCCTCTTCTACTCTTATGTTTCGTGGTTGTTTGTGATGTTTGTTCAGGATTGTCCATGATTTATGATGACTCTCGTGCTCGTTATCTCTTCACTTGGAGTCTCATTCATCGGTGCTATTTGGAAATCCTATATCCGTTAAATCTTATCGACTAACGTTTTCTTTGGCATAATTAATAAACGGCCTAGAATTTTGTTAGGATTACCTTTACCCGTAAAACATTGAGGACAATGTTTCGTTCTAGTCGGGGGGAGGGAGAATCTTCGATTCGATTTTTGACCTTGCATGTTTCACATGTCGTGCACTCTTGCAACTCCGTTTTTCCACAAAAAATAAAAAAATTGAAAAAATTGAAAAATTGAAAAATTTTTGAGAAAAAGTCATGAAAAAAGTACAAAACGATGAGAAAAGTTGTAAAAAGTTGTGCAAAAATATAATAAAGTTTGAATAAGTGTTTTGACACCTTGTTGACTTTCTTGCTGGCGAGAGTAGGAATAAATATTTTGACTTGACCGGGCGTGTTGAACCCTAGCTTGTTTCCTTAACCATTGATGATCACATAAGTTTGTGCTAGTCTTGTACACTAGGAGCTATAAAATGCGAATTCTTTCTTAAGAATTTGCAAGTTCCCGTACTTAACTTTATACATGCGTAGCTTAAAAGCTTTCGCTAGTCTTTTACATCAGGAGCTAGAAAACGCGAATTCTTCTTCTAGAATTTGCAAGTTTCCGTAACTGACTTTATATATGCGTGGCTGATTATCGGCTAAGTATTCGCGGGTTTCATTATTTGGAATCTTAAATTGCGAAGAGCGAGAAATGATAGAGTTTATTTAGAAGTTAGATGCTAAACGTGGAGCAGTGGTTCTCTTTAGAGCTCATAAGAGGTATTTGTGGCTTTTTACTCCCATCAGAAACGTCACCCATATATAATAGATGTTCTAGGTTAATTAGTGGTATTTCGGTTTGAATAATATTTAGTTCTTTGTTTTCTTAAGAGAATTTTTGCTTTAGAAGTTGGGTACATATCAAGGAACATCAAAAATAAGAGCAAAAAGTGAAAAAATCAAAAGTCAAAAGTTGATTATCTATGTGGTTTTGGAGCTACCCGATAAGCTTCCATTGATGTATTGAGAAAAAAAGTAAAGAAAGAAAAAAAGTGAAAAATATGAGAAAGTATGAAAAAAAAAAGTGAAAAATGAAAAAGTGAAAGTTGTAAGTTGTATCGAATAAGAGCTATGTATGTATCAATAAGTTGTTGGCGCGTGAGGTGCATGTGATACGTGATTAGTAATCAGTCACATGAGGTGCACGTGATCGTACTCCGCAACTTATATCCTTGATATTGTATGTACCCCAAATTCCTTGATGTGGACCGAATTTCTATTGCAGTGGTTCTTAAGAGAAAATGACTAACTATTTATCGTTTTAACTTAGGTATCACTATCGGACTAAAAATTATGGAAATGAGAAAATATGAAGCAATTCATTTCTCAACAAAAATAAAATATTGAGATACAAAACCTAGGAAATGGGAGTAAGAAGTTTCCACAAGTAACTGTTATGAGTAGTGTTAGCATCTAATTTGTAGATAAGCTGTGATCTCGTTTGTACGCTTAGTTTGGGGACTCGTGAAAAATCAAGGATGACGATTTTTATCCGTATGGTCACTTCTAAAATAGAAGTGTTTCTATTCGTTGACCCTAATAATTATTGCAAAATAATGAAAATTCAACATACCGTCACAAGTATGAAGTATGGAAAAGTCCAAAAATAGAAAGAGTAAGTGGAATAAAGGAATAAAAAGAAAATTTTGGAAAACGGAGCGTTTTTCAGGAATAAATGATTTTATTTCTTCTTTCGAACCTCCTTGTTACTTTACAAAGTTAGTAGGAAGAGTTTTGAAATTATTTATCCCAAGAGCGTGAATTGATCACATTGCGTGAGGACACGGCAATACCTTAGTCGGGGGGATTTTGGTGAGTGCTTATTCACTCACTATTATTTGACCAAATACCAACCCAAAACGACTATTTGAGCTAACAAATGCAAAGAAAACGTGTGTTTTTGTGTTTGTGATATGCAGGTACGGATTTATCATAAAAAGACAAAAAATCACACGATTATCGGTAAAACGGGCACGAGAGTAGAAGATGGTCAAAAAGTCAAAGCCGGGAATCCAAGAGTCAGTTTCAGTCCTCTATCTATTCAGACTTGGCAAGTTTAGTCCCTGGATTATATTTTTAAAGAATGGCAGAATTTACCCTTGGAGTTTGGAAGCTTACATATATGGTCCTTGTAATTTCCATTACCAAAAATCTGAATTAAAAATACAAGCCTTGTTCATATATCATCACAAGCCCAAATCCACTCTACTATTTATATCAAGCCCATATCCATTCTTTTTAACCCGAGCCTATGCTTAACGGGTCAAATAATAATATAAAAACAAACGTGCCCTTTTTCTACCCAGAATCCCCCAAATTGCTATGAACCCTAGCTTACAACTTGCATCAATTGGTTCAAGCCACTTCACTAAATCATCAATCACTAATCATTTAGCCTTCTAGAACCCCACGTGACCCTGCACATGTCAGAGAGGTCAGAGAATCTATCAACGGTCACGTGTCAGGTACTTATTGGTTGAGGCACGTCATTCCTATCATTGGGAATGCTTCTAGAAGCGGCTGACACCACTCTGACACGGAAAGAGAAAGTACTAGCATTGAAGGGACAGATGGAGCAATATTAGTGGATTGAACACATCATTGATCCTGATCTAGTGGTTCATATTGATTGAAAGAAGCACACATCTGATCCAAGGGCTGAGAGATCTAGTAAAGAAGCACAGATAGTCGCGGATTGCCAGCTTGGCATTTGAAGACCCAAGCCTCTCTTCTCATCTATAAATAGGTGTCAAAATTAGCTCATTGGTATGTAGGTTTTTAATAGTGTTATGCTGCAGAATTGTAACTAGATTAGTATGTGTAATAGTTAGCTTTTTAATAAAATTCAAGTTTTCTTCTTATTAATCTCAGCTTATTTTCATCATTTTCCATTGCTTATTCTGTTTTTACTTAGCTTATTAATAGCTTATTTCAATCAATCTCAGCTTATTTTCTCTTCTAAACTTTCTCTTTTTAACAGATTTAGCTTAATCAAACTTTACTTTTCATCTCATTCTCAAGTTCTTCAAATTTAGAAAATATAAAAAAAAAAAATCAGAAAAATAAAAAAAAAATAAAAAAAAAATAGTTTCAAAAGTTGTTTTCAATCTTCAAATAGCTCAATTTAGTTTACTCATATCATTATCAAGTTCAAATAGCTCAAGTTTAGTGAGTACTGTTTCATTCAAAATCCAAAATAAGGTGTTAATAACGAAGCTGAGGTGGTTGGATAGCTGATTCAGACAGTAAGGTATCAGCCTATCTAAGAGATAGGCAACTGTGAACTCCCTCTTTTCTAGCTGAGGGAGAGTTGTGGTAACTTTTGATCTCATTTTCAAGTTATAGCATAATAATAGGTTGATAGTTGTAGTGGTTAACTGTCTCATATATAGTAGTAGCTTTTTGTGCTTGTTCTGTAAGAAATTGAGTATTGATTAGTGTAAGTTTGTTAGCATTATTGATAGTGTTGATCTGTTTTAGACTTGTTAATTTGATTCTGAGTAGAATTTAGTTATTTAATTTGATAGTTTGTAGTATAACTTTGTCATTCTCATTAGTATACTTGAGTATTGTTCATCTGTCATTCTAAGCTTGCTACTAGTAGAGTTTTTATAATCTCATATCTGTGTTATAAGCTTGTAGTAGATCTGAGTTGATCATTATTAGTGGATTGTGATAAAATTTGGTCTGAGCTTACTTCATTTTATGACCTGAGTTACTAGTGGATAACTTGATCATTTGTGGATGTAAGGTTCTGAGATTTGATTGGATTTAGTGTATACTTGTTGTTGATATAGCTTATTTGATGCATTTAGAAGCTGTTTAGGACAGATAAATTATGATTTGAAGTGTAAATCATCTAGTAGCTTTGTATTTGTCACAATAAGGGGTGTTTGGCATAAACAGATTTGGCAAGATTTAGAGTTAGTTAGATAGACTTAATTGCATTCTTAGTTCACATATGTTAGTTGCAGCCTTAAGTATTACATAAAATTAGTTAATAGTTAGTTAAAAGTCAAAAGTAGCTTAATTACTACTTAACTGTCACATAGTTTAAATTTTAGAGGTAATCAGTTTGATTTGTAGGAACAATATAGATTAAGATAGCTTAATTCAGTGGTAGTATAGCTTAGTATAACATATATCAGCATCTAGGATCATTTAAAATTCAATTAAGTCAACTTAACAAATATTTTCAAAAAGTCAAATAGTGTGTATGCTGAGTATTTGGACAGAATTTTGAGATAATCTGTAGGTTTGATTGTTCATTGGAAATACATATAGAAAGTTGTTTTTGAAAGCTTGCTAGTAGGAGAACAATAATCAAAAAGAAAATTTACTTTTGAAACTCATTAGCTTATCTGAATTGTAGCTTATAGTAGACTGATTGGACACAGAATTCCCCTGCACCACATGTGTGTACCAGTGTTCAAGGACTAATTCTGTAGGATTAAGTGTTTGGAGTTCCAAGTTCTTTTGGTTGTTTTTTGATATCTGATTAGTAGAGTAACTGTAGGTACCTTTAGCTTCTCATTAGTAGCTTATTTATTCAGCTGAATTTGTTCTTTTAGTTCATAGCTTGAAGCTGAGTTTTGTCTTAGATTTAAGGCCTGCTAGTTTGTTATTGAGCTTGTTTCTGTGAGTTTAGTAGACTTTTGTGCTTAATCTGAGTAGTTTAAGCTTTGAGATTGGTTTGTTAGCTTCTGAGTATACTAGTACTACTTCTGCATAGCTTATTGTGCTCATAACATAGCTTATTGCATCATTTCTGAGCTTCTGTGCATTTCTGTCTTATCATACATCATTTTCTGTCTCAATTGAGCTTCATACATCATTAGTGATCAGTGTTCAAAGTTTCACAAAGTTTAGATCACAAGTGCTTATAAATAAGCACTTGTGATAAGCTGATTTAGCCAGATAAAGCTCTTAATAAGCTGATTTTAACTTCAAATTTTTATTCTGAGTTTCTTTTATTATTTTTGATTTTCTGGAAATTTTCCAGATTTTTCCGAAGCTTTTTACTATATTTCTTATTTTCTTCTGATTATTTTCAATTTTTAAATAGTCTTTAATTTCCAATAATCCATAAAAAGTCAGAAAAAGGTCAGAAAATTACAAAAATATTTTTATAATTTCTTTTATAATATTTTAGAATTTTTAGAATTTAATTTTCATTTTTCCAAGTTAATTTTCTATTTTTCCTTATTTTTAATTCATTTTTAATTCCAAAAATAGGAAATTAATTCTAGAAAATAAATAAAATGTCTAAAAAATATTTTTCTTTTTTTTTAAATTCTTTTTATTAGTTTTAAATTTTTAAAAAATATTTCCAAGTTCGTAGGGTCATTTTTCGTTATACGTTACGTTTTAAATTTTACGGTTGCGTTACCGTTTTTACGTTTTTCATTTCGGTGCATAATTAGCTTATACTCTTTGCATGCTTTATCATTGTTTGTGAATAATTGAATTCCTTGATTGCTATTTTCACTCTATCACTCTTTCACCATTCACTTACACTACACGATTCCCAAATCGATAATTCGAATTTTCCATTCGAGCCTTCGTTGGGAGAACGACCCGGGAATTACTTTCACAAGTATTTTCCTCGGAATATAAATATACTATAATTGACACGAATCATATACAACAAAAGGAACATCACAAATAATCTTTGGTATGGCAATCCCTGATGCACTACTCACTCGCGACATACTCACCGCTTCTTACTACGATGAGTATCTTAAACTGTTGAAAGCAAGTCAAGACGCATCTGCTATCGAACAATCCTAGTCCACCAAGTCGGGTAAGACTCCATCGAAGAAACGCAAAGGAGTATCTACGCCAGCTGCTTCTTCAGGAAGTACCAAAAAGGTTAAACGCACCATTAGGAGCAAGAAGCCCAGCTCAAAGAAAGTCATGTCAAAGGAGGGTGATACCGAAGATACTCCTAACATTGAACAAATGTCACTAAAAGAAGCTGAAATGATTCGACAGGCAACGGAGGAAAGTCAGAAAGATGTTTATATGCCACCGGTACCTCCAGTCAGAGGGGTTAGCATCAATGAACCTGATTCGGGAAAATTACAACAACTGCAGCATGTAGAGGGCATAGGTAAGGAAGTTGCAACTGAAGAACAGGCCGCACAAACACTCCTAAAAATCTCATCACCGGCGTCCAAATCTACAACCTCACAATTTATCCTCAAAAGACGCTCTCCAGAACCATCGAATGTCAAAGACTCGTCAGACAAAACCATGCCACACTCACCAAGCTTATTGCAACAAGCCAGCTCAAGTGAGTCTGAGACTGATACCAACTCATCACAAAAAGGTGACGACTCTACTTTAAGAGATGTAACCAGTGACAAGCCCGTTAAGGATGAAGATGGTGTGACTGAGACGCCATTAGATCCTCTTCATGATGAATTTGTGTCCACTTCTTATCCTAACATACAAGGTAATCTCAAACTCAAGACTGATGATCCCAAGCTTGTAGTGGAACCTGACAGCTCAACAAGAACTCTAGCTTATTTCAAAAATCTTGACACATATGGAGATCAGTTCTTGGTAGATAAGCCCAATGAATCTGAGGTGGAAAAATCAGGCTATGAACGTGAAGAAGTCATCTCAATGGTAGATGTCACTATCATCCAAGACACCTCTCCTATACCTACCTTGGCTGCACCAACACCTGCTGCTACAACCACTACTACTGGTACCTCTAAGGGCACTGCCACTCTCGAAAGATCTACATCCACCACTAAGACCTCAACTCCTCCCACCGCTGACAAAAAACCGACACCAGGACTTGAGGATGTTATTGAAATTGCTGCTGGAATCGTACAAGACAACCTCACCATAAATGAGAAGTTAACTAAGCATGAATCGGTGTTAAGGAAAATTGTGGATCTTGACCTGCCTCAAACCCTCAAGAATCACAATACCAGGCTATCCAAGTTAGAAAACCTTAACATCAATCAGCGAGTGTCTTATGCTATCAATGAACAAGTTGCTGAAGCTGTCAGTATTGCTCTTGAGGCTCCTCTCAGATCACGATTCAAGAATTTACCATTGATGATATGAAGGTAATTTTGCAACACAGCATGTACGAGAACAACCAACACAAAGGGCATGAACCACACATCAGATTGTATGAAGCCTTAGAAGCTTCTATCTTGCAAGATAATGTCGAGTAGCGCGCCAAGGATATGGAAATTGAGTTAAAAAGGAAACGAAGGCGTCAAAGTCACCCAAGGCCTCCATCGGACTCACCACTACATCCTCCTCCACCACCTCCACCTTCTGGATCATCCAGACCAACGGGAACATCCGGACAACCTGGAGGCACTCACTCACGAACAATGCCTACACCTCCACGATCCTCATCTAAGAAGCAACATCCAGACAAATCTGCTAAGTCAACTCCTTCCAAACAAGCCAAGCAGGTCACTTATGCTGCATGGACTGCTGTTGACACTGGCACTACCTCCATTGCTTCACCAACCCATGATGATGTTGTCATGAATGAAGATTCCATTGCGCCTCATCCTACTATGTCTTCTGATGAGGATGACGATGATGCATCCACTACTCATATTCCTCAAAAGGAGCATTGGTGGAAATCATTCACCAGAAGTGACTCTACAGATACACCATCTGTCAACTTAACCAAGGAAGAAAAGGAGTCTTGGTGGAAACCTGATGTTGAACATCCACTCACTCCTGAGCCAAACTGCTCTATTACCACCTCCGATCACCTGACATCCGACAACAACTGGGCTAATGCTATCACCACAAGCTTTGTTCCTCCTGCTGAAGACTCACTGCTTGCACAAACTGGCGATATGGGAACATTTATTGAATGGTTCTGTAAGAAGCAAGGATTATTGAAGCTGACACAAAAGGATCTGGGAGGACCAGCCTTCGAAATCGTCAAGGCATTTCATTCGGATGTAACTCACCTACAATATCAAATGGAGGAGTGCCACAAGATGTTCAATGATATTGTTGATGAAGGGATTATGAAGTTCAACTACAACAATCCACTCCCTTTGGGTGGATCTCCTGGTCATGTCACTATTCAGGCCGAGTTCTTCGTCAATAAAGATCTTGATTACCTTCGACTCAGCAACAAGCAATGCAAATTAGCACTGTCCATCACCAAGATGAAAGCTGCATATTATCAAGATATTGGGTTGGAACAACTTGTACCTGACGGGATGTGGATTACTGATGAGTGTGATTATGATGCTACTGCCTCTCTTGGGATCTCTCACTGGTGGCTCAAGAAACAACAGTTCTATGTTGAAAGGTTTCAAGCTAAAAGTGATCGAAAATCTGTTCGATCACCACTCCAAATCATCAGTGCCGTCAAGATCGAGATACATCCCATCTACGGATATGACTACCTGAAGAACATTGTCCTCCATAGAGCTGACTTCAAAGACTATACCATTTCTGAAGGCGATTTCAAGCATCTTCGCCCCAATGACTTCAAAGACCTGTTTCTGCTACATCTTCAAGGGAAACTGCATCATCTACCACCACGAGACAAGAAAATACTTGTGTTTGCTGTTCTTCATTGGATCAGAGGAATTGTTATAAGAAAACGAGTCGAAGATTTCCAACTTGGCATCAAAAGCTATCAATCCCAACTCAATCTCACAAGGCCCCAATGGGATATTGCCAACATGGAACCAGTTGCAGACTTTACTGTCATCGAATCTCCAATGGCGGTGATGTTCAGAGATCGGTACAACATCCTTATGGTCATGCACTTCAAGGAACTGCACAAGTTCAGTGATGGTACTTTGCAAATGGTCGATGAGGCATTGGACTTTAGAGTGAAAGAATATCAAGTCTACTCAAATAGATCGGGAAGGTATACCAACCACTGGACAGATCATGACCTAATGCTGAACAACAAATTTATGCAAGGTATTCGAGAGAGATTGAAGATGAGAAGAGTCTTTCGCAGTCTTGAATGCTACGTGGGCGGTAGAGTTCTTGAAGGTGACTATCGTCTTCTACAAAGAACTGAATGAAGCCTTAACTTGCATTACAATGGGTTGTTGTTTGATATTACTATGTTTTGTCTCTTGTATGTGGTGATGTAACTTTAGTACATTATAAACTCTGTGCTTACATCATATTTAATCCTGAATAATTGGGATGAAGTGCCTCACGCCTGATACTCTTAAGTGTCCATATACGGAGTGACGGATTGCTTCCACATATCCTTTGTACATACTTTAAATAAAAAAGAAAATAGAAAACCATAAAAATCTGAAAAACTACAAAAATCCAAAAATATTCCTCTCACGACATGTCTCCTGTGTAATCAATATTATGTACGTTTCTAGAAATGTCATTCAATAATGACACAGAAACATACATATGCTTGAGCAAGAGTTTTTTTTTTTCTTTTTTTTCTTTAATTTCAAATAATGTTTTTCTAAAACATGTCGTTTCTCAAAACATTCTTAAAACTTATGGCTTGCAGTTATTTCAGACTGTAACCCGGACTTAAAATTATGGCTTGCTATTACTTCAGATAGCAACCCGATTTTCAAAATGAGGAAAACACGTCGCCAAAAAGACGGTTGTTCCTAGCAAAGGGTGCCGTTCATCCGAGCCTGAATTATTTTACATTCATGCCCCCTCTATCTGATGTACGAATTAGTGCATCATTTCTTGTATAAGAAGAGAAGTCTTCTTTTTTATCACCAATACTTTCCCTTCTATGATTTTTCAGGAAAGTATTTGTGCAAAACTTGGTGGTACCATGAAATTTTGGTTGAAAATCAAACTGAATCCACATTTTGATAAAAAAAATTCACTCAATCAATGACATCAATTATTTCAGTTTTAACATCCGTCATTGATTGAGGGGGAGAGTGATTTCTCAAAATTTTATGTATCATCAAAACTCTACACTTTGTACATAATAAGCAATAATACATTTTGTGATGGTTATGTGTCAGCATGAGAATTTTTCAAAGAGTTTTTTCATTAAAAATTCAAATCTTTTGCAAACTCATCAATTCTGACACATAACAACCTCCCTCACAGATTGAGGGGGAGCAGAAAAAGGTTCCTTTTATCAGAAAATATTAAAACTGGCCGCATTTCTCTCCCAAACGTTTTAACTTATTTAAATCAATTGAGATCCAAAATCTCGAAAGGTTTGAAATTTTTTGATCGGGGGAGAGAATGTGATTTAAATATGAAATCTGATAATCAAATGTGATCATTTGGACTCAATAATAGGCTCCCTCATATGTGCTAAACTCTTTCGAATACGATGCACATATTAAGGGGGAGCAAAAGGCGTTTATGGAATGATACCAAAGACCGACCACTTTACATTATGTAATGGAGTTATAAGGTTGATAAGATTAGGTATGTGTTCCCATGATCCACCAGAACTGGAAGGATCTTCCCTTGGACAATCCTCTAGATAGAGTAGAAGTCCTTAGGAATGATTAAAAAAGGAGAAAAGTGAGAAAGGGAAGAGTGCCGACTGAGATAGAGCTAGGACTGGAACAAACCCAACAAGGTTCTAGTGATGAAGTCTCAGTAAGCACTGAAGGGTTTGAAGAATTAAAAAGAAATGAAATGAGAAAGGGTGAAAAGAAATAGCCCTCCATTTATTCAATCTTAGGGCAGATACCGGGTTCAATTCTAAAGCTACTGGCGGTTACTAAGGTAACACCGGTATTGAAGACAAGATGTCATGGACCCAATGACGCACTGCACTAAACTTCCCAGCCACTCAGGTTCTCTTAAAAGAGTTTGTTTCATTCTCACGGGGAACCCTGTGCAATGTATCGACCGCTTATTGCGAGCTATGTTGATACCTAAACAGGAGACGCCTCCCCAGTCTCCAGGAGCGGATCAAAACGCACTATTGAGTCTAGAGCCAAAGAGATCATCCATAAATCTCACTAGGACACACTTCCAATATGCTTACTGTTTTACACAATGTGGAAAGTAAGATAAAATATTTAGAGTCCTACGCATTATCCTTGTGGTATTGCCAGAACATCCGAGTGATATGAAAATATTCACGATGAAGATGGAAATCCTTCTAGAGCGAACATTTATCAAGCTCTTGGTAGGTGACATGTGAGATCCATCTTGGATAAATGATCAAGTGACAACTGGAAAGCAACGATGGGGCGATTCAACATTTTATCAATCTTGTTCCAGGAAATGGATTGACGGGTACTTTTGCAAAAACCTTTCAATGTGCTCTCAAACTAATTTTCGAGCACATTGATTGTGTATAATCTTTCAAACAAAAGTATTTTTGATGGAAATGTGATTCAAAGTATAAAACTCTCGTCGTGTCTCAAAAATGTTTATTAAGAGACACGCGAGTGATTTCTAAAAATATATTTCTCATCAATCAGTGAATATCAATTCATAGATTCACTCTATCGTGTTGTCTTCTTTGAGACGTTCCGGTATGAGAACATGCTTAGTATGAAGATTCCAAAGTGGATTTTTTGGAAGATTCATTACTACAAGTTGGAAATTCATTTCAAGGAGAGTCTTCTTTAATAGAGACTCTACCTGATCACAGGTCAGTTCTCACAGAACCGAAGGGTAGTCTGTCCTCGCAGAACGAATGACAAAGCCATATTCGTTCTCTATCTTTATTGCTAACTGTTTTATTTCAGGAACATATAAAGATGGCGATGGTGATACCCAACTCTAGCTGAATCGTGTCATTCCATACCTCATGCTCACACTACCTAGTCATTCTAAATGAAGATCATATCTGTTTAGAGACTTGCAACAATGAATGTTAAAGAGACTAACAACAAAGCCTCCGCAACTCTGATGAAAAGTCTCCTAATCTAGAAGAGTGTGAGCATGACGGTCCAAAAGTCACTACATCACACGAAGGCAATACGACTAAGGATGAGCTTGGAGATTTACAGTGGCTGATGATCTCAAAGAAAGCCCAAAGATCACACTTATGCCAAAGGAACCACAAATCACATGATCATTGCTTGATGTACAAAGTGAGCCAAAAGTGAAGAATCAGGAACTACGAGCTACAAGATCAAAAGAATGCTTGAAGAACAGAGATCTTAATTTCTAAGGTGACCTCGCTTAGGGGGAGATTGTTAGGAATACAAATATTCCTGTAAAAGACTCGGTCACCTAAATGATGTAATAGCATTAAGATAGCTCGTAGTTAGTTTATTAATTAGTTAGTATTAGTTTAAGTAACACCGTGGAAGAAGGACGGGTCTTTACCCACTGTATATCTGATCCACAGCCCAGGAGTGGGCATTTTATTTGTATGTATAAATACCCCTCTCCCACCAAGGGAGAGGGTTGGAACTTTCACTACAAGCTAATACATTTCAAGTTTTCTCTCTATCTCTCTCTAGAAAGTTTCCCATTCACTTCTTTCTCTCTCTATAATCAAGGCCACAATACCACCATGGAATTATGTTTGTGATCTAGTGTTTATCCTACATATACGATACATGTAAAATATTTATGTTTGTCATTCAATGCAATTTTGTAAATATTTTTTTACCAAAACACATTAGAGGTTTAAAGAACAATAAAAACAAGCGGGTTTGCCTACTCGTTGCTGCGGGGTAGCCGTGTTTGTGTTTATTACAATTATGTTAACGTTTTTTTGAAGTAAGCAATTATTATTTATTTTTATTTTTTATTTTGTTTGTAGATTTATTTTAGAACACATATCAAAAAGTAATTTCACTCTTTGCTTATTGGATATGTAAATGCTTATATGGAAATAGCACTTAAGAAAAAAAGAAGCAATTATACAGTAAAGAATAAGAACCATAAAAAGTAGTTTTTTTTTAATCGTAACAAAGTAAGGCATAGGTCAAAACAACCCACAAATGACTACAACATCTAAAGTACGCAACAAATGTTGAAACCTGAAAACAAAAAAGCGCTGCATAAATTAATCTAACCCTTGACACCACATCAGTTTGAGGGGTAAATTGCTTTTGCCATGATCTCCCATGGATTAGTCTTCTAGGTAACCCAAATTTGAGGCAATACTTATGAAATGAGTACAGTGAACTGGAACAAAATTGGCCAGCAACACACATCCTGCAGTTAATTATTGTTAGAAATATTTGGGTTAAATAGGGTCTTTTTTGGCATCAATTAAAATAAGGCAATGTAAATTATCTGGCTCACAAACACTTGTCTATAATTCAATTAATTAATGTTTGAGATAGCAAAGTTATCAAACTGAATATTAACATCCATGAGGTTAATGTGGCATTGTTTCTGGAAAGAAAAAAAAGCAGTAAATCTATATAAAGTGATCCATGAGAATGTTGCAACAAACTAATACTGTTGTAAATAATTGTTATCAATAATCCAATAATTTTAGAATTATATCTTCCAAACGCATACATGTTTTTGCGAGACACAACTAACTGCAGCAAGTTAAGCTAATACATCACGTTGCAATTTTTATATTCAAGAGAAAACGTAATCAATTTAACAATATATCATGATGACCCACCCATTACAGTCCCCACTTCAGCCCCAAAAGCACTCATTTCAGTCCCATTTCCGCATCCATACGCACCAACTTCAGTCCCCATTTCAGCACCCAAATCCATCCTTTTCAGCCCCCGTTTTAACACCTACACACCTCGATTTCAGCCTCCATACGCACACCTATTTGCTCCCCAAATTCACCCATTTCAGCCTCCAAACCCACCCATTTCATCCGCTAAACCCAGACGTTTCAACCCGCATTTCAGCACCCAAATGCACCGATTTAAGCCCCCAAATCCACCTTTTTCAACCCCCACTTCAGCTCCTAAATGCACCCATATCAGCATCCAAATGCACCCACTTTGGCCCCCATTTCACCATCGAAATCAACCATTTTCAACACCCATTTCAGCACCTAAGCAACCTGATTTCAACCCCCAAACCTACCCATCTCAGCCTCCAAACCTGCATCAGCAAATATCCGAGCATATCTTCGCGTATCCCATGAAACTCGTCCCACAAACTTCTCATACAATTCTTATACTAATCCAACACAACACAAAAACATTGTATTAATTACCCAATTTTTATTCAAGTTATTTAAAAGTATTATGTTAAAAAGGATTTGGTCTATCAACAAAAGCATTCACGAAACCATTATTTAACGAACCTCGAGGTACTGCAAGTGATTGGAAATGGGTTCAAATCTCGATCTTTTCCGACTCAATTTCTGCAACGACATCTTTAGAACGAAAAGACTCAACATGTTCCACCACTGATTCGGCTATAAAAGAAGTTTGCACCTCTCAGGGGCCACGCATTGCAGGTAAGCAGTTTTCCCAAAAATTTATCATCCGCTCTAGATTTGATTATTATAATGATCACTATTACCAATAGATGGGTAATTCGACCCATGTATTCATTATTTAGTTTGTTTTCTAAATGTAACGCCTAAAGATATTAAAAGCAAACAGAAGCCAGAATGTCTCCAACTTTGCAGCAAGTGACTCCAGGACCAACTGGTAAAAGATAGTCAAAATTATCAAGCTGCATTATAAATTGATCAAAGACAGTATAGTAGCTCAACTGGTATTTCAAGAGTATTTTGTTAATCTCTAAAGCTTTTTATTCGGTGTTCATATAAGTACCCATTCATTGTATTAAACACGATATTTGACTTCTGGCCCATATTACAGTGTTACCCATTTTGACATTTCGACTCATGTAATATGATCGTCACACTTTTGAAGCAAAAGTATCACATATTTGGAAATTATTTTACAAAATTAACACAATGTTAGATAACAAATCTGATCAATCGCAAAAGTTGCAATGGTTGCGATTTATTAATCTCTTTTCTCCATAGATGAGGCCTCCTCACTGACAGCAAGCTCGTTTACATATATGGAAAATTAAGACCAACATATTGCAGACGACCAAAAAGGAGCTCAAGGGAAAGTGCAAGGTTGTTCTTTGGGTTGTTGTGTGACAATAATTTCATAGTTACCAGTCTGCAACCAAAAGAAGACATACATTGTTAGTGATTGTTGAACTCCAGCAGAATTTGGTAACCACATGATAGCCTGCAACTTAAAATTATTTTATCGTGTGAGTGATTTAAGGAAAGATATCAGGTACTAACCTTTGACCGGATGTTGCTATCATATAAGAACTTGGTAATCACTCTACAATCAGGCGCTAGCTTATGAAACTATATGATTACATATTTACATCCATTGGAAAGTAGATTCTTTTTTTCAGGTTTTGCATAGCTTCCTAAGCGCCCGGCTTTCTTTTTGGGTTCCAAAAGGCAGAGCAGCATCAGCATCAAGTAGGGTATGGGATAGGGCTTTCTTTTTGGGTTCCGAAAGGCAGAGTAGCTTCAGCATCGAGTAAAGTATGAGATAGGAGTTTTCCTTCAGTACAAAAAACCAATATCAAAAATTATAATCCATCTAAGCAACTAACTAGGTGAAGATGTTCATTGGCCAAAACACTACGAACCTTACCTTCTTTACTTACTCATGGGCTAAATACCATCTTCCAGTGGCCATGGCTTAGTAGCTGCACCAAAATTGTCCCGTTAAACTCATAAAGAGACGACACATTGAAAATGTAGAAATAAGATACCTTTATAGTCATTGCTTCTTTACCTTATTTTGGAGCACATATTTCTGCCTGCGAACAATAAACATTCCAATCAACTCATAAAGAATGTAACCTTTATTCTTTAATAAGTGAAAATCGTATAAGTATTTGCGCACCTGGAACTTCCAAATTAGAATATGAGCAAACACGTCAGTTATATGAGAATCTCTGAGCAGAGGTAACCTTGATTTGTAGCTACAAATTCGTGTACTCGCCCTTTAGGTGGCAAATATTCATTCACAATATTAGAGTCCAAATACATAAACTGTTGTTGCATAGGTGATATCATTTTTACCATATCCAGTCCAAACACCCCCTTTTTTCACTATAAAGCACCAAGCAAAACACAATAATTGGCAATCTCAAACACCCCATATATTTTAGGACTTACTCCCATGAACCAATAGTCGTCCTGTCGTTCTCTTTGTCAGACTACAAAGGCGCCATGTACTTTCACGGCTGTTCAAGATACGTTCAAGCGAACTTTTCAGGTCAACAAACTTTGGCATTGAACCTGCAAAGTATAGGGAAGATAGATGCAGCAAGAAATGAACTCAACCCCAACAGAACAAATAAGACAAGATCAAATGCTACTAGAATACTAGGGAAGTATGATGCAATTTATGAAGAAAGGTGATAGTATCAGGAGAAAAAAAAATCTGTTACATCAGATGTATTTTTCTTTTCATAGTAATATTGTTTACTTTGACAACAACATAACCATAACGAATAACAATAACAGTAAACATAGCTTGCTTAACCATTAACATGCCACATCAACATTAACAAGTACTTTGCTTCAAACTAACTACAACAAGCTGAAAATTAAAAATCAAATAAATATATAAAATGTTTAAATTCAAAAACAAACATGAAAATGTTTTTGGCATAATTCACTCCTGAAAATCCCTTGACTTGGTGGTAGTTGGTACAAGTTCACTCAACTAATTAGATGAAAAAATGAACACATATATCGTAGCCTCAACCTATATTGTTATATGTATCTTGATGACCACTTTCAGTCATATTTTACATAGTGTGTCAAAACAACAATGATAGGATGTTATGGCCATGCATCAAAAGACCTCGTCATGAATATTTATCCGTGTTTTAACCACCTGCTTGCTTTTAATATTGTTCTGTTTTATAAATAGATATGGCAAGGCCTTAATAATAGTTTTTTCTCGAAAGAGACAAATATATTAAGATATGAAACAAAAAAGCACTCGTGTCTGTTAAATAAAATGTAGAGTCGCCTACAATACGACCTAACCATCTGTTATCTTTTAGGAACTTTCTTTTGAGTTTTTAATTCAAAAGCAACTTTGAAAGAATGTTACTATATAGTGACAATCGAAAAGGTAACCTAACTCAGCTAACCTGGGTAAGGGGTGAAAATTGAAATACAGGTAATATGAACAAAGTTTGTGAGATACACTTGAAATATAAAACCTAAAAACTTGTAATATACAACAGTAAACCTAAACGCTTACAAAGACAGTAGTAAACCTAAACACTTACAAAGACCTAAACACTTACAAAGACAGCAGTAAACCTAAACACTTACAAAGACAGCAGTAAACCTAAACACTTGTAATATACAGCATTAAATCTAAACACTTACAAAGACATTAGTAAACCTAAACACTTGCAGAGCGAAGAGATCTTATATCATCTAACAGAATACGCTCTAGTGAGCTCTAACAACTAACTATCCCCGTAAATATTACAAAAGAACCTTTATTTTCTTCACGTTCGTCCTTACCTTAATTTTTAGCTTGTTTACCCTTACCGATTTCGTTTTTTTGCCTAATCCTGTAGCATTGCCGAGCCTTCATTTCGAAATCTGCAATATTTTCTCGGAATCATCTATTATCTATTTAGGCAGTTGCTCTTCTAAGTAATCAAAAAAGCCGCCTAATGTCATCTTCTCCAAATCCCGCTTACCACTATCAGGTTCAGTCTTCCATCTTGTCTGTTTTCTAACTCCTCTGCCACTTTCTTTCCCTTGTCCACATGTGCCACCTTGTCTACTTTCTTGTCTACTTTCTTTCCCTCTGCCACTTTCTTTCCCTTGTCCACATGTGCCATCTTGTCTACTTTCTTTCCCTCTGCCACTTTCTTTCCCTTGTCCACATGTGCCATCTTGTCTACTTTTTTAGCGACTTTACCAACCTCTCATCTTTTTGTACTTGACTCATCAACTTTTTCAGTACTTTACAAAAATTATTATTTAAAAAAAAAAGAAAAAAAAAACTTTTTAAAATACTTTTTAAACACTTTTTTAAAGTACCCATCACCTCTACCACCATCATCCACCACCACCACCGTCACCGCCGCCACTAAAAATGTAATTTCAAACATGACAGTAGAAGTACAGAACTAACGATGTATTCTCGAGTCAATCTTGTAGAGTAAATGAAAAGAAAGGAAATAATAGAAAAGAAACGAAGGAAATGAAAAGAAACTTGAGATTTATTATTGTGTTCTTAAGTTACAAAAGAAATGAGAAGAAGGAGAAAGGAGGAGGACATAATATGCACTTTTTTATATATACATATAAGAATCATCAAAATAAAAGCAATAGCAGCCCACGTGAACAATCATTCATATACACAAAAAATCATCAATGACCTGAAGTGCTAGGGTTGCGAAAGGTTGCAAGAATAATTAATGATTTAACCTAATTCATCCCTATATAAACCGGCCAAAATCACATTTAGTATATACATTTGAAGATGATTCATACATCTTTTAGATCTTTGATTGTTGGTAGCGGCATGTAAATTCTCTTTTGCAACATTTTGGAGATGATTCACACTTCTTTTAAATTTTTGTAATTAACTTGGTTTTCTTTTTTTTCTTAATTTAGTTATCATACGCAGGTACCATGAAAATCACAAGATCATACATGCTCAGATAAATGAAACCAAAGATTGGGATACCAACTATTTTTTTTTTGTTTCATACATATTTAGGTGATTGTTATAGATAAGCACATATATAGATATATGTATTATGTAATTCATTTTCATATATAAGTAATTTATGTATGTTTTCTATTGATGTAGCTTACATCTGCAAATTGATTCAAGAAAATGTGCCATCTTGTCTACTTTCTTTCCCTCTGCCACTTTCTTTCCCTTGTCCACATGTGCCATATTGTCTACTTTCTTTCCCTCTGCCACTTTCTTTCTCTTGTCCACGTGTGCCATCTTGTCTACTTTTTGAGCGACTTTACCAACCTTTCATCTTTTTGTACTTGACGTATCAACTTTTTCAGTACTTTTACTAAAAGTATTATTTTAAAAAAAAAATTAAAAACTTTTTAAACACTTTTTTAAAGTACCCATCACCTCTACCACCATCATCCACCACCACTGGCTACCACCACCGTCGCCGCCGCCGCCACAAAAAATGTAATTTCAGACATGACAGTAGAAGTACAGAACTAATGATGTGTTCTCGAGTTAATCTTGTAGAGGAAATGAAAAGAAAGGAAAGACTAGAAAAGAAACGAAGGAAATGAAAAGAAACTTGAGATTTTTTATTGTGTTATTAAGTTACAAAAGAAATGAGAAGAAGGGGAAAGGAGGAGGACATAATATGCACTTTTTTATATATACATATAAGAGTCATCAAAATAAAAGCAACAGCAGCCCACGTGAACATTCATTCATACACACAAAAAATCATCAATGACCTGAAGTGCAAGGGTTGCGAAAGGTTGCAAGAATAATTAATGATTTAACCTAATTCATGCTATTATAAACTGGCCAAAATCACATTTAGTATGTACATTTGAAGATGATTCACACATCTTTTAGGTCTTTGATTGTTGGTAGCGGTATGTAAATTCTCTTTTGCAACATTTTGGAGATGATTCACACTTCTTTTAAATTTTTGTAATTAACTTGGTCTTCTTTTTTTCTTAATTTAGTTATCATATGCAGGTACCATGAAAATCACAAGATCATGCATGCTCAAATAAATGGAACCAAAGATTGGGATACCAACTATTTTCTTTGTTTCTTACATATTTAGGTGATTGTTATATATATATATATGTGTGTGTGTGTGTGTGTGTGTGTGTGTGTGTGTGTGTGTGTGTGTGTGTGTTATGTTATGTTAATGCATTTTCATATATAAGTAATTTATGTGCGTTTTCTATTGATGTAGCTCACATCTGCGAATTGATTCAAGAAAATGTTCACGAGCATGTATGTAAAGCAACATTTAAATGGTTAAATGATACTTTTTAGCGTGATTAGTTTATGTAAGTAGTTGCTTTCGAATGCTCTTTGAGAACTATTATAATGAGTTTATCGTGTGCAATTGAATTATTATTGAAAATAAGAAGGTTCGCGCATCGCAAAGTGTTTTCTTTTTCTATATGTAGAATCATTAGTGAGAAACCAATATTTACGCCCATTAAATGAGTTTACCATAATAGCAAAATACGATATATTAAAAATATCATATTGAGTAATGAATATGATATTATAATACATAATTTTGACATAAAACCGTTTGTAAATTATAATATCAAATAAAAAAGTTGAGTTTTAAACATAAGCAAACGTTCAAACTTTTATCGAAAAATAAAACCGGTGCATTTAATGTGAAGTATGTACAACATCGAGATGGAAATGCAAGGCTTGCCGAAATTGATTACATGATATTTAGTAATTAGTATAGAATTAAAAGTCAGTTATGGATTGAGATGAAGTTGAAAAGGTTGAAAGAATAATTGATGATTTAATCTAATGCAATATATATAGATATATGTATTATGTTAATGCATTTTTATAAGCAAGTAATTTATGTGTGTTTTCTATTGATGTAGCTCACATGTGCGAATTGATTTAAAAAAATGTGCACGAGCATGTATGTAAAACAACATTTAAATGGTTAAATGATACTGTAACACCCCCAATTCATGGATGCAGCGGAATTCAAACTGGGTGTTACTCGACGGCACAATAGTCACAATGATAGAAAACGAACTCCAATTGAGTCGTTTTAAAAGATTTATCATTCAAATTATATAAATATCAGAGATTACAAAATGAGGTCCCAATTGGTTCCATGTTTACAATGTATAATAAATGAGTTTTGTAGGACCTTAAATATCACAACTTTATCACACCAATAGAAGCTTATAAGAAGTAAAGATGGAAAGATGGTGACTTGATGTATATATATGTGAATCGTATGTATTAGAGAGAGAGATGAAATATGAGAGCTTTTATTCAAAGAAAACACACACAAATACACACACAAGCACACCTTACAAATGAGGGGTAAGGTGCCTTATATAGTTCCATACATAGGCTTTGATGGGCTTGGGCTTGGACTTGGTTACATGGTTGGATTATAAAGGCTTATGAAACATAACTAATAACATATTAGCTTACCAAGTCCAAGGCCCATTGACTATTCTATTACTAATCTTAACAAGTGACACAAAGTTACAATATGAGAATGACCATCACTTCTATATAAATATTTTTAATGCTAACAATCTCCCCCTAAGGGGTGGTCATTCGAATGATGCTCCACGTGAGTGGGTCTTCCGTGTTCTTTGTCTTCAACTTTGTGTGTCGTTGTAGAATAGTCTTTAGTCTTTGTTCCTTCATGCTTTGTGATCTTTGATAACTGATTTATCATCGTTCTTTGTTCTTTTGTGATGTGGAGTTATCTGCTTTTCGTCACTTCTGCGTCTGTGGTGGTTGTTTGCCATTCCAACATGCTCATACATCTTTGGACTTTGATATTCATATGCACGTAGTTCCCTTTCTTTCACTTTGATCTTTAGTCTTTATACTTTGTAGATTCTTCTTTTTGGCGTAGAATCTTTCTTTGAACTTTGTGATGTAAAGATCTTTGAGGGAGCTTTCTTTAACTTCCAGATGTATGTATGAGCACGTGGAATCTGTCGCCACGGATATGAAGTGTCCCTGCATATAAACAGTTAGCAATAAAACATCCGGTACTTACAGATAAGAATTAGAGATCGTCAACAGCATAGTGTGAAGACTCCTTCTAACCCTTACCAAGGCCGTTCCCATGTCAGATACTCTCGAGAGAGCTTACAAGACCTACTAAGTAGCTCAATGACTGGGTGAGTCGCTGGGGATCACTCCACGACTGTAGACCGTTTGAAACCACCGCGAACACTAAGCGTAACCCATAAAGAATTACCGAAGTGACCTGCTGTCAGGGCTGCTTGATGTTGACCCTGGCAGGAATTTCCATTCAATCATTGAGAATCACAAGAGTGAGTCCTCTCATAAATGTTCTGGCAGATTGCTAAGATCTGCGTAGGACTCTTGAGTTTACATCTGGCGTCCTTAATGATGAACAACCAGTGTAGAAATATCTTGTGTTCCTATGAGATCTTTTGATGAATCTCGGGGCTCTAGACTCGATAAGTGCACTTTTGGTTTCCTATGCGGAGATTAGGGAGAGGTCTCCTGCTTCAATATCAACCATCTCTAAGAGACAGGCCGATAGATTACACCGGTTCCCCGTGAGAATGAAACAAGCTCTTTTAAGAGAACTTGAGTGGTTAAGAAGGTTTAGTGCAGTGCGTCACTGGGTCCATGACGTCTTTGTCTGCAATACCAGTGTCACCTTAGTAACAACCAGTAGCATATGAGTTGAACCCGGTGTCTGCCCTAAGATTGAACATTTGGAGGGCTATTTCTTTTCACCCTTTTTCATAACTTTTCTTTTTAATTCTTCAACCCCTTCTTTCTCCTTTCTCATTTTCTCCTTTTTTCAATCATACCTAAGGACTTCTAATTCTAATCTATTGGATTTGTCCTTGGGTAGATCCCTCCGGCTCTGGCGGATCATAGGACGGTTTTTCCTAACCTTAGTCACCTTATAACTCCATGACTATCCTGTCATTGCCATAAAGCCATTTATTGAAAATCTCTCAAAGTGTTTATGATAATAAAACACATTTTGTTGACACTTCGAGAGTTTTGCATTTCTTTTGAAGGACTCCCCCTTCACATGTGCTCATGAATTTTTTAAGAAATTTGCACATGCGTGAGGAGTTTGCACTTTTTGAATTGATCCACTTTCAGTGAACATGACCGATTCGAGACACGCTTACATCACTAGTTAGACTAGCTTGAAGTTATTACCCGTCCTGGTCAAGTCCAAAGAAAGTCTCTCGATACGGTACATTCTACTCAGACAAGTCCTATTCGAGACACGCTTACATCACTAGTTAGACTAGCTTGAAATTATTACCCGTCCAGGACAAGTCTTTTCGATTCTTGACATTTTAAGCTTCGTCAATTCATTGGTACAATCTGAGTCGAGCTCTTTTGAGATTCAGCCACAAACTTTAAACATCTTTGATCACATTTTAATCATGTCTTCTCCCCCTCAAAAATAGCATAGCGTGATATTTTTGATATCAACTGATTAATAAAAGGCTTTTTGGAGAGAAAGACAGATTTGCATGAATTCGGAACACATTTTTGTTTTTGAACTCCCCCTTAATGATAGCATATTTAAAATTACTGAAGGGCTTTGAGGGAGTTATCTTGAGCACTAATTTTGAGAGATTTTGAGAAATCTTTTGAACAATCTTGAAAAAGTGCTCAATAATTTTGTTTGAAAACGAGTTTATGCTTGAAATCTTTTTCGTTTGTTTAGACTCGAACTTTTTGAAAAAGAGTTCGTCATTGAACGTACGAGTCCTTGATTTGAAAATAATCAGAAGTCGTCATTTACTGTTCGGGTTTCGTACTGAAGTATACGAAAGCCATTGGGAAGAAGATTTTGAGAAACGACATGTTTTAGAAAAACATTAAAAAAGAACTCCCGCTCAAGCATCTGTACATATCCGTATCATTGTTGAATGACATTTCTAGAAACGTACAGAATATTGATTTATACGAGAGACATGTCGTGAGAAGAATATTTTTGGATTTTTTTTATTTTATATTGTTTTTGTATTTTTTGAAATTTTATATTTTTGTATTTTGTTTTTGTTGGTTTTTCAAATTTTGTATTTTGT
The DNA here is from genome assembly GCA_030686995.1 of Artemisia argyi. NCBI lineage: Eukaryota > Viridiplantae > Streptophyta > Magnoliopsida > Asterales > Asteraceae > Artemisia > Artemisia argyi. The sequence continues at coordinate 95,424,337 of CM060684.1, forward strand.
TTTTTCAAAACTATTTACAGCGAAGCGATTTTGAAAACTTTTTCAAGAAGATTCGAGAAGACGTTCTAGCTCCTCAAGAGTTAGGCTTCGCATGCCAATTCGTCGAACTAAATAGTCAAACCGTTCTTTTGGAAGGGCTTTAGTAAATAGATCGGCGAGTTGATAATCAGTCTTAACGAAAAATAATTCAACAGTACCCTCTTCCACGTGTTCTTTGATGAAATGGTAGCGGACTTTGATATGCTTCATCTTAGAGTGATGTACGGGATTGCACGAGATGGCTATGGCACTTTTTGAGTCACAATACATAGGTATTCTGTCAAAAGTAAAGCCATAATCTGTGAGCTGTGTCCGCATCCAAAGAACTTGGGCACAACACGCAGATAGAGACACATACTCGGCTTCGGCGGTTGATAGCGCAGTACAATCCTGTTTCTTTGACGACCAGCTTACAAGCTTTTCACCCAAAAATTGTGCTCCACCTGATGTACTCTTTGCTGTAACTTGATCACCAGCATGGTCTGCATCTGAAAATGCTGTTAGATTAAACTCCGAATCCTTCGGATACCAAAGTCCCATGTTAATGGTGCTTCGTAGGTACCGAAAGATCCGTTTAACCTCTTTGAGGTGAAGTTCGGTAGGCTTTGCCTGAAACCGTGCTAATAAACATACAGCAAATTGAATATCGGGTCGGCTAGCAGTTAGGTACATGAGAGAACCGATCATGCTCCGATATTTCTTCGGATCGATGGGTTTCCCAAACAAATCAGCACCTATTTTTGGTGAAGTGACCATTGGTGTACCAACAGAATCACAATTTTCCATTCCATGTTTTTTCAAAATCTCTATTGTATATTTAGCTTGATTGATAAAAATACCACGAGGGGATTGATGGATTTGTAAACCAAGAAAGAATTTTAGTTCCCCCATCATGGACATTTCAAATTTGCTTTTCATGAGATTTTCAAAATGTTTTGAATGGTTAGGATTGGTTGATCCAAAAATAATGTCGTCCACGTAAATTTGAACGATCAAAATATCATCTTTGAATTTTTTGATAAACAAGGTGTCATCAACCGTTCCTTTTGTGAAATTGTTTTTGAGCAAGAAAGATGATAGTTCGTCATACCACGCTCTTGGAGCTTGTTTTAGACCATAAATTGCTTTCTTAAGCTTGTAGACGTAGTCTGGATGATCTTTGTCGATGAATCCCTCTGGCTGACTCACATACACTTCTTCTTTCAGAGTTCCATTCAAGAACGCAGTCTTAATGTCCATCTGATAGACTGTGATGTTTTTGTGAGCTGCATAGGCTAAGAAAATCCGGACTGCTTCTAGTCTAGCTACAGGCGCGAATGATTCTTCGAAATCTATCCCTTCTTCTTGTGGATATCCTTTAGCCACGAGACGAGCTTTGTTGCGAATGACAGTCATTTCCTCATCCAGTTTGTTCTTCCACAACCACTTGAGATCAAGAACTCGTTTATCAAGTGGTCGTTCAACAAGTTCCCAACTATCATGTAACAGGTATTGAAGAAATTCCTCCTGCATTGCTTCAATCCATGGATTTTCTGCCATTGCTTCCCGAATGTTCTTAGGTACTTTGGTGCTTATTGAGCAAATGTAAATGCACAATTCGAGATCGGTGGCAAGTTGTCTCCTCGTCTGAACTGGCATTGAAGGATCACCAATAACATGTACTAACGGATGGTCTTTTGTCCATTGAAACGTAGAAGGGTACCTTTGGTTGAACGAGTGTGTGGTAGATGGTTCTTGTAACCTTGAAGAAGATTCAGCAGAGTCTGATGCAAACGGGTTTTCAAATACTTCTTCTTCTTCTTCTAACGCAACATCGTTTGAATTATTTGTAGGTTCTTCTTGAAAATTTGTGTTTTGGTTTTGCTCATCAATGTTTGGTAGAACAGTTTCAAGTACTGGAGTTGCTTGAGTAGATGTATATGATGTTGATGTAGTTGGTGCTTCAGCTTCGATTGTGGTAGATGCATCCTGTGGTGGTGGTGGTGGTTGATGGTTTTGAACGGGTGCAGCGGAATGTTGTTGAGATGCATTTGTCGAAGGTCCACCATAATATTCATCAAACATTAACTCGAATAAATTTTCCAGTTCTTGTTCTGAAGGTTTATCCGTGTTTGTTGACTGAGCTCCTTGAGGCACGAGTCCTGAACTGATGTGTCCAGAAGTCTGCAAGTTTGGTGCGGGTCCTAATCCGTTTTGATTAGAAGCCATAGGATTAAGCGCGGGTTCTAGAGCGTATCTCTCAGAAGCCATTTGTGAAATCTCGTCAAACTTCACATTCATCGTCTCCATTATCTTTTTCGTTCTTCTATTATACACCCTGAATGCCCTCGAGTTTTCTGAATATCGAATGAAGATTCCAATATCACCCTTAGCTTTTAACTTACCTAGATCTTCTCTGTCGTTCGTCGGATAGCACAAAGCGCCAAATACGTGAAGGTAAGAGATGTCAGGTTTACGGTTGTTCACTAGCTCATATGGGGTTTTATTGAATCTCGGATGGACTAGGGATCGGTTTTGAGTAAAACAAGCAGTGGCTACAGCATCAGCCCATAAGAATAGTGGTGCACTAGAAAAAATCAGCATTGTGCGAGCAGCTTCCACAAGAGTTCTATTTCTTCTTTCAACTACCCCATTCTGCTGTGGAGTTCTAACAACTGATGTTTGGTGTGTGATTCCAACATCTTCAAGGTAAGTTCTTAACTCCTGGTTTGTAAATTCTGTGCCATTGTCTGTTCTTATAATCCTTACTGGAGCTTGAAGTAGAACTTGAATACGCTTCAGAAAGGTGATGATGATGCCAGGTGCTTCGTCTTTTGATCTCAAAAACTTTACCCAAGTATATCTTGAATAATCATCAACAATAACGAGAATATACTTCTTCCCATTAATGCTTTCAACTCTCATTGGGCCACATAAGTCCATGTGCAACATATGTAACCTTGTTTCCGAACTAGGTACGGTTTTGGGTTTATATGATGCTCTTTTACTTTTTCCTTGTTCGCATGATGGACATAGGTGTTCCTTGGTGTATTTGAACTTAGGAAGTCCGGTGACGATGTTGTCTTTGGCTAACTTGTTGATGGTGTCGAAATTGAGATGGGATAAACGTCTATGCCACAGCCAGGACTTAGTTTCGGTTGCCCTTGTCATAAGACAAATTGGTGATGTAGAAGCCATTTGGTTGATGTCGATAGCATACAAGTTTGTACCACGATTACCAGTTAAGAGATCATCACCAACCAAATTTCTTATAAAAACCGTGTTTTTCCTGAATGCAACTTCTAAATCTGCATCACAAAACTGCCCGACTGAAAACAAGTTGTGTCCCAACCCTTCGACGTAGTAAACTCGAGTGATTAAAAAATTCCCAAACTGAAGATCTCCAAAACCCAGGATAGCTGCTACATGATCATTTCCAAAGCGTACAGTTCCCATGAATTTCCAAATGAAATTGATCAGCAGCTTTAAATTCCCGGTCATGTGCTTAGAGCAACCCGAGTCGACGATCCAAAGACATATTTCGATAACCTGCCAAGAACAGAAGAGTTTGTATTTGGAAACCGTGTTGAATTTGGTTCCATGGGGTTAGGAGTAAAAGCAGAATCACACTCATAGACAGTTGCTACTTGTTTAGCTTGAGCTATTTCTAATTTGCCGTCCTGAAGAGTGAACTCTCTACCCGTCGGAATCCACATACAAAACTTAAGATAGTTCCTAGGCATTCGACTAATAGTGGTAGTCCTAAATCGTGCAACTAATCTTTCTATAGATCTGGATCTAGCACTAGGTCTTTTTGGAACATTCTTCTGTTCAGGCGTAACATTCACATTCTTAGAAACACATTCATCATGAACATCATTAATTAAAGATTTCTTGCATATTAAACAAACAGAGTCATTACATGCATTAGAACCAATACTTTCGACATTACATTCAGATGAATCATGTTTCTTATTAAAAAGCGATAAATTCCTAGGGTGTTCTTCTAGTTCTTCAACTTTATTCTTGCTACTACTCTTAGATGCAGGCGAGACTCTATTGTTCCTTGTATTGCTCCTAGGCTGTAGTCTGCTGCTCCTAGAGGTGCTTTCTAATCCTGTAGAAGGTAAGGCACACACATTAGGATTTATATTGTTGTCCTTTTTAGCATCACTAGACTTTTTGGAAGTATCCGTTTTGCACTCATTTGTCTTAGAAGTGGAGGCAGACGCATTAGTGGGACTAATCCTAAAAAGGCCAGGTGCTAACACTTTAGGAGTTTCGACAACCGCTTTTCCTTTATCAACAATTTTATCATTTACACTTTTCTTGGGCAAGGGTGTTGGAGTGACTAGTTTTGTCAAATCCTTTTTCTCATCGCCTTTTGGAGCAAACCTTGAAATTGACATCTTTGGTTTTTGAACCGTGTTTGAAACATTTGGTTTCTCCGAAGTCGACGGTTTTGCAAACTTAGTTTCCTCACCCTTTCCTTTTTGACTTTCAAGCTGAGTCTCAAAAGATCATTTTGCTCTTTCATGTTCTTTAAGGCACGCTCATACGACAATTTGTCATACTTGCATTCTTCCTTTTTTCGATCAAGTTGTTTAAAATATGACACATTTTCTTTTTCAAGCTTTATAAGAGCATTTTCATATTTTGAAACAATTGCGGAGGTCTCAGCTCTTAGTCGTTCATCGTCTTGAACAGAATATGTTTGTAAAATGATGGACATGATGTCAGTGGTCATAACAGCTTCGAAGAGAGAATCATTTAGGTTTTCCAAAACATTCATGTTTTCACGAGCATCATTAGCTTCGGTTACCAGGGATTTGTGGTCCTTGACAAAGTCGGCCGTTTCTTTTAAGAAAGCTAGTTCAAAATTTTTTACACTCGCGCTGATGTTATTCAGTGGAATAGTAATTTCGTTTTGAAACACTTTTTGCTGTTCGATGTGAAAACTAGAATGCCAGTTGTTAATATCGATGGAGGTTTTAGATTTAACAATTTTTTGAAGTTCTTGAATTCTCATTTTAACTTCATCGAGAATGTTTCTAGCCTCACTTGTTTTAAAAGTGTTGTTAGAGGACATTTGTTCTAATTTAGAAAGAGATTTGGAAACAACTTTCTTTTTAGACAAGAATTTCGCAAATGGTCGTTTAATGGAAAACACAGACGGTTCTGTTTGTGGAACAAAAGTGATTCCTGAAAGTTTGTTCAATTTGTTGTAATCAATGGGTTTCAAATCCTTTTGTTTCATTTTATTAATGCTCTCTTCGACATGTTCAATCGTTAGCACAGAATCCCGAACGACGGGAGGATCATGTTTGGTATAAATCACATTACTATTGTACAAAACATTCTGTTCTTGCTGAGCTTTCTTGAGGTTACACGGGGTGTTGTTACCAAGAGCCATTTTATGTTTCGTATGGTAAATCGGATTAATTTGATTTGAAATCATTTTCATTGTTTGACTCGACTGACCCGACTTAACCACTAATTCCTCTAAATGAGCAATCATGTGTTCTGACTCTACGATTTCTTCCAAAAGTTTGTCTTCTTTCTTTGCAAAATCCTTTTTCAACTCATCCATTTCTTTTTCAAGATTGGAATAAGCTGTTTTTTGTTTAGAAAGTTGGTTTTGTAAATCAGAAATTTCCGTGTTTAAAGATTTTATCTTTTTGAAAGAATTAACATCAAGTGTGTCAAACTTGAGTTGCAATTTTTGTTTCTCTGAAACGGAATTTTGATAACCAGTTTCTAATTCAGACAATCTTTTGTTATGAAATTCAAAAGCTTTAACGGTTGATTTGTAACTCTCAAGCTCAGCGGTCAATTTAACATTCGCGGCCTTAACATCGCGATTGACCTTTTGCACATTCTCAATTTCAATACGACAATTATTCAATAATGATTCAAACAAAGCACGTGTTTCCTCATCATTCTCAGCATGCTGTGAAACGAAGCCTCCATTATGATTCACATCTGGAGTTGCTGAAGGAGTATTGCTACTACTTGGCGTGTCCAGGGATGTATCATAAGTAGGTGCTTGCTTCTCAAAATGCTGTTCCTCATGAGGAGACATATCAAATATATCATTATTGTGACATGTGTTGAATTGTGATACCTCAGAGACTGCATTGACGTCATAAACAGGAAGTGTGTCAGAATCCGTGTCATACTTAGCTTCCTGAAGATTCGCCATGAATATGCAGTTCGCATCGATATCTTCTCTATCTTCCATGTCATCCATAAGAGCCATAAAGTCATTCTCCTCTGCATTCAACTGAAACCCTGCCTCTGCCTTTTGTGCCAGCATCACTGCTTTCTGCAAGTACGCTAGATATTTCTTGTTTGGCTTAGTAGGACAGTTCCGTGCCATATGACCTACACCCTGACAGTTGAAACACTTAACCGGATTACCCTGATTCACATTTCCCATATTCCCAACTACTGGAGCTGCAACATTTCTATTCTGATTACCCATTGCCTGATTACCAACATTCTGACCCCTCTGATTTCCAACAAACTGACCCAACTGATTCCCTGCATTCTGACCATACTGATTCCCTGCATATTGACCTGCATTCTGATTTCCTGCATGCTGACCTGCATTCTGCTTATTCTGATATCCCTGCGGATTCCCATAAACTCCAACCATTTGGCCTCCGTTGCCCATATTGAAACTCGGCTGAGCGATCTGCTTGTTGCGAGTATTCGATGAAATTCTTTGGTTGTTGTTTGTTGGTGTAGAATAGCGTCCTTGGAATGCCTTTGACAGAAAAGCAAACGCTTGAGTCAATGCTGCAGTAGCTTCATCATTGTCAGTGAATTCTGGTTCTTGGAAATGTGGGTATTGCTGTTGTGGAATAAGATGTTGTTGTTGCTGTGGGTAGAACTGTTGTTGGTAGACCGGTGTTGGTTGTTGAATGTAGGATGGTTGCATGTAGTTGTGAGTGGAAGATGATGATGGTTGTTGTTGTGTGTTCACTGGCAATGGTGTTGGTGTATTTGCAATTAGTGCGAGAGGATCATGATTCTTTGCCAATCTTTCTTTCCTAACTTCATTAGCCTCAGCTTGGTTTTGCTTCAGAAAGTCATAGAGTTGATCATAATTCACCTGATGTAAGTCCTTTGTCTGATTAACAATTGTAACATAACGACCCCATTCTTCTGGAAGGTTATTGACGAATTTGATGTTTGTTGCAATTGTTCGAGGTGTCAACTTGTTTCTGATTAACTCATTCATCAACGTGCAAAACCTTGTGTAGTATGATTCAATCTGTTCACCTTTAGTGGATGTGAAGTTCTCCCATTCAGTAAGAAGTTTGTTCTCAACGTCTTGTTGTCCAATCTCTGTTCCATGACAAATCCTTCTAACACGTTCCCACATAGCATGAGCAGTTTCACAGCTGTCGACCACAGCAAAGATCTCCCGAGGTAATCCAAGTTGGATTAGATGCATTGCCATATCATCAGCTTTGATCTGCGCCTTGTCTACATCAGTGTAATCTTCTTCTGTTTGTAAACGCATGTATGGTTCAGTAGGATTTGTTGAGTTTGGATCACCTGCAACTTGAACTTGTCTTGGCTGAAATGGACCCTTCTTAATGGAGTTGAGCATGAGGTTACCAAGATCTTTAGTTTTGATGTAACGAAGCATGCGGCTTGTCCATGGGAGATATCCACCTTTTTCAAGCATAGGAAGTCGGTTTTCCGCACCGGCTGCATGAATATCTTGCTGAGATGCCATTGATGAAGTGTAGATGGATAAAGTTGATTCTTGGATCGTTCCAACGAAATAGGAGTAGAGTTTAGAGTGAGTTGATGCAAGTTTTTATGGTGAAAATTTTGACTGAAAACCTTAAAACCTCAATAACTTCTTCTCGGAGCATTTTTAGGCCTCGAAACTTCGCCTAAATCGATAAATCATTTAGCGTGTCGTTCTCCTCTGTCTGACGGTCGTTTTGACAGCTGATTCGTCGAAAACGGAGTTACGGTTCAAAAGTTATGGCCGTTTGAAGTTTGGTCGTCAAAAACCTCACTTTTGTCAAAATTCTCGAAACTTCTGTGATTTTGAAACTTTATGGATTGCGAAACTTTGAAGATTGCGAAACTTCTGAAGGTTGCGAAACTTCTGAAGGTTGCGAAACTCTGAAGATTGCGAAACTTCTGAAGATTGCGAAATTTTGAGATGTTCTCGAAAATCTCTGAAGTTCTCGATAAATTCTGATGTTCTCGAAAATCTCTGAAGTTCTCGAAAAAATTGAAAAATTCTCGATAAACTCTGAAGTTCTCGATAATCTCTGAAGTTCTCGAAAAAATTGAAAAATTCTCGATAAACTCTGAAATTCTCGATAATCTCTGAAGTTCTCGAAAAAATTGAAAATTTCTCGATAAACTCTGAAGTTCTCGATAATCTCTGAAGTTCTCGAAAAAATTGAAAAATTCTCGATAAACTCTGAAGTTCTCGATAATCTCTGAAGTTCTCGAAAAAATTGAAAATTTCTCGATAAACTCTGAAGTTCTCGATAATCTCTGAAGTTCTCGAAAAAATTGAAAAATTCTCGATAAACTCTGAAGTTCTCGATAATCTCTGAAGTTCTCGAAAAAATTGAAAATTTCTCGATAAACTCTGAAGTTCTCGATAATCTCTGAAGTTCTCGAAAAAATTGAAAAATTCTCGAAAACCCAGTTTCACAAGAAATTTCAAAATTATACAATTTCGAAATTTAGCCCGAAAGTCGAAGTAATTTCTTTCTTATACAAGAGAGAAAATACCGAGTATCCAATTTTGAGCACGAACGGAGCCTTTTCTTGTGTTCTCGAAAAGTTGTCAAAGTATGATTTCGAAATTAGGACAGTATTTTGTATAAGCAAAAAGCACACCCAAACGACTTTTGCAATCCAAGATTCTTGTACTTCTAAGCTTAAAAACACCAAAACTTGTAGAAAGTTCCAAACTTGATGATTTTTATCAAACTTTTTGAGATCTCGAAAACAAGTACAAAACCAAAGTCGAATTTTTTAAGCTTAAATCTTTAAAAAGATTGATACTTTCTTGTTAGATAAGGTTTATAACACTAGTTTGTAATCAAAAAAGTGTTAAAAACATAGAAAAACAAGAAAAGTAAGAATTTTTCAAAAGAAAAACGTGTAGAAAGCCTAAAAAAAACGAAACCAACAAACCCCAACACTCCTAAATCATTGTTAGGCGATTGATACCACTTGTAGGACCTTAAATATCACAACTTTATCACACCAATAGAAGCTTATAAGAAGTAAAGATGGAAAGATGGTGACTTGATGTATATATATGTGAATCGTATGTATTAGAGAGAGAGATGAAATATGAGAGCTTTTATTCAAAGAAAACACACACAAATACACACACAAGCACACCTTACAAATGAGGGGTAAGGTGTCTTATATAGTTCCATACATAGGCTTTGATGGGCTTGGGCTTGGGCTTGGACTTGGTTACATGGTTGGATTATAAAGGCTTATGAAACATAACTAATAACATATTAGCTTACCAAGTCCAAGGCCCATTGACTATTCTATTACTAATCTTAACAAGTGACACAAAGTTACAATATGAGAATGACCATCACTTCTATATAAATATTTTTAATGCTAACAAGTTTTGAATGATAATAAAATTTATAGCCCTCTTGAGTATCCGTGCCCTTCCGTGCCATCCTTGATCGTCATGAACCTGAAATACATGCTTGAGAGGTCAACACAAAGGTTGAGTGATATTCATAGAGTTTGTTTAATGTTTGAACACAATGTGTTGGTAGTGTGAGTTATAGGCTCACACCAATGTTTGGATAACAAAACAGGTAGGCTACGTTATTATACGCCCATAAAATGTATTATACACTTAGCTTATGACACCAAAACGTTAACGTGTACCAATATCGATCGGCAGATTTATCCCGGTAGGTACTTTGCCGTCATACCTAATGTCTCAAATATTAATGCATTTGTTTGAACTTAGTCAAAACAAATGGGATTCGTCAATCCCAATAGGCCTATTCACAATATTTGCGCTCACTATTGCTAGTGATTAAATGGTTCATAATATGGGATCTCGGTTTAGCAAGGCTGGTACTTAGTGATAATAAAACAATCAGGCAAGCAAACAATTTAAAAACATTGTGCTCGGTTAAAAATAGCATGTATTCCCCCCAAGGGTTTGTAAAACATTGAAGTAATGTAAAGTGGGGCTATGAACTCACCTTAAGTTGGATGATGTATAATGAGAATGATGGATATGCCGTAAGAACTTCTACGAGCAAACTAGAATAATTGTTGTAACTTAGGTTTGGAATAAAGTCCAAGGAAACATAAACATGCCAATATATGTATGTCTGCACTTAGTCCATGATGTGGTATGATGTATATTGTAAGTCCTTGAAAGAAAAGATTCATGAACATGTATGTTTTGTATATCGTTTACTACCGTTCGGGCCGACATAATTCAGAAGTCATGTTAGTAAGCGTTCGAGGAGCCAGGACACTTTAACTCATAAATCCACAACTCAACTCGACGGCTTACATAATGAACTCCTCACATGAGGCTCCCTACTATTGTAGTAGTTGATAAAGTATAAGTTTTGATCCGAAAAGTTACATGTCCGATATTTGAATAAACTTAGGAAAGTTTATTAGTACATGAAGATTGTTATTAGGGGTAGTTTCATAAGTCTTGTATGACCATTTTCTCTTTGTAATATCTCATGGTTCCTTTAGATGAAGTAGATCCAAGTTGCTTGTTCAAGTTATCGCCAATACTTTGTTTCATGTTTTCGCCTAAGTAATCTTACATGGTCATTTTGTCATGGCCTAGCCATGACCTTTGGTCCTTGTTCCAAGGTCATGAGACTCAACCTTGGCTCTAGCCATGGTTGTGGTCTTGATTATAGGTCATAAGACCTCTTGTTCCTTTTAAAGTATAACCATAATCTAGTGACTTTCGCCTAAAAATGGGCTGTTTAGAATTTGAAGAATTTTATCACTCGGAAAGCGTTTTTAGGGCTCGAGCTTCTTTATTCCTGAACGAAAACGTCGTTCCGGACAACTTTCGTGTTTTAACTTTTTGATGAATCGGACCAGAAGTGGGACTTTCAAAACCCAAATTTGATCAGAATGGTATTTGGCAGTTTGCCGCAAAGTTTTGGTAACTTCAAATGGGCGTAACTTTTGACTCGTATACTCGTTTTGGGTGATTCAAATTGCTATGTTTTCCTTGTTAAGTCCTCTACTGTAATATGTAATGATCAAATATCATATTTTTACCATTTTGATCAGGTCTTACCAAGAAAGTCACTAGTTTGCTTGTTATAGTAACTTGTCTTATCAATCATGTACAATAACTTGTTTTACTCACTTTTATACATCATGGACATAACTACAAGACATAATATAGCAAGAATAACATGTAAATAACATGAACATGATTATTTAACAAGAATCATGTTAGGGTTTGGCTTACAACTTTTGGCTTTCAAAGATGAAAGGAAGTTAACATGTAAGGAAAAGGACTTTGATAGACTTGCTTCAACCCACTTCACTTCATGCAATCTTTCTACCCTTGTAATCTTGAAAGATGGATGATGAAGGTTGAGGTGAATTGAGTGGATTTAAACTCAAGAGAAATCACCAAGTATTCTAGGGTTTGGAAGATTTTTGGTAACTTATGATCAAACTAGGGTTCCTACTTGAAGAAGCACTTGAACCTTGCAAGAAATTAGAAGGAAATGAACTAAGGATGGAATGGTTTTTGGGTTGGGGATGCACGGCACAAGGAAGGGGGGAGGGGGTATTTATATGGGCTTGAGGAGGTTACTTTCAAAGACTAGTCAAAGCTTGGTGAACAAGTTCAACACTTGTAATGATCCTAGATCACAAAGCATGAGATTAAGCCACACAAGGGGTGACTCCCCCCCCTAAGTCGGTTCACATGGATAAGGAGGGGATGAGTTGGCTTGTGATGATATTATCCTAGTTACTTGGTTAGTTTTGACTCCGGGAAATGCCAATCGTAAATGATTAAGCCTCAAAACGTAAAACCGGGTGTCGTAAAATTATGGAACTTGAAAGTATTGTTAAACATGTCCATATGTTCCATAATAAAATATAAAATGAGTGGTAGGTTCCATTTGGGTGGTAAAACCCTGCTAAAAACTGGAAACACGGGTCTAGAACGCGTAATACGTAAAACGTACGAATATTGCGTAAAATTGAGAAAAGTAAAATGTTACTTTTCTAATGTGATAAAAATGATTTAAAATGACTTATAATGTCTAGACTGGGCTCAGTCTAGTGTCGGTTGGTATTAAATGTCTTTTAGACATCAAACCGTAAGCCTAAAAATCACGAAATGACTTATAACATCAAGGGATGATTTTTGGTCAATGGAGGAGGGAAAAAATATGTTGACTTTTTCTAATAAGTTGAAAACTCAAATCGTCTTAGAAACGCGTTTTGTGGTCTAACGGTTAATCGCCCATACGGTTAAGCGTGCTCATGCGAGAGTAGTACAGGCTTGGGTGACCTGCTGGGAAAAGTAATTAACCTGAAAATGTGAATTGTTACAGTCTCTACCCCTTACGGGGAACTTCGTCCCGAAGTTCTGTGTGTGTTATATGTTGGAGTGGTGTCGATGAACAGGTGTGGTTACTTATGAGGACTAGAGTCTGGGATTACCGGTAATGTAGTTTGATTTGTCGTTTCAGTGTATGGTGTAGGATGAGGCTTCCTTTTATGTAGGAAAGATATGGTAATAGTCGAATATCAAAGGAAATTGATATAGCGGTCGGATATTAATAGGAATTGATATAGTAGTTGAATATCAAATAGAACTTGATATAGTTGTCAAGTATCAATAGCAATTGATATAAGAATCGAATCATGGAATAAGCGTTGAACATGTGGTTGGACCAAGTCCTGTTTGAATTGTACGGCTGCCCATGCATATGGCTACATGGCTTCGCAATGAGTTTGGTACGACTGCGCATGCGTATGGTTACATGGCCCCGTAATGAGTTTGGTACGACTGCACATGCCTAGTAGGTAATCTGTTGTTGTTTGTTATTGCACTATCATTATGAAAACCAAAATGTAAACCTCGTACTAATGGAAATTGGGATAGTCGTTGCAATCATAGCCTAGTAGGTAATCTGTTGTTGTATCTAGTGTTTATTGACTTCATACTTATGTTATTTCGGATACAAATAAGCCCACTTGTTTATAATTCTTTATTTATATAGAGAGGCATCCCAAACAATGTAAATACGGAATTATAAACTTATGGTTCTACAATTTCTTTATTTAAATGAAAAGGCATCCCAATCCATTCAAATAATTACAAATCATCCTACTTAAGAATTCCCAACACAACATTCACAATTAGCCGGTGAGTTACAAGGTAGTGTATTACGAGATGACACTGGTGTAGCAAAAGTACAAGATGAATATTCAATCTTGTAAAGCTGATAAGGGTGCTTGTGGTGTAACTAAGGATGATTTGAGCTTTAAAAGTGCATCAAGATCTGTTAATGAGCTTGTGTTTGTAACGGTTGTGAAGATAATGATGTGATATGTTGATGAACAAAAGTGTGTAGTGTATGCTTAACATTAATACTCTTAGGTATAGATGTTGAGTTTGCTTTAAAAATCTTAAGAGATTTTAAAGGTTTTATGATGGAATGGTATCCTTAGGACCTAAACAGGATAGTACTTCTACAGGATGAAGAGAATAATTGATAACTATCCCAGATAGTAGTTCGGATTATCTCATAAATGAAAACTTTCAAGAATGAAGTTAGGTAGTACAAATAAAGTGTTAAGATTTCGCTGAGTGGTAAGGCACTATCGTGTCTCTAGATTGTTTTAATATATTCTGGTGGTTTATCGTGTTCATGTAGGAAATCAATCTAAACATAACCCTAGTACAACTACTCTCAGTATTTGAAAATTTTAAGTCGAATATAGTTAGTCAGACTATATTCCACTGTCCCTAGGTTAAATATAGGTGACTAGTCTATATTTAGCCAAGGTTCGATAAAACTTTCAAATACCTAAATTAGGTATACTTTTGATATGTCTGTTGCTTTCGGGAAACTGTCCGCTAAACAAAGGCGATGTCAAACCCTTAAGTTGCAAGTCCCGTCCATACAAGACTTGTAACGTATGTTTTCATATTCCATTGCATAGAAGGTAGTAAGGGTAGATACGTATGGAAAGGAAGTTTTAAGTAGTTCTAAAATAGAACATACTTGGCCAGGATCACGAACTTTTAATAATGAAGGTTTCATAAGAAAACTTTGATGAATGTAGAGAAAGTTCAGCTTTTGTCGATGATGGATTAGTTTGTCCTTTAGAAATCTCATATTTCTTGTTTTGAAATCGATAGATTGTGACGGGTTTTTGATATCATAAGAAATGATATTGATGATGTGATGAAATAATTCTAGAGACCATTGCGCAAAACACAATGTCTCGGAAGTAGGTTAGACCATTGTGCAATTCACAATGTCTGGGAAGTAGGTTAGGCCATTGTGTGACTCAAAACATTTGAGAAATGGTTAAGACCATTGTATAATACAATGTCTTGGAAAATGAATGAGACCATTGTATCTCACAATGCCTTGGAAAATGAATGAGACCATTGTATCTCACAATGTCTTGAAAAGTGAATGAGACCATTGTATCTCACAATGTCTTGGAAAATGAATGAGACCATTGTATCTCACAATGTCTTGGAAAATGAATGAGACCATCGTATCTCACAATGTCTTGAAAAATGAATGTGACCATTGTATCTCACAATGTCTTGGAAATGAATGAGACCATTGTATCTCATAATGTCTTGAAAAATGAATGTGACCATTGTATCTCACAATGTCTTGGAAATGAATGAGACCATTGTATCTCACAATGTCTTGAAAAATGAATGTTGGAGTAGGAACATGATTGGGAGAGTGTGGCTGTGCCAAAATGCCTTAGAATAGGCATACACAGATATGTTTAGTCCATTGTTTAGATAAATGATTGAAAATAAACCGAGTTTATATATCAATATACTAATATGTTCATGTAGCATAAAATGCCTAGTGTGTATATATCAATATACTTATATGTGTTCATGTAGCATAAAATGCCTAGTGTGTATATATCAATATACTTATATGTGTTCATGTAGCATAAAATGCTTAGTGTGTATATATCAATATACTTATATGTGTTCATGTAGCATAAAATGCTTACGGGGAAATGCTCAATTATGTTAAGGGTACATATATTAATATGCAATTATGTTTGTGTAGCATAAAAATGTCTACGGGGAAATGCTCAAAAATGGGTATAAATGAATATACTAATATGTTTGTGTAGCATAACATGCTTACTAAGTCCATAATCGTCTGGAGGATGGAAGACACGGAGAGCAGAAGGCTATAAAAATGCTTTTGTTTGTGAGTGTAGTTATAGTTTAGGTCTCAATTAGACCCGTTTCTCTATAACCATGGCTCTGATACCAATCTGTAACACCCCCAATTCATGGATGCAGCGGAATTCAAACTGGGTGTTACTCGACGGCACAATAGTCACAATGATAGAAAACGAACTCCAATTGAGTCGTTTTAAAAGATTTATCATTCAAATTATATAAATATCAGAGATTACAAAATGAGGTCCCAATTGGTTCCATGTTTACAATGTATAATAAATGAGTTTTGAATGATAATAAAATTTATAGCCCTCTTGAGTATCCGTGCCCTTCCGTGCCATCCTTGATCGTCATGAACCTGAAATACATGCTTGAGAGGTCAACACAAAGGTTGAGTGATATTCATAGAGTTTGTTTAATGTTTGAACACAATGTGTTGGTAGTGTGAGTTATAGGCTCACACCAATGTTTGGATAACAAAACAGGTAGGCTACGTTATTATACGCCCATAAAATGTATTATACACTTAGCTTATGATACCAAAACGTTAACGTGTACCAATATCGATCGGCAGATTTATCCCGGTAGGTACTTTGCCGTCATACCTAATGTCTCAAATATTAATGCATTTGTTTGAACTTAGTCAAAACAAATGGGATTCGTCAATCCCAATAGGCCTATTCACAATATTTGTGCTCACTATTGCTAGTGATTAAATGGTTCATAATAAGGGATCTCGGTTTAGCAAGGCTGGTACTTAGTGATAATAAAACAATCAGGCAAGCATACAATTTAAAAACATTGTGCTCGGTTAAAAATAGCATGTATTCCCCCCAAGGGTTTGTAAAACATTGAAGTAATGTAAAGTGGGGCTATGAACTCACCTTAAGTTGGATGATGTATAATGAGAATGATGGATATGCCATAAGAAATTCTACAAGCAACCTAGAATAATTGTTGTAACTTAGGTTTGGAATAAAGTCCAAGGAAACATAAACATGCCAATATATGTATGTCTGCACTTAGTCCATGATGTAGTATGATGTATATTGTAAGTCCTTGAAAGAAAAGATTCATGAACATGTATGTTTTGTATATCGTTTACTACCGTTCGGGCCGACATAATTCAGAAGTCATGTTAGTAAGCGTTCGAGGAGCCAGGACACTTTAACTCGTAAATCCACAACTCAACTCGACGGCTTACATAATGAACTCCTCACATGAGGCTCCCTACTATTGTAGTAGTTGATAAAGTATAAGTTTTGATCCGAAAAGTTACATGTCCGATATTTGAATAAACTTAGGAAAGTTTATTAGTACATGAAGATTGTTATTAGGGGTAGTTTCATAAGTCTTGTATGACCATTTTCTCTTTGTAATATCTCATGGTTCCTTTAGATGAAGTAGATCCAAGTTGCTTGTTCAAGTTATCGCCAATACTTTGTTTCATGTTTTCGCCTAAGTAATCTTACATGGTCATTTTGTCATGGCCTAGCCATGACCTTTGGTCCTTGTTCCAAGGTCATGAGACTCAACCTTGGCTCTAGCCATGGTTGTGGTCTTGATTATAGGTCATAAGACCTCTTGTTCCTTTTAAAGTATAACCATAATCTAGTGACTTTCGCCTAAAAATGGGCTGTTTAGAATTTGAAGAATTTTATCACTCGGAAAGCGTTTTTAGGGCTCGAGCTTCTTTATTCCTGAACGAAAACGTCGTTCCGGACAACTTTCGTGTTTTAACTTTTTGATGAATCGGACCAGAAGTGGGACTTTCAAAACCCAAATTTGATCAGAATGGTATTTGGCAGTTTGCCGCAAAGTTTTGGTAACTTCAAATGGGCGTAACTTTTGACTCGTATACTCGTTTTGGGTGATTCAAATTGCTATGTTTTCCTTGTTAAGTCCTCTACTGTAATATGTAATGATCAAATATCATATTTTTACCATTTTGATCAGGTCTTACCAAGAAAGTCACTAGTTTGCTTGTTATAGTAACTTGTCTTATCAATCATGTACAATAACTTGTTTTACTCACTTTTATACATCATGGACATAACTACAAGACATAATATAGCAAGAATAACATGTAAATAACATGAACATGATTATTTAACAAGAATCATGTTAGGGTTTGGCTTACAACTTTTGGCTTTCAAAGATGAAAGGAAGTTAACATGTAAGGAAAAGGACTTTGATAGACTTGCTTCAACCCACTTCACTTCATGCAATCTTTCTACCCTTGTAATCTTGAAAGATGGATGATGAAGGTTGAGGTGAATTGAGTGGATTTAAACTCAAGAGAAATCACCAAGTATTCTAGGGTTTGGAAGATTTTTGGTAACTTATGATCAAACTAGGGTTCCTACTTGAAGAAGCACTTGAACCTTGCAAGAAATTAGAAGGAAATGAACTAAGGATGGAATGGTTTTTGGGTTGGGGATGCACGGCACAAGGAAGGGGGGAGGGGGTATTTATATGGGCTTGAGGAGGTTACTTTCAAAGACTAGTCAAAGCTTGGTGAACAAGTTCAACACTTGTAATGATCCTAGATCACAAAGCATGAGATTAAGCCACACAAGGGGTGACTCCCCCCCCCCCTAAGTCGGTTCACATGGATAAGGAGGGGATGAGTTGGCTTGTGATGATATTATCCTAGTTACTTGGTTAGTTTTGACTCCGGGAAATGCCAATCGTAAATGATTAAGCCTCAAAACGTAAAACCGGGTGTCGTAAAATTATAGAACTTGAAAGTATTGTTAAACATGTCCATATGTTCCATAATAAAATATAAAATGAGTGGTAGGTTCCATTTGGGTGGTAAAACCCTGCTAAAAACTGGAAACACGGGTCTAGAACGCGTAATACGTAAAACGTACGAATATTGCGTAAAATTGAGAAAAGTAAAATGTTACTTTTCTAATGTGATAAAAATGATTTAAAATGACTTATAATGTCTAGACTGGGCTCAGTCTAGTGTCGGTTGGTATTAAATGTCTTTTAGACATCAAACCGTAAGCCTAAAAATCACGAAATGACTTATAACATCAAGGGATGATTTTTGGTCAATGGAGGAGGGAAAAAATATGTTGACTTTTTCTAATAAGTTGAAAACTCAAATCGTCTTAGAAACGCGTTTTGTGGTCTAACGGTTAATCGCCCATACGGTTAAGCGTGCTCATGCGAGAGTAGTACAGGCTTGGGTGACCTGCTGGAAAAAGTAATTAACCTGAAAATGTGAATTGTTACAGATACTTTTTAGCGTGATTAGTTTATGTAAGCATGTAACTTAAATAACGAATATAAAAGAAAAAGTACATAATTTTTCTCAAACCCATTTGTAAATTAAAAAAAATTAAGTTTAAGACATAATAGCAGAGTCCAAAGATTTTAGGAATTATTAATAGTGTGTTAATTAATATTCATTTGCTTAGCTATTTAGAATTGAGTTTATTGATAAAATTTATTAACATTAGTTAGACTTCAATGTTAATTTTTAATGAAATTAGTTGTACGATAAAATGAGATGAAGCTAAAAAGGTTTGTAATGATTTTTATACAGTTTATGTGGCATTATTATATATACATTATTACACAAACTTTAACTTACAAACTTAATAAAGAAAATAGTTAACGCACATTAAACTATGACCAATTAGGTAGACCCCGTGTGCTTCATATTACCATGCAAAAACCATCTAATGGACAAGTATTGTAGGGCTAAGTAATAGACCAAAAGAAACAAAACCATTTTTTTTATCATGCAAATAAGTAATAGGCCAAAAGAAACAAAGTCATCACAACTTAATAACCAAAAGCACATTTATAAAATACAACACTACAAAACCAAAACAACATCAAACATTTTTAAAATTTTATACAAGAAAATCAAAATGTTTCATACAACATACTAAACAATAATTAAGCATACACTCGCCAATACACAGAAAGAATACACGATTAACAATTAGATTCGAAGTCTGTGCGTAGCACGGGCTCTGCATGCCTCATATAATATAAAAATAGAGTGCATCGAATAAGTGCATTCGAACAAAATATTGGTGGATAATACGTACTTAGTGATTAACATTTTAAAATATTTGATAATTTTGATCCATTAAATATCACATATACATAAAAATATACTTCAAGTATAATACTTGTCAATAATTAGTAACATATACACCTACAAGTACATTTAGTATTAGTATACATAAAATGTATACATGTTTGTACATTAAAAAGTTCGGGTTCGGGTTCGGGGTCGGGGATTTATGATATCCCCATACCCGCCCCATTCCCGGTTTCATAATTCAGGTATTCCCCGTCCCCATCCCTATCTCCTGGTCAACTCGGGATTCCACAGTCAAGTCGGGTTTGGGGATCGTGTCCCCGTCGGGTATGTATTTCTTTTCCATCTCTATGTCATCACTTGAAGGTCTTGAAGGTGGCGGCGCCATTTTCTTGGCCACGTGGGAATTGGCGGTGGTGGGTGGCGCCATGGTACCCCATGATCTTACTAAGAGCATTGGGTACCGTTGGTGCCATGGCTTGGTGCCGTGGGACTTTTTTGCTGCCACGTCAGCAAAAAGCTCCATGACACCAGAAAATCCACGGCACCACATTTCAGGGGTATCCGTTGGCACCAGAATTTCTGGTGTCGTCGGCCATTTTTTTTTTTTTTTCCTTTTACATAAAATAAAACATACACAATATTAACTAAAATAAACTTCATTAATTTAAAAAAATAAATAAAAAAAAAATTGCATGAAAAATAAGAAGTATGACTTATACTAATGTGCAAAGTCTTGTTATTTTACAAACACTTAGAGCCCAAAAGATTAAGTTATTAAAGCCCAAAAGAAGTATAACTTATACTAATAAGAAGTATAAGTTATTAAAGCCCAATAAGATCCCAAAAAATTAATGTTTGACAAGCCTAACAAAAGCCTAACCTAAACTAACTAGCAGCCACCACAAGTCCACAAATGTCTTCATCTTCCCTTTCAGCCAAACCTGCACAAAAAAAAAAAAAAAAAAAAAAAAAAAAAAAAAAAAAAAAAAAAACTATACAAGCAAACGCAAAAAACACAAAAACAACCGCACACAAACATGAATACAAACACACACACACACAAAAGTCCAAGTTCTTCAAGAAAAAAAAAAAAAAAAAAAAAAAAAAAAAAATTACCCGACGACGCTGAGCCGTGGCTACGGTGCGCCGTCGGTTCTTTTGGGCTGGTGGTGACGGTGCGAGCGACGGCTCAGCCGTACCCCATGCTCTAATGGAACAAGGCATTTTGAAATGTTTGTATTGCTCACTACTTTTTTATTTAGAAATTGAGAACAAAAACAAATGGTGATATTCTTCTTTATACAGTTTTTATGAGCCATTAGCATAACCTAAAATATGCCATCTAAATCATCAAATCATAAAAAACTACTTCGTTGCAATAAAGGAAATAGGTCAAAAGTCGCCCATAGTATTCAGATGGATATAAATTACTAGATTGGTTAGTTACAATATAACATAATTTACGTATTCATGTTTACAACCAAGAATTTTTGCCTGCAATTCAGAAAGTACCATCAGAAAAATCTTATAGAAGAATGTAATGTTTCTTATATTACGGTGTTCCAAAAAAAGGAGGAATAATTTTCACATCTTTACACACACATACCAGGTACAAAGACAAGAATACATCTCTGTACACAATAATGAGTATATGCAACTGTCAAATATCAGACTACAGTTATTAAACAAGTAGAGTATGTTACATGATTTCTGTGCTACCTTTAAATAACTCACAAAGCATAACCTTTTTGGTATTTGACAGTAGCATGGTTTTTGACAATAGTGGAACACCATGTCAAGAGAAAGGGCGGGAGGATGTTTTTTTTTTTTTTATTATTATTATTATGAAATAACACGTCAAATAGCGTCATAAAGTTTCATTGAGCTACTTCTAGATCCGGCCTTCTATCAAGAGCTTCTAAAGTTGAATCATCCGGGAATGCATCTGGATATGTGGCTTTGATCTTTGCTTTTAGAATCCTGAAAGAACACAATATCAACTTTTAAGATCATCTTATCAGGGAGGTTTATGGGATTGCTTATTTAAACAACTTATTACATTTATTACAAGCACATGAGCTGTTTTGGGTATTTGAACGAAAAACATTGCTTACGTTTATTTACCCTTCTGAGGGTGAGATAAAGTATTTTTAATATGGTGGATCATATGTGTCTGTTTATAAGCATGAACACAAGCATAAGCTGTTTAGATAAACAAACATAAACACACCCCAGAATGTCCAAAACCAACTTTGTACACGTGAATTCGGCTTCATATACTTTCATTTCAGTTATAAAAAAACTTTCAATGAAATTTATTACATAAATATTGCACTTGGACATCTTAGGTTTAAGTTTTCCTTTGTAAAATAAAAAACCATCAAACGACATGCAGATCATCCCAGTATTAATCAATTAAAATGGTGTACACATAAAAAGACACTCATTTCAGGGGCCGTGACGATTATACTTTCTGTTTCAATGCGCTACGGTGGACCTAAGAAAAAGGGGACCTGGAACATATGTGACTTGGAACCAACCATTATCTCTATATTTTTACCATCTATATGAGTATATAGCTTTATCTTTATCTTTATTCAGCTCATAATTAGATAAGTTGTCTGTTTAGGTCTTTATAACTTCACATTCAAATCATTTAGGAACTTGGGGCATCAGTCCACTTAAAGTCTCAACTCATACAGATTTCATCATTAGACTTTAAATTAAATCACAAACTAGTTTATGTTCAATCTATTGTGATTCGGTGTTGAAACAATGTTAAGGTAACTTTCTGATTGCAAGCAACCTTTTCCAGAACAGATTGTGCCATTCTAAGGTGCAATGAGCATAGGTTTAATAACATGGTAGAATGGGGGATATGATTACCTGAAAAGTATTGTTTAGTTTATTGATTGGGTTTGTTTATCTTCACATGATACAGCAAGATCTTATTTTCTTCTCTCTTGTCATTTCCTTGTTAGCAATAATTTCAGTTATGCATATGCTCATCGGGTGGGATCAAATGTATCATGTTTTGGTTGACTTAAAATAAGTTGCCGAACTCATGTTTAGGTATAAAAGCTTTATAACAATTTCTTAAGATACGGTCACTGTCAAAATCTAGTAGACTTTGTTGTTATGATAGAATTTATTGCATGTATAAATTAAAAACAATGCCCCTCCTCGATGTACTCCTGAAGATATCCCTAGTTCTTCCAATGCCCCTCCTCCATCGACTATGAAGAGCACTCCTAATCAAGTGGTTGATGGTAAAGGAAGGGTAACCCATTTTCTAAGGTGGGTGAAGTGGTTGATTCTGTTAGTGATGATGATGAGGTGTTTGAGCCAAATGATCATATGGGAAGTTACTTTTCATCAGCAGGTGGAGGCAACGAGCTTGAAGACTATCTTTCTGATGATTATGCGGCTCAGGTTTATGACTTACGAGGGCAATTGGATGAGTTTTGCGATCAGTTTGATATCAAGCTCCAAGGCCGTGCTAGGAAATAATATTTTATTTTGTTTGTTCATAAGATTGGCATGTTTTCTTATGTTGTTTATTGGTTGTTCTAGTTGTTGGTAGCCAGTTGTTCGTTTATGGCATATCATAAATGATCTTGTGGTAGTTCAAGCGGTTGCTTGAGGTTAATGTGGTATTTCAGCCACATTCCATTGTACTTTGAACGGTTTTCTGGAGTAATATATTTTATCAGGGTGAAAATTCCCTTTTACCCAAAAAAAATTAAAAACACATAGCCATGACTATATCATCTAGGCAATAGGGAAACTAAAGAGGGCAATAAGAGAAACTACTGCATATAACTTGGCTAAGATAAGAAAAAAGGAGACATAAGTCAACTAAAGAATCTAATATAATGATGTTAAAGGGCAACGGATGAGTACAGTGTTTTAGTGGAAAGAGTGAGGAAGTGCTTGGGGATGTGATGAAACTTTTGATGATGTTAATAGATGGTTTGCGCAAAGAACTGTGTGATGTGAAAAAATGCTATGCAGAATTGTAGGTGAATATATATAGCAAGAATATACATCATATGCAAGAATCAGTGTTCTAAAACTCGGCCTAGGAGACAGACTACTCGAGGAGTACCAGGTGAACTGGTAGGTGCCAATGTGATTCGGACCTACTCTGCCAAATTGCTGGGACAGATCTATACTCGGTCCAATTCAGTCCGAATTGGCCGCTACTAGTCAAAACTCGGGCTACTTGGCCAAATTACTCGAATTCGATGTGTTTGAACTTTGAAGTACTTATTATGTTTTTGTTTGAACTTTGAAATTCTTAGAATTATTATGTTTACGTTTAAACTTTGAACTATATGAAGTATTCGAGATATTATGTTTATGTCATACATATAATTTTGAAACTAACACATTTTTATAAAAGTCCCACTCAAAGTACTCCCTGCATAAGCCGATTACTCCCTACAAGGTAGTCGGCCACTCGAGTACCACCTAGCGAGTTTTACAACATTGGTAAGAATTATCAACAGATAAAGCTAAAGAACCATAAGATAAACTATTGGAAGACGTTATTAGTCACACTTTTTAAGTGCCGAGACTAAGATGTCATAATTAATGCGGTATCTAACAAGAGATCAACTATAAGGGAAACCTTCCAGATCACATCACTCATCAACATATATATAAAATATATACCGGTTTCCCAGATCACATCACTCATCAACATATATATAAAATATATACCAACGATTTGCACATGGTATTTACTGATCTATTGAGGGTGTTAAATGGTGATTAGAATCTATGTGTGTAACACAGGTATTTTTATACATTTCAAATAAATAGTTACTTTTTTAGTTGGTAGCGACTACAGTATTTATCAATGGGAGACTATGTTAGTAGTGTGCAGAAACAACATAATAAGTTACAAATTCATTAGTTTAGTCTTATTTTCAAGAATGTTGTTCTTCAACTTTTGGTTCTGATTTATTTCTGAGAGAGAAATTTCCGCACTATTTCTAACTATTACTTTATATAATATGAAAACATAAGGCGTATAACATATCACAAAAAACAGTGAAGTTGCTGATGAGAAGCCAGAATTCCCCAAAAAAGTAATATGCAAAGGCTAGAGGTGGCAATTTTGACCCACTTACTTAACTAAATGGGTTGATTCCAGTTATGTTTTATCTCTAACGGGTAAGATAAAATAAATAGCTTGACGGAAAATACGTCACAGGGTCAAAGGTCGCTCAAAGTGTATCTATTAATGCATGACATAGCTGACACCTATGTACTCATTTTAAGGTTTAGACACTTTATCAATGCAAAATTAGAGGTTTAATTAAACGTGTTGGAAGAGATATGGCAAGATGGGCTGGTCACGCCGGATGGGTGACGGGTCAAAATTGGTTCGGAATGAAACAAGTCATTTTTGGATTGGATTGACCTGCAAACATTTTCTTCTCCATGTTTTAGAACTTCTCATAAATGAAAAACAAGATATCATTACGATAGTTATCTAAGTGTTTAAATCAAACGGATTTGGAAGCGTGTGTGAAATAAAAGTAGATTATGGGGGACTTTCACCCTGTTCGTGTGATATTATAATATGATATTTCGAAAGGAGACAAATTGCAGGAGGTCATGTTATCTGTGATTTTCATTAATGACAGGATGTTACATGACGGATATGCAGAAGTTCATAAATTAAATATACGGTACTTTGATGAAAAACAAAACAAATGAAAACATCTAGATAAACAATTATATGCTCCCTTTGCTCTTGATAGGTATCTAATTTGACTTGAACGTTTATTGTAGTGTTTCCTTACTTTTTTTGCAAAGCCAAGCAAGACTGAATTCATTAACGACCCTGTTTTAGTATTTCCTTACTAACCTTAAATGTCTCTTGTGATAATTTATACTTCTATGAAAAGGCAAATAGACACGAAGTTTCATTTTCCTCAACAAATTGATCGAATTATATAAGCTACTTAAGTCAGGCCGACAAGCAAAACAATAGGTACGCAAAACTATCACGAACATTTACTCTGTAATAAAGAAAATGTAATGTAGCAGTAAGTGTAAAAGAATTCAAGGTCAACCAACCTCAGCTTTTGAAAAACATAATCAAGGTCTGATTTCATGGACTTTAAGAGGCGTGTATTTGTAGAAAGATCACTGGACACCTCAGCAAAACATTGTTCTGAATAATCATTAAAATGAGAGAGGACTGCATTGCTGTCCTGCAGACGCCCCAATCTGCAATTACGTCAAAAAGAAGATAACATATGTTAATAAAAAAATAATAATGTGAACTAACAAAGTATTGTTGGTTAAGGTTTTATTGCAACAATATAATCACTGTTTTTTCTAGAGCTACGGTTTTCTCACATAGCAAATTCCTCTAGACACTCATGTTCTTACTCCATCAAGTTCAAGTAAAACATCAAGGGTTGTTTGCTTTCACGTTAAGCTCATTTTATTCCAAGTGAAAAGGGTTCACATCTAATTCAAATCTCGTGTGTGGTTGTGGTTTAAGTTCAAGTGTTAAAGTATTGGCAGTGTTTGCAAGTAAGAGCATTCAGCTATGTTCTACTAAAAGTGGGGTGTGGTCAAGTGTGAAGGTTATGTATGCAATTTGAAGTTGTTAGTTATAATTTTCAAACATACGAACGAGATGCTAATCATCTTTTGCTTGTAACTTCATCGGATTGCCCAAATCCACAATCGTGCTATTATTATACTTTGCCCAAAAAACGTACAATGTAAAAGAGTTAGGTCTGAAGTGTGAAGTATATACAGCTAGGATGAAATTATGTGTAGAAACAAATTCAAAGAAAAACCATATACTATAAAATTTCAGGCTAGAAGAATGAAATCTTGCGATACTAAAACGAAGGAGTAAAAGGTATAGTGAATCCACATGACGCAATTAAAAGTAAATATATAAACAACCATGTGATTTTCTTAACAGTCCCAGATAGTTATCGATAAAGCAAACTAACATGAATTCGTTTATACACATAAATAAACTTAAAATAATGGCTTGAAATTCAGCTTAGAAACAGTTTTAGACTATAAGGTGCTTAGGACTAACTCTTGGATTAAAAAAAAAAAAAAAAAAATGCAAATTCTAAGATATAAGGAAATAAATTGAAAATAAAAAGGGCGTACATAATGTTCTGCAATTGCTTAATTGAATCCAAATCATGAGAATCGATTAGTGTTTTGAACTCCTTTGAAATCTCTTTGGCCATCGCTTCTTTCTCCATTTCCTTTTTTCACTTCCAATTCTCAAACTATGTTTTCTGGCTTTTCTTTAATATAAGCACCCAGGGCACCCCTAGCAAAACAATTTTTTTTTTTTTTTTTTTTTCCTCTCTCGTTTTTAGTTTTAACATTAATTGATTTTTTTTTTCTTACTTTTTTCATATTTTGTGATTAACAAACTTTGTAAGGACAAGAAAAATTAAACGCAAACTTTTGGCGAGGATATGTTATCATCAAAAAATTGAGGTAAATTCGTCTAATGTTGCGCGCACTACAACCAAAAACACTTTTTGGGACGGGGTTTTTTTAATGACGACAACTTTTTTAGTGGACCTAACTATTTTGAAACTAAATTCGTCTAATGTTGTCGTCACTAAATTTTGATTGACCCAACTTTTTCAACCTTTTTCAACACTAGATTTTAGTCAAATGCAATGTTGCAAAAATCGGCTTAGGCAGCCTTGTAATCGGCGATTAAAAAGTACACGGTGTAACAATTCGCATTTTCGGTTACTATTCATTTCTACTATTCACTTTTAATATTCATCCCGTAAATTATTTTTCATTTATCATGACGAGTTAGTTAATACTCGAGTCTCTCTATTCCTGGGTTTATCCTGGGGTAGGGGTAGGATCTGTCTACACTCTACCTCCCCCATACCCTGCTTCGGCGGGATTGGGTTTTGTTGTTGTTGTTGTTGTTGTTGTTAGTTAATACTCGACTAGTCGTCCTGATGACGTACGTTGAATCTATTCAGAACCAATTTCACGAAACCGTGTCCGAGATTTACGTTTAGGTTTAAACATCATTCAAGCATCCAGATATCTCCATAAAACATTATAAATAATAGAAATATGTATTTCTCACATTTTACGACAATTCCACAAGTTTTGGAATTTTATGTTTTCCAGTTCTGCGTTTTGCACGAATTACGCGTTTTAGACCTGCGTTTCCAGTTTTAACAGCTTTTAAGCACCCGATGGAACTTACTGTTGATGCAAATAATGTCTAAAAACATTATTCTCATCTTTCGATATCTCTATGTTTTGATGATAACAAAATGTGAAAACATCTTACATCAAAATTAACGTAAACAAGTTTTTAGTCGAAATATCCGATTTCTACGTCAATCACTCTAGGTATGAACAAACAAATTTACAACTTGACAAAATGATCAAAAAAGTGAATTTGTGTTTTGAACTTCACAATTTTAGCTTGATAAAACTTTCTTTTCAAAAATACATTTTACAAATTACTTTTGAATTATAAAGAAATGTTTTATTTAGGAAAATCATTTCAAAAATATTCCTAACAGTTATATTTTACCCAAACCAGCTCCAAACTCCCCCAAATAAACTTTCACAACTAAAGACAAAAATTGGAGCATTTTTGTCTGGCATGGTACCACTAACTTAAGTGGTACCGTGTGACAATTAGTGGTGTCGTCCCCTTAAAACCGACAAATTTTCAGATTCTATAAATACCACTTCATTTCCTATATTTTGGCCATCCTTTCATACATATAACTTTCTGGTTTTCATCCTCCTTTTCTTTCTACACTCCTTTGATCATTAGTTAGTTTTATTTTGTTTAAAGAGCGATTTTTTCATCCAACCAAGAATCATCTACATACCTCTACTAGTCAAGAGTGATTCTTTCATCCAACCAAGAATCATCTACATACCTCTACTAATCAAGAGAAAAACACAAAGTATCAAGAAGATACAAAGTGTTGGTGTCATAGAGTAGTGCACTTGCATTATAAGTTGTCTACTTGATTGTATCTTGATATACATCAAGTGTATTAGTGTTTATTAGTCATTGTGTTGATCATTGTGATCTTGTTGAGATCTTGGAGATCTCTTGAGTGTTGAGTGAAATAGTATTGATCAAGCGGATCAAGAGTAGATTGTGAGAATTGTGTGGATCTTGTGAGGATCGTGTTGATCATGTAGATTGTGTGAGGATCTTGTAGATTGTGTGAGGATCGTGTTGATCATGTAGATTGTGTGAGGACCGTGTTGATCGGGTAGATTGTGTGAGGATCGTGTAGATTGTGTGAGGATCGTGTTGATCATGTTGATTGTATGAGGATCATGTTGATCGTGTGATAAGTTAGGATCGTGTGGATCGTGGTAGATTGGTACTAGTTAAGATTAGTACTCGACATCTAGCTTAGCGTCAGAAAATAACGTAAGCGACGTTGTACGTTTTTCTCCGCCTGAAGGGAGTCTTGTTGATATAGTGCTAGAACTCTCAAGTCGGATACTCGGGGAGTGGAGTAGGGCGAAGAAGAGATTCGTGACCGAACCATTATAAATCTCGTTGTCTTGGTTTGATCTTTCTATTTCTTCTCTTTACTTACTTATTGCATATTTGTGTTAGTATAGTGTTGTGTTCATATTGGTGTTAATTGATTTCATCTACAATTTAATATAAGCTTTTCAAAGAGAAATTTTTATAACTTAAGAAAACAAGTTGGTAAACTATTCAACCCCCTTCTAGTTTCCCACACTTACCACTCATTTTATATTTTATTATGGAGAATAATGATAAGTTAAATCATTCCTACAAGTTTCATATTTTTATGATACCTGGTTTTATGTTTCGTGACTTAACGGCTTATAGTTAGCGATTAACGAGACAAAAACTGACTCCGTAAAAGCAAGATAATGTCAAAACTCATCTAGTCATCTATATGACTCATGGTGAACGAAATATTGAGGATTCACCAAGCCTTGGTGGCTTGGTGATGAACCATTAGTCCATTTTTACTTCATGTGTAACATTTTTAACCATAAGTCCATTTTGGTACATGTGTTCAATTTTTAACCATGAAAGTAAATGGTAACTAACCTCTTTATTGTACTATAAATACTAATCTCATCCTCATCCTTTTCATCACTAAAAACCAACCATAATATATTTCCAAGAGAAGAATCAATGCTTTGATTTCAAGCTACAAAGTCTATATCATTGTTGAATCTCTTCTAAAGTTTCACATGATCCTTGTACTAGTTTTCTCATTCCATTGGTGATCTCCAAGCCACACAAGAAGTGTTCTAGTAGAAAACTTCAAGTGTTTTTCCAAGTCATCTCAACTTAGTATCAAGAGGTTGAAGAAGTTAGAAGCTAGAGTTCCTAGTTCTTGTTCTTTTTCTAAATCCTTGATTATCCTTTCTTAATTGAAAGTCAAAAGTTGTAAGAAAGACTAACACCCACTCTTTCTCAACATCATTTATATGTTTCTTATTCTTAATCCATGCTATATATGGTCTTTATATTGAACTCATGATGTACAAAACCTTAAAACAAGTTAGAAAACTTATATGCTAATTTAGGTTAATTAGTGTAAAAATGATGACACTATGTACAAATTTATGTAAAACCAACTACATATAAACTTGGTAATTTATATATTGTTGTATACAAAATTAAAACAAAGACATAGCAATTTGAATCACCCAAAACGAGTACATGAGTCAAAAGATACGGCCAAATGAAGTTGCCAAAACCAAACTTAAAAGTTGTTAAAAACATTATGTGATAGAAACTAAAAACACGAAAAACGAGGCACTTCGGGTCCGATTCATCAAAAAGCTAAAACATGAAAGTTGTCCGGTATGGTGTTTTACGTCTTTCGCATGGTAACTCTGTCTGAAAATGCCAAATGAAGGCAGTTTTCTGCTTCAAATGGTAAGACAGTTGTTAATATCAAAATTTTGGTTTTTCACTTGAGATATAATTAAGAACCATGTTATATTCAAAACTAAATACTTACTAGACATAATAAACTTTATAAAATAACAATCTTCATTCAAAATAAGCTTTCCTAAGTTTATTCGACCTTCGGAATAGTAACTTTTATAAAATGACGAGAACTTCTAAAACCATTTGAGATACTCGTATAACCAAAGGACCAAACTACTTTTTTTCTAAATAACAACTAAATTAACCAAAGAGTATAGGTACAAGTAGTGGATAATTGTCGGGTAATAAATAGGTACGTAAAATAATGAGTAAATGAAAAAGAATGCAACACAAAATAACTACGCTCCTATTGTTCGATATAGAATGAATAAAACGTAGCTTATATTTAAAATTTGAAAAAACAAAATAAAAGAGCACCATAGAATTGCCATTATTTTTATACAATAAGATTCTCAAACATAATTGGTTAGTAAATTATTTTTTAATAGAGTAATAATACGACAAAAGATAAAACCCAAATACTCTTTGGCCCCTCTGTGTACAAAACAGTCCCAAACTTCTTCTTCTCTCTTTCATATTTTCCGGTGTATCAGAAATTTTCAACCTTGTTTATTAAACAAAAAGAAAAGAAAAATACCACCATGATGAATGCTCTTTTCTTTTCAACCCCTAACATACGTCTACCTTCTTCTTATGTTCCTCTTTCGAGGAGTATTCGTGCTCCAACATTTCCAAAACTAAAGCTCAAATTTTCTAAAGATGCTCTTGCACTTGTAAAGATTAATGCTTTTTCCCTTCCACCCCTAACATACACATACATGTACCTTCTTCTTATGTTGCTCGCGTTCCAACAGTTTCTAAGATCAAAGATTCAAAAAATGTTTTTACAAAAAAGGTTATGGTGGAAAGTGTGTCACTCTACAGCAGCAATCAAAACTTCTTGTGGGTGGGTGATGGTGACTTATCTTATGCCGAGTGTGTGGCAAGAGCCTTTAGGGCTTATAACCACATCATCACCACAACCACTTAAGAGACCACCGATTTATTAAAGGAAAAGTACCCAGAGGTTGAAAAAAGAATCAAAGTACTGGAAGAGTTGGGTGTTAAGTATGTCCCGAATATTGATGGTACAAAACTCGAGACCACTGTTGGGGCAACATTGACCAGATCTCCTTATGTTTTAATGATAACAAATAAACCTTCGAATCAAATAACGGGTTTACTCCCTTATTGGTCAAACAAAATCAAAAGTCTCTTTGCATAAACGCATCCTTTAATGATGCAAAACACTTAACTTGTTTGCATCAAGATGATTATCGATTATGTCAAGTATTGGTTAATCACGGATTATGATATTTTGAGTACTTGACGTTGTGTTATTTGAAAGATTGATTATTCTTTGTACTTTCCCGAACGCATTTTATAATCATCATTGTCAAACTCTTTTCTCTCTTAATGACAATGTGATTATCTCATAATCAATCATTTGATTATTATTTTCAAACAAATAAACCTTAAACCAATTCAAATCTTTTCAAATGTCATCCTTGTATATTACAACTCACAACCCCAACATTCTCTAAATATTCCCTTACACCCATGTACTTGATTGTACTTTTTGTTCCCCACATTCTCACATTCTCTCTCTTAGGGTGGGGGGAGTGCATCACTCACTCCTCTCCCCTTCACTCACTCACAACCAATCCCCTTGCGCCACATCATCTCCCACTTTTTCCTTCACTCACCTTTCACTCACTTCATTTTTGGAGGCGGCACCTTCACTCACCCTTCACTCACTTTTTTTTTTTTTTTTTCTTTTTTAAATTCTATTAAAATTTATTTAAAAACTAAAATTTCATTAAAATAAATAAACATTACATAATAATATTAAAAAACATAAAATAACATTACATAATACTAAAAAACTAAACTTCATCCGCTTCATCGTCCACCTCGAGGTATGGTAATTGTTGAGCGTGAATATGCTCCATAAGATCAACTCGGAGACGAAAATGTGTGTTCTCATTTCGTATCTCTTCTAAGGCTTCGTCGTCAAACACCGGTTCGATCGGAGGATCCCGAATATGAACGGGGGATATTGCGTTACCAGATTCATGTAGAATCATGTTGTGCAATATCACACATGTATAAACCATTTTACTAATTCTGGCTACTGTGTACGGCCGTAAGGGTCATCTCAGTACACCCCATCTTTGCTTGAGAACACCAAATGCCCGTTCAACATCCTTTCGAGCCGACTCTTGTAGTTTTTTGAACTTTCTCTCTTGCGGGTCGGTAGGAAATTTGAACGCTTTAACAAAAGTAGACCATGAAGGATATATGCCATCACAAAGATAGTAGCCACGCTTGTATGTATGGCCATTCACAACAAATGGGCACTTAGGTGCCGTACCATTACGCTCGGTGAGGAATAGCGGAGATTGCATCACAACATTAATATCATTGTTTGAACCCAGCGGTCCAAAGAACGCGTGCCATATCCACAAATCTTGAGACGCCACTGCCTCCATCATAATCGTGGGGTATCGATGATCACCCCTTTTATATTGACCCCTCAATTCGATTGGACAATTCCTCCAATCGAAATGTGTGCAATCTAGGCTACCGATCATACCCGGAATGTGATGTCGAGCTTCGTGTGCTTCATACAAACATGCAATATCATGGCTTGTTGGCCTACGTAGGTAATCTCGACTGTATATCTGAATAATAGCATCACAAAAAAATTGAAGGCTTTCACGTGACGTTCTTTTAGCCATTTGTAAATATTCGTCAAACTCATCCGGTGGATTACCGGTTGCGAGTTGCTTAACGGCAGACGCACATTTTTGTATGGCTGTGAAACTTTTTTTTTGTCTAGCATCATAACCTTCCAGAAAATACTCGAATCTAGCCTTAATAGCATGTGTGATTTTCAAAAATAAACTTTTAGGCATACGATACCTATCTTCAAACACTTGCTCGTTGTATCTTGGTTCTTCACAAAAATAATCATGATGCAATCTTTCTGCAGCGCTGACCCGATCACGTTTCACCGACATACGTGTCGACCTTGCCGTATCTTCCTCCTCATCTGCGTCAATCGCGTTAGCAAAAAACTCGAGACTACTATCGTTAGACCACTCAAACGGCTCGTCTAACAATAGCGTCGACCCAATTCTTCTAGGCTCCATATATATATATTTTTTTTATGGATGTGTTTTTTTTTTTGGTTTGCTTTGTTCTTCCTCTCGTTCTTCTTCTATTTAAAGCAAAAAAAAGAGCCGTTTAAGCCCGCTCCTCCTCCCAACGTCTCTTTTCTCCTCTCCCCGCATGCGTGAAGATTCTCCGATTTTTACCTCCCCGTGCGGGGTTCCCCGCGAGGCGGCGGTGTTCCCGTGCGGGGGTTCACCTTCCCCGCGTTCTTCCCGCATGCACTCCCTCTCCTCTTACATTTCCATCACTTTCAACATCACTTCATCTTTTACACCTCCAACATTCATATTTCAAAGGCTAGTGTTGACCACACCCTCCCCTAGTTTTTAGCCCCCCCCCCCCCCCCCCCCGCCCCATTTTTTTTTTTTTTTTTTATAATTTTGTTTATATCAAAAAGCTATAAACCTGAAAGTGCGGAACAGAAAATGTAAAGTTTAATATGTCAAACGCTTAAAACTGTCAGAAATACGGAACAGAAACTGACAAAAAGCGTTGTTATACTGGAAAAAAATAGTGGAAAAGGAGGAGACAAGGGGCCTGCCACCCTTGTCCCCCCGTACGGTTAATACATCCCATTTCAAAAGGGACCTACTATAAAAACGGGGTCTACCCCCTAGCCCCACTGCCACACAGTTTTTTTTTGTCCCCCACTTTTTTTTGTTTTCTTTCATTTTGGTCAACATATGCGGCCAAATTTTTTGCAACTTCTTTTTTTTTTTTTCTTTTTTTTTTTTTTTTTTTTTTTTTTTTTTTTTTTTTAATAAAAGTTGTAAAAGTTTTTTTTTTTTTTTTTTTGAAAAAGTATTTTGTTAAAAATAATGTTAAAAAGGTATTTTGTTAAAACTAATAAAAGTTATAATTTTTTTGTAAAAAAAATAAAAGTTGTAAATTTTTATTATAATTTTGTAATTTTTTTTGTAAATTAAAAAAATAATAAAATAGTACTTTAATCAAGTACACCTAAAACGCATAGCCCCCGTTAAAATAAAATAATAGCCCTGTCCTTATAAAGCCTTCCTTTCAAAATACACACACTTCTCCTCATAACCTTTATACTCTCACAATATTAGCCAACTCACTCTTACACCCATCAAATCAATCCAACTCATTCCAATCTATGCCAGCTCACTTCTCACACTCCTCTCCAAGAAATGGCATATTCTTTGGCATATTGCCTTCTACCTTATCCAACCTATATCCAACTCACACACTTATCATTCTTTCCCTGCACACTTCTTCTCCAAGCCAAAGAATATTCTTTTGGCATATTCTTTGTACTTTGGCATATCTTTTAGGGTGCTACTATAAGTACCCTCCCTATGGGAGGTAGTACAAAAACCCTCCCTATAGGGAGGTACGGATTTGTACTTTTTTTCTGTTTTTGTCTTACATTGTCTCAAGTCTCTTCTCTTTCTTTTTTTTTTTGGTCCCAACTTTTTTGTCCAAATGTCCAACTTTTTTGTTTCAAAGATATTACACACCAAATTCCCAAGTGCAGATTCACAAGCAGTATCACAAACCACAAAAAGGCCAACAATATTGTAACACAAGCAGTATTACAAACCACAAAAAGGAGGCTCGGATTAACGTTATCGTCATTGTCTTTTTTTTTTTTTTTTTTGGTCCCAAAGTAGTCCCATATGTGTCAAACTCTTTTGACCAAGTGATTCCACATACACAAGCAGGTTTCTAAACTTCCCAAGTGCAAATTCCACACAAAAGGAGGCTCGGATTAACGTAATCGTCATTGCCTTATAGTCTCAAAATAATTAACTCACAAAAATGTAGATTTTTATCAAGGATTGGATTTGAAGGTTGCAAAGTGATAAAAATATCACTTTGTCATCCTTTCGGTTTTTAGAAAACCATTCGTCATCGCCTTTTAGAAAACCATTTGTCCAAGTGCAGGTTACACAAGTGAAACACAACAACTTACATTCCACCCAAGTGCAGATTACACAAGTGAAATACAAAAAGTTTCACAAGCTCAGATTCCACACAATACACATGTTACACAAGCTCAGGTACAAACAAGGTACAACCAAACTCAGATTCTCATGAACAACCAAGTTCAGATTCCACAAGCTCAGAATCTCAGGTACAACCAAGTTCACAAGCCAATAGTAAAGACTCCTCTCACAAGCCATTATAAACAAAGCTGTATCACAAGCACAAGCAGTATCACAAACCACAAAAAGGCAACAATATTGTAACAAGGGTTGGATATATTGACCCTCCCTATTTGAATATTCTAACAAACCACAGAGAAGCAGATTTCACTCAAGTGAATCACAAGCCAAGTTACAAGCCGCAATTGACGGCCGCAAGTGAAACACAATCAGTTGAACAAACACTACAACAAAGATCTTAGGCTGCCGAAATGTCGAATTCACCATTTAACACACAAGAGGTAATAATCTTATTTTTTGTTAAATGTAAAAGTTATAATAAAAGTAAAATTTGTAAAAGGTAAAATATTATAGTAAAAGTAAATTTGTAAAAGTTATAATAAAAAAAGTAAAATGTTATTTTTTGTTAAATGTAAAAGTTATAATAAAAGTAAAATTTGTAAAAGGTAAAATATTATAGTAAAATGTTATAA
Source organism: Artemisia argyi (assembly GCA_030686995.1). Taxonomy (NCBI): domain Eukaryota; kingdom Viridiplantae; phylum Streptophyta; class Magnoliopsida; order Asterales; family Asteraceae; genus Artemisia; species Artemisia argyi. The sequence continues at coordinate 95,460,668 of CM060684.1, forward strand.
TAAATATTATTTTTTTTAAATGTTATAATAAAAGTGTAGAATTTGTAAAAGGTAAAATGTTATAATAAATGTTATTTTTTGTTAAATGTTTTTTAACTTTTTTTAAATGTTATAATAAAAGTGTAAAATTTGTAAAAGGTAAAATGTTATTTTTTGTAAAAAAAATAGTTGTAAAATGTTATTCTTTGTAGAGTATCATGTCTGCATCAGTCTCATCCGGTCAGTTATCACCAAGAAACCCTGATCCCACACTTGCACCACCTAGTCCAGAGGAGGATCCATACCCTATTGATGATGAGATTGAGGATGATGATGAGATGGATGATGATGGGATGGATGATGATGATGAGATGGATGATGATGATGGTGATGAGATTGCTGATGATGTTGATGAGATTGCTAATGTGATGGATGATGATGTTGATGAGATTGTTGCTGATGATGAGGAGGTTCTTCCTTTGCCGCCTTCGCCAGCCATATCAGATATCACTTATGAGTCAGACACTTCAGAGGCCTTAGGTCATGCACTTGCTACGGAGGTGACGTCTATTTTTGAGGTTGGCGAGTCTTCGACCGCACCGCGAGTTTCTCCTGCCGAGCTTAGGGCTGAGATGAGTCGTTTGAGGGAGGACATCTCTTGATGTTGGGGTCGCTATGTGTCGATGTTGAGGAGGTTGTGTGAGCGACAATCTAATGTCTTAGGATTGAGGAGGGAAGTTAAGCATGATAGGAGATATGTAGGTGATGTGTATGTTACGTTATATGAGCATGCAGCTAGGTTGAGTGATTTAGAGAAAGCAGCTGTAGAGTTCCGAGAGCAGTTAGAGTCTTTTAAGAAGAGGATGAAAGAGGTAGAGAAGTTGCTGGAGCAGGTGGACAGTGATGGTGTTGGATCAGGTTGACAGTGATGGTAGTTAGTATGGTAGTTAGTATCTTGATAGTAGTTTACCTTTGTATGTCTTTATTTCCGCTGTGTATGTTGTTTGAGAAACCTTTGAGCTCAAATGTTTATTTATAAAATCGTTAGTAGTTATATTTTTTGTAAAATTTGTTATGTATTTTCAGGAGTTCGGTTCTCACAAGCAAGTAACTGAGTGGGTGCAAAATATAGCTCGGGAGCTCAGTTTTGTCATTGTTAAAAAAAGAACCAAAGCAGAAAAGGGTTATTTGTACGAAGTCAATTATAGGTGTTCAAAGGGTGGGAACTATGAACCTCAAGGTACTAGAAAACGGCAAATCAGTACCTCTAAAACCAATTGTCCATTCAAATTAGTTACGAAATATCATCAAACACAAAATTATTGGATTTTGAGGGTGAAGGATGATAAGCATAACCATCCTTTTGTAGATTCATTGTATGGTTTCCAATATGCAATGCAATTAAAGGATGATGAGTTCGGTTTGGTCAAAGAATTGACAGATTATAGCGTATGACGACCACTTCATATACTTTCGACAATACGTGGCCGTAATCCGGATAACATGTCTAGCGTTAGAACTATATATAACGCACAAAGTAAGATCCAGAGAACCATAGTAGGTGATAGAACTCCAATTCAAGTCCTTTACTCACATTTGCAAAATTCAGGGTATACATATTACGAGAGGGTAAATGAGCATAATGAGCTTGAGGAACTATTTTTTGTTCACCCCACGTCATATGCTCTATGGTTTACATTCCCTGAAATCATGTTGATGGACTCCACGTACAATACCACGATGTTTAAATTGCCATTATTAGAAATTGTCAGAGTAACTTCAACAAATAAAATATTTTCAATGGCGTATAGCTTTTTAAATAGTGAAAAAGGGCATAATTTTCAATGGGTATTGCAACGTGTGAAGGATGTGATAGACGAAAGATATTACCCGCGTGTCATCGTCACTGACAGAGATTTAGCGTTGGTTAGGGCATGCAGAGCAGAATTTCCGAACGCTCACAAATTACTCTGTCGATGGCATATAGAGCAAAATCTGCTTCAGTATTGCAAAAATAGATGCGGTTCGTTAGAGGAGTATGAGTCCATTAAATGGAGATAGGATCGGATGGTTAAAGCTCTGACACGTCGAATGTTCGAGCATCATTATGAACGCCTACAACAATGATTGGTCAACCATGTGGGTACTTAATTATTAATTCTTGTGTCTTTTGGGTGGTTTCCGAGGGCAGAATACCGTGGGAGTAACTCCTTCTTTGTGAGCATCGATATTAGGGAATATCGGTGGAGTGAATTGCAACGGTTTGTAGTCCACCGAAAGGGTTATGCTAGAGTAATAGTATCGTGTCGTGGATTCGTAACTGGACGTACGGATGGTATAAACCCCCCCATCCTGAACCAGTATATATCGTGGTGTCTCTTTACATGCTTTATATACATTGGTTGTGATTGTGCTTGTTGGATTTGTTGTACAACCATTTGTTGATCCTTGAGGTTTAAAGTTGTTAAACTTCGAAGAAGCCGAAAGACCGTATTCACCCCCCTCTACGGTTCTACAACCACCATGGCGCCGCACCTCCTAAACTATGGGAAGGAGGGTAAGAGATGGAATAGTCGTGAACTTTTTGACGTCATTGTCTTCATGTTTCCCTTTGCGGGAAAGGCTTTCAGTGGTCAAGAAACTTGGGATGTTTTAAGTAAGTCATATTAATCTGTTTTAATCCTTGTATAAATTTATAAAATAATTTTTGTGGATTATGTTATGTTTATCAGTTAAGACTTAGTGTGACTTAGGCTTGATAAGGTCATTCAAAACTAAATGTCATAAGTGTTGGGTCTATTAGATTTGATGATACAAAACAAGAAAGAATGAAACAATAGGGACTTAATACGACAAGAAGGAATTCTACAAAAGATGGAGAAGGACTTGCTTGCAAAAGAAGATTTATATTTTAGTCATTCGTAGTATTCTTGTAACCCTAATTTTGTGTTATATAAACAGAATACAAGGAATAGGTTTATATATTATATATATAAGTCTTTCATTATGTAGTCATTAAAGGGGTATGTGTGTGTAACCTAGACGTAAGGTATAAACGTCTAGGGTTAAAGTTAGTTCGTATCCTTTAAGGTCTGAGGTGTCTTAGATCCATGTTACAGTTAGGTAACACGTTATTATTCTGATCAAATAATAATTGGAGGTGATTGGGAAAAACCTTGTTCATAACATTGATGTTTTTATTTGTTTGATTCCGCTGCATATTGTATTCAATGTTATTATGTCCTAGATACTTTGAGATCTAAACAACCTCGAGCTACAACAATCCTACAGGTGGTATCAGAGCAGGTTGCTTGTGATATCTAGGGATATAACAAGGTATATTGTTGTCGACAGAAGCAGCTTTGAAGATTTTTTTAAATATCAAAGTTTTCTCAATTTATGTTGCTGCGTTCAAGTGTGATTTGGAGATTATAGAAGATGATGATTCACAAAGTAACGATTTCATTGGATGAGTTGGATCAAGTCGTTTATCGTCTGGTATGTGTGAATAAATTAACCTCGTACCATTCAATTCATGGGTTGATGCAATTTATTAAGATCTGCCGTCATGTGCAAGGTAAGTGAATTATTAAATTTATTTGGTGGTTCTTTATGTGGGTACACGTATAATTATTATTCTACTGATTCGACAAAGACAAAACCTCGTACTACATGGATCAGTTATATTATCTATTGGTCAGTTGTGGTTACAATAGATTATTTTATGATCGATTATGGGTTGGTGAAGAAGGTTTCTGTTTTTGGTCGAATGAATTTTTTGGTGGAGCAAAGAAGTTGCAAAATTAATTGTCGTATACTACAATTTTGTGATTGGTCGAATTTGTCATGAGTATTGAATACAATCATGGGTCAGTGCTTTCTCATAAATTGAAAGATCATGGCTTTATTCATATTGGATCGAATTTTATCAATTAAGATAGTGGGTCACATGGTTGAGGATTTCTTAACCTCATACCTATTAATTAGTGATTGGTGGTATTGATTATTCCTATTGGTCGAATTAATTGTAGGCATGGATCATTAAATCTAGTGCATGTGAACATTGATGATTTAGTATCTGGTCGAATTAATTGTGGGCATGGATCATTAAATCTAGTGCATGTGAACATTGATGATTTAGTATCCTCGTACTGCTTTTGAATATTGAATTGTCGAAGTTGGGGAAGAATGAAAAACGTCCACTGTTTGGATCTCATTAATTGTCAAAGTAATCCATTGTTTGGTTGATATATCAAGATGATTCGATCTGATAGGAGGGATTATATTCTACATTGACGGTGGTTTAGTACTGCTTGGATGTTTAGTTTTGCTTGTTTATACTTCTGCTACGAGAATAGGATTCTACTGCTGTCATATTTATCTACTGCTAGCATTATCTGTTAATACTGCTACTTATCAAGATTCTACTGTCAGTTATAAAATTATGCTGCTACGCTTAATAGATGAATACTGCTGCTACGCTTATGTTTCTACTATTGCGTTTAAAGATAAAATGTTTCTGCTGCTCGATACTGCTGCTTGTTACAATTTTTCTGCTGCTGCAACATTTTTCTACTGTTAGCGTAGTCCGAAATATTGTTTCTACTGCTAGTATTATTCGATATCGGTTGGCACATGGATTTTGTTTTCGGATGAGATGGTTTTGCACACACATGGGATATTGGTTCACACACACAGAAGGTTTTTGATTTTTGGTTTATATGTTCTTAAACGTTTTTTAAAAGGCTCGTATTTCGTTTTTATTGAAGAATTGGTTACGAAGAAGGTTGTTTATCTCTTATTTGAGATTGAAGTGAGGTTTACGAAGGCGTTTACTTATTTCATCATTAAGATTCTGACTATTGATTGGTGACTTTCTTGGATATACGGTTTATGATTGGGACTTGGTTTATCTAGTTTTCATAGGTTAAGGGGTGGATGGACGAAGACCTAGTTAACTATCACTTAAAGGAGATACATTGTAGTATTCAGTGTCACACGAAAAAGTCGATGTGATAAATTCAAAAGATTACATAGAGATTTGTTCCAGCTACACCAAATTCTTTATAGCGTTCTTCAATCAACAATAGTGCAAGCTTAAGTAATGAGTTTAGGATATTTTACTTTGGTTTCAAGTTTGGTATATCATGTTTTCTTCATTAGTAATCATTACATAGAGCCTACAGATTTGAAGAATCATGGAGATGGTTACACATTGGTTTCAGGGGAAGTATCTTATCATGTGTTTTAATCATTTGATCTACATGCACCACTCAAGGGGAAGTTTTATTGCATATATTCCCTATTTGTTGATAACAAAAAGGGGAAGAGATTTTGGAGTGGCATGACATGAATTAAGGGGAAGACAAGATTTGTTTCATTCATGGCGAGATTTAATTAACTCAATTTCTCTACTTCATCTAGAGAAGTTCGTACAAGATTCGTGGTTGTTTTGTCATTATCAAATAGGGGAAGATTGTTGGGTCTATTAGATTTGGTGATACAAAACAAGAAAGAATGAAATAATAGGGACATAATACGACAAGAAGGAATTCAACAAAAGATGGAGAAGGACTTGCTTGCAAAAGAAGATTTATATTTTAGTCCTTCGTAGTATTCTTGTAACCCTAATTGTGTGTTATATAAACAGGGAATAGGTTTATATATTATATATATAAGTCTTCCATTGTGTAGTCATTAAACGCGTTTCTTTTAAGTTAATCGCTATAATTTGCATGCTTAGATAAATGATTAGTTAGATTAATGCTTAGCTATACATATATATGTACATAATAGCTTATATTCTTATAACCTAGAAACATCATTGGTTGACTTTCCTAGGAATAAGATAAAATTGTTCATTGCCGAACAAAATAGAAAATGGAAATCTTCTATATCCACTATTAACAAACTCATGGTGATGAAGTGAAATGAGTTAAGTGGATCAATCGTAAATATAGAAGTAGGATTAGATCCCTTGCGTAAGAAAACTATGGATGAAACAAGCTCTCGTTGACTATGGCATTAAGTTAGATAAGCGTGTGAAAACTAATGAACTATAGATGTTAGGTTATATCCCATTCAACACTCTCGCATCTAACATATATATTATCGTCATCACTTCCTTTAGGATCATAGGATAGGTAGAAACGATAGCATGAGATAATTATAGGCTTAACCAATCCTCTTGTACATGAGATCTTTAATAAACATCTTTTAAAATATATGATTAATGATATTTGTTGTCAAAAATCTAATATCTCTAAAAATATGCAAAAACCTCACATTTTGGAAAATAGTTTGTCAAATAACCATCCCACTTTTAAATAGTAACATATTTTCACTATCAATATCCACAATTTTGTTTTGATCAATACTAAAGATTGGGAAAATATTTTTTACCGTTCATTCAACATTTTAAAGTAAAACCCAATCTATTTTATTCAAATAACTCTCACATCTAAGTGAAAACCTACTTTCAAACATTGTTGAATAATGCTAAAAACGTCTCTTTTAAATCATGCATGGTGATCTCATATTTGTCATCTATATTTATATAAATGACACTTATAAGTGAACTAAATCAAATCAAGAGGACCATGGTTTGTCTATTAAGACTTTGTTTGTAACAAGTCTAGAAATCCATGCTATCATAACTACCCACTTATTGCACTTTGATACACATTAGGATCAATCCTCCTAGTTATGTAGTTATGAAATACTTGATGTTGCTTATTGTTTCCTAGCACTTATATTTTACTTGCTTGATGAGTATGTTTATATGCTAGATGATATTGCTTGTTTACTTAATCTATTTGGTTAATATGCTTTGGCTACATTATTGCCTACATAATTAGTATATGCTTAATTGCCTCAAAGAGTTGGACTTGTTTGAAACCAAAAACACAACCTTTCTGCAATTCACTACCAAAAACCCTTTTCTGGCAATCTGGGAATCACCAGATGGGCGGCCCCCTGAAATCATAAGGCGGCCCCCTTAATTATTAAGGGGACCGGCCTCCAATTAAGGGGACCGGCCATCTGATGGTCGAAGGTGTTGTTTCCTTTTTCAACTTTTTGGCCCATTTCATCATACACTTCCCAAAATTCACAAACCTATTCTATCCTAAACCCTTTATCAAAGTTTATCCATCCTTGATCCTACATTATAAACACTCTCATTCCTCTCAATATCCACTCATCTCATCATTTCCTCTCCCATTAAACCAAAACCACCAAGAAACCCGTTTGGGGAAGAAAGCCTAACTTCCATAAAATCCCGCCAAACCAAATGATGTTGTCAAACATCCAACACCAAATTCCTCCTATGTCTTCAACATTACACACCTAACACCTCACTCTCCTTCCCACCAACATTACATATCAACAACCTTTACTCACCCATATCCTTCTACATTACACTCAAACCTCATAATATTTACACACTCAAACCTCATATCTTTCTACCTTACACTCAAACATCAAAACCTTTACACACTCAAACCTCATAACCTTTACTCACCTCAACCTCAAATTTCATCTCCTAATGCACCTAATGCATCATCTATAACACCCTCCTACCAAGAAATCCCTTCCATGAACATCACTCTTTCACTCTCACCAATCACATCACTTGATACTCATTTCCCATCTTCACCAATAACTCCACCTAGTCCTCCTCAAAAAAAAAAAAAAAAAAAAAAAAAAAAAAAGATTCAACCATATAACCATTCCCTACACTCTACAAAGTGTGTCATCACCACTACAACTTAACTCATGAAGGTCAAACCATATTTCATGATACACAAACCTCATGTTCACTCAAATGAACCCGTTCACAAACCTCATCATAATAAGCAAACATCCATCTTTGTTCCCAAAAATACATCTTCATCTCACCCACATAAGCCATATGAAGAGCATGTTCAATCTCAAAACAACAATTCCAATCTCATTCCTAACACCTCACATTTTGTTCAACCTACCAATCCACCATCCAAAACATCCTCCACTCATGAATCATCCTATTCTTCCACAACTTCATCCATTCATGATTACCCAAACTCACAAATTTCTCCACCACCTCCTACCAACACACATGTTATCCCCATGTTGGATGTCCAATCATCCATCCCTAATAACAATCACACTCCACCATCATCACCTTCCTCCGAACACTTGAAGTTCATTGAAGAACTCAAGGAAGCCCATGAGCTTTGTGCTCTTCTTGCCTTACATCTTGCTCAATGCAACTTGGAACAACTTTCCTCTAGCTCTCTGTCTTGATTTCTTTTGGTAGCAGCAGGTACAGTAATTTTAGGTGGTGTTGGTTGTCCAGGTACCTCTACTGGTTCATCAATTTGCATGTTACCATTGACAATCACGTCCCACAGTGCATGGTCTGTGATGGCAATGTACTGCCTCATCTTCATGGCCCATAAGTTATATTCTCCCTTCTTAACAATAGGGATTCTAACAGCAGTGATTGAGGGAGCAGGTGCAGCTTCTGTCGACATCTTGAAGGGTTTGTAGTGAAATCGGTTTAAAGGTTTAAGGGTTTGTCTTCTTAATCAGAGTTTCCAACACAAGATCTGATACCACTTGTTGGATCGATGTAGCTCGAGGTTGTTTAAACCTCATATTATGTAGGATACACAATAACAAAGATTAACATTATACGCAGCGGAATTAAACAAAGATCAATGTTATTAACAAGGTTTTTCACCCATCCAAGCCTCAAATATTATTTGATCAGAATAATACGGTTACACCTAACTCTGTAATAGGAATCAAAAGATTCTTGAGGCTACGAAACACTTCTAGTATAGGCATTTATATTCTACGCCCTAGACACACACACACACACACCTTTAGTCGACTACATTATGAAAGACTTAATCAAAACGTATTCCCTGTATTCTGTTTATGTAACACAAAATTAGGGTTACAAGAATACTATGAAGGACTAAAATATAAATCTTCTTTTGCATGCAAGTCCTTCTCATCTTTTGTAGAATTCCTTCTTGTCACTTCAAGCCCTTCATGTTTCATTCTTCTTGTTTTGTATCATCAAATCAATAAATATAATTCCCAACAATCTTCCCCTATTTGATGATGACAAAACAAACACCTTCTTGTACGAACTTCCCTAGACGAAGTAGAAAAGTTGAGATAATTAAATCTCGCCATGAATGAAACAATCTTTTCTTCCCCTTAAGCCATGCCATGCTACTCCAAAATCTCTTCCAACATCTCTTCCCCTTATTGTTATCAACAAATAGGGAACATATAAGCAATAGAAACTTCCCCTTGAGTGGTGCATGTACATCAAATGATTAAAACACATGATAAAATAATTCCCCTGAAATTAATGTGCTAACCATCTTCATGATTCTTCAAATCTGTAAGCTTCTTGTAATGATCACTGATGAAGAAAATCAAGTATAACGAATTTGATGAAGAAATAGAATAACTCAAACTTGTGCCTTATATCTTGTACTACCTATGTGACTCCAAACTCATACCAAGAACAAAAAATATGAGTAGACCGCAACCTCTTGACAAAATCCTCAACTAATATGAGACACTGAGCACTATAATGTAACTCCTTAAAGTGATAGCAAATGTGTCATTAAGCACATTCAGTTTGTAGATAATACACCAATTTGCTAGATTCATCAAGTCTTTGTCACAACTTTAACGCACAAACAAGTTACCTCATACTATAAGGTATGATAAGAACACGTATCCAAGAAACTCCATTTCAACTCCAAATAAGTGATAAACAATCTTCTTCGTAATCAATTATTCCAATACGAACAAATACGAGCGTGTTAAAACTTTTAAGAACATAAACTTCTTCCTCTGTGTGTGAACGAACGAACAACTCTGTGTGTGTAATCCAAAACCAATCAAACTTATATGTACTTCCCCTCACTGCTCGTAAACCATGCATATATATTAAACCATAAAGCTCTTTACTCATCTCCATAAATCATCTAAACGCAGCAGTACTTTGAATGAAAAGTACTTTGAGAAGTCGAGCAGTACTTTGAAAGAATATTACCTTGGAGCAGTACGTTGCAAAGAACAACAGTACTTTCAAATATACTAAAAACAACAGTACTTTAATAAAACTAGGAACTCATCTTGCGGAGCAGAAGAAACAAAGATCCT